>CM061230.1:11581152-14061878 GCA_030844895.1 Ambrosia x helenae | reverse complement strand
CCCCACTTTTTACTGTTTTATAAATGTTTCCGGGGTGGAAGACATACTTCTTTTATGAAAAACTGAGGAACTTAAAACGAAACAAAGTTTTGGAAAATGAAACGGGTTGCGTGAGTTTACGGCCCCTCTTTTAAACTGGTTTCACGTTTTCGGGGGAGAAAACATGTGTTAAAACGATTATTTGGTAACTACTGTCATACTATGGGTTTCTATTGTGTACTACACGATCTTTGGAAGTCCCGGGGGAACCATGAATGTGCGGGTTTGCACAACGGGGAAATGTGAATAGCGCTATTGGGAGTGACCAACCCCGCTCGTCGGCTTGGAGGGCCGGGCGAGTGCATATTGTCTCAAACAGGAACAACAGGAACAACAGGGTTACTACATCGGGCACACATTTGGTTTGCGAGTTAGTAATGGTTTTCCAATCGTGGTAGTAACAAAACATACGCCTAGCTAGCGTACACTGGTTTTCGATTTGTTATAGTATGGACAGGGTGAACATGGTAACACTTTTGGAACTTGGTAATGTTTGATAACATTTTGCAAAACTTATGAACTCACCAGCATTATATGTTGACTTTTAAGTATGTCTTTCAGGTTTAAACTTTGGTAACGGCACGGTTGGAGTAGGTGACAGTTGGTGATCGGGAATCCTAGAGGTTTAGAATTGGCGTTCAGGGAACCAGAGTCTTAGATGCATCTTTCCGCTGCGCTGGCAAAGGCACCAAACGTCGCAACCGACGAGGGAAAAGTCGGGGTGTGACAGTTTGCCGAAGATGGCAAGTGAGACCGATCAATAAAGCTGGTACATAACAGTTTGCATAAGCAAAGTCGAATATTTGTTACAAATCTAGATCCTGCACTCTCATCTCTAGTCTCTAGCTATCATCTTAGTATATTAGTCAAATATATCACCCCAAAGCCAAGTCACTATGGTATCTCCTACTACAGGTATAGCGCTAGCTAAGCTTGTAATGACTGTAGCCCCCCAAAAGCTCATCTGACCCCAAGGTGGTACGTATCCTATAAAAGCTGTTACAATCATTAATAGTAAGATTACAACTCCGATACACCGAACAAATTCCTAGGACTGCTATAACTCGCATGATATAGACCACGAAAAAGATGAAGGTAAACCACAATGAGAAACATACTTGCCCCATTAGCATGCATATAACGGAGCAGTCGGTTGCGACGTTTGGTGCCTTTGCCAGCGCAGCGGAAAGATGCATCTAAGACTCTGGTTCCCTGAACGCCAATTCTAAACCTCTAGGATTCCCGAACACCAATTTCTACTTCCCTTGTTTTCTGTTAAAAATATAGGTTATGATAATTCATATGGTTGATCAAATAATATAACACGATAATAAAGTTGTGTGGTCTTGTCTGCTGGACTATCTACTGGACTAGCTCTATTGGGCTTATCTTACTCTAGTTAAGTTAACAAGTATGATGGGCTTTATGAGGTTGTTATGTATTCGTGCAAGTTGCACGAGTTGTTGAGATATTTTTTGCAGGGTTTCATCTTGACCATTGGATGATAATTGATCGAGTGGTTCTCATCTGTTGCACACGGATCGAAGGCAGCTAATATATAAGCCTCTTTGTTATTCGTGCAGATCATCTCTCTCTCTCTCATTTTCGTTTAGAGTCTGTTAGGGTTTCATAATATTCTCTGTATTGTTCAAGCTCTTCTTCATAAAGATGAGTTGTGTATTGTATTTTGAGGCTGTATACAGAGGTCTTAGGTTATCATCTGTGATAACCTGGTGGTGATCATCCTGTTGATCATTTGTCTTTGTCTTGTAAGTCTTTAGTTCATTATTGTACTTTTAAACCTATAGAATCAACTGATCTAAACCATCAGTTGATCTTTATAGTTGATGATTTAGAATCTCACTAATTTGTGAGATTCAGGGTATTGGGGGGTATTTTTCAGGTTTGGGTTAATAAGATTTTCGTCACCGTTTTTGTCGCCTAAACCTTGTGTTCTTGTGTTCTATTGTTTCTGAGTTTGTGTAGGCTCAATTTTATTATTGTTGTGTGTTTGGAACTATAAAATTTTACATGGTATCGGAGCCTAAGGCTCTCTTATCATTGTTGTTGTTTAGATCTGGTGTCTTCCGCTGTGTATTTTGAATATGTTGTCTAGTGTTTAGATCTGGTCTATTATTCTTGGATTCTGCTGTCTTCTTGGTTTGTCTTGCAGGATATCTCAGGTCAACTGTTGTTGGCCAGGATCTGTGTGGTGATTGAAGTGGATTGAATTTTTTATTTTGCTTCAATTGCTCTCACAACTCTATACCCTAAGTGAAGGTATAGGTTGTGAGTTTGGCGAAACCCTAACTTGGGTTCCCCCTCATTGTGAGATCGTTCTTACTCTGTTATCTGTATTGTTGTGTCTAGGGCAGCTGACCGGGTTAGGTGGACCGGTATTGTGCCAACTATCTGGTGTCTTGTGTGGTCATTGATTGTTTGTGTTATTTCTGTTTTTTTGGTCTTTAATAGTATTATATAGATAAAAGGGACTCCTGTGTTAAGATCTGGGTGGGCACCTATGAGTGATGAACCCACTATCTGAACACTGACACACCTTCGTCCTATTAGGGTTGTTATTGTTTTATCATTGTTCTTTTGTGATTGATCTCTTGTTGTTATAGTTACCTTCTTGGTTTTGTTGTTTGATCATGTCTGGAACAGAAGGTCCTCAAGGACCTGAAGGTCCCCAAGATACTCAAGGTTCTTTTGAGTCAGGACCTTCTGATCTTGTCAATGTGACTAGTACACTTATAAGTAAACTAGACATTAGTGATCCACTTTACTTACATCCTAGTGATACTAGTAGTATGTCTATTATCAGTATAAAGCTTAAAGGAACTGATAACTATTCTGTCTGGTCTAGCTCTATGAAACTTGCATTAGAAGTTAAAAATAAATATGGATTCATAGATGGTTCTTGTGTTAGGTCTGTTGATAATGAGATGCTTGCTAAACAATGGGATAGATGTAATTCAGTTGTGTTGTCCTGGTTGTTGAATTCTGTTAGTGAGGAACTATATCTAGGGCAAGTGTTTTCTAGACTTGCTAGTGAAGTGTGGCTACATGCTTCACCTCAATCTTGCCTTTTTCATAGCAATCTCTTATGAAATGGTACCTGATCTCAATATGTTTGGTTTTTGAGAACTGCACCGGATTTTGAATGATGCTAATGGCAGATTTGCTGTCTACAAACAAAGGTGTCTTGGTCTCTTTGATTCCATAATCAAGAAGTTGATATTGGAGCCATTGTATCTGTGATGTACAACTTGCAGCTGCAATGTATTCAGCTTCAGTAGTTGAAGTTGCAACAGATGTTTGCTTCTTTGATTGCCATGACACTAGACAGTTACCCAGGAATTGACAACCACCAGATGTTGACTTTCTTGTCATCTTACACCCTGCATAGTCACTATCTGAAAAAGCTGATAACTTGGTATTGCTTGAAGCAGGATACCAAATTCCAAGTGTTGGAGTTCCTTTCAGATATCTGAAAATTCTTTTGACTGCTATAAGGTGTGATTCCCTTGGTGCTGATTGATATCTAGCACAGACACATGTTGAAAACATAATATCTGGTCTAGAAGCAGTTAAGTATAAGAGGGAACCTATCATGCATATGTACATGGTTTGATCAACTTGTTTTCCTTGATCATCAGGTTCAACTTGTGTGATTGGTGTCATGGGAGTGGAACATGATTTACAGTCGTTTAAAGAAAATTTGTTCAATAATTCTTTAACATATTTTGATTGATGTATAAAAGTTCCATTTGTTTGTTGCTTGATCTGCAATCCTAGAAAGTACTGCAGTTCTCCCATGGTACTCATCTCAAATTTGATTGCATGAGTTTCTTAAAATCATCACACAGTTTTGTGTTTGTTGAACCAAAAATGATATCATCAACATAAATTTGAACAAGTAAGACATGATTTCCAACATGTTTAATGAAAAGAGTTTTATCAATGGCACCTCTTGTAAAGTTATTTTTGAGTAAAAAGGTGGAGAGTGTATCATACCAGGCTCTTGGAGCCTGTTTGAGCCCATAAAGAGCTTTGTCTAGTCTGTACACCCACTCAGGATGAGAAGGATCCTCAAACCCAGGTGGCTGACAGACATACACCTCCTCTTTTATTTTTCCATACAAAAATGCACTTTTCACATCCATTTGATAAACTTTAATTTTGTTGGAAATGGCATAGGCCAGAAATAACCTGATGGCCTCAAGCCTTGCAACTGGAGCAAAGGTTTCATCATAGTCAATTCCCTCTTCTTGAGAGTACCCTTGAACTACCAGTCTTGCCTTGTTCTTGATTATCATACCAGCTTCATCTTGTTTGTTCCTGAAAACCCATCTTGTGCCAATTGGTTGCTTGTTTGGAGGTAAGGGACAGATTTCCCAGACCTGTTGCTTGTTGAACTGAAGCAGTTCATCTTGCATAGCTTGCACCCAATTATTGTCTTTGAGGGCTTCCTGGTACTTCTTTGGTTCCAACTGTGAGATAAAGGCTGAAAATAGGCAAAAGTTGGAAAGCTGGTTTCTGGTAAGAACACCTGAAGCTATATCACCCATGATTTGATCAAGTGGATGATCTCTGTGTTCAATCAGTTGTTGTAAACCACTGACAGGTGTAGGTGGCTCTTGTTCTTCAAACAAACTACTGAGGTCTATAATATCTGGTTCAGCAGTTTTAGCTTCTTCAGTAGTTGCAGGTGCTGAAGCAGATGTTTGAGTTTGGCCTTCAGTATTTGTTTGATCAGAAGTTTGAGAAACTTCTGATGGTGTTGTAGTTGACTTAATGACTGTTTGAGGAGTCCATGGTGTAGGATCCTCATCTTCAAACCTTTGATCACCATAATAAGTAGGTTTGGAAGAAGTAACAGTCTTTTCAGGTCCAAAGTGAAAGTTGTCAAGGTCAAAGAGTTCAGCAGGATGTGCTGGAATAAGAGTGTGTTTTGACTCATTGAACTTGACATTCAATGTTTCTTCTACTATCCTGGTGTGAGAATTAAAAACCTTGTAGGCTTTTCTAGTTGAAGAGTAACCAAGAAAGTAACCTGAGTCAACTTTGGCAGCAAACTTTGAAATAGATTCCTTGATGTTCAAGATGAAACATTGACACCCAAAAGCCCTGAAAAAGGAGATAAGGGGCTTCATGCCATGAAGAACTTCATAGGCAGTCTTGGAATGTCTCTTGACCACAAGAACTCTATTCTGAACATAACATGATGTGTTAACTGCTTCTGCCCAAAAGTACAAGGGCAGTCCAGAATCAGCTAACATTGTTCTTGCTCCTTCTATCAATGTTCTGTTCTTCCTTTCTACTACACCATTTTGTTCAGAGTTCTGGGAACACTGTATTGTCTAATAATCCCTTTAGACAAACATAATTCATCCAGAGTTTTGTTCCTGAACTCTGTCCCATTATCACTTCTAATGGTTTTGACAGATAGAGAATATTGTTTCTCTACTTGTAGAATGAAGAACTTGATGATTTCAGCAGCCTCATCCTTGGAAAATAAGAAGAATACCCATGTGAATCTTGAGTAGTCATCAATGATGACTAAGCAGTACTTCTTTTTACCAAGGCTCATAATCTTGACAGGTCCAAATAAGTCCATATGGAGTAGTTGAAGACATGCAGTTGTTTTTTATTCTTCAATAGACTTATAGGAGGACTTATGCTGTTTTCCCTTTAAACAGGATACACAGTGTTCTTGACACTGATATACTTTCAAAGTAGACCTCTGACCAAGCCTATTTTTGTGACTTTATTTATGGTTTTAAAGTTCACATGGCCAAGTCTCCTGTGCCAGAGATCTGTTTCTAAAGTTGATGCCCTTGAGAAGAAACAGGCAGTGTTGTTCAATACTTTGTCTTTCTCAATGTCCACTGCATAGACATTGCCACATCTTTTGGCAATCAGCAAAGTATGATCTTCAATAATCTTCTCTATCAACTTCTGGCCTTCTGGTGAGATGATCTTGCATGCTGTCTTTGTGAAAAAGGAAGAATATCCTTTATCACACATTTGTGACACACTCAGCAAGTTGTATTCAAGGTTTTCCACCAGATTGACCTTGTCAAACTGTATTTTTCCAGAGGAGACATTGCCATGTCCTAGCACATATCCCTTAGCATTGTTCCCAAAGGATACAGATCCTTCTCTTTGGCTGATAAAGTTGTTTATCAGGTATCTGCATCCAGTCATGTGCATAGAGCCTCCACTATCAACATACCATATGCTGTTTAAGCCCCTGGAAACTCTCTGCACATAAAAGCAAATTAGTTAGGTTTAGGAACCCAAGCCTGTTTGGCTTTGGGTTTGCTCTTGAGAACAGTTACAGTTTGTTCTTGACCAGGTTGAGAAATCCATGTCTTTTTGGCAATGGATTTTTCATTAAGAACCATGGTGGTATCCTTTTCAGGACCACCATCAACCTTGGTCATCAGTAGTTGTACCATGTTCATTAGATTTTGTATCTCAGCAGTTTGTGAAACTGCTGATGATCCAGGTCTAACTACTGACAAAGAATTTTGAGAAAAAGATTTTGGTTGAGATTTTATCTTTTTCTGAGAAAAGGTGTTTTCAGGTTGTTGTTTCTTGGGTTTAAAGATTCTTTCATAATCATTTCTGATTTGATTTCCCACAACCTGTTGTTTAAATTTTTGATTGAACTGAATTCCTTTTCTGTATCTACAAAATTTAGTTTTGTGGTTGAACAGACCACAAATTTCACATTCTTTTGCCTTTTGTTTTTTATCTAAAGGCAAATTTCTGACATTTGTGAAGAGATTTTGCTCATCAGTAGTTTTCAGGGTCTCAACTCCTGATGTAGATGAAACTACTGATGGCTTGTTGTTAGATTTTGTTAATACTTCTGAAGTACTTTCTTTAAAAATGCCAGGATTTCTGTTTAGAAAGTTTTCATGGAAAGATGTGCATTCTTTCCCTTCAGAAGTTTCATTTGAAACAATTCTTCTCCCATCTTCAGTAGTTTTGGGAGAGAAATCTGTTGGTGTTTCAACATGATGGTATCCTATGCCAAACTTAACATTTGAAGCACTTTGTTTGTTTAGCAGTAATTGATACCCTTTACAAGATTCCACCCATTTTTCACATGTGATCCTGGTGTCAGCAAGCTCTTGTCTGACATCTCCCAGGTCATTTAGCATGATTTTGATTTGTGCTTGGGTTTCAATGGCTGAGTCAGTTAATTTAGAAACTTCTTTTGTTTTAGCACACAGTTTTCTTTCTAAATCACATTTTATCTGTGTGTATTTTCTTTCTAAATCATTGGCTTTACCTTGTAAGTGCACATTTGTCTCTCTTATGAGAGCAAAAGTTTCTTTGCAAGAATTTGAGCAAAGTTTTGTCAAAGATTCTTTTGACACCTGTGACAATGCAGATTTTGAAGTACAACCTTCAAATGCCATTAAGGCAAAGTTCTTTCTGCCATTGTCTGGTTCTCCCCAGTTGATGTCAAACACTTTGTTGTCTGCATCAGGATTGCACTCTGTGGTGTCAAAAGGAAGACTGCTCCAGTCAACATACCTTGAGGTGAAAAGACTTTGTTGAGAGGGTTGTTGAGGCTGTGGAGGATGTTGAGCAGCTGGAAAGGGAGGGATTGATTGTTGGCTCTGCATCTGTTGAGCAGGCACTTGAACATATTGTACTTGTGGCATGTATTGCTGTTGAGGAGCTTGTGCCTGTACAAAATGAGCACTCCCTTGAGTTCCATTATTCCTATTATAATTGGGGTTATAGTTATTTCCAGATTGTGATTGGTTAAAGCTAGAGCTTCTACACTCTCTAGCAAAGTGTCCCAACTTCTGACACTTGTGACATCTCAGTTTAGATTTGTCAAAACCAATTTTTGTATTACTGGTCAATCCTGGAAATTTCCTTCCTGACCTTTTATAAAACTTGTTAGTTTTAATGCTTAGCATGGCCAGTTGGTGTAATATTTCCATTTCTTCTAAGTCATCACTGCTAAAGTTTTTCAAATCATCCATGATAAAACATAGATTATCAGCAGTTTGACTTTGGTCATTATTGTCATAACCTGGGAAAGATCTTTCTGATGAGATCCCAGTGGTTATGTCAATATTGTCATAAGATCCATAGGAACAAGTTGGTGAATCTTGTCCCAAAAGTGCTGTACTACCTGGTAGGTAGTCATCAGCAGTTTTACCAGATGATTGTAATTTCTTCTTTTGATCAATTTCTCTCTCAAAAGTAAGTAATCTCCCATGTAGTTTTGTAAGAGTGATGGAGCTAAAATCTGGTGAGGATCTTAAAACAATGGAGTATGTTTCCCATTTGTCTGGTAGAGACCTTAAAAATCTATGTAGCATAGACACTGTTGTATAGGTCTGACCATTTAACTTTAGCTCAGATATTAATGAGGAGAATCTTTCAAATTGTTGAGTCAAAGTTTCCCCATTAATATGAGCAAATGTTTCATATTGTTGAGCTAAAATCTCTCTGGTGTTGGCAATCACCTCTTCAGTTCCTCCAAACTGTTCTTTAAGACAATCCCAGAGTTCTTTGGCACTTTCACAATGTAAAGGCCAGAGTATATCTTATTTGGGAGAGCCATTGCCAACATAGAGAATGCTTTTGCATCTAGCTCAAGTTTTAGGAAATCATCATCTGTATATTCTTTAGGGTCCTTAGGGACCTTAACATTAGTTTCAAGATTAACATTTACTGGTTTGTGAGTACCATATATCACAGATCTCCAACAACCTGTGTTGGTTTGTGACAAGGTATGTGCCATTCTCTTTTGCCATATGTTGTACTCATTTCTCACAAGCATGGCAGGTTAGTGGCAGAACCAGTATTATGTGGATCCATTTTAAAGAGTATAGATTTGTCAGATGACTCTTTTAAGTGATGGATATTGATAAAAAGTGAACTTTTGATCTTTTTATTGAATATCAATAAGAGCTTTGTGTCTGATTCTCAATTTGTTAGATTGATATGTGATCAGATAAACAATGCTCTGATACCAATTGTTGGATCAGTTTGCTCTTCTTGCTAAGTAAGAACTTGCTATCTTGACACTTAAGTGTTTAGCAAGTCCTTGTAGATCAGATTATAAGCACAGCGGAATGTATAAGTTGAAGCAACACTTTTTATACTAAGGCAGAGTTATTACTCCCCCTTGATGATTGAAACTAATAAATGACAAGTATTTATTATGAATCCAAGCAGTAAATGAGAATTAGATACTTAGACAGATTCACAATAAATACTGAAATGGAATAGAACAGTTGAGAGTGTTTGAAGAATTTTTTATTAAAATCAATGTCTAAAATAGAAGGTTGAAGCCTCCTATTTATAGACGTTTACATACATGTATCTTGCCCAAAAAGCAAGTACAAAAACAATAGAAACAAGTTGCACAAGTTGCAACATTGAAACTAACAAAATAGCTAAAAGTAATAATAAACAATAAAACTACTGATGCAAAAGGCGGTGGAAAATATCTGATGCTAAGTGCTGATGAAAGACAAACTACTGATGAGTAGTTTGTCTTCAGTACTTCTGAAGTGAACTTGTCTGGTTTGGACTTCAGAACTTCTGATGAAGTTTCTTCTTCAGCACTTCTTATCTTCTCTTCAGCAGTTCTTTGTTTTCTTTTCAGTACTTCTATACTTAGCCAAAATGACATAAGTGAATTAGACTAAGGTTTCCAAAAGTGGTTTCACCAATCCTCTTTGTCCTAACACACTTGTTTCCTGGAAAAGTAAGAAACAAAATACTGTATCTAGGTCATCTGCTGAGGCAGAATATAGGGGTATGTGTTCAGCTGCATGTGAATTGTTGTGGATAAAGAACTTGTTAAGTGAATTGAAAGTTTTTGTTCAGCTTCCTATGAAGTTATTCTGTGACAGTAAGGCTGCAATCTCTATTGCTGCAAATCCTGTCTTTCATGAAAGAGTTAAACATTTTGAGTTGGATATACATTTCTTAAGGGAAAAAATCTCAAATGGGTTAATAGAAACTCTTAAAAATGAATCCGAGAATCAGATTGCTGATGGATTGACCAAAGGTCTTGGTGTCCAACAACATAAAAATTTTTGTAGAGATTTGCAAATGACTGATTTGTTCAAACATATGAATTAAGGGGGCGTGTTAAAAATATAGTTATGATAATTCATATGGTTGATCAAATAATATAACACGATAATAAAGTTGTGTGGTCTTGTCTGCTGGACTATCTACTGGACTAGCTCTATTGGGCTTGTCTTACTCTAGTTAAGTTAACAAGTATGATGGGCTTATTTCAGTGGCCCATGATTGGCCCATATGGGCTTTATGAGGTTGTTATGTATTCGTGCAAGTTGCACGAGTTGTTGAGATATTTTTTGCAGGGTTTCATCTTGACCATTGGATGATAATTGATCGAGTGGTTCTCATCTGTTGCACACGGATCGAAGGCAGCTAATATACAAGCCTCTTTGTTATTCGTGCAGATCATCTCTCTCTCTCATTTTCGTCTAGAGTCTGTTAGGGTTTCATAATATTCTCTGTATTGTTCAAGCTCTTCTTCATAAAGAAGAGCTGTGTATTGTATTCTGAGGCTGTATCCAGAGGTCTTAGGTTATCATCTGTGATAACCTGGTGGTGATCATCCTGTTGATCATTTGTCTTTGTCTTGTAAGTCTTTAGTTCATTATTGTACTTTAAAACCTATAGAATCAATTGATCTAAACCATCAGTTGATCTTTATAGTTGATGATTTAGAATCTCACTAATTTGTGAGATTCAGGGTATTGGGGGGTATTTTTCAGGTTTGGGTTAATAAGATTTTCGTCACCGTTTTGTCGCCTAAACCTTGTGTTCTTGTGTTCTATTGTTTCTGAGTTTGTGTAGGCTCAATTTTATTATTGTTGTTGTTTGGAACTATAAAATTTTACATTTTCCATCATAGCCAAATGGATGTAATCTAACCAACATAAGCTACGGTTTGAATGATCCCATTGATTGGTTAATAGGGAATTGATGAGGTCATGTAACAAGTTCTCATGGTTAAAAAAACGACCACTTACTACATATAATAAATTCTAACTTACTAACTATATATATTCTTAGTCAAACATACTATTACAACATAACGTACTCTATATATTCTAAGTCAAATCATACTATTACAAACATAACATAAGAATACAACCATTCACTTTCACATTCCATTCGGTTTCATTGCTATATGTGGCTCTTGACCAAGTTCCTCTTTCTAGATTGACAAATATTGGGCTCAAAGGACTTGGCCAAACATTGAAAAGAAAGTTTCAATGCATCAAATCCATTCATTTTTTTCTTTGCACATATATTCAACGATATACTCAAATACTTCTAAGTAATTAACAATCATTGAAGGTTACACACACAATATATTAATATTAAAGACTAAATTTGACAATAAACTTTTAGGAGCCTATTATTGTTTATAAAATCTGTGTAAGGATCAAATACAAATGGATTTTAACATGCTAGATGTAAGAAGTGACTATATGTTTTCTTTTTCCCATCACTTCTCATGTTTAGCGTTTAAAATCTTTTTGTACAATAACCTTATTCTATAAAATCTAAGCTCCTGTTAGGAAAGAAATCGTTTATGTGAAAAAAATTACAAAGGCACCATTACAATTATGGGAAAGTTTGTAGTTTTCTTTAGGATTTTCCTTATCTATGTACAAGCCAGTGACATACAGTTAATTTTCAATGATGACACTGTCTTCATCTAGGGTGTAAACGAGTCGAGCTAGTCGAGATCATCTCGATCAAAACTTTGATTCAAGCCGATCTTAAATGGGCCGGGCTTGAGCTTTATTGAGGCTAACAAGTTTAAGCCCGAGCTTCACTTATCAAGCCAACCCTGAACCGAGCTCGAGCTTCTCGGGCTTTAAAAATACAACTCTAAATGAGTCCGAGCTATGTACAAGTTAAATGACCCGAGCGCGGGCTCAACTCTTGCTCATTTAGACCCCATATCTTCGTCTCCAATATTAACATAAATGCCAATTTGAACCTTAATTGAATATCTATCATAAGGGAAACACATACAAATCCATAACAGAACATGATCATATAAAAACAGTGATGGGCAAAAATGATGTTCCAATGACAAAAGAGATGAGGCCGACTGTATTTTTATGTTACAATTTTGTTAAATGTGACAATTATGTTAAATCTACTTTATAAATATTATTAACCATTTCAAAACAGAAAAAGCATTCATGTAGATTGAAACACTTATGGTTATTGACTTGTCGGTTTCATGTTAAAAGTTACAATAATGGTATGATGCTAAAAGTTTATTAGAAATGGACTCTGATTGAACTCATTCAAGCGGCATTTGAACCGTCTTATCGAACCCTACGACGTTAGGTTTTCAGGACTTCGTTTTTTGGGGTTTTAACTTGTAGTTTTTTGAATATGCGTTATATCATTGTGTCTTTTTCTTATTTTCATCATTGTGTCATTTTTTCAATTCATTGTGTCTTTTTTCTTCAGCATTGTGTTATATTTTTTTGACACTGTGTTATATTTTGTGGCTCATTGTGTCATATTTCATGATTTATTGTGTTTTTTGTATCGTTCTTACTTTTCTCATTTTTGTTAGACTGTGTAAAATAATTTGACCTGGCCTGACATATATAACAATAAAATGAGCATAATTGAGTAAATTACATGACATTTTGATACAATTATTAGCCCTTAAACCTTGTGCAACCAAATTATTATTTTCTCCATTTCTTAACAACTTTTCCAAGTGTCAAATCATTTAAAAACACTTAATTAGGTGGCCAAATTGATTGTTTAGTTAGAACAGTGTCAAAAGATTAAAAAAACAACTAAATATTTTAATCCCTAAACAAAAAATAATAATAATAATAATCAACGCAAAAATATCCAGCTCAGATTTGCCCCCCTGCAACGCGCACACGGTACTTACCGTGATCATCCACTCCGTTTCCTTTATATTCAATAACCGTCCACCGGTTAATCCTGTACCCGTCTACACCGGAACATTTCTCCCCCTTCATCGTTCATTCATTCGCTCCTCTTTCCCACATTTTGCTATATTGCGCACGGGCTGACCAGCGCATCTTAGCCATCTGTCATCCGTCAGCAAATTATTATTATCATTATCATTATTGTTATTATTATTATTTCCTAAATTCGTTTGAAGGTAATAATTGGCCGATCTGTTATTATTATTTGTTTGTGATATCTTTTATTCATACATTCAGTTAGTTATTTGAGTGTATTTGCAGGTATATTTGTGTATATATATATCTCATACACATATTTTGAAGGCGCATATTTGTGTTGAATATTATTAAGATCTTTTAATGGCCGCTCAACCTGTACGTGCACGAGCAGATTATGATTACCTTATTAAGCTCCTTTTGATTGGAGATAGCGGTGAGTTGTATTTCATGACTGATTATTAGTTTTATGGTTGATATGCTACTAATATTCGTTATTAATTTGTGGTGAATGATTGTGTTGACTTGTTTGGTTATATTATTATGATGAAATGAAATTGAAGGTGTTTTATGTATGGATCTAGGTTTGATTTGATTTGATTTTGTCCTGTTTGTTTAAGCAATTGATTTTTGAAGTCCGCGTAATTATTGTGGAATTTTGTACTTTTGATGCTTATAATTTGGTCATGTTGTTTGTGTTTGATCATATGTTCATGACTGATTTTATCGGAAACGTGTTTATAAAGCTTAATCTTGTGTTGATTAGTTTGTTTTAGAAAGCCGAAGTAGCAAATTGTGTTTTAAATTTTAAGAAAAGGCGAAAACATGTTAAGATTATAGATTCGCCGCACGCTTGTTACAAATTGGAAGGTAATACTTATATAAGCAAGTTAATGTAGGAGCGAACGGAGATACGTGCAAACTGATTTCTATGCTTTTGTGTGATTGCGATGAACTTATTTACCAAGTGCGAATCTTATACCTTCATTGACTTTTATGTTTTGCATCGAATAGACATAATACTACCTGGTTTTTAGTTTTTACGTTAAAGGAAACGGTCAAATGGTCAAATTTACTGCAGTTTGCTTAATTATGAATTACTGGCAAGTGATAATGTCCAGTCTTTTTTCTTATTTGCAGGTGTGGGGAAGAGTTGCCTACTTTTGCGTTTTTCTGATGGTTCTTTCACTACAAGTTTTATCACTACCATCGGGTGAATTTATTCATCTTTTCTGCATAGACATGTTAGCTTTTGAACAAAGGAATTAGGGCAATTATGAAAATTTCTTTCTTCTTTTCTACAGAATTGATTTTAAGATAAGAACCATTGAACTTGATGGCAAACGGATTAAACTCCAAATATGGGACACAGCTGGTCAGGAGCGATTCCGCACAATCACAACTGGTATGGTTCAGGATCTATTCTAGTAAATATTGTTATACTTATTCCACTAGTTTAGTTCGTATTACACGCAGGTCTTTTAAAGTTAAAAACCTATACATGATAAATATTTTTTTACTGGTATACCCATATGATGTAGTTAGCTTGTAGTATAAAGGGTGTATGTTATGATAATCTATAAAATAGAGAAATAAGAAAACATAGGTTACTTTCTAACAGATGCGTTATTTTTCTTGTTTAATAAGATTATATAAAAATTGAAGACCAATAATGTGCCACAGATGGGTTCATTTTTAAGGTATTGAAGAGAACTTTGAAATGATTTAATTTGTTGAAAGAAACTTTTTGTTAAATCCCTAACTTTTGAAGGTATTTACGTTAATGTTAAATGATTATTATATTTTTCTTTTAAATCCCTCATAATTGAGGGGAATTATTTAAATTAGTGTTCATTAGTTAGTAAGTTTTTGTTAGATACCTCATAATATAAGGGATATATATTTAAATTAATGTTTATTAAATAGTAAGTTTTTGTTAAATACCTCATAATCTATTTTCAATTTTGGTTTTGTTAACCAATATCTATATGATTTTAGAAAGAAAAAAAAAAGATGTAGTCATATTGATTTCACTTTATTAAGTTAACTGCTATATCCACCTCTCAGTTTTAAAACTTCAATGGTTAACATGGACTGACTTAGTGGCCCTTGCTCAATTTTAAAACAACAGTAGCTCAAATCGTGCATGAATTAGTTGTATAATCTTTTTTTTCCCTCCAAAACTTCAGCTTATTATAGGGGAGCTATGGGAATATTGTTGGTGTACGATGTTACAGACGAATCATCTTTCAACAGTAAGAATTTCTTACATAGTTACATGTTTCATCTTATATAAAATAAATGGAAAATTCGGTTAAATTCCCCTATCCATCTTTATCTTTAATTAAATATTTGATTATCATTCCCATATCGCCCCGTTGTTGACAGATATAAGAAACTGGATTCGCAACATTGAACAACATGCCTCTGATAATGTCAACAAAATCCTTGTTGGCAACAAGGCTGATATGGATGAAAGCAAGAGGGTATGTTGTAGTTTTTCATATTGATGTTTTTTGTTTACTCTTATCAAAGTTCCCGAGATCAAAGGACTCAAAAAGTTGTAAATCATGACACTGTCACAATTTTGCAGGCTGTTCCTACCTCAAAGGGACAAGCACTAGCTGATGAGTATGGCATTAAATTTTTTGAAACTGTGAGTAAAAATCATTCATATGTTTTGATCGTGTCACGCTTTACTTTAATGGCATAAACTAACCTGTGTTTCACAGAGTGCAAAAACAAACTTAAATGTGGAACAAGTTTTCTTTTCAATAGCAACAGATATCAAGCAAAGACTTGCAGAAACCGACACCAAGGCTGAGGTATTTTGGACCCATTTTTTTTTATAAAATAAATGAAAAAATATGGTAGACTACCAGTACCAACCGGTGCAAACTGTTGGTACTCATTGTCTAATCATATTTTCTTAGAATATGTCTTCATACACCTTATACGTACTCATGAATCAAAAGTTTGTATCCTTAAATTTTTAATACAAGATACCTTTTAAGAAAAACCTGTTAAAACCGATCAAATGAACGGTAATGATTTGCTGTTTTTCAAAACTGTAATTAGCGTTTTGATCCAGAATTTATGTTTTGAATTATATACAGCCATCGACTATTAAGATTAATCAGCCAGAGGGTGGAGGTGCTAATGGTCAAGCGGCCCAGAAATCAGCTTGTTGTGGTTCTTAAAACAGCCATTGCGTGGTTCCATGGCTTAGCTCTGCAACTGCTGGTGACGGTATGATGATGCGCGTTTGGTCCGACTTATTTGCTATTCTTTTCAAACTTTGTATTATGTGAAAACATGTTAGGTTTTATTCTTTTGTTTTTCAATCTCTTGTTTGTTTTTTTTTTATTCTCTTTGTTTTACATCTACTTTATACTCGAGATATGAACATACTGTTTTTTGTTTTTTCGTGTGTTTTTCTATCTAATCTGTATAATCTCTGGAACCATTTAAACAATCTGTATATATTACTGTCGTGCCAACATTTTGATCTCATCAAATCACATTCTATACACAAACTGATGTATACATACTCGTCATAGTTCATCAATAAAATGATCTAAACAATTTGAAACACAAGACGATGTTTCTCTCCCATTACATATGCCAGCAGTATTTACAAATGTTTATGCTGTTCTTGCGTTTTTTAACTTAAAAATCGTTTTTACACGTGCCCCTGAAGCCAAAAATACCAGCTACAACTATATATTCAATTCATCCTTCCCATAGATCCGTTGAAGTTCACGTGTAGCTGCTTGAAAAGACTCTGAAGAACGAACACAAAATATTGAACAAAAATAACATCGGATTTTAATCCTAATTGTCTACTCGATGATAATATAAACTTACCTTTCCAGCTGCGAAAAGCTTTCTGGTTGATCGGGGAACCAGTTATGGTCTGGATTGCATCAAACAATAAACTCTCGGGTGTGCTTTTTAACTCTTGAACTATTTGATATATTGATTTCCCGCTCTCAAAATATATGTGATTGTTTGGGTGCTTTGTTTTGCAACCAGCATGCCGTTCAAACTCATAGGCATTCAGCGCCTAACCCGAAAAGAAAAAAAAACTTAGTTAAAACTATATCTTTAACAGTCAGCGAGGAAAGAAGTGTACGCCACTGGACAGTGTAAAAAACAGTTTAAAACGGGCAGTTCTTGAACAATTTTTTGACACCATCAATGAATGGAATTACACACGAGTGTGCAGAATAGCTTACCTTAGTGTGATTACATGATTGACAGCCACACATGTAGCCAGAACCTTTTATGATGCCTCTGAGCTCCTATTTATACGGGAAAAAACATCATGCGTTAATAATAAAAAAGATTACAAATAGACTCTATTATTAACGCATGATGTTTATTTTCAGGATAAAAATACACCATCTTACTAGGCTTATCTTTATCCAAACCAGTATCTCACAAAGTCAGTGGTTTGTTTTACAGGTGGCAAATGGTTTGTTCCGGGCAACAGGTTCTTGTTATAATACTTTTCTGTTAATATGGGTAACGGTCGGTTCAGATACTCAGTTTGGGTTGACCCAACAACTAATTATTATTATTATTTTTTTTTGTAACCATATTATTAAGATACTAATCTTATTATTTGAAATAAAATGACTCAAAGACATTTAACTATTTAAGCATTTAAATACACTTCGGGTTACTTTCAAGTTTCAACCCGTTTGACCCATTTCAGTTTTAACCAAGTATTTAGTATTTACCCATCGACCTCTTGTGTGTGTGTATAACCAAATCAACCCAATTTTAAATAAACGGTATGACTATTCAAGATATTAATCACGTAAAATACAACGGAAAGATGTTTACCTCCCTTGAGACAGAGACATATTTGACAGGAACTCCATCTAGTATACCAGTAGCCATCAAACTTCTAACATTTGAAGGGAAGCTATTAGGGGCTTCCTTTTTAACCGGTTTCGGATCCAGTTTGCTCTTTGATTTAACCCCATGATTTATATTTCCAACCGCACCCGCATTAGATGTATCCGATTCCTTATTCCTAGGAGACTGCAATGTGTTAACTGTAGGTTGATCAAACGACAACCCATAATTGTTCATATCTTTAACATAATAACCATTCGTTGGCCTAGTCAACGTTTCTATCTCCGATTCGTCCTGAAAACCACCAAAAGATATGGAATTAGAAATTGATATTGAATTTTCTTCGTCTTTGCCTGATGCAGGACCCATTGATCTATGAGCAGGGTCGAACCCGCTATACGAATGACCCATTAAAGTTACATTAGCATCTTCATTGCCGTAGTTAGGCCCGATTGTTATGAAATTGGTCTCGTTCGACGCACTGACACCATTATCCACATCCTTAACCTGGTTAACCTTCACTTTTCTGATCCCACCATAGTTCACACTAATCTCAGGATCTTCAATAGAGTAAGACATCGATAAACCAACTAACGAACCATTCCCAGTTTGATCATGGCCTATCTTTTTATTCCCTGGCCCGTTATCCATCCCAACTGGAGACCCTAACAACCGGTCAATAAACTGATTTGGAGGCGATTGGAGGGCCGAAACATTGTCCCAAGATAGATGACAGGTAGGAATTCCAGGAATCGATTTGCTATTTGGAGATTCCATGGCTTGCCTTTTGTTAGGGAATAACTCGGTTTCAGTTGTGTCAGTAAACCACTGATGTCTCGTTTCGATTCTACTCTTGACGAGTTACCAAATAACGCGTCCCCATCCCCTTTCCCATCCAAAATCCCTTGTCATGGAACGACTGCATCATGAAAATCATTTAAAAAAGTTGTAGTTATTAACTCAACACCATCATAACACACACACACACACAAAAAAAAAAAAAAAAAAAACTTGTAATTATTAACCAAACATCATAAAAAAAAATTAATTACTAAGGCCATGGGGTATGGAGACGCCCCACCACCCCCGTCCCACCTTTTTGCCCCCGTCTCCGTCCCAACACCGCCCCTGCCCCATCTCCGTCTCCCCAAGGACACCAGGGACGAGCCAATAATATTCAACCACCAATCAGGTGCCCCCGTCCCATACTCAACACTGCCCCCCACCCCGTCTCCGTCCCACCTTTTTCCTACGTGCTTCCCCCGTCCCCGTCTCCGTCTCCGTCTCCATACCCACTAGCCTAATCTAACTACAAGAATATAATTTTGAAAAACAAAACTTATAATTATGAATCAAACTACATAATATAGTTGACCGAAAAAAAACACTTGTTTGACCAATCTAATTGACCAATTGACAATGCAATCAAGATGTTCAAAACCTCAAATACATCATCAATTATAAAAAAAAAAAATAAATAAATAAAAAAAATAAATAAATAAAAAATCACAAAGTACATAACTTCAATTGCCCTAGTGATAATACTATAATCAATCACCTAAAATGCATACACAGGATCACATAAAAAGTAAAGTCAACCAAATAACAATAAAAAGGTAAAAGTTATCTCTGTAAGAAACCATACCATTGTGGTAAGTAAGGAATAATCCTCAATAAGCTAAAAACAGGTAGAAATTATCTCTGTAAATAAAACAATAAAAAAGTAAGTAGTTAAGTTACAATTCATAAATCAGAACTTAAAAGTTTGTTTATATTATATATATATATATATTTTTACCTTGAAATGGACGGCGGTGATCTATTGCCGGAGGCGATTGGCCGGCGATTGTGAAGTTAGAAAAAAGTTAGGTTTTGGGGGTGCATAGTTTATGGTGGATGAGGAGCACAGGATAATTACTCTTGGGAAGAAAGTACGCAATCTAGTGTTGACCTAAGAAGTCATCCTATGTGATTAACTGATTATTGTTAATCACAGCCGTTGGATTGGGGGATTTGTGACGGGTCATATCCAATGTTTTTATAATTGGACCGGACATCAAACCGGATGCTTTAATGATTCATTGATCGGACTGGTCGGATCGATTGGACCGGATATACGTACCGGGCGACGACATAATTAATTTTATATAATAAATAAAAATATATTAAAACATAGGGAAAATGACCAAAATAGCCCGTTGACCGGGCGTTTTGCACAAATAGTCCTCTCCACCCTCTTTGGAGAGAGGGGTCACGGTTCCCAACATGCCTGAACTGTCTCCCGAGAGGCTTCCCATTTCAGCCAACAGAGGACCGCCACGTGTCGTTGTTGATCCCGAGACAGACTTTCTCTCTCCTGAACCCCCTTTCTCTCTCTCTCTCTTGAACATACATCAGAACTCATGTGTACATGGCTGTAAGGAACACACACAACACATCCATTATCATCACAAACTAAGAGTGAGAGGGAAGAATGAGGGCCGGCCATCGTCTCCAAGGCGGAGCTCCGGCCACCGGAACCAGCGAATCAACCCTAAACCCCCACCCTTTCTTCCCTAATAAACCAACACATCCACCATCACTTCATCCTCAAGAATCCGAGTTAGAGAGAGATCTGCGAGAGAGATGGTGAGACCAGAGAGTAGAGAGAGAAAGACAGACAGAGAGGGAGGAAGACGACGGCTAGTCATAGGCTTGCTGAGGGTTCGCCGGAAACAGAAGGGCCGGTCACCGGTCCGGTGACCCTGCTGGTGTACTGATTCTTGTTTCTTCGTCTTTTCCGTGAGTTCTCCGTCTTCTCCGACGAAGTTTACTGTTTTTTTCTTGTTCTTCGTCTTCACCGGAGACGTCTCAGGTCCGTCTCGGGATAAACAACGACACGTGGCGGTCCTCTGTTGGCTGAAATGGGAAGCCTCTCGGGAGACGGTTCAGGCATGTTGGGAACCGTGACCCCTCTCTCCAAAGAGGGTGGAGAGGGCTATTTGTGCAAAACGCCCGGTCAACGGGCTATTTTGGCCATTTTCCCTAAAACATAACTCATTTATACTCAACTAAAACTCTAAATATCGTTGAATTCCAACTCCCAATGGACTTAAAACCGGAAGACACATATTAATATAATATTCCATCAATTCCAACTTCCAAAGTTGAATTACAAATTACTTTTTAAGTTTTTTAAGCTTCATTCTAAAGCTACCATTTTTGTCTTCTTCCTTTCAAATCATCAAAAAAACTTGCAATCTTTATTTCCAATCTATCGCTTACTAAATAGTAAATACATCCCAATTTACTCATCATAAGCGATTAAATTTCATCACAATCAAATACCATGTGCAAATTGAAGCCGTTGGG
Organism: Ambrosia x helenae; assembly: GCA_030844895.1. Classification (NCBI taxonomy): domain Eukaryota; kingdom Viridiplantae; phylum Streptophyta; class Magnoliopsida; order Asterales; family Asteraceae; genus Ambrosia; species Ambrosia x helenae. Next base: position 14,040,615 of record CM061230.1, on the reverse strand, counting down.
TGCAGTTTAAAGGCTGGTTGGTGCAGATCTAAAGCTGATTTGCGAGAAGAAGCTCACTTACCGATCCGACCAGCCGACTCGCCGAACCAACAAAATCAACGGACCGCCTGGTTTTTTGTAATGTTCACGATTTGCTGTGACCGAACCGCTATGTTAGACGAACTCCGGTTGAACCGGTCGGACCGGCCGGTCCGATCCGGTCTTCAAAACCTTGCTCATACCTTTTCTTTATCATATGTTAGTATGTTACACTAAAAATCATTATAAGTTTTATCTCATTCATTTATAACCACTTTCAGCCTTTCAAAAAAAACTTATAACCACTTTCAACAAATATTAATTTTTAATAAATATTAAAAAATAAATAAAGTAGTTTTCCCCTAACACTCTGTCCCAGAGCTTCATTAAGAGAAAGGATTAGGAAGGAAGTAGGGAAAAAATGTGTTTTAGAGTTTTTTGTAGAGGGAATGAGAGGGATAATAAAGGAGCTTTTAGGGTGATTTTCAATCTTTCCAATTTGAAAGGAATTGAAGAGAAAGGAAAAGGAGGAATATCCTTTCTCTTCCATCCTTTAATGAAACTATATAACAGAGTGTAAATACTAAATATATCTAAATATACCGATAAACAGTAGGTTGCTTACTTTCTTCCCACATGACCCCATAAAAATATATGGTTTTCTATCACAAAATTATAAGGGACCAAATGTGAGTGCTTTAATTCCATACATGTCCCTATACTCTTCCAAAATTTTTTTAGGTTATGAATTTACCCATCAGGTTCGAATTTAATTGTCATCCTAAGGTTGTATCATATGCTTAAACCAAGTATAACATATTGTCTGTTTTACTAAAAATGAAAATTTTATATTAGCCTATAAATCTATATTACTAGTTTATCCCATGTAGCTTCTTGTGATAGACAAATCTAATATAAAGTGATAAAATATGTGTACCGTAAAAGGAATATGTCGTTTTAAAAAAAATTGCAAATGGTCAACACTCAATAACTCATAAAACCTACTTCTAATTCTACGTATGCACCTCTTGCTCGAGTGAAGTCTTTGTACAACTTTTTCACTCCCTCAATACACTTTAAAGCTGCGATGTGAACCTGGAAAAAAACAGCCAAATTGGTATAAAATGATATGTCATGATGATATGCGATTCTGATACGTAAAGTGAGCATATGTGAAATAATGACATATATGTTCAATTTTTATTATGAATATACAATTAATCACCTTGGTTGACATCAATAGAACAATCAATAGGTAAACAGTAAAGATCAATTTCGAAGATAAATAAAAATGATGTAACTGTTATCAACTTAAAAAGATTGTAGGGTGATAACTTTCATGTCTCCTGGCTGTTTCTCTACTTACACATATTAGTCGTTTCAAAGTACATACATTAAAAACGATCTAAGAGGCGTGCATGGTGGGGTGATTAATTATCACTTATCAGCTATAGATTTACTTGGTGTCTAAGAATCATAGGCTATATCTAACCGGCTTAGCAACTTTTGTAATCAATTTTTCTAGTAGCACAAATCAAAATACAAAAAGATAGATTCTTACCAAACTGACTACATCTATGAATATATATCTGGTTAGCTGGTTCTTGTATATAATAGTAGGTTCAAAAAACATATATACTATCTTACATGATTAGTGACTTGCCTATACATGATTAATGAATTACCTGAATACAAACACAGTCAATACTTGTACAAAGCCATCATAGCCACAACCTCAACTTTAAATAAAAATGAAACATTGGCTAAAGTAAAGTTGTTTGACAAAGTGACAAAAATGGAAACAATCATTCAAAAACCAACTTAAATAGGTCTGAATTTCGACAAATCAAATCAAAGCACAATATTATGTATACAAAGAAGCTATACTTTGTTATTTTTTTAGTTCTCTAAATATATAAATATTGTAAAACATATGAGCAACCGAAAGTAAATTGACGATTAAGTCCAAAATATGATCTGGACATAAAAATACACAAATGGCAGCTCAGAAAAAACACAATAGACAGAAAAACACAATACACCGTACAAAAAACATTGTATTAAGAGAAAAAACACAATCTATAACAATAAAAACATAATGATGATAACTGAAAAAACACAATGAACAACACAAAAAACACAATGAACAGACGAAAATAACACAATGGACAGACGAAATAACACATTGTTTTTTTTTTCCTGCTACAGTTTTGTGTTTTTTTAATGTATTATGCATTGTGTTTTTTTCTGCATGAACAAAAACTCACTAAAAAGGTCATTTTCTTTTTTCATTTTTTGTATAGCACTATGATACTCGTTGAAAGATAATAAAAACACTCATTACTTTTGGTGTATTTTTTTAAATGTAGTATAAAAAGTTGTTAACATTTAAAAATCATGGGGGGAAAGCGTGTGTCATGCACATGAGAGAAAATTACAACTTTAATAGTTTTAGACGGAATTCAAAGGTGAGAATGGACTCATTAACTATCACGTGTCCCTCCCCAATTATTTATAATATATATATATATATATATATAGATTTAATTAGGATCCCTAAATACGTGTTATGTATAAACATCTCATAGTAATATAAATGTTAGATATTCTAGAGAAAAAGTACTGAATTCCATCAATCCAATTTATCTCACTCATGGCGAGAAACTTCAACAATTTGCGTCGAGAACCAACGTTAAACTTATTCGCGCTTGTATATAATAGTAGGTTCAAAAAACATATATACTATCTTACATGATTAGTGACTTGCCTATACATGATTAATGAATTATCTGAATACAAACACAGTCAATACTTGTACAAAGCCATCATAGCCACAACCTCAACTTTAAATAAAAATGAAACATTGGCTAGAGTAAAGTTGTTTGACAAAGTGACAAAAATGGAAACAATCATTCAAAAACCAACTTAAATAGGTCTGAATTTCGACAAATCAAATCAAAGCACAATATTATGTATACAAAGAAGCTATACTTTGTTATTTTTTTTAATTCTCTAAATATATAAATATTGTAAAACATATGAGCAACCGAAAGTAAATTGACGATTAAGTCCAAAATATGACCTGGACATAAAAACACACAAATGGCAGCTCAGAAAAACACAATAGACAGAAAAACACAATACACCGTACAAAAAACATTGTATTAAGAGAAAAAACACAATCTATAACAATAAAAACATAATGATGATAACTGAAAAACACAATGAACAACACAAAAAACACAATGAACAGACGAAAATAACACAATGGACAGACGAAATACACATTATTTTTTTTTCTGCTACAGATTTGTGTTTTTTTAATGTATTATGCATTGTGTTTTTTCTGCATGAACAAAAACTCACTAAAAAGGTCATTTTCTTTTTTTGTATAGCACTATGGTACTCGTTGAAAGATAATAAAACACTCATTACTTTGGTGTATTTTTTTAAACGTGGTATAAAAAGTTGTTAACATTTAAAAATCATGGGGGGAAAGCGTGTGTCATGCACATGAGAGAAAATTACAACTTTAATAGTTTTAGACGGAATTCAAAGGTGAGAATGGACTTATTAACTATCACGTGTCCCTCCCCAATTATTTATAATATATATAGATTTAATTAGGATCCCTAAATACGTGTTATGTATAAACATCTCATCTATCTATCTATACATATAATAAACCAAAGCCATTTTAATGACATGTCACTTAAAGAGGGTATTCTCTTCATTGATGGTGCCATGTGTCATCCCATGTGGCAAGACCTTTATTTTAGGAAAATAATAATTTAAAATTTAAAAACAAAATTAGATTTTTATCTCTAATATTTCCTCCCATAACTTTTAAACGTTAATATCTTTTATATACGAGATTTTTTAAAGAAAAAAATTACACCAAATTAACGAGCGTTTTATTATCTTTCCAACGGGTACCATAGTGCTATATAAAAAACGAAGAAAAAAACGACTATTTTTTGTAATCCGACAGGTATTGTGTCAGGTTTGGATTAGTTTAAAAAAAAATTGTGGGTTTGGGTCGGGCCTGGGATTAGGTGATACCCGACCCAATTACCCTTTTTTTTATATTAGAATATGATAACTTATGGCAGAGATTTGTTTAAAATAATAATAATAATAATAATAATAATAATAATAATAATAATAATATTCATTAATCATATATTGGCAGATGCCATTTTTATAGTTTATATACTTCTAATTTTATTCACTTTACTTAGATTTCTCAACCCGGGACGCTCCCGGGATATAAACTAGTAGTAATATAAATGTTAGATACTATAGAGAATCAATCCAATTTATCTCACTCATGGCGAGAAACTTCAACAATTTGCGTCGAGAACCAACGTTAAACTTATTCGCGCTTGTCTCGTTCTTAGTGTATGATAGCTCGTTCTTTTCACCATGGAATCACAAATCAGGTGTTCCTTCAAAGTATTGTAATCGTTGTGCTAAGTATTATATCATGCAGTTTGAAGCCAGTTCGTTCTTCACGTATGATGTGAGTATTATTAAATTGAGATCTTTTTATTTCTAAATTGGATTAGTTCAATTGATGTTTAAGTAGTTTACACAATTGGTTAAATCTTCTATAGTTCAATCAAAACATTTTACCATGTATATTTTAGAAATTTAGTGATCCGAATGGATATATGAACGATTTCATTGGCGTGTTCCGTAACGAAAACACAGATCCAATGAAATTATTATATTTTCTTTTTGCCAAAATTATAGATGATTTCTATTTTAGGGTTGGTTTTTGCGAAAATCCCCAAAAATGACTTTTTAAATAAACAAGTCATATCTCAAGTTAAAGTTGAAAGTTGACCACACTTTGATTTTTGAGGATGAAGTATTGAATATCCGGCCTCACCCTTGTGATGTGATTGTAAAGGTGTTGGAGTTTTAAAGTGGAGGTTGAGAGTTCAAGCCTCATAAGAGGCAAAAAATTTGTGTATTTAAAATGCGATGAAATAAAGGGTGTAATAAAAGGGTATAATAAAAAAAGTATAAGGAGTGTAAAAAATGCAGGAAGAAATTAGCCGTTAAAAAAAAAGTATTTACTATCCTATATGGGGGGGGGGGGGGGGGGATATGACTTTGAAAGGGGCATAAATTAGAAAGGTAAAGCCTCTTATAACCAACATATGAATACCAATTTTGACATGATATGCTTAAAAGAATACCAATTTTGACAAGATTAACAGTTAAATACGATACACCTTCTTTAATCTAAACGATGGCTAATTTTTTTTAAACGCTTGACAAGACCATCCTTAGATTTCTCGACTGACAAATGGAAGAGGTAAATATCAATGATTTTTTTTACTGGTTTTCGCCCGGCTTTTCCTAATTTGCTTAAATCATTGTTTCATTCGGGTCATGTCGGTTACCTCATAACTCAAATCATGACACCATCAAATGGGGTTACCTCACAGCGTTCACATTTAGTCCATCAAATGTATATGATTGTTTCTCTCAAATTATATGCGGTGGGTGTAAGAGCATTCCCATTAGAGAAACCAATTCCACTCCATCAAATTATAGTAAAAATCACTATTTTATACCAAAATTTTATCTCTCATTCTTAAATAAATAATATTTTTCCATACTTTTATCGTTTTATTTTATCTCTCCTCACTTACAACCACTTACAAAAAATATTAAAATATAAATAGGTGTGAACAGTGCTTCCACCAAATATTTTCCCACATATTTGGTGGACCAAATGTGAATGCTCTAAGTGGTTGTGAGTTGAGGAGAACAAAAATATTTGGTGAAAACACTATTCACCCCTATTTATATTTTAATACTTTTGTGAATGGTTGTGAGTGAAAAATGAGAAAATATAATGATAAAAGTATAAAAAAAATTATTTATTTAACAAGGGGAGAGAAAATTTTAAGGTGAAAATGATTTTTAGTGTAATTTGATAAAGGAGATTTGGTTTTCGTGAGAATTTTCTAACTCAAATTATGACATCATCAATTCCATTTTTACAAGTAGGAAAAGTGAAAACGATATAGTTTTCAAGACATGGATCCCACACTAAAGCCTACTTGAACCATAGAACGCTTTTTTTTTTCTTTCTTTTTTTCTTCTCTTTTGGTTAGATGCTAGTAAATCCTATAATGGAAAGTAAAAAATATATCATTATTCATTACTTCTTTAGCATAGTTTTATCATTACATTATATATATTTTATTTATTATTATTACTTTTTTTTGTGTGACTCAGATAACCGCTATGAAGGGTGAAGGAGTTGTCCGTAAAGAAAAGAAGAGAAGCTACATTGCTGCATTTTATAACAAATAATAATATGGTCAGATACATGTATTGGATGATTGAAATGGAATCTTATAGTCACCAATGCATTATATAAAAAAGACTTCTAAATTATATGAGTGTTCATTGATAATTAACTAACAATATTAATAATAATTCGTTTAATCACGTAAATAATTGCAAAACGTTTTAAAAAGCTCCAACAATGATCCACATGTATGCCATCAAAGAAACAAAAAACACAACATAAGGTGTAAATAATTGGGGCTTCAAGGAACGATTTTCTGAAAGTGAATCAATGCTAAATTGCTAATGGATGAATTTTAAACCCCAAAAACTTATTTTCACCCCCTTAAAGTTTCACCCCCTTCAAGTGTCGCGCTAATCACTTCAAAACTGACAACGTATTAAGTTGTCTGATAAAGTGAAGCATCTGAACCAAAAGCGTCGAGCTATGGTCATAGCTCGGCCCTTTGGACCATGTTTGAACTGTTTGAATCAAGATTTTGTTGTTTGTCGTTAGTACATAGGTTTATGATTATTTACGACGTTAAACACAAGAGATATTAACCATATTCTTTATAGCTACAATTAATAATTGTTTTTGTAAACAATTAGTGGCGGACCCAATTTTTTTCCGATGGTTACAGTGTATTTGTTTTTGGTAGGCAAATTTCTCACAATCAAACGTAAATTTTTTTTTGTTCGGGTACAATCAAATCTCTCACAACCAAACCTTAGTAATTATAATGAAGATGTACAAATATCAATTTGATTAATCAAATATAGGAGCAACAAATTTGGAATAATCAGAAACATAGAGATCAAGATGAAAAAGCTTTCGCACAATATCTAGGAATTCGCCTTTGATGCACAGCTTCTCCCTTAATATTGCAACAATTCAAACCGATTCGATCTCACAAGCCCAAAGCGTCCAATCTGGCTACAACGCCATAACAACAATTGCAGCAACCACTTGTTGCAGAAGAAATCAAAAGATGGTTACAATTGAAAAAATTACAGGCAAAAATAAAGGTGATGTTTTTTTAAAGAACCAAAAACAAGGCTATCTGAACTCAAACTCGTGACCTTTCAGTAGGGAAGATGAGGTGTAACACCCCAACCGATGGCGGAATCATCGAGGTGTCACGTAGTGACGATTGTTCAAAAGCTCATGGTACTAAAATGTAAATATTTGATTATTGAATATTGTTTTACAACATGTGAAAATAAATACATGACAACAAAAATAGAGATAGTTGATTGATTTAATCTAAGTCCAAAGTTCTATGTGAAGCGTCAAGCAACTTATCCTGAAACATGCACGAAAATAAATTTTGTCAACATATGATGTTGGTGAGTACTACCTAGCTTTGTACATATAGTATAAGTTTTGAAAAGTGGTACAATTCATGTGTCTAGCATCACCAAGGCATTATGTAAACACGCAAGTAACCAAACATGACAAATGTAAAGTTGATAAGATGAAATTGATAATGAGCACCCTAACACGTGTCAAGTCTAAAAGAGCACCATAACATAGGTTATGTCTAAATGAGCACCGTAACATAAGTTACGTCTATATGTAAAGAGCACCATAACATAAGTTATGTCTAGATGTACGATTTTGTATGTAAGCTACGTTCATGTTCAAACATAAGCACAAAGATAAACAAGACACGTATATGAATTGTAAATGAATAAAAATGTATGTGTAAATGAATGTGCAAGTTTTGTATACTTGTGCATGAATCACCCCAAAAGTGTGAAAACGAAAAAGGGGATAAGTAATATTCACATTAGCAAGGTGGTAAGTCTTGTGGAATTGAATAAGTGTAATCCAACGTTGCCAAGTATCACCCTATGTTTAAGGTAATAAATGAGTTTAAGTCTTTCTAGTCTACAAGTATTTCTAGGGTTTCCAATTGGGGATAAGTATTCGTTTGATTAATAAATAAAATGTTTAATAAATAAGAGAAATTTGCTAAATAAATAAACAATAGTCTTTTTGTAAATTTTAGATTAAAGATGGTCACATCATAAAGTTTTATGTATGAAAATAATTTTTATAAAATTATTTTCCTAAAAAATAGAATATTTAAATCTATTTATTTCAAATTGTCAAAATATAACTTTAATATTTAAAAATATTAAAATTAAAGAATTTTTAAATCAAAAATTGTATTTCTGTTCTAAATGGATAGAAATAATTTATATAAAATTTTGGTGCAAAAATATTGTAAAATAAATTTATTATGATTTATTTATGATTAAAACTAACAAAAATTGATTAAAAATATTAAATAAATGATTTTTCAGAAATAAAAATAATTTCATAAATGTTTAATGTTATATAAACTCAGAATAATTTTTGTGGGAATTTATATAATCGTTTTGATATTTTTATAGAATTTTATAATTAAAATAGAATAAACTTGAAATATTTATTATATATATTAAACAAATAATTTTTGGAAAACTAAAAATTGTATAATAAACTCTTCTATTAAAACAGCATAAAAATATTTTTTGTGGAATTTGTAGAGTTGTTTTGGTATTTTAAATGTATAATAATTAGAATAGATATAAAGTTAAAAGTGTAAAAAAAAAATTAAATCGCTGCTGCTGGGACTCGAACCTGGCTCCTGGCCGGTTCAATGGTTTATCACAAGTGTGGCTCACCACTGAGCCACACCCTGAGAACGTTTTATAACTGAAACAAAAATATTTATACACTAACTGCTTTGAACCTTCTTCCCCAATTCAATATCGTTCAAACCCTAGCTATCCAATCTGATTCAATGTACGTTTTTAACCCGATTAACCATAGGGTTATCATCAGGAATGGGCCGATAAACACACAGAGACAAAGAATTAAGGCTCACCGATCGCAATGCTTCCTATTTGCGAGTCAACAAAAAAGTCAACAAGCCTTGATTTCGAACAAAACAGGGCAGTGTATCTAAATTGAGTGTTGAGGGTTTGTATTTCGGCACCTAAGGATTGTCAATCGAGGTTCAATTTATAATGGTTCCGCTTAATTGGAAGGTCTTGATGTTTGAATCGGCTCAGTAAAAAAACGAGTAATTAGCCCCGGAATTCTCGCAATTACTGGGTTTTAGACGCGTCCTCAAGGTCGAATTAATTGCTGGTCGATTAATCATCCTTTAATTTTGGTCAAGGTTTCCAAAAGTGGCTGGACACAGGCTTTGACCTGTTCTTCGGGTCTGCAGCGAGCACAAGGAGGAGAAAAAGGAGTTGGCTTATTTGTGTATAAAGGGGTTTTGAATTCCATAGATGTCAAATAAGGGTCTCATGGCTTAGTGGTTTGATGGTGGTGGTTTAAGTGTTGCGAGCCGGTCTGGACGCGGGTTCGATTCCCGGTCCAGACAAACCCTTTTTTTAAAAAAAAAACAGATAGAAGAGGAGAGGGAGTAGTGGTGTGACAACTGCACCTTATACTTTTCATTTAAGTACACTTATACCCCTTACTAAATTTTATAGTTTCACTTTCAGTCCTCAAACTTTTCTTTTTCACCATGACATTAATATCTCAGATACTTAGTCAATCTTGGTATTAACTTGACATATAAATGCGTTCCATTTGGAGTTACATTTGATTTTTTTTTAATTAAGATAGCATTTATACAAGTTTTAAAATTTCGATAAATTTAAAACTAAACTTTGTTGAACGATTATAAAAGTTGGCATAAATATAATAAAACTTCGTCACCTTAACTAGAAGCGAAACAGATGCATCGGTTTCTCTTGCAACATTAAAGGCGTTTTCATTGCCAAATCGTAACCGACCACGATCTTTTGCTTTTCTTTCTTTTGTGTAACAGCCACAAGAATGAATAATCATTAAGATTAATTATCATCACCAAACCTATTAAATGGAAATGGAAAAAAAAAAACACATCGCCATTCTTGTAACCGATCCGACTAGAGTATGGTGTTACCGTCCATTATATCAAGATATTTCTTAGTTATCATTGATAACAGCTAGATAAGAATCGTTCGAACTTGATTACAACACTCAAATCAAAATCACTTTCACGCTCCACCCCTCGGAGTAACACCACAGCCTCACCAAAACCCGTCGACTTCTTTCGGCTCTCTGTTTTCTGGTCATTAGTCCTGACATCAGACAAAACGGAAACCTCGCAAAACATCATCACGCTGATCAAAACAAACCGTAGCGGTCCCTTTGTGGGTATTCGTTTGTTGCCGCTGTGGGTTCTAAGTCCAAACCAAACCATGCTATCATTCGAACACAATCGAGGTAATAATCTAATCGTATTCATATAAAGATCCCTATGTTTATTTTATTTTTTTCTAAATCGTAAAACATTGAAATTTAATTTTAGCGAATAATTTATATAAGAATTTGAATCAATGTTTAGAACCATCGGTTTAGAAAGGATTCGTTGTATCAGTAAGTTACTTGAGAAGATAGCATGGCAATTTTTTTTATATTTATTTATTTGGTCTAATTTGTAGCCTTTTGTCTAAATCATCTCCACCATTTTTCTATTATTATTTAGTAAGTGAAAATATACTTAAAATATACATGTGTGTGAAGATACAACTATGTGTATCATGCAAAATAAAAAAAAAACAAAACTTATTTTTCATACAAAGTTAGTTTTATAATTTCTCAAATAAGTAATCTGGTTCAAACTTGATTCTACATATTAGTTTTTCTTCAAAAATTTTTTTGAATAAGGCTAATAAGTCTAATTAGTATTAACATGGAAGATTGGCATATGAACACACAAGCTTAAATGATAATAATATTATACTAACACTTCAAATTTAGAATATAAAATAACACTAATGGACTCTAAATCATCATTCTTAATTTATTAAGGTGCAAGCATAATTCATTGATACCCGTTGATTGCTTGCAAGTAAATCATCACAATCAAGGTAAGTATATATTTCCCCTTTTTACTATTTTACATTTCGGGGTGACTCATGTACTTACTATCAAGTTTATATTTCCTTTTACTAAAATAGCAATTCTTATGTGTGTTTGCTTGTGTTATTTTGTGTATCTATGATCTGTCAAATCATTAACCGCTGGGCGGCCTGGCATTTCAATGAATAGTACTATGGTTTATACCCTTGTGACTCTGTTGAGAGTCCTCGTCATTGCTATGTATTACATTACTACTAGCGCATACTATATATATCTGCTTTCTTCTCTTAGGGTTGATTTGACCCGGATACCACTTATTACATAATTGCAAACAGTATACGACACATGAATTGCAAAACACTTTTCTACTATATTTATTTAAACAGGGTATGCTCACCAATACAATTTTTGTATTGACCAAAATATTTTGTACATGTTTCAGGTTGTTTTGAGACGCTTCTTTTAGGCTTTTGGATTTTATATTTCAGTCTTGTCTACATTGTATTTTAGCTAGACTTGTCACTTTAGAATTATTGTATCCTGTAATTTCATTTCAATGTAATAAATTATTTAATCAATGTATTCAAATTTACACTTTAGTCCATGAGCTATTGAACAATCGTCACTACGTGACACCTCGATGTTTCCGCCATCGGTTGGGGTGTTACAGATTGGTATCAGAGCCATGGTTATAGGGAATTAGGTTATTAGAATGCCTTTTAGCCTAGACTATAACTAAGCTTATTTTCACGAGTCCTCTCGTGTACATTTCTCATATTTCTTATATTTTCTTTCAAGATATTTTCGCTATGATTCTTTCTCGTTATCCTTTCGGTATTTTGTTTGGAAAATAAGACACTCGTATTTTACAAACGAAACAAAATCATCAAGTTAGGAGTGGTATCCATACCTTGGTGACTAGTTTCACTCCTCTATATGTTATTTATCTTAGGAATATATCTTTGAGATAGGAGTGACATCCACACCTCAAAGAGTATTTCCTTCATAAAGGACTTAACCACTAAGCTGGGAGTGATATCCTTAACTTAGTGATTGGTTTCATTCTACAATCGTTTTTAATTTTGAAGTATATCTTTGAGTTAGGAGTGAAATCCACATCTCAAGGATCTATTTCTATATCTCGTTAATTGTGAATTTTCTTAAATATTGGTAATCTATTACATACGTTGATTTTTATCATTCACATCATTTTTAAATCTTGGACTTTTAAAACACATTAGATTTACACATACTTCATGAAATGGTTTCAATTTGCATTTTACAAACTAGTATTGCATATTCTAAAGATCAAATATAAATCTTTTGTTTTCATATGACATATCCAATATATATTTTTGGGAGAAATTTGCAACTAATAATAAGCCTTATAACATTTTTCAAACTCGACTTCTCGTAAACACATGAAAATGTGTATTTACGAAGATTTTGCAAATAAACCTGTTTTGAATCTAAAACACACTTTGATTTCTAAAAATTTATTCTCATGCATCACTACTATTCTTTCAACAATATCACAAAGTCGAGTAAATGGCGAAAATTTACCTTTATACTTATACTCTTTCAATTGCAAAACTTTTGGTTTAACAAAACAATGGATATATCTTTTTATCAGAATGTTGTTAAATGCCTTTTATAGTATAATGCATATATGTAAAATTACTAGATTTTAACTCACATGCCAGTAGGCTATACACCCGTTCCGTGCACATTCATTTGTCGTAAATTCCATTATTTTATTATTGCACCGTTTTTATTCATAGTTATTTCTAACACATTATTTGTGACTATTTTCACATTGACTATTTGCATTAATACAACTCGTTTACTTTCATTTTGTGCAATTGTGCGATTTACTCGATTTATATTATATTATTCTTTCAATCGAACTTTTATGTTATACTTATATACTTATATGAACACATATTTTGTATGCATATGTTTCCTGTTTTGAGCAAAACCCTGTTATACTTTACATTATTCTTTTCATCATCAAGGTCAATGAACATACTAATTGATAACTCGTATGAGATTTAAGCCAGTGCCCACGTACGACTCGGACTAGAGTATTTCTTTAATCCGAGGGGAACGGTGTAAATCTCGGAGTTTATCAATATAAGTGTTTAGAGCCCAACGATGTGAAACAGAAGTTACCGGTTACGGGTGAACCCGAAAGGGAAGAACCTCTAACCATGTCTATTACTTACACGTTACTCATATTACGGTTAAAGGGTAAACCCGAAAGGGAAGGACCTCTAACCATGTCACGGTTGAACATGATTTCATTACAGTGGATATTACATATTGATTGCACGCAATTGTTTCGGGTATTACTTAGGATAGGGTTATGGAAAAGCATAACACCTAAGTGTAAGGTAAATCGATGATTACGGTCCGGAACGCAATCATGGGCTTACAGGTACATGAGGGTGGTGTGTAATTCTAATCAGGTTGTTGGTAGACAATCAGTACGAATCCAAAGTATCGGGAGTGTGGTGGGTCAGCTGCGGTACACCCTATATATAAGCATAAACGATACTGCGGGAACGGACTGGGAGTCTAACCAAGAACCTACCCATTACTTTATAATTACCATCTCTTCATTAGATCATTGACTCATAGCTAGCATTTTTGGTAAGAACATTTTTACATAAGCTTCAATTAGTTTTGTTGGAGCCTTCCTTGTTGACCACCTCTACAAAAAAACCTTAAACTTTGTATACCCGTACACTCTCTGTTAATCCGGTTGCATGTCCTTCATAAAGTTCAGTCAGAAACCTTTCTAAAGTAGGGGAGACTGCTTCATTAGTACCTTTGCCCCTCACCAGTTACAGATTCCCAAAGTCTTTCTCATTTAAACTCTCAACTTTCTAACTTTGGTCAACTGTCAAAGATTTTGAAACTTTTACTTTGGATATTAGACAACTATTTTAAACTTCGTCAATTTAAAAATGATGAAATTAAAAAAAAAATCTAGTTAACTTTTACAATGTCTTTTGTTTCATAGAAAACCTCCACTTGAAAGGAATTTCGAGACGGAATTTTATAAAGTAGGGGAGACTGTGACAACTGCACCTTATACTTTTCATTTAAGTACACTTATACCCCTTACTAAATTTTATAGTTTCACTTTCAGTCCTCAAACTTTTCTTTTTCACCATGACATTAATATCTCAGATACTTAGTCAATCTTGGTATTAACTTGACATATAAATGCGTTCCATTTGGAGTTACATTTGATTTTTTTTTAATTAAGATAGCATTTATACAAGTTTTAAAATTTCGATAAATTTAAAACTAAACTTTGTTGAACGATTATAAAAGTTGGCATAAATATAATAAAACTTCGTCACCTTAACTAGAAGCGAAACAGATGCATCGGTTTCTCTTGCAACATTAAAGGCGTTTTCATTGCCAAATCGTAACCGACCACGATCTTTTGCTTTTCTTTCTTTTGTGTAACAGCCACAAGAATGAATAATCATTAAGATTAATTATCATCACCAAACCTATTAAATGGAAATGGAAAAAAAAAACACATCGCCATTCTTGTAACCGATCCGACTAGAGTATGGTGTTACCGTCCATTATATCAAGATATTTCTTAGTTATCATTGATAACAGCTAGATAAGAATCGTTCGAACTTGATTACAACACTCAAATCAAAATCACTTTCACGCTCCACCCCTCGGAGTAACACCACAGCCTCACCAAAACCCGTCGACTTCTTTCGGCTCTCTGTTTTCTGGTCATTAGTCCTGACATCAGACAAAACGGAAACCTCGCAAAACATCATCACGCTGATCAAAACAAACCGTAGCGGTCCCTTTGTGGGTATTCGTTTGTTGCCGCTGTGGGTTCTAAGTCCAAACCAAACCATGCTATCATTCGAACACAATCGAGGTAATAATCTAATCGTATTCATATAAAGATCCCTATGTTTATTTTATTTTTTTCTAAATCGTAAAACATTGAAATTTAATTTTAGCGAATAATTTATATAAGAATTTGAATCAATGTTTAGAACCATCGGTTTAGAAAGGATTCGTTGTATCAGTAAGTTACTTGAGAAGATAGCATGGCAATTTTTTTTATATTTATTTATTTGGTCTAATTTGTAGCCTTTTGTCTAAATCATCTCCACCATTTTTCTATTATTATTTAGTAAGTGAAAATATACTTAAAATATACATGTGTGTGAAGATACAACTATGTGTATCATGCAAAATAAAAAAAAAACAAAACTTATTTTTCATACAAAGTTAGTTTTATAATTTCTCAAATAAGTAATCTGGTTCAAACTTGATTCTACATATTAGTTTTTCTTCAAAAATTTTTTTGAATAAGGCTAATAAGTCTAATTAGTATTAACATGGAAGATTGGCATATGAACACACAAGCTTAAATGATAATAATATTATACTAACACTTCAAATTTAGAATATAAAATAACACTAATGGACTCTAAATCATCATTCTTAATTTATTAAGGTGCAAGCATAATTCATTGATACCCGTTGATTGCTTGCAAGTAAATCATCACAATCAAGGTAAGTATATATTTCCCCTTTTTACTATTTTACATTTCGGGGTGACTCATGTACTTACTATCAAGTTTATATTTCCTTTTACTAAAATAGCAATTCTTATGTGTGTTTGCTTGTGTTATTTTGTGTATCTATGATCTGTCAAATCATTAACCGCTGGGCGGCCTGGCATTTCAATGAATAGTACTATGGTTTATACCCTTGTGACTCTGTTGAGAGTCCTCGTCATTGCTATGTATTACATTACTACTAGCGCATACTATATATATCTGCTTTCTTCTCTTAGGGTTGATTTGACCCGGATACCACTTATTACATAATTGCAAACAGTATACGACACATGAATTGCAAAACACTTTTCTACTATATTTATTTAAACAGGGTATGCTCACCAATACAATTTTTGTATTGACCAAAATATTTTGTACATGTTTCAGGTTGTTTTGAGACGCTTCTTTTAGGCTTTTGGATTTTATATTTCAGTCTTGTCTACATTGTATTTTAGCTAGACTTGTCACTTTAGAATTATTGTATCCTGTAATTTCATTTCAATGTAATAAATTATTTAATCAATGTATTCAAATTTACACTTTAGTCCATGAGCTATTGAACAATCGTCACTACGTGACACCTCGATTTTTCCGCCATCGGTTGGGGTGTTACAAGTGGGCTTGGACTTCTATTGGGCTGGGTATTGGGCTCCGAAATTGGATGGTTGGGTTGGGTTTGTAGGTTGGGTTAGGATAGATGGTTTATTTAGTTTAATGTTTAAAACCAACATTATTTTTTTTTCATTATTATTATTTATTATTATTATTATATAAAAAAAATAAAATAAAACGAAAGGTGACGGATGTCACAACATTCCCTACTTTTAGAAACTTCGTCCCGAAGTTATTAGAAACATAGAGTTATGGATGTTTGGGTAGGAATTAAGATAACCGTGGTTTGGAAAATTTGAGTTAAGGCACGACGTGAATTTATAGGTAACAGAGTAAACTGTTTCAAATGATTTGGATAAGAGGTTTGATAGGTGTGAGTTAAGGATTGGATTAGGTTCGTCTCGAATAATAAGGAGAATAAGAATCTAGTAAAACACTAAACTTCAAGTTTTAGGAATCCTAAAATGAATGTATGAGTTGATTGACTATAAAAAGACCAAATGAACTACCAAGTAAGTAGAGTTTGTTCCTGGTTCGACTTCCAGTCTCACTTTCGATGCGTCATTAGTGTTTATATATAGGGTGTACCGCAGCTAACCCACCACACCTTTGATACATCGAAAGCGTACTTGACGTCTACCAAAAACTCTAATAGAATTTCACACCACCTTAATGTACCTGTAAATTCATGATTACGTTCCGGACCGGAATCATCAATTTACCTTACCTTAGAGTTTTATGTCCTTCTATGATCCCAACCTAACAACACATTAAAGCAAATAAGTTCCACAAGAAGATGGCACAACAAACACGTTGGGTTACAATGAGACGTTATCAACGAAATGAGACTATGTAATAATGAGGTCGATTACATTGGTTTGCAACGACTTGCAAGCATAACAAAATTTAAGTATGGGCTACCACTCATCCGAGGAGCCCTTTAAGTGAAATGTTTGTTTTAGTTGAGTGGATAATGTAGTAATTGTCTTTCATATATCAACATGCAAATTGATAATACACACATGCAAGCAAGTTTGTAAGTACGACAACCATTAAGTATAAGTGTTATCTTAGTTGCCTATAGAAATAGCTCATATTTGGCCAGCCATGTCTACAAGTATCATGAATAATTAAATGTTCAATGAAAGTCAAATTAAGGAAACATCAAGTTTCATATAACAAACAATGATGTTTTTAGAAAAGTTCTGTAGGATCAAGTATCAAGTTTTTAGTAGTTTGATTTCATGGAAATCAAGTCCAAATGTTTCAACAAAATGTAAGTTAGAGTCTTAAACTTCTACGATTAAAATAAACGTAATCAAATATGATAAATTTCCAATCTGCGTTCGTACACAATAGTATGCAAGGAATTTCTAGGTGTTTATGAGTACGACACAATTGGGTACAAAATGATAATAGGATCAAGAAAATGAAAACACAAGTATTGGATTCTCGAGTCTTAAGAAGATTCCACCCATGGCTTAGCCAGTGGGATTAACGTCATCCTGATCGTTTGCTTCGTTGATATTGATATTGAAAGCTCGTCCATGTGCCACCTGGTTTACATTATTCAATTCAGGGCATCGGTGCCGCATGTGGTTAGGGTCTCCACAATTATAACATGCCCGGCCGTTAGTAATCGGCAGTGGTTCCTGGGTAGCTGCTTGATGATTATCTTGTGCCCTAACCGTTACACGACAAGTAGTGGCAAAGTGTCCAAACCTTCCACATCTAGTGCATTGACGACATGGAAGATTTGCAGGGTGATGATACTTGCAAGTGTTGCATTGAGGATGGATTCCTGTGTAGGCTTTCTTGATAGGGGGTTGAGTCACCGGATCCATAACAGCATGGTTCTGATTATTGCCCATTCGTTTCTTAGAGTTCGAAGAAGTAGTGGCAGCCTTTGCTAAAACAGTCTTAGATCGTTCAACTGCATTGGTGGTTTTCTCAGTAGACGTCTTGGTGCCCTTCCTGACCAAGTTTCCTTTCCTTACGTGTTTGTCTGTTAAAGTGGCTGCAAGCTGGATGGCTTCTTCTACCGTAGTGGATTTGCCTCTAGTGACAACGTCTTGAATCAGGTAAGGTAATCCCTCGATATATTTCTCGATTGCTCGAGAGACCGGGGTGACCATGTGTGGAACCAATATGCTGAGTTCATGATATCGAGT
This sequence comes from Ambrosia x helenae, assembly GCA_030844895.1. Taxonomy (NCBI): domain Eukaryota; kingdom Viridiplantae; phylum Streptophyta; class Magnoliopsida; order Asterales; family Asteraceae; genus Ambrosia; species Ambrosia x helenae. The sequence goes on along the minus strand of CM061230.1, from coordinate 14,021,968 downwards.
ATTATACGCAAGATTCTCACCACTGTCTTGTTTGAGCTCACGAAACTCATCCTCCAGTTTCCTGATTTCGTTCCTAGGGCAAAATTTGGCGATCATGAGTTCCTTAACCTCAGCCCAAGACAAAGATAATGCAACATCAGCGCCCCGATTGCGCTTTTCGCCATTCCACCAGGTTAGCGCCCCCTTTTGAAGGACACTAGTAGCATAGCGAACGCGGAGTTCATCAGGACATTCGCTGTTCACAAAGGTGCTCTCCATACTTTCAAACCATTGGAGGAGGCCAGTAGCACCCTCCTCACCAGTGAATTTTGTGGGGTTACAGGAGTTAAAGTGTTTGAAAGTGCACCGAAATTGAGTTGCACCCCCTGTGTTGGCACTGTTGCTATTCTGGGTCAACTCACTGACAAGGTTTGGGATCACTGCAGCAATTTGCTCAGCGACTAAAGATGCGAGGCGACGATCAGAACGTTGTCCAGAAGCACGAACAGTGCGTTGGCTGGCATCACGGAGCATGCGGCGAGCAGACATCTATGAGGCAGTCAATGAATAATCATGAGATTAGAAAATGTAAGTGTATAACCGTACAGATGATTATGAAAGTATGAACTTGTAAGCAATATATGAAAATCATGAAATACAAAATATTGTATATGAAACGAGAGAGTATTATTGAAAAACTTGCATAAGATGCTTGGAGTGCTCTTGTCTAGCTGTAAAGCCCAACAAGAACGTTGACTTTTCAAAGGAATTGGACCCAATGGTGATCAAAGAAGACATGCTTTAGCCTATAAGTGGACACTCACTCCAGGAATCCCCAGGTAAGCATAACAGGTCCATTATTGGATTTATGCGCTATGCTTGCCTATGCCAGAAAACCCAGTGTACAGGCATCCACCCTTCCAGATTGCACGTGTTCCATCACACTCATTAAAGCTCAACAACTTTGAAGGAGCAAAATAAGAGTAGGCATTATGCCTAAGAGTGTCTTCATGAAGGTACTGCTCCCGTTCCATGATGATGTAGACTTTCCACTCCTTGTAGGACACCATCTCTATGCACCATGATGAAAAATGAGGAGAAATAGAGAAGAAGGGAAAGATAGAGGAAGGAAAGTAGAGGGAAATGAGGGGTAAGGTAATTTAGGAAATATTATGCATGAAAATTGAAGTTCGGTTATAGTCTAGGCCATCTTATCTAATAACCTAGTTCCCTATCACCATGGCTCTGATACCAATCTGTAACACCCCAACCGATGGCGGAATCATCAAGGTGTCACGTAGTGACGATTGTTCAAAAGCTCATGGTACTAAAATGTAAATATTTGATTATTGAATATTGTTTAACAACATGTGAAAATAAATACATGACAACAAAAATAGAGATAGTTGATTGATTTAATCTAAGTCCAAAGTTCTATGTGAAGCGTCAAGCAGCTTATCCTGAAACATGCAGGAAAATAAATTTTGTCAACATATGATGTTGGTGAGTACTACCTAGCTTTGTACATATAGTATACGTTTTGAAAAGTGGTACAATTCATGTGTCTAGCATCACCAAGGCATTATGTAAACACGCAAGTAACCAAACATGACAAATGTAAAGTTGATAAGATGAAATTGATAATGAGCACCCTAACACGTTTCAAGTCTAAAAGAGCACCATAACATAGGTTATGTCTAAATGAGCACCGTAACATAAGTTACGTCTATATGTAAAGAGCACCATAACATAAGTTATGTCTAGATGTACGATTTTGTATGTAAGCTACGTTCATGTTCAAACATAAGCACAAAGATAAACAAGACACGTATATGAATTGTAAATGAATAAAAATGTATGTGTAAATGAATGTGCAAGTTTTGTATACTTGTGCATGAATCACCCCAAAAGTGTGAAAACGAAAAGGGGATAAGTAATACTCACATTAGCAAGGTGGTAAGTCTTGTGGAATTGAATAAGTGTAATCCAACGTTTCCAAGTATCACCCTATGTTTAAGGTAATAAATGAGTTTAAGTCTTTCTAGTCTACAAGTATTTCTAGGGTTTCGAATTGGGGATAAGTATTCGTTTGATTAATAAATAAAATGTTTAATAAATAAGAGAAATTAGCTAAATAAATAAACAATAGTCTTTTTGTAAATTTTATATTAAATATGGTCACATCATAAAGTTTTATGTATGAAAATAATTTTTATAAAATTATTTTCCTAAAAAATAGAATATTTAAATCTATTTATTTCAAATTGTCAAAATATAACTTTAATATTTAAAAATATTAAAATTAAAGAATTTTTAAATCAAAAATTGTTTTTCTGTTCTAAATGGATAGAAATAATTTATATAAAATTTTGGTGCAAAAATATTGTAAAATGAATTTATTATGATTTATTTATGATTAAAAATAACAAAAATTGATTAAAAATATTAAATAAATGATTTTTCAGAAATAAAAATCATTTCAGAAATGTTTAATGTTATATAAACTCAGAATAATTTTTGTGGGAATTTATATAATCGTTTTGATATTTTTATAGAATTTTATAATTAAAATAGAATAAACTTGAAATATTTATTATATATATTAAACAAATAATTTTTGGAAAACTAAAAATTGTATAATAAACTCTTCTATTAAAACAGCATAAAAATATTTTTTGTGGAATTTGTAGAGTTGTTTTGGTATTTTAAATGTATATTAAAAGTTAATTAGAATAGATATAAAGTTAAAAGTGTAAAAACAAAATTAAATCGCTGCTGCTGGGACTCGAACCTGGCTCCTGGCCGGTTCAATGGTTTATCACAAGTGTGGCTCACCACTGAGCCACACCCTGAGAACGTTTTATAACTGAAACAAAAATATTTATACACTAACTGCTTTGAACCTTCTTCCCCAATTCAATATCATTCAAACCCTAGCTATCCAATCTGATTCAATGTACGTTTTTAACCCGATTAACCATAGGGTTATCATCAGGAATGGGCCGATAAACACACAGAGACAAAGAATTAAGGCTTACCGATCGCAATGCTTCCTATTCGCGAGTCAACGAAAAAGTCAACAAGCCTTGATTTCGAACAAAACAGGGCAGTGTATCTAAATTGAGTGTTGAGGGTTTGTATTTCGGCACCTAAGGATTGTCAATCGAGGTTCAATTTATAATTGTTCCGCTTAATTGGAAGGTCTTGATGTTTGAATCGGCTCAGTAAAAAAACGAGTAATTAGCCCCGAATTCTCGCAATTACTGGGTTTTAGACGCGTCCTCAAGGTCGAATTAATTGCTGGTCGATTAATCATCCTTTAATTTTGGTCAAGGTTTCCAAAAGTGGCTGGACACAGGCTTTGACCTGTTCTTCGGGTCTGCAGCGAGCACAAGGAGGAGAAAAAGGAGTTGGCTTATTTGTGTATAAATGGGTTTTGAATTCCATAGATGTCAAATAAGGGTCTCATGGCTTAGTGGTTTGATGGTGGTGGTTTAAGTGTTGCGAGCCGGTCTGGACGCGGGTTCGATTCCCGTTCCAGACAAACTTTTTTTTTTTTAAAAAAAAAACAGATAGAAGAGGAGAGGGAGTAGTGGGCTTGGACTTCTATTGGGCTGGGTATTGGGCTCCGAAATTGGATGGTTGGGTTTGTAGGTTGGGTTAGGATAGATGGTTTATTTAGTTTAATGTTTAAAACCAACATTATTTTTTTTTCATTATTATTATTATTTATTATTGTTATATAAAAAAATAAAATAAAATAAAACGAAAGGTGACGGATGTCACATGAGGTTTAGCTCTACTAACACTATCGAACTTCAAAACCTGTTACAATGGGTTCACTTTAAGAGCATGTTTGGATAAACTTCTTTTCTCCTTTTCTCGTTAGTAAAAAAGACACAATGATATAACGTAAATTCTAAAAACTACAAGCAAAAAATCCAAAAAGGTGAAAACCTAAAAACTAAGATCGTAGAGTTCGATGAGACGGTTCCAATGCCACTTGAATGAGCTCAAAAACCGTTAAAAAAAATTCCACTACACGCGCAAAGTTGAGAGGTTACGCATGCCACCCCTAGCATAGGGGTAGGTCGGGCCCCTATTAGAGTATTCACATCTCATTCCATATCCCCATCCCCTAAATTACATTAAAAATCACTAGTGGGGTGCCCGCGCGATGCGGCGGGAACACAACACTTAAAGGTTGAGTCGAGCTAAGGCTAGCTCGAGCTTGACTTGCACTTCCTACCGAGTTGGCTTGGGTTGACTCTAATTTAAAATCAAGTTCGAATATTAAACTCGAGCTCGGCTTGATCAAAAATCGAGTTGGCTTGCTTAACTTGATTTGGTTAGACTTTGCAACTAATTTATCATGAGGGTCAAACATATAAATTATTCTTGCCAAAAGGCTAAAATTAAAATTTTACTTAATTAGCCAAAGGACCATGTATGTATATTACACAATTTATTAACTCTTGTAGGGCTTATGCGAACGGACTCTTTCATAGGAAACTGATACCTACCTTTTAATCTCTTTTAATGTTTTGTTTCAAACATAAGTTGATAATTATGTCAAAAACAAATAATGAACTTCGATGTCTACATTTTTGTTTAACGAATAAGTTGAGCCAATTTGGTTGAATGCCTGTTTATGTTTACCTGAGATCCAGGCCGATGTTTGAATTGTTCCACCCATGTCGTATGTTGACCCAACGTGGGCTGGGTTACCTCTTGGGCCATCACCTATAATGCAACCACTACCTATGCTTATCATAATATATCTAACCAAGTATTATAGTTTATGAGTTCTAAAAAAGGATGAAGATTATCAAACAGTTATAAGTTGTAAGAGTTAACAATTTATGAAAAAATGTAGAGTAATTAGAGGGTTATAGATGTTTTATGCTACATTAATAAGATATATTAATATTATATACAGTAAAACTTGTGGACTTTCTAAGCATTTCTTTATATAAATAAAATATTAATTTTATTTGGTAATCTAAACCTAGATACGCAATGTGTATAGCATTTACATAGATTTAGTATTGTCATGTATTTATTATTGTTGTTTTGTTAACCTAATAACCTGTTCACTTCAATATAATTAATCTTGCTTTTGTTTTGTTCTCTGTACATGACATGACGAAGAGAGCGTATGTAGGAAATTATAGTAACTTTTACTCGTAATAAATGTAATGAATACAAGGAAAGTTAATGCATTTGGCTTTGTAACAATAACATGGAAGCCATCCGTGTTGTGACGATATAGTTCGAATGGATGTGAATTAGATTAGAGATTCAAATTACAACATCAAACTACCACAAACTGTCCTAGATGCTAGAGTCCATTGTCACCAACATACATGCGAAATCAAACAAACAACGAGCTTAATCATATTACAAAACGAGAGTGCTTTTATTTGTGTTAAGTCATTGACATGTTTCATGATGCACGAATTTTCCATCGTTGTCCACAATTTCCCTTGTAATACACTCTGTTTCACGTCCTGCGTGTTTCTCGTTTAAGCTATATCTCAATGAGGAATATGAGTTGTTAAAGTTTATCGCAACATGCTACAATTTCATGTATTCTCAATGGTTATTCCTAGCAACCACTATACAAGGTATGTAAACATAAGAACAAAGATTATACAGAGAAAGATAAGATGAAAAATGAGAGAGCTCTTTATCAATGAGTTATACCAAATACAATAAGCATATATTTATAGAAATACAACATTAATACAAACTTAATGGTATATGGGCGTTAGAATATAAATAGTCACCATTATATCAAACTCTTTATAGTATTTTTTAAATCAATGAGTTATACTAAATACAATAAGCCTCTATTTATTGAGACATAACATTAATATACAAACTTAATGGTATATAAGAGTTAGAATATGTATAGTCACCATAATATATATATTTATAACAAAGAAATATTAATTATATAAACTAAATCCTCTTAGCGGTAGCAAAAAATGCCTCATTTACTCAAGGTTAGTGATAATCTTTACTCCAAGCAAAGATTTAGGAACAAGTGGTAGGTACGAGCATAGAAAGTTTCATCCCACACACTTATCTGGTTGGGATAAATAATGAGTGCTAAAATCCCTAAGGATAATCTTGAACTCTACCTAGATAACACAACTCTTTTTACTAATTTAGAAAGAATGTAACTACCTTAGATAATATAGATTAATGGTTTTTTATATATTCTTAGAACTTACTGTTTAATGTAAATACTACATTTGATTTTAATATTTATTAATGTTTTTTTTTTGTATTCTCAAAACTTGATATTTTTTTATTTTAATTTGTTTCAATGATCATACAACTCTTAGGCTTCTACGGTTACAAAGCAATGAAAAGAATTAAAACAATTCAATAATCTTAAAGTCAAGTAATGCAAAATTAATGTGATCATAATGTATATTAAATAATTATTCATTATTCAATTTAATATTTATATGGAAAGACAATTTTGCCCTCTTACTAACTTCATTAAGTTGTTGTACCATAAGCATAATATGTAGTATTTACTTAAATTTGGTTGGAATCCTTCTCAAATGCTTTATAATATAGTATAGATATATAGATATTTGCAAAAGAAAATATAGAATTCATGATGATAGAAAAGTACTAAAGATTCAAGAATCAAAATCAAAGGAATAAAAACATAAAGAGATAACACGTATTGAGTCTTATAAACAATAGGTAGCAAAATGCTTGATACGTATAAAAATTGGTACTTAAAACAAAAATCACCTCTGCTTTTGAAAATCTTTATAAGAGTATAAGGAGATGATGAGACCTTTCGCGTTATCCCCGGTGATCTTAAATCCATCTTTTGCCATTTAGAGACTATTAATCCCACCTGTCAATTATCATCAATCACCATAAATCCACGAACTCATTTTTTCCATTAACACAGTTTTATGGTTAAAAAAAACTATTTGACCAACTAAATCAAGATTCATAAAAAAATACTAATTAACATCACAATGCTTACGTATCAAGCTTTAGTGGAAATAATGTTTACGTATCAAGATTCAATAAAATGCCATAAAGAACCATTAACACAGTTTTATGGTTAAAAAAAACTATTTGACCAACTAAATCAAGATTCCTAAAAAAATACTAATTAACATCACAATGTTTACGTATCAAGCTTCAGTGGAAATAATGTTTACGTATCAAGATTCAATAAAATGCCATAGAGAAAAAAAAAAGAAAACAATAAATAAAACGAAAGATACGGATAGGAAATAATGTTTGCATACCAAGCTCTAATGAAATGCCATAGTGAAGAAAAATGAAAAATAAAATGAACGATACGGTAAGGAACCTGTGATGATAGAAGGGTTTTGAGGTGAGAAACCAAAGAATTAAGTTTGGTGATTTATGTGGTGATTCTTGTTGTTGACCTCACATAGATAATATATATCTATAATCTATAATCTATAATCTATAATCTATAATCTACTTTATAAAGGAGGAGTGATGTACCATTTAGTAATTTGCATTTTCGTACAACTTAAGATGCAACATGCACAACATATTAAAGCATGAAATTCAAGGGTATTATGGGGATAGTTGTGACAATTAAGACACTTAAAGGGGCAATGTAGACATTTTACCCACCTTATGCTTTACAATATCAAAACACTTTTACAATACTACCCTCCTTCTTCCATCCCTACCCTCACAAACATCCTTTGCCTTATGGTTTTCCTTCTTCATCATCAATGTTACCAATGAATGTTTCATTCAAGAAGATGTTGGAAATTACAAAAATTTAATAATATGATGAATGAAATTTAATTGATTTTAGTGAAATTATTAAGGAGACTCTTGAGTAGAGTTCTTTATTTCACTTTTATAGATTTTATGGCTCTAATTAAGTTAGTCTCTTCACTCATCCTTAGGTCTTGTATACATAGAAGACTTTGTGCCTCATTTGAAAGACTAGAAAAAAAATACAAGAAAAATAAAGAAGAGGATTCATAAAAGAATTCTTGAAGAAGAAGAAAAACTTGACCCGTATATTGGGAACTTATAGAGAAAAGTTTTTCTATACGTGATTCCACCACATTTCCATTATTATTTTTTCCACAAGTTTTAACACCACGATTAAAGAGCATTTATGTGCTTCTCGTAGTTTCTCTACTTAATGTTGGTCATGTTTCAACAAACATCTATATTTATGTGTGTGTATGTTTATACATATAAACTAAAAGTAGCTGCCCTTTAGGAAGTTAAGCTAGAATTTGCATGTAGTAGTTAATTTAATCTTTATTCATATCTTATGTAGCTAATTTGATTCTTCATATCAACTTTAGTTGATGATCAGATTTACTTATGCCATTTTTTTATTGTCGTAGGTAGTATAGTCCAAACAGTGCTTCAAGTTCCCCGGTATGCTTTTTTAGTTTGATTTTTTTTCATGGGCCTTTATGAATGCCTTGAGTCCATAATCAGACTTATTATCCAATCTGAGAATTAGCTTTATTAGTTGACAGTTTGACCGTATTTTGTCTGTGATCCACTCATTGCAACAAAAAGTTAATGTGTGTGCTTTGCAGGTTGTTTGGCAGGATGATATCGATCCAGACAATATGACATACGAGGCTTGCTATTTAGTGTTCATTGGTTAATGCTAATGTTAAGGTTTTCTTGATAAATTACAGCAAGAACGGATTTAAAATACCCTTGTTTAATTTGTGCAGGAATTACCTGATTTAGGCGAGGCTATTGGGACTGAGAGTCAGGGTCTTTCTGAAGATCTTATTAATTCACTTCCAACTACAAGTCGGGTGGCTTCTTTTTGAGGAAAAAATCTGGAGAGAGGTAAGTTTGGGTTAAAAAAATTTTTATTTATGTTTCTCTTTGTTCTTTCTCTATTATATTTATGAATCATTATAGTTTGATTATTAAAATGAATGAATGTGTGACAAAAGGTGGATGCTGATACACTAAACTTACCAAATTTATTGACTACATATAGGGAAAAGATCAAGACACCAACAGTCAACATGTCTCTTTGTGAAAAAGAATTTTTAAAATGATGTTAGGCAAGTTATTAAGATGTGTTACTATTACTCTGTACAAAATTCTTTTCATTTGAATCATTCGACTCCATATGTTGTGCTGCTAATCTGCTATTACTCTTGCAATAATGAGATATTAGTGATGTTTATTTCTTACCAGCATACTCAGTTAATATTCGAGCGAACCTTGGAGCAATGTCCATGATAGATTTAGAAGTTTTTTTGTCAGTGGGTGCCTAAATGGACCGCGTTAGAAAGAACTGAGTAATGCCAAAACAGGTCTTTTAAAAGCTAAATTCACAATTAAAATATATAAGTTAAATGGTTCCTTGATCATCAATAAGGTTGTCTTCCTCTCTTTGTTAGTCTTTTTTTTTCCTAATTAAAAATTAAAATTCAAATTAGTTCTTGTTAATAATATTAGTAAGAAACATACAACCAACAAATGGATTGGATGCATAAGTATAGTAAATGGGAAATAGTGTACCTTGATATTGTGTTGTATTATCACCAACCGCTGATAGCATTGAGAAACTAAAACCAATGGTTTAGTTGTTGGAAGTGAATTTAAAATTTTAATATACACATATCATGCCTATATTGGAACGACAACCCAAGACCATGCTTGCTCAGCTTGGGCACCGTCTTTGCCCTTTTCTTTTGTTAAAACTCCTATATAGTAAAAAATATGTTTGTATGCATTTCTTTTTTAAAAATAAAGATGAAAAATTAGAACATGTCTATACGACATGGCAATGTATGTGATCCCAATCATTGAAATTTTTGGTAGGTAAGAAGTTGCTTGATTGAGAATATAAATCAAAATTTTTAATATTTATAAATCAAATCTCCTTGTGTCTTATGGACAACATCCACAAGCTGCAACATCCGTTGTAGTGGATTAAAGGAGAAATCCTAAAATGTTAATCTTCTCTAAATTTTGACTTTATGTGTAATGTTATGCAACACCCGTTGTAATGGATTGAAGTTCATACTTGTTAATTTGTATTGATTAACAATGCACTTGTATCAAGTGTTTAAAACGATATATTTACACTATACCCAGAATGTAACACACATTGATTAGGTATGACATATTTTCTCCGTGTTACAACGTAACCATCTACCCAGAATGCCTAATGGATAAAAAAGAGGCCGACCCAATCCAACTGCCTCACTTACACCATGAAATAAATGTAACAAGTGATACTATGCTTCAACCAAAGCTGCTAAGCACCAGCCGAAATTTGAGTGATACCACTCAATGGTAGTACATCGACAATCACCCTTCCCTTGGAACTTTAAGAAGACATGGCCCCACCTGAAATGGACAAAATCATGCCCATTATTTCCTACAGTTACGATTTGCATAATATCATTCCTTTACTAAACGTTACTTCTTTTCATTCCTTACTCACGGGAATTCATTACGTAGGTATTCCACACAAGGCACATAACCAAACATAAAACAAAACGTTGAAAAACAAACAAAGTGCTGCAAAACGTGAAACCCGTCGCGCAACGTGCAGAAAAAAAAGCATAAATACCCGCCGCAACGCGCGGGCCTTCCCACTAGTACACTATAAAGGAAGAGTGATGGCCAAGATTGTCATTTTATTATGGGTACAACTTTTATTGCTACATATACAAGTTAATAAAGCATATTTTATAGGGGTAAATTAGTCACTTAATGGTAAGTTAAGACACTTACAAGGTTAGTGATGTAAATTAACCATGAACCCATACCTCTCATTCTAAAAACCTATTCCATCTATGCCCTCATGGGTATACCAATCGATTGAAAACATCAATATCAATGTGATGCAGCCATTCGTTACTGGAAAACGAAGAGATGCATTGATGTTTGGAAGTTTGTGATACACCCACCAGCTTTCCCGTTCACCGGTCTCTCCCCTATATTATTAAACCAAACACAAACCTCAGCACTTCACCATTGTTCTCCTCGTCAACATCCATATTTTCCACTACACTTTTATCTTCTACAATCATCATCATGTACACTAATTCTACTAACTTTCATAAATCTGTTTCAATTATAATGATCTAACATGCTTCTATTTATCAGTTTTAACTGTTTTGTTTTTTTTATTGTGTAGGCAAGATCAAGATCGGAATCTAACGGTAATAATCTTATACTCTTTAATTTCCATTGTTGTTGTTGTTAAGCAATCCGGGGTTGTTTATTTTTCATTAACATGTGTAGGGTTCGGTAGAATCGGTCTATTGGTTGCCAGAGTAGCTTTACAGAGAGATGATGCTGAACTTCTTTATCTCTGTGGAGTACATGGTTTGTATTTTTATATGTAATTTGATTGTATTAATATTAGATCAGTGGGTTTAATTATTGATTATTTATTTATTTTATATTGTGTGTACACGTATATGTTTAAGTATGACAATGTTCATGGTGCGTGGAATCACCATGAGCTTAAAGTTAAGGATGAGAAAACGCTTCTTTTCGGTGAGAAACCCGTGGCTGTTTTTGGTTCAAGGTTAACTCTTCACATGTCCAGTTTTAGTAAAGTTGATATAATTTAGTATGTTTTTTTTACCAAATTGTTGAATGATTTTGTTTTCAAATAATTATAGGAACCCAGAAGAGATCCCATGGGCCCAAACTGGAGCCGAGTATGTCGTTGAGTCCACTGGAGTTTTTACTGATAAGGACAAAGCTGCTGCTCATTTGAAGGTATCCGAGTCTAATACAAGTTTAAATCTTGCAATTTGATCGCGTGTTCTTTTATGCAATTTACAAAGTATTATGTTCAGCCATCTCTTGTGAATCTGGTGTTGGTAGTGCCATGGCTGTATATGGAGTTTTTGATGCAATTGTGAGTGATGGAACCCACACTTTTTATGTATAAAATGCGTTTTATTATTCCGAAAGTAATGCTAAAATTGATAAAGGGTACAAGGGGGTGTTTGGAGTTTTTTCATTGTCATTACTCGATATCTCATATAACTTTCAGTACGCAAGTACCACACATCCAGCAACACCCTATATCTGCTTCTTGCTAATTACAATGATTTTTATTAGTTATTTTATAACTTCAAGCTTTATATTTAGTTTATTGAGGACCTGCAATTGAAATGTGTCCCAGTGTTCTCTAGCTGCTGGTCGGTTTACATCCGGTCTCACATCTATCACTTTGATTGTTTCTGGTGGAGCCTTTCTTCAGGGTGGTATATTGATCAGGCTGCTAAATTACAGGTTATTATTCTCCTGTTGACCTTTGTGTACGAGTCAAATTTGGGTATCTTCATTTTTCTGATCCTTCCATGTTTCTACATTTTTTCAGTGAACCTACTGGTGCTCTACGCATAGTATACCCGCTTCTTATTGCAGCGATATGGGGAATTGTTGATGGGGGTGCTCTTCAAGCACAATATGGTAATAAGCTTCCTTCTAAAAAAAAACATTTATTCAATTTGTTATTTGCATAAACAGGATTGATCCTCATAAAAACTTATATATTAATTCTAGATAACATTTTCAACCTTTGTTTATTGGTTGCTATGGGGGATGTTTGTGTTTTAAGTTATTTCTTCTGCCATTTCTTGCTTGGAAAAGTTAAAGCTCTATTTGCGTATTTCTCCCATCATACAATATAAAAAACATCAATTTTTAAGAATTTTTTTATTCCTCCATGTTGTTCACGCCATAAGATTTTGATATTCTTGACTTAAGTTGCAGACCAGAATATTGAACCTACCACAGGGAATTATTATCCAACCGTTTACTTCAACGAGTTTTGGTTACTTAGAGATAAACTTATAGCACTAAATGGCTGTGAGTTTCATTTGCCACCTCATCATCTTCCTTTACTTATCGCACAACACTTCATACTTGCAAGTTCTGGAATCGGAGTCTGCATCGAGTTCTGGTAAATTGGGATAGCAATGCACATTGAGGTACGCGTTATTATGTTAAAATGTATTACTATATCCTAGCAAAATAGCAACTTAGTTCTGGTAAATTGGGAAAGCAATGCACATTTAGGTAGAAACAGGCTAACCTGCAACTTAGTTTTGATAAATTTTCATATACAAGTATAAATCTAATGTGCCAGATATGATTACAAAAGTTATATTATTTCATACTAATTTTTTTTTTTTAATAAAATGGTATAGGATGCTTTTATGCATTAAAAACGCACTTCTGTGACTTTCGTCTTGACATTCTTCTATTCTAAAACATAAGCAAAGTATTTAGGTGCTCATAATCCATTTCGGTCTTTTTGACGAAAATTCTTGTTTGAGCAGCTAATATGGTTTTGAAAAACCAAAACTAAATCGACCGATTTGGGCCTACCTGCCCACGGCCAAAACAGTTTGGTTTCACGGTATAAACACTTTTTCTTCTCAAAATCGTTTGTTTGTATCACATTTTTAAAAAGACAAGAGATGGTTCTTAAATGTTTGACAGATAAGAGATGGTTCTTAAATGTTTGACATATGTATAATACCCTTCATATTCCAACCATGTAAGGGTTCCTGCCCTGGGAGGTCACAGGTTCGAATCCCACTCAGAGTAGGGTTATTCTGAAATGAGGGGCTGGACCTTAGGGGGGGCCCGAGGACCGGACCTGAAGGGTGCGGGGCTTCGTTATGGGTGGTACCGTTGGCCGTTCAAAAAAAAAGGTTGTAATAAAGGTACATCATTGATTCGATAAGTTTTAAGCCGTGAACCAGACCATTAAACCTGGATTTATGTCGCGATTTTCAAACCATTTGATTTTCTTCGGTATGGCTGTTTGGTTGGTTTCTAAGGTTTTTCACCCTTCACCCAAATTGACCCGTTATAAGTAAAACGGTAAATTCTGAAGGTTTTAGTATATTTATCTTCCATGTTAAATGAGGATGTTTTTGTGGTTGCAGATGTTATAGTCTTGATATATCTGAATCAAAGATGGGCTTATCCAGTAGGCAAAAAAAGAGTGAATGAATCTGGTTTCAGTGGGGAGGATGAGCATGAAGCCGATGTAGCCTTGACCTCAGGCCCAAATAGTAGTGCAGAGGACAAGTAAACCAACTAAGACCATAAAGTCCATAGTTTTTTTTTTCTTCAGTTTATTCATTATTTTTTGTTTAATTGTGATTTTACTTTTCTTTAAGTCTATACTGGTTAACCTTGATAGTATTAAGCTTGCTTTTGTATCTTTGCTTTTGTAGAGATGTAGAGACAAAGCGTATGATCAACAGAGTAATGCTAAATAGTGGTCAAGCCTAACACAACATGAACACAATTGTATGTATAGCATTTTCGACTTATTACATATGAATGGTTATTTGATTCGTGTGTTTTATCTTGAACGTGTCAAATAAAAATACATAACTCTAAAGGAAACGGGTCAAATGGGTGAAAGCTTCAAAAGTATATATCTATGCCAACAAGGTACATTGTAAAATAAGATTCAACACATTACTATAATGATATTGCATTCGTGTGTTCATAATTAAAGAATTCATTATTTTTTAATGGTCAAAATTGTATTAGCAGGTCAACTCAATTCAACCCAAGATGTTTAACCCGTACATTGGATGAGTGGGAAGCCATTACAGAACTTCAACTATTCGAAAGATATGCCATGGCAGAGGTACACATTTTGTTTTGTTTTGGTAAGTTAATGGTCATCTTTCTATTGGTTGCGGCAACACGCGGGCATTCCCACTAGTAGATATATAAGAGGAAGGATTTACTAATGAATTGGTGATAATGATGATGAAAGGTTGATAATTATGAGAGGTTGATTATTATAAGGGGTTGAAAGGTCTCACATTTAAGATGCATCATAGGTTGTATTTTGTGTTCTAAAAGTTGGACATGAGGGTAGAATTGGGATAAGATTTTAGGATGTGAGGTATTGGACTATGCTAAATTTACCATTCTACCCTTCTAAGTGTCTTAAATGTCCATAAAGTTCCAATTATACCCTCATTATATAAGCATAATTCAATTGTACATATTGCTTTAATAGTTGGATGCTTGACAAAATTACAATCTTAGCCATCACTCCTCCTTAATAAGATAATATAGATTACGTTTTCTCTCTTTTTGTCAATTAAAGTATAATTGTAAACCTTTATCATTATCTTTTTTTCTCTCCTCCACTCACAACCACTTTTAAAAAACATTAAAAAATATATATGGGAACATTATCCTCCCAAATATACAGATAAACAGTACCATTTTCTTCCTACTCCACTCACAACACCTCAAAATCACTTTTTAAATTATGAGGAATACACCCACAAAATTTTAGTGGACGGGTTCATGCTCCTACTGCTAGAGTTGCACCTCCAAAAACCAGGGTCAAAAGCTAAATCATCTTAATGATGTAATGGGTGAAAAAATACACACAAAGACAGACAAAATAAAAAAAAAATTACTGGGGCTAGATGGTAATTTAGGATCATGATGGAAAGGTGAGGTCCATGGGGATCGAATCAGATACACTCCTACACCATAGATTTTCAGACTTGTGTGCAGGAATTAATTTTGTTTTTATTATTTGCGTTTTTGTTAGCAGTCAAGTTTTGAACTTTTAATACATAAGACATCTTCAATCATGCTTGACAAATTTATTATTTTAAAAAGCATAGAATTTTTTGGGAAAAAAGGTGTATCACTGACTCAATATTTACAAACTACCTGTTTTAAAGGTGTATTCATTTGTTCACACACCCACACTTTTTAAAGTATTTTAGCTAACTGTTCGCTTGTTTTAAACGGTGCAAGACGAGCTGGAAAAACACCTCATTCCTCAGGGGCTTGAGGCAGCGCCTCATGTACTTCTGGGCAAAACTATGACCAGTATGAAAGGTTTATTTTTTATGTTAATAAAGGTTGGGATGTAAAACATATGAGCTAGATGCATCTTCTAGTTTTTTTTTGAAAGGTTTAGATCAATGGAAATCCTTATACAACCCTAACCTATTGGTCCCAAGTTCGAATCCCTACCCACGCACTGGTGTCCTCCTTGCCTAAGCTCAAACCGTCACGGGGAATTTTTTTGTGGTGTGCATGGATTGAACTTGTGACCTCCCCCCAGGATGGGAACCCCTAAGGGAAAACCCACCCTACCTCAAACCAGCTAAGCTGGAGATCATTGGCAAATGCATCTTCTAGTTGTAAGAGCATTCACAGTAGCTTCCCCATCCTCCATTTACTCATAACCAATCACAACCACGTATTACATTAAAAATCATTACAGTTTCTCTCTCCTCCACTCACAACCACTTTTAACAAATATTAAAAAATAAATACAGTTTCCAGTTTTTCCCAAAAGAATTCTCAAATATACCAATCAATAGTAGATTTCCCATTTTTCTTCACTCACAACCCCTCAAAACCACCCCATATAATTTGGGGGCCAGTCTTACATAAAAATGGGGGAGCTATTGTGAATGCTCTAAGTAAAGTTTTTTGGTTGTAAATTCAAGAAGTCATCTCACATAAATTCAACATGTTTTGCAGAATTACTATAAGCTAGGAACATGACAAAAATTTATATCTTGTTATTCTAAGGCTTTCAAACTAAGCAGTTCTATTAAGGTTGATTTCTTCAGCGGTCAACTTTAAAGTTTAAACATTAGAAGGGGCGATTTCTATACCGAACATTCATAACATATATGTGAGTGTTTTTTTATCATTTGCATTGGAAATACTGTCTGCAAATGTTGATTGTTTTTGGCTTTTTGCTTGCTGTACAGATTACTTAGAATTTTTAGGATTTAAGATTACTTAGGATTTAGGGTTGGCCTCTATGCATGTATATATATATATATATATATAAATATATCTGTATGTTGTATTATGTTATACATCCACTATTTTATTTTATTTTATTTTATTTTTTTGTTTTTTTAGTGTTTAGTGATTGCCTAATTATTCATTAATATACAGTGTGCATTTTGTTTTTGTCGAGCCGGGGTCTCTCTGGAAGCAGCCTCTCTATCTCTAAAGATAGGGGTAAGGTTTGCCTACATCCTACCCTCCCCAGACCCTACGAATAACGTCGCTATTAGTGGGATTTCCTGGGTACGGTTGTTGTTGTTGTTTGCTGTACAGATTTCGGTTTTTCAGCTGAATAACTATATTGTGTACCATCTTTTTTAATGCATTCTCATGTGTTGACACTTGACAGTATTGGGAGATCAAATGGGATTGTTTCCTTGGCCTCATTATCATTATCTCATATGATGAATGAAAATATCATGATTTAATTATTCACAACAAAGCTTTTAATCTAGATATCAAACGGCATCTTTTCGATGTGGCAACCACAACCCACTTACCTACAAATGGGTCGATTTGTGTTGCATACCCAACGAGTAACTCTTTGCTTAAACTGGAACGTGTCAAACGAGTCACAAAGGTCAAAGGTGTATTTCAACGCTTTATCTTGATATCGAAAAATTGTAATTATGTAACCATGTTTTGTTAAACCAACTATATAAAGTAGTTATAAACATACCAGAGTAACGGAACAAAATGTCTGCAGTCTACAGATCAACACAAACATAGACTCTCATATAAAAGTAGGGATGTTCATTTTTATCTGAAACCCAAATTCAAAGCAACATAGACTCTCATATAAAAGTAGGGATGTTCATTTTTATCTAAAACCCAAATTCAAAGCCACCCAAACCCGAATTAGACAATACCCGAAAACCTAAACCAGAATCACTTAAACCTGACCAACCCGTACCTTAAATGAATTGGTTATTGGGTCACTTCTTTCCAACAAAAAACCCGAACCCCGAAAAAATATCCCAAAGAACCCCCCCTATATAAAAGTCACCCATTTTGACCCGTTACCCATCCAATCCGACCATTTCTGTTACCAACTTATCCTAGAAACTCTTACATAGAATGTTTCAAGTTTCAACCTTAATCATGAATCATACATTCATGAGCAATGTTTTATTTCAATAATTCAAACATCCCTAACACAATTACCTCAACAACACATCCAACATCCATAACTCAAATTATTAACCAAACAAAACAAAACAAACTTACAACTCCAACACTTCTCAAAGCACCTTAAGCATATCTTCAGCACCACTATTAGTAAACGCACCACCTTCTTCAACATTAAACACCTTAACAACCCCATCTTCCACGAGCATAGCATACCTTCTAGACCTAACCCCTAACCCAACAGGTTTATCACTCAAATCCAATTCACACCCAATCGCTTTCGTGAACTCTCCGTTCCCATCAGACAGTAGTAGCACTTCATCCCCTATACCCAAATCATTTTTCCACGCCTTCATCACAAACGCGTCGTTAACCGAAACGCAGGCGATTGTGTCCACACCCTTTGCCTTCAGCTCCCCGGATTTTTCGATAAATCCGGGGAGGTGTTTTTGGGAACATGTGGGGGTGAAGGCGCCTGGAACGGCGAATAATATTGTTTTTTTTTTGGATTTGGTGAGGGAGGAGATGGTGGTGGTTTGGAGTTCGTCGGAGGAGTCGAAGTAGGATAAGGTGGAGTCGGGGAGTGTGTCGCCGACGGAGATGGTGGCGGAGATTTTGGTGGAGAGTTTGAGTGGGTAGTGGTGGCGGAGGGGTTTGAAGGTGAGGGAGCGGTGGGGTTTGGTGGTGGAAGAGAGGAGACGGGTGAAGGAGAAGGAAGCTGTTACGGTGGCCATGGTGGTGGTGTGGTGGTGGCGGCGGAAGAGAGGAGTGTGTTGTGAAGGGGTTATAGGTATTGTTGTTGGTTGATTTGGACGGAGGGTACGATGTTGATTGATTAAGGTAACACTAAATACGACTTTCTAGACTTTTTCTTTTTTATATTTACACAAGGGTCTTTATATTGAAAATCCAAAAACTAATTTTCACCGCCTTAAGCCAATGATCTCCAGCTCAGCTGGTTTGAGGTAGGGTGGGTTTTCCCTTATGGGTTCCCATCCTGGGGGAGGTCGCAGGTTCGATCCATGCACACCACAAAAAAATTCCCCGTGACGGTTTGAGCTTAGGCAAGGAGGACACCGGTGGGTGGGTAGGGATTCGAACTTGGGACCAATAGGTTAGGGTTGTATAAGGATTTCCATTGATCTAAACCTTTCAAAAAAAAAATTTCACCGCCTTAAAGTGTCGCGCTAATCACTTAAAAAACTAACAGCGTACTAGCTTGTCTGATAAAGTAAAAGACATGAATCAAAAGTGTTGAGCTATGATCATAGCTTGACGCTTTAGACCATGTTTGAACTATTTGAATCAAGGTTTTTGTTGTTTGTTGTTAGTACATACGTTTATGATTATTTACGACGTTAAATACGTGAGAGATATTAACCATATTCTTTATTGCTACGGTTAACAATTGTTTTTTAAACATATTTAATTAGTTAAAAATTTTAATAACTTGAGAAGTTAAATACAAATTAAGTGAATTAATATCCTAGACTGATAAATCGATCCAACGTACATGAATTATTTAAATGAGTTGGCTAGGATGAAAAATGCATTTGGAGGAGGCCAGCATCTTAAGATCTAATAATATCGATTTGAGCCCGGCTTAAATTAATTAAGCGGATACCAATTTGAGAAATAGACCTTTAAGTAAAATCATCATACCTTATCTGATTGTCACGACTTTGTGAAATTTTTAATTAATCAAAATGCTGAGTTGATTGATTTCATTATTTTATTATTTACGGTTAAAGGCTCATTTTCATATACTTATGTTAATCAGAAACCTCAAATTAAAGGGTTACTTTTGATATTCAGTTTGACATTCGTTATCGTGACAATATGGTTACTTCATTGTTATTCCAGAAGTCCATGATATTGTTTAGAAATGTAAAATTTGTATTTTGACAAAACATGGTATTTACTGTATAGTTCGTGTAAGAAAGTTGTTCATACTCGGATGTTTATTCTGAAAACTTCCAACGAGCAATTAAACCAACCAAAACGCGTCAAACAACGTCCGGAAGTCTAGGATATTTATTTGAAATGTAAAATTTGTATTTGGATAAAACACGGTATTGATTGTATAGTTCATTTATTACGTACATTGAATTATGGAAGTTGTTCATACTCGGATGTTTATTCTGAAAACAACCAACGAGCAACTAAACTAGCCAATGAGCAACTAAACCAACTGTCAGAGTGGGTCTTTGGATCTGGTCACCTGGCGCCCGTGTCCTTTATATCCCAGCAGCAGGCTGACGATGCAGACGACGATGATCCCGACCTCCGCAGTCACCACCACAACCACAGCATCATTACCAACATCACATCTATGACGACTTGCCTCATGTTGAGCAGTTGGTCACACAGGACTTCGATCGACGTTCTAACCGCTATCTAGGGTGGATGATTCATACGTTGTAGGACTTACGGAAACAGGCGGGATTGGTCGATCTACCACTAGCACAGTTGATGTGTCTCAAAATTAGCAGGTTTTACATACATGTTTTCACCTATTTATCACCCAAAATCATGCTTTTATCTTGGTATTATCACTGTTTGTCTTCTTTCAATGATAATTGCAGGTATTGAAGGTAGCAAGTGAAAAAAATTGAAAACCGACATAAAAGACAAGGAATTGAAGACTTTTGGAGCTGATCCAGATGTAGCACAGCCGCGCTTACGACCGTGCACCTATCCCGGGTCAACAAGTCAACATTTCCAAGTAAACAGAAGGCAAAAGTCAGCTCTACAGACATGCACGGCCGTGCCTATGACTATGGCACAGCCGTGCTCCCTCAATGCGTGTCCTCCAAGGCTTAAGCCGACCAAAACTGACAGGCTGGTTATGTGTATCAGCTTGCATGGGCGTGCCTAGGAGTATGGCACAACCGTGCTTGCCCTAAGTACAGACAACTGCTTCACAAAGGACTCTGCAACCGTACCTACTGTCGAGCATGGGCGTTCCAGGACATGAGTATGGGCGTGCTTAGGCTGATTCACCTATAAATAGAGGCCTCCATTCCACATTTCGAGCATCCCTTTTCACCCGAGTTTCTCTCACACTTCAGCCATCTTGAGGGTCTTGTTAGTGGCCTTTGGAGCATGGGATCACTCCATAAACACTACTTGATTGAGAGCTTGAGAGAGATCACTACAAATCATCCAAAAACCCTCTTTAATCCTTAAAACAACCACCAATATGTGTTCTTCAAACACCCAAACTAGAGTGCAAGTTGTAAAGCCAATGATTGGCTAGGATATTAGAGTGTTGCTAGGGTGAAGACTTCCTTGGTATGGATTATATAGTTTTTATTTGTTGAGTAGTGTTTGTGTTCTTGTTTAATTCTTTTTACTTAAAACTTTGTTTGATGAATTAACTAACTAATCACTTAGTGTTTGGTCTCGTGGGTGTCTTGATAGGAAGTGGGAGGAGTTATGAGTGTATCCATGGTGTGTAACAACCTATGCACTCATAAGCTAACCTAATCCCGCGAGTAGTGATTAGCCCATTTGTGGGTAGAAATACACACACTTGGTGGCTTAATCCTCTACTATCAAAGATCTCACTTAGGGTCGGTACGGTCTTTATACTTGGTCTTGTTGATAAGCCAAGACTTGATTTTGCGACTTAGCTTCATTGTCTATGTGAAAAGCTTTGGCGCAGGTCAAGGATTGGTGAACCCGTGTTGAAAGAAAGCGGTCTTTATTTTCTTTCATTATTGTATTGCCACACAATCAATAATAGACCAATCACTTTTTAAAAGGTTAATTAATTCAAGTAAGAGATGCACGTGTTCTGGTTAGTCACGACTCGCCTATGATATCAAGTGGTAGCTTGTTCGGTCATGCTCCGGCCACCAACAAGTTGTCCATAAAAGTTTTAAATAACTAGATGTCTTTATTGCAACCCTGGGAGGTGGATTCTTTGGGGTTGGGTATACACAGTCTTGAGTAGTCCGTCCCTCATTTTAACAACAAGAACACAACTCATTATGCGAAAACGGTCACCTCTGGAGAATGCACTTTGCAACTCTAAGTTAAGCATAAGTGCGCAACTTGACTACACCACTCAACTAAGTAATTACTATTATTTCTTCCCAAGGATAGTCGGATCCTAAAGCAACACTTCTTTTTAGTTATTTATTTCTACTTTCGTCATTCTCACTATGTCTTTCTTTTATATCTTTTCTTTTATTAAAGCAACTTAAGACTGAGTAGGGGAAGTCGTGTCTTAGGGTTCGATACTCAGTACTTGTTAGAGTCTATACTACGCTCGATAGGTCCACTTGCCTATCGTGTGGGTTTAGAACGATCGGCAAATATCGTTTTACTCTTATAAATTTAAAACTTCGATAGGTGTCTTAATTTAAAAGTCTCAACTTAATTACCCTCTTCATCGAGTCTTGACACTTCCTTTGAAAAGGTGTTAGTTTTAAGAAAACGACGTTTAAGTGACTTAATCCACACGACATCAACAGTCACCACTGGCAGATGGTCAGTAATAATATATGTTAGTCTGTAGTAGATATTTGTTTAATGTGTTTTGTTTTGTACGTAACAACTCATAATATATCTATGTAGTTATGTTTATTTCGAATGTTTACAATCGAGTAAACTACACGGATGGTCCCTGTGGTTTGCACGAATTGCACAGATGCCCCCATATATTTTCAATGGTCCGCAACGTTGACATTTTATAACACTTTGGTCCTTTCCAGCTAACTTCGTTAAAATTTTTCAGTTAAGTCATATAAAATGACCAAACTACCCAAAGGGACCATCCAAGCAGTTTAATCTTTTATATATATATATATATATATATATATATATATATATATTCTTAGACCACCACCTACTCAAACAACCAACACCACCTCCTCCAACCACCACAATCTCCACATCCGGCCTCCCTCTAACAATAATCACCTTTCTCTCTCTCTCTCTCTCTCTCTCTCTCTCTCTCTCTCTCTTCAAACGTACACAGTTAACTATCTCTCCCCCAAATTCACTATCTCCCTCTCTCTATCTCTCCCTCTCTCTCTCTCTCTCTCGTGGAGATGGTTGGTCCATTAAACCAAATTTGACCAAATTAATTATTTTTCTTGAAATACTTTGACCAAATCTAACATAAAGCTAAATTAGATAAAAATGAAGGCATTTTCGTCATACATTTCGAGGTTGATTATTATTATTATTTACATGAAATCTGAAGGCGAAGGCATAGCTGAAGTTCACACTCTCTCCCTCAAAAATAGACTCTGCAGTTGGTTGATTGTTACTCTGCAACTGGAGATGGTTGGTCGGAATTTGAAGATGGTTGGTCGGACTCTGCAGGTTGGTGGAGATGTTTAGTCGAACTCTGCAGGTGGTGGTCGATGATGGTTGCTGTGGTTTGTGGTGGAAGGTTCGGGGGTGGTGGTTGGGGGAAGATGGTGGTGCTAGATGATTGGTGGTGGTAGTTGGGGGAAGATGGTGGTGGTAGTTAGGGGAAGATGGTAGGAGTAGTTGGGGTTGAGAGACACAGAGATAGAGATAGAAAGAGAGAGAGGGAGAGAGATTATAATATCTTTTATATTTATTTCTTTAAAGAGGGGTAATTTGGTAATTTCACATAGGCTTAACTGAAAAACTTAACCTCCATCAAAGCCAGGGACGACTGATGCAATAAAATCCAAACCACAGATCCCATTAGGGTAATTTTGAAAAGCTGAGGAGCATACTTTAAATTTGAGGAAACCACAGGGACCATTGATGCGTTGGTTTTAGTAGTTTAAAAAGATGGCAAATTCCCCGGTGCCAAAAACTTGATGTGTTAATCCCAAAACATTGGTTTGGGGGAAACGACTAATTTTTACTAAACCTTTTTACAAAGTTTTAAATTTATAAAGTAAACAATAATCACTCAGAAACTAAAACCAACACATATGCAGAGAACATGACGTGTATAGTATAGCTTGCTAGGGTAAATACCGAGTATCATATTCCAAGAGAACACACTTCCCCTACTCAACCTTTCATCAGATAACTGATCGGGTTTTTAAAAGAGAAAATAAAACGGAGGGGTTCTTAATAAAAATAGCTTTAAAAAGGTTTTGGATTTTATAAAATAAAAAGATAAAATAGTAGAGTAAACTAATATGCACATCTCGGGGCCCTCCGTATAAGTAGTTAAGTTTAATATTAAAATTAATAATTTAAATTAATTAAATGTGAGGAGAACGAGAGTGATCTTGAAGTGTCGACTCCTTGATAGAGAAGCGGGGTCAGTACGGAGTAAAATGCACCACCTCCCGATGCGCGTCCGCATGAAGGTATTCCTTCAGGGCCTCGCATATAGCGGGCTCCTCAAACCGCAGTCAAGTCTCTGATCCTCAGACTTATCTTCTTCTTGAATTGGAGGCTTAACTTCCGTCCTGGAACACCGTACACCTCCCTTAGCTCTCGCGTTCCGTACCGAAGGATCTCTCCTTAAGGTCAATCCCGGCAACCTCGTATCCCCTAAGTAGGTTAACGATCATGAAGACCGAATGATCTCTCTTACAGTTGACTCAGGCGACTCGTATCCCCATTGGTTAACGGCTTTGTACTGACGAGAACTAGAAATAGAATCCTTAATTTATTTGTCTTCAAAGTGACACTTTAATATTTAGTGATCAATTAAATATAAAGTTGGTTTAATGAATGACGACTTAATAAACCCAACCCATAACCTCCCGAGCCGAATGAAACCCTTGATAAAGGTGGAACATAATCTTAAAGGTGTGCAATCCGAATATCACTGGTGCACCCGTAGGGAATCTGCCCTTTACCAAGAAGATCATTCAGTCATCTGGTAAGTACCAGAAATGTGTCACTCAGATCTGGTCCACTTTAGAAGCCATTGCTTAGAACCCGGTTTGGATAGCAGAAGCTCGAAGGATCTGCCTCACTACCAGTTTCCTTGCCTTGGATCTAGCTCGGGGCTACCAGAAGCCGATTAAACCTCTAGTTAATTAAATAAGTTAATGTTGATTTAAAGTTTTAAGTTAATCATCATTTAAACCTGCCACAAGATAAATAAATAAGGATTAGAAAGAAGATAACACAACAAATAACTAAAAATAAACTACTACTACTAATAATAAAAGTCTACAAATCAAAGCGGGTTTAGGAATAATGAAAAGACACAACGATAACAAATGATCAACACATGAACATGGCTGCTCATAAACAAGCTATCCATCTCCAAGTTATATGTATCTAGTATGATCCTCACGACCCTTGATGTTTTATTGCATAAACTACTCTACGATCCTGTGCTTGGCCAAGTTGATCATGGTAGGTCGAGGAGTAACCGTTGAGGGATGTTAGAAGGGCCCTAAGGCCTCCCAAAGGACCCCCAAGATCTCTGGAAGACTCTTGGTAGTCGGCCAAATAAAGCACTAGAAGGGGTGATCAAATGGTGGGGGTTAGCTTGCTATTTATAGACCTTCAAGGGCAAGCACAGGCATGCCAAGGGGTGGCATGGGCGTGCTTGTTGTCACACGTACGTTCTGTTGCTGAAGTTCTGTATTGTCTATACTTTATGTCTGAACACGGGCGTGCCATAGGTATGAGCACGGGTGTGCACTGCCTGCTGAGCATGTTTTCTTGTTCTCCAAGTTTGCTGCGTTGTCTTCTAGCGTGCAGGGCCTCCGTGCAAGTGTGCATGGGCGTGCTTGGTCACTCCCGGACGGGTTTTATCACCGTTTAAGTCCCGAGATGGTCTTCAAACATACAAGGAACATGCTGCAAGTCTCGTATCTTCAGGAATCTCCAGTTTTTGCTCGTTTTTGCCTGAAAATCCTCTGTTTTTGCTTGGAGCTCCAGTTTCCTGAGAAATACAAATAGGAACGAATTAAGCACCCAATATCAATAATATAAGCCTAATTCTACCATATTATAAGACGGTTTATGCCTGTTTTATAGTTAATCTCTTTGGTGGGTAAATAAAAAAACTAAAAGTGCCGCATCGATCTAGCTTAGATGGTGTTTGCGATGCCATTAAGTCATCAACCTCAAATGTTTGAATGTGTAAATGTTATGTGGTTCCCACTAACTATGAGCATTAATGGTAGGCATTAACCTCAAAAGGATAATAAAGAACATTATAGAAAAGAAAAAAAAAATATTATGATGAAAGTTTCAAACAACAAATGAAGGGTAATACCAATAATGAAATGAGATATTGGGATTGTTTCTAAAGAAACTGGTGACTAGCCAAAGTAATTGAAAAGTTATTAGTGACTTATATTGGCGTACTTTAGCCTATAAGTGAATGCTCATCCCGAGAGTTCCCAATTCGGCATACAAGTCCCTCGTCTGATTGGGATTTATGCGAAATGCCAGGCTTAGACATAAAACTCAAAATATAGGCGCTCACCATTCCAGATTGCACGTGCCCCGTCACAAAATATTTCAAAACTTTTAGCGAGACTTTAAAACGAGATATAGAAATAAATCCTTGAGGTGTGGTTTCAGTCCTAGCTCAAGGTTATATTTCAAAAGAAAAAATATGGCGGAGTGAAACTAGTACTAAGATAAGGATATCACTCCCAACTAATCACCAAGGTGTCGATGTCACTCCTAACTTGGTGATCTCGTTTCGTTTGTGAAATACGAGTGCCTTCAAAGAAAAAAATTACCGAAAAAGAATAACGAGAAAGAATCATCGCGAAAATAACTCGAAAGAAAATATATAGATAAGAAGAAATATACACGAGAGGACTCGTGAATGCAAGCTTAGTTATAGACTAGGCTAAAAGGCATTTTAATAACCTAATTCCCTATAACCACGGCTCTGATACCAATCTGTAATACCCCAACCAATGGCAGAATCATCGAGATGTCACGTAGTGACGATTATTCAATAGCTCATGGTACTAGAGTGTAAATATTGATATATTGAATAAATAGTTTATTACATTGAAATGAAATACCAAGATACAATGATTGTAAAGTGTCAAGTCTAATTGAAATACAATGAAGACAATCCTAAAAATAAATCCAAAAGCTTAAAAGAAGCGTCTCAAAATAACCTGAAATATGTACAAGATAATTTTGTCAACACATATAATGTATTGGTGAGCATACCCTGTTTGAATACATATAATAGAAAACGAGTTCCGCAATTTATGTGCTATGATATATGCATTATGTAAAAGGGTCAAAACCAACCCTAAGACAATGTAGAATATAGAATAAGAAAAAAACCTTTTGAAAGTATGCTTGAGTATATGAATCAAATAACAATGACCAACGACTTAACTTGTCCACGTAAGTCATAAGGGGTATATACCATAGTACTATTTATTGAAATGCCAGGTCACAACGGTTAATGATTTTGACAAGCGTTCATACAATTCACACAAGCATCTCATGAAGCACATTGTGTTATAAAGAATATACATAAGTTTAATGATGATGGTACATGAGTCACCCCAAAAGAGTAAAACAATAAAAAGGGGATAGATATACTCACAATTTTGCTAAGTGGTAAAATCCAACAAAGTTCGTCACAAAAGGCTTGGGAATTCCGAAGAACTCAACCTATATGTATAAGAATACAAATGAGGAAAGTGACTTAAAAAGTCTAAGGCATTAGGGTTTTGCCAGTCTAGGTAGGGAAGATGAAGTTTTTATGATAACTCGAATTTAGTAATAATTTTGAATAAAATATATCACGATTTAAGATCAAATATATGACTACGAAAATATAAACACTTATGTTTTCCACACTTAGGAATATTTCTGTTTTATATAAAAGAAAATATTCATAAAACAGATTTTATAATTTATATTTAATTAAATAATTTATTATGACTAATTAAATATAAATAAGCAAAAAAAAAATTACAATATATGGTCCAAAAATAATATTTTTATGAAAAATGATTATTTTCTGATGTAAATAATGAAAATAATTTTTTCATATTTTTTCTCAATTTATTTGCATTTAAAGCAGATTTAATGAATTTAAATAGTATTTTAATGATAAAAAATGGTAAAAATAGCAAAAACAACTATTTTATGAGAAAATAAAATTATTTCAGTTTATCATACTTAGAAATAATTTCCAAGAAATTTTGAGATTAAAATCATTAAAAACGAATTTTAATCAATTAATTATGATTAAAACAATTTAAATTAATAAAATTTTGAAAATAAGATATTTTCCAGAAACTAAAAATATGATAATTTTCTATGTGGTGTGCAGATACTACACCTAAATTTTCATGATTTTTAAAGAAGAATGAATTTATTATGAATTTTTAATGATTAAACATGTTATGCAAATAAATATTGAATAAATAAAATCATAAAAAATATATATAAAAAAACAAAAAGGGAACCATCCCTCTGTGGGGATCGAACCCAGTTCCATTGACTTACACAACATCACCATAACCACTACACTACAAGGCAATATATTAAGAAATTTGAATAATAAAAATATTTAAACAATACCCAACATACTTCATCTTCTTCCCTATGAACAAAACGTAATCGTAGAATCTTAAGCCTTCAAATTCACAACAGATAGAACCCGATTTAATAGGGCTTTTAAAGAGGACGATACAGGGATTAAAATGGCATAAAAGAAACAGACTTACGATGTCGAATACCAGTCGAAAAGAAGGAAGAGTGGCCGAAACTTGAAGCCGAAAATTTGAGGTCTGTTGTCACGTTTATGATGATATTTGTGTGGGTTTAGATGCGAAAGCAGGTCGTGAATGCTTTGGAACGATTTATTTATAAGTTTGCTCAAGAAAAATGGACTATAATTAAGCTTTAATGTTTCTGGTCGTTACACTATAAAACCCGAATTAAAACTCACTTAAAACATGTTAAATGCGAAATATAAAGTTTGGAACGACTATATTATGATGGAGAAACGACTGATATCCAAGGAAAACAGATTAAAATGTGGAAATAAAGGATTTTAAAGAGTGGTCGGAGCTCGGCCGGAATGGTGGCCGGAAAAACGAGGAAGAGAGAGAGGGAAAAGAGTTTTTATAAAACTTTCAAATTTTGGCAGAATTAGTCCCTCCACTTTAGCTAGGTTTATTTCCTTTGCAATTTAGTTAGTTTTTCTTATATACAACTTAACCAAAACTTACCTAGTTAATCTTAAAAATGTTTCTGATCTTTTAAAACTCTAAACTTTTATAAAACTTTTAACTTTTATAAACTTTAAATGTTTAAACAAGGTTGATATAAACTTTTAAAATAAAACAAACTTTACAATTGCCAGATGTATTATGTTTAAATACTGTTTCTATAAATGAGTACAATTAAAATGTAGGCGTTTCCAAGTGAAAAATATAATGATCGAATGAAACTCAACTTTTATTAAATTTGAAAACGATCGAAGGTATAAAGACTTTAAACGACAACTTGATAAAAGGCGAGGGTGACGGATGTCACACCCACCATCATGGCTATCCACCTCCACTTTCCATCGCCGTTACCGCCACATATCACCACCTACCATCACTGCCACTGACCACCACCCACCACAATCACTCACCACCGATTTTATTCCTTCGTCTTTTCCTGCCTATCCAACAACACAAAGTAATGTTTGGTTTCATTCCCACATGGCAACCAAACAAGACATGAAATGGTAATGATCCATTCTATTACCTTGTCCTTCCCATTACCTCGTCCATTCCATTCCCTCATCCATTCCATTACCCCATACCAAACAAACTCTTAGAGCATTCACAACCCACCCTTCAAACCCTCCCACATCTTTAAAATAAAAAAAAATCAATTAAAAACACACTATAACTCATCCACCATTTTATACCTCATCTCTATATTATGAAAAATTGTTATACTAGCTTTTCATAAGTGTTTGTGAGTAAGATGAAGATAAATATAGTGGATGGGATGTTGGAGGTTTTTAAAATGAGATAAATTTTGAAAAGTATGATTTTTAGTTAACTTATAGGGTAAAAAATGATGGAAGGGATGTGAATGCTCTTATATATTAAAGTTAGCATCCATATCGTAAGAGTGATTGGGTATGTTTGGCAAAACTAGCTGGTGGCTGAAAGCTAATAACTGGTAGTTGGTAGCTGTACATTTTTAAATATATTGTAGTGTATGGCAGAGTAGCTGGAGCTTTAATAAAATATATAAAATGATCAAATTGGTATAACTAAAAGCTGGAGCTTTTACTTATTAAAAGCTTGTAGCCAGCAGGATCTTTTTCTTAAACGCTAGTACTAGTAGCGTTTGAGTATAGAGATTTTTCTCTTAACCTAAAAGCTTCAACCAAACAAAGTTTTTTAATGAGTATGAGTTTTTTCGTTAAAGCTTGAAGCTAGAAGCTCCTAAAAGCTTCATGCCAAACATACCCCTCATCCCTCATCTTCATCCACTAGACAACACTAAAAATCATTATGTTTTTTCTCTCCTTTTCAATTAAATAATATTTTTTTATATCTTTATCATTCCTTCTTCTCACTCCTTAATTCACAACCACTTTAAGAAAATATTAAAAAAATGGGGAGAACAATGTCCACCAAATATATAGATCAACAATAACTTTTTTTCTTTCCTCTACTCATAAAACTCAAAACCACTTTTTAAAAATGGGTATTTTTTCTTACAAATTTAATGGATGAGATGTGAATGCTCTAAGTATATACATAGTTTGAATTCTGATATGTTCCATTAAGAATTCTTTTTTACATATGGAGAGGACAAGGATGTTTTATTGTTTGTGTACTCATAAGACATGAGAGTTTTAAGAAGAATAAAGTATATAGGGTTAGGATCAAATACACAGTGAAAGAAAAATATGAAGTCGTAGGAAGGGTATTAAACAGACTCCGATTGAACTCATTTAAGTGACATTGGAATCGTCTCATCGAACCCTACGATGCTAGTTTTTAGGTCTTCGTTTTTTGGGGTTTTAGCTTGTAGTTTTTAGAATATACGTTATATCATTGTGTCTTTTATGTAGCATTGTGTCTTTTTCTTATTTTAATCATTATGTTATTTTTTCAATTCATTGTATCTTTTTTCTTCAGCATTATGTTATATTTTTCGGCACTGTGTTCTATTTTATGGTTCATTGTGTCATATTTCATAATCTATTGTGTTTTTTATATCCTTCTCACCATTCTTATTTTTATTACACTGTATAGAATAACTTGACCCTATATTATCGTTATAAAATTATATCTTATATCGTTATAATAAAAAGATCATTTAACACTCTAAAGTGAAAAAGTCTTAAAATATGGGCTGGAGTTTAAATGTGACACCAAGTCAATTAATACCCACAACGACTACCAACATTCATGCTTTCTACCACTAAATGTGACTAGAATATTTTTTTTTACTAGATTTATATCTTGGGAGCGTCTCGGAGTTGAGAAATCTAATATGAAAATATAAACTTTACATACGAAATAGACTAATGCGCTTTAAAGTTATATGTAGAAAAGCTACGGGTATCACCTAACCTAAAACAATTAACAAAGTATCTCTAATGTTAACGCCTAACCTTAAACAATGTATTACTTTAATATTCAAACCTAATCTAAAACAATGTACAACTCAAATGCTAACACCTGTTGTAAATAAAATTCATATTTACTGGTTTGAACATAATTAATGACTTGCCCATACATGATTAATGAATAACCTGAACACTTTGTGTTTTTTCGCCTGTATGAACAAAACCCCACAAAAATAGTCGTGTTTTTCTCCTTTTTTATATATCACTATGGTACTCTTTGAAAAGATAATAAAACGCTCGTTAATTTGGTGTAATTTTTTTCTTTAAAAAATCTCGTATATAAAATATATTAACGTTTACAAATTATGGGAGGAAACATGAGAGATAAAAATCTAATTTTGTTTTTAAATATATTTTTTTCTTAAAATTACTCAAATGCCACATGACAGCCTCAAATGGGAGAATGCATACATGAGTGCCATGTATGATTAACCCTTTCAAATATATATAGATATAGATTTTTTTTCGCTAGCTCAGGTTCGAGCAAGATTTAAATAAAGTAATATATCAAATTATCGATATTTTTTTAAATAGACACAATATCACTAAATCTATATCTATACTTACTATAATAAAAGAGTATTGAGTTTTTTTTAAAGATCAACTTCATTAAAACACGACTTTACTCATATTCAAAGAGGAGAACGAGTGGCCCCAAACCAAACATTACATCAAAGTAAAATTATACCAAGAAATCCAATCACAATGGCAATCCTTAATTGTGCATTTTAGAGTTTTCACGCAAGTACGAGACCCGGTACAGTAGGGAACCCCCTAATATAATCAAACTAGCTAAAAATGAATATTTTTAGTTGGGGAATATTATTATTGACTAAATGGGTAGATACCTTAGTTATTTAACATATTGGGGTTTTTTTTATAAAAAATACAAAGTATGTGTTTTATATTATAAAGTTTTTAAAAAAAATATAAACACACGTGTCCACACCTATGACTAGACATGGACAAAAAAACCGGGTTTCCACCCGACCTGAATTAAAAACCGGAAAACCAGTTTTTGCCAAAACCGGTTTTTTTTTTTTTTTTTTCAAACCGGTCCCAAACCGACCCAGCCAACCGGTTCTGCATAGGTTCTTGGATTTGGATGTTAGACCAGGTGGAAAACCGATCCTCGAAAAAAACAGGTTTGGAACCCGGATCAAAAACCGATGGGGATAAAACCCGGTTTTAAAACCGGTTCAGTTATGACCCGAAAAAAAAAACCGTTTTCAAACCGGTTTTTTGACCGTTGCCCAACGTCCATATAGTCGTTTGGGATGAAAAAGTAGCCGTTTTTTTTGTATTTTTTTTGGTATTTTTGACCCACAATCATAGTATAAATACCCACTTATAGTTTAGGATCAATCACACCATCAAAACACACTCAAAACAATCTCTAATCTTGCATTCTTCATCTACTTTCTCACAAATCACTCTCTATTTTCAAAGAAAAATGACCTCTTCTCAACAACCAACTCCTCAAAGCCAAACCGATTCCGTCCAACTTGGTGCTTCTTCATCCCAAGCGACGGTTGTTAAGGTGGTTCCAACGAAACGAAACCCCAATGTTTGGAAACACTTTGATTTATGTGTTATGAGTGTTTGTCCAAACAAGGCGAGATGCAAATATTGATCAACTTTTCTTAAACATGATGCTAACTCGACTTTGAAAGACAATGTGGAAAAAACCGTATTGTAAAACTTTGAAAGAACAAAAAAATTCTCAAGGTGGAGCCTCGATCACACAAGAAGGGGACTTGTTTGTGTACAACTTGGAAGCGGTTCGCGAAGAAATGGGGAATTTTGTCATACAAGAAACATTGTCTTTCAATCATTTTGACAACCCACGTTTGACGAGGCTTATTCAACGAACACTTCAACCAAGATACACACATGTAAGTCGTGCTACCCTTAGACGTGATTGTTTAAAAAGATGGAAACATGCAAAAAATGAATTAATTAGTTATTTTGAAAATTTACAAACCGGTGTTAACTTAACAAGTGATGTTTGGTCCGCACCGCACGGTTCACCGACTCTTATATTTGTGTAACGGCCCATTGGATTGAACCGTCTTCTTGGCAAATGATGAAACGAACAATTGCGTTTCGATTGTTTGATTACCCTCACACCGGTGCAAATATTTTCTCTATGATTGACAAAGTTATTCAAACGGTTAAGTTATCAAACAAGATTTTATCAATATATTTTGATAACGCGTCGAATAATACCGCGACTATCACACAATTAAAATTAAGATACCAACCTATTTGTGACGGGGTTTTTTTTCATAGTCGTTGTGTCGCACACATAATCAATTTGGCCGTTCAAGATGGTCTAAAATGTAATGAAACACAAAGAGATGGTTTTCAAAGAATGTTACGCGATATATATAGCAACAATCAAAGACATGCTAAATATATGAAATTTTGCAAAAGTGTGAATGCCCTTTGTTTGGGTCCAAATTGGGATTGTCCAACAAGGTGGAGTTCCACTTGTAACCTGTTCGAAAAACACGTTTTACAAAAAGAAATTTTAATTGCATATCATGATATTTTGGTGAGTCGGGGGAAAACATCACCATACAATCATTCGCATTGGAATGTTATTGACGTTGTTGCCGAAATGCTACAAGTTTTCAAAGCATCAACAACCGCTTTGTCGGGAGTTTATTATCCCACAAGTTGTATAATACTTCACAAATTATATAACATGGCTAGAAAATTAGGCGAAATAGAATGTAGAGGTAGCCCATACAAAGATATGGCGGCAACAATGAAAGAAAAATTTAGAAAATATTTTTTGGAATTACCGGCGGTTTTTACTTGTGCCTTCGCTTTAAACCCATGTTACAATATGGGGGGGGGGGGTAGAAAATATAATTGAAAAAATTTGCAACGAGTTGGACTTAAACACGGTAAAAGATCCGTATTTTTCACAAGGTATTGTTGGAAGATTTAATAAACATCTCACGGATATATATGATGTTTATTTTGAACGTTATGGTCAAATGTCGTCCATTCAAATGCAAATGAGACAAGCTTCTCAAAATGTACTTGATACGGACATGGATTTATAAAATGATTTGTTGGACACGTCTAATAAACGTGCACGAGGTAACGCTCCTAGTAGCGAACTTGGGAGGTATGGTGCCGAAAACCATTTAAAAGCTTTGACTCCCGAAGAATTTAAAATTTTGATGCGTTGGCTTGGTGGAAAAGTAAGGAAGATCAATTTCCGGTCTTAGCCGCCATGGCCCGAGATTTACTAACCGTCCAAGCTTCCACGGTAGCTTCGGAATCCGCTTTCTCTATTAGCGGCAGGCTCATTTCGATACGTAGGACGCGACTAACTCCACCTTCGGTAGAGATGGCCATTTGTTGAAGGATTATTTGGATGCGGCGGAGAGGGTGCAAAACATACGCTCACTTGAGGGAGAACTTGAATATGAAGGCGAAGTGTACGAGGACGAGGTCAACGCGGACTTAACCGAACCAATGACCGAATATGAAGCCGAAATGGATGAATGGATAAGAAGCAACGCCGGTTCGGGTGAAGATTAGACTATGTTTAAAGATTTATTTCGTTTAAGACTATGTTTTTTAAGATTATGTTTCATGTTATCTTTGGATTTCTTTTAGTTTCGATGTTTTTTGTTGTGTTTAAAATGTTCAAAAAACAAAAAAAAAAAAATTCTGCAGAAAACAACAGCAAAAAAGAATATAAAAACTGTTTTTTTTTTCCAGTTTTTTTCCGGTTTTTTTTACCGTTTTTTTAAAACCGGTTTCCAACCCGGTACTAAACTGGTCTGAATAGTTGGTTACCCCCGACATAAAAAAACCGGCTTTGGAACCGGCCCGGTTTTTACAAAAAACCGATTTTTTTTCAAACCAAAAAACCCGAACCGGTTTTGAAAAAAAAACCCGAACCGGTTTTGAAAAAAAAAAACCCGAACCGGTTTTGAAAAAAAAAAACCGGTTTGTCCATGTCTACCTATGACCCCCCCCCCCCCCTTATAATATTATTATTGATATTAATTGCAATGATTAATATTTATTACAAAATGTTACATATTAAAACACACAACACACACTATATCTCCTTTTTCACCATCTCCCTCACACACTCAAGAAAAACTATCCATCTTCCTTCTTCTTCCTCCTCTTGAACGAACCCACCCCCAAACACCATTTCCTTCTTGTTTTGTTCATCTTATTATAAAATGGACTCCAAATCATAGATAGATAAGTGTTTTGGGTGATTTGGAGCAAAAATCCAAGAGTTCCTAGAGAGAGAAACGATTTTGGAGCATCAAACCCCACTATTTTTGCAAGAGTTTTACAAGGGTACGTTCTTGAACTAAAATCTTGTGTTAAATCTTTATATTTTCTTTTTGGTTTAGTTTTTCACCAAACAAAGATGGGTTTTGAAATGGTTTTATAAAACAAACAATGGGAATGAGAAAATGGTTAAAAAGATGATGCATGTATGTGTATATGTATGCCGTGAGTATGTATGTATGTGTAGGATAATTTGTTTTGTTCATAAGATGATTGTTTATGCTTGGATCCTATGATTTTGATAACATGAAAGAGGGTTTTCAAGAGGGCTTAGTGTCACACCCCAACCGATGGCGGAATACATCGGGCCGAGATTTGTGGTAGATTGTTCAAAAACTTCATGACACTAGATTTTGTGACAATATAGTTTAAAGATAGAATTTCATTTATTGTCTAAAAATAGAAATACAAGTAGTTCAAATAACGAAAAATACAACAACAAGAATATGATAACTTGAACTAGAGTGAGTTTCTATGTCCAATCCTAAGTAGTTTTCTTGAATGTCCTGCAATAAATATTTCCTGCAACACGTATAAAATATCCGTCAACACATAAAGCATTGGTGAGCATACTAGTTTTGACATACATACATAGTATAATAAAGTTTTGCTTATAGGCATATGCAAGAGAACCATACAAACGACGACTAGCCACGAAGAATTTTGCTTAACATGACCCATGTAGGGGGCGGATAGCCAATCCTATAGCGCTATACATGCAAGGTGGGTTGTCAACTATATGAACATTTGTATGTTAGAGTAAATAATTCTACATAGCATAGAGTACAAACATATAATAGACTTTAGATTGCGCATGATAGAATTTAGAATATGATAAGACTTTAGACTAAGCATAATAGATTGTAGAGTTTAAAATCGTTTGAGTTTTGATAGTGATACATGTTGAGCCCCAAAGAATAAAGGATAAAAGGGGGGACAAGTATGAACTCACCTTTGGGTGCGTTTTGATAGAGTTCCAAAAAGTAGGTCTTAGAAGATTAAGCTTTAGCTCCGATTAACTAGAATTAGAGATGAAAGAGTTTTAGGTTCGAGTTTTAGATTAATGGGTTCAAGAGAGTCAAGCAGGCCTTTTAGGCGAACCAAAACACAAACCACCATAAAGGTGATTCGGATGGTCATGAGAGTCAAGTAGTGCCTTTTAGGCGAACCAAAACACAAACCACCATAAAGGTGATTCGGATGGTCATGAGAGTCAAGTATTGGTAAGGTAGGGATGTATCCACAAACCTTCCAAGTTATTAGATTAGTAGAGTTTTTGAAATTATATATTTTAGTATTTACATAATATAACTATAGGGTTAAAGTAGTGTATGGTGACTTAGTTTGGAAGAGCCTTGGCTTTCCTTTGTCAACCATTAACCATAGCACAAGTCTATCCAATATTAAGTTGTTGGTGAACTTGGTTGGTATCACTTCAACTAACCTTCTAGTGCATAAAAACAATAGAAGATGAACCACCTTTGAGATCTCATTTTGGTGTCCTACTCGTATTCATTTGCCATAGCAAACAAGAGTTAGATCCTAGAGGTTTCTCCAAGGGGTTAGAAGAAGAAAAGAAGTGAAGAAAGAAGAATAAAGTTGGAGTTTATGAGAAAACTCACTTAGAAGTGGACTTCCACACTTGGAATTTCCTTGAAGAATTGAGAGGTTTAGAGAGAATTTAGGATTTAGCAAGTGTTAGAATGGGTAGTGAGTGGTGTATTTATAATTGGGGTGAAGGGGTTGGGTATTTAATGAATTAATTAGGGTGGTTAGAAGTGAATTAAGTGGTAAATATATTTTTAAAAGAAAAAGAAAAAAAATAATAATATTAAAATTACAGAAAAAGGAACGAAAATTAACATTTGAACTTGAATGTGTTTCGTTTACTGAATTCAATTCATGTTTTTTTTTATTAAGTATTATTAATATATATATATATATATATATATATATTTTATTAATAATAAGTATATATTAAGATCTTAACTAAATAAGTTCCTTGTTATAACGCCTAAATTGAATAGAGTAAAATATAATGGCGACTCGTCATGAATGGGTAGAAAAAAAAACGAATAAAGGCGAACTTGGAATTTGTTAAACATAGAATTTAAAATATATGTAAAGGTAAAAATCATGCGATGTTACAGTCTCCCCTACTTTAGGAAATTTCGTCTCGAAATTTAATTAAGAGTCAACCTTTTGAAAAATAGGTAAGTGGTTTGATATGGGTTTAATAAGAACAAAAACTTGTTAGTTTATTATGCTTAAATCAAATACTGTATCTATTCACTGTGCAATAATTATGCTCGTAAGAGAAGTACTTTTAAAATTTTAACACAAGGCTATACGTAGAAATTTGAAAGTTTAACCGGCTAAAGCATTTTTTATGTAAATAGTGAAATAAGGGGTACGCATAAATAGGGTTGTATATGGAGTTGATTCAGCAAGTTTTGGAAAGGTAAGTAAATATACAGTAGAACATACATGAAATAGTAAAAATAATCTTGTGAAGGTAGGTAAGTATATTGTGTATAAGAAATAGTAAGAATTTTAGGAAAGTAAGTATTTATACGGTATGAAATAGTGAAAATTGAAGGTAGGTAAGTATATTTGTATAACATATAGAAATTTTGGGAAAACAAGTAGTTATAGGGTATATCATATATGAAATAGTAGAATTTG
This sequence comes from Ambrosia x helenae, assembly GCA_030844895.1. Lineage (NCBI taxonomy): Eukaryota > Viridiplantae > Streptophyta > Magnoliopsida > Asterales > Asteraceae > Ambrosia > Ambrosia x helenae. The sequence continues at coordinate 13,983,402 of CM061230.1, read as the reverse complement.
TTGGCTTGTAAAAGAGATGTCTATGGGTAATTGGGGGAAATAGTAAAAATATGAGCATAATGAGTGACTAGATGTGAGAATGAGTAGTATTTAGTAATAGATATTTGTTTTGCACAAGGTCGAAAATTTTACCAGATTTTTTTTTTGAAGGCGACTAAAATAAACGAGAAATTGGACTATTTGAAAACAGCTTTTTTGTTATATAAATAGTATTTATTTAGTTTTGAAATCCAGCATATAAGTAGTCAAGAAATATATAAAAGTGAGAGACGAATCTTGTTCTATATGTATAAATGCTTTTAGAGATTAAGGCCAGAGCTTACGGGATTTAGAAATAGATTCTTGATAGCGAGGGGATTGCTGATTAAGCAAGGAAAGGCAAAAGGAAAGAAACGAAGTTGATGGAGATTACAAGTATAGATTATTCACGGCAAGAATGATGTTGCACAGTAGAGAGTGTGGTTCAAAACAAGGTTATAATATGCATATGAGATAAATAATGCAAGCATAATTAGACTAGTAAACTATAACATAAACGGTATCGCAAAAGATAAATAACGTAAGTGTTGGTCAAAATTTAAACTCGACGCCCAAAACTTCTCATGGCATGAATAACTCTACTTTTGGTAGTATGACAGGACATTTATGTATAGGATGTACCGGCGGCGTATCCACCATGTCGTTATCATACCTCATCCGTGTTTTTATTCAAGTCATGATAGGTTACACAGACTGGGACTTGTTATGTTTTCCATGCGCCCAATTTTTGTAATTACGTGTGCACCCGTAATTAGTCCAATTGTCGTATGGTCCACATAATTTTTCTTAGTTATGTGTGGGTCGCTAGTGAACACAAAATACTTATGCATAAAGGAAAAGACATTAGGCTAAGGCATTAAACAGTTTTGATGTTGTAAACATAGCAAGCAACGTGACATGCAAGCACATAATGTGAAAAGGCATTAAGTAAGTTTTTGATGGTGTTAACCGGGCGTGTTCTTGGCGTAGATGTATGGTTTCATGACATAATGGTGTAGACTTGTGTATACGTGGTTACGTTTAGTTGTATAAAATCAAGCAAAAGTATGGACAATTGGATTCTTAATGAAAACGTTCACGCGTGAAGAAAAAAAAAGAATGTTTTGACTAAGAGTAACATAAAATTCGAGTTCATTACAAATTTAGTTTATGAGTATGCGAGCGATTTTAGCTTTTTGAGGCTAAGGGTCAAGTTTGATGGTAGAAGAATTTAGTCCGTTGGATGTTAAAGAAAAACATATATAGTTGAAGTGAGGAAAATTTAGTGTAAAAGTCTTATCGAAGATTGTCGTTTGATTTATGAAAAATCCATTTTATTAAGCGAGAAAAATAGTTTATTGACAATTTTAGTTTGGCGTTGATGAATATTTTGACTCGTGATACGATTTCAAGAGAAAAGGTTTTGGGATTATAAAGAAGTAGATTATTTGATTTAGCGTGTCTTTGCTCACAAGTCCTGTTTACAAAAGAAATTTTTTTTAAACACTTTTAGCATTTAGAATCTTGTTTGTCATAAAGACTTGACGCACACATTTTTTCTCAGTGGTTTGAAAGTGAGGATTTTATATAAGAATAGGCATCCCCTTATAAATAGTAGGAAGAATTTTGTTCAAAAATTTTGAAAATGATTGTGCGTGAGGAGAAAAGAGTTTTGCAATGTTTGAGTTTTGCCGATAAATTATGATTGTAAACTAGGATAACGATGGTATTTCATTAAAAGGAAAATTTCACATCCGAACAATTTCTTGAAAACATTACATAAGGAAATTCTCATTTTTTTAAGAAAAGAAAAGTCAATCTTCTTTAGTGTGGTGAGTGGGTATTCCAGCATCGTAGATCACCATGGCAAGTCTTGGGTACTGGTTGCGTCCATGGGTCGGATTGTTGCACTCGGAGCATATCCATCCATTGTCTTTAGTGAATGAGGTGGTACTAGTAGGTTGTTCGGGTCGTGGTTTAGTGGTGTGGCGACATGTTTTGGCTAAATGACCATATGCATTACAGTTGGTGCATATGCGTCATGGTGAGTAAGTGAGATGGTGGAATTTACAACGGTTGCATAGCGGATAGGTTCCACGGTACTACTTTTTGTTGGGATTTGGAGTCTAGGGGTTGTCGAAGTGTGGTTTCGTTTGAGGTTTTTGCGTTTTCGATTATCCTTTTTCGTTTGTTTGGTAGGGGTATGGGTAGAGGGTTTAGTATCTACATGGTTTGGGTTGTCCTGTATGGTATCGTTGGAGTTTGGAATTGGGTTTGTTGGTGACTCTAGGTTAGGGAGAATCTTAATCAATTCATGGGCAATAAGACTCGCCAGTTGGTTGAGATCGATGCGGTCGAGACGGGAATACATCTACGAGAATCATACATAGGAAAATTTGTATAAGCGTTTTTTTTTAAAAAGTGACTTTTGAATTTAGGAAAAGAGTTATTAGAATTTTAGTTAACAATGAAAGCTTGTGGGTAAAATTTCACTAGACGATAAGGTTGGTGCAAATTCAAGTAATAAATAAAAAAATATATAAACTCAAGTTGTTCTCATAGACTTAGTATGTAAGTTCAAGTTACACGTATAGTATGCAAGTTTCACATTGTTCAAATAATGCAACGTATATATATATATATAAGTAAAGTGCACATAAACAACATAGAGGAGTTTTGAATATTTGTTGGTTTGTGAATATTATTATTGTTTGGAGATCGCGGGAGTAGATTGTAAATGCGAGTCTTGAGATTGTATGCGAATAAATCGAGTATATAATGAAAACATAGTATGAAAACATAATTGAAAGTAGTATTAACATAAAAAGAGAGGCTTGTTTTAAACAAACAATTGGAGTGTTCCGGAACGGAACTAAGACTAACCAAAGTGATTCGAATTTGCCTTTGAGTTTGAAAACATGCTTTGGCCTAATAGGTGGAAATACTCTCGCTGAAACTTTCGGTTAACGGTATTCACCCTTCTAGTTACTACATGTTCCTTGTCATTAGTAAATTTGAGACTTTGGCGAGATTGAAAAAAAATCATGGATTGAAACTAATCGCTAAGTTGCGGATTTCACTCCTATCTTAGCGAGGTCATTTCTTTGAGTGTGGTTTGTACACTTTGTCCAATGTGGTAAGAAAATTAATTCTAACCTTCAATTGGTAAGTGTCCACTAGAACGAGAATTGTGAAATTTCCACCAAGGTGAGGATATCACTCCTATCTTGGTGTAGTTTCAAAACACAAAGATTTTACGCGGATTGAAAGTTATCACCAAAGTGAGGGTTTCACGCCTATTTTGGTGATTTCCTTTCGTTTGTGTTATACGAGCGTCTTCGAGTGTAGAGTAATCCACAAATAGGAAGGTAATTTTAAAGACCGAGAGAATGGAGTATAAGCAAGATAGGGAGAACAAGTATTTTAAGCATGATAAAAGGAATGGTCAAAAGGGTTCTTAACTATAGTCTAGGTCAAACATGGCAATTTTTCCTAGATCCCTATAGTCATGGCTCTGATACCAATCTGTCACACCCCAACCGATGGCGGAATACATCGGGGCGAGACTTGTGGTAGATTGTTCAAAGACTTCATGACACTAAATTTTGTGACAATATAGTTTAAAGATAGAATTTCATTTATTGTCTAAAAATAGAAATACAAGTAGTTCAAATAACGAAAAATACAACAACAAGAATATGATAACTTGAACTAGAGTGAGTTTCTATGTCCAATCCTAAGTAGTTTTCTTGAATGTCCTGCAATAAATATTTCCTGCAACACGTATAAAATATCCGTCAACACATAAAGCATTGGTGAGCATACTAGTTTTGACATACATACATAGTATAATAAAGTTTTGCTTATAGGCATATGCAAGAGAATCATATAAACGGCGACTAGCCACGAAGAATTTTGCTTAACATGACCCATGTAGGGGGCGGATAGCCAATCCTATAGCGCTATACATGCAAGGTGGGTTGTCAACTATATGAACATTTGTATGTTAGAGTAAATAATTCTACATAGCATAGCGTACAAACATATAATAGAGTTCCAAAAAGTAGGTCTTAGAAGATTAAGCTTTAGCTCCGATTAACTAGAATTAGAGATGAAAGAGTTTTAGGTTCGAGTTTTAGATTAATGGGTTCAAGAGAGTCAAGCAGGCCTTTTAAGCGAACCAAAACACAAACCACCATAAAGGTGATTCGGATGGTCATGAGAGTCAAGTAGTGCCTTTTAGGCGAACCAAAACACAAACCACCATAAAGGTGATTCGGATGGTCATGAGAGTCAAGTATTGGTAAGGTAGGGATGTATCCACAAACCTTCCAAGTTATTAGATTAGTAGAGTTTTTGAAATTATATATTTTAGTATTTACATAATATAACTATAGGGTTAAAGTAGTGTATGGTGACTTAGTTTGGAAGAGCCTTGGCTTTCCTTTGTAAACCATTAACCATAGCACAAGTCTATCCAATATTAAGTTGTTGGTGAACTTGGTTGGCATCACTTCAACTAACATTCTAGTGCATAAAAACAATAGAAGATGAACCACCTTTGAGACCTCATTTTGGTGTCCTACTCGTATTCATTTGCCATAGCAAACAAGAGTTAGGTCCTAGAGGTTTCTCCAAGGGGTTAGAAGAAGAAAAGAAGTGAAGAAAGAAGAATAAAGTTGGAGTTTATGAGAAAACTCACTTAGAAGTGGACTTCCACACTTGGAATTTCCTTGAAGAATTGAGAGGTTTAGAGAGAATTTAGGATTTAGCAAGTGTTAGAATGAGTAGGGAGTGGTGTATTTATAGTTGGGGTGAAGGGGTTGGGTATTTAATGAATTAATTAGGGTGGTTAGAAGTGAATTAAGTGGTAAATATATCTTTAAAAGAAAAAGAAAAAAATAATAATAATATTAAAATTACAAAAAAAAGGAACGAAAATTAACATTTGAATTTGAATGTGTGTCGTTTACTGAATTCAATTCATGAATTCAATTCATGTTTTTTTATTAAGTATTATTAATATATATATATATATATATATTTTATTAATAATAAGTATATATTAAAATCTTAACTAAATAAGTTCCTTGTTATAACGCCTAAATTGAATAGAGTAAAATATAATGGCGACTCGTCATGAATGGGTAGAAAAAAAACGAATAAAGGCGAACTTGGAATTTGTTAAACATAGAATTTAAAATATATGTAAAGGTAAAAATCATGCGATGTTACACTTAGGATCTGATGTGAAATGATATTTGAGGTTTAAGATGATCTAGATAAATGGTATAGGGTTATGCTTGATAAAATGTGGCTAAGAAGATCAATATGTTCATGTTTTGTGTCTTGCTTGAAGATGATTTTGGATTATTTTTGAGTTAGGACAGGTCTGATCGTGATTGTGATTTTATGGGTTTTGATAAGATTAAAATATAGATTATTAAGCTTAACAAGGATCTACACGCATGGGAAACCTTGCATGTATGATCAAGACGACAAGACGCGTTTTTCGGCTTAAAACGCCAAAATATAAGCCTTTTAATCGGATATTTCAAAACAGATTTTAGTTTTTTCATGACTTATTTTGATGGAAAATAATATGTGATTAAGTGTTCATGAAATTCCTAATGTAAAAACTTAAATGTAGTTGCAAAAGATGCGCGAAAACGCACATTTTCGACAAGTTTTATGCACTAAAAACACTTATTTTCAGGTCTGATGTAAAACAACTTGTTTAGTGTTAAAATGTGCATAAAATGCATCATTTAGGATGTATAATAGGTTTTCCATGTTAACGGATGCTTAAAGTGCAAAACTATGTGTTAAAAGTCGTCGAAATGTGGATTTTGAGGCGCATAAAGGCTATATTATGTGACTGTTTTGGAACAGCAAATTTGGCCCTGTTTTGTGGTTTATATGCAGGTCCTAGGATGTAAATTAAGTTCATATAATGTACATAGGTTGATATGTGACATTGGGAACTCATATGTTATGGAAATTGCTAGAACATGTCTTACTAGGCGTTAAGACGATGTGTTAGCACGTGTGGATAATTTGGATAGATTATGTGAATTTATGTGATGTGTGACTCGTAAGTTAGTTACTTGAATGGTTTCCATAAAGTCTAAGCATTCTTTATGTAACTTGTTGTTTACTAAGAATGGCCGCGTTTTGGTATAAAACGGCTTTTTATGGAAAACGAGTCTTAAATGTAGTGACTCTGTGAAGTTATGTGCTACATGTGTATATTTGATTATAATGAATTGATAGGTTTACTAAGTTGAGTTATGTGGAAATTGACTCGAAACGATATATGCGTGAATATATAAGTTGCAAGCCTAAGGGTCGGGTAAATAGACGCGATATACATGTACGTGAGGTCTAAAACTTAACCAATCGTCAAGGTCACCAATGGGTCAATGGGGTAAGGGTTTATGAAAATTCAAATCTTTTTGATTAAACTAAGTCGAGGGAAGTTTGGTGAATAACTTGGACATACTTAGAATGTTTGCTAAAAACCCTTTAGATGATATGGTGTTGTTAGAAACGGATTGTGGTTTGGACTAGGAAATCGCTTGTTGCTACGCTTAAGGTGAGTTTCACGATCCCTTTTCTTTTTAAATGTTTTTGAACGTTTTATAATCGGGGGATTAACATGCTTGTGTGATGGGTAAACTAGAACCACATAGAACATTTGATGGCCTTTGGGAGGTGCACGACGTGTGCGTTGGACGCCCGTCTATCCCTTCGGGAGGATACTTCCCCGCACTTCTTAATCATTAGCTCTTGGTTTAAAGCCGTGGATTATGTTAGTAGATCTATTGGGTTGACGCCCCTCCCAGAACAGTCTCGCTGGTTTTGATGGGAGAGCATATTCTGTTGCCGATTCTTCAGGGAGCCCGGCTGGTTGCTCATGGAGGTCAGGTTTGGGAAGAAAAGTCGTGGTTTGATTAAGAGCCTTACATTGCGATCATGCTTGTATGACCTAGCTAGTCTACTTGGTTCTCAGTTTAGTCGGTACTCGATCACACACTTTTAAACAAGGAAATATGTGTATTTGCCTTAAAACCCGTGAACTCGCCAACTTTTTGTTGATATTTTTAAGCATGTTTTCAGGTACTGATGCATAGGGGTCGAGAGTGTTAGTTTAGCATGCACTACTTGTGGACATGATTATGGGACCATAACACTTTTAAAACTATGTTTTTATTTTGTAAAACAATCTTTACTTTTATTTCGCTTCATCTTGCTTGAACATGTTTTTAAACTTTCTTGGACCTTGAAACTTTAATATGTTTGACTAGAGGACGGTTGCAAGATGTCCATACGTAAATATTGTGTGATTTGCTAAACTTTGTGGTAACAATTTCAGTTACCTCATGACTTGCTTTTCGCTGTGCACTATCAGGGTGTGACTAGTGGAGAATTGGAATTTGAAATGATGATTGATCAAAGCATTTTACATACAACTAGTGAGATTCCTTTGCTCGATGCTTGCAACCTCCCGAATTGATTTACTCTAAAAATAATAGATTGATGTTTAAAAATTGTAATTTTTGTAATCATATTTTGTAGAAACCACCCACGTTCACCCGTTACCTACCCATGACCCATTTTTCTTGATACCTCTACCATTTTTTTACATGAAGAAAACAGTTTATTCTCAGAAGCTATCTATTTATTAGATTGCCATGCCTAGTGCCCAACTGCTAGGGCCAGTTATTAGTAGGGCGAGGTGGTCGAAGGCCCAAGGCCCGACCTCTCTGAGGGTCTGAAGTTTTTCAAATATATATATAATACTTATAAGTAAAGATTTGAGTAGAATATGAAAGTGTAGCTTGGTGGTTACTACGCATGCGCCGACTTGCAAGATGTGGGTTTGATTCTATCCAAGGCCATTCCTACTTTCCTAGGCATATATTTTTAGTTTTCTTTCATTGCAGACATACTTTTTGGAGTTGGGCTGTCCATTTAATTGGGCCCATAAGATGTTTGGACCATTTTATTTACATTGTTACTGATTTTATTAGTTATGCAAATCTGATTTCCATATAGTGAGTAGTGTTTGAAACTTTATTTTTTTTTTGCTATAATTCATTTTTTTTTCTACAATAAATAACATCAAATATAAACCCAAACAACAAAGTAAAGGCAAAGATGATAGCAAGAGTACGAATTGTATGCTAGTTTCATTTACAAGGAGGTGGGGGCTTATTTTTCTACTAGCCCCAGACCCGTAAGTTTTCAAGGATTCTAAGAGACGGCCCTTCAACTACACTATTCAAAAGTTCTGTTAACAGTTCTGAATGAAGAATGTTAGTAAAAAGTAATTAAAAAAAATTATAGATGAAACTAAGTTCTAATATTTTCAGTAGTGAAAGGTGGCTCCCACCCTAGTTGGGCTCATTAGACAACAAATTGATGTTAGTAATGTAATCGGCTTAAATGAGCTCTAGCCAAATTTTAATAATTGAGTCCAAGTTGGTTTGCAACCCTACACTGACCTATTACTTATATAATTTTTATTTGATATATTAAATATATATTTATAAAATAACTATTTTATAAAAAAATCCATGATAAAAAGAACTGAATAATATATATTGAAACTATAACTAGAAAATGGATATAAAATAATTATAAATGAATACAAATTAACTAAGAAATAATAAATAAGCCGAACCCAAGCCAAAGTCGAGCTTAAAAAACTATTCTTGAGCCAAGCACGATCTTTAAAAATAGAGCTCAAGCTTGATTGAGCGAGTTCGTTTACTCCCTTTCAGAGTTTCAATGATGAAAGGTGGCTTCCACCCTAATTGGGCTCAACAGACAACAGATTTGATGTTTTTTGTGTGCTGATTTGTGAAGCGGGCCTGAATCTGTAGTAACATGCAAACATTCATGGAGGGTTGTGGTTTGGGGCCCATCTGGAGATAACGCTATATTTGATAAGTGATTTACTTTAGTACTTGTACAGTACATGTATTATCTTTCTATGAACTTTGGTTTCTGAATAATTTTGGCTTGTAATAATATAGTAATTTTTTTTTTTTAAAAGACAAATTTCATTAAAAACACACAACCAGGGAACTCTCAAGACGGGAACCCCACAAACAATTACATTACATCAAAAGAAAAAGATTTCCAACTCTTCCAACCCACCCCACCAAGTTTATCTCTACTACAAAACCATAAATAAGTTAAAGCCTTAATATTCGCCACAAGTTCCACCACAGTCGACGACTTTTGAGCAAAAATTCTCTTGTTCCTCGCTTTCCATAGCCGCCAATACACTACCATAAAAATCCCAACCAAGATCTCTTTCTTTCTTTTATTCCAACCCGAAGAATTAACCACTACCATCATGTCTTTGACGGAAAAGAGAAAAATAGGCGGAAGATGTACCCAATTAGCAATGCCTTGCCACACCCCTAGCGCCATACCACAAAGCCGTAAAAAGATGGTCCACACTCTCGTCATCACCATTACAAAAATCGCATATCAAGTCTCCATTCAAAATATGTCTTCTACACAAAGCCACTTTAGTCGGAATACTATCTAGCATCATACGCCACATGAAAACATTACACTTTAAAGGAACCCACTTACACCACTGAAAGCCGCCCAGGATGGTTTGACTACCCACCCGAGCTGAAGTCAGCCATCTCTTAACGTCCGAAACCGAAAAAGGAACTGGGCCGGTCTCAAACCAGGCCCATTTGTCCGGCCTGTTATCTAGTACCTGACCCTGTAGCAGCCGATGGGCTTCAATCAACTCCTCCACCAGTTGGGCCGCCTCAGGATATGTCCTCCACTACCACGCAACCGGGCCAGACCCATCAAAAACCACTAATCTATCTGCGACACTGCACCACTTATTTTTCTCAAGCCAAAATAGGTTCGGAAATAAAGTTTTTAGCGGCACCTCGTTAAGCCAAGGATCCAACCAAAACCTAATGTTTAGCCCATTGCCCAAAAGGCCCCGAACCATATGCGACCCAATAGAGTTACCAACCTTAATTTTATCACAACATTTCACAATCTTAGACCACGTTCCAGAAAATGTAGACTTACTCGGATAAGTTTCCCAGCAACGAGACGAACCATGAATACCATCAATGACTCTTCTCCACAAAGAATCTGCTTCCACCCGGTACCTCCAAAGCCACTTTAAAAGAAAAGCATTATTGCTCTCCCCAAGACGGCTAAGACCCAAACCACCTAGCATCCTAGGTAAAGTGACTTTTTCCCAAGCCACCCAATGAACTTTTCTAACATCCGAGTCACCGCCCCACAAAAATCTCTTAATTAAAGATTCTAAACATTCAATAACCGCAACCAGCGCCTTATATAAAGCAAAATAATATGATGGCAAACTCTCCAAAACTGACTTGATTAGTATCAATCTACCTCCAATAGATAAAACCTTCGCCTTCCATTTAGAAAGTCTATTTTTGAACACTTTGACCACCGGGTCCCAATTCTTAATCCTCCCCATATTAGCACCCACACTAATTCCCAAATATGTGAACGGGATATCCCCCGCACAACACCCAAGAGTCCTCGCCATGCCCACAATCGCATCCATACCCATACCCACTCCAAACAAAGTAGACTTTTGAATGTTTATACGAAGCCCCGAGCACAAATGAAACACTCTAAGAACCCGACGTAGCATATCAAAATTATTAGTCAACCATTCACCCATTATCATGGCATCATCCGCATATAATAAATGCGAAAGAATCACACTGCTATTCAAGAGATTGATTCCTTTAAAACAACCCACAGCGCACGCCTTTCTCATCATACCTGCTAGAGCTTCCATGACTATAATAAATAAAAACGGGGATATAGGATCACCTTGACGCAAACCTTTTTCACAAGAAAACTCGAACGTGGGAGAACCGTTAACAAGCACTGACGATCTGGCAGACGACAGAATACCCTTAATCCACCTACACCACAACTCCGGGAAACCCATCTGTCTCATAATAGACAACAAAAATTCCCAATTAACATTATCATAGGCCTTCGCGAAATCAATTTTAAACATAAACACCTCCTTTACCCGCTTTCTAGCCTAAGAAAGTACTTTATTAGTAATAAGAGGCCTATCCAGAATATATCTTCCTGCTATAAAAGCCGTATGAGTTTCGGATATTAAGCCATCAATAACCTTCCTTAGCCGATTCGTTAACACCTTCGAGATAACCTTACTTACAACGCCAATAAGATTAATAGGCCGATAATCTCCCAAACCCACCGGATCATTGACCTTAGGAACCAACGTAATAAATGAAGACCCCACACCCCTGCTTATGACACCTGTTTCTGCAAAAGTTTTAAGTATCTCCACAAAATCACCTGAAAACAAATGCCAAAACTTTTTAATAAAACAAAAATTAAAACCGTCTGGGCCCGGCGCCTTATCACTCCCGCAATCCCAAACCGCATCTTTAATCTCTTTCTCAGAAAACAGCGCTATAAGACCCTCGGCGGAAAAAGGATCCAACGTCTTTATATCTTCCACGACAATGGTCGGCCAAATTTTTATATCTTCGATAAACTTATTTTTAAAAAACCTTAGCACCTCCCGCTTAACATTCTTCGGTTGCGTCACCCACACGTTATTAATCATCAATCCAGGGATCGTATTAGACACCCGGCGCGAATTGATAACACCATGAAAAAAGGAAGAATTTTCATCACCCTCCTTCGCCCACCGAACCCTCGCTTTTTGTTTCAAATCCCGGATCCGTAAAGCTTCTAACTCCTTTAATCTTTTAACCGATTCATCCAATACCCAGCCCTCGGCTTCTGTCAAGTCCCGATTTTCCAATTCCATTTCCAACTGATTTAACTCTGCTCGAACCATGTCTTCCTCCTCCTTTTCCATATGCTTCTGCTTAACATACCATTCTTTTATCTTAGTTCTCAACAACCTAAACTTACGTAAGAAGTTCAGATCCGGAGCAGCCACCAAATGACCGGTTCCCGCAGCCTCCTCTACCACCTCTTGTAACCCATCTCTACTAAGCCACGAATTATAAAACCTAAACGGTTTGGCACCATAATTACGCGACTCGATCTTGAGCAACAATGGACAATGGTCCGACTCTACCCGATCCAACACTCTATACTCCGCCTCATTCCATTTATTCATAACCGGCCATGAAACAAAAACTCGATCAAGACAACTTAATTTGTTACCAGCAATATACGTGAAGCGTCTACCCCGCAACAAAAATTCACATAACCCAATCTCTTCCAACATATCATTAAACTCACGCGACTCCCCTTCATTAAACTTAGAATTTCGTCGCTCCGAGCGATCCCGAACACAGTTAAAATCACCCACAACTATCCACATCTCTCCATCGTTCGTGATCAACCTCTTAAGCTCTTCCCAAACCGCACGCTTATCAACGAGCTTCTGCGGGCAATAAACATTAACAAACGAAACTTTCTAGCCATCATTCTTCAAATATCCCGAAACCCCAAGCACATACCTATGCTTAAAAACCGATTCCTTCATAAACAATTTTGGATCCCATATAGACAAGAGACCCCCAGATCGACCCACCGCATCTACGTGCTCAAACTCGAAATCACCCGTTCCCCAGAAATTACCCACATTAACACCATCAAGCGACTGAAATTGCGTCTCCTGAATCATAACACACCCAACCTCATTAATAACCTTAAGATTCTTTAACCACGAGCTTTTTCCCGCGGAACCCAGCCCTCTAATATTCCATGACAAGCAATTCATGAGGAAACCAATTGAAAACCTTCTTCGCCAATCATCTTCCTAAGCGGCTCTTCAAAGCTAGTCGTGTCAGTCGCCCCCAAGACATGTCCCAACCCAACTGTCTGACTAACCTCTTTTTCCATTTCCACTTCTACTTGATTCTCACAACCCCCATGTTGCGATCGTTCCACTGTTCCTCCCTTCATCACAAAAGTCGGTTGACTTTGTACAGTTTCTTCTAACCTTGTTTGTCCCTCTTGAACGTTAAAAATAAACCGATCAATGTCATAGGGGTCATCACCATCCCTAGCTCGTTTTTTAGGTCTCTCGACCCCCGTAGGCGAAGGCGACTTCTCAAACCTAGATTTCTTCCGAAAACAACCCCGCTTCTTTTTCTTAGTACTCGAAAAATCGCACTCCTCCGGCATACTAAAACCCAAACCATTCACCTCATTCAATACACCTTCAACCCTACTCGCATTTAATGTTTTCGTCACCTTTTCAACCCGAGACTCATCCCCATGCACACCATGCAACTCATCCCCACTTGACGAACACCCCATACTATCCACACCCACACCCACAGGAGACACTACACTATCCATCGGACTCTTATCATTCTGCTGTTCCCAACCACCTTCCTCATCAACCACATCAATACAATCCGGTGTCCACTCCCCATTTCTTCCTCTACCAATACCGTACAAGGCACATTCCTCCAAACCAACTTACACAACTGATTTATACGATGCACCTTATTAACTAAGACACCAATCGTAACATGTGTATAATCCTCCGTAGACTCGTCAATCTTGGCAGATTGAACAACTCTACCAAATTTAGAGCCAATCAATTCCAGCACCCTATCATCAAATAAACACAAAGGAATACCATATATGTTTAACCAAGCAATACGATCACCCGAAGTCTGTTGACCCTCCCAAGGTACCAACGAAGCAAAAACGGGGCTCCAGACATCTTTAGTAATCAAAAAATCCATCATATTCTCCTTATCATCGAACACCATGACCACAGACAACCCTCCAACGTATCGAAGCTTCACCTTATCAAGTCTCACCTCAACCAGCCATTGTTTTAACGACGTTAAGGCCTCAAGATCCCTTGTGATTCCAACCAACGCCCACCCCTTCCACAATGCATTACCCACAAACCCGTCCTCCACCACAATGTCGTCCGTAACATCAACCTTATTTATACCCAGCAAGGTATCCCGGAACGACCTCCCCTCAGCCTGACAAGACCCATTCTGAGCCCCAACATCAGTCGGACCCTCATCAGCTACTGGAACCCTATCTCCACCATTCTTCTCCTCCACCGGAACCCAACGTTTATCTTCCTTCCTCACAACCCGCTCCCCATCCACAAACCTAGCCAACACAATGAACAGCTTGTAGGAACCTATCCACACATCTTTCATATCCTTCTCTAAACCAATCGGATCTTTGACATTGACAAACGATACAAATCCGAATCTTTTATCGAGCTTGTCATACTTCCTAGCCATATAAATCCCATGTATACCACCAAACCCCTTGATTACTCCATAAAGATCCGACGACGCGCAGCCCTCGGGAAGATTTGAGACAAATAATTTTGTGACCGCGAATCCCTTCTCCTTCGATCCGACGTCCTCCTTACTGTTACTTCGTTTCCTAGTAGGTGCATCATACCATGTATCTTCCTTGTAACAATCCTTTCCCGCCATGTTGTTCCAGAAAGCCGGTTCTCCTTTTGCCGCCTCCGAGTTTCTCGGAGGAATTAGGGTTTTTTTTCTGTAATAATATAGTAATTGAATCTCCATTGCGGTAGTAACTAATTTGGTATATAATAGGTGGTCATAAGTTCAATACCCACTAGCAACTAACATAAAGAATTTTAGCCGCTCATAAAAAATAATATAATAATGGAACACCCTAAAGATGACCTACAATTATTTAAGGTTAAAAATGATTCGCTATGTTGGGGAAGAAGATGGTCTAATATATTTTTTTACTTCCTTTTTTAAGGTAGACAACGAAAAAACGGGTTAATTGTTAAACAAGTCATGTTCGTGTTAGCCCGTGAATATTCGTATTGTGTTTGGGTTTATGTGCCTGTCACGATTTTCGGGTTCTGGTCGTGTCTAGATTCGTGTATTATTTTCGGGTTCATGTCAAGTTGAACCCACCAACCCGTAAACATGGCCCGTTTAGCAGCCCTAATTTAAAATTTAGATAATGTCGTAAGTAAAAGTTACTTCAGTCCACCTATAGTTTGACAAAGAGGTGTGAATTTGGTAAAATACATTAGTAGTTGGCAACTTGTCGCGACAATGATATAACGGCTTAGAAGGCATCCCGAAGTCGAAGCCGTTTGGAGCATTTTCTATAAAATACTAGTAGATATGCCTGCGCTTTGCCGCGTGTATTTATGTTTTTTTTTTGCCGCAAGTTGCGCAAGGCTTTAGTGTGTTTTTGGTTATAATTTTTATTTGTTAATATAAATAATACATCAATTCACAAAAATCAATTGAGTATAAACCAAAGAATTTACATAAAAAAACAATGTAATAGATGGTTGACGGCATTATCAAACTATAAATCACGTTTTAACTATTTCAAAATTACATATGTTCACTCATGAAATACAATTGATATCTTGTTTTAATGCATAACTTTCAAAAATATGTCCGATTTTCTAAAAAAAAAGAAGAAGAACAAAAGAAAAGAAAAGAAAAGAAAAGAATTCACAATAACACAAAAGAAAAGTAATAAGTGTATGTGGTATAGTAGAATCGAAAGATGCTCCAATTGGCCCTATGGCTTTGTGGATAGTCCTATAGCCCTTATCATCTTCATCTTCTTGTAATCCATATGTAGACGAAAAAATTAAGTGCTGATGCTAAGTATCACTTATCAATAATCACATCAGGTGATATCCCTTATATTATGCCGGAGTGCTTAACATGCCTGCATCTAATGTGAGAATGTCATGATACATAATTAAATTAAAAGTGTGACCCAACCCTAAAGCGGTGTAATCAACATAAATTAACCTTAATATGTTTTTTTTTTCTTTTTCAAAAGGTATCCAATTTTAAAAATAATTACCTGCAAACCACCACAGCTTCCATACCCATCATTTGCTGGTAAGTCATTTCTTATTTTCTTGTACAATTGTCATATGATATATTTTTGCAGCCAATTAATGGACTCAAAGAGTCTTCAAATACTACAGAATATATTAATATAATGAAGGAGATTAACAAACTCACATTGAACTTCAATTTATCAATTGCCCTAATGTAATGTATAACTCCATGACTCATATAAGCCCATTAACAATATAGAAAGAAGAATGAGAGAGTAAGGGAATGTTTTTCTTATTGATGTATCTTATGAAATACAAGTGCCTCTTTATATATGCCCTTACATAAATACAAAAGTAATAAAAATATAGGAGTTAAACATATGAAAAGTCATACGCCTTTACATAAATACAAGAGTAATACAAATATAGGCGTTAAACATGTGAAGAGTCATCATATAAATACATGTATGTGAAGAATCACTTTGCATTACTTATTTGTATAATTATCATCAAAAGTTGTACTATAGGGGCATAAAAGGAAGAAAATGCGTAAAATATAGAGATGCATGCTTGTGCCTCTTGATATGCTATCTTAAAAGTGTGACAAAATTACAATCTTATCCATCAAGTTTCTTTAATAAGATATATAATATATAGACATAGATAGATAAATAGGATATTGAAAATAATAGTAATTTCACAAATTCTATGTGATGAAAGATTATTAGAAACAAGTAGTTCTTTCAATTATTTGTTTCAACTAGTGGGAAAGCCCGCGTGTTGCCGCGAGTGTTCAATTTTATTTTTTGAGCTAGTTCAGTGATTGAGTTTAGGTATGTTGTTTATTAAATTAAGTTGGTTATACATGTAATATACACAATGAAGAGTCGTAATTGAGTCTTAGCAAAAGAACTTCCACAAAATGTTGTGTGACTTTGTTCCGTAGTCATTTTCTCCGTGATACCCATTTTCCACTTGTTCAACCTCAAATGAAAATTAGTTTGATGTTTCATTATGTATATGACGTACATGTGTAGGTAAACGGCACAATACAACTTTGTTTTTTAACAAAGTAGTTTGATATGGTACTTTTATGTATATAACCTATCTATATGTATGTAAGAAGCGTGCATTTAAAAATTATGAACCACTAATTAAAACAAAATAGAGTTGTTATCATATCATGTTAAAATGTGTTTAGTTAAAGATGTTTTTCTAGTAAAATTGTAATGTTCTGCATCTCTCTAATCATTCTCAACCTTATACGACCCTCATTCTCTGCTAATCAAGTAAAAAGTTGTGTACAGTTTTCTTAAAGTTTTGCAGCATAGAAAATCCATGGTTGTTAACCGCTCGACAAAGCCACTTAGAACCGAAGAAATACTTGAATGTAGATTATAGTTTAAAGGCACAAGCAAATAAACAATTGCGACAATGGATAATAGCAAATAAACCGGTGCCTTTATTTTAAGTAGTGTGAAAAATGGGTGAGCTGGGTAACACGTCAAAATGCATTTTTGCGTACACATTAGGTTGGTTAAATTTAAAAGGTAAAATGAAAATGATGTTCACCATACCTCGTCAAGGTCAAACCTTGCTATTGTTGATTGGAAACTTGGGCTATCGTGAGCTACGATATCAACTGCCTTGCTAAGATCTTTCTGACACAACCAAGTGACCAACTAAGAGATATCCCAATGTTTCTTTTGTCTTCAATAAGCATTTTCCTAAAATATATTTTATGGTGTCAGCATTGCATGAAGTTAATAGTTGGCGTAATAAAAATCCACGAGTATTACAAAAAATAACACTTTATAAGAGTAAATTAAGAAACTTTACGGGCCACAACAAACATGAACATTAAGGAGATCAATACCATTCATATTGAATTCGGCCTAAAATAAAGCATCGTGAATCAAGGTTAAAGCTTTAACTCTCGAGACACACACACCCCGTTTAAGGTACATATCACTCTCCACACAATCCTAAATATCACATGTAATGGTCCACTAAAACATCCAAGTAATAGTCATCTTTAAAAACACTAAGACAAACAAAAACCATTTCTGACCCGTTAAGGATTTTTGTATGAAATCAGTCCTTAGAACCCACAAATATGATGTATTATGCATTCCAACACGTTAATGATGTTGTATTCTATGAATCATGTCCATTTTATGTTTGAAACATGGTTAGAATCATAATTATATAAGAGGATATGCACATATTTAAAGTTTCAATGTTGTCAGATAATTCTAGTAATTTTAACTGGCCATAGCTTTAAAAAATCACAAGGCATTGAGTTTTACACCTTCCAACCAAATTTCATAAATTTTTAACATGTTTTGATACCTCAAAAATGATCTGCAAGTAGAAGTATACAATCTGTTCAAAAAGTGTCTTGATATGCTATCTTAAAAGTATGACAAAATTACAATTTTATCCATCAAGTTTCTTTAATAACATATATAGATAGATAGATAGATAAATAAAATACTAAAAATAATAGTAACTAGTCTTAATCCCCCGCGTTGCGGGGCGGTGGGCGTAAAACGGTGCTACCAGTGTTGTAGGATGGGGGCGTAAAATCGTGCTACGTAACAGACCAAACCCATGTAAAATCGCAAAACAAACCGCGTTAAATGACAAAGCACTAAATTACAAAGGGCGTAAAAAAACAAAAATAAAACAAAATACACTACAAGACGAAAAGGTTGGCAAATTACTAATTTACCCTCAATTCACTATTACCTAACATGTTTCAAATTAATATATAGAGTAATTTCACAAATTCTATGTGATGAAAGATTATTAGAAACAAGTAGTTCCTTCAATTATTTGTTTCAATATATAAATAACCTCGTTCTACGACACCGTCCATAAACACCATCCCTCGTAACATGACATCAAACATTGAACATCTCCATGTTTTATAACCAACCACGTGACACGTGGGATGTTTCAAACTCAATCATCATACATTCATGGGAAATTATAAAAACAATTACATGAATCTTCTTTCGATATTTTTTTAACGAAAAAAGAAACTTAAATGAAAACAAAAAGCGGCCAAATACGACCTATTCACAGCCGATAAAAACATAACGAAAATAACACAAAACACAATTCTCCATCATTAACATCTATACCCAATATTCTCCTACCGGTTTGCAACACCTTAGCATAAAGTTGATTACATAAATAAGACTTTTACACTTTATTTTATATGTATCTTTTTACATATTAAAACTTTATTTAAAAAAAAACAGAGAGAGACAGTTTTATATTTTTATTTTCAGCATTGTAAAGTATTTTGATGTATGATTGATATCCTTTAAGTAGTAATAAAGTAACTAAAAGATATTCTTTAAAATGGTACAATGCTTATGGTAATACTACAAGACTGAGTAGTGAGTTGCAAATTCATAATAAGTTTAAACTTTAAAGTTTGTTTTTCACCAACCGGCCTACGTACATCCTATAATCATACTACATGTATCATGTACTAGGTTAGAGTTTCGTGGGGACTCACGGTTCACCCGAAAGTAAAATGAAAAAAAAAATAGGAAAATAAGAATTGTATTATGCAATTTGATTTGGTTACTAAATGTTTGATGATGCAATATGTATGAATTTTGATGTTAAATGCAAAATGTCGTAACAAAATGATGGATATATCGAGTTTAATTTGACAACTGCAAACTACATAGCATACTATCACAATATCACACATTACATCATTTGGGTAATATCTATATTCTAATCATAACTAAGCTTAAGCATATAACACTTATCATTTAGTTGGGGCTTAACAAACTTCAACCAATATTACACATTACATCATTTGGGTAATTTCTATATTCTAATCATAACTAAGCTTAAGCATAGAACACTTATCAATTTGTTGGGGCTTGACGAACTTCAACCAATGGTCTATTTTCATTACTTCAATCAAAATCTTCCAAGTCTTGCTTATTGATAGCTGATTTTTCACATTCGAAGTTGTTATCATTGTCATCACGATCCTCGGAGTGCAGCTCATTTCCAATAATTTATGAAAACCTCCACCGTTGTATTCCATATTTGTGTTCTACATAAAATATAGTTGTTGTAAAGATATGTATACAGTGATAAGTAAATTAAGAAACAATCCTTAACCCATTTACTTGAATGGGTAGCTTAAATTTTACATGTTATATCTCCAATGGTTCAAACCGATTACATAACTAAAAAACAACTAATAAGAAAATGGGTTCAATGTCACATGCTGTAATATAAATTTCCTATATTTTAGTAAAAAAAATAGACACCAAAAGGATTAACCCCAAACCCATTTCAACATGTAGCCAAAAGGACCCATTGTATATACACTTTAGGCAACTTTTGACATGTTACAAAATGCCGCCAAAAAACGTCATTATTTAAACTGTGTAAATATAGTACTTAACAATTAAAAATCTTAATAAATAACATCAAAATCATAATCAATCATTCAAATCAATGACATTAAAATAATCTGCGTCTGAAATTGCCGTACCCATTATATACAAATTATTATTGACATATTAAAATTAGTACACTTAAAATTAGCACACTTATTGAAATCAAGATGATGATTATCGTTTAGTAACAATTGATTAAAGGAAAGTCGTAATATCAAAATGAAAGTCAGTCAACAATGTTAAAATGAAATTCGTAATATTAGTAACATCAATAAATACGATTAAAAATCTTAATAAATAACATCAAAATCATAATCAATCATTCAAATAAATGACATTAAAATCATCCGCGTCTCAAATTGCCTTACCCATTATATACAAATTATTATTGACATCTTTGGTAATCATTATTAGTTGTGATTGAAGTAATATAATTCTTTAACAGAAAATAACATTTTGAAAATTTATATTATCATTTAATTTCGTTGTTAAAATTGGTATGACGATTAAATGATTTTATTATTTGTTAAGGTTTATTTAGTATTGATGTGTCTCGAACAATTCTGCAAAATTGGAAATACTGTGCCTCGATTGACGTGATCAAGTAGGAATATTTATTTATATATTTGAATTATAAAAAAATGGAAGGATTCGTAATTGACGTGAATTGGTGAACAACACTTAAAATTAGCATAATCAAACTCAAAGACATAAAGTCAAAGAATTGACCTCCATCAAATTAACAAAAACATAAAAAGTTTTTATTTAGATTGGGTCAACAATATTAAAAATAAGGTCCTAATATTAGTAATAGCATTGAAAATTATCTTGAATACATTATATATTTTAGGAAACTGTTAAATAGATTTAAATTATATTTATTATTAAAAGAATAATAAAAGTGTAGGAAAATAAATGTACACTCCTATCTTCGGATTATATTTAAATTCTAAACTGTTAAATAAATTTAGATAAATGTTTAAAGCAAAATCGTATATGTTTAAAAGAATATTGTTTTATGACAATTGATTAAAGGAAAGTCTTTGAATTATAAAAAATGGAAGGATTGATAATTGACGTGAATTGGTCAACAACGCTTGAAATTAGCACAATCAAACTTAAAGACATATAGACAAAGAATTGACTTCCAACAATTTAACAAAAACATAAAAAAAAAAATTTACTCAGATTCGGTCACAATATTAAAATTAAGGTCGTAATATTAGTAATAGCATTGAACATTATTTTGAATACATTATATATTTTAGGAAACTATTAAATATATTTAAATTATATTTATTATTAAAAGAATAATAAAAGTGTATGAAAATAAATGTACATTGTTATCTTTAGATTATATTTAAATTATAAACTGTTAAATAGATTTAACATTGTTAAATAGATTTAAATAAATGTTTGAAAGAAAGTCTTATATGTTTAAAATAATATTGTTTCATGACAATTGATTAAAGGAAAGTTGTAATATCAAAATTAAAGTCGGTCAACAATATTAAAATGAATTTTGAAATATTAGTAATATCAATAAATAAGATTAAAAATCTTAAGAAATAACAACCAAATCATAATCAATCATTCAAATCAATGACATTAAAATCATCATAAATAACATTAAGACTCTTTATAAATAACATCAAAATCACAATTTAAATTTCAAAATCAATGACATATTGTGGTGCAGCCTTAGTAACAAACATTTTGTGCTGGATTGAACACCATTTGAATACACAATATTCGCCAATGAAAGTATCTTCTGATTGAAGCAAATCAGGCCATCCAATCACAGTAAACCTTTACAAAAGCATTATGTATAGAAAATTAAGAATGTGTAACTAAATATAAAATAAGAATATTGTAAACATAAATGTTGAATATGCAACTAACAAACCTAACGACTTGAGAAACAATTTCTGGACGTAATATTAGTATTACTATTAGTTAGTATTAGTAATTATTAGTAATTAGTAATATATTCGTAAAAATAGTAATAGAAAATTTTAATTTGGTCAATAAGATATATATCGGATTAAAATTAAAAATCGTAATATTAGTTTTAGTATTAGTAATATATTCGTAATTTAATTCGATCAATTCGGTCAAATAATAAATAAATAAGCTTAAAAATCGTAATATATAACATTAAATTCGGTCAATTATTATTAATGTCATTAAAACTCATAATAAATAACATTAAAAATGAATAAATCCTATTAATTGTAGGCAAGACCAATAATAATTCATAAAGATAAATTAAACATAATTTTGTATTAGTATTAATATAAATAAATGAGATTAAAAAATCGTAATAAATAACATTCAATTCGATCAATTGTTATTAATGTCAATTAGTATTAGTATTCGATCAATTATTATTAATGTCAATTAGTATTAGTAATATATTCGGTCAACAATACGAATTTTTACGAATAGTAAAACTAAAATCGTAATATTAGTATTAATATTAGTTAGTATTGGTAATTATTAGTAATTAGTAATATATTCATAAAAATAGTAATACAAAATTTTAATTCGGTCAATAAGATATAAATGGGATTAAAATTAAAAATCGTAATATTAGTTTTAGTATTAGTAATATATTCATAATTTAATTCGGTCAATAAGAAATAAATAAGATTAAAATTTAAAATCGTAATATTAGTATTAGTATTATATTCGTAAAGTAATTCGGTCAATTCGGTCATAAATTAATAAATGAGCTTAAAAATCGTAATATATAACATTAAATTCGGTCAATTATTATTAATGTCATTAAAACTCATAATAAAATATCATTAAAAGATGAATAAATACTATTAATTGCACGGAAGACCAATAATAATTTGAATGAATAGTAATATAAATAATATTAAATATACTTTCATAAAGATAGATTGAACATAATTTCGTAGATTTATTAATATAAATATAAATAAATGAGATTAAAAAATCATAATAAATAACATTCAATTCGGTCAATTATTATTAATGTATTAGTAATATATTCGTAATTTAATTCAGTCAATAATAAATAAATGATCTTAAAAATCGTAATATATAACATTAAATTCGGTCAATTATTATTATTATTATTATTATTATTATTATTAATGTCATTAAAACTCATAATAAATAACATTAAAAATGAATAAATCCTATTAATTGCAGGCAAGACCAATAATCTATACATATAATAAACCAAAGTCATTTTAATGACATGGCATTCAAAGAGGGTATTCTATTCATTGAGTATGCCATGTGTCATCCCATATGACAAGGGTTTTATTTTATGAAAATAATAATTTAAAATTTAAAAAAAAAATTAGATTTTTATCTCTAATGTTTTTTCCCATAACTTTTAAACGTTAATATCTTTTATATACGAGATTTTTTAAAGAAAAAAATTACACCAAATTAACGAGCGTTTTATTATCTTTCCAACGGGTACCATAGTGCTATATAAAAAACGGAGAAAAAACGACTATTTTTTTGTGTGGTTTTGTTCATACAGGAAAAAACCACAAAGTGTTCAGGTTATTCATTAATCATGTATAGGCAAGTCATTAGTTATGTTCAAACCAGTAAATATGATTTTTATTTACAACATGTGTTAGCATTGGAGTTGTACATTGTTTTAGATTAGGTTTTAATATTAGAGTTATACAGTGTTTAAGGTTATGCACTAACATTGAAGATACATTGTTAATTGTTTTAGGTTAAGTGCTACCCAAAGCTTTCCTGCGTGTAACTGTAAAACGCATCAGTCTATTTCAAGTGTAAAATTGATATTTCAAATTAGATTTCTCAATCCAAGACGCTCCCGGGATATATTAGTTTAAAAAAAATTGTGGGTTTGGGTCGGGCCTAGGATTAGGTGATACCCGACCCAATTACCCTTTTTTATATCAGAATATGATAACTTATGACAGAGATTTGTTTAAAATAATAATAATAATAATAATAATAATAATAATAATAATAATCATTAATCATATATTGGCAAGTCATTAATTATGTTGTCATATTAGATATTTTATTATGTCATATTAAATATTTCAACCCGGGACACTCTCCAACGGGTAATTGCTATGTTTTTTTTTTTTCTACCATATTCTGAAATAGCTCAAATCTTATTGTATGCAGTTAAAGACCTTTGACTGAATGTATTGGTGCTAAACAATCTTTGTCCCCTTGAAGTGCTTGGTATCTTAATATTCTGTTTTAGGTGTTGATGTTGTAAGGTGAACTGGATCTTTTGGTATATTTTTTTTAAAGTATCTAATGTAAGTTGATACATAGATGCCATTTTTATAGTTTAGATACTTCTAATTTTATTCACTTTACTTAGATTTCTCAACCCGGGACGCTCCCGGGGTATAAGCTAGTAATTCATAAAGACATATTAAACAAAATTCCGTAGTAATATTATTATAAATTAATGAGATTAAAAAATCGTAATAAATAACATTCAATTTGGTCAATTATTATTAATGTCAATTAGTATAAGTAATATATTCATAAAAAGAGTAATAGAAAATTTGAATTCGGTCAATAAGATATAAATGACATTAAATTTAAAAATCGTAATATTAGTTTTACTATTAGTAATATATTCATAATTTAATTCGGCCAATAAGAAATCAATAAGATTAAAATTAAACATCATAATATTAGTATTCATATTAGTAATATATTCTTAAATTAATTCGGTCAATATAATAAATAAATGAGCTTAAAAATCGTAATATATAACATTAAATTCGGTCAATTATTATTAATGTCATTAAAACTCATAATAAAATATCATTAAAAATGAATAAATCCTATTAATTGCAGGCAAGACCAATAATAATTTGAAGGAATAATAATATAAATAATATTAAATATACTCTCATAAAGATAGATTGAACATAATTTCATAGTAATATTAATATGAATAAATGAGATTAAAAAATCGTAATAAATAACATTCAATTCGGTCAATTATTATTAATGTTAATAAATAACATTAATTCTAACATACTAAAAATACATTAAAAATGATTAAATCTTATTAAACATAAATTCCAAAAAAGTAATAATAAATAAATGATCTTAAAAATCGTAATATATAACATTAAATTCGGTCAATTATTATTAATGTCATTAAAACTTATAATAAACTTATAACAAACTTGTGTACCAATACTGAATTAGATGGCTCATACACAACCTTGACGAACTGTGTAACATTGTGGTAACACCTATCCAATAAATAGAAAAATAAGTGAGAATTGGAATACATGATTAGCAAATAAATAGGTAAAAAAAATAAAAAATAACATCAATGAAGATAAGTGAATCTAAACCATAAAACGAATAAGAACATACATCGGAAAACAGATACAAATAAATGATTGAGTAAGATGTGAGCATAATAATTTGCAGTATGACATCGCATTTTTAGTATTCATAGGCAAAGTATAAGTAGAATGTTTACAATATAATTAAAAATATAAATCATTACCAAAAAAATTTAAATCATCAATACATAAATGATGATTGACTTATTTTTGGGTAATTATATTGACATTGAAAACGTTTGACCAAAGTATATATTTATGGAAATGATATATCATACAGTTGTAACGAAAATGTTTTAAAGAAATTTATTCTAATACATCAGTGGTAAAATTCAATATTTAGATGAATTATATTATATTATATGATATATTATGTGATATATATATATATAGGGGAAAGGGAAAAGAGAAACCCTCTAAAACGAGAAAACTCCCGGAAACCCAATGAGTGGCCAAGATTAATCCACACCACCCTCTATTATTTTAATAAAAAAGGGTAGTCTAGTAAATTTACCATTCCCCTCTTTTTTTTTTTTTTTTTGAATTTTTGTCTTCTCCCTCCTATATAAACACCTCACATACTCTCTCTCTCTCTCTCTCTCCATTTCTCTTTCTCTGCATCAAGATTATCACCACCACCATCATCCTCCTCTTTATTAAAACCATCATGACCACCATACCTGACCACCACCACCACCGTCTTCATCCTCCATCCACCATCATCCACCACCGTGTCCATAGATATAACCAGATCCACCACCACCAATACTCTACATCATCTTCTTCAAGAAAAAGCCCTAAATCAACCAGGTAACCCTTTAAATAATTGTCCTCTGTTTATTCTATTATTATTATTCAAAATATAGAGCGGCGATACTAATCGATTCCTTTTATGTTCAACCGATAACCACCATCAACCGATAACCTCTCCTCTGTTCCTTTTAGTGATGAACTCAACGTAGAAAAAAAAAGATTTCATATGGATATTGGATAGTACCATATTATAGATAAAGATGAAATAATACAGCTCATAAAATCTAATTGTTTTGCAAATTGCTTCCACGTTGCTTTTGTAGAAAACTGGCACTAACCGGTTACAAAATTTAGGGATGGCATCTACCAGTTATAAACCTTACCTTATGACATCTGTAGTGCTTCTAATCATTATTTCTACTAAGAAGATGTGTAACCAAGAAGATGTGTAAACACTATATTATTATGGTTATTATCATTATTATTAATGATTTGTATTTGAATTTGGGACTAATTGTTGGTGGGTGTTTGGGAAAATGGTTTTTGGTAAATGGTGATCACCAAGTTTTGATTTTTAATATCATTTTGAAAGGGGTTAGAAAACATTTTAATGGTTAGACTTTGAATTTGAGCTAATTAGTGTTTGGTAATAAGAAGTTGTTTGTGATGGTTTTGAAAATGTATGTTTGCATCGGTTTCGTATGTAACGCCATAACTAATCATGTTTACACATAGGTAGCATACGTTAACACGTAGGTTTACATATTAATTAACCTTTTTTACATGTTATTGTTATTAATATGTTTTTTAATCAAAATTGGTGAATTTTAATGTCTCTTAACATATGCAACAATATGTCTGATTTGCTTTTTTTTTTTTACCAGTATGTGCATGTTTGTATGAGTATTATAATGTGGGAGGAATGTATGTTTTGCATCTGATTCCTATATTGCGTCTATTTCGTATGTAACAACAGAACTAAGTTGGTATAGATTAGTTACCGATTTTTTTACCAGATACAAAGGTTTGATTTTTTGACTTTTCATGAGGTACACATGTTTTACTTTCAACAGCAGTTGCATATGTTAATAAAAAAAGTCACTTATCAGGAATGTAATATTGCACATGCCTCTTAACATATGCAACAATATGTCTGATTTGTTTTTTACCAGTATGTGCATGTTTGTATGAGTATTATAATGTTTGGAATGTATGTTTGCATCTGTTTCCTATATTGCGTCTGTTTCGTATGTAACAACAGAATTAAGTTGGTATAAATTAGAAACTGATTTTTTTTACCAGATACAAAGGTTTGATTTTTTACATATTATAGGGGAAGAATTGGGATGAAATCTATGTTTGCGTCTGTTTCGTGTGTAAAAGCACCAATAAGTTGGTATAAATTAGTTTCTGATTTTTTTACCAGATACAAAGGTTTGATTTTTTGACTTTCATCAGTTACACGTGGGATCAAATCTATGTTGCGTCTGTTTCGTATGTAACAGCAGAACTAAGTTGGTATAAATTAGCTTCTGATTTTTTTACCATATATTGATTAAAACAAAAGTCACTAATCATTGGATCAAATCTATGTTTGCGTCTGTTTCGTATGTAACAGCAGAACTAAGTTGCTATCAGTTTCGTATGTTTGATAATCTTTGATAACTAAATGTATAAAACAATGTTGTTTTGTATCAGTTTCGTATGTTTTTTTGTAATCCAGTTGGTTAACATACGTTAAGCGGGGGGGGGGGGGGGGTCTTTTACATGTAAATTGATGATTTTTGTTTTATTTTTGCAGGTGAGCATATTTTTTGCATTAAAGATGAAGATGATTATCAAGAATGAAGTGTAGACATTTTTTTTTATTTATGATACTTTTTTTAGCATTTGTTGATTTGTAATGACCGTTTTGTTTGTTTTTTAGCATTTTGTAAGAAACAATTCTTGTGTACATTTGAATGTTTTTTGATCAATAAAGTTTTTAGCACTTTGTAATGACCGTTTTGTTTGGTTTTAGCACTTTGTAAGTAACAAAATGCCTATAACCATATTAATTCTCGTTACGTATGCAACAATTCTGGTGCTGGTACAATAAAACGAAAAAAAAAACATGGTATAATAAAAAAAATAATAAATCAGCATTTTTTAAATAATATACACTGGCAACTCAGTTTTAACCTACGTAACACAACACATGTTACATATGTAACACGGGCATCTAGCAGATTTAGGACAATGATCACAAAAGTATGAGAGAGATGATGTGACATGTGTCAGGTCAACTTGTCATAGATGCTTTTTCAGAAAATGCCATTTGACCCTTTTGCCCTTTTTTGTCATCTAGTCTATTAAATTAAATCAAAAAGCATGAATTAAATGTGGACCATTGATCTACTTTGATCAATGGCTAGAAATGGGTTTACAAGGTTTACTCATTTTGAGTGGGTTTTTATTTTAACCATCCCCTATATATATATATATATATATATATAACGAAACGACAATGAAAATGAGAATATTGTTAAAATTATTCAAAATATTCGAATTTAAAGTCAATCCCACCTTTATCTCCTCATTCAAACCGTATATCAAAACATTTACTCTCTTTCCAAATCAAGATGAACCAAAATAGGAAGGTCAAACATTAATTATGATCCGGATCCAATTAACACAAACTAAACACTATTCGGCACCTACTCATGATCATTCATCCAAAACATCCAAACATTATTTGAAGGTCCATCTTATAGTCAATCCTCAAGAACATCCATGAACAAATGAACTTAAGGAGCATGATCAACATAACAAATGACCACCCATATTCTAATTATACGAACAATCAATCCACAAACAATAACACCCCTTAAACCATTCGGCCTATACCCGATAATAAACAATCAACCCCATAAACATCCATCAGCCGATATGAACCTTATGAACATGGCCCAAGGTAGCAAGTTGATTAACCTTATGAACATGAACCTTATGAATATGTAAATGATTGTGTAAATAATCTATATATGAAATAATATTTGTAGTTAATAAAAAAATGTGTTGATCATTACAAAAAAAACGTGTTGATCATTACAAAAAAACGTGTTGATCATTACAAAAAAACCGATTGTATTTTTTCCAAGGTTGATGTAATACGATTTTGATTTTTCTGTGTAGTAAAAAGAAAATACATAACCGATTGTATTTCTCTTTGATGTAATATGATTGTAAGCAGTTATGTATCAATCTCATCCAAATCAGAAAATTGATAATAAAACAATTTCGACACTTATGTTAATCGTAAAACGTTTTGATCATTACCAAAAAACCGATTGTATTTCATACAAGATTGATGTAATATGATAAATATAAGATTAGATAGACAACATACCTTGCAAAAAGAACAATGAGAAAGGAATGAGGAATGAGAAAGGAATTAGGATATGAAGGATGAACACTGTATTAGGCTAGGAAGGAGGAAGAATGTTTTAAGATACAAATGGATGGTGAGAAAACAAAAAAAAAGAGGTTTATATACTACATTTCATGGAGCTCCATTTACCATTTGGATCCTAGGAGACCCTTTCAAAAGCTAGGATTCAACCCTAGTGTTTTCATTTATTATATAGATAGATGTGTGAAATTTATGACACCTTAGGTGAATCTCAAATTATTTTCTTTCTTTTTTCTACAAGAGAGATGCTAGGTCCTAAGACATGTACCACCTTAAATGTCATCAACGTTTTTATGGCGTAAGACCGTAAAACCGTTGATGAGAAGATTTCACCGTGCTTGGGTAACAATACTTGATGGCGAGTGACCTTTTGTAATATTTCCATTTGAGTAATTAAAACAAATTAGTAAGCACTTTGCAAAGAAATCAGAAAATATTATTTGGTATGAAGAAGTTACAAATATCAAATTTGTATGATATGTAAATCATCGTCTGGAGAAATCTTGCATTTTGATGCTTCCTGGGTCTTTCTACTAGAAAAAAACAAGAAGCTTTTCAATAGATGAGAGTCAATAAAATATTATATTGGTATATCAATTTAACTAGAATTGTGACCCGCCGCGCGTTGCGGCGGCGTCGAAAGCTATTATTATTCGAGTCATTAACAGCATGGCCAACTTGAAATCGTAAACCGAAGTATCTTAGCACGTGCGAGCAAGATGTATTTCGATGTATTGTACCTAATTCTACTACACGGAACGGAACAACACCTGTACAAACCTTCCTTCACATAATCATATGTTACCAACAAATACCAAAAGGAATAATTTCTATTTCTTTGAATAAAAACTCAATTAAGTATCACTAATCAAATCAAAACGGCGTAAACATAAACTTCAACAACTCAACTGTAACCATACTTCTAAAGCACTGTAAGAATCTCCACCACCTAAGGATGATAATGTAAAACAAAAAAACAAACTCACTGCATGAGTAGGTTGTACACTTGTACAGACAACCACCACACCGATCTGAGAGGAATCCGCTGAATGCGGCGACATTGATGAGTCATCGTCCACCACGTAACCTCTTAACACCGAACCCTAAACGCCGCCCATCTTTACCGGCCAAAAAAACCCTGTGCGTTGTGGCCTCGTCGTCGAAAGTTAAGCGACTTGACTTTATCATCACCAACAATTACAACATCAGTAACACCAAATCAGTAGTATGTTTCACCTGCATCATGGCATAAGATGCAAGCATGGTTAAAAAATGGATCACATAATTAGGGATATAAAATCCAAGTATGTGAGCAAATGGGCCAGTTCAGATCAAATATATTTCAAAAGCATCTTGCACTTACAGAGAGACCACATCTTGAGTGGAAGGTAATCTGGGAGACCTAAGAAGAAAAGTCGAAAGAGAAGCCTTGTAAGTGTCAATATTGAATTCATCTTTACTTGATTGGCTATCCATCTCTGACTGCAATAAATTAATATTAATATTAGTATTTCAACATCAATATCTACACTGATCTTCTCTAGCAAACTAAATGAACTGAGTTGCATATATAATCAACGGTTCAAAACCATTAGCTATATCACATCATAGCTTGTTAACTTGCATCTTGTAATACAATCAAGTAAGATCTATTTTTTCTTGGTAAAGGAAACATAATAAGAGTACCTCCAAGGTTGAAGTAGCATTATTCAAATGAAGAATGACATCTTCAGCATTCTTGATGAGGTTGATGGATTTTTTAACAATACCTACAAAGTTTAAGAGTATATAATAACAAATAGTCCCTAAGAAAAATGAAGAATCAATAGAAATAAGTAAAGCTAAAGTTAGCTAGTGAGTTGTCATACCAGTAATTAGCATCAATTCGGGATTAAGAATACTAAACGAAATATATTAAATCTTGAATATAACTTTATAAATAGACAACTACCTTGACACATGGAAGAATCCGTTGAAAAGCAAGTCCGGGATAATGAATGTGAGCGAGTTTGGTGACTCTACCGGCTGCTGCAATACATACATTTGCAGTAGCAAAAACTTATACTTGCAAGGTTGCAAACCAACTATTAATTGACCATCAAGCCATGCATCTTCTTAGAAATTATAAATACCATTCCATATTATTTAAAACATACCTTGTAGTCGGGCTATATATAATTGATATTGCTGGAACGCTTTCAACCGTGCCTATGAGACAGCTGCGATTGGCGATTAGAGAAAGGAAATTACAGAGATCCACTTATACTTTAGAGCCATATTCCTCGAATATAACAATCATATTATGCATCAAATATAACAATTATATTATGCATCTCACTGTTAGTTTAAAGTCATGTTCCACAACAATTCATGCCACCATAAGCAGCACCATAAGTTTGGTAGCTGAAACAAACACTCAAACAAAATTTAGCTTCAAAGCCTATAACAAACCTAGAGAAAAAAAAAATCTAGGCCGATATTAATATATTGAAAAGACAACACGCTCAGATTATGCACGCAGATAAGATCACCATGGCTGCAAGGGTGGTTGTAAATAAACACTGCCATCCAACAACCCTGCCACGCCACGGTTAAATCTTCATTCAAGTTTTAGTCAGCCCCAAGAAAATCATCATAGCCTTGTCAAGCACCATCACAACAAAAAAATCTAAACTAAATCAAGTAAGAAACATAAAAGCAGTCCGAAAGGTGATTCATGCCGACCCGGTAAAGACAATATGTTCTCAACTGAGATGTTGGAAAAATGAATAATATGAATCTTTAGATTAGTGTGTTTGGGAGAGCAATGTACTAATCAGATTTGCTACTTATACAAAAAATCATCAATGAAATTCAAAGTTTTAGAATGCAAAAGAGAAGTAAGTAAGCTTTCTGAGATATAAGGCCTCTTCTTCACCTTTAGGAAAAACTCAATGATCGCACCAAATTTTAGAAAAGGAATGTAAGCATCCAAAACAAATAAACACATATACAACATAAATCATCAAAATATCAACTACACCAACCTTGATTTTGCAATTCGATCCATCATTTGCATTACTCAATCATATAACACTGATGAAAAGATTTAGAGCATTTCATATTGCAAATCAGACCAACTAATTAGTTCAATCAAAGTATCAAAGAGAGAGACTTACATCCAAATCGTTAGCCTCTTGTAACTTGTCTTTCTAGGGTTAGCGAAGGAAGGAGACATTGTAAAGTTCCACTGTCCACAAAAACACAGATATACCATAGCTAACCAAAAGTCCTAAAAACACAGAAATATCAATATTAATAATTCGATTACCTGGACAGAATGACGCGACAACGAAAGCAAACCCTGCACAATTCATAAACCAAAATTTAAGAAAGGAAAGAAGCAAGAAAACGAAAGCAAAATTGTAGTCTCTGATACCTTCACTCGGCCGGAAGATTATCAGAAGAAGAAGGGCTGCTCAATCTGTGAAAAATCAGGAAATATAAAGAAGAAGATGAAGGTAAGGTAAGGTGGGTAGTATGGTGTGGGTGTGGGAATGGCAGGGATGGCAATTCGTATAGGTGTGGGAATGGCAGGGATGGCAAATCGTAAAAAAAAATGACGTACAATAATGTACAACTCTTATAGCATAAGTAACAACTGAGCAAAGCATGTACAACCCTTGAAGCAAAAGTTACAACTGACCATTGCACATTTACTTTGGTTTTTAGAGTATTATAAATGGTATACCAATATAATATTGAGATGTCATATGTGGACCAAATGTTGAAGGTGGGATTGAGGTTACTAAAAAAATCAACTCAAAATTTATTTCCTTAGTACTTAAATAAACCTATAAGAAGAGGATACTTGTGTCAAAAGTTTCATCCATAAATATTATCAAGTTAAGAATGGATATCGAAGAACAATAAGTATCTCGGGGATTATCGCTAATCATTGAGGGGTTTATATTTATGTCTATCCAAGTATAATCCTTTATCCAAACCGTTGGTTTAACCCGAGATGTGAAATAAGAGTGAGTGTGTGTGTGATTAAAGTTAAGACACGAGGATGTAAGTGGTTCGGTCAAGTTCGACCTACGTTCATTGGGAAGAGCCGGTAGTTTATTACTTTGGAGTTTAAAGTATTACAAGAAGAACCTAGCTCTATAGTATAAGTGATAATTTTCGGATCCTTTGCAAAGAAGTTGATGTCTTCTATTTATAGTGGAATTCGTGGGCTTTGGAAGAGGCCCACGAGGAGTCTTGGTTGGTTTGGACCTTGCCCCGGCCCAAATGCTTTTGGCCCATGAAACGGGCGGGAAAAAGGATGCCCATGCTGCTGACGTCATTGGCAGTTGGAGCTACCTTGTCTGGTGGACACGTGGCGGTGTCTGACTGGTCGCCGGCGGTATGTCGTTCTGACACAGCATGGTTGACTTACCTGC
Organism: Ambrosia x helenae; assembly: GCA_030844895.1. Lineage (NCBI taxonomy): Eukaryota > Viridiplantae > Streptophyta > Magnoliopsida > Asterales > Asteraceae > Ambrosia > Ambrosia x helenae. The sequence goes on along the minus strand of CM061230.1, from coordinate 13,949,107 downwards.
TGGCGTCTGACGTGACGTCTGGCAGCAGGTAAGCATGCATGTTCAGCACTGTAGAAGCAGCATGGTAGAAGCATGGAAGCAGTCAAATCACTGTTGGTATCAGTGGTTGTTGGACTACTGCGGACACGTGTCGCCCTCTGACTGGCGACATCTCTGATCTTCTGCGGGTGGATCTTCCTGATCCTTGATCTTCCGTACCTCGTACTAAAAGCTGGTGAGCTGAGGAATATTCTGCGCGTGGGCGGACGCGCGTGTGTTCTTGTGGAGTGATGTGGATAAGACTGCTTTATGTGCAGTCTTGTTCTCTCTGGCGGAGTGGTTTCCGCGTGATGATTCCGCGGATTATCCTGAAGAGGGATAGGGACGCCGCCTCTGCGAGGATTAGGCTTCCTATCCCTTCATATCAGTGGCGCAGCATAGTAGGGGCGGGGAGGGGCGGCTGACCCCCCCCCCCCCGGATTTTCGCACAGAAGTTCCGATTATATAGTATTCGTATAGAAAATTTTGAAAATATAGGGTTTCGACCCCCCGAAACTGGTTTTCGACCGCCCGAAACTAGTGACTTCCGACCCCCCGAACCTTCGGGTCAAGCTTCGCCACTGCTTCAGATATCAGATAGCATGTATAACGCTTTTTTTTTCACATTTTAGATTGACAAATTAATTAAAGTATTATTGAAGTACTTTACGGAATGATTTGTGAAGTTGATTCAAATGTCTTAATGTTCTAAAGTTAACAAAACGTTCGTAAAGTACTTCAAACCATTTAAATATAATATTCGTTATAATTAAGGGTCAACATTTTGAAGATTTTTATACGCATAATAAGACGATTCTCGAAACACCCAAAAGCCAAAAATAATCCCTTGACCAAGCCTCGTGGAATCATATTTCATAAGTCAACAAGTCAATGAATCACGTTGCACATAACACCAAAGTCCACACAATGAATCATGTTTCACATACCAACACCAAACTTTTGTATATACCAAAAAGGGGATAATTCCTTTTTTTTTATCGGCGAACAACTGTGTGGCAACCACTCTTGCGGGGCGTCGTGTCCAAGAATCGACTACTCGACCTCCAGCAGCCCCCGCCTTCTCCCGATGCGCGGAAACCCGAGCCCCACCCGCCCGAAGGCACGACAGTGTTATAGAACTCGGTAAAACCTAGCCGCCCGTCAGATTCGAACCGGCGCCACCCGTATTCGATCTTCACCCGGATACCAAACCATAATGTTAGAAGTGGGAATTGAACCCATGATCACCTAAGTGAGCATAAGGCCTCTCCACCACTCCACCACTATGGATGGATAAGGGGATAATTCCTTAACTTGGTAAACAACTCTACTTTATATAATTGTTTTCAATTAAGTTTCCATGTAATTAGCATTTCATTGGCCAATGGGATAGTAGTGGAGTGGTTTGGGAAAGACTTTGTGTTTCTTGTAACCTATGTTTGATTCTCACTCTTCCCATTATTTTCTTTGGCATTCATGTGAACAACGAATAAGGGTAGCCCTCGTTCGACTTGGATGGGTGGCGAGCTTTTTTGCAGATTATTCCACTGTTATGCCTTCGGGCGGGTGGATGTTGGATTTCCACGCATTTGGGAGAGCCAAGAGGCTGGAGGCGGTCGAGTAGTCGACCTTAACCACAACACCCGGTGTCACGGTGGTTGACACGTCGTTCATTGCCGTTAAAAAAAAATTAGTATTTCAAGGGATAATTCCTTAATTTAGTGGCCGGGCACATATGATTAACGTTCTTACGTTCTGAATATAAACTCTCATGGGATTTAAAGTCTTTACTTCAATTGTTTGGATACCAACGGAGCAAGTCTTGCAAGTATTACATAAATCATTTATATTTTATTTTTAACTTCGCAATTTTTTTTAACAGTAAACGGTACACACCCACGAAAATGATTATACATGTAGGCGGCTCAGCTGTATGAGAAAAAATAAACTAAATTTCTTTTATGTCGCTGATTAGATATATAAATGGTTATTAATGATTAGATATATAAATGGTTATTAATGATGTAAAAAAGATGGACTCCCGGCGGCGGAAAAAACCGATCTCCGACAACATCAAAGGTCGTATTACTAAATTGTTCGTATCGAATCTACCAGAAGGGTGCAGTGGGAATGATCTGGCAACACAGGTAAGGCCTTTCGGCCAGATATATGATCTTTATATTGCCAGAAAACGTGATAAGAACGGCAATCGATTTGGTTTTATCTCTATGTTAGACGTGAAACATAGTACTGATTTATTGAATAACCTTCGTGGGATTCAGATTGGCGATAATAAGCTTTTGTTTAATATCGCCCGATTTGTTTTAGAGGAAGGAGAGATTGATGATCACAGAGAGAGATTCCATTATAAACCTAATAATGATAATAATATATACACAAAAAATGGTGAGAGACAACCTTATGATACTTATAATGATAATAAAAAAGAGAGTGAGGGAAATAATAGAGTCAACTTAGACTCATTCGTCTCAGGTTCTAAGTCGTTCAGAGATCTTCTAGTAGGAAGATCAGTATCCATTGACAGTAATGTCCAGGCTTTCTCTAGTTTATACGGTAAAGCTATTATTGCAAAGATGGTGAATGCGGATGCGTTGAAGGAGATTTATGTTACTTTAAACAAGATCTGTCCTGATTTGGGGTTTGTCCAGTATCTTGGTGGATTGGAGGTGTTGGTATCCTTTGATGATAAAGAGACGGCTACTATGGTTTATGAAGCGGCAATTCATATGAAAGATCGAATTTCTTCCATGTCCATCTGGGAAGGACAATCCTATGGGTTTGAGAGGATTGTTTGGTTAAACGTTAAGGGCGTTCCATTGCATCTATGTTCCAATGCCGTGTTCGATACGATTGGTGGCATGTTTGGTCCAGTTGTTCACAAAGCAAATATCACCGAAAAGGATAAGGATTTGTCTTTCGAATACGTTGGTGTCTTACGTGGGGATGGTACTAGGGTCTCCGAAGAGGTTACTCTTAATTGGAATAACAGGAAATATAGAATTTGGGTTTTGGAGGAGCAAGGGAACTGGATGCCGGATTTTGTGGATGTGGGTAGTAACGCAGGTTCGACGATGGATGCAAAGTCCGATACAATTCCGATGGACGTGATGGCTTCACCGGTTCCCACGCCGGAAAAAGTTAGTTCAGTCAACGGGGAGGCGTGTATGGCAAGTATTAATGTGGAGGAGAATTGCTTGGAAACTCCCATTAATGGTAGTAATGATACTGAGAAAAGTCCGGTGGTCAAAGGAGGTTTGAATGGCAAGTCCATGAAGAAAGGAGAATTATTAGGAGAAGGGACTGCATGCACCCTTAGAACAAAGAGTAGGGGGTTTGTTTGTAACCTTTCAAAAAAAAGAAAAATTATCCGCTTTAAGCGATCTGGCAGTGGATCGGGTCATTCATCAGGCCCACAAAAGAAGAAAAATAGGCCCAAGGCTTCTAGAAGTGATCCGTTTGACCTTGCTCCTCTTATCGGCCCAATGGACACCCAGGAGGCTTTGGATCAAAATCGGGTACCCGAACCCAAAGCGGCCCAGAATATTGGTACACATGTTAGTGATTCCCCTGGATGTGTGAATACTGAACGGTATTCATCAAGTCCTGTACAATCCTTTGAGCAATTATTGGATAGTATGGAGGGTGAGCATTGTCATCTTGATGCGGCAGTTGTTGAAGGTAACAATGAGGTGGTCAAAACTTTGCAACAAAATGAAGTTCTGGCTACAAAATCAGTGGGAGACAAGTTGGGTGTTAACCTAGATATGCAAGACGAACTCATCACGCAGTCGATTAATGAAGAAGGCTTACAACCAGGTATTAAATGAATTGTTTATCTGTTAACGTTAGGGGTTTGGGTACTACGAATAAACCGAGTTGGATTAGTAGGTTGAAGTCAGATATGGGGGTTTCGTTTATTGGGATTCAAGAGACTATGTCTGCTCAGATTGATGATAGTCTGGTTACTAAAGTTTGGGGTGGTTCGGGTTATGAGTTTGAAAAGGTGGACTCTATTGGAAATTCTGGTGGGATTCTAAGTGTGTGGGATCCGAAATTTTTTAAGAAAGATTTGGTTTCGAAGGATAAAAACTTCTTGCTGGTTTCTGGTCTTCTATCGGATGGCAAGACTAGGCTGAATGTTTTAAACGTTTATGCTCCTCAAGTTAATGGGGAGAAAAAGGATTTGTGGGATAAAATTATTCTGGCGATTCATAGGGGTCAAGGGTGGTGGATTGTTTTCGGGGATTTTAATGCTGTTAGAGACCCGGGGGAAAGAAAAAATTCGCTTTTTGATTCAGCTTGTGCTAGAGACTTCAATGAATTTATTGACGAGGCGGGTCTTCGTGAATACGACCTGAAAGGTTTGAAATTTACCTACATGGCAAATCGGTGCGGTGTTTGCAAGTTGAGTAGAATTGACAGGGTTCTCGTATGCGATAATATCTTTAATAAATGGCCGAATGCTTGCGTTAGAGCTTTGAAAAGGGAACATTCTGATCATGCTCCAGTTTGCTTATCTTTGATTGATACTAATTTTGGGCCCAAACCGTTTCGGTGGTTTGATTCTTGGTTGGATAGACCCGGGTGCCAAGAAATTGTTAAGAGTGCTTTAGTTGGTTGGGAGAATAACGGACCGGCTGACATGAATTTCGTTAACAAGTTGGCTGCCATTCGTGCGAGATTAAAACCGTGGATTCATGAGGTTCGGTCGAAGGAAAATGAGGATGTTAACCGATTAAAAATAGAACAGGAAGAAATGGAGCTTTTGATGGAACAAAAAAACCTAGATGAAGAGGAACTATGGGTTTGGACAGAGTGCAAAAAAAGTTTAGAAGAAATTGAAATGTTTAGAAACCGGGATATGAGACAAAAATCACGGGCGAAATGGGCCACCCTTGGCGATGAAAATACTAGTTTTTTTCATAGTCTTGTCAAAGGCCGAAGTGCGAGAAATTCTATCCCAGGCTTGGAAATTAAGCAAGAAATTTTGAGATTTTTTCGAGCACATTTTAAAGAGGAAAAGGTTCATAGGCCGAGCATTTCTTGTAATGGTCTGCGCCAGCTTGATGATCAGGATGCTTCGCTCTTGACTAGTTTGTTTTCGAGACAGGAAATTAAAGATGCGGTTTTCGAATGCGGCTCTACAAAAGCTCCAGGCCCTGACGGGTTTAATTTCCGGTTTATTAAACATTTTTGGGAGTTGTTTGAAGAAGATTTTTTTCGGATCATGACGGAATTCTATGAGACGGGCATTATTAACAAAGGGTGTGGTTCGGCGTTTATTACTTTGATCCCAAAGGTTAAATCGCCAATGGGGCTCAAAGATTATAGACCCATTACGCTGATTGGGGTGATTAGTAAGGTTGTTTCCAAAATCCTTGCTAATCGCCTTAAGAAGGTGTTGGGTAAATTAATTTCGGAGACTCAGTCGGCTTTCTTATCAGATCGTTTTATTTTGGATGGGCCTCTTGTGGTAAATGAAGTGTTGGAATGGCTTAAAAGAAGAAAGAAAAAAGCATTCTTGTTGAAAATTGACTTTGAAAAAGCATATGATAATGTGAACTGGTGCTTTTTATTGTCAATTATGTCTCAAATGGGTTTTCCGCCGGTTTGGTGTAAATGGATCAAGGGTATTCTGGAATCGGCTTATGCTTCAGTGCTCGTTAATGGTTCTCCTACTTTTCAATTCAAGAGTGGAAAAGGCCTTCGACAAGGTGACCCAATCTCCCCGTTTCTTTTTCTTATTGTTATGGAATGCTTATCTTGTTTGCTTGTTAAAGCGAATAATGTGGAAATCATCAAAGGGATTAATTTTTCGTGTGGCAATACAAATATTAATCACCTATTCTTTGCGGATGACGCGTTAATAATGGGGGAGTGGTCTAGAGAGAACATTCAAAATATGGCTCGTGTTCTTAGAATCTTTTATTTATGTTCGGGCCTTCGTATAAACATTCATAAATCCAATCTTTTTGGGGTTGGTACAGAAGAGGGTGAGGTTAATAGTGTATTGGAGATCTTGAGGTGTAGGCGTGGGGATCTTCCGTTTGAGTATTTGGGAGTTAAAGTTGGAGCTAAGATGACCCGTATAAAAAACTGGAAGGTGGTCGTAGATGTGCTCCACAACCGGCTTGCCAGTTGGAAGGCGAAGCACCTATCTATTGGTGGTCGTTTAATTCTAGTAAAAGCGGTGCTTGAAAATCTTCCCATTTATTATCTTTCTCTTTATAAAGCGCCTAAGGCGGTTATAGAGAGTATGGAAGCGATTATGAGGAAATTCTTATGGGCGGGTTGTAGTACGGAAAGGAAAATTAATTGGGTGGCTTGGGACATCGTTACTAAACCAAAGAAATTGGGAGGTTTAGGGGTGTCTAACTTGGAAGACGTTAATGATGCACTTCTCCTTAAATGGGCGTGGCGATTTAAAGTAGGGGTTAATTGTTTGTGGAAGAAAGTGATTTTTGGTTGTCATGGGATGAGTAGGTCCTGGTCTTTTCTGCCGTGTTCGGTTTCCGCAAGCGGGTGTTGGAAACAAATCGTTAAAATTGGTGAAAAAACTATATGGAATGGTCGAACCCTTGGAAGTCTTTTCAGCGGTTCCATAGGGGACGGCTCTACCATTAGTTTTTGGATGGATTCATGGATTAGAGAAGAACCGCTTCGCTTGACATACCCTCACCTATTTAGATTGGAGAAGAAAAAATGGGCTACAGTTTCGGATAGGGTCACGGTTGATAATAATGTCAAACACTTAGAGTGGGGTTGGAGATCGAGGCCGACTTCCAGCGAGGAGATTTCTGAGCTTTTCAATCTCATGTCAGACATCTATGAGGTAGAATGGAAGGGAGGGAATGACACTTGGACTTGGAATGCCGACTCGTCAAAAAAATTTTCTGTGAAAAAGGTCCGTCTTTTGTTAGCCGCTGAGCCGCACAGTTCTACTCGGGTGAATATGAAATGGAAAGGTTGGGTCCCTCTGAAATGTAAGATATTGGTTTGGAGAGCCGCATTAAATCGTCTTCCGTCTAAAGTCAATCTGGTTCATCGTGGTGTTAATATTCCTAGTCAGCATTGTGACCTCTGCGAGGTGGACACCGAGTCGGTTTTGCATTTGTTTACGGGTTGCTGGTTTGCCATGGAGGTCTGGAGTCGAATGGACGCTTGGTGCAGGTTAAGCCCCTCTATTATCTTTGATATTGATGACGTTCTGTTACTTCCCAGCCGACAATCGATCTCAAAAGATGCAAAGTATATTTTGAGAGGCATAGTCTTCACCACTATGTGGTCTATTTGGATGGAACGCAACGACCGGATCTTTCAAGGAAAACGTCGCAGGGAACCGGAAGTTTTTGAAAGCATAAAAGTTACGTCTTATTTTTGGTTTAAAAATAGATCTAGATTGAATGTTTTAGATTGGAAGGATTGGTGTAAGTACCCGCTTGTGGTGATGTAACGTTGTTTGGCCGGTGGTCCTTACTTTGAGGACCGTTCGCGGCCTTTTTTGAATGAAGTTAACCTTTCAAAAAAAAAAAAAAACGGTACACACCCACAACGAAGCCCCACAACCTTCAGGTCCGGTCCCCGAGCCCCCTAAGGTCCAGCCTCTCATTTCAGAATAACCCTACTCTGAGTGAGATTCGAATCTGTGACTAGGGGTGCAAATGAGCCGAGCCGCTTGCGAGCTACTCGAACTCGGCTCGGTAAAAAGGTCGAAACGAGCCGAGCCTTATCGAACTCGAGCCGAGCTTGAGCCTAAAACAAAGCTCGTTTATTTATCGAGCCTGAGCTCGAGCCTGACGTATGAAACTCGTTAGGCTCGTCGAGCCTTATCGAGCCTATGTATAATATTAGTTTTTTTAATATTTAATCATATTTACCCCACGTTTAAGGTTGTTAAGTTAACGAGTCCGAGCTCGAGCTTCACTTATCGAGCTCACGAGCCTAAACGAATTATTATTTTTATTATTTTTATTTAATAAATTAACTAATAGATAACAAACGAGCCGAGCCCGAGCCGAGCTCGAGCTTGAGAAATTACTAACGAGCCGAGCTCGAGCTTTGAAAACAAAGCTCGAATCGAGCCGAGCTCGAGCCCGAGCTCTTATAAGTTAATCGAGCTCGAGCTCGAGCCTGGTCGAGCTCGGGCTCGGCTCGTTTGCACCCCTATCTGTGACCTACCAGGGTCCAGGGCAGGAACCCCATAAAGTGGTAAAGCTTCCCACCAATTTCCAATTAAAATCTCAATGATTTTGATTGAAAGCGTTGAAGATGATTCCATGTTCCTGGATCATATTGATGAGATTAATTGACGTTTTAAAATTGATGAAAAAATAGATACGCAATAGGAAAAACGAGCATGTAGATTTTTAGATATTTATACGCAAACAAAACACCTAAAAAACTTATGAATGTTCTGTCGGACACAAGAGCAAAATACGTCTTACGTATACATTTAAAACACTATTTGCAAGTATATTATGTGATTTTCGCAAATCACAACATATTATTGGTTCTAACTTGAACGTATCTCTATGTAAATTTGATAATTAGCTAAAGAAACTTTTGTGTGCACAAAAATTCCTCTTGAGATGAACAGGAGCATATGGCACACAATTTTTGTCTTTATATTCTTGCTAGTGTTTTTAACTAGCTTAGATAAAAACATATGACTATTTATGTGTTTGAAAACATAGTGCAAAGTTTTACCTCAGAGTATCAGAACGTGTCAAAGGATTAGAATTTAGAAGATGGTTGACTGTCGATTTTTGAACGTCTTTAGAGCTGATTATGCTAACCTCTTGGATTGATTCGTCTGCTACGTTATAATTCAAAAGAGTTGCTTGGTGCTATTATTATGTATGTTTGGTGGATGTTTTGGAGGATTCAAAACTAAGTATACTACCCTGTTAAAGAAAACTAGTGGTAAAGCCCGCACGTTGGTGCGGGTACTTATGTTTTTTTGGCAAACGTTGTGTAGCTACTTTCACATAAACTATTTTTAATACCAATTTGGATTCAAAACTAAGTATACTACCCTGTTAAAGAAAATGTAAAAATAACATATGATCCTATGTGATATAAACGCAAAACCGCCTTAGTCGATTATGATGCTGATTAGTTTAACTGGATAGATTGTTGGACAGCTTTCATAGTTTTATCTTTTTTCTTTATTAAATCTTATTGATGATTAATGATTATTGATTCATTTACTAAATGCTATATGCTTTGTTTATTGCGTCTTCACATTTTGTTTTAAAGTACTGTTATATTTTGAATTTTAAATTACTGATTAGGTTATCCTACTTTCATAACCGATTCAACCGGTGAACAAGTAATACACATCTGGTTATTAAATCGGGTGTATTTTTTTTTCTAAGGATATGTAAACCAAACGGCTTCTAGATCAAATCACCAATGGTATCGAACTGTTGCATTGATGTTTCTCTCTCAAAATAAAAAGATTTTGTCTAGTAAAACAAGTGATATAAATTTTAGACAGGGTTGGCACACCCCTTGCCATGGCCAATGGTATCGAAGTGTTGCATTGATGTTTCTCACTCAAATAAACTTATATTGTTCTATATCCATCTATCTAAGCATCTAAATAATAATAGAAATAAACAAAAAAACATTAGAAAAAAAAAGGTATAAAATGTAAAGAGGTGATCAAACAATTTGTTATAAAAAATGATATGAGAGCTTCACAAATAACTAGGATTACTAGGGCTGTAAACAAACCAAACGTTCGGTGAACAGTTTGTAAACCGTTTGGCGGGAAGTTCGTTTGTGTCCGTTTGTTTAATAAATGAACGAACACGAACAAAAAATTCCGTTTGATTAACTAAACAAACAAACACGAACAAATGTCTCGTTCGTTCGATTGCGTTCGTGAACGTTCGGCCATGTGTTTATTTGCGTTCATTTATTTATATCCGTTCGTGTATGTTTGATCACTAGTTAAAACTTAGGATAATTATGAACTTTTGAATTAGGAATATCATGTATTCATGCCTATGCCTAAGTAATTTTAGATAATTATGTCTAAGTTAGTACAATTTGACTTATCGACATTGTTTAGCACATGTACTTTGTCTAACGGTTAATACTAACAATGTTTTATTCTAGTTAGTTGCCTATTAAATGTTTGTTTTTGTTTGTTTGTGTTCAAGACCTGTGTTCATGAACAGTTCGCAAACAACTGAATTTCTTAACAAACAAACACAAACATAGAATTATGTTCGTTAGTGTGTTCGTGAACGGTTCGTTTGTCCAAGAAACCTTAACAAACAAACACGAACAAAGCCTTGTTCGTGTTCGTTTGGTTCGTTTACAACCCTAAGGATTACGATATATCATTCTAGTATTAAAATTTTGTTTTGTTTATGATTATAACATTAATCTTCATTAAAAAAATAGCATTTTAGCAAATAAATGAATAGGAATGAAAGCTGTACTAATTTCGAGAAATCTTTAACGTGCCGTAACAAGCACGGAACCTGTCTCCGGGTACCCCGATTATATTCTTTTGGGAATCTTCGAAAATGACTGACAATTTCTTAATTTAGCAACACTTTCAAAAATAAATGACTCTTTACACTATATAATACTTTTTGACCTACCTTGTTTTATATATTTTTCTAGTTAGACTATCCGTTCTGGCTCACGAGCAGCTTGCCGCGAGCCACAATATTATCAACGTGGATCACTCGGCCCATAACAACTCAAGTCCGTCGGCGTGAGCGAGCCCAAGTGAGCTAGCTCGCGTGAGCTTGCGATGACGAATTCAAAAAAGTAGCCGTTGGCTGCTAGCCAACGGTCTAATTTTTTTTTTGAGTAAAAATTCGGGGGGAAGGGGGGGGGGGGGAAGGTGCCCCTTAAAAGCTACGCCCATGAGTTTTAGCATAAATTTTAAATATATATCACATTATGATAAATATTTGTTTCGCAATTTTTTTCTTAGTAATAAGGAAAAATTACAGAAATCGTCCTTTATATTTACCTATTTTTTCAGTAGATGTCCTTAAACTTCAAAATTGACGAGAATCGTCCTATATGTTCTAAAATCTTTCAAGTGTCGTCCTTTAGCACTAACGTGGTTAGATTTTCTGGTTAAGTTATGTGACGTGCATAACATGTGAGGGCATAATTGTCATTTTACCCTCTGATCCATCTCCTCTTTTATAAACCCATCCCTAACTACCCTCGTTCCCAGTTTCCTTCCCCCCCCCTCTCTCTCTTGTTTTGGTCACCATCTCCGGCGAGACAACCACCACAGGCCTGGTTTTAACTCTTATGGTGGACGGATTTATTGCAGGTGCTGGTCGATGGCTTGTTGATTGCAGGTTGTGGTGCTGGGGGTTGTTCGTGGAGGTTGGAGACAGCCATGGCTACGAAGCAGATGAGCAGCGAAGTCTATATATTTGTGTTCGTGGAGGTTAGAGTTGTTGTTTGTTGTAATATTTTTGTGAAAAACTCTTAATCAAATTGGGGTTAGGGTTTGTTGAAAAATCAAGATTTAGGGTTTGTTAGTTATGGTGGGGGTGTCGGATTTGGTGGGGGGTTTTGTTGTTGTTGGATTTGTGGGATTTCGTGGTGGCAGGTGGTGGTTGGTGGCACTATGGGGGGTTGTTTGTGGCAGATTTGTGATGGTGGATGGTGGCACTGTGGGGTGTTGTTCGTGTCAGGTTTGTGGTGGTGGTAGAGGTGGTGTTGTGGTCTGGTGGTGGAGGTGGTGGTGCGACTTGGTGGCAGTGATGGATGGTGGCAGGTTGTAAGTGAATATGGTGGAGTTATGGTGGTGTTTTCAGGTTTTAATAAGAGGGAAGTAAGGATAGAAGGTGAAATGTCAATTATGCCCTCACGTGACCTTCACGTGACATAACTTAACCAGAAAATCTAACCACGTTAGTGCTAAAGGACGAGACTTGAAAGATTTTAGAACATATAGGACGATTCTCGTCAATTTTGAAGTTTAAGGACATCTACTGAAAAAATAGGTAAACATAAAAGACGATTTCTGTAATTTTTCCTAGTAATAACCTATTTTATAAATGTTTGATGCTTTGTAGACGTGTAAAGTAGAGGTATGATTGTGAGAGACGATATTATAAGGTATGTTTATGTTGAACAAGGGACCCTCAATTTCTTGGGAGTACTAACCTACAACGTATGTTTGGTCATTGACTACTTCACACTTCATTCCCTAAAACTTTTCCTGGTACATTCTAAAGTAACCAAAACCTTTTTTCGGAGCTTCAAACATTGAAAACTAATGTAATGAAAGGCTATCAATGACTGATTTAAGGAAGGCGAGAGGGCCTCTGAATGAGAGTTTATTTTTCTTTCCTTGTGTTAAGATTATCTTTGAATCTCTCCACAATCGACATCCAATTCCTTGATAATTCCATTTTTGCATCAGTCGACAAACGTAAATATAAAAACGAGAATGAGGCAGCTTTATAAAAACGAGAAACATATAAGAATCTTGAAAGGCTGATCATGTTAATCGATGACTAGCTCAACTATAAACTTGCATTATTTGAAGACAATACTATGGCTGGAAGGATGTCATTATGTTTATGTTAGAATTCTTATAGTAAATTGGAGCGTATGACGATTCTGCAAACAAAAGAAACAGAAAGAAACGAAATAGTTAATAGAACCGGGCTTGTGTTTGACACAATTCCCTTAAAAAGATTCGTCGTCTTTTCCCAGGGTACACCGGTTCAACAGTGACAGTGCAGTGCGGACTATCCCACTTGCCTGAAAAGAAACCGGAACTGGACTGCCTCTGAAAATTGTTACTGCAGCAAAACAGATGTGAAAGTGTATGTTTCTGTTGTGAGTTGTGTGTCTTGTTCTGCACATAGGTCTGTCTTATATACTTGAACAACCAAGACTGTTGGAAGCTATCCAGACTCGAATTAATCACGCGAATTAATCACCATCATTATGATGTTAATTGCTGATGATAATCAAGAGTTGCAACTGTTGGAAGCTGAAGGCAAAGAGTTTTTCTAGAATAATCAGCTACATTATGCTACATTAGTAATTTCCTATGTTTTTTAAGATGGCATATGAAAAGTTTAGTGCTTCACACCCAAAATGTCATGAATTTTTTCCCAATAATACCCTTCTATGCAAAATCCTCTTGTACATCCCCTCTCCTACTTATTATTTATTACATGGAACAACTTTGGTGAATTCATGTGTGTATGTCACGTATGAAACAAAACGTAAAGTTATTTGGCAAAGTTGTTTGTATCATTTAATAGTATATATCATTAAGTGATAGGCGTGACCAAAGTGTTACGTGTGAGGTAGTGTAGTCTTGAGAATAAATGTATTATGGAACTAACCTTACGAGTTGTTGAATGGATTATTACTAGAATCCACCTAAAATCAATTTATTTCAATAATTCGTACGGATGTTATTATACTTTAGTTGAGATAAGAATAATTATCTTATGCTGTTACAAGTATTCGTTATTTAATATATCATTTAACTAAAAAGTTTTCGATGAATTTTACGTCTTAATGAATTGATACAATTTGATGTAGTTTTTAGACCCGCCGCAACGCGCGGGTTACCAACTAGTATACTTGAACAACCAAGACTGTTGGAAGCTATCCAGACTCGAATTAATCACGCGAATTAATCACCATCATTATGATGTTAATTGCTGATGATAATCAAGAGTTGCAACTGTTGGAAGCTGAAGGCAAAGAGTTTTTCTAGAATAATCAGCTACATTATGCAAAAATTAAAACAGATATCAAAAATCAGTCTCGCACGGACCCGGGTTTTTCGAGTTGCATTCGTGTCCGCAGGTCGTGCGAGCGTCGCGTTGGTTCAAGGATTTTTCCGAGCCAGAACCCATTTTTGCGCTCCCCCTGCGCGCGGGTAGGAGCTAGAGGATAATGTAACTTTAACATTTTAATTCTTCCATTCAAACTTTACCTTATAAAGTCTTCTAATTTCCATCTTCCCACCAATGTGGGACACACGCAACTCACATAACCAACTCACATTCACTTCTATAATATCCAACAATCCTCCACATGAATGGGAGTTATTCTCAGAAACAATCTCGTTCCGATTAAATTTCAATAGTTGAGTTTTGCATACGATAGGTAGGTGTGACCCTTTGAACCTTCACTTATGAAACGCACTTAGCCTACTGGCTCTGAGTAGAACGCGATGTCTTTGAACTCGTCTGCCGTTTGTGTAGACGACAATACGCTTCACACAAAACTCTCCCTGACAACGTCAAGTCCTCATAGTTGTGTGCATTATGGTCATGGACACGTGCCTGGTTCTGCGAGAGCTATTAAGTATTGTGCCCCAACAATACCCTTCGAAGCGACCCCACTTCTCTCTCACATAGGTGATCTACTGGGACTGGTTACCTCAGTCAAATCATTAAAAGCCATAAGCTTAACCTCAACCTTGTCACTTTTAGGAATGGACTAGGAAGCTTATTAAATTTATAGTAGGCTCCCTTTTTCAAAACGTGGGTTTCCAACAACTCTCCCCCCATAGTGACCTTCGCCAGTTCATACAATTAGGTTGTCCTATTGAACTCAGATCTTGGGATCTCCAGTCAGCTGAGTTAGGTTTCCTTCGCATAAACCTAGCCTTTCATGGGCTTTAGTCCCATTCCCATTGACGACTTCTGAACTAACTCTCTGCTTAAGCCTTTTGTTAGCGGATCCGCGATGTTATCCTTTGACTTCACATAGTCAATAGTGATAACTCCTGTATAGATTAGTTGTCGTACCGTATTATGCCTACGTCTTATATGCCTGTTCTTACCGTTATAAATTGTGCTATGAGCTCTGCCAATTGCCGATTGGCTATCACAATGTATGCATATGGCCGATGCCGGCTTCGGCCACCTTGGTATATCCTCAACAAATTGACGTAGCCATTCTGCCTCTTCACCTGCCTTATCTAAAGCGATGAATTCCGATTCCATCGTGGATCTAGCAATAACAGTTTGCTTAGATGATTTCCACGATATTGCTTCACCACCAAGTGTGAATACATACCCACTTGTCGCTCTGGAATCATTCGTGTCAGATATCCAATTTGCATCGCAGTAACCTTCAATAACTGCTGGATGTCTACTATAATGCAGCCCGTACTCTCGTGTGTATCTCAAGTACCGATGCACCCGTGTCATGCAACCCCAATGAGTTAAACTTGGGTTGCTCGTGTATCTACTTAGCTTGCATACAGCATATGCTAAGTCTGGTCTGGTACAACTCATCAGATACATCAAGCTGCCAATAATTCTTGAGTACTCTAATTGGTTAACAGGCTCACCTCGATTTTTAGCTAGATGTTGACTAGTGTCAATGGGAGTTCTAGCCACATTAGAGTCATTTGCATTGAACTTCTCAAGAATTTTGTCCACATAGTGAGACTGACTTATCACAAGTCCATTATGGGTTCGTGTGATTTGTACTCCCAGAATCACATCAGCTAATCCCATATCTTTCATGTCAAACCTTGGTCTCAGGACGTCCTTTGTAGATTTTATTATTTTCTCATTACTACCAGTAATGAGCATGTCATCCACATACAAACATAAGATGACATATCCATCTGGTGTGTCTTTCATATACACACATTTGTCACATTCGTTGATTTTGAACCCAAAATCAAGCATGACATGATCAAACTTTTGATGCCATTGTTTTGGAGGTTGCTTCAAACCATATAAAGATTTTACAAGCTTGCATACTTTCTTTTCTTGTCCCTTGGCTATGAAGCCCTCGGGCTATTCCATGTAAATATCCTCCTCTAGATTTCCATTCAAGAACGCCGTTTTCACATTCATTTGGTGAACTTCCAAATTTCTAATGGCTGCAATGGCAAGTACCATCCTGATGGATGTTATTCGCGTGACAGGCGAATATGTGTCAAAATAATCCAAGCCTTCTCGCTGTTTATATCCTTTGATCACCAACCTTGCCTTATACTTATCAATGGTGCCATATGGTTTCATCTTCTTCTAGAAGATCCATCGATATCCTAGTGGTTTACATCCCGCAGGAAGATCCACTAACTCCCAAGTGTGATTTTGTAAAATAGAATCTATTTCACATTTTATGGCCTCCTTCCACTAAGGTCCATCCGAGGAATTTACCGCTTCTTGGTAAGTTTGCGGTTCCTCCTCGACCACATAGGTGAGGAAATCTGGACCAAAGGATTTTTCAGTCCTTTGTCTTTTACTCCTTCGGATTTCACTTTCATCTTTTTGAGGTTCATCATTTGCAACCTCTTCTCTTGAAACACCTTCCCTAGCCGAATTTGATGGGCCCGGTTCATCCTCTAGAACACTATCATCAATTGGGCCTTGTGAACCCAACTTAGGCCTATCCAAGCATGGGAATATATGCTCGAACCACGAAGCATCCTTAGATTCCAATATAGTGCCGTTAGATACTCCAGGATTCTTCGAGTCATGTACAAGAAAGCGAAGTGGGCCACCAAAACGAGTGTATCCAATGAGCACACAATGTACAGTTTTGGGTCCTATCACAAGACGCTTTGGTGGTGTCACTACCACCTTAGCTAGGCATCCCCACACTCGCAAGTGATTATATGATGGTTTGACTCCTGTCAATAATTCATATGGTGTTACATCCTTCTTTTTACGGGGAATTAAATTTAGAATGAAATTTGCTGATAACAGTGCTTCCCCCCACATGTCCTCGCTCACCCCCGAGCTTATCAACATGGCATTCATCATTTCTTTCAACGTTCTATTTTTACGTTCTGCTATGCCATTTGATTGTGTTGAGTAAGGAGGTGTGAGTTCATGTATGATTCCACTTTTTGCACAAAGATCAGCAAAAGGTGAAACATATCCACCACCTCTATCACTCCTCACCTTTTTTCTTTTTCGGTTAAGTTGATTTTCAACTTCGGCTTTGAACACAACAAATTTGTCAATAGCCTCGTCCTTACTCTTAAGTAAGTACACATAGCAAAATCGTGTGCTATCATCAATAAATGTTATGAAATACTTGTTCCCACCTCTAGTAGGAATAGCTTTCAAATCACACAAATCTGTGTGGATCAAATCAAGAGGACCGGTGGTTCGTTCAACCTTTTTGAATGACGTTCGTGTTTGTTTTGCCTCGACACAAGTTTCACATTTATGGTTTGAGTCAATATCACATTTTGGTATGCTATTCAATTTAATTAAATGTCGAATGGAATTAAAATTCACATGACCTAGTCTACCATGCCAAACATTAGAAGACTCAAGCAAGTAAGCAGAATTATCGTTATTCATTCCATTCATCACAGTTACATTTAACTTAAACATACCATTAAGGGCATAGTCCTTACTCCTTACCAACATACATACCACCTTTGGTCAACACGACCTTATCAGACTCAAACACCATTTTGAACCCAAACTTGTTCAACTGCCACCCAGACACAAGATTCTTACGAATCTCAGGAACATACAACACATTAGACAAAGTAAGTTCCTTTCCCGACGTCATCTTCAAAATCACATTTCCTTCGCCTTTGACATCTGCAGTAGCAGAATTCCCCATGAAGAGCTTTTCACCAGTAACTTCCTTGAAAGTGTTGAAAAAACTCTTGTCAAAACACACATGTCGGGTTGCCCCGGTATCAACCCACCAATCCTTGGCATCCGTTCCAACCAAGTTTGCTTCAGTGACCATCATTGACAAATCAGACATCATAGCAACAAGATTATCAATCATGTTTACTTGTTTGCCATTTTCCTTCTTGGGAAGCTTGCATTCACTTGCTTTATGCCCGGGTTTGTCACAGTTATAGCACGTTCCATTGAACTTTTTCTTCCCAATCCCACCTTTAGGTCCAAGGTGGGAGCTCTTCCCGTTGGTTTTCTTAAACCCACCCCATTTGTTGCCTTTGTTGCTTTTGTTACCCTTTGATGATTGACCATGTTCAACAACATTGGCTTTAGCGACTTCATGACCGATAGTTTTCTTTTGAGCGACTTTGTTGTCTTCTTCAATACAAAGACGCACAACCAAGTCTTCAATTGTCATTTCCTTTCGCTTATGCTTCAAATAATTTTTGAAATCAATCCAACTTGGTGGCAATTTTTCAATAATAGCCGCCACTTGGAATGTCTCGCTAAGCATCATTCCTTCGGCATGAATATCATGAAGAATCACCTGCAATTCTTGAACTTGACTCATAACAGTTTTTGAGTCAATCATAGCAAAATCCAAGAATTTTGCCACCACAAAATTCTTAGTGCCCGCATCTTCAGTTTTGTATTTGCGTTCCAAAGATTCCCATAATTCTTTGGCAGTAACAGCTTTGCAATACACATTATAGAGCGAATCAACCATTCCCTTCAGGATATAGTTTCTGCACAAAAACTCAGAATGATTCCAAGCCTGAACCGCTGTCACACCCTCAAATTCCACGTGCGGGGTTTTACCGCGAGGCGCGTGACAAACCAGGATCTAAGTCAATGATCACAATAAACGACACTATATGATACGTAAAAATGACACAAACAAACCAACAAGTTTTCATAAATAATCCATCGCTGCGGAAGCGTAAAACTTTATTAAAACCCAAGATGCAAAAGTACGTAAGTCTGAAAAGTTAAGTAAGATGCATATGAATCCTAGACGCC
Source organism: Ambrosia x helenae (assembly GCA_030844895.1). Taxonomy (NCBI): domain Eukaryota; kingdom Viridiplantae; phylum Streptophyta; class Magnoliopsida; order Asterales; family Asteraceae; genus Ambrosia; species Ambrosia x helenae. The sequence continues at coordinate 13,930,400 of CM061230.1, read as the reverse complement.
GTGAGACTCCGTGCGCCTATGATAAGCTGCTACCTCAACGACCTGAGACAAACATGCTAAAAACGTCAGCAAATAATGCCGGTGAGTTCACAGGTTTATGTTAAATGTTTTAAGTAATTAAAGTCATCATGTTATCACTATGTTAGAAATGATAGCGTTAGCTAGACGCATGAATAATACTACTACGACTGGAAACCATTACAGACAACGATATATGATTTTGCCTGAAATGTTTATGCACTACCATTCCCCGGTAGCGTTATGACCGAGACAATATGCACCCGCCCGGCTCCCAGCCGACGGGTGGGGTCTGTCAGTCCCAATAGATCTATCCACATTTCCCCCGTTATGCCATCCAGCATATTCATGGTTTCCCCAGGACTTTACGTATCGTATAGCACAAATGAATTTAACACTAGTATAACATGATAATTTATGAAATATGTATAAAGCATGTGTCTCCCCCGAAATGTAAAAACGTAAAGTGGGGACGTGAAACTCACCTGATGCTGCTTCCCACACTAAGACAAGTAAACCTGCTCAATAGACGGCACCAAATACCGGTGACCTATCATGACGAGCGTTTAAGGTGTTAAACTAACAACCCGTAGGTTGATTAGTCCCTAACAGTCCAGACCATAACCATGTACGTATGAAATGATGTTTAAACGTTTAACCGACCACACCAGACAAGACCCGACATCCCATTGGTGACCCGACATCCCACGTGTTAGCCACATACAAGATATCATGCAACTTATGCAATTAAACACTTAGCATGCGCAAGCATTCACCCTATCTAGCATAACGCCCAATTAATGCATAAACAAGTCCGAACACGTGTTACTAAGTCATTAGACATGTTACGGGGTTCCTAACATGTTTCTAGGTGTCAATTCATGTTTCGGGATGTTAAAATATACATATGGCAGCATTACACGCGATTAGGAATCAAACATGTGATTAGGAAAAGTCAACTGGTGATTAGGAGAGTCAAACTAGTGAATAGAATTGTAATCACTAGTAAAGTGGGGAATAGAATTGTAATCACTAGTAAAATGGGGAATAGAATTGTAATCACTAGTAAAATGGGGAATATAATTGTAATCACTAGTAAAATGGGGAATAGAATTGTAATCACTAGTAAAATGGGGAATAGAATTGTAATCACTAGTAAAATGGGGAATAGAACTGTACTCGCTAGTAAAGTGGCGAATAGAGCTCCTACTCGCCTATAGTTCAGGCGATTAGGAGCTAATCGCCTATAATAATGGCGATTAGAACTCCTATTCGCTAGTACTGATCTGTTCCGTCCTTTTTGTGCGTTTAACCCTCCAAATCAGATCTGAAACATGTGTAAACACCCAATACCCAACCCAAAACATTAACCCAACTATTTAAAGCAAAAACCCCTAATTTATCATCACCCTAGCCGTCCCGAATGCATGCGGTTTCCCAAAATAGCATAACTTGCATGTAAGCATCACATCAACATGTAAAACTTACCCTAAATAGCAAATATTCAGATTTCATCACATAAAGACGTTATCCGACATTATCCTACTGTTCTAGTATCATCCTAGAGTAAACCCTAACCTCAAACAATTAACAAACACAACATATCATCATCAATCCACCATAATCATTAAAACGGGTCAAAACGCCTAATATCAATATTACACATCTATGAACCTTCAAACTCCTAGATTATCATCATACTAACTTATTTAGATCAAAAACATAATAATAACACAAGAATAATCATGTTTAAATGATAAAAATCCTATCTTGCATGAATACATCACATATAACAAGTATAGATGTTTGGGTTTGTTTTGAAACTGATTTTAATGAGTTTTAAAAGACACAAATGTTTATAAATCAGGTCTGGACCTTTAGGGATCAAAACAATATCATATTAAAGGTTTGGGATGAAGAACACACCTTGAAATGGTGAGATTATGAGGTGTAAGGCTTGGAAATGTGGTTTCTTGCTCAAAAACGTGTTGCAGAGGTTGGATAAGGTGTGGGGTGGCTTTGGGGTGTATTAGGGTTTCACAAATGATGTTTTGAAACATAAGGGTGGTATTTATAGGCGTTTTTAGTCGTCACTTGCAGTTCAGGCGAGTACGGGGATCTTGCAGGCGATTAGGGCTCTATTCGCTAGTACAACTAGCGAATAGGCCTCTATTCACCCCTAACATCCTTCTATTAACTATTATTACTGGCGATTAGGGCTATCCACATGTCCTAATCGCCCCTAGCCTATGCATCCTAGTTTTTGGCGCGTTTAACCCTATTTTAACATATATAAACACGTATTCACATACCGGTAAGTCATATAATGATTGTAAGCACATAATGCATGATAACTAACACGTTCCCATCCGTTCACCAATTCCCGGGACTCGAGATTTACGTGTATGCGTTAAAACCCGGCGATTCCACGAATCACCGATCCTTGTACACATGGTTATGGACCGATACCCAATGGTCCCTCGGACCATTGTAACGACTCCCGATGATTCCCGAATCATCGATACGACTCAACCGACCCGGTCAAGTATGATATTAAGTAGTTGTTTTCAATGTTTTCGTTGAGGTAGACTCGTATGTATGCAACGTATGAAACATATGTATGTAGAGTATGAAACGTATGTATGTAAAGTATGAAAAGTATTACCCCGAATATGCTGGGTGTCACAACCGCGCACACAGTTTGAGCATTCATATCGTCCTCAGCAACACGAGGAGCGGTTTCAGTCAAGAACCTCGCAAGGTTCAATGTTGTTAAATAAAACAACATCTTTTGCTGCCAGCGTTTGAAGTTTACACCAGCAAACTTCTCGGGTTTTTCTGCGTGGCTTGCCACAGCAGCAGGCAAAGGCGCCACCAAGCCAGCGGTAACAGCAACTGGAGACGTGTACACTGCAGAGAGTCCAACAGCACTAGAACTCGTGAGAGGAGCAGAAGAAATCAAGGGGTGTGATGTATTCTCCATTACTGAAAAGAAACAAAGACTGTTAGAACAATAGAATCTGTTTAAGTTTGTTAGAATTCTTACAGTAAATTGGAGCGTATGACGATTCTGCAAACAAAAGAAACAAAAAGAAACGAAATAGTTAATAGAACCAGGCTTGTGTTTGACACAATTCCCTTAAACAGATTCGTCGTCTGTTCCCAGGGTACACCGGTTAAACAGTGACGGTGCACTGCGAACTATCCCACTTGCCTGAAAAGAAACCAGAACTGGACTGCCTCTGAAAATTGTTACTGCAGCAAAACAGATGTGAAAGTGTATGTTTCTGTTGTGAGTTGTGTGTCTCGCATGGACCCGGGTTTTTCGAGCTGCATTCGTGTCCGCAGGTCGTGCGGGCGTCGCATTGGTTCAAGGATTTTTCCGAGCCAGAACCCATTTTTGCACCCCCCCCTGCGCGCGGGTAGGAGCCAGAGGATAATGTAACTTTAACATTTTAATTCTTCCATTCAAACTTTACCTTATAAAGTCTTCCATTTTCCATCTTCCCACCAATGTGGGACACAACCAACTCACATAACCAACTCACATTATAATATCCAACAGTTTAATCTCCCTATTACAATTATAAATAGAAACGAAGATAGTGGATCTATTTTTGTCACACGTCGCATGATGTTAAATTCTTTTGTTGTGTATCCTTCACGCGAACCGAAGCTCTCCGTGATGAGGAACTGAAGAAGCTCCAATTAATTTAGTCAAACGCTTTCTCAAAATCCACCTTGAGAAAATACACTTTCTTTTCAGCTTATTCACCTAAGATTGAACTTCGTTAATTATCATGTGATCGTTAATCATATCACTGCCTTTCACATATGTTGTTTGCTCAGTGTTGTTCACCAATAGTTTTTTCGACTCTAACTCTCCCACTCCAGTCGTTGTTTTTCTTTCTGTTACTTCGAATATAGCTGCTTCAGCTTCAGTCATTCGAATAGAGATGTCTCCTACGTTTACCCATAATATGTGGAAGTATCAACGTAATTTCATACTCGTGAAATAGAAGAAACTCTTGGAAAGGTCAAGGAAAAACGTGTTCTTCTTTCGCAAAGAACTCTTCCAATAATTGCGAACCGAATCTTTTCAAAAAAAAGCACGTACAGTGTTTTCTTCGTTACGTGTTTAGATTTTTTACAATAGAGTGAAGATATCATGTCTATATAAACATAGTTCATGTAATAATAATAATAATAATAATAACATAACAATAATAATAGCCAATGAGGTAGTTGTTGGAGTGGTTGGGGAAAAACTTGGTGTTCACTGTGACTCAGGTTTGATTCTCACTCTCCTCATTATTTTCTACGGCATTCGGGCAATGATGGTGATAAATGCACCGAGGAGCTTTTGATCCTGAGCCGCACCAAGGTTTTCACCCGACTATTACTCCAGCGAGGAAACTCGTGTGGAGGCAATACGGTTTTCGGGGGAACGTCTGATACACCAGTGCGGGCCCGGTTAAGACAACGTAGTCTGGGGAAGATATTGGCTAGGGCTAGCGATTAGACAGTGTGACATTGCGTCATTCATACGAAAATCACTGTTAAAATAATAATAATAATAATAATAATAATAATAATAATAATAATAATAATAATAATAATAATTAGGGGAAATCTCATAAAAAACACTAAACTTTCTGTTTTTTCTCACTAAATTCACTTAACATTTTTTTGCACATAAAAAGCACTACACTTTCAGTTTTTTCTTACAAAAGTCACTCCACATTTATTTGTACCTAAAAACACTATAATTTCTGTTTTTTCTCCTAAAAGTCACCAACCATTTTTTTTCTTCTCATAAAACCCCTTAAAATGTCAATTGTGAACAAAATTGTTATGTATTTGTTTTAAATAATCCAGAACTGGAACTCCTAGTTGTGTTTGTTTACGTGTTGCATAGGTGGTCTATATATTTCTTGTCCTTTAAAAATGACAAAATGACAAAATGATGAAGTTGATCAAGAAAGTCAAGTACTTCGCGCGTCTTATATCGATTAAAAAACAATCTTTATTTGTTATATAATTTTTTTTCTTGATACTTAAGAATTGTATGACTATTTAAATTAGCGAAACTAATATTACTTTGATTGCAACAAGAGATTTTTTTTGTCATATAATTTGTTACAAAAATAAATATATAACTACAAAATATCTTAAAAACTACAAAAAAAAAATTGACAAAAAATAATAATAATAATGTTGGGTAACTTTTATGAGAAAAAACAGAAAGTGTAGTGTTTTTTAAGTACAAAGAAATGTTGAGTGACTTTTATTAGAAAAAACTGAAATTGTAATGTTTTTTACGTGCAAAAAAATGTTGAGTGACTTTAGTGAGAAAAAAACAGAAAGTTTAGTGTTTTCTATGATGTTTCCCCTAATAATTAATACCGTTGTAATTGTTGTATGCTGAAAGGAATTCTATATATATGAATCTCAAACTAAATAAGAAAATATGAATCTATCATAAAAAATCATAACTTTACAAGACCACAATTTAGGGGTGTTCAACGAATCGAATAACGAATTTTCAAATTATTCGAATCGAATAATTCAAATTTTTAATATTTTTACCTGAATTCGTATTCGATTCGTATTCGCTTAAAATTCAATTTATTTGATTCGTATTCGATTTGAATAAGAAACTCGAATTCGAATCGAATTCGAATAAATTCGATTTAGTTCAAATTCACCTTAAATAACAAATTGTTTTACTTTTAGTTTTAAAACTAATACAAACTCATTATTTTTAACATATAAAATACAAATCTACAAAATTGATAAACAACAATATGTCAAATACGAGAATAGTAAAAATAGTAGAGAGTATAGTTTTATAGAGTTTTGTGATATATAAGGTAAATATATAAAACATGGTTATGCTAAAAGTTATACACACTATGGGTTCTTAGAGTTTGATTAAAATTTAGAAGTTTTTTTTCCAATGTGTATACTTGTGTATATAATAATGTGTATATGTGTATATATATTAAAAAAATATACATTTACAATTTTTATTCGAATTTTGAATCGAATCGAATTTAAAATCATAAATTCGTATTCGATTTACTGGACTCGAATTCGAATTGAATCGAATTCAAATTCTTAATAATCGAATCGAATTCTTGGTAATCGAATCAAACTAAATCGAATTTTGAATTTTTTGAATTCGAATCGAATTCTGAACACCCCTAGACCACATATGTCCTTGCTTCTGATTTCAAGACATTACATGCAAAAGATATCACTATTACACTTTACACTTTTGTATTTTCTTCTTATTATTAGAGGGAAAGGTGTGAGGGGCTTGGGTTGGGAGCATGAGTTGCCATATAATAAGAGTGAGGGTCTAAAACTAAAGCCTTAAAAAGGTAAAGAGTGAAGGGGCTTGGATTTTAAATATAAAAAAACAAAACTAACCAATCAAGAGTAGCTACCTCAACCCCTCCTCCGCCCCACGCAAATAGGCAACGTCATTCCCACGCCACTAAAGGGTGGTGTGTGGGCTTTGAGTTGGCAACCCACGCCAAAACCCACAGCCTCACTCCCCACATTCTTAAGATGTCGTTTGTAGCACCAACATTCCCAACACAAATAGCCTCTTTTTTATATAGCGTTTTTCTTTTAAATTTGAACGAAAGTTAAAGTGTAAATTACTTTTAGTTTCCAAAAGTGAGTCTTACAAGACGAATATTTTAGTCAAATTATTTAACTATTGAACAAAAGTCTAAAAGATTCTTTATACAAAAGTCAAAGTAATAAAACCTACAAACCACAACCAAAGTTTTTTAAGTAATAAATACAATATAATATAATGATATACAGGGTATCTTTCAATATGCCCGGACCTCTCATAGTTATTGAATGCTGACACTGAGTTCTCGTGTCAAAAAGATGTTAGACAAGGCGACCCGTTATCTCCTTTTATTTTTTTACTTTTAGTGATGATGGAAGCGTTATCTTTGGTTATCAAGAAAGCGATCTTGGAAGGGGAATTCAAAGGGGTAAAGCTTGACAAAGAAGGAATGGTGCTTTCACACTTGTTATACGCCGATGACGCACTTATTTTAGGTGAGTGGTCCAATGGGAATGTGATTAATTTAGCTAGACTTTTGAGATGTTTTTATATTTGTTCGGGGCTAAAGATTAATATTCAAAAGTCCAATTTGTACGGGGTTGGGACTTGTGAAGAGGAAACGGAAAATATGGCTCTCTCCTTAGGGTGTAAACGGGATTCATTGCCATTTGATTACTTGGGTATTAAAATGGGAGCCAACATGAATAGATGCGCTAATTGGAAGAAAGTTACTGATGTGTTCGAAACTAGATTAGCTCTTTGGAAGGCGAAGCTCTTGTCTATAGGTGGTCGGGTTACTCTTATAAAAGCGGTTCTTGAAAGCCTACCAGTGTATTACTTCTCCTTGTATAAAGCGCCTCGGAAAGTGGTAGAGAATCTGGAAAGAATAATAAAAAAGTTTTTATGGTCGGGTTCGAATACGGGCACCAAGATTCATTGGGTTAACTGGAAGCGCGTTACAACTCCGAAGAAGTTAGGTGGCTTGGGACTCAAAAGTTTGGGGACTATCAATGAAGCTTTGTTGTTCAAGTGGGTTTGGAGATTTCGACATAATAAGAATTCGCTTTGGAGAAAAATCATTGAGGTTTGCAATAAAAATAATAATATGTGGGAGACCCTACCGATTAATAGATATGCTACGGGAAACTGGAAATCGATTGTGAAAGTGGTAGCCGATTTAAAGGTTAATGAGGTACCTCTATATACGTTTATTAGAGCTAAGAGTGGGAATGGCGAATGTGTGAGATTTTGGTTAGACGTTTGGTTGGGCGATTGCGCTCTTAAACATAAATGGCCACTATTGTACCGGTTGGAAGAGAAGAAAACATGCCTAGTCTCAGAAAGGACCAAAGTGGTTAACGGTCAGATCGTAATAGTTGCTGATTGGATAGATGAAATACAAACTACAGAGGCATTGCTGCAATGGGTGAATCTATGCGAAATGATCAGCGGTTATACAGCTTCAGGAGGTACAGATAGATGGGTCTGGGACGCTAAAGGGAACTCGGAATTCACAGTTAAGGGGACTTTTGATTTGCTGCTGCATCGGAGAGATTTTGGAGCCCATTTTGTCATGAAGTGGGTGTCTTGGGTCCCTCTAGAATGCTCTCTAATGGCGTGGAGGTCGGAGATGAATCGGATACCAACAAAGATGGCACTTGTGCAGCGAAATATCACTATTATGGACAGATTTTGCGTTTGGTGTCACTGTAGCGAAGAGACTGAGATACATATTTTGTCTGATTGCATCATTGCTTCAAACGTTTGGGATTGCATTGGGAGGTGGTGTCAATTATCTCCAATTTATGCATTCGAAGTTAAAGACTTGCTGCAGATTTATAAGTCGGTTTTAGGATGCAAAAAGAAGAAGAACTTGGTTCATGGTATAGTTATGGTGACCATGTGGACTCTTTGGAAGACAAGGAATGATTCGGTTTTTAATGGGAAGCATCCTAGCGTGGAGTTGGTAGTGGCAAGCGTGAAATCTCTATCGTATCTTTGGTTTAAGAATAGATCGAAATGTTATAGGATTGTTTGGCAAGAGTGGCGTAGATATCCTTTGTACATGTTGTAGTTTTTTGAGCCGTCGGGCCTCGTTTTAAGGTCCGATTTTGGCATGTTTGTGAATGAAAGCAGTTTTCAAAAAAGAGAAAAAAGAAAGGAAAAACAATATATGTGTTACAAATGCTAAGGGGACGGGAGCAACCAGCGAATGACGCTGGTATTTCATTATCAGCACGGTTGCTGTTGTAGTCGTGGGTGAGATTCTGGTAGTCTCATGGAGAGTTTTCGTGATCTATCTCACAGGTGCATAGAGAGAGAGTGGGGGAAACCAGGTGCTCCACGGATGCTGTACGGATAGTGATGCCGGTGAGAAGGGTTTATGAGTGGTGGTCCAGTTAACGGGCTGCGATTGATTCGTTACAGGTGCTCTACGGATGCTTCACCGCGTCCTCCCTTAGATTGTTTTTTATTTTTGTATATATTTATATCATAAAGCATTCTAGTACAATATTAAATTTTATACAATCTGTGTAAAATCTATTATAAAGTCAATACCATTACAGTGTAGAGGTAGAGATATTGGGAGACAATGATAGAAGGCCTGTGGGATCCTGGGTTCGATTCTTGAGCCAAACAGGTTTTACCGGTAATTTCATCGTCGTGTCTACAGGCGGGTGGGTTATTGGGTTTTCCCCAGAATTGGTGTTTGACAACTCGGTACTCTCGGAGTACTTGAATTTGTCAAAAGGGTGCCCCGAGAGTGCTCGGGTTTGATTTGTTGGTCGTTCAAAAAAATCTATTATAAATTTACATAACTACTACATAAACATTTTAGCCGTTTTATCTCCGTATGATACCAAGATATAACTCCCATTCACTGCAGTTTGTGATATTTAGTCTTGACCCTTGCTAAACACAGGCTATCGTAATTTTTTAGACCATGTGTAATGGTCATGTGAAATGGGCGTTAAAGCCAATTTTGGCGCCCCATTCACCCAAGAACACCCCCACCCCCTGTTAAAGGGGCGTGAACCATACCCAAGCGAAATATTTCGCGTGGGTGAAAACATGTTCCAGCCAATCAGATTTGTCCACGTGGCCACATCGTTTAAGAAAAAATGTCTCTTTCACCCACCATTAGAGCATTCACAACCCATCCCCCATTCTTAAAAATTAAAAAAAAAATCCCAGAAAAACTCACTCCATCCCAACCGCTTTTCCATGCCCCATTTCTAAAATTTACAAAAAAACTTATGTTAAGCCTTCATATATGGGGTCTTCCATTCTTCTCTCATATCATTTAATAATAATAAAATAATACAAATGGAAGGTGGAGTGGATTGATGTTGGATGTAAAGAAATAAAATAATAATAAAAAAAACTTATAGGGGATGTGAGAGAATTTGAAAAAGTGAGAGGCAAATTTAGAAAACTATAATTTTTCCTTAAATTATATGGTTGGGGATAAGGGACGGGATGTGAATGCTCTTACACCCCTTACCCATTTCAAGCCCCTTTCACCCACCAAAGTGGCCCCACATGTCACATGTCAAGAAATGCCCCCTTCACCTACCAATTTTCACCCACCATTACACATAGTCTTGGCAGCAGGGGCAGATTTAGATAGATGACTACGTAGTCACGGGACAACAGTGACTTTTATAGCTTATATAGAGATGTATGTGCGAATTTTTTGAGTGACATCAATGTTTTATGTACGGTGACTCCATAATTAAAAAAAAAATAGAGAAGTGAAGATAAATTATCAGCCTGCTAGGCTACGAGAGTTGCAGAAATGCAACGGGTATATAGGTTGAAGATGAAGATATTAGTTGTGGAGAACATTTAATTTTTTAATGGATTAGTAGTAGTTTTATTGGAACTTGAGGTTTGACTAAATACTTGACTTTATCCATAGTATTTTTTTATGTTTGGTTCTATAAGAATGGTGTATATAAAAATAATGATTACAATGGAATAAATTTCTAGATCCGTCAAAGCTTAGCAGATGAGTCATTTAAGGTGACGAGTTAGATAAAGGGTATGTTTGGCAATGAGCTTTTAGGAGCTTCAAGCTTCAAGCTTTTAAGAAAAAGCTCCTACTTAATAAAAAGTTTTATTTGGTTGAAGGGGCTGGAAACTTTTAGGTTAGACAAAAAGCTCTACAGTGAAAAGCTACTAGTAGCAGCTTTTAAGAAAAAGCTCTACTAGCTACAAGCTTTTAGTTAGTAAATGACACAAATACACATTCTATTTTAAAAATAAAATAAAAACCTTCTTTACAATCTTTTAATTATGACCATTTTGGTCATTTTATACATTTTATTAAAAGCTCCAGCTACTCTGCCAAACACCAAAATATATTTAAAAAGCTTCCAGCTAACAGCTTACAGCTACCAGCTTGCAGTTTCCAGCTACTAGCCTCCAGCTAGTTTTGCCAAACATACCCAAAATCTATAAATCTTGGAGCAACCGCTTTAGTTTCCCGTACATAAAATGTTACTTTCTTAGCAAGTGGCCATTTTCTAAGATAAAATGAAAATGAAAGTTATATCAATTTACATATGTTATGTCTATAAAGATATAAACATGTTTAACGTAGTGACTATCGAATACATTATAAACAATATATGGTTTCTTTTTTTAATTTTATGGATAGATGAACAGACATAAAATCAATAATAAAACATTAAAACACATAAAATACCCAACATGAGAAGTGTAAAATTTTGTTTTCTGATCTTTCTCACATGTTACATCCTTGTTTTTTTCATAAATTACAACATTCATCCTCTTTTTTTAAATGTGTTATCATAAGAATAATATGAAACAAGATGACAAGAGTTGTTTCACCCAACTAACAAGACAAAACCTCATTTATGTAATGCCTCCAGCTTTTGGCATAGTTAACGGGAGCTTGCAAGTGTTGGCTTGGGTTGTCATAGCTGTTTATAGTCACAGAGAGAGAGAGAGAGAGAGAGGAAAGAAGAGAAGAACACATCACATGGATCCCTAACAGGGGGGGCCCACTGGGCAATGTGCAGTCAAGATTGTTGAGTTTAAAGTTTGGATTCATAAAGACAAGACAATATTACTTGCATTGACTTTATGTGTCTTGAGAAACTAAATCAACTCTTTGATTATTGAAGGAGTTCAACAACCAACTTTACTCAAAAACACATGGACAAAAGTATGTCAGTTGATGTATCAATCAGAATATTAACCAATTTAGTGTTTTACATAAGATAAAAATGAGTGTAAATTATAGCAAAAGTGTATTTAGCAAAAAAGTGTATTTGGTTCGACTTTAATTACACTATTAATCTTCACCATCTATGGTCTCGATACCTACCTCCCATGCGCTGATTGATGTTTGACAAAAACAATACACGTAGATCTTGATCGGTTGACATAGAACATCTGGCTTTGAATGAAACGATTATTAGTAGCTATTCGTCAGTCTTTTGACATACAAAGCAGTGCTAAAAACAAAGGGTGAGTCAGGAAGGGTTCTTTTTTGAACATTAGCAAGCCGCTAGAAAGGCAAACAATACAACAAACACAACTAAGCATCAAAAGTTCTCCATTTAATCCAATCTACACACAAATCACAATGACTTAGCTCTATTAGAAATCCATAGATTGCTAAGGGATTTAATCTCGCCTAAAATATTATCAATCTTGACTGGCTCGTTTTCAAAGATCTTTTTGTTCTTGGCTCTCTAAATACTCCAACAAGCTACCATTATGATAACATGAAATATCTTCCTTTTATGACCTTGGCTTTGAACTTGATTATGAAGTTCCATGATATCACTTAAAGAGAAAAAAAAGATTATGAAGTTCCATGAGACAGGAAGTTTGTATCCTAGATTGAGTCAAATTGTTAGCTATGCATAGTCAACCAAGGAGCCAATTGATGGTTGTTAACAATTTCCAGATAAATTCCAAAATTATTTCCAGCAGTTTAGCGAAGACGAGGAAACCGTTAGAGGTGGGTTCTTTAAAGTTGATGGCTCCGCGATGTTGCTTGCAACAATGTCATGAAACTCGTTTTTTCTTTTTTTTAGGGGGGGGGGGGGGTCACCAATGGGATGATAAGCGCGGGTGGGTTTTCTAGTTAATTTAAAAAAGTTAAGTTAATTACACAAATAGCTCATACCACCTATTTAAAAGGTATAAGGGGAAACTCTTTGTACAATTAACTCTAAAATTGATTTAGTGTAGGAATGTGTCGTTTTCGGTTTTAGGGTTGACGTGTCATCACTTCATTAGCTAGTCAGTCACATCTTTTTTGACCTTTAAGCCTAAACTTGTTCGAATATTGACTTTTAAGACCAAACTGGGCTACTTCCTATAAATATATGTCTGTGTCAAATGTAATAGTTTTAAAAAGTTGATTAAATATCAATTTAAATAAAAGTTGTTAATAAAAACATTTTCCGTGATTGGCTACTTGTAAGTTGTAAGTTGTAACTAAAACCTAACACAACTTGATTGTTTAATGTTGGGTAACATAGATCACAAATTCTTTTTCATCATTTTTAATATTTAAATATTACTTAAAATTTGAAATAGACAGTTACATGTGATGCATCAAACTTTCGTATTATCATATGTACTCAGCTTGTGTTGAGATGTTTGAGTTTACTAGCTATTCGCGGATAGCATTAGAATTGTTCTCAAAGATTTAAGTAAAGTTACGCAACATAAACGCTTAAGTTTCTCACTTATCAAGTAGGGGATGAGTTCATGACAATACGAAACCAGTAACTGATATACAAAACAGAAAAGAAAGAGTGATGAAGAAGAAAATATATACCAAAGTCTACTTCTAAATTAAAATATACGAAAGTCAACCCACAAGTAAGCCATATGAATCGACCCTTCATATCAGTCTCAGACATTTAATAACAAAAAAGAAAAAAACTATAAGCTAAATTCGATTTACCATTAATAATATTCAGTAATTTACCGATCACCATTGTATGAATTAGATCGCTTAATAGCTGGAAATTCTTCTTTTTTTGTTTCTATTAAACTCCCACTGAAATATTCTTTATCCTCTGTCATCATCTGTTTTTTAATACCTCTTCGGTTCTTCCTCAAAACGACAGCGTCTTCTACCGTTCCATCCCCGACGCCACGTGGCACCAATCTTGTCTTGTAGTGTGAAATCAACGAAAAACCCGGTTATCTTTTCCATAAGCCCCCGGTCCACAATCCCTAAACGATATCGACCCGCACGAGATCAGCTGCATCAGTACTGACGATGCCTTCACCTTATTCCCACCCGTTGTTGCATTCGGTTTTAATATTTGTTGTTCTGTTTCTGGCCGTAGGATTAGCTTACCATCGGCTTTCATTAGTGATTCTAGTGTCTCAGGACTTGAATCCGACGGTGGTGGTGAAATTTCGTATCTAGTTAGCTCTGATGTTTCGTTCTCTTGAAACCGTTGTTTTGTATTATCCTCTTCTTCTTCGATTTCTTCTTTGATCTTTGCTCTAAAACGACGTCGTTTGTCGTCGGTTTGAGTAGAAGCTTCTGCAAGTTTTCTGTTGGAGGACTCACCTGTGTAGACTTTATATTCATGGAGATCTATTGCGCTCCATGATTGATTCTTTCTACGCCTCATGACAGGAAAATCGTCCTCTCCAGACTTTTCATACTCAGGTGACAATGAATTTTTTGCTACTCCAGCGACTACAAGCTCGGATCCTTTCAGAATGTATTCTTGGCCGTTTGCTGGGTAGATGAAATCGTTATCGGCTAAATCGTGCCATACGAATCCGTTCTTGTAACTCCTGTGTTATGGTAATCGCATGATTATTGTGATGAAATTAGAAATCAAAATCGTTATATGCGTTTGTAACAGAATCTGTTAGGGCTAACCGTTTAGACGACCACGAGTATAATGCTGCCATTCCTTTTCCACGGAGCGAATCGAGGCGATCGATTACATCTAGGATAACATTTTGAACAAGATTTACAAAATCACATAGATTATAACAACTTAATGAAACGATTCTCTCTTAACTAGCTGTTGAAAAAAAAAAAGTCAAAATTCTAACAAACAGTTTTTACTTTTTATTGAACTCACCACGGAGATAGAGACCATCGGAAGAAGAGAGAGGAACCTCAATGAAGTGAGGATGCTCAAGATTACCGTTTCTAGAGAGATAATAAACAACGGGGACTTTACGTGGTTTAGTGCTGGTGGAATGTGGTTCGGTCCACACTTTGGTGTGTTCAGGGCTGCGTTCAGCACTTCTAGGGTCCTTCCACTTCCTAGAAATGTGGTGGAGCTCCGTCGTCTTCTTCGCTGACCTTGAAACCGACTCCATTGACATTCTTTGTTCTGAGAGAGAGTTATGAGAGGAGAGAGATGGGTTTATGACTATAATTATATGAGTGTGAAAGGAGGGAAGGAAGTGGGATTAATTCAAAATTGGACGCCACAGTTGACAGACTACCAAACAAAGAAAGGTCTCTGCTCTGGTGGAAGATTTTACTTTTTTATGATGTGTTAGTACAATAGCCATGCTTTAGATACTTGTATATAATGCTTTGATACTTGTATGGTATGGTGGTTAGGTTTTAGAACACTGTGAGTGGGGCTTAGGCTAAAATGTTGGGCTTCTAAGTTTCGGATGTTTACTTATGAGTAGCGGTGGAATAGTCGGGGAAAGACTTAATGTTTTTTGTAACCCATGTTTGATTATCACTCTCTCCATTATTTTATGCGACGTCTAGACGAAGAGTGAATACAGATGGCGCCCCGTTCGATTTGGATGCGAGACGATGTTTTACCGATTATTTTACTGTCGTGCCTTCGGGTGGATGGAGGTTGAGTTTCCGCGCATCTAGGAGAGCCAAGGGTTGGCGGCGGTCGAGTAGTCAGCCTCGGCCATAGCGCCCGGTGTCACGATGGTTGGCACGTCGTTCTTTAGGCTATCCATTCATGTGGGGTGCGAGCGAGATAGTGTGAGGGTGCAGCTGAGCAACGTGGCTCGCGAAAACCACAACAGTCACGCGTTAACGTGCCCACGAGCGAACACCAGTGAGCTGGCTCGCATGGGCTAGCGTGTGGGATTTAAAAAAAATAATCGTTGGCAGCTATTAATATTTGACAACGGTATTTTTTTTTTTAAATTGGGTCTCTCTCTTTATATAACTTCACCAACTTCATTTTTGAAACCAAATCACTCCACATACATTCCTATTATCATTTACCTAAAACCCAATCCCAAATGGCAAACGAAAACCCAAATCCAAACCCAATCCCACACCCACAAAACCCAATCCCAATACGACGTTGGATCGTGGAGGAAGAAGTCACATTGGCTAACATTTATATAACCACATTTCAAGTAGGTAGATATGAAACTACGAAATTTTTTTGAGCATGGTTGTGACTAGATTCCGTCAACAAATGGGTAATAATCATCGTTCGAGGAAGATATAACAGGAAAATTTATGGCTTTACGGATGAAGTGCATAGTATTTGAGGGGTTATTCGTAAGTGTGTTAAACAACAATGCGGGTTTAAACGAAGACGAGGCGATTGAGGAGGCCCGTAACGAGTACCGTGTCATGCAAAACGATAACTACCCGAACATTGCGGTTTGAAGAGCTATGAGACCACGCTTTTAATAATAGTCGCGTTTTTAATATTTATTTGTGGTTTTTAATATTTATGTCATGTTTTTTTTATGTGATGTTATTTTATTTTTAAATACGTTTAATGTTTTGAGTGCTAATGATTTAATTTGTCTTCTAAAAAAAATAAAAAAAACATAAAAAATAAAAAACTGGATAAACCATCTGTGACACCTGTCGAATATCCAGGTCAAGATCCATACATGCTCTTAAAACTATGTCCATTTACGCATGCAACACCCGATTAATTCGAAACAATTAGCAATGAATAATCAAGCCAATCACACCCTCAATGGAAAGCAAACGAATGCCCAATTATTACGTACAGGGCCGGCCCTGAAAATTCAGGTGCCCGGGCCGAGATGCAAAAGTTCTGTCCTTAGCCTTAGCTTTAGGCCTTAACGAAATAAATAAAGAAAACTATTTTTTAAGCTACGATTAAAGTAATATCAAATTGATGGATCAAATTTTATTTCCAACTTAGGTTGTAATCTAATGGTAGAGGGAACAAACCATTTTGGGGGAGGTTGGGAGTTTGAATCCCACAAAAGGGTGAAAGTTTGGCAATTAAAAAAAATTGTTTCATAACAAAAATAAAAGTTAAAAAGGAAGTCAAAACCAACTGGTAAAAGTAAAAACAACTAAGTGTAAGCCCTCTTTATTTAATTTTCTTTATCCTTTCTAGTCTTACACTTATTAATAAAACTTCAATTTCTTTTTTTCTCAAACCATTTCATTCTCATTAATAAACCTGCAATTTTTTTTCTCAAACCATTTTATTTTCTTCTTTAATTCTTAACCTCTATCAACATTTCTTTACTTTTGTTTTATATAAACTACACTTCTCTTTGATTAATACTTGATTAACAATTTTGGGGTTCAAACATACAAAAATCCATCGAATTAAGGACAACACTGTTAAGAAAACATGATTTGTCGGAGGGTTAATGTGCCCCCGATAAATTGGGCCCGGGCCGGGAGTCCTCCCCGCACCCCTTAAGGGTCGGCCCTGATTACCGACAAACAAAACAATATTACACGTTACAACATCAAAAATTGGAAACTATACAATTCCATACAAAACCTGAATATTCATAAGAAATTTGGTGAATATTCGACGTGTCAATACATTGAGTTTTATCATTCATCATCATCATCATCATCATCATACTCAGTTATTCCTATATATAGCAAAGCTAAGGTAGGGTCTGAGGAGGGTAAGATGTAGACAACCTTACCTCTACCCCTAATAATAGAGAGACTGCTTCCAGTGAGACCCCCGGCTCGATGTGGTTTGGTATCAAACCTTGGATATAAGGCACAGAACACTTAGCAATCGGGACAAACCCAACCGGTGCATGTACCCCTTTGTCTTTTGGCTATCCACGCCACCACATGATGCATGATTAACCGTCCGTCGTTTTTAACGTTATTTTCACGAAATTAGTAAAATAATGTTAAAATAGTGCAACTTTACTTTTGCATTTATCAATTCAAATCCAAAATATATGTAATACGAGTTATTATCCAATTTCAACATATGTTTAAACACGATTTACACATGATGTTCTATGGAAACAAAATCATATTATCTTTAAACATGTGTTATCAGTGTCCATAACACAAGAACATATACATATAAACATATGCCAATCGGTTATTATATGTATAAACTTGTTGGATTTCGTATTACATAAAATATATATACAAACACACATAATCGGCCTATATGTGTGTGTGCGCGTTGGAACAAGACAAAACTATCTAGAACATACACACATACATATACGATTATATATGTGTGTGTATAGGTGGATGAATCAAATAAAACCAATCCTATGTAACATACTTATATATACGACATATGTAAGTGTGTGTGAGAGATCAAAAGTGAGCTTATATGCATGTATACGTATATGCGATACATATAGATGTGTGTGAGATCAAAACAAACTCATATCATACCTACATACATATATATATATATGTGTGTGTGTGTGTGTGTGTATACACACACATGATGCATGCACATATGTGTGTGTTCATTTGAACCAATGTTTGTATACACACACCAACCCAAGCCAACAAACCACCACCCTAATCTACGTTTTATACCAACAAGAACCCTTATCATCTCACAACTCCCTCCCATGCTCATTTGACTTCCTAAAATACACAATGCAAGTTCTAAAATCGTCCCACACTTCTCAAGAATAAGCATGCTTCACAAGTCAACACATTGCACAAATTAAGAAACCACCTTTTTACACTACAACATCCCATGTTGTTTGACATTCCAAAGCATATCAAAGCTATCCTACACTCCCCCTCTCTCTCGCCTTATATATGTGGCTAAAACCCACATTGTTTCCACACCTCATCCTTTAAATGACCTAACACACTCAAACTTATTCTTTTCCTCTCCCTCGGCTCGATCCCAAACCCCCCACCCGGCCCACTTACGATTTCAAACCATCAAACCCATCCATCCACATCCAAACATTATTCAAGAGTTGAAAGCTGCATTGTGGAAAGAATCGGCCTAAGACTCAACCATTCTCTTGTTTCTTCGACTCATTATCGGGGTATGATAAAACTAAACTATACCCCCTTTTCATTTAATATTTCGGTCAATGCAATGTTCACTCGACCAAAACGCTTAAATATATGTATGTTACCTTGTGTATTTTTTTCAAAAAAAAAAGATGGTTTTTATATGGGTTTTCTCAATTTAAGGGGGTTTTCAATATATACTTTATATATGTATGTTACCTTGTGACACTATCCTTCAAGGTGAGCCACAACAGGGTCAAGTGAGTGAAGCAGAAGCTTTATCCAGTGTCACGTCAGCGTCCAGTTGGTATGATACGATAGGATAACATCTGCGTTTACCTTAAGACACAAACACATGGTCTTACCTTTACAAAAATTTTGAGATAGTTATTTCAGTGAAATGTAATTTAATTTATATTAATTTATGATTTATGTATTTGGAGTGTTTGAGCGCTAATTTAGGCGTTCTTTTAAGTTCACTTCTGCCGTATTTTTTTCTACATCGATGGTTGTCGTCAAAGCCTCCTTGCAATGATTGTCCTCGTACGTTATAGTTAACGGACCAAATGTTAAAGTTATAAAAGATCAAAGTTAGTGGCGAAGCTTGAGAATTTGGACCGGGGGGTCGTAAGTCAACGGTTACGGGATGTGGCCTAATTTTTTTCTGTAGTTATGGTTCTAGTGATATGTTCGAGTCGGTGATTCAATTCGGGTCGGGTCGGGTCGAGTCAAACATTAAATACAATAAATAAATATCAAAGTTTTAAGCATTGTTTAACAAATACTTGAACAAAGACACTAAAACATTAAAAATGAGACAAATGGTTAGTACCTGGATGAAGAATTATAGTTCAACCCGTCAACATTTAAGATTTTTGTCATTTACATATTTCCCCCCTGCTAAGATCATTTATTACATATTTACCCAACTTAAAAAGTCAATTACATATTTCCTCCTCCTAAGGCATACACAAGTTGCAAGTCAATTACATATTTCCCCCTCCCAGGGGGGAATATGTAATTGATTTTTAGGGCTGGGTAAATATGTAATTAGGAGCCTTAGCAGGGGGAAATATGTAAAAAATCCATTCTTTAATTATCGATAGAGGTGCAAACAAGCCAAGCTAAGCCTGAGCTCGGCTCGTTTACTATCTATTTAGTTAATATTTTAAATATAAATAATAGGTTTGGAGCTCGATAAATGAAGTTCAGCTCAGGCTTGTTTAGTAAATAAGCTTAAATGAGGGGGTAAATATTATTAAATATTAATAAACCTAATACTACACTAAGGCTCGATAAGGCCCGATGAGCCTGACGAGGTTCACATGCTAGGCTGAGCTCGGGCTCGATTAGTAAACGAGCTAAGAGATAACAACTTCATCGTTTGCTCGTTGAATCTACTATCCCACTCATGTAGTTGTTAGGCTTAGACTTTACTATTTAGGTTTTACATTTACATTGTTTTGGGTTAAGTTTTGGTTTATATAACAATTTTTTTTTTTAAAAAAACGGAGGTTGAAACAGTATCTACGAAAAAAAATTCCATACGGAGACTATATACTATAAACTTCTAAGCGAAAATTCGGGGGGTCGGCCGCCCCTCCCCGCCCCTTGAATGCTGCGCCACTGATCAAAGTTAAAAAATGAAGCTTACGCACAAAAGACATAAGTGTTATTGTCGCTATAAGTTGTCATTTTAAAGGATAACCTTGCACACCATGGGGGATCGAACCCTAACGTCTTACTCCCTTAAACCTATCTAACTCACTAACACCACTAAGCTATTCCATGTAGATCTAGAAGTTGTTTTTTAATATACAAGACCAATTTTAATGAATAAAGACGAGAGAACGAATAAACAAGTTTATTTTCTGCTTCAAATACGATACACAAGATCATGTGGTGTGTTAGCCTGGGCAGCGTTGAGTTAAGTTGGCCCTCTTCTCATGCGTAGAACACCAGCCGGTGGTGCGTGAACCTACCAACCTACTAAACCTGGTATTTAACTCTTTTTTTTTTAAATCTATTTTACGCACTTTGAGCACTCGACAACGATTAGAATTAGTTATGTAACTTATTTTTCGAGTTGGTGTTGGAATTGATGTGTAGCCGAAGTGGTAGTGAAAGACTGAAAGTTGACACACTCCATGAACTAAGATGAATATATATCTCCGAATAATTGGTAAGCGCTAGTTTTTATTCTCTTCTCACTCGTTACAGATTTTATTGTTAAGCATGTTATGATTTATTTTATTGAAAATCAAGCAAAGCTATAACAAAAATTAAAAACGTTAGAAAGTAACTCCTATCAAGAATGTAAAATGACAAATAAGACGTCAACGAACGACAATCAAGAAGAAAATAATTGCTAAAGTTAAGTTTAAATCCCGTGACAATTAAGGAGACGTGTGACGATGTTTGTCCTATAAACATTAAAAAATAGTGTGCAAAATGTAATGCGGTCAAACCGAGTTGACTTAATTGATATGTTGGGCAACGACCAATACTACTTTGGACGGTGGTGATTATTTTTCAATTAAGCTTGAAAAGATGCCGTTGAGATCTTCTTGCTTTTGGGACTATTGTCGACAGTAGTCTCTGATCTTTCCAAACAGTCTTAAGAATTTAAGATTGGATCCTGCATATGCACCATCTTAACAGTCACATGAAGTATTAAACCGGTTGTTCTTACTTATGTCGGTTGAGTTTGAAAATTGTACATAATTGAAAAAGTTTATTAAAGATATAAACTCGAACACGTTTAAGTTGATACGAGTACAACATGTTTAAACCAAACATTTTGTATTTTATCAATTTACATGTTAATATTGACTTAAAACTCAAAACTCTTACTTAAACTTGATATTCAAGTTTGTGGTTATAAAAAAAGAAAAATTCGAACTTGTTGCTATTATAAATTATAAATACACAATATAGAGTAAATAGTCACATAAAATTACCTTTTTATATGTTCAATCCTCTATTCTAACATCAACCAAAATGCTCATGACAAGGTTCCAAAATCCACGAAAAAGATTATGGTCGATGACAACAAAAAGTTTGACCAAAATTCAAGATTTATCATAACAAGAACTGCCGCCTATACCCTTTGCCGAGCTGTGTATCGAACATGTATGTTGCACGGTCAAAAAATGGGATCTAATGAGAACTAGCAGAACCGTGATCAATGTCATGACTCAACCATCGGACCACATGACATTTTTAAAGAGAGGAACAAAACGAAGAATTCAAGTTAACCTTAGTGATACATGTGAAAGGTTAACACTATTCACATTTTAATGGTCAAACAACACATTTTTCTAGCAATTTTCTTTGTGTCCAAACATGAGATATATATGTCAATCATATTTTTGACTCATTGTAACAAAATAAAAATTTGTAAGCGAAATGACTAAATTCATGAAGGCACAAGCAACGAATGTCACGTTCATACCAAACATCGACCGAATTTGGTAATCTACAACACATTAGACATATAGCCGTGATATATACCCTACAATTTGTGTTTATACAACACTGTTTCTTTGCCTTTATAATGATCTCTCATTGCTAGCCAAACAAATAGGGCGTTGGCGTAGATGGTCCGCCCATACACTCCTCATCGGCTAGACGCAGTTTTGAGTCTTGGGTTTTTTTTTTCTTTTACATCTTTTTTCATGGTCTAGGTTGTTCCTTGTTTTTTTTGTTTAAAGATGCGAAGACTTCATTTTTTTTTTTTTTTTTGCGGTTTAAAGTAACTCCAATGATCTGGTTTACGTTAAATTTTAAGATTTTGATAAATATTATTGTTAAGAATAAATTGATTTACTTATTTTATCATTTTCATACATATTTATTAGAAATTACATTATTTATACTAACTTTTACATATGGTTTCACCATTAGACTATCCGGAGTGGGAGGGGGGAAAGAGGGGGATGAAGCGCCATGTGGCACTTGTGGGACCCATGTGGGGGGGGGGGGGGGGGAATTGTGGGGAGTGGAAGGGGGGGAAGAGGAGGGGGGGAAGGAAATAATATTATATTGTGTTAAAGTTAAAAAAAAAAAAAACCCTGACCAATCAGATCATGCCACGTCACCCACCAAAAATGCCCCACGCCGGTGACCTCCCCCCCGCCCCCTCCACGCCATACCGGCGACGGTGTCCCCGCCCCCCTTCCCGCCCCTCTCCCGCCCCCACTCCGGATAGCCTTACTAGATGTGGTGTACAAATGGTGAAATCATTAGCAAAAGTTAGTACCAATAGTGTAGTTTTAAAAGAATAGGTGTGGAGATGGCAAAATACCTTTATCACATGTACTATGTAATTAATTATCTATATTATCTATATTATTATCTTATTAAGGAGGAGTGATGGCTAACATAGTCATTTTCATTTCCGTATGACTTAAGAAGCAACATGTACAACATATTTTAGCAAGAAATTTAAGGGTATTATGGGTATAATTGTGAACATTAAGACACTTAGGAGGATATGTTTGTAATTTTACCATCATTATCTTACTCACATCTTAAGATTCTATTCCACTCTTGCCCTCATGACCACACCAATAAATTATCCATTGAATTATCTTTAAGAATTGTTTTAATTGTGTTTATTAGAAGGTGAGACCTTTGAGTGCCTTTGATGAAGTGTATATGTCATCTTCTTAATATTGTAGTTCATTATCTTTAATGGTTAGGAAGAAGAGCTCCGGATGAAAAAAGTTGCAGTAAATATCTCCAAGGTGAAGAAATTTTGGACAAAAATTGAGAAGCTGGTAAGTCATATATGTAATTTAGTATATGAGGGGTTTGTTTTACATTATAATTTTGATACATATTTATTTTCTATAAAATATCATGTCATTTTAGGTGTTGTACAAGCATCGGTTAGAGCTTGATCAAAAGAAGAAAAAAGCTCTTGATAAGCATCTTGAATTTCTTCTAGGGCAAACCGAAAGGTAATTTCTTGACCTATGAATTTGGTTATTTTACTTTCTAATGGGCCAACTAGGCAAAATAAAATAAAATTAGACAGGAAGAATGTTGTTCAAATAGGTCGGATGGGTCAAAAGTTTGCCAAAGTGTAATTTGTAAATTGTAAAACATAAAATCTCATTTTTTGATTGAAGTCTCATATTTTCTGTTTACTTTTCTCCTTCTTTGAGAGTTATTAATTTGTGCCATATTTACGCAAAACTGTAAAGCAACTAGATTTTTGTTTGTTTTTCAATTGGATGGTTTGTAAATGATATACTTCATATATAAATAGACATATTTAATTTAATGTTACCAACATTACAAACACAAGCATTATGTTATCTATATACATCTATGTGAAATATAGTTTGAAAACACATTGCATAGTACACGCACTTAAATTTTCATGGATAATGAGTATGGTATGTTGATTGATAACAAGACCTTTTGGTTTCATCATAATTGTGATAGTGAGAACTTATGTTTTCTTTGCTTCATGCCAATTCATTGAATTAAAATTGAACTTGTGGAGTCTGCTATAATACTATACCCAGGTTAAAATTTGTATAATATATGACTGAAGTCATCTGGATCTAAAGATGGAAGAAGTGATGTGATCTTGCTTAAGTTCTTGAAAGCTAGACTTTAAAGTCGAAGATTTTTTTTAATGCTTAAGAACACATTTTTACGTAGAAAAGCTTGTCGCATTGACGATTTGGTATATGAAAATATTGGATATGGACTTTTTTTTTTTTTTTTTTTGAACAAAAAACTTCATTAACAAAACGGCCGGCCTAAAACCGCCACAAAATTACAACATATACAAGGGGTGTTTTACCCAATCATTCCAAACAATATCTTTATGTTTACTACGATTTTTCAACCAAAGGAAGGATAACGCCTTCACCCTAGCAACTACATCCACCACCCGAGGCTTAGAATCCTGAAAAACTTTATTGTTGCGCTCATTCCAGATCAACCAGCAAGTTATCATCACAATGCCTCGCATAATCTTACCTTCCCATTTGGACTTCGCTGACACACACTGCAACCGAAGAAGACTTTCAACCGATGAAGGGCACCAATTAAACTGTCTGCACCAGCTCCAGATTCTAGTCCAAACTTCACTCGAAAAACCGCACGAAACCATAAGATGGAGAACAGACTCATCAGCCGATTCGCACAAAGAACAAACAGCGGACGGAATGTTTATCTGCCTATCCAACAGAGCCAGCCTCGTAGGGATCCGATTCAGCTCCAATCTCCAACAGAAAATATTCACCTTAGAAGGCAGCCACGTTTCCCACTTCATAGCCTGTCTTGACGGCGGATAACGGTCCTTTCTAATCCATTTCTTGACAGCAGCAACAGAAAACTTTCCATCGGCACTTGGAGCCCATAACCACCTATCAGCACTGTCCTCCAACCGAATCTGAGACAAAACAAACCGCACATCCTGCATCTCTGAAATGGCAGCAACCGTATCCAGCTTAACGTCCCAAGAATCAGCGATTAAAACCTGGCTCCCATCCTGCAAAAGACGATCAGCGACCACCACATTCTTCAACTTATCCTGAGCATACAGATTAGGCCATCTAGACAATAATGGCATTGACCCAAACCAAATATCTTTCCAAAACTTTAACCGCTCCCCATTCCCTAATTTACCTTTGATGCAAGACTTAAAGGTCGAACCATTCACAACAATCTTATCCAACCAACGAACAATCGTCTTCCAACACCCGGAGTAAGAATTTTTTAAAGGAAGAAAAGCCCATCTACCCTTCCCTCCGTGAATACACTCAATAATTCTCCTCCACATCCCTTTACAATCGCTTAAAAATCTAAATGCCCATTTGGCTAGCAGAGCCGTATTGACATCGTTAATTTTGACAATCCCTAAACCACCCTCCTTTTTTGTTCTTGTCACCACCTCCCAAGCAACCCAATTTAAAGCTTTCCCCTCCTTATTTCCCCCCCATAAGAACTTTCTCACTAACTTTTCGATACTTTCCATGACCGCAGCCGGGGCTTTAAAAAGAGACAGATAATACACTGGGAGACTAGAAAGGACCGATTTTATCAACGTAAGCCGGCCACCCATAGATAACACCTTAGTCTTCCAAGAATTCAACCTATTTTTAATCGTCTCCAAAACCGGATCCCAATTCGATACTCTATTCATGTTCGCCCCCACCTTAATCCCAAGATAATTAAAAGGCAAAGACCCCACTTTACACCCCAAAATTTTAGCCATACGCTTGACTTCCGATTCCACCAAGCCCAAGCCAAAAAGCACCGATTTTTGAATATTTATTTTCAACCCCGAACATAAGTGGAAAACACGAAGGATCCTATTAGTAACGTTAATATTATCCTTACTCCACCTCCCAACAATCAAAGCATCGTCCGCGTAAAGCATATGCGACAAAATAGGCCTGCCACTAGGTAATCTAATTCCTTCCAACAAACCCAACCCACTAGCTTTAGACACCATACACGCCAACGCTTCCATAACAATTAAAAACAAAAAAGGAGATATGGGATCCCCCTGCCTTAACCCCTTATGGCACTGGAATTCAAAAGTAGGCGATCCATTCACTAAAACCGCAGACCGCGCCGACATCAGAATCCCTTTGATCCACAACACCCATCTATCCGGGAACCCCATCTGAGCCATGATCGACAAAAGAAAATCCCAATTAACGTTGTCATACGCCTTTTCGAAGTCAATCTTCATGAGAAAAACCTGTTGTTTCTGTCGTTTCGCCCACCCAATAATCTCATTTAAGACCAACGGACCATCTAGTATAAATCTCTCCTTGATAAAAGCAGATTGAGTCTCCGATATAACCTCTCCAATAACCTTCTTCAATCTAGCAGCCAACACTTTAGAAATAACCTTACTAATGGCACCAACAAGGTTAATAGGTCTATAGTCTTTAAGCCCCACCGGATTCTTGTTTTTTGCTATAAGTGTAATAAACGATGTACTACAATCCTTGCTTATCATCCCAAAGTTGAAGAATTCATCAAAAATTTTCATAAAATCATCCTCGATGAATCTCCAAAAATGCGTAATAAACCTGAAGTTAAAGCCATCAGGTCCAGGAGCCTTGTCTGCCCCACAGTCAAAAACCGCTTCCTTTACTTCTTCTCTAGAGAAAGGGGCAATTAGTTCATCAACTCTGCCCACCGGAACTTGCTTCAGATTATCACAAATTAAAGAAGGTCTAAAATTAACATCTTCCTGGAACAATTTTCGGTAGAATTTTAGAACCTCCCTTTTAACTAACGCCGGTTTAGACACCCACTCCCCGTCCACCAAAAGACCCGGAATAGCATTAGCCGCTATTCTCCCTTTAATACACCTATGAAAAAACTCCGAATTATCATCCCCATTTGCCGCCCAATTAGCTCTGGATTTCTGTTCCAAATCACGATTTTTCAGCGAAAGCAACCTTTCCAACTCTTTTTTGCTCTCTTCCCATACCCAGATCTCTTCCTCTTCAAGCTCACGCACCTCCATCTTTTTCTCTAGTTGCGCGATCTCTTGTTTTAACAGGGATACATCTTCATTTTCTTTTATATTAACCGTATGCCACCATCTTTTAATCGCACTTTTCACCGCAATGAGTTTCCTGTGAAGGATCAAATCCGCCGCCCTTCCCCCTTAAATTTCTCAAACGCCTCAATAATCACCTTCTCGCACCCCTCCCTGTCTAACCAAGAGTTAAACCATTTAAATGGTTTAGCACCAAAATTATTATCAAAAATAGTCAATAATAAAGGGCAATGATCAGACAATTCTCGGTTCAAGGCCCTTACACAAGCACCCGGCCACCTATTCATAAAATCCTGACAAACCAAAAACCGGTCAATTTTACTAAGTCTAGCTATGCCACCTGAACCTGACAAGAAGGTAAAACCATTGCCATTCATCTTGTATTCCTGCAAGCACGCCTCATCAATAAACAAATTAAAATCATTAGCCATACCCACATTAAAATTGGAATTTTTTCGTTCCTCCTTCCACCTCACAACGTTAGAGTCGCCTAGAAAAACCCACAACCCCGAGTATATCAGCATCAACCCACGTAATCGCTCCCACAACATTCTTTTATCTCTAGCCTTTTGGGGGGCATAAACATTAACAAAATTAATTATTGTACCATCTTCAACTAAAGAACCTGTCGTGAGTAAAAAGTTTCGATCCTCCACCGTATCACTCTTTTTAAAAACTCTATCATTCCATATATTCACTAAACCCCCAGACTTGCCACAAGAATTAACCACATCAATACCATAGTTCCCACTAACCCACAATTTATCAAAATTAAACTTCTGCGAATTTACAACCATCGTTTCTTGAAGAGCCAAAAAACCAACCCCATATTTTCGAATCAACCCATTCACCCAAGACACCTTCCCAGTCTTCCCCAAACCTCTAATATTCAAGGATAAACAATTCATTGTAAACCTGATTGTAAACCTGTTCCTTGTACTGAGTGCCTGACTAAGCCATCGAAGTCATCCAGATTAGCCCCTAATTTGTGCCCAACTTCTTTAGTACGGTCCACCTCTACATCCACATCGATACTAATCTCTTCCTCCTCATCATCGCTTGTATCAACCACGTTCACATTCTCTGCACTCGCACTCCCCTTGACCAGCAAAGAATCATCAACAAGAGTGTTCGGAGACTCCTCGTCATTTTCATCGTTAAAATTCATCAGAGACTGAAAAGAATTTTCAACTTGGATAGGTAAAGGGCCCCTGGTTTTTACAACATTATAATCAACACCCCTAATAATTGGATCCAGTAGGAATGGATCAGATTCAACCAACTTGGGCTCCTTGACGTTGATAAACTAATATGGAGTATCATACTTTATATTATAGCTCCTGCGGCATCGCGCGAGCTTTCTACTAGTTATCTTATTAAGGAGGAGTGATGTACAATATGGTAATTTGCATTTTCGTACAACTTAACAAGCAACATGTACAATATTTTTAAGCAAGAAATTTAAGGGTATTATGGGGATAGTTGTGACAATTAAGACACTTAGGAGGGTAATATAGACAATTTACCCACCTCTTCCTTTACAATATTAAAACACTTTTACAACACTACCCTTCATTTCTACCATCTTGAAACCTACAATCCAAATCAAAAGTCCCTAATCAATACTCTAAGACATCCTTCTTTCAATTCTTAGACTCCTCAACTACTCAATTGAAAGTTCTTAATTACTCAATTGAAGCTTCATATGGAAATTTCGAACTGTTTACATGATATGTTTTTCTTAGTATGCTTCGCACCTTTCATTGTTTATTTGGTGGAATTATTTAAATGGGAATAAAAGTGTTTCCATATAGCATATATCAACCATATTTGGATTTCCTAGGAAACCAAACATAGAAAATGAGTTTACAAGCCATTAAGTCCACTTACATCTTGATGCTCTTTCTATGAAAAATTTCGCCAAGTACAAGCTAACTTTTTTAGAATTTGCATCACTCATCCAGATTCATCTCATTCTCATCAATGCGAATAATAGGGGTGTAATACAAGTAAAAGTACTGCAGGTGCCTCTTGTTAGTAAATCTCTTGTTGAACTGTCCGCTAAAATTGTTTTAATTTTATGATCTTTTGGTTTATAGATTGATCTCAATTTCCTTGATGTTGGAAGCTTATGAAAGGCTTCTACGGTATCTATCATGTTTAGAGTCTGTATGCTCTTCAATAGTTTAAACCTCGGATGCATCATATTTTGAAGGCAATCAATGTGGTTATAGGTTTCAGTATGGATATAGTAGTGGAGCATCTGGTCATTATGTCACGGAATTGTTTTATTTTGACAATTGTGGGCCCTTCCATGGTTGCTAACTCTTCGGCTTACATTACTTTCAAGTTAGTTTTTCGTCACTTGTTTAGAAGCTTTTTTCCATTTGCAACGTAACTTTATTAAAATGTGTTGGTTATTTAAAGTTTAATAATCATTGTTGTGGACAGATTCATATCATACTTAAAAAGGGACATGTTTTCTGGAAATGTTAATGTGATACTATATTATTATAATCACATCATTAGTTATAAGAAAACGGGTTACGGGAGGATATTTCTTCAATGCGCTGATTTATGGATGTAAATAAGCTGAGTTAGTGATATTTCTTTGTGCTAGCCCTATTTCCGATTCGCACAACAAGCTCCCTATTTAGTTCGTACGTCAAGTTGAAATGTTAGTTGTGGATACCCTGCTTGAAACAATGGTAAAATTAACAATTTAATTACTTACTGGATTTCATTCAGTTTTTGTACTTTTATAGATCAGGAATATTGGTTGTTGAATCATGTATTTATACAACTATACATGTATTGTGATATCATTTACTCATACAAAAAAGTTTTAGATGATTGAAGGACCAAATGAAATCCAATATCCACCCGGTCTAAGAACTCAATCAACTTCCATTAAATACATCCCATCTACCATATTTTTTAATCAAAACAATTTGTATACAGGCCCGTAACCGAATATTTTTAATGAGTATACTTTTGGGATTCTTTCATAATGTCAATAATTTTACATTGTATATTAGATATGCAACCAAGAATATTTAAATTAATCATTGCTCTCGCCCATGGTAATAAAAACCAAAAGATTCATGACAAAAGGCATAAGTGTTGACCATGATGGTAATTTTAGCCTGACTTATCGGTACTTACATTGATTGATATTTATTTGACTGTAGCAATAAACAACAAACTCTTTGACCCATTCATGGGATAATAAGAATATTATGTTTTTTTTTTGTCATACAAGGGGATGGGCATGATGTTTGGTTTTGGCTAAAGAAAGACTCGAACGAAGAGGCATGCATATGAATTTTCCGCAGCAACACGCGGGGACTCCCACTAGTGTTGTTAATGAAAAACGCAAAAAATAAAATACTAGCATAATAATTATTTTATTTTAAGTCATATCATATACCGTGGCATCAACACCTCTTTATTTACTACACGTTTTCAGTATTTAGACATTGATTTTTAAGGGTTACGTGATTTCATTGTTTTACGATCCCGTCACAATGCAAGGTCCTAATAAGTAATACCGTCCTAATACTTGTTTATATAGTTTCTTCCAAATTCTTACTCTAGATATATTTCTCTTTCTTTTTTTATATTTCTTTTTCTTTAACAATAAATTAACATACTCATAAGTATTTTCATACTTACATGTTGTCAAATTTGATCCCTTCACGAGATATATAGACGAGAGACGGCTTACCACTACTTCGAAACAAATATATTTAAAATCATCAAAATCCCGCACAACCTTGGAGTCAAAGTAGTTGGTTGGGAGTAGCGACTAGTTTGACAGATAGTACATGTTCCAAAACGTCACACACTTTGAATGATGGGTTTTAATATAAGCAATTAATAAATCAATTTATTATTCATGTTCGTGAAGACGTCAAGTACATAGATTTTTACAATCACACTTTCTAATGTTTTTTTTACCAAACCGTCCAGGTCGTCAACAACTTTTATACGCCATTCATGGCTCACGAAATAAATCTCCACACGTGTGGTTGGTGTTAATATATAATATCACTAACATTAAACTTACTTGTCTTGCGGCACACTAAACCATCAAGAATTAGCGTTATCAAAACTTCATAAAAAACGTAAACGTTTACATAAACACATAATGTGCTTTGTGACTGAAGCGTTGAACTCGTTTAAAACTGACGTCGAATATGCATATCACGCGGAACGTTTTCGGAAAGAAACTTACATAAAAATTAGATCGAAATAAGCACGTGGAAACTATATATTCGGGATTTTATAAAACATCATATTTTAAAAGCTTAATAAATGAACATGAACAATGTCTTATTCGTATTCGTTCGATTCGTTTGTGGTCGTAAAAATGTGGTTGGCCAAATTAGTATTTTATAAACACCGGGAAAAGTATATGGTTAAAATAGTAAGTTTAACTAGAGTGGAGGGGTGTATTGTATGCTTTTTGAGGACCATAATGTAACAGTCAAAAGTAACATTGAGAAAAATATATGGTTTAATCATTTTGGGTCAATTATAACACATTTTCTTTTTATATAAGTTTTAAGTTGAAACACGTTTTGACGTAAATTTTGTTTGGAAAAAAAATTAAGTCAAATGTAATACATCTTCATTCAACGGTATAAATGTGAGTGACCATACTCTTGGACATAAGTTTAGTTCGAAAACGAGTCTGCTCGATTGTAGTCTATACTTTATGACGCCACGTATGAAGCCACCGCACGTGTTTGTGTAAATTTTACGGATCAAATATAATACATTTTCGTTCAACGGCATGAATTCGGATTACTCTACGTTTCGACGTAAATTTAATTCGGAAATAAGTCGAGTTGGTTGTAGTCTACACTTGATCATGTTGTGTGCGGTTCCACCACACCGTGAGTTAGGTAAAAAAAAAAAAAAAACTAGTTATTTATTGTCCATATGAAAAATTTAATGTGTTCTTTTTTCTTCTTTTAAAAGAGAGATTTATTAATAAGCCCAATGTACATAAAGCAATGGGCTCAACTATAGCTTGAGCCCCAAAGCCCTAAGAGGAATTGAAACCAACTGTATGTCCAAGAGAAACCCAACAAGAACTACAACATATTAACGATTCCTTTTAATGTATTGGTTTATGGTTTTGTTTTTGTTATTACTCAATATATTTTATAATTCTCAAACACACTGTTAAAATCACATTTTCTACCTTCAAAATGGTAAAAAAAACATGGACGTGAGAAAAGAAATGGCATATTAGTTAAAGGGTAATACATTCTAAGAAAAAAGACAATTGGTTCATGGCATTATTGTTGACACACTTATCTTTAAAGGGTAATACATTCTAAGAAAAAAGCTTGTGACGCCGAACTGAACTTCCAATAATAAAATAGGAAATACATGTAGATATCTTTCATATTTCAAAATGTGAAATATTCTTCGGAATAGTTAGAATACACGTGCATACATTGTAATTGTAATATTTTATGTTGATTCTAATTGTGTAATCTTATGCTTTCTATAAATTTAATTCTATGCAGGTTAGTAACTTAGGGTTGGGTTATTCTACAAAGGCTATAAAAAATGAGAAGGGTGAGAAGGATAAAAAAACACAATAGATTATCAAATATGACACAATGAGCCACGAAATATAACATAGTGCCAAAAATATAACACAATGCTGAAGAAAAAAGACACAATAAATTGAAAAAATGACACAACGATGAAAATAAGAAAAAGACACAATGGTACATAAAAGATACAATGATATAACGCATATTCTAAAAACTACAAGCTAAAACCCCAAAAAAACGAAGACCTAAAAACTAACGATGTAGGGTTCGATAAGACGATTCTAATGCCGCTTGAATGAGTTCGATTGGAGTCCGTTTGATACCCTTCCTACGACTTCCTATTTTTCTTTCACTGTGTATTTGATCCTAACCCTAGTAACTTATATTGCAACGATTACTGGGGGAATGTTTTAGTGCGTTTTAATTCTATGCAGGTTAGTGACTTATATTGCAACGACTACTGGGACCTCCAGTGGTGATTGACATCCTTGCCGATGCGTTTAGGTGGTTTAGGCCTCCTTTCAGCTTGAGATGTTGGGGTTTATGCCTTTGTGGCGTCTAGAGCTCAGTCTTGGAAACTTCAGGATCATATCCTTTGAAACAGTGGGGTCATCGGGCTAGACCTGGACTATCAACAGGCGCTCGAACGCTTAAATGTCTATCTCTTGGACTTTGATATTGACAGTTTTTCTAATAAGGACACCGCCCCCTCAAAGCCACAAAAAACTTTGGCGAATGCTCTATTTAGCAAAACTGCTCAGAGCCTGGGAGAAGTTTTTGAGTTGTCCTCCCGCCAGAAGGCGGTGATTGAATGCCTAAAGGGTCCTCATGCTCAGGATTTTTTGACCGTTATCCCGATTGAGGGTTTGGGTCAATGCATGTCCGCAGTGGAGTACAGGGCTATACTCAAGTACCGGTTGATGATCCCTATGTATTTGGAAGATGAAAAATGCCCTATCTGCCGTAAAGCTTGCATGGATAAATATGGGGAGCACGCAGTTCATTGCAAATAGCTCCCTGGTTTCAAATATCGGCATGACTGGGTAAGGGACGTTTTGTGGGACATCCTGAGAAGAGCTGGGATTTCTGCAAAAAAGGAGGCCCCTGTAAATTTTCTCACTGACCCCGCGGAAGGGAGATCCACCCTGCGACCAGCAGATCTGCTTGTCTTTGGTTGGGAGAGGGGAAACATGCTTGCGTAGACCTCACAGGGGTATCTCCTTTGGTTGGGTTAAGGGAAACAGGGTTTGTAGCTGGGCAAGCATCGAGAAAGGCAGAATCGAAGAAAGTAGATAAGCATGCTAAAGCATGTGCAGAGAACCAACATGTCTTTATCCCTTTGGCCTTTGATACCTTTGGCTCCCTAGCACCAGAAGCTATTCGTTTCTTGACTAGGGTCCAACGGGTCGTCCACAGCAATAGTTCATCTCCAGGGGGCAAGGATTTGTCTTTGGTATACTAGGGTTCGCAATTTAGAAAGGGGTGGCGGCGCAGCTTGTTGCCCGTCTACCTTCTATTATGATGTAAGTCTCGTATTTTGTTTTAATGAAAAAAAAATATTTATAAAAAAAATACAAATTATTTACATTGTTTACCGCTTATTCTTTTCTTCCTAAACAACATTATTCCAGTCTGCCTTTTAAGCTGAGGGCGTTGTCGTGTTCAACATATGTATGGTCTGATATGATGTTTGTGTTGAACGTTACAGCTTAACGGGTCAAAAAACAAACATAACGTGATCAGATTATACTATATCTGTTCATACAATATGCGAGAAAGCATATATTTTCATAAAGATCACTCTCTGTTGTTTAATATGAATAAACATGATAGTTAACGTACCTTGACTTTGCAGGTTTCGTTTTATCTGCAAAGTTTACGGGTTAATGGCAAAGAAATCAGATTTCGATTGCTTGAGTCCTGTTTAAGTTCACCCCACCTCAGAGTTCTCTGTTCTTTATTTAAGTCAAATTCGTACATGTTGTTATTGGGTTAACTTTTGCCTCACAATTTGCTGTTCAAGGGTTATGACTCTCCTTTCGGTTGTCCATTAATGTAACTGGTTGCGCGAAGGGTCTATGGCGCGGATAAGCCGAAGTAAGCTGCATCCGAAAGAGAAAGTAAGTGGGGTGTGGTGGGTGGTGTGTTTGTAGGCATGGTTTCGGTTTGGGTGGTGTCTTCTTCAACGGGATCCTCACGGTCGCCGTTATCTACAATGAGCAAGAATTGAGGATGTGAGCATTTATGGCCTGGAATTTTTTTTTCGGGACAATTGAAGCAAAGGCCTTCTTTGCTTCGTTGCTGTAAAGCATCTACTGATAACCTGGTTGAAAGAAGAGTTGTAGTTTGTTTGTTGGGTGTGGGTAATAGAAGTGGCAAGGAGGTAGTTACGGTTTGTTGTTGAGAGGGTGTAGAGGTCGAAAAAGTTGGGGAGTTGTGTGATTGATATGTAAATTTTGAAGAGGTGGGTTTGGCTACATGGGAAACTTTGTCTTCAACGGCTTTTGCTAGGCCGATAGCTTCGTACAGGGTGTTTGGTCGGATGACCGCTAGTTCATTTCGGATATCGGGTTTGAGGCCCGAAATGAAACAACTCCGGAGGGCTAATTGTGTGAGGCCGGTAACTCGATTGCTTATACGCTAAAAGTCCGTAAGGTATGCAGCTACGGTAGTTGTTTGGGTGAGCTTAAAAAGTGTCACTTCATGATCTTCGTATGCCGAAGGTCCAAAGCGTCATTCTACTTCTCTCTTGAAATTGGTCCATGATGGAAGTAGGTCGTTATTTGCCAGGTTTTGGTACCATGCCAATGCGTCACCAATGAAGTAAAACATGGTCAAGGAAACTCATTCATTGGCGGGGTTTTGGTAATACGCGAAGAAGTTTTCTACTTGAAAACTCCATCCGAGTGGGTTGGATCCATCAAAGAGTGGCAACGTTATTTTTGGGGTACGATTATGGTTTTAGTTGTTCGACAAGGACTATGGTGAGCAGGAGATCGATTGTGGGGATTTGAATTTGGATCGGGATGATGAGTCGGTGTTTAGTTTATTGGACATGGTGGTTAGCACGTTGGCTTGGAGGTCGAATTTAGTATGTAATGTGCGGGTTTCTTCGATCAAAGTTTGGAATTGGGAAGTTTGCTGCGCTGCAGGCCTGCAGCGTTTGAAGAGTTGGTGATAGGGGTGTTCAAAAAAAATCCGAATCCGGATTCGAATATGAAATATCCGAAATTTTTGATTATCCGATTTTCGGATATCTGAAAATCGGATAATCCAAAATTTTGGATTCGGATTCGAATCCTATTTTTAATTTTTTTTTGGATAATCGGATTATCTGTATCCGAAATATTAAAAAATATCTATATTATATATATATATATATATATATATAATATTATTTACATATATACTATATATTTAATCCATTCCAAGTTAACCTAACCTAAAACTAACATAATACGCCTTTCTCGAATCTGAAATATTAAAAAATGTAATATATATTGAATGTTTGTTTTACGCAGGTTCGGTTTTAGACTTTTAGCATAAGAGGAAGTGATTTTTTGAATTTTTTTTATTAAGTTTTGGATTATCCGTTGGATTATCCGAATCCGAAATTTCGGATATCCTTCGATATCCAAAATTTCGGATTCGGATCTCAATATTGACTATCCAAAATTTTGGGTTATCCGATTTTCGAATATCCGAAAATCGGATAATCCGACTTTAAACACCCCTAGTTGGTGATGAGTTGTTGTAATAACTCGTTGATGGAAGGTTGTTGTTCGTCAGAAGTAGTGTCTTACTGTCTTTGCGAGGGGCCATGGGAGGGTGAGTTGGTGAATGAAACCACCAATTATAGTTAATCGTTAGAGCGGATTAGGCTCTTGAAGAAAACTTGAAATAGAGAGATAATCTGGGACAATTTTCTGGATGATTTCCATTAAGCAAAAACATTACAACTTAAATAGGAAATGAGACTACGTGTCCACTATGCCACTAAGACATATACACAATGTCATACCTTTATTATTAGCCATGTATACTCACTATATGAGATCACTAGCTAATTACCCCGGGAGGGTCTCGGGGTTGAAAAATCTAATTTTACGTGATAACCTATTGCAAATGGCTTAAGTTAACTAACCAAAAAATTTCTCAATCATTGCATTTTCATAGTATTTTAAATGATAACATGGCGATTGGGCTGATTTTCAACATCGTAGATAAGAACCTGGTTTAAAAGAAAAAACATGATTAATGAATAACATGAACACTTTGTGTGTTTTTTTTTCTTGTATAAACGAAACCCCACAAAAAATAGTCGATTTTTTCTCCGTTTTTTTATATAGCACTATGGTACTCGTTGGAAAGATAATAAAACGCTCGTTAATTTGGTATAATTTTTTTCTTTAAAAAATCCCGTATATAAAAGATATAAACATTTAAAATTTATGGGAAGAAACATAGAGAGAAAATTTTAAATTTATTTTTAAATTCTTTTTTCCTAAAATAACTCAATTTAATTTTAGTAATTGAGAATTTAGGGTTTTATATTTATCTTTTTTAATTAAAAAAGGAAATAATTCAAAAATGTAATTGAGAATTTGGGGTTTTATATTTATCTTTTTTTAATTAAAAAAGGAAATAATTCAAAAATACTAAAATCTTTCAATTATGATGCCACGTGGCACTCTCAAGGGGAGGTTGAGGCCTCCATTGCACGCCACGTCAGCATATACGTTTTCTTTTATCTATAATACATTATAAAGGAGGAGTGATGTACAACAAGATAATTTACATTTCCGTACAACTTAACAAGCAACATGTACAACATATTTAAGCAAGAAATTTAAGGGTATTATGGGCATAATTGAGACAATTAAGACACTTAAGAGGGTAATATAGGCATTTCATCCACTTCCTCCTTTACAATATCAAAAGACTTTTACAATACTACCCTCCTTCCATCCATACCCTTCAATTGTTTGCCTTCTTCCTTCATAAATATAGATCATTAACCTCTTGTCCCTTTAAGTTCCATAACCCTAAGGATCAAATTGAATGAGATTGATTGTGAAATTCAAGTCCTCCTCTTATAACATTCAATTGAAGGCCTACATGAACTATCTTGCCTTCAAAAAAATGCTTATGTAAGAACTATTACTTATTTTACTATTTTCATTTTCTTTGTTTATTGCACAAAGTTTGCAATGTTTTATATTGTTTTTTTTTTTTTATTTATGCACCTAGATTTGGACAAGCACATTGCAACGAACAATTTTGATTGCAAATCAAATTGTTGGATTTCCCAAGGTTAGTTTTACATGTCACATAAATTGCTTCTTTGATCACTTATCATTTGTAAAATTTGTGTACTTTCTTTACGTTATAGATACAATGGCATGCACTTGATGAGATAAATGTTGGTGTATGTGACGGTATGACGTATGAAAAAATAAAGAAGAACATTCATGAAGAATACGAGTATGTTAAATATGAAATATTCAAAAAAATTTTTATAATTTTATACCTTTCCATTCAATGGTCTTTTTTTAAAGGTCAAGGAAGAAAGACAAACTCAGGTATCGATATCTTCGTGGAGAGTCGTATCTTGATGTTACAAAGGTATTGAATTCAAATACAAGGAAAAATCTCTGTTGAAAATATATAAAGTAAATAATTAAAGTTTTGGTATTTTAAGCAACGTCAAAAGTTTGCAGTTGTGTATATAACAGGTTGGAGCCGGTTATTATTGAGTTAGAACGACAACGCGCACCGGTTATTATTGAGCCGGTTATTCCATCATTGCCCTTTAACCATACCTATCTCTTTCAATTCCCTCCTTTACTTCTTTATTACTTCTCAGACAACTCAAAGGTTCTTGCAATTGCAATTGAAGCATTTGTCAGTTACCCACTCATCATATTCCTGAAGGTGTGCCTCCGTATTAAGATATCCTCCTTCCAATTTCTTACCCTCATAACAAATCAGCCGTGTTACAGATAATTGTTTTCTCAAGTTATTGGTAATTTTTCATGCTTTGTGGTTATTTTAGGCTTTGTATTGTTTGTTTTTAGTTTATTTGCGGTTCCAAATTCGCGGTATTTATATGATGATGAAAGAAACCCCACTGACCTACATAGAATTCAACGGCCAGTTTTGAAGTTCTTGTAGGTTAGTTTTTCTTTTAATCAACTATCCGTTTTCTAAATTCGTGTTGATATTATTTTATTTTTATACTTTTAAAACTATTCATGTATATTTTTATTACTTGTAATTGATTATAAGATTGTTATGTGATGATGATGTGGTACAGGGTTAGTTTCTATAATTTATATAGTTTATAATATTAATCAATTACTTAGTTTTGCTTAACTTTAGTATTTGTTTCTAAATGTTGAAACTATAAAAATTTCAATCTTGATTCATAAATCATAATAGGCAACTAATTTCGTTTATTCATTCCACTTAATTTTTTCATTCGTATTGTAACAGTACTGATTTCTGAGAAGATTAACATGGACCTTTGTATAACACCCTAGGCAAATCCCACATCGGCCGTGGCCAGGAGAGATCCTTGGTTCATAAGTAATCCAAAGCCTCTTAAATCACCAACGCGTTTTGGGCTTAATGTTAGTGGATGAGAGGAGAACTCCACAGTTAAGCGTGCTCAGGTAGGAGTAGTATCAGGATGGGTGACCTCCTGGGAAGTCTCCACCGGGGCGATCGAAAACAAATCCGTGAGCTCTGGATGGGCAACCCATCGGGGCAAAGCGGACAATATTGGTGGTGAGAGGGGCCGGATGTTACAAATGGTATCAGAGCCACTCCTGTGCCGTTCGGGATGGTGGGGCAAACCTCATCGAGGACGATGAGTCCCTAAGGGGGGGGGGGGGTGATTGTAACAGTACTGATTTCTGAGAAGATTAACATGGACCTTTGTATAACACCCTAGGCAAATCCCACATCGGCCGTGGCCAGGAGAGATCCTTGGTTCATAAGTAATC
Source organism: Ambrosia x helenae (assembly GCA_030844895.1). NCBI lineage: Eukaryota > Viridiplantae > Streptophyta > Magnoliopsida > Asterales > Asteraceae > Ambrosia > Ambrosia x helenae. Next base: position 13,890,442 of record CM061230.1, on the reverse strand, counting down.
CAAAGCCTCTTAAATCACCAACGCGTTTTGGGCTTAATGCTAGTGGATGAGAGGAGAACTCCACAGTTAAGCGTGCTCAGGTGGGAGTAGTATCAGGATGGGTGACCTCATGGGAAGTCTCCGCCGGGGCGACCAAAAACAAATCCGTGAGCTCTGGATGGGCAACCCATCGGGGCAAAGCGGACAATATTGGTGGTGAGAGGGGCCGGATGTTACACGTATGCATGCTTAAGCTGTAGTTTTTTTGTAATTTGTAGTTGCTTGGTTGTTGGATTGATCTTTTTTAGTAACAATGTGAAAAACTTTTATGATTGAACCATATTTTTCTAAACTCAGTGGAAAGTAGATGGTGTAAAAAACCATTTAACACTACATTGAACTAGAAGCATGTTGAGCCTTAGCTATTTCCGTCATAACAGCACTCACATTTGCAGCTTGCTCGATACACCCAACCTTATGCAGTTAATCTGTAAGTAGGGGTGTTCAGAATTCGATTCGGATTCGAAAAATTCGAAATTCGACTTAGTTCGATTCGATTACCAAGAATTCGATTCGATTATTAAGAATTCGAATTCGATTCAATTCGAATTCGAGTCCAGTAAATCGAATACGAATCGAATACGAATTTATGATTTTAAATTCAATTCGATTCGAAATTCGAATAAAAACTGTACATATATATTTTTTAAATATATATACACACATACACATTATTATATACACAAATTTACACATTGAAAAAAAATAACTTCTAAATTTTGGTCAAACTCTAAGAACCCATAGTGTTTAGAATTTTTACCATAACTATATTTTACGAGTTTACCTTATATATCACAAAACTCTAACAAAATATACTCTCTACTATTTTTACTATCCCCGTATTTGACATATTGTTGTTTATTAGTTTTGTAGATTTGTATTTTATATGTTAAAAATAATGAGTTTGTATTAGTTTTAAAACTAAAAATAAAACGGTTTATTTTTTATGGTGAACTTGAACTAAATCGAATTTATTCGAATTCGATTCGAATTCGAGTTTCTTATTCGAATCGAATACGAATCGAATAAATTAAATTTTAAACGAATACGAATCGAATACGAATTCAGGTAAAAATATTAAAAATTCGAGAAATTCGATTCGAATAATTCGAAAATTCGTTATTCGATTCGTTGAACACCCCTATCTGTAAGTACAACACAAGTATTAGGATACACATGACATCAAATAATTTGGCGCGACTCCCCTTAAATATCTCATGCTTTTTTTTGTATATGCAGATGTTCTTTTATGGATTAGTAAGTGGCATGCTTTGCATCTCCATTGAGCTTTCTGGCACATTGGGTTATTTAGCTCATGAGTATCTTTTAGATGGTATGACCAAGTAATCTTGAACTACTTAAATTTTACACAAAACTGATTTATGTTAAGACACTTTTTATTAAATTGTTTTTTTTTAATTTGATGGTATGTTTTCCTTGTACAGTTCATGCTGATGCTGCTATCGAAAAGTTTTTTAATTTTAAGACAACAAGCCCATAAGCTACAATTACTTAGATATTCGTGTAACTTGGTAGAGCAAGTCTTCGTCACATGAACTTTATGCATACATCTAAAAAGAACTAAGAGTTATCACAAGTGGAAAATGTATTATATAGCCATATGACATTAAAGTAATCAGCACAAGGAATTGCAATTGCAATTGAAGCATTTGTCAGTTACCCACGGGTCACCAAGTTCGAGGCACCTAAGGCGTCTCCGATGAGGCTTCTCGTATTGGCATATAGATATCACATGTAGAAGAGAATATCTATATTTTGTGTATACATTGAAGTTAAATATAAGGCATTGATGTTAGAAACTTCTTTCACATTGAATGTTAGAAGTAAATGTGTGTTAATTAGTTATCATTTGAAGGGTTTAATAGTTATGGGGTTTTACTTTATTATATTTAAAGTTGAAGTTATGTGTTATATAGTTATGAAAATGATAATTGATTGTCATAATCATTAGTTTGTAACTGATTCAACATTCAATATTCTTCAATTATCTTGTTCTTCATCATCTTAATGGTAATAGTTTAGGGAAGGCATCATCTGTTTGTATAAAAGTAATAGGAAAAAAAAAGGAATAACTAATAAAATTTGTTGTACAAGAATAGGGAAAATAGAATAATAATCAATAAATCTATATTTGAGATCTGTCAACACATTTGTATATGTCAAGTTTTAATATTTAGGTTGTAATTATTTACAAAGAAGCTGGTTGACGACTCCACTGACCATCAAGGCTATAACCTGATGTGAGTATTTTTCATGCATTGTGTCTTGGTTTAATGAGCCATCTTTACTATATGTCAAAACCGATCGGGTTGGCCAATGCAAATTCTCGCCCCACAATGCTTTAATTTTTTTTTTTTTGTAAGGTTTTATTTGAATCTCGCGGCAACGCGCGGGTAAACCCACTAGTATATATAGATAGAAGATAGATGAATCCACTAACTACTTAAAACAGACCAATGGGGTGGTGGTCCATTGGCAAAGGCAAAGCCTTTAAAACACCTAGGTTGTGGAAGGTCTTGGGTTCAAGTCCCATAGACTACACAAGATTTAAAAGAAATTAACCTTTCAAAGAAAAAAAAAACTACTTATAACAGATAAACAATAAAAGAAATAAACTGCAAAGTCTTTCCAAACTTTCGGATCAAGCCCCATATCGAATAGGCTCCTAGTTGCTCTTTTGGGCCTGTTTTGTATTGATGGGCCGGTTGGCTGTTGGCCTGTTGGGTCAATAGGCCGGTCCATATCATAAGGTTACCTAGAAGATGGTCCCTAGCAACAATAGAAGATGTTTCTTTCGACCAGTTGTTTGATCGCTTCAAGATATGTACTTAGACACTTTTGTATATAATTTAACGATCAAATTTATAATAAGATTAATAGGTGAACTTTTCGTAGTTACTAGTGGGAATACCCGCGCGTTGCAGCGGGTGTTTTATAATTTGCAAAAGATGGGTGCGTAATCTGTTGTTGCCCCCAGGTTAATAATTTTGATTATTATTGTTACAATCAATTTGTCGGGCTTTGGGGCAGGTGTCAGATATGACCACATACAAATTTAGGCATACTCGAAACCCACCAAGGATAAACAAGAGCGATAGCTTTGACCCACACCCATAATGATTTCCTAGCTACAAACCAAACACCCATAAGAGTTCTATTAATCACTGTTTTGATTTGCAAGTAGATACCTTTTCAAAGCAACGATCGAATTGTCCCGAGCAGTGGTAAATATAAGTTATGCTACAAAACTTGGAGTTTGGAAAGAAAAAGAAGACTTATTACACATGATTGTAACCCAACCCTTTAGTATGTATATATGAATGATTTAACTTTTAACAATCACATTAGTGGAATAAAAATGTATATAATCTACAAACGGGGCTGACGTCAAATGCCTACTTCTTCGGCCTTCAGCCCTTCACTTCTTTTTCTTGAAACCAATCTAGCTAGGTGTCACCAGTCATGATTCTGTGGTGGGTGAATGTGAACCTTACCGAAATCAAGATTTTGATCATGGTCTTCATAAAATACATATATATTTTCAAATAGCACACATTTTTTAACCATCAAACAATTTCAAACAAATAAAATTTATACTAAAGAGCAAACAAAGCCATATTGATGCCTCAACACTCCCACCGTGATAACCAAATTGCAATTAACCGTCAATATGAACACTTAACAAACATCAAATTCAAACCATTATTTTCAAATGTGATATGGGAAGCTAGAAACCAGCTCTTCGCTCTTCGAAAGAGTATTCAAACTCTTATTCAGGAATCATTCTCTTAGTTACAGCTGTCGTTTGTTTGTATTTGAGCGCAGGGGGTGAAGGGTACTATCGGAATTATATTTTTCTGGGGATTCGGTTTTCTTCCTATGTTGTAGTAGGTTTCGGTTTTGAAGGAGTTATATAAATGGTGTCGTATTTGTTTGAAATGTTTCTATAATATTTCGTGTTTTGTGTCAGTTTCTATCACTTTAACCTTTAATGAAATAGGTGAAAATGGCTTCCAGAACGTGCACTCTAATTCACCCTGATTGAGTGTTTCTTGTTACCAGCCATGTTTAAGCCTCTCCTCCCTATTATCAAATAAAAAAATATTGAGGAAAAAAATGAGTATAACGGGTCAAGCTGGGTTATATTTTATCTCTATAATAAAAGATAAAAAGCTAGTTTAGAAGGCATCGGGTCAAAAGTCCCCAAAATGGGTAATGTATGAAGGAAATGATAGTTCAAAGAAACGGGTCAAAAGCCACCCAATCATTCTTCTCAACTGGTCGACTTGGGGTATGATTTATCTTAAAAAATTAATGAATAAAGATTAGAACGCAATGTCAATAATAAATAAATTTATTACATCATTTTATATACCCGTGTCTCTTTATTTCTTCCTCCTTTTGTTCTCTTAGCCGATCCTGGACTTGACATAGTAGAATTCAAGAAACTTTCAGCTTTGTTTATTCTAAAGTTGTGTTATTTCAATAATATTAACTTCGTAATCATATTTTTCTTTTAAAAGCATGTTTTCGACCCGTCACCTGGCCCGCCTAATTTGTCATCTGTGCGAAAAGCCAAATCATATATAAGCTAGAAACAAGTTCTTACCACATCATAAATAAATTCAACACTATCATTTCATAGCTAAAGCATCCACCATTTCTGTTACAAGAATGATACATGAAAATAGTCATACATAGGATGTGAAATAATTAAACAATACATGAAGTGTGTGTGAGAAAGAGTACCTATAGATAATATGAACATAAAGCTTGCATACTATCAATGAAAGTTTCTCCATGGAATGGAAAAGAATTTGTTATGAATGATTATTATAAATAAAACATAATCAATGAATAATTGATTGGGAGAGCTCTTCATATGGTCCAAGAGGGAATGTGAAGAGAGTTAAGGGTACTATAGGAATGATATTTTAGCTTTTAACTAAAAACAAAAGATAAAATTACTCTACTAACCTTCTAAGTGTCTTAATTGTCACAACTATCCCCATAATACCCTTAAATTTCATGCTTAAATATGTTGTACATGTTGCTTGTTAAGTTGTATGGAAATATAAATGACTATGTTGGCCATCACTCCTCCTTAATAAGATAACTAGTGGGAATGCCCGCGCGTTGCAGCGGGTGTCTCAACTGATATCAGATTCAATTATGATATCTATAACGAACCACCACCCATTTCGGGTTTCAAACAAGTTTGTTATAAATGTGATTACATGTCATTCGTAGCGTCTTTCTAAATGTGTCTGTATAGATAGATATATGTAGGGGTTGACGATATCCGTGTTATGGGCTACCCGTTACTCGTTGCAATTTTTTCTCTAGGAGATCTATGTCATCCTCTTTATATACTTTATATTTACATACGTATTTGTTGTTGATATATTTTGTGCGTGTGTACTGATTTGAGCTTTAAAGTTCTTTAATACTATGTTTTTTTCCCAATTTCCTCTCCAAAAGATCAAATATACGTCTATTATAAGAATTCATGTTTACATGTCGCACAAACTATTTGAACCCTCAGACACCGCCTTGGTTACTCCCAGTTTTTGGAGATAAAAACAGATGGCTGAAAACTACAATTATATACCCCAGCATCATAGAATACTCCTCTTTTCGTCATCTTTTCCAAGATTATTATTGCAGTTTCAGTCTAGCCTAAAACGAAAATCCCATGAATGAGAGAATTATAGGTCAGGTTTTTCTCCATCATTGACCATCTTAACAAACAAAACAACGGCCGTGTTAGTATCATTTTTTCTGCAATATGTGTTTAACGGTGTATAAGGTAACTTATTAGGCCTTAATCCTTTGCATATTTTTTAGAATTTCAACTGCTTTTGTTTTGTAACCGTGACGACATTGAGCATCAATGATGGTGTTATAAACTTGAATATTTATCACCAAACCCATTGACGTCGTTTATTTCATAAGTCTATCTACAATACCAAGAGTTATTTCCAAAATTGCTTTCATAGTTTTCTTTATCAATTAAAGATTAAATTACGTATGTGTAGACCAAACTTATAATCTATAAAAAAATCATGTATCCTGTGCAGAAGGTCTTACAATTTTTCTTTACCAACTTATTATTAATTTTAACAAAAGATTAACATGATGAAATAAAGCAAAAGTGTTGTTGATATATTAACATGATGAAATTCTATTCAATTTAATGGAGGGTCTCATTATTCATTTTAGACATTCAATTACAATGGGGGGTTTCACTAATAACTTATGGTGATGAAGATGGGAGTAGGGCAAGTTGGGATTGTATAATAGGTATCAAAGGTGGGACACAAGGGTAAATTTGGAAGAAATGAGGTAAAAACTTGAGGATTACACTTGAGACTCTTGAGATGCCATCTTAAATTTGCCAATTTGGGGTGGACAATTTATAAGTATAAGTATAATTGTGTTGTTGATACTTCGACTTGATAACAAATTTGAGATATGGGTCATCAAGCAGGAATCAGTGGGCGATTATTTGTAAGCTCTTGATGTCTAGGAATTTCTGAGCAGAAATGAAATCCAGAGAACATGCTCCACTTTAACGAATCGATATGTCTGAAGACCGAGAGATGTAAAAGGGATATATAACTACATGATGGTTTAGTTAAGGTGGTATACGATTTAAAGTTATTAAGAGTAATAACTTGCATTAATAATGACATTAAAAAGCTAGTTATTTAGTGGTTATACTTGCTTTGTCTTAACCTATAACTTAGATTTGTAGGAACTTTTTTACTAATCAAAAGTCATGAATTAACATTTCATTATTGTTTGAAATTTAAATAAAATTAAAGACGGTCTAATATTGATGTATAAAGAAAAAAGGAGTTTATTTTTTAAATTTTTTTAGCAAATATACATTTTCATGTATCTTGATATTTTTGTGGCTCGGTTTTAAATAACAATCACAATTTTTGTAAGGATCAAGTAATCAAATGTTTTATATTATATAAATTTAATTTAATTTTTTAATTTGATCATTAAACTTCGTAAATAAAAGTTCCGACTTTTATGTCATTAAAGAAAAATTACTTGGTAAACAAATATTTTATGTCAATATTATTGAGTTTAATATTTTGTAAGTACTTTTTACTAACCAAAAGTCATGAGTTAACTTTCATTATTGTTACACTTATTGAAATTTAAATAAAAACTATTTTGTTTAAATGAAATTTAACAAATCTAATTATTAGATTTGAAAGACAATATGATATTATGTAGAAAGACAATTTTATCCCTTTACCAAGTTAATTAAGTATTGTACCTACCATAAGCATAAGATATTGTAATTACTTAAATTTTATAGTCATCCTTCCCAAATGCTTTATAATAGTAATAATAATTACTTAAATTTTGTAGTCATCCTTCCCATTCCAAATGCTTTATAATATAGTATAGATATCGATATTTGCCAAAGAAAATATAGAATTCATGATAATAGAAAAGTACTAAAGAGTCAAGAATCAAAATTAAGGGAATAAAAACATAAAGAGATAGCACGTATTGAATCTTATAAACAACATGTAGCAAAATGCTTGATACGTATAAAAATTGGTACTTAAAAACAAAAATCACCTCTGCTTTTGAAAATCTTTATAATAGTATAAGGAGATGATGAGACCTTTCGCGTTATCCCTAGTGATCTCTAATCCATCTTTTGCCATTTAGAGACAATGTTAATGCCACCTGTCAATTATCATCAATCACCATAAATCCACAAACTCATTTTTTTCCATTAACACAGTTTCATGCTTAAAAAAACTATTTGACCCACTAAATCAAATTCTTAAAAAAATACTAATTAACATCACAAGGTTTGCGTATCAAGCTTTAATGTAATGCCATAGAGAAAAAAAAGAAATGATAAATAAATTGAAAGATACGGTAAGGAACCTGTGATGATAGAAGGGTTTTGAGGCGAGAAACCAAAGAATTGCGTTTGGTGGTTTATGTGGTGATTCTTGTTGTTGAACCCATATAGATATATAAGAGGAAGAAGTTACTAATGAATTGATCATGATGATGATGAAAAGTTGATAATTATGATAGATTAATGATTATGAGAGGTTGAAAGGTCTCACATTTAAGATGCATCATAGGTTGTATTTTGTATTCTAAATGTTGGACATGAGGGTAGAATTGGGATAAGATTTTAGGATGTGAGGTATTGGATTATGCTAAATTTACTATTCTACCCTTCTAAGTGTCTTAAATGTCCATAAAGTTCCAATTATACCCCATCATGTAAGCATAATTCAATTGTACATGTTGCTTGAATAGTTGGAGGCTTGACAAAATTACAATCTTGATCATCACTCCTCCTTAATAAGATAATATAATATAGATATAGATACTATTAGTGGGAAGACCAAATTCGATATAAGCGAAGTTGGATGAGCAATGAGTTTTGACAGGATTACATACATATATACTCCACTTGCAAACCTATCTCATGGCTAGACTCAAACTTAGTTTAGAGGTGTTAATTTGTTATTTGTCATCATTTAATTCATTTCTTTACGTATTTGTCTTCACACCAATAAGGCAATAAGATCATTAGATATAAGTTTCTTGCAAAATATGGACCTAGCATTTCTTCAAGTGTGTCACTATTCGATGTTAGGATGTCTATTATTCGATTACAGTTTTTTGTCAAGTCTGTCTCGATCAATCGAGTCGAGACATTATCTTGTCAAAGCTAAAACTGTAAGTTTTAACAAATAAACAAATTCAAATATGTAACAAATAACAATGTTTAGTCTATAATTATATAATCAAACAAAACTTAACAAAAGTTTAAGAAGACACTTGGGTATGTCATATGTGGGTTGCCACTTGGGCCTAAGTTAACTAGGAGATTTTAGGCTTAAAAGATGTGGGCTTTGGTTTAATGGGTTGACACTATGGCTTAAGTTGAGTGAGTTTTTAGTAAATGTCTAACCCATTAAACCAACTTAGTTTAATATAGGTGGCTTTAAGAAGTTGTATATCATTTTTTTTAAGAATTAATTACAAGGTTTGTATATGTGACTTACCCATTTTATTATTTTCATACATATTTATTGAAAATTACACCATTGGTACTAACTTTTACAAATGGTTTCAATATTAACACTTGTGTTGTACCGACGGCGAAACCATTTTCAGAATTATTTACGCGATTGGCACATGTGAGGTGTTAATGGTGAACGCTTTTATAAAACGTGATACCAATTATGTAAATTTCAATAAATAGGTACGCAAATGACAAAATGAGTAAACTACAAGTACTAACATTGTAATTCATTCAATTTTTTTTTTGAAATAAATTTAAAAGTATTTTGCTTTTGGTATTATCATGAATAGTCCAATGGGTTGGTGATTCAGAGATTTTAGACTTAGTAGACGTGGGCTTTGGTTTAATGGGTTAACACTTTGGCTTAAGTTTTATTTACTTATTTAGTTAAAAACAGGCTTAAATTAGTATAAGTGGATTTAAGAAGTTGTTTATCATTTTTTTAAATATATATTAAAAAGTATTTTTCTTTTGGTTTTAGGGTATCACCACCATTCCCCTGCTCCTTAAAGACACCTACAGAAAGATTTTTGTGAAATAATTTAAGTTAATAAATGTCATAAAGTCCTAGAGTGTCACTTTGCCACAAATTCTCCTTCAGATAATCCGAACACACAACTTAAACATTCAATCTCTTAATAGGTTTCACATGTATAAGTTTCATCAACACAAATATGAACTTTTGAAATCCAAATAGCTGCCCATGGACATTCCTCTTGCCGTGCCATGCCACTTAAGTACTTTCATACGCATTCATGAAGAAGAATGAAACACCATACATCTTTGATATCCACAACGTCTCTTTCGACAACTTGTATCGAAATGTCTAACCCTATTAATAAATGGAATGAAATACCATATATCTTTGATATCCACAACGTCTATTGTCTCTTTCGACAAGTTGTATCGAATGTCTAACCCTAGCTATTAATAAAATGGAATGAAACACCATATATCTTTGATATCCACAACGTCTATTGTCTCTTTCGACAAGTTGTATCGAATGTCTAACCCTAGCTATTAATAAAATGGAATGAAACACCATATATCTTTGATATCCACAACGTCTCTTTCGACAAGTTGCATCGAATGTCTAACCCTATTAATAAAATGGAATGAAACACTGTATATATTTGCTATGCCGTGTCTTACGATCGACCAGTTGTGGCTAATGTCTAACCCTGTCAATAAAATGCATAAGTTTTCATTTGAAAAATCATTCCAATCAAGGATTAGAAAGAACTTTATCAAAATGCACTATATAACATCATAATCAAATGTTTGAAAAAATAAATAAATTGGAGCTCTATGTTGGCTCTAAAAACGACTTTGTGGCGTCAGTTTACCTCAACCATTGATATACAAATTAACAAATAGGGTTCTCAAGCCTCTCAAATGGATTCCAATGCAAGAGTGGCCGACATCCATTCTATATGCTCTTTGTTTTTTTTGACTATTTGTATGCACGTACAATTCACATTGCTTAAGTTATGTATTACACAAAATTACCAACAAGACTATCCGTTGCGCGAGCGCTTAGCCGTGAGCCACAAAAACATTCCACTTGGCTAGCTGGATCCATAACATGCTTGAGCAAGAGCTGGCGCGAGCTACTAGCCGTTAGCCAACGGCTAGTTGTCCTATTTAAATAAAAAAAACTAATTTTTATTCACCAAACAAATCAAATACAATATTCAATCAAGCTACACTTCAAAAAAGCACGCAAACGAAAAATGGACTCGGAATGGCAAAATTGCTATCAACCCGCAATGGACTTTTTTGATGAAGAAGAGTATGATGTTACAACGAACGAAATCGAAGTTAACCTAAGCCAAATGCCACCACTTTCACTTTCACCGGAATTAGTCCCGGATACACAACCACCAACAACTCAAAGGCGAGGTGGAAGAGGTGGTGGCCAAGGTGGTGCTAGAGGTGGTGGCCGAGGACGGACGGCCGGCCGAAGTGGTGCAAGGGGTGGTGGTAGGGGTGGTGGTAGGGGCGGTGAATCGCCCGACCAAGATATTCGACCAAGGCGCCAATGACACCTTGGACCAAAGACGAGAAAATAGCCCTTTGTCGGGCTTGGGTTGAAGTATCAGAGGACCGAAAAGCGGGTATGTATTTTTTTTTCAATATATATATTTTTTAAATATACATATTTGATTTTTTAACATTAATTTATTTCCTTATGTAGCCGATTATCAAAAGGCTAAGATTTTTTGGCGACGAATCCGAGACCTTTTTAATGAGCAAGTCGGGAGCACTATGCGTTCGGCCGATATGATTTCCGGCCGGTGGGCGGAGATTAGGAAATATGTGGGTTTGTTTACGAACCTTCATAACAGGAACGCTGCTCGAATGCGAGTGAGCGGGTCAAGTGATCTACGTGTATCAATTTACTTGTAACAAATGGAAATAGGAGGTCTTGCGCAAGTACAAGACCAACAAGACGTGGGATGAGGAGTATTTGTGGAGAATCCTACATAATTGCTCCAAATGGGTGGAGCTAATTTCTGTTGAAGACATGAGCGAAGGCGACGTCGCCTCATCATCAAAGTGAGCCAATACGTCTTCATCGGGTGGGTACATCTCATCTACGAGCTCAGATGCTCACGTGGGGGTTGACCTCAATGATGAGGGTCTTCCCCCGTCTCCCCTTGGTCGACCCGTTGGAAGGGACAAAACAAAGGCTAAACAACCTGTTAACAAAGCCGATGCGGAGTTCTCGGGGGAAATAACCAAAACAAGGACGACGATCTTTCGACGGCCAAAGCTAAAGTTCATAAAGTTCGAATGAGGGACATGGACTTTTTAGCGAGAGACTTTAGCAATATACCAATGACTCGTCGAAAGATACTTGAACTAGAACAAGCGCGTCTCGTGAAGGAATACGAGATGGAACAAGAACACCCCATCGACGAGGAAGAGTAGTTTATTTCTTTTAAGTAGTTTATTTTTTTTATTATTGTATGTGTTTTTAATTTTTTATTAATGAAAAATTTATGTTTATTATTTTTAATTATTATAAATTTAAAATAACAAAGTTTAAAAAAAAAATAAAAAATAAATAAAAACTGGATAAAGCTGTTGCTCACCTCTAGCCACAACACCATCAGGCTAGTGAACCAGAGCTTTATCACCTTGCCAACTGGGCGCTTACGTGACTAAATATGAGAGGATAGAGCCAGTGCTCACCTCTAGCCACAACGGAAAATCTAATATAGAAATATATGTCTCTTAGCCGTTTATTATGTAACTAGTGGGAAACCCACGCGTTACGGCGAGACCATTAAACTGAACAAAAAAAATAAAAAAAAACATTGAATCAAGCACACTGCACATACATGACGACAAGTTTACTCGCCATATTAAAAAATGTTAAAAATTATCGTATACAAAACTAAGTAAGTCGAAACCGTAACAAATCCACATAAAAAAAAAGAAATAACAAACTAAAAAAAACAGTAATGACTTGTTCACCTATGCTTAGATGACTTGTACATTATCACACGCAACTCTGTTTGAAATGAAGCTTACATTGAAACGTATATAAAAAAAAACCAATAAAGGAACTTTTTATTTCTCTTTCTTCTAAACACAAGATAATATTATAATGTTGTTTAGTAGGGTAAACTCTCATGATGTCAAATTATTCAAAGTTTTATAAACTATCTAATTCTATATAAAAGATTATAACAAAACATGTAGCATTATAAATTGTTTTTTATATGTTTTCTATTTTATATGTTCAAAGTAATTGTAGAAATAAATGTCATGAGTTATCATAAACATCTATTGACTATTGAATTCATTTAGATTAAATATTGTGTTTTAAAGACCAATTTGCCCCTAAAATGTAGTTATTATGTGCATTGTTTATTGTACCATAAACAAATTAACTTGTATTTCTTAAATTTTAAGAAGTCCTTGTCAAATGCTTTATAATATAGTATAGATATAGATATAGATATAGATATAGATATAGATATAGATATAGATATAGATATAGATATAGATATAGATAGTATAGATATAGATAGATAGTATAGATATAGATAGATAGTATAGATATATATATAGATATAGAACTATAGATATAGATATAGATATAGATATAGATATAGATATAGATATATTGTAATACTAGTGGGTTAGCCCGCGCGATGCGACGAGTTTCACCGAGTCTCTTTATGAGAGCGCAATCTAACCCAATCTATCGTAAACACTGATTATATTTGGCATTACTTTTGGATAGCGCAATACTTATTTCTCAAGTTCTTATAGTATTATCTAGTTTATAAAACTTTAAGGGGAAATGGAATTTAATAATCCCAACTTTGGGGGGTTGTAAAGGAGCAGTTCCAACTTGAAAGTTGTAATATAACGGTCCCAACTTGTCAATGTTTTTATTCTAATGGTCCCAAACTAACCCCAGTTAAGTTTTTCTGTTAAGTGCCACATGGCATCACACGTGGCAGTCCTACGTGGCACAGTATGTCCAGCTGGTAAAAAACGTGGGCCCCACTTGTTTTTTCAATTAAAAAAAATCTATTAATTATTTTAAAAAATCTTTAAAAACGTGGGCCTCACACCACACCACCTACACCACCAACACCACCACCAACCACCACCACCTAGGGGTGTTCAGAAAAACCGCAAACCAAATAAAAAACCGAAAATCGAACCGTAACCGTAACCAAAAAACCCAATCCGAACAACAAATTTGGTGTTTGGTTTGGTTTTAACCGAAACCGAATTGCTTATTCGGTGTTTGGTTTGGTTTTTGGTTCTACATTTTTTTATTTGGTTTATTTGGTTTACCGAATAAACCGGTAAAATAATTATTTATTAAAGCCCAAAATATTAAACCCAACCCAAAATAAATAAAGCCCGCCAATTTATAGAGGTAATAATCTGAGTATAAACTAGTAAACTAGGGTTCATTTTACTATTTCTAATTTTTATAATATTTCTGTTTGCGTGGTTTGATTTTTTGGTTTATATTTATTGCAAATTTTCTTTTCGGATTTTGGAACATATAGGTATATAAGTTAAAGAAAAAAACTTCGTTTCAATTTGGTTTGTTTGGTTGAATTTGGTTTATTTGGTTTTAAACCGAAACCGAACCGAATTCAATTTGGTTGAATTTGGTTTGGTTTTCATATTTCTAATTTGGTTTGGTTTGGTTTTTGGTTTGAGGTACAAAATTTTGAAAACCGAATAAACCGAATCGAATAAACCAAATAAACCGTAAACCGAACCGATGAACACCCCTACCACCACCAACCACCAACCACCTGCCACCACCACCTGCCACCACCACCAACTACCAACCACCTGCCACCACCACCAGCCACCTGTTACGAAGAATCCTAATTCTATACTCGATCAATTGACCAACGATTCGAACCTGTTAATCAAATTAATGTTAGGGCTATTATAGAAAAATGAATTCCGAACAAAACCATACTAAATAATCACACTAACCTGTTCGTTTTCGAGGTGTAATCGATTAAAAAGGGTGTTCCGCCACCGAGCATAAAACCAACGAATTGGAGCTTGATTTGGATGTTTTTGATGGGTTTTTTTTTGCACAGAATGGATCGACTAAGATGCAGGAATGATTATATGGCTTCAATTCGTGGTATTTATAAACGATTCAATAAGTGGGTTTGTTAAAATGACGGTAGTGGTGGTGGTGGTGAAGATGACGGTGGTGGCAGGTGGTTGTGGTGGTGGTGGTGGTGAAGATGATGAAGATGATGGAAATGGTGGTTAATGGGCCCACCTTTTTTTGACAGATCCACACTTTATGCCACGTAGGACCGCCACGTGTGATGCTGTTGGATCAGTTTGCTCTTTGTTTAAGTAAGAACTTGCTATCTTTGACACTTAAGTGTTTAGCAAGCTCTTGTATATCAGATTATAAGCACAACGGAATGTATAAGTTAAAGCAACACTTTTTACACTTAAGAGGAGTTATTACTCCCCCTTGATGATTGAAACTAATAATGACAAGTATTTATTATGAATCTAAGCAGTAAATGAGAATTAGATACTTAGACAGATTCACAATAAATACTGAAATGGAATAGAACAGTGAAAGTGTTTGAAGGATTTTTCTATTAAAATCAATGTCTAAAATAGAAGGTTGAAGCCTCCTATTTATAGACGTTTACATACATGTAACTTGCCCATAAAGCAAGTATACAAATATCAGAAACAAGTTGCACAAGTTGCAACATTGAAATAAACAATTACAGCTAAAAGTAATAATAAACAATAAACTACTGATACAAAAGGCGGTGGAAAATATCTGATGCTAAGTGCTGATGAATGACAAACTACTGATGAGTAGTTTGTCTTTAGTACTTCTGAAGTGAACTTGTCTGGTTTGGACTTCAGAACTTCTGATGAAGTTTCTTCTTCAGCACTTCTCATATCTTCTTTTCAGCAATTTCTTGTCTTCTCTTCAGTACTTCTATACTTAGCCAAAATGACATAAGTGAATTAGACTAAGGTTTCCAAAAGTGGCTTCACCAATCCTCTTTGTCCTAACAATCTCCCCCTGGATTGATGAACCCAAAACCTTACTAATTCCTTATGATCTTCTTCTGTCTTGAACAATCTTCCATATCTCTTTGTACATGGTGTTCTTGAGCTGGTTTAACTGTCCATCAGATAGAGATCCTCTCTGTGGTTCCAGATGTTGAATTGTGAGCAGGTCTTGTGTTGACAGTTTCTTTAGATCACTGATCTTCTTGTAAGCCCTGCTTGAAAGGTCTCTTCTTGTCAATAATACTGAGTTGTTATCAGTAAATGACCATCTGATGATAGGTACCTTTGACTTGTTAAAGTCAGAGGTATAAGGAACCAGACTTGTCCCTTGGGTTGATGATCCTGAGTGTTGGATGCTTTCTGTTTCAATTAACCTCAGGTGGGAGTCTCTTCCTTGTTGTTGTTGTTGCATATCAGGCATCTGAATAGTTGGGAGATGGTGTTCAGTCACTACCTTGGTATGCATCTTTTCTTTGATAGTCTTTTGGATTTGGTAGGCAAAAGTGGAAGGATCCCTGAATTGTGTTAACAGAGGTTTCTCTTCAATGTCAAAATCTGAATGAACTACTGAACTTCCTTCAAGTAGTACCATTTTGAAATCAGTTTTGACATTGTCCTCTGCTTTCTTTCTTTGAGTAGCAGGCCTTCTTGTTGATATACCAGAAGTTCTAACTACTGATCTTGAAGGATCAGCAGTTTGAAACTTCTCTAGATTTGCAGCCTTGGCAGCCTTGTATTTTCGATAAGTATCCATCAGTCTTTCTTCTTTCCATCTGGATACTGAGGCTTTTGAACCATAGCCCTCTGCTACTAATTCATCTATCATCTGGGCTCTCTTGGCCTTTTCTTCTTTACTTGTGGCCAGTTTGTCTGCAATCAGTTGTGCTCTTCTTGTTAGCTCTTGCATAGAGAGTTCCTTGAGTGTGTAGGCTTTAGTCTTGCTGTTCTTTGTGATGTAAGACATCAGTTGTTGTCTTTTGTCTTGTTCAGCAATCTCATCAAGGCTAGACTGCCTTTGTAGTTCAGCTTCATAGGCCTGAAGTTTTTCTTCATGGCTTAGGTCTAAATCATCCCTTTCTTCCAGAGTTTTCCAGATCAGATCTTCTCTGGCCTTCTTGTTGGCTGCAACTAAACTCTTCTCTAGTAATTCAGCTGATTGAGAGATTGGAGAAGGGTTTAGCACAGTCATTGTTGTAACTGTTGTAGTAGGCCTGATAGGATCAGATGTTGGTTGAATGGGAGCAGTTGTTCTGGAAGGGTCAGCAGTTTGAGATTTGGAAGTGTTAACCTCTGATGGGTTGACAACTGCTGATGGTTTGTCAACTACTGAAGGATTGTCTTCAGTACTTTCTGATTCTTCATCAGAACTTTGGTCATCAGAGGTTTCTTCATTATGCCCTTGGGATTCATCAGATTTTTCAGCATCCTCTATTTCTTGAATAGAGACACCAAACTGTTTGGCCAGTTTTTATTTTCTGGCTTGATTCTTCTGATCTCTTTCAAGGATGGCCACTCTTGCCCTTATCCTGGCTTCGAATGACTCCTTAGGTTCCCTAATTTTCCCCCCTTTTTGGATTCATCAAGTTTAGAGGTTGAGGGTTGGGAGAATTGACCTTGAAGATGAGCAATCTGTTTGCTGTTGAATTTAATCTTGTTGGACAGATCATTCATCTTTGTCTTGATCACTCCAAATTGGTTTTTGATTGACAGCTCCAAGTTAGCTGTGTATGTTTGGAAGTGATTCTTGATGAGAGTGTTCATCATGTGGTACAGGGGACCCTCTGGGCTGCATAGCTGGTTCATGTCTATGCTTGTTTGCCCAGGGAATTGGGTAGGCATTTGTTGTGAAGGGTGTGTTTTTGGGAGATCCTCATGTTGTACAGAGGATGCCACTCTAGGGGTTTTAGGGATTGAGTGGACTTTAACCTGTGCAGGGGTGACTAGCTTCTTGAGCTTGGATACCCCCGAAACAGGACCTTCATAAAGTGCCGTCAATTCAGTAGTTTTGGTTTTTGAAACATCATCCAAGTTAATGGAATCATCTGAATCCCTGATGTTGTCCTCATTGAGGACTGTCTCAGTTAAATCATGAGCTGAGCCCAACTCAGTTCTCTCATGAACCTCTTGTTCTTGGTTCTGAGGATTTCCTACTTCAGGCATTAAGCCTTCATCAGTAGTTGCCACATCTGAGGTCTTAGCTATTTTACTTCTATCCTCAGATCCACCACTGGGTGGTAACTGAGTAGTAGCAGCCTCAGATGCCCCAAGAGTCTCTAAAATTGGGCTTAAAGACTCTGGTCCACCCTCATCTCTTTGGTTAGGGCTAGTGATGTCCACATCCATGTCTGATGCTGTGGTTATGTCCCCTGTTTGATGTGGTTGTAGGGGACTGACATTATCAGATGGGACTTTCTCTTTTAGCCCAGAGAGAAGTTTGGCAATCTCTATTGCCTCTGGTTCAGAAATTTGAGGGGTTGGTTCAGTAGTTTGGGCAATAGGTGAAATAGGTTGGTCAGCAGTTTCAAAAGAAGTGTGAGTTGCAATAGTTTTTCTAAGTCTTTTTCTTTTGAATAAGATAGTTATGGGTGCTCTTGGTGGGGTTTGAGATGGATGAGACTGAGAGGGTGTTTCAGTCTCACCTATTTGAAGAGCAGACTGCTCATGAGCATGTTCAGGCATCTCAACCTCCTGAACAACTTTTCTTTTGGGTTGGTGGGTTTTTGTTTTTGTTGGCTTGGGCTTTTTGGCTTTTAGTGGTGTGAGTTTGGAAGATGTGGGCTTCAGGGGGACTTGTTGTTGTTCTCCCTGATCATCTTCTGGCCAGGTAGCCGGTTTGTTATGCCTAGAGTATGCTTGTGAGGTTAATGGATTTAAAGTTGAAACTTTTCCCACAAGCACCTCATTACCCAGTTCCCCTATTATGCATTGCATAATGAACCTTGGGTATAACAAAAACTTTTTCTTGGTATTATTATGATGTAACACCAACTCATTGAAAAATAATTTTGATGCCCTGAATTTGGTTTCATTCACTATGGAATGAAATATTGGTTGAAAAGTGGAGGGCATCTGGTCATAAGACCCTGTTTTTGGACTCAAACACATAATAATATAATGAAACAAAAGCTTGTATTTTGGTTCAAAATATTTTTTGAAGATAGTAGCATGGGGAGAGTACCTTGATAACCACACTCTGTCATGGTTAAGTGAATATTAGAATTAGCAACTTGATCAGGGGCAGCTACATCATCCAGGCCCAGTCTTGTTGCTAGTGTGGCCGGTGTGATGGTCAATGGTTTCCCTTTTATTCTTGAGTTGAGGGAAATGACTTCCTCATCAGCCGTCACCGTCTCAGCATTTGCCCAGAACTCATTTAGAGTTTCAGTATGAATTGGTGGGTTTTATTGTGAGAGCAGTAAAATATTGGGATTTTACGACAAGATCAATGATCTCATCGTATTGGGACCAGCCTTCTTGTTTTTCAAGAAAGGCCCTTTGATTGTGTCCCTGTTTTAGAATGAGAGCCATGTGGTTTGGGTTTTGATCGAACAGTTGATTTGCAGGTTTAGGTTATTGAGAGAGTTTTTGAGAGAGAAGGAGGGATTTTTTGAGTTTGAAAGGATAAGTGTTGAAAAAAAAAAGATATTTATCAGAAGTTTTTAACCGCTTGGATCTTCTTTATTAGAAGTTTTAAACCGCCTAGGTTAAAAATCTCTTTATCAGAAGTTTTAAACCGACTAGGTCAAAACCTCTGATGATGGGAAAAGTCAGATTTGCCCTTTTTGACTAAACTGCTGATGAAGGATTATCTTCATCAGTAGTTCCCATTTCCTCTTCAGTAGTTTTAACAGCTGATGAGAAATGTTTTATAAATACTTTTATTCATAACTTCTGAAGGTTATTTTATCAGAAGTTATACACTTTTCAGAAATTATCCCCATACTGATGTTTTGTTCATCAGTAGTTTCTCTCTTTTCAGAAGTTTTGTTTCAGACTTTTTGTCCTTTTGTAAGTGAAAAATGAAAAATATGTGCAGAATAAAATAAACACTTACAAATTTAGCATCCCAAGCATGGATACTAACTTCTAAAATGTTGATGTGTCAAGGGGTTTTGTGAAGATGTCAGCTATTTGATTAGCTGTTGCTACATGCTTCACCTCAATCTTGCCTTTTTCATAGCAATCTCTTATGAAATGGTACCTGATCTCAATATGTTAGGTTTTTGAGAACTGTACGGATTTTGAATGATGCTAATGGCAGATTTGCTGTCTACTAACAAAGGTGTCTTGGTTTCTTTGATTCCATAATCAAGAAGTTGATATTGGAGCCATTGTATCTGTGATGTACAACTTGCAGCTGCAATGTATTCAGCTTCAGCAGTTGAAGTTGCAACAGATGTTTGCTTCTTTGATTGCCATGACACTAGACAGTTACCCAAGAATTGACAACCACCAGATGTGGACTTTCTTGTCATCTTACACCCTGCATAGTCACTATCTGAAAAAGCTGATAACTTGGTATTGCTTGAAGCAGGATACCAAATTCCAAGTGTTGGAGTTCCTTTCAGATATCTGAAAATTCTTTTGACTGCTATAAGGTGTGATTCCCTTGGTGCTGATTGATATCTAGCACAGACACATGTTGAAAACATAATATCTGGTCTAGAAGCAGTTAGATATAAAAGGGAACCTATCATGCATTCGTACATGGTTTGATCAACCTGTTTTCCTTGATCATCAGGTTCAACTTGTGTGATTGGTGTCATGGGAGTGGAACATGATTTACAGTCTTTTAAAGAAAATTTGTTTAATAATTCTTTAACATATTTTGATTGATGTATAAAAGTTCCATTTGTTTGTTGCTTAATCTGCAGTCCCAAAAAGTACTGCAGTTCTCCCATGGTACTCATCTCAAATTTTGATTGCATGAGTTTCTTAAAATCATCACACAGTTTTGTGTTTGTTGAACCAAAAATGATATCATCAACATAAATTTGAACAAGTAGGACATGATTTCCAACATGTTTAATGAAAAGAGTTTTATCAATGGCACCTCTTGTAAAGTTATTTTTGAGTAAAAAGGTGGAGAGTGTATCATACCAGGCCCTTGGAGCCTGTTTGAGCCCATAAAGAGCTTTGTCCAGTCTGTACACCCACTCAGGATGAGAAGGATCCTCAAACCCAGGTGGCTGACAGACATACACCTCCTCTTTTATCTTTCCATACAAAAATGCACTTTTCACATCCATTTGATAAACTTTAATTTTGTTGGAAATGGCATAGGCCAGAAATAACCTGATGGCCTCAAGCCTTGCAACTGGAGCAAAGGTTTCATCATAGTCAATTCCCTCTTCTTGAGAGTACCCTTGAACTACCAGTCTTGCCTTGTTCTTGATTATCATACCAGCTTCATCTTGCTTGTTCCTGAAAACCCATCTTGTGCCAATTGGTTGCTTGTTTGGAGGTAAGGGACAGATTTCCCAGACCTGTTGCTTGTTGAACTGAAGCAGTTCATCTTGCATAGCTTGCACCCAATTATTGTCTTTGAGGGCTTCCTGGTACTTCTTTGGTTCCAACTGTGAGATAAAGGCTGAAAATAGGCAAAAGTTGGAGAGCTGGTTTCTGGTAAGAACACCTGAAGCTATATCACCCATGATTTGATCAAGTGGATGATCTCTGTGTTCAATCAGTTGTTGTAAACCACTGACAGGTGTAGGTGGCTCATGTTCTTCAAACAAACTACTGAGTTCTATAATATCTGGTTCAGATGTTCCTTGATCTTCAGTAGTTGGATCTACTGAACCAGAAGTTTGAGTTTGTTCCTCAGTACTTGTTTGATCAGAAGTTTGGGGAACTTCTGATGATTTTGAAGTTGACTTGATAACTGTTTGAGGAGTCCATGGTGTGGGATCCTCATCATCAAACCTTTTGTCACCATAATAACTAGGTTTTGATGAAGTAACAACCTTCTCAGGTCCAAAATGGATGTTGTCAAGGTCAAAAAGTTCAGCAGGATGTGCTGGAATAAGAGTGTGTTTTGACTCATTGAACTTGACATTCAATGTTTCTTCTACTATCTTGGTGTGAGAATTAAAAACCTTGTAGGCTTTTCTAGTTGCAGAGTAACCAAGAAAGTAACCTGAGTCAACTTTGGCAGCAAACTTTGAAATAGATTCCTTGATGTTCAAGATGAAACATTGACACCCAAAAGCCCTGAAAAAGGAGATAAGGGGCTTCATGCCATGAAGAACTTCATAGGCAGTCTTGGAATGTCTCTTGACCACAAGAACTCTATTCTGAACATAACATGATGTGTTAACTGCTTCTGCCCAAAAGTACAAGGGCAGTCCAGAATCAGCTAACATTGTTCTTGCTCCCTCTATTAAGGTTCTGTTCTTCCTTTCTACCACACCATTTTGTTCAGGAGTTCTGGGAACACTGTATTGTCTAATAATCCCTTTAGACAAACAGAATTCATCCAGAGTTTTGTTCCTGAACTCTGTCCCATTATCACTTCTAATGGTATTGACAGGTAGAGAATATTGTTTCTCTACTTGTAGAATGAAGAACTTGATGATTTCAGCAGCCTCATCCTTGGAGAATAAGAAGAATACCCATGTGAATCTTGAGTAGTCATCAATGATGACTAAGCAGTACTTCTTCTTACCAAGGCTCATAATCTTGACAGGTCCAAATAAGTCCATATGGAGTAGTTGAAGACATGCAGTTGTTTTTGATTCTTCAATAGACTTATAGGAGGACTTATGCTGTTTTCCCTTTAAACAGGATACACAGTGTTCTTGACACTGGTACACTTTCAAAGGTAGACCTCTGACCAAGCCCATTTTTGTGACTTTATTTATGGTTTTAAAGTTCACATGGCCAAGTCTCCTGTGCCAGAGATCAGTTTCTGAAGTTGATGCCCTTGAGAAGAAACAGGCAGTGTTGTTCAATACTTTGTCTTTCTCAATGTCCACTGCATAGACATTGCCACATCTTTTGGCAATCAGCAAAGTATGATCTTCAGTGATCTTCTCTATCAACTTCTGGCCCTCTGGTGAGATGATCTTGCATGCTGTCTTTGTGAAAAAGGAAGAATATCCTTTATCACACATTTGTGACACACTCAGCAAGTTGTATTCAAGGTTTTCCACCAGATTGACCTTGTCAAACTGTATTTTGCCGGAGGAGACATTGCCATGTCCTAGCACATATCCCTTAGCATTGTTCCCAAAGGATACAGATCCTTCTCTTTGGCTGATAAAATTGTTTATCAGGTATCTGCATCCAGTCATGTGCATAGAGCCTCCACTATCAACATACCATATGCTGTTTAAGCCCCTGGAAACTCTCTGAACACAATAACAAATTAGTTAGATTTAGGAACCCAAGCCTGTTTGGCTTTGGGTTTGCTCTTGAGAACAGTTACAGTTTGTTCTTGACCAGGTTGAGAAATCCATGTCTTTTTGGCAATGGATTTTTCATTAAGAACCATGGTGGTATCCTTTTCAGGACCACCATCAACCTTGGTCATCAGTAGTTGTACCAAGTTCATTAGTTTTTGAATCTCAGCAGTTTGTGAAACTGCTAATGAATCAGGTCTAACTACTGACAAAGAATTTTGAGAAAAAGATTTTAGTTGAGATTTTATCTTTTTCTGAGAAAAGGTGTTTTCAGGTTGTTGTTTCTTGGGATTAAAGGTTCTTTCATAATCATTTCTGATTTGATTTCCCACAACCTGTTGTTTAATTTTATGATTGAACTGAATTCCTTTTCTGTATCTACAAAACTCTGTTTTGTGGTTGAACAGACCACAAATTTCACACTCTTTTGCCTTTTGTTTTTGATCTAAAGGCAAATTTCTGACATTAGTGTAAAGATTTTGCTCATCAGTAGTTTTCAGGGTCTCAACTCCTGATGTAGATGAAACTACTGATGGCTTGTTGTCAGATTTTGTTAATACTTCTGAAGTACTTTCTTTGAAAATACCAGGATTTCTGTTTAGAAAGTTTTCATGGAAAGATGTGCAGTCTTTCCTTTCAGAAGTTTCATTTGAAACAATTTTTCTCCCATCTTCAGTAGTTTTGGGAGAGAAATCTGTTGGTGTTTCAACATGATGGTACCCTATGCCAAACTTAACATTTGAAGCACTCTGTTTGTTTAGCAATAGCTGGTACCCCTTACAAGAATCCACCCATTTTTCACAACTGATCTTGGTGTCAGCAAGCTCTTTTCTGACATTTCCAAGATCTTCTATCATCATTTTAATTTGTGCTTGGGTTTCAATAGCTGAGTTAGTTAATTTAGAGGCTTCTTTTGTTTTAGCAGTAAGTTTTCTCTCTAAATCACACTTCATCTGAGTGTATTTTCTTTCTAAATCATTGGCTTTTCCTTGTAAGTGCACATTTGTCTCTCTTATGAGAGCAAAAGATTCTTTGCATGAATTTGAGCAAAGTTTTGTCAAAGACTCTTTTGATACCTGTGACAATGCAGATTTTGAAGTACAACCTTCAAATGCCATTAAGGCAAAGTTCTTTCTGCCATTGTCTGGTTCTCCCCAGTTGATGTCAAACATCTTGTTGTCTGCATCAGGATTGCACTCTGTGGTGTCAAAAGGAAGACTGCTCCAGTCAACATACCCTGAGGTGAAAAGACTTTGTTGAGAGGGTTGTTGAGGCTGTGGAGGTTGTTGAGCAGCTGGAAAGGGAGGGATTGATTGTTGGCTCTGCATCTGTTGAGCAGGCATTTGAACATATTGTACTTGTGGCATGTATTGCTGTTGAGGAGCTTGTGCCTGTACAAAATGAGCACTCCCTTGAGTTCCATTATTCCTATTATAATTGGGGTTAAAGTTATTTCCAGATTGTGATTGGTTAAAGCTAGAGTTTCTACACTCTCTAGCAAAGTGTCCCAACTTCTGACACTTGTGACATCTCAGTTTAGATTTGTCAAAACCAATTTTTGTATTACTGGTCAATCCTGGAAATTTCCTTCCTGACCTTTTATAAAACTTGTTAGTTTTAATGCTTAGCATGGCCAGTTGGTGTAAAATGTCCATTTCTTCTAAGTCATCACTGCTAAAGTTTTTCAAATCATCCATGATAAAACATAGATTATCAGTAGTTTGACTTTGGTCATCATTGTCATAACCTGGGAAAGATCTTTCTGATGAGATCCCAGTTGTTATGTCAATGTTGTCATAAGATCCATAGGAACAAGTTGGTGAGTCTTGTCCCAAAAGTGTTGTACTACCTGGTAGGTAGTCATCAGCAGTTTTACCAGATGATTGCAATTTCTTCTTTTGATCAATTTCTCTCTCAAAAGTAAGTAATCTCCCATGGAGTTTTGTAAGAGTGAGGGAGCTAAAATCTGGTGAGGATCTTAAAACAATGGAGTATGTTTCCCATTTGTCTGGTAAAGACCTTAAAAATCTATGTAGCATAGATACTGTTGTATAGGTCTGACCATTTAACTTTAGCTCAGATATTAATGAGGAGAATCTTTCAAATTGTTGAGTTAAAGTTTCCCTATTAATATGAGCAAATGTCTCATATTGTTGAGCTAAAATCTCTCTGGTGTTGGCAATCACCTCTTCAGTTCCTCCGAAACTGTTCTTTAAGACAATCCCAGAGTTCTTTGGCACTTTCACAGTGTAAAAGGCCAGAGTATATCTCATTTGGGAGAGCCATTGCCAACATAGAGAATGCTTTTGCATCTAGCTCAAGTTTTAGGAAATCATCATCTGTATAGTCTTTTGGTTCTTTAGGAACCTCAACTTTAGTTTCAAGATTTATGTTTACTGGTTTGTGAGGACCATATATCATAGATCTCCAACAACCTGTGTTGGTCTGTGACAAGGTATGTGCCATTCTCTTTTGCCATATATTGTATTCATTTCTTACAAGCATGGCAGGTTTAGTAGCAGAACCAGTATTATGTGGATCCATTTTAAAGAGTATTGATTTGTCAGATGACTCTTTTAAGTGATGGATGTTTGATAAAAAGTGAACTTTTGATCTTTTATTGAGTATCAATAAGAGCTTTGTGTCTGATTCTCAATTTGTTAGATTGATATGTGATCAGATAAAACCAATGCTCTGATACCAATTGTTGGATCAGTTTGCTCTTTGTTTAAGTAAGAACTTGCTATCTTTGACACTTAAGTGTTTAGCAAGCTCTTGTATATCAGATTATAAGCACAGCGGAATGTATAAGTTAAAGCAACACTTTTTACACTTAAGAGGAGCTATTACTCCCCCTTGATGATTGAAACTAATAATGACAAGTATTTATTATGAATCTAAGCAGTAAATGAGAATTAGATACTTAGACAGATTCACAATAAATACTGAAATGGAATAGAATAGTGAAAGTGTTTGAAGGATTTTTCTATTAAAATCATTGTCTAAAATAGAAGGTTGAAGCCTCCTATTTATAGACGTTTACATACATGTAACTTGCCCATAAAGCAAGTATACAAATATCAGAAAACAAGTTGCACAAGTTGCAACATTGAAATAAACAATTACAGCTAAAAGTAATAATAAACAATAAACTACTGATACAAAAGGCGGTGGAAAATATCTGATGCTAAGTGCTGATGAATGACAAACTACTGATGAGTAGTTTGTCTTCAGTACTTCTGAAGTGAACTTGTCTGGTTTGGACTTCAGAACTTCTGATGAAGTTTCTTCTTCAGCACTTCTCATATCTTCTTTTCAGCAGTTTCTTGTCTTCTCTTCAGTACTTCTATACTTAGCCAAAATGACAGAAGTGAATTAGACTAAGGTTTCCAAAAGTGGCTTCACCAATCCTCTTTGTCCTAACAGATGCCAACGTGACACATAACAGAGAAAACTAACTGAGGTTAGTCTGAGACCAACAAAATAAAAAGGTTGACAAGTTGGGACTGCTGTCTTACAACTTTCAAGTTGGGACTGTTGTCTTCCAACCTCTCAAAGTTGGGATTATTAAATTCCATTTCCCAAACTTTAACTTTTTTATATGGATTCTATTTAATGTGTTCAACTTCAAAGTAATTGTAGAGTTAAATGTTATTAGCTCTCATAAACATTTATTGACTTTTGATTTCTTATTGATTAAATATGGTGTTTAAAGACAAATTTGCCCCTCAAAAGTATTTTTTATACATTGTGTGTTGTATTATAAGCAATTAAACATGTACCTCTTAACTTTTAAGAAGTCTTGTCAAATGCTTTATAATATAGCAATTAAACAAAGGTAATTGTAGAGTTAAATGTTATCATTATTTTAATGTAATATCTTGTAATAATTAGGCTTATCTTATGACAAGTATGTCAATTCCATAAAGGGCTTCTTTTATTCATAATAAATACAGAGAATACAGATTCCTTTAATTTATTAATTTATATAACTTATGGTTTATAGATATTTTTTGTTCCTCAGTATATTTCTATAATTCTAATAATAAACACACTATTTTTTTTTTTTGAAAGGTAATAATAAACACACTATTGATATCATCTTGTTTATCTAAGAAAGGAAAAACAAACTTAGAGTTGAGATCATTTAATTGTGTGAACGAAATGGCATATATATCAGTTAATTAATATATTTGACTAACTATAATACATATCAGTTAATTAATATATTTGTGCCTTTCAAAAAAAAAAAATATAATATATTTGTATTTTTTTAATATCCACTCTTCTTTGATGATGTGAGATGATGCATCCTTTTGACACCACTATTTGTTCAGTGCAAATTTCTACATCACCATTGAATCCAACAGTTCATTATTATAGTTTTTAACTAAAATGTTTTATTTTTTATTTTCCTTTTGTGCCTATCCTTGTCAAGTTGGTACTAATTAAATGAAGGAAAGTAACAAGGTTGAAATTTAGCACCTTATCTTATCATGAATTATAATATATGCACCTCATCATTAATTATCAATTTAAGTGTTTTCCATATATTTGTACAGAATACATGCAAATAGTGCTCAATTATGCTAATCAAATCTTATCTTTTTTTTTTTTTTTTTTATAACGGCCAACGAATCAATTCCGAGCACTCTCGTACACTCTTTTGGCGAATCAGGTACTCGAGAGTACCCGGGCCACCAATTGCCACCAATTCCCGGGAAAACCCGACCACTCACCCGCCCGAAGGCACGACGGTGAAATAATCGGTAAAACCGGTCGGGATCAGGACTCGAACCCAAGCCAATGTCCGGGTCATCCCTCATTTCCCTCCATCAATGTCCTCCAAATGTAGCTAGTGTGAATTGAACCCAAGCCTCCCAGAAAACTTTAGGCCCTCAACCAACTGGGCTACAAGTGTTGGACATCAAATCTTATCTTTTGAAACGAGATAAAAAATATGGTTAATACAATTGTTTCGCAAGTTCGTTGATATTAACTTGTTGAATCATATGCACTTTATGCTTACACTACTAATACAGTAACTTGACAAAAACTAACCATGTTTCTTAGTGTTAGTCACTTTTTGTATGTCTCCGGCTAGTGATAAGTCGATAGTAGTCGTAGGCATGATTATAGAATCATGTATACTCGTTGTATAGGTGTTTGAGTAGCATTTGTAGTGTTCGGGGGTATTATAGGTATTTTAGAATGTAATCAGGCGTATGAGAGTCTCATACGCCTGACATTAGGACATGTATGAAGGCTCATACGCCCCCATGTCTAGGCGTATGAGTCCTATGACTATAAATACCCCCATGACTTCACATTTTGCAACTTTTGCCATTTTCTTAACATGTGCAACCCATTTGTGTGTGTTTTTGTGTGTGTGCTCTCCATATTATTATTATCTTCACTAACACTCACATATAACAACTAACCGGATTGTTGATTCTGCCTTTAATCCGATACGCGCGTGATACAATTTTTTGTCCGAATCCGATCCTACAAGTGGTATCAGAGCTACGGCTCATATCACGCGTCTTGTTATAGGGGTTTGCATCAGATCTGGAAGATTTTTAGGCAATTGTTCATAGAAACGTTTTGTGCATAAACATGGTTTTTATTGATTTTGGGGTGTGTTTAATGTTTTGATCATTGATTTGATTGAGGATTCATGTTTAGAAACCGAGTTTAATCAAAACCAAATCAAATTTCAATCAAAACAGACAAAATCTAGGATTTTTATGAAAAATGTCAAGTTTATGAATGTTATGTTTCTTTTTTGCTTGAAATCATGAACATGGAATGTTTTTGAAGATCTGATCATTGTTTCATCATATAAAAGTGTTTTGGAAACTTATCGAATCAAATTCAGATGTTAAGTAACGTTGAATTGATCCAGATATGGGATTTTTGTTAAACCCCATAAGTTTGGTGTTCATCATAGTTTTTCATATATTTTTTTTATCATAATTGTTGTTCTTGGATCAATTTGGGCATTAGATACTTGTTAGGAATCATTCACTACTAGAAAACTGGGCTTTTGTTACCATATTTTCGGTCGCTAAACGCTAGCAATTGCTGTGTTGCCACCATTTTACCAACGAAAAGGTGGTGGCAAAAGCCCCCGTGTGAATTGCCATAATGCCACCAAATAGCGACCATTTTAATATTTTGCTACTAAATTTTTGCCACCACAAAAAAAGGTCAAAAAATTTGCGACCGCTCCTTGTTTTCTACGGTCCGCCGTGTTTGCTTCTGAGTTGTGACGGGTTTTTTGCCACCATTTAGCCACCCATATTCCTCACCATTTAGTCACGTTGTTTGCTACCGAGTTGTGACGGGTTTTTTTCCACCATTTAGCCACCTAAATTGCTCACCATTTCATGTTTTTTTGCCACCGTTTTCATATCATTAAAACCATTTAGTCACTGAAATCTGTCACCATTTAGCCACCATTTTCATTGAAAACAATTTAGTCAATAAGATTTTCCACCATTTAGTCACAACATCAATCAAAATTACATTTCAATAAAATTACAAAACTGCATAAACCATTCCAACAAAATTCGGAAATCCCAAATTTATATAAAACATCTTTGTTTTAGTATTTACTGTTTAAAATAAAATACCAACTGAAATGTCAAATAACTGAAATCATCCTAACATGATAACTATCGAAACATTCAAAACCAAGTGTTTGTAGCCTATTTTCGAACTGTAGCTGTTAACATAGTTTCAATTTGTGACATCCTATTATTCATAGCATCCTTTTCCACCTTATCCTTTTCTTTTTCAGCCAACAATTCCGCAATAATTCCATCTAACCTTTCTTTTTCTTCATTTTTTCCCTTAATGAGCTCCTTGATAAACTAAGTTCAACTTTTCAATCTACAAAACAACTAAGAATAGAATCAAGAAGTCAGAATTAAAGAAAACTGATAATGGGTCAAGCTGGTTGTAGAAAAAACAAAATCCAATTCTAAGTTACAATTTAAGTGCAATATGGCCAAATAGCATGCAGTATGTTTACATACCAAGAATGAAATTCTACCTAATGTCAAAAACAAATTTTGTAAAAACAACCTATAGAGAAAGTGCAATCAACTTAATAAGAAATTCCTACACATTCTCACTACATTGAAAGCATCAAACCTATCAATAAAAACTGGACATCACAAACCAAACAAACACAATAATATTGGGAAATGATACAAATGCACAAAAGTTACTAGTATATGTGATTTCACTTATATTAGAGATTAGAAACTTTTTAATTTTAAAAAATTAAGGTCTAAAAAGGAATAAACATACCTCAGTGTCTTCTCTGTCATGTACACACGGGTCACTAACACTGCCTAACCCGTACACTTTTCCTTTATTCTTGCCCACAGCTCGTGACCACAAGTCTTCATCAAATTTTGGATGTTTGTTACGTTCTTTCCCATACTTCTCCACAAGAAGCACATTATATTTAACCTATTGGGATGAACATATAACTATATTATTCAAATTTCATTGTAATAAACTTTTTCTTTTGAAATATTGTTTTTTGGATTTACTAATCTGTCAACTTACCCAAGTCTCCTCTGCCCTATTGTCAACCCAGACCTGATTTTCTACTTGAACGTCCCCTTTGAATCAACGTCCAAAGTAGCAAACTGCTACAACTAGGATCTTTATCCAATGGTCTGCTTCCTTTCTTGCAATGTGACTACTTTCACATCTCATGAGCTGACAGTTCATGCCCAAGTATCAAATAACCTTGTCATGTCGTCATTAGAAACATCTTTCAGCTTTCCCATGGTCCGGACCACAAAGCTTTAAGATTGATGAAATAACTCGGGTAGCATCCCCTTGATTACTAAATCTATAAAATGAAAAGTAACGAATGCAAAAGTATATTAGTTACATTTTTATATACATAAAGAAATTTTGTATTTGTACTTACTCTCCTTCTACAATCCAAATCCAATCGCGATTGATTGGTTCAGGTACTTGAACTTTGGATGCGCTTCCCCGCCTCACGGGAGCAACATGAAAAGTAGACTCATCATCACCAGCACTACTTTCAATGGGAGAATTCATCACATGATAAACAGACTCATCATCACCAAACACCTCGATCACCAGCTTGATCACCGCCACCTCGCCTAACTCCTCGATAATTAGCTTGACCACCACCTTGTACAACAACTCGACTACCATTACGCCACATCGTTTGATCACCAACTACACCATTACTTTGACTACTACCTCGTCCAACACCTCGTTCACTAGCTTGACCTTCATCTCGTCCAAAACTCGACCAGCACCCTGACCACTACTGCAACACTACCTCGCCCCATAGTACGTGTCATGGTATCTATAACAAAAGCAATTATAAATAATTAGAAAAACCATTAGAAAAAGAAAACTAATTACAATACAATTCTTTGAATGTTAGACAACTAATTAGCATTAAAAACATTATTTAGAAGGAGAAATAACCAATATTCTAAATAACAACCTAACCGTTATATACAATAATGAAAGTTGTCACTCGGATTCTTCATCTTCAAAAACTTCATCGTCAAAATGAACTTCATCATCATTATCGATAAAATCCTTGCTAGCTAAATGTGTGGCTTCAATCTCAACTTCTTCATCATTATCGTCATCCAAATATTCCACTTCTTCTAACCTTCCATTTTTATGTACATAAGAAATGGGGAGAAGATCCTCTGCAACCGTACATTCTACCCTTTCGTTCTCTTGAAAGAAATGTCCATTGTCTGCAATATCATCATTTTCTACTTCACTAACATCTTGGGCGAGTTGGTAAACACCCTTGGGGTCGTCTTACAACAGCAAACCAACCATTTAGTTCCTTTGCTTTTGAAGGATATGAAGTATAATACACTTGTTGCGCTTGTGATGCTAATATAAAGGGGTCGTCAACACATCCTATTGCTGTGGGTTTAACATCAACCATATGAGTTTTGGGGTCTACCCTTACCCCTTCACAGGATCAAACCAAGTACATCTGAACAAAACAACCACACAACGACCAATGGTGCTATGATATTCCAACTCTAGGATCTCATCTAATAATCCATAGTAGTCATTTTCATTTTCGTTGTACGTAGCCCCTTTGACACACACACACCACAATTTTGTGTGACTCTGCCATCATAAGATGTTTGTGTGTGAAACTTGAAACCATTAACAATATAACCCTTGTGAGATTTTACATAAGTAAGCGGCCCTTGGGCTATACCTCCCAGATGTTCCTTATTTGGAACATTCATAACCCACAATCATAAAAGTGTGTTATGATATATGTAATGCTATAACATTAAGATTATAAAAGGTGTGTCAGAATGCGTACATGCTCGCGCAACCACTTGGCAAATTCCCTCTCTTTCATTATATCAAGGTTGCTTCATCATATTGCGGGAATGAATCTCTCAACTCTTTATCAAATAACCAAACGGACTCAAGAAGTTCTTCACAATTAAGTAAGAACCTTGTTACTGTCTTTTTGACTAAGAATTTCGTCAACTCCACCTTTTTCAAATAATCTTCGAGACGGATGTCTGAATATACTTAACCGAAGATCGGTACTCTCAGAACAAGGAGTGTTAGGGGCAAAGTTGTGTGGTTCACGAACTGTTGGCTCGAGATACAAAGAGCAATAGTTAGAAAGTTCATCCACAATATTAGACTGAACAATGGAACCTTCTACCTTCCCTTTGTTTTTAATCATTCTTTTTATCGACCCAACTTCCTAGAAAATGAGCTGGAAAGTGTAAGTAGTTATCTAACAATTAAATGTGAAAATTGTATTTTATTAAGTTAAAATGATTACCTCTCATATGGATACATCCACCTAAACTGCACTGGCCCACCGAGAATAGCTTCATTGGTCTAATGTATAACAAGGTGTTTCATTGAATCAAAGAACCCAGGTGGAAAGATTTTTTCCAACTTGCAAATAGTAACGATGATACTACTCTTCGATTTTCGTAAATCTTCAAGGTGTAGTGTTTAAAACGTGTAGGACCGATACTACATCACCAATCACTCCTGATTATCTCACAAGACGTCAAACCGATTATATAAAACGATAAATAATATATGTGTAAAACCAAGAATCTTACTTTATTGATTGATAAAACAAGTCGACACAGATTCTTCATACATACACACATACATACGTTGTTGAACGGGACGCCGGCCTGAGGTGAGCTCAACCTCAGGCCAACCTGGACTAGACCCCACATAGTAGTCTTCTCCTAGAGACTGTTGCAACTCTCTCTTTAGAAACCCTAAATCTAACACACATATATATAGGCTATGAATATCTAAGTTTGGGCCGGGCCTCAGGCATGTCGCCTAGGCTACCACAATAATTCCCTCACTCTAATACATTAAAACTAAGCCCACATGAGTTGCATAGCGACGGTCACAAATGTACCAACATGTAGAACCCTTGAGCATATTACACGAAAGAATGTGCAAAGCTCTAGTATCGATTCCCATATTTGCTTTGGTAGCATCCCCCTTAAGACAATAGGCAACAATCGTTGCATGAAGACATGACATTCATGACTTTTAAAGTTGTAGAAGGTACCCTCCGTAAGGTTCACACACCCCACCTATATTTGAAGCATACCCGTCAGGAAACTTTATTTGTTTCAACCATTTACACACTTAATTTACCTCTAGTTTGGTTAAAGTATATGATGCTTTTGGTTTATAAAGTTTATTATTGTCTCTTCTTGAAAGATGTAATGATGGTCGATTGCAATACTTCTCCACATCTTTCCTTGCTTTCACGTTATCTTTTGTATTAGAAGTATCCATGACTGTTTGAAATAGATTCTCAAAAACATTCTTCTCAATATGCATTACATCAAAGTTGTGGCGGATTAACAACATCAGCCAATATTCAAGCTCCCAAAAAATGCTTTTCTTTACCCAATTATGCGTTTTGCCAAATTCAGATCTCTGTGCTTTGGGTTTGATGTTATACCTTCATAGACAACTGGGATGTTAGAGACTTCTTCAAAAATATCCCAACCAGTTAACTTAGGTGGAGGTCCTAACAATGACCTTGTTGATCTTCGAAATCCATTTGCATCTTTACGAAAAGGATGTGACTTCGGTAGAAATCGACGATGACAGTCGAACCAACATGGTTTGCCTCCGTCATGCAATCAAAAAGCTTCACTGTCTCCCATACAATATGGGCAAGCTAAACGACCATGGGTGCTCCAACCTGACAACATTGCGTAGGTAGGAAAATCGCTTACTGTCCACAAAAGAATAGCTCGCATAATAAAGTTTTCTTTACGGTAAGCATCATAAACTTCAATGCCTTCCTTATGCAACTATTTCAGCTCGTCAATTAAAGGTCTCAGAAACACATCGATGTTTTGACCCGGACTCTTTCCTCCCGGAATAATCAAACAAACTTCAATAAACGAGTCTTTCATACACATCAAGGAGGTAAGTTATAGAATGTAAGAAAGACGGGCCACAGTGAGTATGGAATTAAGTTGGAGTTATTTGGATTGAAACCGTCAGTGCATAACCCAAGATGAAAATTTCGTATCTTATTTGCAAAGTCAGGATCCTCTGAGTCAAAATGTTTCCAAGCCATGCCATCACTTGGATGTGCCATGTTACCCTCTGTTGTTTTGTGATCATGGTGCCAAGTCATATCCTTGGCTGTTTTTGTAGACATATACAACCTCTTAAGTCTAGGAATAATTGGCATGTACAACATCACCAAATTAGGTACCTTATTTCGGTTGCTCTTATAACGAGATTCGTTACAATATTTACAAATTGTTAATGCTTTGTATTGCTTATAGAATAACATGCAATGGTTTTTGCAAACATCAATTTTTTCGTAAGGAAGACTTAACTTTTCTAAACTCTTCTTAGTTTCATAGAAGTTTTTTGGGAGCTTATTCTCTTCAGGAAGCAGTGAATTAACCAAGGAAATGTTATAGTTGTAAGCTGCGGTTAACACATTGAAAAGTGATTTCCATGTCAAGAAACTTGTGGCAGCTTGCAACTTTGAACAATTTGTAGCCTTCTCCCCCTCCCACAAAGGTTCATCAGCAGCTTGTAACATGTCATAGAAGCTTTTTGCTTATGGATTAGGTACATTTCCTTCCAACGTATTTGAAGTATAACCGCATGCATACATGTTATCTAACACCATGTGTTTGTAACCATCATCA
Source organism: Ambrosia x helenae (assembly GCA_030844895.1). Classification (NCBI taxonomy): domain Eukaryota; kingdom Viridiplantae; phylum Streptophyta; class Magnoliopsida; order Asterales; family Asteraceae; genus Ambrosia; species Ambrosia x helenae. Next base: position 13,855,091 of record CM061230.1, on the reverse strand, counting down.
TTATCATCAACTTCCATAGCGCTAGAAGATTTTCCAACATCGTTGACGGAACTCTCGCCATGTTCACTCCATTTTTCATTACGAAGCATGAAACCTTCCTTGTACACGTGTTCTTGAACAGTGGCTCTATCTCTATAACTTACATTTTGGCATTTATAGCAAGGACATTTTATCTCAAGTATTGTATCACCATGCATATTGACTTTCTTATCAACAACCACATGATGAGAAAATGCAAAGTCCAAAAACAAATCCACATTGTCACAACATTCAGAATTAAGAAATCCGTCATGATCATTCTTTTCATACATCCACTTTCGATTGGTATACCACGACATTACTAATTAAATCGATGTCTCCTAAAATATAAAGTCATCAAAAACACGTATGTGGACACATAAAGCATTTATTATTAACTAAAATACTTATAGATAGATACATCTAAAGTCAATGACAACAAGAACAAAAAAGAAATTGTTATAATATTACAAGACAAAATCAATTACATTTCATGTAAGAGATATGGATACACATAAGTTGTTCGTAACTTCCTTTCGTTTCATAATTTAAGTTTTTGAAAAGTTATTGACTTGTAAAGTCAAACCTGCAGAACTCACATTCTGAAAAAAGTATAAAATTACTATGAAACTTTGCAATTGATTATATTCTAATTGTTGAAGAACAATGCCAGACCCTTTGATTAACTTTAGATGTTTAGTAAAAAATTATTGAACTAAATTCTATGAAAAAAAACAGAGAGAGCAGGAAGTACATGGGCTGGTAGTTTATATTTTTTGATGGCGGAATAAAAATGAACATTGTCTTATGAAGATAAACTGAGCTTCTATTTTTTTACTTTATTACATTTATTACAATGTGTAATTTTTTTTATCACTGTGATCTTAACAAATTCAAAGCTCTCATCTCTAAATGTGTAATTCCCTACAAGTATAGTTTAAAACAGAGCATGTATAGTATGCAATTCTATAAATTCCCTGCAAGTTTATCATTGTGTGAAGATAATTATAAACCCATACGATGAGTACATGGTCGTTAAATATAATATCTACTGCTCATTGTTGGACTTATAACTGCCAAATTTGCACTGCAGAGGTTTCTTGTTCCAATTACATCGCTTTTGTGGGATCTAAGGACACAACCAATGTTACAAATAGAGATTATTAGCTGCTCCTGCTGCTGGTCACAGCAAGTGTATATAATTAACTTTTATTTTTTGGCAAAATAAAATTTGGCCAGGTGCCAACATCCTTTACACAAAATAAGTTACACCTACTTTGTTAATCTCCAACAATTTATTAAAGTTCTTTACATTTAAACTTTATTTCATAAAGTGGTATTTTAGTGATTTGAGTAATTGATTTACAAACTTTTGTCTTGGTTTTGTGCAATTTAAAAAAAAAACAAGGAAAGGTTGGACATATGAATATACGAGCTACTTAGGAGCTAAAAGATGTAAGTGAAGTCTCTTACACTTATGTTTTCACATATTATTTCGTTAGTATGATCAAAACTCGCAACAAATTAGGCTCTGATGTAAATAAGTAAAAGGAGTTATAATTCATAACTCGTTCTAAAAATCACACAAATTCAATTCAAATATAACCAAACACAATGATTCAAGCTTCAATTTCACAAACGGTAATTAAAAAAACTGACTAAAGGTGATTAAAAAGCTTACCAGAAATATGAAGAATGTTCGATTTCCTTATGTACGACAGAGAAAGATGATTTTTTTAGAGTTGACAAAAGCTGGTGAAGAAACAAGTTATTGTCAAAAGACCTTAATATAAACAAAATAAATACTCAAATAGACATTTACAAACTGATTTCGCCCCTATCACACCGATCAACCCACACGGTTCAACAAAAATTATTTGTTATTATTTGTTATATTCAAACATGTGTTTTAAAATCCACAAACTGTCAGATGTTTTTCACTCAAGAAGGCAATGAAAACTTAGTTCCAAGCCATATGAATAAATATTTCATAGGAAATCAATCATAGAATGAAAATTAGTTTCAAATCATACTTACAAAAAATTCATCGTATGCTATGGTCAGAACAATTTTCCTTGAAATAGATATCCTTTATAGTGTCAGATGCATGGTTCCTGGTTATTTCAAGGAAAATTTTATGAATAAAAAATTGGTAGTGACTGGTCAAAGGGGAATATGTTTGCTCGCTGAATCATACTAGCAAAACTCTGTGAGGCCGTTACCTTTCATCGTACCGTGAGATGGATTTTATCATTATGAATACTCCAAGAATATTAAAAATTTGAAGAATAATAAATTAATAGGAAATCAATCATACCTTCGATTCAGAGTTGGGTTGCGTTCTTGAGTTGTGAGTTTTAATGGGGCTGAATGGGTTTTGTAAGTTTATGGAGTAAAATTCTATTTAAAACCCTAATTTGTAGAGAAGACGGTTGAAAATAGTGGATATTTAGGAGCGCTAAAATAAAAATTAGCCCGCTTAAATTTCATGGTTGCTAATATGGTAGCAAATCAACCACACCGTGATGTTATTTTTTAAATTTATAATTTTTCTCACCAATTTACAACCGAATATAATAGGTAGCAAAATCTTTGACCAATTAGATACCATGCCAGCGTTGCATGTTTGGATGACGTTAACTTGTCTCAGCGGGATAGATGGGGTGTTGAGGACTTCAACGCGAACTTCTTTAGCCATGTGTTCGAAAACTGTTGAGGCCATTTTGCACAATGCGTCGGCTGGCTTGTTTTCACTGCGCCTGATGTGTTCTATGGTGCAGGAATCGAATTTACGCATGAGTTGCTTGGCATGTTCTAAGTATAACGCCATGGTTTCGTCCTTTGCGTCGTAGACCCCGTTGATTTGTCGAGCGACAAGTAATGAGTCCACGTGTGCCTCCACATGCCTGGCCCCCATATTTTCCGCGATGCGGAGGCCTGCTAGCAACGCTTCGTATTCCGCCTCATTATTCATGCTTTTAAAGTCGAGGCCGATGGCGTATGTGAACTCATTTTTATCTGGGCTGATAAGGCGTAGACCCGCGCCTGAACCGTCATCATTGGAGGCCCCATCTATGAAGAGGGACCAGACTTGCAATGGGTTTTGGGCTGGCGCGGGGGATTGCTCTGCTCTACATTCCTCAACTTTGTCGGTTGGCATTTCCGTGGCGAAGTCAGCCAAGACTTGTCCCTTGACCGCGGGTCGGGGTTTGTAGTATATGGTGTGCTCTCCAAGATCGATGGCCCATTTTGCCAATCGACCCGAGAGCTCTGGCTTGCGTAAGACATCGCTGATCTTGTAATCTGTGAGGACGTTGATTGGGTGTCCTTGAAAGTATCTTCGCAGCCTTTGGTGCTGTGAGCGGTTCCTTTGGTGTTGGTGCTGTGAGGGTTGGCAGGTTCATGAGGCACTATTTCATTGCTTGAAATGCAGCTTCCGCGTCCGTCGTCCAACGAAAGTTGCTCTTTTTTAAGTAGTTTTTCAAGGTGTCCACGAACGGGAAGGATTTTGAAGCGTAATTGGACAAGAACCTGTTGAGCGCTACCAGGCGACCATCAATGTTTGGACTTCTTTGATTGAGGCAGGGGAGAGCATACGTTCTATTGCTTAGACCTTTTCCGGGTTGGCGCGGAACCCGTCCCGAGTAACAATGACGCCCAAGTACTTGCCCTCCTCCATTACGAAAGAACACTTGCTGGGATTTAACTTCATGCGCACTTTGCGCAGCTGGTTAAAGGTCTGTTGGATATCCCGTAGCATGTCGCTTTCCTCTTTACTCTTAATGACCAGGTCGTCCACATATACCTCTAGCGCACGCCTATTTCGTCAACGAAGGCTATGTCCATGAGGCGTTGGTATGTGGCGCCCGCGTTCTTTAAACCGAATGGAATTTTTGTGTAGCAGAACGTGTCCATGTCGGCACGGAAGGCGGTTTTATCCTCGTCCTCTTTTGCATCTGTATTTGGTGGTACCCCTTGTACGCGTCAAGGAAACATTTGAAGCGGTAAGGGGCCAAGGAATCCATTTTTAGGTCAATTTCTGGCAGGGGATAGCAATCCTTCGGGCACGCCTTGTTGAGATCCTTGTAATCAACGCACATGCGCCAGCTGCCATTAGATTTCGCGACCATGACTGGATTCGCGAGCCATGATTGGTATCAGATGGGTCGTAGTATGCCTGCATTGAGCAGCTTGGTGACTTGCTCGTTCATGGCCTTTGTTTTCTCCGGCCCCATGCTTCTCTTCTTTTGAACGACTGGCTCGACTGATCGGTATACGTTGAGCTTATGTTCGGTTATCTCCCGCGGAACGCCGACCATGTCCGCTGGTTGCCATGCGAACACGTCCATGTTGTGGATCAGTAGCTGTTTCAAGTGGTTGCGAATGGAGTCGGAGATTACATGTCCTATGACCACCGTTTGCTCCGGAAATTCAGGGTTGAGAACCCATTTTTTCGGCTCCGTGCGGGTGTCTGTTTTGACCATTTTTGGCGGTTTAGCGGCTTCGGCCACATGACAGTCTTTGTTGCCTCGAATGACTGCAATGTCGGTTTTGGTTGGGAATCCCACCATTGCGTGAGCTGTGGAGGCATTGGCGTTGAAGCGTGTGATGCCCTCGCGGCCCAATAGGATGTCGTGAGTGGAGTTTGCTGGCAGAACCATGAAGTCCCAAATTTCCGTGCGCTCATGAGTGCCGTCAGACATTGTTACTGGCATAGAAATCATACCGCGGAGCATGATGGTTTCATGAATGAATCCCGAGATTGGTTCGTTATCCGGGACAAGCTTTGCCTTATCCTCCTCATCCAGTTGTTGGAAACATTGGTCATACATGATATCGGTGCTGCTGCCGCCATCCATGAACATGTACCTTGTTCGATAGTGACCGAAGACGGCAGTGATGACTAGAGGGGCGGTGCATGATGCCCCGCCTCGGACGTTGGGGAGGATGACTTTCGCTTCCTTCCAGAAGTCGTTACTTATTGGTACCCAGGCTCTTTTCCCTTGTTGGCTCTTTTTTTCCCGGCCTTGTCATATTGCATTGATGGCGCGGGATGATGGTGGCAGTGTGCGTGTTTACGTCACGAATTTTTTTCCGCGACCCTTCCGCTTGCGTATCGTCGCCAGCTTGGCCTTTAGCCGCGCGGTGGACGTTTTTAAACAGATGACCCAGTTGCCCAGACTTCAGGGCAGTTTCAATTTCCATCTTTAGGCTGTAATAATTGTCTGTGAGGTGGCTAAAATCGTAATGGTACTCGCAGAACTTGGATGTATCTACGTTGCGTCTCCTCCCAAGGGGTTTGGGCTCCTTGAGGGTGACTTGTTCCGTCTTTAGGACTTGAGACGGACTCTTGACCAGCGGGGTCCAGTCGTGGTTTTTCTTGGAATGACCACGCTGTTCCCTTGATTGTTTGCCGCTAATGATGTGGCGATCATCATTTGCGGGAGAGTACTTTCCTTCGTCTGTTGAGCCGGAGATGCGGTTCCAAACGAACTTCCCCTTGTTCTTATTATTATTATTATGGTGATGCTGCTGCAAACCATGCATTTGATTGAATGACTTTTCCGATGAGGCGTATATCTTGGCGGAGTGATGACTTCGTCCTAGGACTCTGGGATGCTGTCTTTGCCTGTAAGGCACTTCATGAGTTTCGGGCTGCGCACGTTGTGGATGAACGCAGCGCGGGTTAAACTCTTCACCGTAGCCTATCTGTAAGGCCTCCTTGTTGAAGCGGACAATGAAATCTTCGATGGACTCATGGTCATATCGGCGGCACAAAAGAATGTGCGCCTTGTCTCTCTTGTGCTTTCGAAGATGTGAGAAATGGTTACCGAACTTGTCGGTGAGATCGTCGAAGTCGGCGATGCTCCCCGCCAGGAGGTTGTCGAACCAAACCCTAGCTGCGCCGGTCAGTGTTTGGGCAAAGAGGTGGCACCAAACTTGGACCGGCCAGTTAACCGAACTCCCGGCACACTCAAAGTCGTGAATGTGGTCGTCTGGGTCACGCGGGCGATCGTACTTGCCGATGCTGCTGGGAAGTTTGGCTGTTCTAGGGATCGCTGCCGTCGCTATACGGGCGACGAATTTTGATTTTTCCGCAAAAGATTTTGGGCGGAAAGGCTTAACCAAGTCGTCGTCCACATCTTTGCGATGTGAGCGACGGGTGTGGTCCTTTCCACTGCGGTCAGAGTCAGTGCTTGACGACTCGTACCCGTCCGACCCATCGTGTATACTGGTGCGGCCCCGAGCTCCAGCGTTTCCGCCGAGCTCCCCGCCGCGACCACTACGACGACCGGGGGTTTCTTTGTTCTTGTGGCTCTTTTTTGGTGAAGAGCCATAGGTGAGGGTTTTGCCCTTCTTCTTCGCTTGTCTTATGAGCATTCGCTGGTAGATAGCAGCGCTTTTGGTACTTTGGCGGAGAAGCCACTGATCTGGGTCTTCCTCTGAGTCGTCGCCATTGCTTTCGTCTGTTACCTCGTCATGCACCTCGTGAACAGGTTTCTGGATGCGTGAGGTTGACTGTTTTATGACCGTGGCTGGGGTGCCGTCGTTTCTAGTGAGCTGGGTGTCGACGTCCTCAGCCTGTTGATGACAGTTGTGTTGGGGTTGGGTTCAGCCATGGGTGGGTTAAAAGAAGAAAATTTTGTAACCGAACGGATGGCGCCAATGAAGAAACAATAAGTAGCTCGGGGATTATTACTAATCGCCGAGGGGTTATACTTATGTTACTATACGTACGTTCCTTTACCCAAACCTTTAGATCAACCCGAAAATGTAGTGGGAGTGAGTGTGTGGTGAATAAGTAAAGCGAGAACACAAAGATGTAAGTGGTTCGGTCAAGTTTGACGTACGTCCACTATAAGGAGCCGAGGATATTATTGCTTGATAGAATACAAAGAGTATGAGTAATCCTAGCTCCAAGTTACAAGTGATTGGTTTTCAATCCCTTTGAAGGGAGTTGATGTCTTCTATTTATAATGGAGGTCGTGGGCTTGGGAAGAAGCCCACGACGAGTCTTGTGATCTTTGGGTTTTGGCTCGGCCCAACTCTGCTCAGCCTCTGAGAAAGGTGGGAAAAGGACATCTACTGTAGATGACGTCAGCGGTGAGCTTACTGGTGGACACGTGGCGGCATGTGACTGGTCCTTGGCGGTATGTTGTTCTGCAGCAGCATGGTTGACTTACCTGTCGGCGTCTGATGCGGCCTCTGACAGAAGGTGAGCATGCCTGGCCAGAACAGTAGTTGCAACATGGTGGAAGCATGGAACCAGTCACGTCACTGTTGAACCTTAGTGGTTGTTGGGCAGCTACAGGCACGTGTCCTTGTCCCATTAATGGTGTCAGTGATCCTTGCAGGTAGATTACTGACTCTTGGGAATGTCTGTGGTATGAAGCAGCGCGCGCGTGCTTGGCACAGATGTGTAGTGTTGCTACCCAAGTTCTTTCCGCCGAAACCTTGTTGTGAGTGTTTTCGCGGATCTTCTGTTAAGCGGGGACAGGGATGCCGCGTTCGCTTGGATTAGGCTCCCTATCCCTTCAAGATTCAAGTTAACAGATTCAAAACTTCACTTAATTGTTTTCCGACTCTGACAATCTTGAAAGAAAGATAAACAAACGGATAAGCCTTTTCAACATCGGTTTTTCAAAAATAAGATAGAAAGAAAAGCAAAAACGAAAAATCTTTTTGGAATTTTTGATTTTTTGGCAAATAAAGACAAAATAGAAAGAACAAGAAAGAATTAAACTATTCACAGACAGTCTTTTTGCGAGTTTGCCGGGCGGATAATCATATCAGTATACAGACCTGTCATGATAACCGTTTTTCAGTTAGATATAATTTGGATAATCTGTAAACAAATCGCGTGTTTTTTATTAGAACCCTCATTTGGTGTGTGTTGCTTAGGTGAGTCCTAGGTGCTAGAGAGTTTTCTTTGTGACTTTGCATTGCGTAAACCTAATCAAAACCACGTGTTTTTTATTGTGTTCGATCTTGTGTCCTTCAGATTCATTTCATTAAATTTGCTGATTAACTTGTCTATTTGGTTATTTTCTTTTATCTAATACAATTTCATCTTGAGTGTTGATAAAAATAAAATAAATTAAAGTGTATAAAAGACACGAATCATCTCCTAAAGAGTGCCAAGAGTAAAAGTAGGGGCAAATAGTGATTTGTAGAAGCATGATGAAAACTACATCCACTTATCAAACCATTTGGTGAATGAACGAGAGATTGAATCAAACCCCACCCCACCCACTCCCATAACAAAACTTTATAAATGGGCTTACGTCACAAGATTTGTGACCTTGTAGGGTTCCCTTATCATAAGAACTCCACCAACAAATGTACGGCTAGGATTAAGTCTTGAGTCATACTCAAAACCCTATCACCAGATGTGTAACTCTCCACTCACTAAACAACATGATAAGAGCATCAGTATAAATAAGAACATCTAATTTAGTCCCACTCACTTCACCTCCAACACAAGATATATACTACTTGAGAGAGAAAACAAAGATAAAAAAAAAAATGTGTCAACAAGATGAGATGATGATGAGGAAAGGACCATGGACTGAACAAGAAGATGTTCAGTTGGTTTCTTTCGTTAATATGTTCGGTGATCGACGATGGGATTTCATAGCAAAAGTTTCAGGTTTGAAGGTGGCGGGAGAACAAAAATGAAAAACTAGGTAGTAATAATATTTGGTCATGGAAATTATGTATAAACAAAAAGAATTAAGTAAACAATTTATACCCTTTACATATATACAAAATTTATAACGCCTTTTAATCTCTTTTTCTCTATATTTTAGCTAACCTACCCAAACATGTATATTTGGGAATTATTGTTCTTGAAATTTGAATTATTCAGGTTTAAAAAGAAGTGGAAAGAGTTGCAGATTGAGATGGGTAAACTATCTACACCCTGGTTTGAAAAGAGGCAAGATGACTCCTCAAGAAGAACATCTAATTGTTGAGCTTCACTCTAAATGGGGAAATAGGTTTGATTTTTTTAATCTCTTGATTTAGTATCTTTTAATTGTATTGAATTGTTGTTTTATATGCATTAATTCTTTTTCAATTGGATAAATTGAGATATATAATTCTATAAGTTAATCATGATATTGAGTAGTGATTTTCTTTTTTACTTTTTTCTTTCTGCTTATTCATATTATTATTTTATATAATTTTTTTTTTCAGTTTCCAAATGTCGTTTTAATCCATGATATTGATTAAGCACAAAGTATATAGGAACTTAGTATATATTCTGTATTCTCTTTTATTACTTTTTATTTAGTTCATGAACTTATAAAGTTGACCCGAATTATTCTACCATTATATTTAGATTCGCCCAGCATATTTGCATATTTGAATGGTCTTAGTGTAGTTAGAATATGTTGATGTTTGAGGGTGAATATTGTTAAGATTTAATCCAAATTTACAGGCTAATGGTAATTGTAAATTAAGGTAACTAGATAGTTACATCTTCCTGATTTCTAAAGAACACCTTTTTTTTATGATATCTACTCCTCCCTTAATTTACTTGGAGTTACCATGTTATTAGCAACATATGTATATGAATTTTTTCGATGTTTTCTTTTCTATATGATATTGTTAAAAGCTTATCTCTTATAACACATTTACATAATTAATTTTTTTATAAATATTGTTTTAAAGGTAACATAACTTGCATTGATAAAAAAGAATTGAAGTTTAAAATACTTACAGTTTACTTATCATAGTTAAATATAATTCTTAATAAGTGCGATATGATATGGAAAAACTAGCTTGAAGAACGAAGTGGTTAACTTTTTCTCTAAGACATAGTTGATAATAGAATAATATTAATGGAGGCCAATGGTTAGCTGGAATCCAAGCAGGTCGAAGTCCCCACAAGTATACTCATATGCCTAGTGGCATTTATGATGATTTATCACAAGAAATGACAAAGAACAAGTTGTACTTATCATCTTTACTTTATATATCCTAGCTTTGGTTCAAAGAATGCAAGTTAATGACAAGTATTATCTTTGTTTTTCTTGAGTTTATAATTAAACACTTTCCATTCTCTTGTATGTACATGATTGATTTTTTATTAATTTCACAGATGGTCTAGAATTGCTCGAAAACTGCCTGGTCGAACTGATAACGAGATTAAAAACTATTGGAGGACCCATATGAGAAAAAAGGCACAAGAAAAGAAAAGGGCATTATCTCAATCACCTTCATTGTCAAATTCATCAGCATACTCTTCAATTACTAGCAATCCAACTGTTGATTCCATGCCAATGAAAGAACCCAAAGAAAGAAGCTTTTATGACACTGGAGGGATAGAAATGGTGACTATCACAAAGGGCAAAGGCAATAACAATGAGATGAAGTGTACTGCTACTAGTGTAAATAGCACTTGTGAAGGACAAGAGGGGTATAATTCAATGGATGATATATGGCAAAATATGGATTTATTAGAAGATGATGGCATAAAACGTATTTTTGGTACATATAGTGAAATAGCACCATCTCCAATATGGGATTATTCTCTCCACACGTTGTGGATGTTTGATGGTGAAGAGGAGATAGGAAGCAATATGTTTCTTTCCCGACAACAAGCGAGCAATCTAGCACAAGGTTAACCGACTAACATAGTTCTTCAAGTTACATATTTGGTGTTTGTAGATACAAATAAATCCCTAGATTATGTATTATGTCATGTTAAGGAAGTAATAAACGAACCAATCACATGTTGTAGATTTCTATCACGTTATTACGGCGAATTTAGTAGTTTATGTAATTAGGTTTGTCAAGTAAGATCAATGATAATCCAAGTTATGTTATTACACGTGTTATGAGATATATGATTAAATACTTAACTAAACACAACTAATTTTAGATTATTAGAATATGCCTTAGTCTAAGTTAATGTTTACACCTCTTTTCTGGTGGAGTGTGTTGATCGGTTGTTGCATAAACCTTTTATAAGTCAGCATCAAAGTGTTTTAGTTGGTTGGTTGGTTAGTGTGAACAAACTAAATTAGGTTTATGAAATAGTTAGCGTAGAAGTTATTACTAATTACTAGAGTAGCTTTTCTTGGCCTTAAACGCTAGTCTTATTGAACAATAAGTATTGCACTCGTATGATCATATGTATTATATAGCTTCATTCAAACAATTATATAATCGAAATACAATTGTCTTAAATAAATGAATATTAGTTGTGATGGTTATAACTACTATTCCCTCAAAAGTTATCTTTGACGTTCTTGACAGCCCATCTTTGTCTCAGTAGAGTCTACATTGGATCTCACCTTTTTTTTTTTTTGACATATTTATGTTAAAAATGATATAACCAATGGAAGTAAATTTTCATGAGCAGTGAAACGGTTATGGTTGTAGACAATAAAAGAAAAGATGGCAAGGCCATTATAAGGGACACGTTCGCATGTGAGACACTTATACTAGTGATTATTAATGACATAATTTTTGTATTATATAAATAAAATTGCAAGCGTTATCTACTACATGTCTTGTACCGCAGTTATAGCAAATCTCAGTATTCTTCCTAAATTGTTTTACTGATTTATGGAGCGTACAGTTGATAATGACATATTTTGACATAAGCTTGACTCCTTGTAACACATTGTTAAATCACTCCAAAATGTTAATTGTTAAGTTTCCCCAACTACGATTGTTGTTATCATGGAGAAGTGTCCACTTACTCTCTTTAATTCCTATCAAATTTATATTCCCACGCTTCTGGATTGAGGCTTGTCAATAGAATAACGGATACATTTGTGGTGTGGTGGTGCCAATAGCCCAATAGAGGTGTTTCAATGTGCCACCTTAAATTGTTGCCTTAAGTTGCTTCGATCGTGTCTTAGGCAAAACTGACTAATAACATTTTTTTCGATACTTGAAGATGTTTCCTCGTGTTAGTAATACCTTTATGTCTACCAAAAATAACGCACAACTCTTTCCCCCAGTGCATTGCAATATGCAACTAAAATTGTTGAAAGAATCACAACTAGCTTTCCTCTCTGTCTCTTCATCCACAATTGTATAAGCCGGCTATTATCAGTATGTAGTCGTTCATATTTTGTGGTGACTGTGATTATTATCTTACCCTTGTATGAACCCTTCAAGTGAGTATCGACTATGGATATACATATATATACTTGGTTGACAATGTTGAAATATTTTTATTATAATTGGCCCAAATGCCCGTAACACAAATTTACACTACTACAAATCCGAGCAAAAGACGGGGTCAAAAAAAAATATAGACGGGGTTTTTGGTGTCAACCCCGTCTTTTACTCAAATTCCCTTGTGACTTTTGAGGCAAAATAATAAAATATTCAAATAAATTCAACACAACCTCGTCTTTAGATCTAAACCCCGTCTAATAGTCCAAATACCATCTTTGAACGAAACCCCGTCTTTTGCTATACTAATAAAATATTCAAAAAATTCAACACAACCCCGTCTTTAGAATCTAAACCCCGTCTAATAATACAAACACCGTCTTTTAGGAAACCCCGTCATTTGCTATCCTAATAAAACGTTAAAAATTTCAACCTAACCCCGTCTATTGATACAAAGAAAACTTGAATTCTATAAACATCATCACCAACGGTCCTCTGTTTCTAATTACCACCATTTGATCACTACACCAGAGCACTTTCTCTACAACAATATCTTCTTCATTCATAATCCCCATTAAAAAGTCTTTTAATGGTTTAAGGTTAGTTCTATTTCTGATTTATATGTTAATTAATGTGGTTTTTTTTTTTACTTCAACTTTAATTGTGCTTTAAATCTTTAAATTTGTTTAAAGTTTCATATTTTTTTAATTTATATTAGGTATTCTAAAAAAATTAAGTTTGAAAGACTATAGGTTAATCCTTTAGAATATGTGTCATACCCGTCCAAAATTTATCTAATAGAGATAAATTTTGGATTGTCCCTTTCGGGACTGCTTTTTGAATGTTCTATCTCATTTAGGATATGTATACATTTTAACGAGACGACGTTTAAGAAAAAATCGGTTGGTATTTCCTTTGCTCCCACGAGTTTGCGGTTTTCACGCATTCTTGGGGAGTTAAGGGGAAATGCTGCCGATTTTTTCTTAAATGTCGTCCCGTTAAAACGTATACATCTGAGATAGAATATTCAAAAAGTGGGTTAGGAACCACCGTCTTAGTGTACCGTTTACATCATATGCATACGATTATATAAGCTATTTGTATATTTTAATTTTCAGATGGATCGTGACGATTGGATGTATAAACGAAGTCGTACTGATGCAGTTTATTTGGCGGGTGTTCGAAGTTTTATTAACGCCGCAAAAGCACATCGGGTGAATGTGGGAGATGAATTAATATTTTGTCCTTGTGCATCGTGTACAAATTTCGAGAAACATGATATTAAGGATGTAAATTATCATTTGATAAGATATGGTTTTATGCCTAGATATACTTGTTGGTCAAGACATGGAGAATCGCTTGCTAACCGTGGCACGCCGTCGTGCAATATAGACAATGATATAACTGATAATAACGAACAAGATATTGATCAAGAAAATGACATTTTGAATGACGACAATGACAACTTTAATGACATGTATAATGATTTAGAGACTAATATTGGTGAGAACGAGCAAGAAAAATTAAGAAAGTTACTAGAAGATGATCAAAAACCATTGTATGATGGTTGTACAAAATATTCAAAACTTCATGCTGTGTTGAGGTTGTCTACCTTAAAGTCAACACACGGATGGACTGATAAGAGTTTCACAGATCTGTTGGTGCTATTAAATGACATGCTTCCAGAAGGTAACGAGTTACCACTTTCGTTATACCAAGCAAAAAAATGATGTGTCCAATGGGATTAGAAGTTAGAAGAATACATGCATGTCCAAACGATTGCATGTTGTATACAAAGGATTTTGAAAATGATCATGTGTTTTAACTGTGGCGCGTCTAGGTATAAGCGTAAAAATGCAACAGATGAAGTTGATGATGATGTGTCGAAGAATGGACCACCGGCCAAAATGTTGTGGTATCTCCCAATTATACCTAGACTGAAACGATTATTTGCAAATAAGAATGAATCAAAATTGTTGCGTTGGCATTCAGATGAACGTATAAATGATGGAAAATTAAGACATGTGGCGGATTCACCTCAGTGGAGAACTATTGATAATAGGTATCCAGAATTTGGTAACGAGGTCAGAAACATACGGTTTGGACTTAGCTCAGACGGGATCAACCCTTTTGCAAATATGAGTAGTCGTCATAGTACGTGGCCGGTTCTTCTTTGCATCTACAACCTTCCGCCGTGGTTATGCATGAAAAAAAAATACATAATGATGTCGTTGTTAATTCAGGGTCCGAAACAACCTGGTAATGACATTGATGTTTATTTGTCTCCATTGATCGACGACCTTAAAACTCTGTGGAGTCCCGGTGTCAACGTATATGATTCTTATAAGAACGAATATTTTGATTTGCGTGCCATGATTTTTTGCACCATAAGTGATTTTCCAGCATACGGTAATTTGTCAGGATACAGTACGAAAGGTAAACTAGCGTGTCCTGTTTGTGAAGATGACACTTGTTCGATGAGGTTAAATAATTGCAGAAAACACGTATACATGGGACATCGAAGATTCCTTCCGGACAGTCATGATTACCGGGATCGAACAGTGGAGTTTGATGGAAAAACTGAGCATGGAAAGGTAAGGAAAGAATTTGATGCGCTTTCACGAGTTAAAAATTTAAATGTCGTGTTGGGGAAAAGAAATAAAAAAAGTCCACCTTCACAAGTTAGAAAACGTCCTGAACCATTAGGTGTTTGGAAAAAGAAGTCTATCTTTTGGGGTTTGCCGTACTGGAAGCATTTACAAGTTAGACATTGCCTAGATGTTATGCATATTGAGAAAAATGTATGTGAAAGTCTTCTTGGCTTATTGTTAAACATTCCCGGAAAAACTAAAGATGGGATCAATGTCCGCAAAGACATGCAAGAAATGGGAATACGTGAAGGTCTCCATCCTGTTATGCAACCTAGGGGTTTTTTTCTGCCACCGGCGTGCTATACAATGTCAACAATTGAAAAAAAAAAGTTTTGTGAATGTTTGCACAATATTAAAGTTCCATCCAGCTATTCCGCAAACATTAAAAGGTTGGTGTCGTTGAAAGACTATAAATTGCTTGGTATGAAGTCTCATGATTGTCATGTTTTGATGACACATATGATACCTATTGCAATTCGTGGATCATTGCCAGATAAAGTCCGACATACAATCACAAAACTTTGTTTGTTTTTCAACACGATTCATTCGAAAGTAATTGATCCGCAGTCATTGGAAAGTTTACAAAAAGAAATTGTCGTCACGCTCTGTGAACTTGAGATGTATTTTCCGCCGTCTTTTTTTGATGTGATGGTTCACCTGGTAGTCCATATTGTGAGAGAAATTCAGGCTTGTGGTCCGGTGTTTCTCCGTTACATGTACCCTTTTGAAAGATACATGGGTTTTTTAAAAGGTTATGTAAGAAATCGTAATCGGCCAGAGGGTAGTATTATTGAAGGATATACTTCTGAAGAAGTGAATGAGTTCTGTGCAAGTTATTTGGATGGTGTAAAAAGTATTGGTGTTCCTCAATCTCGTCACTCGGGTAGACTTCAAGGGACAGGAATTGTTGGTATGAAAGAAATATTTCCAAGTTACGCTTCGTGGCAACCTGCACATTTTGTTGTCTTACAACACACAACCTGTATTGCTCCTTACGTTAATGAGCACATGGAAACATTACGATCGAAATACAGGGGTAAAACAGCATATTGGTATGAAAAAAAACACAATGAAGAGTTTGTTAACTGGTTGAAAATGAAGGTAATGACGACTAGTGAAGCTAATGTTGACAAAGATGTGAAGAAGTTGGGTTGGGGTCCACTCAAAATAACATCTTACCAAGGGTACGACATTAATGGTTATACGTTTTACACCAAAGTTCAAGATGAAAAAAGTACAATGCAGAATAGTGGAGTTACGGTAGTAGCCACATCAACCCAATATGACAGGACAAATCGTGATATAAGGACAAAAATTGCCAAAGATTCTTATTACGGTGTCATACAAGAAATATGGGAATTGGATTATGGTTTCACCACAATACCTGTGTTCAAATGTAAGTGGGTGAATAACCTTAGAGGCGTTAAAGTTGACAAGTATGGTTTTACACTTGTGGACCTTAACACGGATGGCTATGCGTCAGAACCATTTGTTTTAGCAAAACTAGTAACACAAGTATTCTTTGTCAACGACCCGAGCAATCCAAAATGGGATATCGTACTTCAGGGTAAACGTCGTATTCTTGGTGTTGATGATGTCGTCGATGAGGAAGAATACGACCAGTTTGACGAGCTACCACCATTTTCTGTCGGTATTCAACCGGTGAATGATGTAATTGATGGTTCCGCTACATACAAAAGAACTGACCACTATGAAGGGATATATGTTTCACTAAATGAAAAAAAAAGGTTTGAAATCAGTTTATATATATTTGTTCTATTAAAATTTTAAGAAATAGTCAACTTATTAACAATATTTTTTTTTACAGGAAAAGGAAAAGGAATGATCGAGAATGATGACTGTCAGTTTTGGAAATTATGTTTGTATTTGCTTTTATTAAGTAGGTGTATCTTTTTTTTAACCGATCAATTATATTTATGTTTCTTTTGGTATGGAATTATCCGATATACTTAGATGTAAACAGCTTGATGAATAGTACTTAACACATCCAGCTTTTTTCATATATATAAAACTTGAATTGAATGGTATTTGGCTATAAAACTTGAATATATATAAAAATATATAAAACTTAATGTTATTTGATTATAAAAATTGAATGTTATTTGGTTAATTATAAAACTTGAAGTAATCCTATTAATATAAAATAATACATAAAACTTATTATGTAAAACTTAATACCTCAAACAATCCAAACCCACACAAACCCTAATTCCCAATCGTTCCTTTCCCTGCTGCTCCCCTTAACCGACCCAAACCCTAACCCAATCGCTGCGCTGCTCCCCTTCTTCCCTGAAACCGGACGACCACCCTGCTCCCCTTCTTCCCTAAAACCGGACGACCACGCTGCTCCTCTTCTTCCACGCTGCTACCTGCTGCCACCTGCTGCTACCTGCTGCTGCTCTTCTTCCTCAGCAGTCGGCCACCATACAGTAACTCAAGGTGAGTTTTATTTTTGGTTTGTATGATTTGGACAGATTTAAACAATCTTATATGGGTTTGTTTATGGAGAATATATTGGGGTTTGTTTATGGAGAATATAATGTATTGGGGCTTGTTTATTGAGAATATATTGGAGTTTGTATATGTCGTTATAATGCTTGTGGTCCCTAATTTATGATTTTTAATTGCACGTGTATGGTCTTGGGCACATTCTTGGTCGTAATGGGGGGCTACAACTTTGAAATTGAAATAATTTATTTACTGTTTTTTTGTTCTTTCAGATTTATACAAACCTAAAATAACAGTAAAGTGAAACTTTTTTGTCAATTGCTGGATTAAGAAAATGGTAGATATTATTAAGAAAAATGATTATATCTTTCTTTGAATGATACTCATTATGTGTTTTTTTTGGTTTAACAGTAAACTTTAATTATGTCGACGAATGAAATTCCTAAAAAAACACGCGGTGTTGCTAAATTTAAAAGGAAGCTGAAACCGGAAGAAATGTACGTTGACCTTGATGCCAATAATCTACCTATTGGTGAAAAACAAATAACATTCATTTCATGGCTTGGTGTGGAAACTAGAACTTATTTTCCGCAGTATTGGATCCAATCTCATAAGTTTTCCAAAGATAAATGGCACGAATTATGGTTACATGTTAAGGTATTTTGTTACACATTTGGTAAATATTTAGAAATATGAAATACATGTTACTTAATATATATTTTATTTGCATACATATAGGATTCGTGGCATTTAGACGACATAGCGGAGCAAGCTATCACCACTAAAGCCAAAACCATGCGAACGAATTGGATAAGTAAGGATCTTTGGAGGTGGCATTTAGATCATGGGGTAAATCCTTGTCTTAGGTTTACTTATTTGGATGCTTCAAAATGGGATGATTTTTTTGAAATGAAGTCTACCCCGGAAGCTAAGGTATATGTTAATTATTTTCTATTGTTTCTTATTATTATTGTAATTTAGTTTCAAATTTTAATAATATAGTTTTTTGATTTATTTATAGGCAATCAGTGAAAAGGCCAGAAAAAATGCACTAAAGAATCAAAACCAACATCGGACTGGACGCTCGGGATATAGGGCGTTGGAGTATAAATTTGACAAGGTATGGCCACCGATCGTGGAAGCCAATCCGGAACTTCAAGATATGGATTGTCCCCGCAGTCAACTATTTCTTGCGGGTCGAATAAAACAAGACAAACAAACAGGCACATATAATACTAAAGAATATGAACATCAAATGAATGCTTTGGTAAGTAAACTATATATATTTTATTTGTATATATAATATTTGTAGGAAAATTAAGTTTTAGATTTTGGTTTTGATTAGATTGAAGAAGAGAAAAAAATGAAAGCTGATGGAACTTATGGTAAAGGGCGTGTGGATCCGATAATTAAAGTTTTTGGACCTGAGCACGGGGGTCGAACACGGGGTGTTTCAAGCACAACAGGTAATATGTATCTATTTATGTAATATGTATGTATATAATGATGAAATATTTTATGTTCACTTTGCAGGATATACCAAAGTTAAAGTGCCAGATTTAAAGCGTGTTTTGGATAGGGTGGAACCGGGACCGAGTATGCATACGAGCCGACAACGACATTTAGACGCGAGCCCAGGTTTTTTTAGCTCCAGTTGTGGTTCAGGAGCATCACATGTACATCCGACATATCCGGATATTGAGGTAAAATATCAATGTGACAAATGTATACATATATTTGTTTATTAAAACATTATATGGTTTTGCAGAAGTTATCGCGATGTAAATTATTATGGTGGGCCGGGGGGATGAGTGCTAATGAAAATGTAGGTGACGGCCACGTGTATCCTACGTCTGATAGATACTTGGATGATGTGCCCATCCCCGAACATTGCGTGAAGGTACAAGTGGATTATGTCTGCCCAAACTTTATGGGTGTTCCGGTCCCTTCCGAGGCTTGTAAAGAAGGTGTACGATACATGAAAGACACTATATTGAAGTTTATTCAGTGGCCTAGAAATGCAATTAAGGTATATTTGGTTCTTAAATAAATTATGTATTATTCTATCTTACATTATATTAATTAATATAATATTAATTTGTATTAATTGTAGCTTTTGGACGAAACGGCTCACCATGGATCCGAGGGACTTCGAACCTCACCCCAAACCCGCCCGTGCCATATCACACCGAGTGATGAACTTTATACACCAGAGGTAGTTTATTTTACTTTAGTTTATTTGTTTTAGATTATAACAATTTGTTTATTGTTTCAGATGCAGTCTTCCTCAGAAGTTCATATTGGGTTAGGAACTAATGATTTTCTTGCTGATGAGTTCTTACTAGATGATGAACTGATGGGCCCAACAATGAATGCACCTTCATGCCCTCAAAATCAAAATGTTGAACAACAAATGGTAACTAATCAGTCAATTTTAGTTGTGTGATATTTAGGTTATATATATATATATATATATATTAATTTTGTTGACAGTCTAATTACTAAATATGGCTACTGCAGTATCACCACCCATTTGTGCTTTTAGGTATACCAAACCCCATCTATTAATCTATTATTACTATAAGTAGCAACATATAAGGATAGGAAATACCATATGGGCAGTCTCATCAGATTGTACCTTTTTTTTTAATTTTCATCAATCAAAAGTCAAAACTATGTTGTTTTATAAGCTGCAATCGGTCATAGAATTCATGAAAAGTGAAAACCTATGTTTTGTGCAGATAAAATTAAGTCTATTTGGCTATGATATTCATATTTATGATATAACTTTAACTTACAAATACTTACATAACTATGTTTAAGATCATAGCTTGTAGCTTCATAAATATGAATATCATAGCTTGTTGGGCGCATTATGCGAGCGCATCAGGTGCGTATTAAGCACTTTAGAGCGCATCATCCTCGCATCACGTAATAGCTGCGCATCGCATCCCCTGATGCGATCTCATCAGCGCATCGGGCGCATCACGCATTATGCGCGCATCATGCGCGCATTTTAAAACCAAGAGTATAACTGATCTATATGATCAGATAACAGCACAGTTGTCAAAGTTAGTATACTCTGATCAGAAAAAATAATACATCAGCAACACTTTGATCATAAAACAATAAAAAACAGTAATAAAAAAATAGCAGAAAACAATAAAAAACAGTAATAAAAACAGTATTACTGATGCATATAACTGGAAAAAAACAGTAATTAGCATAAAACAATAAAAAAACAGCAATAAAAAACAGAAAAAAAAACAGTAATTAGTTTTAAAAAAAAAGATGGTAAAGGATAATAGTTTTAAAAAACAGTAATAAAAAACAGAAATAATACAACAGGAATGATCAGAAAAAAAAAATAGTAATTAGTTTTAAAAACAGAAAAAACAGTAATTAGCCAAAGCAAAACGAGGCATGTAGATATATATATCTTTCTCATGCTTTCTTATATATATATTAGGTTACAAGGCATGTAGTTCAAAAATCCCAAGGCAATGCCAAAGCCAAAGCAAAACGAGCAAAAGGCAAAGGTAAAGAAAAAGTGGCCAAAATTCCAAGGAATGATCACCAAATACAAGCCAACAAAGTCAAGTTACACTTGAACAAGATAGCATTGAGAACCGATACGTGGTATTCGGCAACGAAAGATCAACTAGGTGCACGCATCAAGTATGACTGGGCTACCACATTTCCTTTTTCAACAAGTGAAAATTTGTTTCCTACCCAACTTCATACCTATATTGAGGTTGAAGCGATTTTAGCAATGCTCGTCAACGACTGGGTTGATCTCACCATTATGTTTTGGTTTACTTCGTAAGTTGTTACTACTATAAACATTGTTTAGATTCAGCTTAAACATTCAGTTTATCATATATTATTATTTCTTGATTTAAGGTACTTATATGAGGTGTCGAAAGCTAAAGAACTCAGCCGTTGCGCTTTCTTTAATGTGAATTCAATCACTGGTGATATGTGTGATAACAATCTTCAAATGGTTAAAGATCACATGGTGGAAATGGTGAAAAAGCACAATACTAAAGATATTGTTTTTGCACCACACTTAGCCGAGTAAGTATATTTTAATTACTTTTCCTTTATTTTATTATTACAGTTTACCTAACTATTCAATAACTTTAATTTTGCAGCAACCATTGGTCGCTGTTCATAATTGCCCCACGTATACGGCAAGTATATATATTGGATTCTACATTCATAAGGGGCGATAAGAACCATACTCACTATCGGCTTTCGGGTCTAATTAGTAATGCTTTAGGCTCAGATTTATTATATAACATG
This sequence comes from Ambrosia x helenae, assembly GCA_030844895.1. Lineage (NCBI taxonomy): Eukaryota > Viridiplantae > Streptophyta > Magnoliopsida > Asterales > Asteraceae > Ambrosia > Ambrosia x helenae. The sequence continues at coordinate 13,833,510 of CM061230.1, read as the reverse complement.
GTCCATGTATGTTTTCTTTTCTATTTCTTACTTGTTTGATTTTCTTAATTTTTATTTTAAATAATAATAAATTGTTAAATTATGTAGTGCAAGCAACAAAGGAGCGGTTGGGAATGTGGATACCTGGTAATCCAATATATGTTCGATTTTGTCGAACTTTATGAAGACCAATTTCCCCAACGAGTAAGTAATTTACTATTTCTTAATTGTTTGATATTTTTTTACTACAAGTAGAATAATATGAGCTTTAAGTTGAGTGTTCCACATTTTCTGTCCTTCATCCCGGCCTACATGGGCTGCCTACTTTGGCAATGAAGCCATTTGACATAATAATTATGACCGTAGCGATGTCGGGGATCAATCTGTTTCATAAAGAAGTAATTTTATATCACTAAAATCAAATGGCTTAGTGAGGTTAACTATTATGTTAAAGTTGACAAGTAATATTTTGGAAATGTAAACTTTTGGCAGAAATAGAGCCAAATTTGTTTTGATTTTGTATAATGTTAATGTTGACCTCAAAAGTCAAATTCTGCAAATGTGAAATGATATGTAGTAAATTTGATTTGTCTTACGTATGCTTCAAAATTAAAATGTAGGTTATTGCTTTATGTCTAGTGCATAAAGATTATGATTTTTAAGGTCAAATCTTGTTATTTTGTTAATATTGGTTTGCTTTGTATGTTATAACTTAACTTTTTTGTATTTACTTTTGTCTTAGATGTGGAACGACACCAATTTCGCCACGGAACAAGATATTGATATTCTAGTAAAGAAGTTGATTCCGAGTTTACTTAGTGAGTTAGATATTCCTATTTAAGCTTTAGACATTGATTTTAGCCTTTTGAAAACTCGTTTGATTAGTTGTCGGATGAATGTGTATGTATTTAGATGCTAGATTAACTTTGTATTTTCGGCTTGAATGTGTATGGATCATTTTGAACAAGTTTGGAATGATGTATTGGGCCAATTGAATTATTGCCCAGGTTTCCAGGTTTAGGTCAATATGCTGGTTTAATTTAAATTGTGTCAAAGATGGGGTTATACTAAAAGACGGGGTCGAGAGCATATAAAAGACCCGGTTTTAAGACGGGGGTTTAGAGCAAAAAGACGCGGTCAAGGGTATATCAAAAGACACGGTTTATTATTTTTATATAATATATAGTATCAACTTAAAGACGGGGTTGAAGCAAAAAGACGGGGTTCAGCAAACCCCATCTTTTGCTAAATGACCAAAAGACGCGATGGCTTAAGGCGGGGTTGTAAACCCCGTCTTAAAGGCATATTCACCCCGTCTTTTGCCCATCTTTTGTACTAGTGTTAAAGTATAACACTAGGACGATACAGCCGGAATATGTATCCATTCAACATTAGTAGTAGGGTTATAGGCTTGTAATGTTGCAAGGTAACTCTTGAAAGTTTTTCACCCAAATATAGTAAATCCTTTCTATAGCAGCTTTTCGAGCTCTCCATGCCTTGCTATAAGAAACATTAACGTTTGGGTAAAGTTTTATGTGTGTTTGAATTTGTGTTTACGAGATGTGCAATATCATGGGCTATATGTGTGGATAATGCATGTTGCAATACGTATAGATTTCAAGCATCTTTTGTAATTACTAATGACTGTCATGTAGTAGTTGTGTGATTGTGAATCCAACCATCTAATGATTTGCCACATGTGATCATTGCTCTTTTGGGAGGGGTAGATCGACGTATTATTTATATGGGACCGTTGCTAAGAATAATGTACCACTTGGGGCTTCTTGCGTTAGATTTTGCCCTCCATTTAGCATGTTTGCTTTCATCAACTATCTTCTCCCAGTTATGGTCAAGATTCCACAACCAACCTTACGCATCAAATCATCTTTCCTTTGAAGTATACACCGAGACGGATTTTTTTAATTCTTTATCCCACATATTCATGTCGCAGTCATCAAGATCAGCAGCTTCATAATCTCTTAGTTCTTTAGGATTATAAGAATACTTCATGGCTTCATGTGTGAATTCTATAAATTCAAACAGTTAATTTATTGTTGAGGAATTTCACATTTGGCTATTTTAGGTTTTTTTTTTTTTTTTTTTTTTTTTTTTTTTTTTTTTTTTTTTTTTTTTTTTTTGTCAGCAGTGCTTCTAACCACTTTTGTCTGTGTCGTGCAGAGTATAGACATGAACAAACATTTGAGGCGTGCAGCTTGTTTGTTTTTTTTTAAGACCTTTCACTAAAAAGGGTTTTCCTAACCTCTTCTTGGTACAGACTTGGACCAAGGTCTTCTCACATCTCCCCACCTCTTCTCCTCCTCTCTTTTTTTCTTCTCTTCGATCTTCTGCAACTCTACAGATCTTCTTCTTCTTTCTTCTTCTTCTTCTTCTTCTTCTTCTTCCTTCCTGCTCCTCCTCTCTTCTTCTTCCCCTGCCATCCTCCCTCCCATCCACCACCATAGCTCCGCCCTCGACCGCTTCCTCCTCCTGTATCCATATAATATTGGGTGTAACAAAGAGGATACAACAGAGTTTTGTAATAATAAGACTAAGCTAAGAGTGAAATTAATTAAGAGGAACAATAAAGGAAGGAATTAATGGTGGTTTTGGGTTCCATTAATTCGTGAAGAGAAGACTAATTTTGGATGTGTTGCAGTACATTTTGGAGAAGAATTGAAGGGCTGCGTTATGTTATATGATATTGTTGAAAATTGGGATTGATATTGTTGATGCCTGGGGTAGGGCTGATGAAGAAAGAGGTGAGATGGGGGAATGTACCTGGTGGGTTGTGGTGGATTGTGATGGGTTATGGTTATGGTGGGTTGTGGTTGGTTATGCTTATGGTGGGTTATGATTTTAGGTTACGCTGCAGACGTTAACAAACAAACAGTATTCCTCTTACAGGCAGCAGACCTTTGGTCCACCTCTTCTTCTGCAGATGTTTGCAGATGTGGTCCGCACACTGCAGACCTTTTACCTCTTAAAAAACAAACAACACCTTCATCATCGGAAGATTCATTTATTGACACAACGACTTTAGATTCATCCGTAGTTGTTTGTGTAATAGCTTCTAATTCATCTTCATTTTTGTCACCATGTTATCATCAACGACTCAACGTTGGTATCGTAGACGTACCAATGACTTCAAATTCATGTGGGTTTCTATTGCCTTGATATGAAAGACTATTTGTTGGGAGACTGTAATACAAACAAATAAATAAAATAAAATCCCGTTGGAGATCCATATAACTAGATTTTTGTACATGCATTATTTGCTCTATACCAATGTAAATGTTAGGGAGAAAGTTTCCTTCGTTTTTATTGCTCCAGCAAAATACTAACACCCTTCAAGACTAGGCTACCTGTGACGAGTTTAATATAAATTCACTTCACATAATAGCTTGACAAGTTTAATGTATTGACATCCTCGCTCAGATAATTATGGAATTCGTTTACGTGTTAAAGATAAAGTTATTATATCAAAAAATTCTTTGTATGATATTTTTCGATGAAGAATAACTTGGGGTACTTCAGGTTGAATCATCACACAAAAGAATTCCATTTCGTATGAAACATCAACACCCATTACATGATTGGTTGCCAAACCAATTGGCGATGACACTAGAATGTTTCATCACATCCGAAATACTATCCCATGTGAACTTGGGCCAGCTTCCTCAAATATGCCTGAATACTCGCGAAATTGATCAATAGGCGATTTCTACATAGCCTTTTCAGAATTACTTTGTTTTAACCAGCCAAGTTGACAACACAATGACTAGTTGCCAAACTATTTAACGACCAATTTTTTTCTATTTTTGTTAATTTTATTACATGTCATGTGATGTTGATGAAGTTGAGCCATAAATATTAGAGGTCCTCAGCAAACCAATTAACTATCCGTCGAAACCTCACTTCTTACAAATATGGTTGACTTGTTAAACATCTGAAAGGAAAAAGCTAGCTGTGGGCTTAGATCGTCGTCAAACCCTTTCGAGACAACCCTGTTGTGCCTCACTGGAAAGTTTTCACCCCCTTTAAAGGGTGATGTTATTTACAAATCCCCCAAAACCCTAGACACCCCTGTGAACGGGTCGTTGAGGCCTCAATGGGCCGTGGAGGCCAAATCTGGGAAAAACGACGGGTCGTTGGGGCCTCAATGGGCCGTCTTTTTTCCAATTTTTGGCCAATGATTACCAATCATTGCTAATGATTGGTCAATGATTACCAATAATTGGCAAACCTATAGGGGCCGTTGGGACCTCAACGGGCCTTCTTTTTTCCAATTTTTGGCCTTCCATGGGCTGTTGGGGCCTCAATGGGCCGTTGATTTTCTCTGTTTGGCCCTCAATGGGTCATTGAGGCCTCAATAGGCCGTGAAGGGGTGTCTAGATAAAAAAATCCTAGTGTCTGAATATCCAATGCCCCTTAAAATTAGAGGTATGTTATTTACACAATAACAAAAAGTAAGTTTGCACAGCCCTCTACGGCCCGTAGAGGGCTCTACGGGCCGTAGAGGGTGTCAGTGTAATAAATGCGAACACCCTCTACGGCCCGTAAAGCCCTCTACGGCCCGTAGAGGTGGTTTGGTGTAGTGCATTTAAACCCTATACGAGCCGTAGAGGCCTATATGGCCCGTAGGCCATACGAGGTACGAGGTCATTGAATGAACAGTCTGACATTCAGTGTGTCAGTCTGAAAAAGCAAACCCTCTACGGGCCGTAGAGGCCTATACGGCCCGTAGAAAAGCTGGTTGTTGGGAGCATTAAACCCTCTACGGCCCGTATAGGCCTCTACGGCCCGTAGAGGTCCAGATATATTCTTCTGCCTTGTCTTCTTTCTTCAGTATACGAAACAAAATCAAAAACACGGGTGCACAAAAAATCCGACCAAAAGCAAGCTACCGCGATGTCTTCGGGTCACTACGGTAATGTTTGGGATGAATGGGAGCATTCGTTTAGCCTATCTCACGTCTCGGAAAGCCTTTTCGGAGCCGTGGTGGAACGTGGTGAGGAGGAGGTTAGATCCGTTGTTCGCTGTGGTGACGGGAATGCACTACCCGATTTGAACCTGCTGCCCGATTTGAACCAGGAGTACGTAGAAGAACCGGGGTCATTTTACTTGCCTCCGCCAAGTCATCCACAGTACGAATACGGGACTTATCATTCGCACGAGGGAGGTGATAACGGTGGCGAGGAACCTGTCCCGGATGTTTCGTACGAAACGAATCAGGTGTGTTTATGTATTTGCACTTGTTTATAATTTAGACCCGTGTATATTTAGTAGTGTACATATTTAGACTCGTATATTTAGTCCCGTACCTAAATTTGTTTTAGGGTTTGTGAGATTTGAACTCGTATATATTAGTTGTTATTTGAACTCGTAGGGTTTGTGAGATTTGAACTCGTATATATTAGTTGTTATTTGAACTCGTAGGGTTTGTGAGATTTGAACTCGTATATATTAGTTGCTATTTGAACTCGTAAATAAATTTTGCAGGTATTCGGGTCTTTTAAAGACCTGACAGAGTGGGTTTATCAAAGGGCAAAAAAAAATGGTTACATTACCGTATACTCACGTACTGTTTCGGAAGGCAGGGGGCCGAATAGGAGGGTAACGACGGCATGGATACGATGTGACCGTAGTGGCGTACATCATAGTGTAGCCACGGTTCGAAAGACGGGCAGTAAAAAATGTAATTGCCCGTTTGAACTAATAGGGAGATACCACTCCGGCCACGATGGTTATATTTTGGAGGTCCGGAACCAAACACATAATCACAAACCTTTCCAACACATTGAGGGTCACGCGTATGCTAGGAGGCTCGGTTCGGGCGAGTTAAAATTGGTGGATACACTTTATTTTCAAAATGTTACGCCAGTAGACATACATTCGGCCGTTAGAAAACAAAACCCGGATAGTCCCTGCATCTTAAGAGACATACATAACACAATAATCAAGGTTAAGCATTTGTTATACGGCGGCAAGACTCAAATGCAGGTATTATTATCTCTTATTATTATAATTATTTTTTTAATTATTATTATTGCTATGCAGGTACTCAAAGCCACATTGGTGGAAAAAAAATTTGTTTACTTCACCCGGAGGAATGCCTCGACAAATGCGATCGAGGATATTTTGTTTGTCCATCCCACCTCGCACAGGTTATGGCGTGCGTTCCCGCATGTGCTGATGATTGATGCGACCTACAAAACGAACGAGTATAAACTTCCGTTTGTTCAAGTTGTAGGTATGACATCAACATCCAAGTCGTTTTGTGTCGCCCATGCATTCATCTCCCATGAAAAAAAGGATAACTACCTGTGGGTTCTATAAAGGCTTAAAGAGTTGCTAGAAGATAGTACGGAGCCCCGTGCTATAGTAACTGATTGTGAGAAAGCCTTGATGAATGCATGCGACATTGTATTTCCAGCAGCTTCGAAGTTGTTATGCAGGTATACATATTATTATTATTTTTTTATTTTTTTTTATTATTATTTATTATTTTTATTTTTTTATTATTTTTATTATTATTATGCATTCAGGTGGCACATTCAACGAAATATACTGAAGCACTGCAAACAAGCCTTTGGAGATGCAGATTGGAAAATATTCGTGAAATCTTTTAAGCGATTATGTAGATCTTCATCTCCAGCATTTTATGAGCACTGGTTAGACCGATTCTACAGATGACTATGTCAAGACGAACGAATTGGTACATATTTTATTAATTTAGTTTAAAACGCATACACACATTAACAAATATCTTTGTTCTATCTTTACAGATGTTTTTGAATATATAGACCGGGTCTGGCTCCGTGACTACAAAGAAAGGTTTGTTTCTGCATGGACAGACACAAACTACAACTTTGGTCAGTATACGACCAACAGAGCTGAGAGCCAGCATTCACGGTTTAAGATGCAGATTAAGGGGCCGAACAACTCGCTCCACAAACTTGTGATGATTGCAGACGATGTGGTAACGTCACAAGAGAGGGCAATAAACCACTCGTTTGAAGAGAGTTTGTCTGTGAAAAAGGTGCACCATGACATACCGATTTTTGAGGACCTACTCGGTAAAGTTTCCCATGCAGTGATCGAGAAGATGATAACTGAGATAAAAAATATAGAGAAGTTGATAAAACGAAAAATGAGTTGTGGTCACCAGCTTTTCACGAGTTCTGGGTTGCCGTGTGCATGTCGATTAGATTCGTATATAAATAAAGGTAATACCATTACTTTATTATTATTATTATTATTATTATTATTATTATTATTATTATTATTATTATTGAATACAGGAATAAAAATACAGCTGTCCGAAATAGACGTCTTCTGGACACGACTGAATTACGAACCGGAAGTAGTATGGAGGGAACCTGACCTTGGGAGTGAGTGGGAAATAATCAAAGAGACACTGCTGTCTCAATCACCACGCGTTCAAAGAAATATGTTGTCAAAAATAAAGTCGGTGGTAAATCCAAGTATGACTGACACTCAACCTCCTGAGGTACAAAAGAATACTCATCAAAGAAAAAAAATCAGCAGGAGGATGCGCAAGAAGATGTTAGTATTATTATTATTATTATTATTTATTATTATTATTATTATTATTATTATTATTATAATTTATTGTTATCCATTGTAGGAAGACGAACCTGTTAGAAGACGTAGGCCATCAGACCCAGGTAGAGATACAATGAGAGTGTGTAGCAAAAAGTATCCACTCTTAGTAGGGGACAGGTACATAAATAACTATTTATACATACATACATATATACATATGTACACATCCCCTAATCATGATTTCCCAATGTTTGGCGGTGACAGGTATAAATTTGTGCTTAGACAATTTAAGCATCAGATTGATCCCCTTTATCGACGGTTTGTCACGCATATTCAAAATGTTCAGCCAGACGGTAACTGTGAGTTCCGATCTGTAGCTTTGGCTTTGGATAGGGAGGAGGAAGACTGGGATTTGATCCGCAACGTTCTTATACAGAGATGATGGGTCAATACCATGAGGATTGGTACGATATTTTGAACGGATTCGACGATAACGGTTTCGCCCGCATATACTCGTCCTTAGATTGGACGGGAGTCGGGAATACACCCAATTCAAAATGGATGGAGATGCCTTTGACTGGATTACTGATTGCTCAGGCATTTGGTGTGGTCCTTCAATTCTTCAGTTCTCTTGGAGCGAGCACATTCTTCCCTATTCACAGTCATCCTGAAAGCGTGCCAGAACATCGGGTCATTTCGATAGCCTTCGTGAACGGCAACCACTTCATCATGCTTAAGCTAGCAGACGACGCTCCGATGCCTTATCCGAGTGGAGCATGGACGGGTTGGGTAGATGTAAATCACAACCCATGGTTAGCACTATACAAGGATCGTCTTAATGAGGGGCGTAGGCTATCTCAAATAGATCCAGAGTGGTTTGACCTAACTGGTTGTCCTGATTCTTCTGATAGTTCGGTGTAAATTTGTTTTTATAATGTATAATGATTTATTAAGTACATTTTTTATTTTTTATTACAATTTTAGATATAAAATATGAAATGAAAACGTTCTTTTATAAAAAAAAAAACCTATACAACCTAATTAAAACTAACAAAATTTAAAAAAACAAAACTTCTACTGGGCCGTAGAGGGCTCTATGGGCCGTAGAAGGGATTTAGCTACGGGCCGTAGGGACCTCTACGACCCGTAGGCTTCTAGAACAAGGTCGTAGAGACCATCTATGGCTCGTAGAGGCCATTGAGTCTACGAGCCGTAGAGGTCTCTACGGCTCGTAGATGAAAGTTTTTAGTTTCTTAAAACTTTATGAATTTTATAAATATAAATCATAATTTTTTTAAAAAATTTTGTGTGTCTACGGGCCGTAGAGATCTCTACGGGCCGTAGAAGAGGATTTTTTTTTTTTTTTAAAAAAAATTTGGTTTTCAGTTGTATGTTATATTTAATTTTTCTGGATATTATTCCAGCGAACTGGTAGCCCAGATGGTCCCCATTGTGTCTATAAGTGTGTATGTGTGTGTGTGAGAACTGATAGCCCAAGATCGATCCTCGTCCAAACCTTTTTTTTTTAATTTTGTTTACCTACGGGCCGTAGAGGCCTCTACGGGCCGTAGGTAAACAGTTTAAAATGAAAATTTCTGAAACAGACGAGCCATTTGCCCCAAATCAAAACAAAACTTCTTTCCCCAACCCTAACCCCCCCCCCTCTGCCCCCCTTCGACCAAAACAACCACCACCACTTCCTTCTCCACCACTGCAACCACCACCACCACCCTAATCCACCACCATTGCCTTCTCCACCAAGAGATCCGAAGGAAAAACCGGTATTTTTTTTTCTTTTTGTTTTTTTTTTCTATTTATATTGTTTAGATAGTTGTGTTGGTGGGGTGGGGTGGGGTGTGGTGGTGGTGGTGGGCTGTTGTGGTGGGGTGGGTGGTGGGGTGGGCTGTGGTGGCGGGGTGGGTGGTGGGGTGGGCTGTGGTGGTGGTGGTGGGGAGGGCTGTGATGGTGGTGGTGGTGGGGTGGGGAGGGCTGTGGTGGTGGTGGTGGTGGTGGGTGGGTGGGCTGTGGTGGTGGGGTGGGTGGTGGGGTGGACTGTGGTGGTGGTGGTGATGGTGGGGAGGGCTGTGGTGGTGGTGGTGATGGTGGGGAGGGCTGTGGTGGTGGTGGTGATGGTGGGGAAGGCTGTGGTGGTGGTGGTGATGGTGGGGAGGGCTGTGGTGGTGGGGTTGTGGGGTTGTGGCGATTCTTTTGAAACGCCAAAACTATATTAGTTTTGGCGTTTCTTTTGAATCGCCAAAACTAATATAGTTTTGGCGATTCTTTTGAATCGCCAAAACTAATATAGTTTTGGCGATTCTTTTGAAACGCCAAAACTATGTTAGTTTTGGCGATTCTTTTGAAACGCCAAAACTATGTTAGTTTTGGCGTTTCTTTTGAATCGCCAAAACTATGTTAGTTTTGGCGATTCTTTTGAAACGCCAAAACTATATTAGTTTTGGCGATTCTTTTGAAACGCCAAAACTATATTAGTTTTGCGTTTCTTTTGAAACGACAAAACTATATTAGTTTTAACGCCAAAACTATATTAGTTTTGGCGATTCTTTTGAATCGCCAAAACTATATTAGTTTTGGCGATTCTTTTGAAACGCCAAAACTATATTAGTTTTGGGGTTTCTTTTGAATCGCCAAAACTATATTAGTTTTGGCGTTTCTTTTGAAACGCCTTAATTATAGAAACGCCTAACTAACTATAAATTCTTTGATTTTGCAGTTATGGCAGATTTTGAAGACGAGGACTACGTGAATGAGGAGGAGGAGGAGGAGCAGGAGCAGGAGGATGAGCCCGTGGTCCAGGGGGCGCCTGCCATGGCAGGGGGTGACTTACAGGGCTGGGCGCATTGCCAGTTTCGACGCTTCGATTACCCGAATCCAAGATTTCAGAGGTTGAGGAAAAAGAAGATCGAAAAGGCGAGGGGGATTTGTTGGGACGCGCTTCGGGACACAAGGGGGGTGCAGAGGCGATTGCCCGAGAGTGGATCCCAGAAGGGAGCCCATTGGACAGGTTTCTCGGGGACTTTTGCGCGCCGTCCCATTGGCCGTTGGTGATAGAGTTCCTATCGACCTTTCGCTTTCGGCCCCCCACCAAAGGATCGTCGGGCGCCGGATCGTCGGGCCGTCCACCGCGGGATGTCGAGTTTTCCATACTCGGCGTTGAGTATAGTTATTCCCTAGATGAGTGGGCTACGCACACCCAGTGGTACACTCCCGACGAGCTTGTAGAGGTATTAATATTATTTATTTTTATTCTTTTTATTTTTGTTTTTGTTCTTATTCGAAATGTTAATGTTAATGATAATGTTCAGGATGTATACACTAGAGGTGTGACTACTGTTGCTGATGACGTGATGTATGCGTGGTGGCCCACCATTGGCGGTCCAGAGTTCGGGAACCCGACACAGAAGTATTATTATTATTATTATCATCATTATTATTATTATTATTTATCAATATCTTTGTTCTAATTATTATTACTATTATTATGCTGTGCAGGGAGAGGTGTGACAGAGCATCTAACATTCGTCACCCCATAGTTTGTTACATTCACCGTTGCATTACTTATTCCCTAACGGCACGGGGAAATAGTAACGAGCGGGTGACGAAGACGGACCTGATGTACCTCTATTGCATACTCACCGGCAGGCCGATTGCCTTGCATCGGTGCATGGCCGAGTACTTTGCCGCCTTCCCCCATAAGCCGTTGAAGGGAGGCATCGCATGCGGGGGGATCATCAGCAAGATTGCCGAGCGCTGCAATGCCCAGATGTATTTCGATTATGTTAATCGGAATCAGTTTCCGCCACTACCGCCCAAGTATTTCGGTCATTATTATTATTATTATTATTAATGTTTATGTTATTGTTTATTTGTTTCAGCCTAATAGGTCAACCCACGATGAAAGCTATGGGTTGTGTGGCGAAGAAGGCGAAGACGCCGGATCAGCCAACCTTCCACTATCTGATTGCTCAGGATGGCAGGGAGTTTGTGCATGAGCCGTTGGTACATCAGGGTCTTGGAGGTATTATTATTATTATTATTATTATTATTATTATTATTATTATTATTATTATTATTATTATTATTATTATTATTATTATTATTATTATTATTATTATTATTATTATTTGGGAAACTTGTAGACAACTTGTGTTGTCTGGTTTGCACGAAAACAGGGGAAACTCTGCCCAATTTTTTTTTTTATAAAATTCTGGATTATTATTATTATTATTTATTAATTATTATTTGTTATCCATTGCAGGTGATACTGTGGAGGTCGGGTTGCAGTTTGTTGCTGACCAGGAGGGGGCGGTCTGAGGGACGTCGAGATGCCTCAGCAGCAGCCTGAGGATGTGCAGATACCGGCGCGCGTTTATCACTCTCTCAGGTTGCCTGCTGATGTTAGGGCGGACGTACGTGCGGCTGCCGAGGAGGCTGTCGAGATGCGTGCGTGGCGTCAGCAGATGGACACCTGGCGTCAGCAGCAGGACACCTGGCGTCAGCAGCAGGACACCGATATGCGTCAGTGGTGTGATCGGCAGGACGACGCGATGCGCTGGTTGATTGCATGCCAGCAGGATATCTATCGCCACCTGGGCATGCAGACTCGTGTCCCACCGACTATAGGGACCAGCACGCACGAGCCCGTGACGTCCTCGCAGCAGCCCGAGACGTCTTTGCAGCAGCCCGGGACGTCGCCGCCGCCTGACTCTACGATGTTTTATTTCTGATCATCTTATGTATTTAAACAATCTTTATTTTGAACGCTTCTGTTAACGTTTAGTTTTATCTTTTTGCGTATATAAACGATTAGTTTTATTTTGAACGCTTCTGTTAACGTTTAGTTTTATTTAAACAATCTTTATTTTACACGCTTATCGAGACGACATTGGTTTATATTGGTTTATGTTATAAACAATTGTGTTCACGTTTTACATGCTTGTGTTAATGTTTTACACGCTCGGGATTAATTATTACATAATTAAAATGATTTAAAAAAAAACCCCCCTCTACGGGTCGTAGAGGCCTCTACGGGCCGTAGAGGGTGCCTAATACTGGTTTATGTTATATTAAAATTTTCCAACTAAGAAACCAACGAACTGGTAGCCCAGATGGTCCCCATATACGAAATAAGACTTTGTGTGTGTGTTTGTGTGATAATGTGCCTAAGATCGAACCTTGTCCCAAACGTTTTTTGTTTTTTTTGTCTACGACCCGTAGAGGCCTCTACGGGCCGTAGGCAACATAAAACATCCATCTCTTCCTTCTTCATTCTCAAAATTAATAAGACTTCTTCTACGAGCCGTAGAGACCTCTACGGCTCGTAGGTAATCATTACCAATGATTGTATGATTGTCAATCATGGGGAATGATTATCTACGAGCCGTAGAGGCCTCTACGGCTCGTAGAAGAAGTAAAAAATGGGCTCTACGACCCGTAGAGGCCTCTACGGGCCATAGAGAGTTGTGTAGATAAAATCTAACCTTATGCAAATAGTGGGAGCCTTAAATTAATAATCTTGAAGGTGATACCCAATATAAAAATAAAACAATTCTCACGATAGTGATAACTTATTATTAATTAGAATTAATCTTGTATCCAAAGTGACAAAACCCACATATTGTAACTAAATGGCGTTACAGGCTATTTTTATATTGTGGTGGTCCAGATTATTTCATCGCTAATCAGGATATTTGTTGTATTGACTAGATAATTGAGGCTTCCTGAAATATTAATAGTCCACTTCATCCAATCACCTTATGAATCACTAATTATGAAACACTTATTGCAACTTATCAGCCAACGTAACCACTAAATGAACCTTATCAATGTGAGTGATGTCTTCCAGTTTACAAGTGGCTAAAACATCAACTTGACACCATCCATGAAATATTTTTATATCTCCTCCTTGAGATAGGGTCGTAAACATTTGGCTCTAGGTCATACTCAAAGGACAATCTAGCACGATGAGATGAGCCACTACAATCTCTAATTCTCTGCATTAGATTATTCTCCTATTTAGGGCAAGCAATTAATTATAAAAACAGTTAAAAGATAGTGAGACCACATATAGTGTGAAAGATAAAATAAGATGTTAGAGCTTGTTGTGTATCAAAGCTAATGGATTATATGATATCCGTAATTCTATACTTAAAAATTATTTTTGTGTTGAATTGACATTACATTTGTTATCAAAATAAATTTGCTGACTAGAGTTGTAAAACTTGTTTTCAGTGACATTCTAACATACATGTGCATATAGGTTATAAGTTAAAATAATATGTTTTAACATTTGGATAAACATATTCCAGTTCCGATTCTCTGTTTTTTTTAGGATAGGTGTGATATACGTTGTAACAAAACTAATTATTTGTTTCTGTTTATTCCAAACGCACTCCTTGCTTTCAATTTCAAAAGTCACAATAGATTTCGATTTCCATTTAATCTACACAGCATATAGGTGGATCCACAAACTCACACGTTTTTTTTTATATACCTATTTCTTGTTACTTGCAATCCACCTTTTATTGGTTTTCACTTGATTACTTTTTTTTAACAGCTAATTACATCCTTACCTAATATTCACCCTTATCACCTGTGGGGAGATTCGAACTCCTGACCTCACCTTGTTTACCCTTACCCCCACACCTAGGGCTGCAAACGAACTGAACTTTCAGCTAACAGTTCATGAACCGTTCGGCAGGAAGTTCGTTTGTGTTCGTTCGTTTAATAAATGAACAAACACGAACAAAAAAATCCGTTCGTTTAGTTAAACAAATGAACATGAACAGAGGTCGCGTTCGTTCGTTTATGTTCGTGAACGTTCGGTAACGTGTTCGTTTATGTTCGTTTGTGTTTGATAGTTTATTAAGGTTTTTAATTTTTATACCTTTTTTATACTATTTTATTTTTGTTTATTTTACCAAATAAATAATATATTTGTTTTTTGGAAATTCCAAATAAATAATATATATGAGATAAATATATGACTATATGATATCAATAAACCTACTTTTTGTATCTAAACTCATTATATGTTTCCACGTTCCAGCGTTGATGCCCTCCACCTCCAATGCCTTCTGCCATCCACCTCTAATGCTTTTCTCCAGTACTAAGTATGTTTGAACAGTTAGGTTATATTTTGGGTGGATCTACCAAATGTCTTAATGTATGTGAATTCGATGTTATTCAAAAGTTAATATACGTCCGTTTGTGTTTGTTTCCGTTCATGAACACTTCTTGGTGTTCATTTGGGTTCATGAACACTTGTTTGTGTTCATTAATGTTCGTATGCGTTCATGAACAAAATTAACAAACGAACACAAACGAACACGAACATGAGTGTTTTTTTAACAAACGAACACGAACAAAAAATCTCGTTCGGTAAGTGTTCATGAATTGTTCGTGAACACATAATTTTCTTAACAAACGGACACGAACAAGGTCTTATTCGTGTTCGTTCGGTTCGTTTGCAGCCCTACCCACACCAGTGGGCCAAAGCCTCAGTGGCTTTCACTTGATTACTTATGGCTTATGTTTTTTTTTTTTTTTTGAACGACCAACTAAAGTATTGCCGGGTACTCCGTACGCGGCACCCATTGGCTAAAGGTAGCCCACAAGACGTATCTTATAGCCACCCAATCCGCACGCACGGAGCCCTCTAGCCCACCCGTCTCCTGTTCCAGCGAAAACCCGGCCCACATACCCGCCCGAAGGCACGACGGTAGCGAACCGGTAAAACCTAGAGGGATCAGGAGTCGAACCCATGACCACAAGGATCAAGTGTCTCTCCCTCACTTCCCAATAATATACCAAGTAAGACGATTAATCTACCAATTTAATCAAACTATAATGATAAAGGCATTTAATAAACTGGTGTAGGATCATATAAAAACTGTTTTCCCCTAAAAACTATAGGAACCAACCATTTAATGACATGTGGCTTTTATTAAAATTATTAATAAGGGTATCATAGTCTTTTTGCAACCCATTTTTTAATGAAAAATCCATTATTTCACACAGATTAATCCTATAATCATGGGTTTTAAATTTCAAAATTGTTTCTTCAATCATATTTGTATACAGATTTTTCATGCAATAATTCATGAAGAATTCCTATATTCATGTAATTACAATTTCAAAATTGTTTTATTAATTCCAGTTATCTATTTAACATCCACTTTTTAGTAACATACGTTTCTATATCTGAATTAAGCTATTTCCAATGTTATGTAGTTATTTAAAATACTGTGCTGATTTCAAACAATAATGTGTTGCTTTGCTGGTTCACTAACGTTTATTGAAGTGTTGTACTGATTTCATGTATACGATGCCCTGATTTCATGTGCTGATTTAACCAAAAACTCATTTCATTGGAACAAGATGACGCTACAATTACACAGTGGCAACAATTATTCAACAATAGCACAACATACTATAACCCAACATACTACCCTATTCGATTGTAACATACTACTTTTGTATCAGAAAAAAAAAAACCAAAATTAAGCTACGATTGTACGATATTATACGACAACACACCATTATTATTAGCACAATTGTTTAAACCAGTTCCATCGGAACAACATGACGGCATGCTATTATGAAAAATCACAAAGTAACAACAAGAAAACTATGTCTAACAATCCCAACTAACAACACATGCCGATAGGAAGTAGTATGTTCAGAATCAACATGCAGAAAAACACAGTCATCCGTAACCTCGATTGGAATAATATCAGCCCATCATGTGCTGATCGTGCAGCAAGGCAGGTAGTTTATGGTTTAAAATTGTTTGATATTCACACAATACAAGCAAAGATTTTAGTAAACTTGTTCCTTTTTTTTTTTTGTAATCTAGAGCTGTTTTCGTTCAAGAAGTTATATTTGAAAAGGTTTCCTAGGAGTGTTATTGTCGAGGAGGGAAGGAGTATAATTAGGAGATTTTGTTGTTGTGGGACCGTAGATAATCCGAAAAAATGGGTGTGTTTTAATATATTTTTTTATTTACCATTAGCACATTGACCAAACTACCCTTGATGATAGTAGAATAAACTATAATTTTAAAGGATAAATCTGTACCCTTGATTTCAATTTTCAATGGTTTAGATCTGTTCCTATAGTTTTTACACTAATAGGAGTTTGTACAGGATCTTAACTCTAAACTATCTACCAACTAATTAAACAATGATTAAGCTATTATTTACATTATTATATTATTATAATGACTCGCATAATTATTAAATATTGAAAATTTAAAAATATAAATGAAAATGGAAGTGACATTTAGTTTTTTTTTAGTTCACTGTTATAAAACGAAGGTACGTGTCTTTCCTAATTTTGTGGGAAACCCGGTTTTGGGCCGGTACGGTATGTCGGTCCGTACCGGTATAAACCAACTTACTGGCGGTATGATTCAGATGTCGTTTTCCCAATTTACCCGAGCGTTTCGTACCGGTTACACACACGGTAGCCGGTAAGACCGGCCGGTATGTACTGATTTTTAAAACATTGCATGAAACAACAAAATAAAAGTTGGTATCTAATTAGTAACGAATTTGGTTGTTCTCATAAAAGAATCACCTCCTACGATTAAGTTGTTTTCGCTAGAAATCAACATCTACAAGAAATTATAATAAAAGTTGGTGGTGATGGCCATAGTCATTGTACAAGTTTCTATTTGTATAAAGATTAATCTACTAAAACCAACTTATTTAATAACTTATATGCCTTTAAAAAAATTTAATAATTTTAATCCAACTAAAAACTAACTTATTTAATAAATTATGTGTTAAAAAAAATTTAATAACCCATGACCTCTTGGTCTAGTGGTATGGTGTCTCCCCTTACAAATGTAAGGTTGTGGGTTCGAATCCTTGCAAATGCAAGATAAGGTGAAATAAAGGTATAATAAAAATTTGCCGTTCAAAAAAAAAAAAAAAATTTAATAAATGGGTTGAAAAAGTGAGCATGGAAAATTGTCAATAGCATTTAATATAAGCCAAAAGATTTGACCAAGTTGGTATGTTTAAGACTGTCCGTTGTAGCCCGCGAGCCACAAATTTATACACGTGGATAGCTAAATCCACAACACGTAGCCGTGAACCGTCGCACGAGCCAGCCAAAGCTACCACACTTGCTTGTGGTAGCGGCGAGTCAAATATGACCGTTGGCTGGTCAAGGTAGTCGTTGGCTGACGACCGTTGGCAGCCAAACCTCTATTTTTGGCAAGTTTCAAATTTCCAATTCTCACACCACACCAACATTCAAAAAAAATTTCTTCACTCTCTATAAAATGGCTTTGGCATGGAACGATTTTTCATCGTCCGACTCGTCCGAAGAAGACGAGTATTTTATGGAAGTGGGTAGGATAACGATTGAATACCTGATGGCCCGGTCTCGAAGACGAAAGACTCCGGCGCTAACCCGACAACCGGCACTAGACCGTGATAGAGAGGGAGTAAACGATACTTTGTACCAGCACTATTTCAGCCCGGATCCCGTGTATATTGAAGATCATTTTAGGCGACGCTTCGAATGAGCAAACAATTATTCATGCGCCTATCAAATGATTTTTCGGAGCGTTATCCTTTTTTTCAACAAAGAGAAGATGCAAGGGGCCGACTCGGGTTCACCTATGTACACAAATATACGGCCGCTATTCGGCAGCTAGCCTACGGGCTTGCGTCGGACGCAATGGACGAGTATATTGCGATGTCCGAAAAAGTTGTGCGCGACTCTCTTCATTATTTTTGTCAAGGTATACATCTATATATAGTTTACTCACATATTTTTTACACTTTTTTTTTTTATCAAATGTCGTTTAATATATATATATATATATATATATAGGGGAAAGTTAATTTGAGAACACCTATATTTCATGCGAACCGTGAGAACGGCATCTAAAACCATTCAAATTCAAAATTTCTTTTTACACTTGTCTTTATTACCAAAATACAATCTCAAAAACACAATTCACGCGTAAAAATTCAAACGTATACGAAAATAATTTGTATTTACACATGTGTAAATTTACTGTTTATACATGTGTAAAAAGTTATTTTGAAAGTGTTTTTGCAAGAAAAGATGAATTATTTGGAAAGAAAATTTTTTTATTAATGTTGTATTTTGATTATAATGAGGTTTGTATTAAAAAAATTGATTTTGATTGATTTTTTAACTTGTTCTCACGGTTCTCACAATATTTAGCGTTCTCAAGATAACCCTCCCCTATATATATATATATATATATATATATATATATATATTTACGTAGGGATCATATCTATTTACTAACGAAGGTATTTGCGTAAACCAACCATGTATGATATCCAACGCATATACGAGGTTCATGGTGAAAACATGGGTTTCCTGGCATGCTTGCTAGTCTCGATTGTACGCATGTTGGTTGGGCTAAGTGTCCTACGGCATGGAGAGGTCAGTTTCATCGAGGTGATCATTCTGGACCGAGTGTTATACTTGAAGCGGTGGTCTCGCATGATCTTTGGTTTTGGAATGCTTTTTTTGGAGTTGCTGGGTCAAATAACGACCTAAATGTTATCGACCAATCACATTCATTCGATAACCTTATCGACGGGGTTGAGCCGCCCCAATCGTTTTACGCTAATAATGTAAATTTCAAGTACGGCTACTACTTGGTCGATAGTATTTACAACGAATGGTCGACACTTGTTCAAGCTTACTCGTCTCAGCTTGAAGACAAACGTAAGTTCTTTACAAAGAAACAAGAGTCGGTAAGAAAAGATATTGAAAGAGCGTTCGGTGTTCTTAAAAAAAGATTTGCGTTGATTGCCAACCCAATAAGGTTTTTGACACGAGAGAGGATCATGGACATCGTCTACACTTGTATTATTCTACATAACATGATATTGGAGGACCGATGCATGGCGATATGTCAAAATTACCAAGGTGATATCCCACGTGCCGAGTCGACAATCGATAATAACCAAAGTCTCGACAACATAAGGAATTTCAAGAACCGTGAGATACACGGAAACCTCCGCCATGAATTAGTCGAGCATTTGTGGGCTAGACGTTCCGATGATCTTGTATTAAATTGGTTTTTTGTTGTTTATAGTTTATTGTAAACATTAATCTAATTTTTAGTTAAGTTTATTTTTGTATTAATATAATTTTGACAAATTTAGAAAGTCTAAAAAAATAAAGAAAAAATGTATAAAGCTGCTGCTCACCTCTAGCCACAACAGTATCAGGCGAGTGAGCAGAAACTTTATCACCCTGCCAACTGGGCGTTGACATGACGCAATATAAGAGAATACAGCTTGTGATCACCTCTAACCACAACGGATAGTCCAACAACACCCCTTACTTATTTGTTCATTAGTTTGAGACTTGAATCACCGGCCAATCTTCATATTTATTGTTTACCTTTTTGTTTGTGTATTTGAGACTTGTTTAATTACTATTTAGTTGATTACCTAGCTTATTATTAGTTAGCTTATTGCTTTGTTTAGTTGTGTAGTTGGTTACTTTATTAGTTGTTTAAACTTGTCAATTCAAAATCTATATGGTATTTAGTATCCTTCTTTTCTAGTGTGTCATGTGGCAATCACATGTCATTAATAATATAAAATTAAAGTTAAAAATGGCATGTTATGTGGCATTAAGTGATTTAAAGAAATTTTTTTTTTAAAACAAACTAGATTTTTCTCTTTCATGTTTCCTCCCATAATTTTTAAACGTTAATATCCTTTTTAAGTTAATTACCAAAACTGTCTCTGTGGTTTGGGCCAATATGCCACTCTAGTCCAAACTTTTAAAAATTGCTTGAACAGTCCCTGACTTTTGAAGAAATAGGCCAAAACAGTCCAAAACCTTAACCCAGTTAACTTTTTGACGTTAAGTCAGGGGCAAAATCGTCAAGTCAGGGAAAAATTTATCTTCTTCCTCATCTCATCTCATTTGCAACCACCTACCTGCAACCATTTCATACACCCACACGTGCAACCACCACACTCCACCTTCTACAACCCACCTTCACCGAACCCAATCACCACCGACAACCTCTACTGTCACCACCGTCCTCAACCACCACTGTTCACACCTGCAACCACCGTACACTTTGATCACACAGATCCATCCATCCATCTTCCTCAAACCCAATAAAAACCCTAACCCTAGTAGCTTCAACCACCAGCAGCACCAATAGCACCATTACAGAAACCCCTCAACCCATAACCACCACCACACCTGGCACGGAAATCAATACAAACCCACCACCCAAAACAGTATCACTGGATAAGAAATGGCCGGGGTGGCCTGGAGTTGTTAAAGTTTTGATTTTTTTTTTTTGGGTTTATGGTTTTTAAAGCAGATTGTTGATGGCATCCCCATGGTACACCTGTGACTAGTTCTAGAATAATTTGGATTATCCATATATGTTGAAACCCAAACAGAAAAACTAGTAAGTGTTCATATTATTTAAATAATGATGGATATTAAGGAAAAGAAATAACGAACCTAGAAGATGAGATCAAAGGGTGTTGATTGCAGAAGATGAGGATCAAAGGAAAGTTGCAGATAGAGTAGAAGAAGGGGGAATTGAGTTATGAGTGAGGAAGGGATTGCGTAATGGTTGTGCCTCCAAATCAATTGGTTGGTTGAAAAATATCATTATTATTAAGACAAAGAAGAATAAGTAATGTAACAGAGCCGCTTATTTAGGGATTTAGTTAATATAAAATGGGTATCTGAAAGGTGGAGGAGGTTGTTTCAGGTTGGTGGGTGTGCAATTTTTAAAAGGAGGAGATGGTGGTGATGAGCAGGTTGTTTCAGGTTGGTGGGTGGATGGTGGTGGTGATGAAAGGTGAAGGTGGTGGATGGCAATGGTCAGATAATTCATTAATCATGAAAGGTGGAGGAGAGGTGCAGGTGGTTGTTTGTGTCTAAATTGGGGATGAAATACAGGGGAAGAGATAGGGAAGAAGACAATTTTAAACGTGAGTTAACCATTTTGCCCCTGACTTAACGACATAGACTTAACTGGATTAAGTCTTTGGTCTGTTTTGGCCAAACCACATGGACGGTTTTGGTAATTAACTCTATCTTTTATATAAGAGATTTTTCAAAGAAAAAAAAAATTAAACCAAATTAACGAGTGTTTTATTATCTTTCCAACGAGTACCATAGTGCTATATAAAAAACGGACAACAAATGACAATTTCTTTGTGGGGTTTTGTTCATACAGAAAAAAAACCACAAAGTGTTCAGGTAATTCATTAATCATGTATAGGCAAGTTACTAATTATAACCAAACCAATAAATATGAACTCTATTTTCAACAGGTGTTAGCATTGGAGTTGTACATTGTTTTAGTTTAGGTATTAATATTAGAGTTCTGTATTGTTTTAGGTTAGATGTTAACATTAGAGTTATACATTGTTTAAGGTTAGGTGTTAACATTGGAGATACATTGTTAATTAATTGTTTTAGAGTAGCTGCTACCCGAGCTTTCATGCATGTAATCGTAAAGCGCATCAGTCTATTTCATATGTAAAATTGATATGTCATACTAAATTTCTCAATCTCGGACGCTCCCTGGGTAAAATCTACATCTACATCTACATCTACATCTACATCTACATCTACATCTACATCTACATCTACACTTCTACACTATATAATAAAAGAAAACACATGAGGGACACATGGCACTCCCTCATGAATTCTCTCAATTTATTATTTAACTAGATATTTGCCCGCGTTGACACGCAGTTCA
This sequence comes from Ambrosia x helenae, assembly GCA_030844895.1. Classification (NCBI taxonomy): domain Eukaryota; kingdom Viridiplantae; phylum Streptophyta; class Magnoliopsida; order Asterales; family Asteraceae; genus Ambrosia; species Ambrosia x helenae. The sequence goes on along the minus strand of CM061230.1, from coordinate 13,811,189 downwards.
ACAACGTACGATTATTTGGAGTAGTATAACGTATAAGAAAAATAAAGTAGAAACATTTTATTAAAATTTAAAAGCAACGAATACACATTTATTCAAATATCGCTGAAAATTTACTTATAAACCACATTTTTTGTTTTAGTCATCAGTTTCCCACCAGCATCAAGTATAAGTAACTTCACGCCTGCCCTGCTTTTAACTCTTGACAATGCGACATAAAGCTGGCCATGTGAGAATACAGGGTTTCTTAAATACAATCCAACCTGAATAAGGCGACTTAAATGGTATGTGTTAAAAATAGACTTATGGCATATTCAACAATAAGAAAGTAATAAAAATGAAAATAAGAAACTAACTACCACCTAAATTTCACAATTTAATTTGACACGTCTGAGAAGATGAGCATTACCCATATCGACCCGCTAAAAAAGCTTCGAGCATATTTTATTCTATTTGACACCTTTGAAAAGGCAAACATTACCCAAATCGACCCGTTAAGAAAAGGGAAGATTGCCCCAATTCACCTATGGCCTATGTATTAGATAAAGGAACATCAATCTAATCAAAACACCATAAACACACTGTTGGCGACTTTTACCCTATTTGACCCATTGGAAAAGTTGAACATTACCCAAATCGACCGATTTATAAGTAAACAAACATGAACCTACACCACTAAAACAACATTTTATAACCCTCTTTTAACTAATCAACTAATTCACATAACCCATATGCTTGCATTTGATAAAAAAGCTACCGTTCAAGGTCTCTGAGTAAGCAACTTAGAACTTCCTTAACTTTGCATCAACATCGATATGCTTACTCATTTCAGAGTGTTGCCTACAAATATTTAAGTACTAAGATCAAGTAAACTAACAATACAAAAAACAGTGTGTTTGGGTGTGCGTTTTAAAAGCGATTATATGAGCTTTAAGCGATCAAAATCATAGAATTAGCTGTGATACCTCAAAAATCCACATATAAGTCAAAAGTCAAATACCAAATGGACATTCAGTTTTCAAATAAATAATCAATGAACTTCAGCGAGAGGTAATTACGTATATAACATTACTTACATGTAGAAAAACACCGATAGGATGACGCCCGCAAATAGTATTATCAGAGACAAACCTGTCCTCAAAAGTCTTTAAATTTCTCGCGCTCCATATTTGCGAAATCGTTGCTAACCCCACATTGTGTAAATCTTCTTTCACCTTTTGCTTCCCGGACTACTCCACAGCCGGGTGTTTAATAACTTTCCTAAACACTATAATCCATAATTTTTAATTTTTTTAAAATAAAAACATTTAATAACTATTCTATTTTTAAAATTCAAAAAAAAGTCATTAATGTTTTTATAAATGTTTTTTATTTTTTAAAAATCGAAATCATTCATTAATGTTTGGGTCAACGTGTTTAATAACTTTCCTAAACACTGTAATCTAGATTTTTAATTTTCTTAAAATAAAAAAAATTTAATAACTATTCTATTTTTAAAATTCAAAAAAGAGTCATTAATGTTTTTATAAAATTTTTTATTTTACATCAACGAAAATTATTCATTAATGTTTTCGGTCAAAGTGTTTAATAACTTTCCTAAACACTATAATCCAGATTTTTATTTTTTTTAAATAAAAAACATTTAATAACTATTCTATTTTTAAAATTCAAAAAAGAGTCATGTTTTTATAAAAGAATTTATTTTTTAAAAATCGAAAATCATTCTTTAATGTTAAGGTCAACGTGTTTAATAACTTTCCTCAACAGTATAATCCACATTTTTTGTTTTTTTAAAATAAAAAACATTTAATAACTATTCTATTTTTACAATTCAAAAAAGAGTTATTAATGTTTTTATAAAAAAATTTATTTTTTAAAAATCGAAATCATTCATTAATGTTTGGGTCAACGTGTTTAATAACTTTCCTAAACACTTTAATCCATATTTTTAATTTTCTTAAAATAAAAAACATTTAATGACTATTCTATTTTTAAAATTCAAAAAAGAGTAATTAATGTTTTTATAAAAATTTTTATTTTTTAATAATCGAAAATTATTCATTAATGTTTCGGTCAAAGTGTTTAATAACTTTCCTAAACACTATAATCCAGATTTTTAATTTTTTTTAAAATAAAAAACATTTAACGACTATTCTATTTTTAAAATTCAAAAAAGAGTCATGTTTTTATAAAAGAATTTATTTTTTAAAAATCGAAAATCATTCATTAATATTTCGGTCAACGTGTTTAATAAATTTCCTAAACACTATAATCCAAATTTTTACTTTTTTTAAAATAAAAAACATTTAATGACTATTCTATTTTTAAAAGTCAAAAAAGAGTCATTAATGTTTTTATAAAAATAAATATTTTTTAAAATCGAAAATCATTCATTAATGTTTCGGTTAAAGTGTTTAATAACTTTCCTAAACACTATAATCCAGATTTTTAATTTTTTTAAAATAAAAAACATTTAATGACTATTCTATTTTTAAAATTCAAAAAATAGTCATTAATGTTTTTATAAAAAAAAATAATTTTTTAAAAATCGAAAATCATTCATTAATGTTTCGGTCAAAGTGTTTAATAACTTGCCCCAATTCACCTATGGCGTTGACCCCAATTCACCTATAACGAACTTTAATTTGGAATTTGAAAATTGAAATTTGAAATTTAAAATTCGATATTTAACTAATTACCAATATAAGCTAAACTAATATTAGAATAATATAACACAATTAATAGGATCAATTAATGTATTAATTGGAGAGTTGACACTACTTATGTAGAAACTTTGAATCTTATTAAATGTGTAATTAAAAGGATAATTAGTATGTGTAATTTTTACCATTATTAACCAAAACTCAAAATTTGAAATTTTGTATAATTCGAATTTAAATATTTTTAATTTGAATTTGAATTTTGAAATTCAAAATTCAAAATGTAATTTATTACCAATATAAATTGCACTAAATTTAGGAAGTGAGTAATTTGAATGTAATAAGGAAATTTAATGAGTTCCTAATTTACGTCAGTTTCCTTTCTCATTCTCATTTTTTTGCTTTTTTTTTAAAAAAAAAGAAGTATAAAGACTAAAACGTGAAAACGTGACATATCTTCAATTTATCAATATCTCTATCATACAAAGCATGAACATAAAAAACAGCCTTGGAATATGACACATTTAACAAATTGCCACTAACGCCGTTTTAACAACACCTTTTAAAAACGACCTAAATTGAAGACTTTGTTTTCCAAACCATTTTTTTCTTTATAAATTTACGCATAAATCCAAAAACAATACATTATTATTATCTATAATTGAACCTAATAATCGTTTTAGAGGTAAATTGAATGTAATTCATAACATGAGCATGAGAAATATTAATGAACAACTAAATAAAGAAGATTAGAAACTCTTACCGTGAGGTGAACCGTCTCTGGGATTGAAGCTAATAATTGCCCGTCCTGTATATCGAGATGAAAAAACTCGTGTATTAAAAGCCGCCTAATCAAACACCGAATGATCTTTAATCAAAACCCGAGCAGTCTAAACAACCAAAAAATATGTTGATAAAAAAACAAATTTGTTGATAAAAAAACAAAAACAAATCAGAAAAAAAAAATTAAAATTATCAACTAAAGTTTGCGAATGAAAGGGGATGCCTAAATACTTGTCGAAGATTGACTAATATTACGAAAGAAGAAAGTTATTAATGTGATATAAAAATAATTTTGATTAAAATGAGATAATTTTTGTATTGTTACCTCGTATGATATGTTATCAATATCGAGCCACCTATCCATGCCATAGAACATTAACCTGAAAATCAAATTAAATTACGAAATGATACACACTCGAACTCAATGAGCATACTGTAAATTATACATACACATTCGAGCTTCTCCAATTCACATAGAGCTTCTCCAATATCTTGAGGCAACTCCTGAAACATACGCATTCGAACAAATAATATATGTGTTAGTGCGTGTATATCATATATGCATGAATTATGTATGTAATTATGTACGTGCGACATTAAACATACCTGGCAATCTCTGCTGATTTTAACCGGTTTGTAGTCATTCAATGGGTTTTTCAAGTGAAAAGTTTTCTGAAAAGGCAAGTCAGATGTTTTCCATTAAAAATTAATGGACACTGAGATGAGGCTATAACGTGTTATAGTGTAGACAAATAATTTGGATTAATCTATAAATTAATCTTTAAAACAAATACCTAATTCGGTATTACATGGACGTGCGACCCCACGGTTTGCTTCCACCATACCCATTGCTCCAAACATTGTCTCTTCTCCAACCAACCGAGGACATCATTTGGGCATACCCTTGGAAGTAGCCACTCATATTGACACTAAATATTAATATCACCTTACCAGAATTCTGCAAAGACATGGCGTGCACTTTAGACGGTTCTGGAAAACACTGACACAGAGAACAATGAACTTACATGATAAGCTTCTTCCAATATCGGTCCGTTCATCACTTTCTCTCTCTAGATCTCTGCGTGTCTCTCTCTCTGTATTATGTTCTCTATGAATTTTGAGTTTAAATTGTTTTAGGGAAGTTAATTAATTCAATGAGAAGCTTTGACCAAATCATAATGAATTACCTAATTTAATATAATTACCTAATTTAATATAATTAATGAATTTTGATTTTTAGAAAAAACGAAAATTTTATAAATTCTCACAATGGGACACTTGGCACAAATTGATTGGCTATGTAATTGGAGGCACAATGTGGGATTGACAAGTGTCCTCATGGACTTTGTTTTATTAGATGTATAGATACATTAAACTCAAATTTAATTATAATAATTGATTTGCAAAACCATGATATAAGTTTATTAAATTAAATTTTAGTAATTATATTAATAATCATAGTTGTAACTGAAATCATTAATAAAAGAAAACACGTGATTCTTTTTTATATAACATATTTATATTTGTGTATTATTAACTTTGAATTTAAATCATGTACCTTAAATTAACCCATTTTTTAAAATTTAATATGTTATTCTAAGTTTAAAATTAATTTTGTTACAATATTTGACAAATTATTATTAAGTTTTATTATTTTGGTCATTGTTTTAGATGTTAAACTATGTTCAGCAAATACATATTAATTTTAAATGCTTAAAACAGTTCAAAAGTCAAATAAACAAATTAATAATAACACAATGCAATTAGTCAAACTTTTTATGAGATTTTATATTGTTCAAAACAAATAAATAAAATAAATCAATCAACATTAATCGATTTTATCTATAGTATCTACATCTACAGTATATAATAAAAGAAAACACATGAGGGACACATGACACTCCCTCATGAATTCTCTCAATTTATTATTTAATACATTAAACTCAAATTTAATTATAATAATTGATTTGCAAAACCATGATATAAGTTTATTAAATTAAATTTTACTAATTATATGAAAAAATTACGCCGTTGGTCCTTATGGTTTCCACCAAATTTCAATGTAAGGTATTAAGGTTTTATTGTTTCTTATTAGGGTATTAGGCTTTTAATTTGTTTCAATGTGGGGTATTAGACTTTTAATTTGTTTCAATGTCAGATATTAGGACTAACTTTGTTAAAATCTAACTAACTCCGTTAAAATCTAGGGGGCATTTTGAAACATTAAAATTAAAATGGTTAATTATGTGTATTAATGGTTAGTCTAGGAAAAATATTTTATAAAATTCTGTTGACCAACTGTTAACCCGTCTCTTGGACCCGGATTCTTGACCCGAACCCAAATACTCCATATCACCTCAATCCTTCATCTCCTTTGACCCGAACCCTGCACTTACATCCAATCACCACCATATTCGTAGCCTGTGCACCATCTCCCAACCGTACCACCATATCTCGAGTCTATATAATTATTGATTTAGGGCTCCAATTGGAAAATCACTCAATTATACTACTGATCGACCTTAACCTAAACATTAATATTATTACTCTTTAACTACTGCAGCTATTTTTTATGTATTATGTCAATAATCAAAGTTTTCCATAATGCAGTAAAGCAGATATCTACCAAACTCATGTTGTAGTGAAAACAATACAACCGTTTGAGAAACCAATTCATGGCTGGTAATGGCCTTTCAAACCCGAACCTAGGTCGTGTGAAGCTTACGGATCTAATCGCTTCTGAAGGCCTTCCGTCCGATATATACAAGCTATCCGTTTCGACTTTGTCGCAGTCACTCGCTCAGTATTCCGCTGCCATCATCCAGTTTCCGTTGAATAATGCTGCTCTTTTAAGATGTTGCCTTGAATCTGCTCGGCCGTATTTCAATCAAAAAACCGTCGTATCCGTTTCGACTTTGTCGCAGTCACTCGCTCAGTATTCCGAGGTGGTTATGGTGGTACGGTTGGGAGATGGTGCACATGCTACGAATATGGTGGTGATTGGATGTAAGTGCAGGGTTCGGGTCAAAGGAGATGAAGGATTGAGGTGATATGGAGTATTTGGGTTCAGGTCAAGAATCCGGGTCCAAGAGACGGGTCAACAGTTGGTCAACAGAATTTTATAAAATATTTTTCCTAGACTAACCATTAATACACATAATTAACCTTTTTTAATTTTAATGTTTCAAAATGCCCCCTAGATTTTAACGGAGTTAGTTAGATTTTAACAAAGTTAGTCCTAATACCTGACATTGAAACAAATTAAAAGCCTAATACCTAACATTGAAACAAATTAAAAGCCTAATACCCTAATAAGAAACAATAAAACCTTAATACCTTACATTGAAATTTGGTGGAAACCATAACGACCAACGGCGTATTTTTTCTAATTATATTAATAATCATAGTTGTAACTGAAATTATTAATAAAAGAAAACACATGATTCTTTTTTATATAACATATTTATATTTGTGTATTATTAACTTTGAATTTAATAAATCATGTATCTTAAATTAACCCATTTTTTAATATTTAATATGTTATTCTAAGTTTAAAATTAATTTTGTTACAATATTTGACAAATTATTATTAAGTTTTATTATTTTGGTCGTTGTTTTAGATGTTAAACTATGTTTAGCAAATACATATTAATTTTAAATGATTAAAATAGTTCAAAAGTCAAATAAACAAATTAATAATAATACAATGCAATTAGTCAAGCTTTTTATGAGATTTTATATTGTTCAAAACAAATAAATAAAATAAATCAATTAACATTAATCGATTTTATCTATAGTAATAAAAGACAACACATGGAGTACATAGAACTCCATTATAAAGCCTCCCATTTTATTATTTCAAACAATACATTTCTTTTATTTTGTTTCTTTATTTAATAATTATTACATATTCAGTTTTTATTTGTTACAACTATAATTATTAATATAATTACTGGAATTCAGTTTAATATATATATATATATTCTATGTTTTTGTAAATCAATTAATATAATTATATTTTAATAGACATAATTTGAAAATATTTATAAACTAACAAAAGTAATCATTTAGGGGTTGATGAATATTTAATATTTTTTCAATTGTACATGAAACTTTTTTTATTTTAAACAAAATATTTAATCTAATTTTTCTTAATTATATTTTAAATTTATATATAATATATATAATTTAAATTGTTCAACCCGTGTATCACACGGGTACATAACCTAGTCTAGTATATAATAAACCAAATCAATAAATCTCACATGGCACTCAAAGAGGCCAATCTTCTCGTTGAGTGTGTCATGTAGCATGCCCTTGTGGCATTAAGTGATTGTAGGAAAAAATATTTAAAAAAAAAAATTAGATTTTCCATCTCATGTTTCCTCTCATAATTTTGAAACGTTAATATCTATTATATACGAGATTTTTTTAAAGAAAACAATTACACCAAATTAACGAGCGTTTTATTATCTTTCCAACGAGTACCATAGTACTATATAAAAGACGAAGAAAAAAATGACTATTTTTTTTGTTTGAAGTATTACGTGTTAGCATTGGATTTATAGATTGTTTTAAGTTATGTATTGAATATTGATATTAGAGTTATACATTTAATTTTAGCATTTATAATAAGTATTAATATTAGAGTTATACTTTATTTTAAGTTAGGTATTGAATATTGATATTAGAGTTATGCATTTTTTAAGCCTTTATGATAGGTGCTAACAGTAGAGTTATACATTGTTTTAGTTAGACATCAATATTAGTATGTCAAATTTGTACATTTTTTTAGCCTTTAGAATATGTGTTAATCTTAGACTTATATTGGAGTTATACATTGTTTTAGGATATGTGCTAGCATTGAAGTTGTACATTGTTTTAGGTTAGGTATTAATATTAGAGTTATACATTGTTTTAGATTAGATGTTAACATTAGGATTGTACATTGTTTAAGGTTAGACGTTAACATTGGAGATACATTGTTAATTGTTTTAGGTTGGGTGCTACCCGGAGTTTTCCTGCATGTAACTGTAAAGCGCATAAGCCTATTTCACATATAAAATTAATGTGTCATATTAGATTTCTTAACCCCAAAACGCTTTCATGGTATAATCTAGTTGAAAGTATATAAAAAATATACTCAAAACGTTCTCATGGTATACAGATGTTTAAATTAAACAATAAGGATGGTTTACAAGTTACAACAATCAAATTTGACAAAAAAAAAAAAAAAAAAAAAAAAAAAAAAAAAAAAAAAAAAAAAAACACCCTCAAAATTTTTACTTTGTAATAAACATCAAACAGTAAACCTAATGTTCCAATTACCAACTACTTTGGGAATATTCACCGCCAACTTTGTAAATAACGCAATTGAAATAAATATACGAAGGATGGAGATATATGTCGAAAAATGTAGTTTTAAAATATGAGTTTTTACAAACTTTGTTCATAATAATCATCGAAGTCCTCTACTGGTAAAAAATCTATCCCCTTTTAAACGTGTTGGTGGATTCCCATTTCTAATTTTTAATTGGGCCTCTCTAATATATTTTTAGGCCAATAATCCCAATAGTGAAGTAGTTATCAAAGCTAAACCCAATGGAATCCAATCCAGGCCCAATTACTTTAGCTTATTTAACTGAAGCCCAATTAAGTTTCATTATATTGTTGTTGGTGATGTACTGATGTGCTAGTGCACTCGAGCTCCAAAAATTGCATTTGTAAGCTTCATTGAATTTTAAGTTCTTAATTATTTTGATTTCTTCAACTAATATAAATTTTATTTTATTTACATAAAAAAGGAACCAAAACAAATTACAATTGAATGCCAGGTAGACAAGCAACAAGCTGCGCCGCTACCCACTTTTGAATTGCAAAACCCTGTCATGCTAAAAATAAACCTTTGGTTCCTTGGGGTCAGGGAATTATTGTGAACGACCTTTTACACTACTCAATTAGACAATGCTCATGGGTAGAAAATATGATAAAGTTGAAACTGACACAACATTTTGTTAGTTAGGATTATTGCTGATGAATAGGTACTAGTGGGAATTATTTTAATAAATAAACTTATTATTTTTATGTCATGAATCGATATGATATTATTTTTGTGTCACTGAGTACGTCGATCTGGTGTACAATAGTTCATCCAGCTTTAAGAGTGAACGGCTTCTTTAGACATGAATTTAAAAATTATATTACGTGTAACATTTTAAATACTAGAATAAGTCATTACTCTAGTTCATTAACCCTTTTGGAAAACTCTTTTAAGGTTCAATCATTTTATTCCTTAAAGTGGAGGCCATTTGAATTAAACAAGTTTTTCCCTACGTGAAAACAAAAGGACAATCCTATAAAAGTAAGTTATAGGTTTTGACCCCTTTTGATTAGAAGTTTAGGGTGAACGGTGTGGTCATCGAGTCTCCGACCATCACCGTCCGCCATGTTTAGCCTCCACCTCACCCCATTTGAGGGGGGGGGGGGGGGGGGATGGAGAGGGAGAGAGCTTCAGGGAGGATGGGGAGTTTGCTTCGTTTGCACCAAAATTCCAACGGGGGTGGTGTTCCCCGATAGGGAAATGCTCCACATCAGCTTCTGGACATCCTCCCTGTCTTCACACCCCATGGCTTTAGAACACGAATACCTCACATTTATTCACACGATCTATATCTAGGAGTGATAATAAAATAAAAACAATTGGGTATACTATGCGTGAGATATAGATCTAGAATAGAATCGTTGGAGTGGTCTCTATGATGTTTCATTAATTTTCGATTTTGTAAGTAATCTCTATTCTGTATTGTTATTTGTGTTGTGTTTGTTTATAAGATTTTCCTTTTGAATTAAAAAAAGTAGGAGTTGTTTTTAAAGACAAAAGCCCTAATTTTGAAACTCACATTCTAAAATTGTTTCATAAATCGTCAACGATGAGTCAGCTAATGATAAAGAGTTTTAACTCACAAGTTCATTTACTTGGTGGGCTTGATCAGGGGTGGATTTAGTTATTAAGGAGTGGGTTCAGACGAACCCACTTGGTTTTAAATTTTTAGTAGAAATATATAGAAAAAATAGGCTATGAACCCATAAGTAAAATCGAAATTACCACATTAATAAATCAATTGGCTGGCTCCATGGTTGAAACTTCCCATCTTCTATCTTTAGCTCCTTGGTTCGAACCATGTTGTTCCTGTTTTGTTTATTTTTTTTTTTATTTTTTTTAAACTGAATGCACGTCAAACAGGGTTTTAATGTTTTAACTTACTTGCGCCCTCTATCCTCACCATTTCCCCTTTACTGCTCCACACTCCAAATCTGTGTTTAGTTCTTAGTTTAATTTTTGTAGATTTGAATGTTGGATTATATAATAATAAGATCCACCAATTGTTCTAAAAACAAAATTTGGGTTATATTGATATTCCAGCTATTCTGCGGAAACAAAATTGAAGGTTTCCCAAGAGATTGCTAACAACTAAAGTCATCTATGGGTTAATGTTCTCATGTTCTATTACATTCGTAGATTGTTGTTGTCTTGCATATGTTTTTATTTTTATATTTATTTTTTTTTTGAATCTTCAATATTTGTGTTCATCTTTGTTATTGCCTAGGGTTTTAATTGGGTACCTGCATAACTTTTTTCTGGATAAAACCTTAACGTTGGAATGCTTATGTTTCATTATTATTGGACCGCAATATTAGCAGAAAGATCAATTAGGCTAGAGTGTTTAATAGTGTTCGTGTATGTACAATCTTAATTTTTAATGGATGTAAATTCTTAATTGCTTTCAAAATTATAATCTACAAATGGCGTTCGTATTTGTTAGTTTTAAGTAATAATGAGTACTCAAGAATTGCAGCTGGCTTAGCCACACATTTACCCGACCTGAACCGTTGATCCGAAATTTTTATGTCTATGAAATTGGAGCATCTAAAAATAGTGAACCCACTGAAAAAAAATCCTAGATCCGTCACTGGGCTTGATGCCAATAAGCTCGAATGCCATTATCAGGTGTTACTTGGTCATAAACGAATGGGTAAATCACCAAAATAATGATTTAATTTCGTATTTGTGAAAATGTCTATATCCACGATTCTAGCGAATCACCTTCCACCATCTAAGCTTCGCCGGCTGCGGCATCTAAGGCTTAGCACACATTTTTTTACGACTTAGCCTCCACTTTAAATTGGATGTTGACTAGGCTTAGGCCGCACTTTTGCCATCAACTGAAAGTCAATAACTATTTTGGTAATTTTCGCTAAACCACATATGTTTTCTTTTCTACAAGTAGTCGAAGTAAATAGGTGGGTCAAAGCTTTTTGAGGTACATAAGAAATGATTGTGTACCGCTAGTTGAGCTCGAGCTCGAACTTAAACAAGCTAGCTTGGCTCGGCTTGTATTTGTATTGAGCTGAAAAGTCGAGCTCGAGCTTGGTTCGTAAAAGTTTTGTGCCAGCTCGATTATAAGTTTATAAAGATCAAAACATGAATTTTATAAAAGATTAACATGTTAAACATTGAGTTTTATGATTATTATTTGATGTGTTTGCATGTTAATACACGATAATGATTTGTGAACATGTAGGGTTAATAGATGTTAATATTTATAATAAAACTTGCATGTTCGGACTGGTACATAATATGATCTTGATGTATTACATGTTTATGATGTTTAGATGATGTACTTGATCGATAATATGCAACTAGGAATTGTTATAGTTAAGATTATCACATGTTTAAAATTAGACAGAATACGTAGGACGACTTGTAGGCTCTGTAACGTGATCTTAAACTATTTGTTTTGATTGTTTTTTAACATGAACATGTTGTATGTGGTCTTAGCTTTCTGTAGTGGGTAAGATTGTGCGATTTGGTTATCGTTTGATGTGTTTTTGGAATTTTATACAAACATGGGTCTAAACTGATTTTCGGATTAATATTTTGGGTCAACTTTAAACGATCATAACTTGAGTTTTACAAGGAGTTAGCTCACTAAATTTGGCCAGTACTTAGGTACATGGATATTTCAGCTTTTCCAAGTAGATTCATTCTGTTTGAATGAATACACGATTTTTGAGAATTTTTCTCGTAAACTGACCTTATGTGAATATTTTCAGAACCTAGCTGTAATAAACAATTTTTCATAATTTTTTTATAAGGTTTTGTCATGAAACAAAAATATAGACATGACGACTGGACTCCTAATAACATTCAGTAAAATTTTGGGAGTCTAATAAGTTGTGCAATTATTTTTCATAAAATCATTTTGATAGCGCATAATTTGTCCTAAAAACACAGATTATAACATACGTGTATAAGTGCTTATTTGAAGGCTTGTATGACTCGGTTATGACTTGAACTTGTATGTACGCTTGTATGAGATGTATATGATTTGTATTACTAATATTAATTATAATGTTTACCAGCGGGTTCGTAGGATTACTTGTGCATGTAGTTACACTAGGTGTCACTTAAACGTTTTCACATTATTTAACGTCTTGAACAAGCGAGTTTTGCAGTGTGTTGTGTATACATATATACTAACGTAGTAGCACATATAATAGGGAGTTGGTAGCAAGTCCTTATTACTAGCGGATTTTGGATTTAGCTTTTGCAACCTGTAACACCCCAACCGATGGCGGAAACATTGAGGTGTCACGTAGTGACGATTGTTCAATAGCTCATGGACTAAAGTATAAATTTGAATACATTGATTAAATGATTTATTACATTGAAATGAAATTACAGGATACAATAATCCTAAAGTGACAAGTCTAGCTGAAATACAATGTAGACAAGACTGAAATATAAAATCCAAAAGCCTAAAAGAAGCGTCTCAAAACAACCTGAAACATGTACAAAATATTTTGGTCAATACAAAATTGTATTGGTGAGCATACCCTGTTTAAATAAATATAGTAGAAAAGTGTTTAGCAATTCATGTGTCGTATACTGTTTGCAATTATGTAATAAGTGGTATCCGGGTCAAATCAACCCTAAGAGAAGAAAGCAGATATATATAGTATGCGCTAGTAGTAATGTAATACATAGCAATGACGAGGACTCTCAACAGAGTCACAAGGGTATAAACCATAGTACTATTCATTGAAATGCCAGGCCGCAACGGTTAATGATTTGACAGGTCATAGATACACAAAATGACACAAGCAAACACACATAAGAATTGCTATTTTAGTAAAAGGAATTATAAACTTGATAGTAAGTACATGAGTCACCCCAAAATAGTAAGACAGTAAAAAGGGGAAAGATATACTCACAGTTTGCGAAAGCGAGCAAAATCCAACTTAAGCGGTCGTGAGCTAAGTAATGGGAATTCCGAGGAATTCAACCTATAATGTGTAAGCACACTAATAAGGAAATGTCTAAAAAGTCTAAGGTAACTAGGGTCTAAGGCATTAGGGTTTGCTAAGTCGATTTGGGGAATTAGAGTTTTTATGATCGGTCACGTTAATTAATGTAAAAGTTGTATATCACAAATAATATATGAAAGGTTGTAAATGTGGTTTAAATAATATAATTATTACCTATTGAATATTTAGATAAAAAATATGTTTGAATAATTAAGACAAAAATAATTTAGTTAGTTACTTTAACTAAATTAAAATAAACACAATAATCATAAATAATTAAATAAATAATTTTGAGTTACACAATGATCCAACAAAAGATAATAAAGACATTAAACCATATGAGTATTTCTATTTTATAAGAAAAATATTTATAAAATAGATGTTTAAATTGTATAAATAAATAAATGTTTTATTATGTCTAATTAAACATAAATAAGACTAATAATACCATACATTATCCAAAAATACTAGTTTTATAGAAAATGAATGATTTCTGATGTAAACAAATTAGAATAATTTTCTCATAATTTATATAAACTTATTTATATTTAAAATTGATTTAACGAGATTAAATTATGTTTAAATGATTAAAAATAGGAAAATTAATGAAATTAAATGTTTTCTGAACCAATAATTTTTATATCAGTTCATGATGATGAGAAATAATTACCCAAAAAGTTTGAGATTAAAATCATTAAAAATGAATTTTTTATCAATTAAATACGATTAAAACAAATAAATTCAATAAAAATATAAAAATAAGACATTTTTCAGAAAATAAAAGTGGAGTAATTTTCTTTATGGTGCCAAGATGCTACTCCTAAATTTTTATAATTTTTGGAGTAAAAATGAATTTATTATGAATATTCTAAGTTTACATGTAATATATATCTATAATAAATAATCAAATAAATGGAAATAAAGAAATAAATGCTGAAAAAAATAAAAGAAAGGAAAATGGTGGTGCAAGGGTTCGAACCCGAGTCTGTAGTGTAGAACCCCACACACACAACCACTTCCACTACAAGCTATTATGTTGAAATGTTTCAGATTAAAATTTATTTAACTTTGTATGAAACTTCATCTTCTTCCCCAAGAACAAACCCTAACCCTAGAACATCCTAACCTACAATTCGTTTATTATAGATCTGAAAACCATAGGGCTTTTGTAAAGGAGTATCTAAATAACAAAATGACACAAGAATATTATACCTACATGCTTTGAATCGATCACAAAAGAGCATCACGAGCCGAAGAAAACAACCGAAAATTTGAAGGTTATGAAGCTCGCATCTGTGACGTTTTATCAGTTGGTTACGACATGAAAATGTGCAGAAATGAATTAGGACTATCAATTTATAATGTTGTTTGGAAAATAACCGATTGTTTGAGCTTATTTAAATTGACGGTTACACACCCAATAATCACGAATTAACACACGGTTTAATCCGTTTACACGCGTTATAACGATGCCATTTAACCATGAATTGATGGAGAAACGTTTTTCAATTATCAAAATGATTAAAGGTGCAATGAAAACCACGTTTTTAAGTTGCCGGAATAAGTGGCCGGATTTTCAGTTCCGGTGACCGGAAAAAAACGAAAAGGAGAGCAGGGGATTGAGTTTTTGATTTAAAAACTTTTATGAATTGTCAGCTTTGGTCCCTCAAGTATAACCAAGTTAGTTTATTACATTACTAGGTTAATATTTCTTTTATAAACTTAACAATACTAACAAAATTAACCTCAACTTTAATAAAACTTTTTAAAACTTAATTTTTTTGTATAAAATCTTTTACAAATACGTTTCAACATACGTATTTGATTAAAACTTATACCCGATCCAGTATAAATCATAATTTTTTTTTAAATAAATTTTGAAAACGACGAAACTTACAAGGACCATAATGGAAATATTGGATGGACTATTATTGTCAATTAGATGAAAGTCGAGGGTGACGGATGTCACAGTCTCCCCTACTTTAGAAAATTTCGTCTCGAAATTTCTTTCAAGCGGAGGTTACTGTGAAATAAAAGACGTTGTAAAATTCAACTAGGTTTTTAAAAGAAAATTTCATTATTTATGAATCGACAAAATTTAAAATAGTTGTCTAATACCCAAAGTAAAAGTTTCAAAATCTTCGACAGTTAACTCAAAGTTAGAAAGTTGGTAGTTTAAATGAGAAAGGTTTTGGGAATGTGTAACTGGTGAAGGGCAGGGGTACTAATGAAGCAATCTTCCCTACTTTAGAAAGGTTTTTAACTGAACTTTATTAAGGTACGTAACAAGATTTCAAATAACAGAGCGTGTAAGGGTATACAAGATTTGTGTTTTCTGTGGGGGTGGTCAAGAGAAAGACTCTAGGAAGGCGAATGAAGCTCACGTAAGAATGTTCTTATTGAAAATAATAGCTATTAGTCAACTATCTAATGAGGAGGTAGTAATAGGTAGGTTATTGTTCAAACTCCTAGTCCGCTCCCGCAGTATCGTTTATGCTTATATATAGAGTGTACCGCAGCTAACCCACCACACTCCCGATACTTTGGATTCGTACTGATTGTCTACCAACATCCTAGATAGAATTACACACCACCCCCATGTACCTGTAAGCCCATGATTGCGTTCCGGACCGTAATCATCGATTTACCTTACACTAGGGTGTTATGCTTTTCCATAACCCTAACATGAAATAAACGTGTGCAACCACTATGTAATAGCCACTGTAATAAAATGATGTTCAATCAAGACATGGTTAGAGGTTCTTCCCTTCCGGGTTTTCCCCTTAACCGTAATGTGAATAACATGTAAGTATAAGACATGGTTAGAGGTTCTCCCCTTTCGGGTTCACCCTTAACCGGTAGTTTCTGTTCACATCGTTGACTCTAAACACTCATATTGATAGACCCTGAGGTTTACACCGTTCCCCTCGGATTGAAGAAATACTCTAATCCGAGTCGTACATGGGCACCGGCTTAGATCTCATACGAGTTATCAACTATTATGTTCGTTGGCCATGATGATGAACAAAATAATGTAAAGTATAACAGGGTTTTGCTCAAAACAGGAAAGAAAATATGCATACCAAATATGCGTTCAAGTAAGTATATAAGTATAGCATAAAATTCCGACTGAAAGAATAGTATAATATAATTCGAGTAAATCGCACAATTGCACAAAATGAAAGTAAACGAGTTGTATTAATGCAAATAGTCAATGTGAAAATAGTCACAAATAACGTGTTAGAAATAACTATGAATAAAAATGATGCAAGAATAAAATAATGAAATTTACGGCAATTGAATGTGCACGGAACGGGTGTATAGCCTACTGGCATGTGATTTAAAATCTAGTAATTTTACATATATGCGTTATACTATAAAAGACATTTAGCAACATTCTGATAAAAAAGATATGTCCATTGTTTTGTTAAACCAAAAGTTTTGCAACTGAAAGTGTATTAAGTGTAAAAGGTAAATTTTCACAGTTTACTCGACTTTGTGATATTGTTGAAAGAATAGTAGTGATGCATGAGAAATTTTTTTTTTTTAGAAATCGGAGTGTGTTTTAGATTCAAAACAGGTTTATTTGCAAAATCTTCGTAAATACACATTTTCATGTTTTACGAGAAGTCGAGTTTGAAAAACATTATAAGGCTTATTATTAGTTGCAAATTTTTCCCGAAAACATATATTGAATACGTCAAAAGGTTTACATTTGACCTTTAAAATATGCAATAAATGCAAAATGAAACCATTTTATGAAGTATGTGTAAATCTAATGTGTTTCAAAAGACCAAGATTTAAAATGACGTGAATGATAAAATTAACGTATGTAATAGATTACCAATATTTAAGAAAATTCATAATCAACGAGATGTAGAAATAGATCCTTGAGATGTGGATTTCACTCCTAACTCAAAGATGTATGTCAAAATTGAAAACGATTGTGGAATGAAACCAATCACTAAGTTAAGGATATCACTCCCAGCTTAGTGGTTAAGTTTCTTTTTGAAGGAAATACTCTTTGAGGTGTGGGTGTCACTCCTATCTCAAAGATATATTCCTAAGATAAATAACCTATAGAGGAGTGAAACTAATCACCAAGGTATGGATACCACTCCTAACTTGATGATATCGTTCCGTTTGTGAAATACGAGTGTCTTCTTTGCCAAGCAAAATATCGAAAGAATAACGAGAAATAATCATAACGAAAATATCTTGAAAGAAAATAATAGGAAATAAGTGAAATATAAACGAGAGGACTCGTGAAAGTAAGCTTAGTTATAGTCTAGGCTAAAAGGCATTCTAATAACCTAATTCCCTATAACCATGGCTCTGATACCAATCTGTAACACCCCAACCGATGGCGGAAACATCGAGGTGTCACGTAGTGACGATTGTTCAATAGCTCATGGACTAAAGTATAAATTTGAATACATTGATTAAATGATTTATTACATTGAAATGAAATTACAGGATACAATAATCCTAAAGTGACAAGTCTAGCTGAAATACAATGTAGACAAGACTGAAATATAAAATCCAAAAGCCTAAAAGAAGCGTCTCAAAACAACCTGAAACATGTACAAAATATTTTGGTCAATACAAAATTTGTATTGGTGAGCATACCCTGTTTAAATAAATATAGTAGAAAAGTGTTTAGCAATTCATGTGTCGTATACTGTTTGCAATTATGTAATAAGTGGTATCCGGGTCAAATCAACCCTAAGAGAAGAAAGCAGATATATATAGTATGCGCTAGTAGTAATGTAATACATAGCAATGACGAGGACTCTCAACAGAGTCACAAGGGTATAAACCATAGTACTATTCATTGAAATGCCAGGCCGCAACGGTTAATGATTTGACAGGTCATAGATACACAAAATGACACAAGCAAACACACATAAGAATTGCTATTTTAGTAAAAGGAATTATAAACTTGATAGTAAGTACATGAGTCACCCCAAAATAGTAAGACAGTAAAAAGGGGAAAGATATACTCACAGTTTGCGAAAGCGAGCAAAATCCAACTTAAGCGGTCGTGAGCTAAGTAATGGGAATTCCGAGGAATTCAACCTATAATGTGTAAGCACACTAATAAGGAAATGTCTAAAAAGTCTAAGGTAACTAGGGTCTAAGGCATTAGGGTTTGCTAAGTCGATTTGGGGAATTAGAGTTTTTATGATCAGTCACGTTAATTAATGTAAAAGTTGTATATCACAAATAATATATGAAAGGTTGTAAATGTGGTTTAAATAATATAATTATTACCTATTGAATATTTAGATAAAAAATATGTTTGAATAATTAAGACAAAAATAATTTAGTTAGTTACTTTAACTAAATTAAAATAAACACAATAATCATAAATAATTAAATAAATAATTTTGAGTTACACAATGATCCAACAAAAGATAATAAAGACATTAAACCATATGAGTATTTCTATTTTATAAGAAAAATATTTATAAAATAGATGTTTAAATTGTATAAATAAATAAATGTTTTATTATGTCTAATTAAACATAAATAAGACTAATAATACCATACATTATCCAAAAATACTAGTTTTATAGAAAATGAATGATTTCTGATGTAAACAAATTAGAATAATTTTCTCATAATTTATATAAACTTATTTATATTTAAAATTGATTTAACGAGATTAAATTATGTTTAAATGATTAAAAATAGGAAAATTAATGAAATTAAACGTTTTCTGAACCAATAATTTTTATATCAGTTCATGATGATGAGAAATAATTACCCAAAAAGTTTGAGATTAAAATCATTAAAAATGAATTTTTTATCAATTAAATACGATTAAAACAAATAAATTCAATAAAAATATAAAAATAAGACATTTTTCAGAAAATAAAAGTGGGGTAATTTTCTTTATGGTGCCAAGATGCTACTCCTAAATTTTTATAATTTTTGGAGTAAAAATGAATTTATTATGAATATTCTAAGTTTACATGTAATATATATCTATAATAAATAATCAAATAAATGGAAATAAAGAAATAAATGCTGAAAAAAATAAAAGAAAGGAAAATGGTGGTGCAAGGGTTCGAACCCGAGTCTGTAGTGTAGAACCCCACACACACAACCACTTCCACTACAAGCTATTATGTTGAAATGTTTCAGATTAAAATTTATTTAACTTTGTATGAAACTTCATCTTCTTCCCCAAGAACAAACCCTAACCCTAGAACATCCTAACCTACAATTCGTTTATTATAGACCTGAAAACCATAGGGCTTTTGTAAAGGAGTATCTAAATAACAAAATGACACAAGAATATTATACCTACATGCTTTGAATCGATCACAAAAGAGCATCACGAGCCGAAGAAAACAACCGAAAATTTGAAGGTTATGAAGCTCGCATCTGTGACGTTTTATCAGTTGGTTACGACATGAAAATGTGCAGAAATGAATTAGGACTATCAATTTATAATGTTGTTTGGAAAATAACCGATTGTTTGAGCTTATTTAAATTGACGGTTACACACCCAATAATCACGAATTAACACACGGTTTAATCCGTTTACACGCGTTATAACGATGCCATTTAACCATGAATTGATGGAGAAACGTTTTTCAATTATCAAAATGATTAAAGGTGCAATGAAAACCACGTTTTTAAGTTGCCGGAATAAGTGGCCGGATTTTCAGTTCCGGTGACCGGAAAAAAACGAAAAGGAGAGCAGGGGATTGAGTTTTTGATTTAAAAACTTTTATGAATTGTCAGCTTTGGTCCCTCAAGTATAACCAAGTTAGTTTATTACATTACTAGGTTAATATTTCTTTTATAAACTTAACAATACTAACAAAATTAACCTCAACTTTAATAACACTTTTTAAAACTTAATTTTTTTGTATAAAATCTTTTACAAATACGTTTCAACATACGTATTTGATTAAAACTTATACCCGATCCAGTATAAATCATAAATTTTTTTTTTAAAATAAATTTTGAAAACGACGAAACTTACAAGGACCATAATGGAAATATTGGATGGACTATTATTGTCAATTAGATGAAAGTCGAGGGTGACGGATGTCACACAACCTAAGGTGATTTTCGCTACTTTTTTTCTCAAAAGCATGCGTACCTGGTTGGAGACACACACATTCATTCCTGGTTAGGAATTACGTACTTTCTAGTCAAGTTGGGACTACATTCTATCCCGGGTTTGGGATACATTGATTCACAAGGTGAATCAGATTTTTCTAGTTCACATCTTTTGTCCTTGATGAACTAAACCACACACTGTCATTGAAGTCCTACAAATACCGAATGAGTTGTCGGGTTGGCAAGCGGGTTACTAGTTGATAACGCTATTAGGTTTGACAAACCTCACACCGTACTTGGGAGTGCGGGAGTGAACTGTGACTTAACACATTATTATTGTTGATAGACAATGATGCGAGGCGCTTTTCTTATTGTTGTGAGAACACGTTAATTAGAAGTTTGGTATTACATGTGTTTAGTTATCATGAGTGGGTTAGCTACCCTTGGCATACGTTGAACTACTTCACTTACATGGTTTTGGTAACCAACACTTTTACTTACTTTACTTTGTGAACTCACCAACTTTATGTTGACACACGCTAGCATGCTTTTGCAGGTCGCTAGGTCGGAGCACGCTTAGGTCATGCATCATGTTTGTCATGGAATATTGAACACCTTAAACTATTTTCATCATTTACTTACTTTTGCTTTGGTTTGGGCATGGTTTTTTTTTTTTTTTTTCACATAACTATTTACTTAACTGTTTTGATTTCGCTTCCGCATTTTTTTAAAAC
This sequence comes from Ambrosia x helenae, assembly GCA_030844895.1. NCBI lineage: Eukaryota > Viridiplantae > Streptophyta > Magnoliopsida > Asterales > Asteraceae > Ambrosia > Ambrosia x helenae. Next base: position 13,789,567 of record CM061230.1, on the reverse strand, counting down.
TTTGATTGGTTATTAAACTTGATTTTGAAATTGAACTAAATGGTTTGGGCATTTGGAGTCGTTCATATGACTTATGGCTATGGGATTCTGGTATGCCACGCGCCTAGCGTTATAAACCCCGCAGTGGAAATGTGAGGGTGTGATAAAAACGCATTGATGATATAAATGATATTTGAGGCAAGACATGTCTTATAGACCAAGAACCTCTCATGCGCACAACTGATGTTAGATTTTCCTAAGGCATTACAATGGGCCAGGTTAATTAATCTTCTTTGTATCGTTACAGTCAGCCTTTCCTTCTAGGACTCATCATCCTCAATGAGGTTTGCCCCTACCATTCTGAATAGTACATGGGTAAGTCTAATTCCATTTAGCGTTTCGTACCACCAATATTGTACGCTTTGCCCCTGATGGGTTGCCCATCAAGGATCTCATGGATTTGTTTTTTATTACCCCGGTGGACACTTACAATGAGGTTACCCATCTTATTACTAGTTCCACCCGAGCACGCTTAATTGTGGAGTTTTCACCTGCTCCAGAACCAATGTGTCCAAATGTGTTGGTGATATTGGCATGCCTTATGAACCAAGAATCTTTCCTAGCCACAATAGATATGCGATTTACCAGGGTTGTTACAATGGGCCAAGTTAATCCTCTTTGTATCGTTACAACATACATATTAGAATGGGGTGATGGGAGATCGTGCCAGTACTTGCATTTGAGCTTGGTGTCAACACATGTCACATAAAGTAACCAGACATACATCTTCTACACTTTACCAACACAAATTTTATAAGTACTTGTCAAATAATGTTGGCTGAATAATTTGTTTTGTTGATAGTTACATGAGCCCTTCCTTGAATTGAAGAACATTTGTTTATAGAGACGGGACAAATACATACCGGTAAGTTTGGAGTGCCGCTCGAACGCTGCTATCCCCGGAAGAACATTTGTTGGCTGGAATGATGTTGCATCTATCAGGTGGGGAAGAGATTAGGGCTGGTAATTTTGGTGTGGGGGGGGGGAGGGGGAGAAGAAGAATATAATTAGGGCTGAATAATGGAGCGGGAAAAAGGAAAGAATATCGCCGCCTAAAATATTAGAAGCGGAAATAGGGTTTTCGGGATTAAAAAAATTATTTAATATTATTTTTTTCTAACTCTTTTCTATTAAGGTGTTAGAGTTTGACTCAAATAAAAACTTAAACGAGCCAAGCTTAAATGAATTAGATCTTGAGCACGAATCTAAAAACAAGTATGTGTAGTAAATAAACTTGTGACTGGGCTTTGCTGAGCCACATATTTATATAAATTTTAATTAAAATTATATATATATATATATATATATGGGGCACAGTTCTCGTAGAAAGTCTTCAAAACGTGTGAAGTGTGCGAAGTACATCATAATTACGTCATGTATGATACAATTATATATAAAACTAATTACGTAATCTGTTCTTCCTAATTACATAAGGAAAAACACATAATTACGTAATGCTTTCATGAACAAACAAAAACATTACGTAATTATGATGTACTTCGCGCACTTCGCACGTTTTGGAGACTTTGTATTTGAACCGGTACCTATATATATATATATATGGTTGGGTCCGTGTAAAAAGTCTATTTTTTTCATAAGAAGTGTAAGAAGTGTATGTATGCATTGTGTTTTAAATTTTAGGATGAATGTTTTATACTATTTTGGTATTGTATTATATAGAAAAACAACAAAAGTAACAATTTAAAATACAATCAAATGGATTCTATGCATTAAATTGTAAAACACACTGATTATTTTTAGAACACACTATGTTTCGTTTAATGGCCTATTCTGGCATTTATCATGTAAAATTAGGCCTTTATACATCTAAAATGGCCCATTCAGGTCTTTAATATGTAACATTAGGTATTGAAGGGTTTTTATCATGTTGACAACAACCAATATGAAGTCATACAAGCCTATTGGTTCATATTGGGCCTTTGTATCTCTTAATGGCCCATTATGGCATTTATGACGTGTATTAGGTATTGCAAGGTCATATCATGCCGTAGTGAGTTTAGACCATAACGGATAATAAAAAATCACACATGCCCTAATGGACCATATTTTTCATTGATGTATCTTAATGGCCTATTATGGCATTTATCACGTAAATTAGGTATTACAAGGTTATATCATGTTATCATGTTGTAGTGAGATTAGACCGTAATGGATAATAACAAGTCACACATGCCCTAATGGACCATAGTTGTCATTGTATCTTAATGGCCCATTATGACTATAATTACATATCATTAGGTGCTAAACAAGCCTTAATGGTGAGTCATGTTATATCGGAACGAGGAACAACAAGTCAAACAAGCCCTAATAGACACATACAGACATACTATCCTCCGGATGTCGAGCCGAAAGACCCACACGAATACGAAGAGCACGATTAAGAAGGATATATTATTTTAATAAATAAAAATGTATATTTAAAATATTAATTTACTTTATTCATTAGTACTAATTAAATAAAAATTTAATAAATAAAAAATAAGGTTTTGTGGGAAATTTGAAGCAAATCGTAAACGTTTGCGACATATTTACCGCAAAACCTTTTATTTTTATTTATCAATTTGTTTTATTACTTAATATTAGATATAAAATATTTAAAAAGGAAGAAAATTACTTTTGTGGGAACTTTGTCGCAAACTTTACATAGTTTTGTAGAAACTTTGTCGCAAATGTTTATAGTTTGCGACAAATTTCCCACAAAACAATATTTTTTTTAAAGTACTAAAAAACTGTATTCATTAGTATTAATAAAATAAAAATTTAATAAATAAAAACATGGTGTTGTGAGAAATTTGTCGCAAGATTTATATCATCAAATTTATATATTACTTAATATTAGATATAAATAAATTAACAAGCATATAGATTTGTGGGAAATTTGTCGCAAGATTTATATAGTTTTGTGGGAACTTTGTCGCAAATTATGAACGTTGTCAGAAAAGTGTCGCAAGTTTTAATGTGTTTTCGACAAAATTGCGACAAACTATTAACTTTGTGGCTAATTTGCCGAAAACATGTGGGTAAAACTACAACTTTATATGAACGTTTGCGACAAATTTCTCACAAAACATTACTCTTTTATTTAATAAACGCTTTATTGATTAATAATGATAAAATTAAATTTTAATAAATAAAAAATAAGATTTTGTGGGAAATTTGTCGCAAATTGTAAACGTTTCTGACATATTTCCCACAAAACTTGATATTTATATTTATCAATTTGTTTTATTATCTAATATTAGATATTGCAAAATTTTTTAAGCAAGAAAACATAGATTTCTCGGAAATTTGTCGCAAGTTTTAATGTGTTTTCGAGAAAATTGCGACAACTATTAACTTTGTGGATAATTTGTCGAAAACGTGTGGGCAAATTTTGGGTTTTTCTATTTGTCGAAAAGATGTCACAAATTTGTCGCAAATTTAGAGTTGTGGGAAAATTGTCAGAAAATTTCCTAGTAAAAGGAGCCATTTTCTAGTAGTGTCCATTCTGACAGACCTGTCCGTTTAATGCCTTGCCATTGTGGGTTCTCTTACGAGTTTCGGGTTTCATACACCCTGTGACATCATATTCTGGAGGACATGACATCACATTTTGGGTATGTAACAACCTTCTACTGGTGTATGATATAGGCCAGGGTGTATGATTTCTAATTTATGAGTGTATGGTTCGTAAATACCTTCTCTTATATGTATCAGTGACACACACCGTTTCAGGTGCCACATAAAAGCATATGTAGACTAAGAACATACGTGGGTAGGATGAATTATTGAAGGAAATCTAGGACGTGATCAATAATATATTTTAATCTTATAATTTAATATTAAACGACTGAACCATTATCAAATAATCTAGATGTATAAATCATTAAATCTCTTATGAAGTCAGCTTGATACAATGTATCTCCATGTTCTAAATAAATTCGATAGCTTTGTCTTTAAAGGGATGTCGATTTTAATAAGTTTGATGTTTGTCTGCTTATGAAGTTGAGATGACCTCTTATATTTTAATATGCAAGCATTCATTAATAAATAATGGAAGGTTGGTTTTCTAATTATTTAGTTATTTTTTCTAGTGAATTTCGAAAAGGCCAATCCACGTTCCAGCAATAAACAACTTAACACGTAAGGATCTGTTTGGTATGGGGTAATAAAATGAGAGAGGGAATGGAATAGACATGGTAATGGAATGGATCATTACCATTCCATGTCTTATTTGGTTATCATGTGGGAATGGAATGAATTATTACTTTGTGTTATTTGGTATGTAAGAAGAAACGGAAATAAAAAATTGATGGTGAGTGGTGGGGTGGCGGCAGTGATGGTGGTGGTGGGTGGCGGCGACGGCGACGACGGTGACGGTGTGGTGGCAGTGGGCGATGGCGGTAACGATGGTGGTGGGCGACGACGGTAGTGATAGGTTGCAGCGGCGATGGTGGGTGTTGGTGGCGATGACAGTGGTCGAGGCAGTGACCATGGTGGTGGTGGTGGTTGGATGGTGGTGACAATGGTGGGTTATGACGATGCTAGCAATGGTTGTGGGTGGCGGCAATAGGCGGTGATGGTTGGGTGATGACAACGATGGTGGGTTGTTATATAATAATAATAATAATATAATAATAATAATAATAATAATAATAATAATAATAATAATAATAATAATAATAATATATTTGTTTCCATACCTTGAAGGGATGAAAAAAAAAACACCACCTTACCAAGGAATGAAAATTCTTAAAATGGAAGGAATTGCATTCCATATGGAATGATACATTCCATTACTACATGGTAACCAAACATGTTTAATTCCATTCCACCTTTGATTCCTTCATACCAAACACTAATAGTATACAACAAGCGACGGTTTTCTTCGATTTCATTTTAATTTTATAACTAATTTAGGGTATGTTTGGCAACGAGCTTCTTGGAGCTTCTACTTTTAAACTTTTAATAAAAAAAATTCATACTCAATAAAAAATTTTCTTTGGTTGAAATAGTTTGAAGCTTTTAGGTTAGGAGAAAAAAACTCTATATTGAAACGCTACTGGTATTGGCGTATAAGAAAAAGCCCATACTAGCTACAAGCTTTTAATGAGTAAAATGACACGTAAGTGTGATTTAAAACCGAATTAAGTATGTTTGAGGTTCCCCAAGGCTAGAGCAGCCTCTTTCACCCATAAATTTCACGTTTTATCAAAACCCTAGTTTTTAACCAAATCATAAAAAAACATGCATACAAGCTTTTAGTTATGCCAGTATCATTTTATACATTTAATTAAAAGCTACAACTACTCTGGCAAACATCAAAATATATTTAAAAAGCTACAATTATCAACTTCTAACCACCAGTCACCAGCTATTTTGCCAAACATACCTTAAATATTAAAAATATTAGGCCGTGTGTAGTGGTGGGTGAAATTTGTGGGTTAAAGGGGCATTAAAGGGGCATTTGTTGACATGTGGCAATGTGGGGTCACTTGGTGGGTGAAAGGGGCATTAAAGGGGCAATGGGTGTAATGGTGTGTGAAATTTGATGGGTGAAAAAGGCATTAAAGGGGCATTTTTTTAAAAATTTTTTTTAATTTAAATAAGAAAACTAGTATATAATTTAAATATTTAACTAAAATAAACATTAAAAATTACATTAATTCACTAAATTACCTAAAATTTTAAAAAAAATACGAAACATTAAAAAAATACGAGACATAAAAAAATACGAAACATAATACTAAACATTAATAATTAAACAATAAAACGACGAATCATTTGCAATGATTGAACATTGGCGATGGCGAAGTCGGTTCCGGACTGCTCCCGATAAATGTCGTTTGTGACCTGAATTCCCAATTGTGGGCTAATGCCAGGGTTCTTCTCAATCGTGGCTTCATAGAGGGTGTTCCATCTCGTACAGTTATTGCGTATGAGAGACCACCTATGGGCGATCTCATCAATGTTGCGATTGTTTGTTTGGCTAATTCGATTATAGTCCACGGTGCCATTAATCCGACCTAGTGGTTTTTGATTGATGATTTAGTGGGATTTTATAAAAAAATTGGTGAAGGTGAGTAAAATTGGTAGTGAAAAATGAAAGAGGTAGATAGGTTTATTTATATAGGTAGAAAAGTTGATTTTTGTTTAAATAGCCAACGGCTATATTTCTTACCATTTGCATGTTTTTTGAGTTTTTTCTTAAACTAGTGTAGTTACAAAAAATATTTACCTTTTTGGGTACTTTGAAAAATATTTACTAAAATGGGTACTTTTCTTTATCTCATTTAATTTTTGAAAATTTGTTTCTCTCTCTCCTAATCTAATTGGATAAATACTAAATTAATGATACCTAAATAAAAAATTAGTATTGTTATTCAATAAAGCTACGTTTTATGAATTGTTATCATTTTTATTTCTAGCGTTTTTGTAAATTATCGTTTAATGTAATAATGTTTTTAATTAATATATCTCACAGATTCTTATTCGTTAAAAATATAAGGTACTAATTAAATAATAATAATTATATATATTGATAACGATATTGGATGAATCCATTTTGTTTGAAGAATTTAAAGTTTGCATTCTCCTAAAAAATTTTATTATTGTTGAACTATATCCCAATTAAAAGTATAAATGTCGTTCAAAAAAGAAAACTGAAAGTATGAACAAAGACATTACACAATTTGATAATTCAAAGTTAAACAAACAATTAAAGCTTTTAGGAAAATTCAAATTTTAAATTCTTCAAACAAAATGGCTTCATTGATCGATATAAGGGGTGTAATCGAGCCGACCCGAGCCAGGCTAAGCTTGAGCTCGAACTTAAATGAGCCAGCTTGGCTCGACTCGTTTTTTTTGGTCGAGCTGAAAAGCTAAGCTCGAGCTCGGCTCGTAAATGTTAGAGCCGAGCTCGAGCTAGCTTGTTATTTTTTTTTAAATATTTATAAAATAAAAAACAAAAACAAAAATAACAATAAAATTACACATATACATGTATTTTTTTTATTTTTTAAATATTTTAATGAATGAAAGGCATACAAAAAGTATTATTTGTATAATTTGTGTCTTTGTTCTATTAGTTTTCATATTTTATTGATTAATTCAAAGTACATAAAAGATGTTTATTGAACCACGAACCGAGCCACCGGCTCGGCTCGGCTCGATAACAAAACGAGCCTTTCAAGCATTTTTCGAGCGGGTTGCTAGCCGCGAGCATTTTGTACACCCTATCGATATATAACTATTATTCTCTAATTAGTACTTTATTTTTTCAAAGAATAAGAATACGTGTATATATAAACAAAATTTAATGAAAACGTAACCCAACATTACGTACATAATACAAAACCATAAATATACAAACAATTAAAATTCTAAAAGTTACGGTATTTTTTGATAAATCAAAAACTGAGATATATTAATTACAAAAGCATAATTACATTGAACAATAATTTACAAAATGTAAGAAAAATTATGGCATATCGAAAAAAAAAAAACGTATCTTTATTTCATAATAATACTATTTTTTATTTAGACCATGTGTAGTGGGGCTTTATATTTATAAAGCCCCTGAATGTGATTGGTCCACGTGGCTGCTGAGTCAGCGTGGAGAGAGAAACTGAAAAAGGGGTGTAGTGGTGGGGCTTTATTTATAAAGCCCCTGTTTGTGATTGGTTGATTTTTATATATATTTTTTTTATCTTTTAATTCAAAATAATTAAAATAAAATGCAAATAAATATAAAAAAATCACAAATAATAATAAAAACACACAACTGATATTAAAAAAAAAAGTTACACAGATCCTAAATTCCTAAATTACTTATTAATCCTAAATTACTTATTAATCCTAAATTAATTATTAATCCTAATTTTCTCCACTATGGAGAGTAGTTGTCCCAGGGGAAGTAGTACTCGGGTGAGACGGAACGTGAGCTGTCCCGTCCATCAGATCTCGCATCTGAGGGGAAGTAGTAGTACTCACGAGGAGGGGTAGGTTGGCTATAGTAGTACTCCTCCTCCTCAATCTCCCTCAGGGCTTCCAAGTCCCCCTCAGTTGGGGAAGTCCCATGGTCTTGGGGGATGGGGATGGGGGTAGTTTGCTGTTGGGGGATGGGGATGGGGGTAGTTTGCTGTTGGGGGATGGGGGTGGGGGTAGGGGTAGTCTGGTGTTGGGGGAGTGAAGCAGCCCAGGGGGTAGGGGGCGACAACGTTAGTCGCTCCATTTGTTGCTGGGCCATGACATAATCCATAGCCCAGACCAATTCCTCATCCGTCCAGTCATCATCGGCAGGAGGATGAGGAGGAAAGGTTGGTTGTGCAGCAGCAGCAGGAGGAAAGGTTGGTTGTGCAGCAGCAGCAGGAGGGAGATATAACCAATGTTGTGGAGGAGGAGGAGGATAAATAGGAGGTTGTGGAGCAGCAGTAGGAGGAGGAGATGAGGAGAATGGTAGTCTCCGGGGACGGCCCCGTCCCCTGGGATAACGGCGAGAGTACTGTCGGAGGTTAGAGGAGGATGAGCCTCCTGGTTGAAAACCAGACATATTATGGTTTGAGGAAGAGGATGAGGAATTGGAGGTGTGGTTGATAAATCTGATTTGGTTACCTATTTATAGGGTTAGCAAATTTTGAAATTCAAACGGTTTGGGGGGAAAACGTTTGAAATTCAAATTTTGAAATTCAAACGGTTTGGGGGGAAATTTTGAAATTCAAACGGTTTTAAACAGTAACCGTTTAAAATTCAAAATTTTCAATTATTATTATTATTATTATTATGTTTATTATTATTATTATTAAAAATAAAAAAAAAACCTTGACTTTGATTTGCCACGTGGCAGCTCCTCATTGGAGGGAAGAAATGAGTTCAGGCGTTATAAAAATAAAGCCCTCCCTTCATTTTGCAAAATAGCGCCCGCATGTGATGGTGTGCGGGGCGCTATTTTCGAAAAAATTGCATAAACCACGCCCCACTACGGGTGGTCTTAGGTATTATTAATTTAGTTTTCGTCCAATTAGATTAGGTGAGAGAAACAAATTAAAAAGAGAGAGAGAGAGAGTTAATGAAAAGTACCCATTTTAGTAAATATTTGTCAAAGTATCCAAAAAGGTAAATATTTTTTGTAACTACACTAGTTTGGGAAAAAACTCTTATTAATTTAGTTTTCATCCAATTAGATTAGGTGAGAGAAACAAATTAAAAAGAGAGAGAGAGAGAGAGAGTTAATGAAAAGTACTCATTTTAGTAAATATTTGTCAAAGTATCCAAAAAGGTAAATATTTTTTGTAACTACACTAGTTTGGGAAAAAACTCCATGTTTTTTTTTATAAATGCCACGTGTCACAACCTGATTAGCCAGAACAACATTTAACCCAAGCCAAATATTTCACCCAGTCCCCTTTCACGCCCTTTTCACCTGGGGGGGGGGGGGGTGTTCCCATTTGAACGGGGCGCTAAAAATGCAATTTCACGCCTAATTCACTCACCACTACGTATGATCTTAGTATTTTTGAACCAAATGTAAATTGACAATAAGAAAGAAAAACAAAAGAAGAAATCATCGCGCGAGGAACTCATATTCTAAGCGAGTTTCTTTATTTTAAACAGGTTGCACGTCTCATGTAAGATAACATGTGTGTATTCGATGATATATATAACTATCAAGACTCAAGAGTAGTATGTAATGCTAGGGATAACTTCGAGGCAGAAATCTCACCAAAACATTCTACCTGAAAATAGTGCTTGATCATTGGTAATTTTTTAGGTTGTGTTGTGGTTTAAGCCGTTAAGGTGAACATAAATATTATCCTCTTATTTAGCGTCACCTGAATGTTGACGTGGCAGCGGATAAAGCTTTTGCTTAATCACTTGACCATGTTGTGGCTCAAGGTGAGTAATTGCCTTATCCATTTTAAAACTTTATTGTTTAAAAATGTGATTTAACATTAGACTATCCGTTATGGGTAGAGGTGATTGAAAGATTTATCGAATAATATTGTGCCACGTCAATGCTTAGTTGGCACTGGTTAGCGGCCGGCGGTCGCTCGCTAGAGGGTGTTATGGGTCAAGGTGAGTGAGGTTTCTTTTTTACCAATTTTTTTTTTTTTTACCATAAGTTTTTTTAAACTAAAATAAAAATAAAACAAACATTACACTAAAAAAATAAAACAAAAGTTACACTAAAATTAAAAAAAACCATTACATTAAAAAAAGAAAATTACACTAAAGAAGAAAATTACACTAAAAAAACCTAACGTATGCCCGAGCGTAACATTTGCCACGCCGAAACATGGTTAAAGTTATGGCCAACCGTCCGAAGGTATTCCACTTTGGCGAAGGCGACGAGCACGTCATCGGTTTCGTCAGGCATATCCTCCTTCACCGCTTTGTACGCGGTTTCGAAGCGTTTACACTTCGATTTCATGTCTCTGAATTTGTGGGAGATGGAGTCATCGGTACGGGTGGTACCTCCTACAAGGGTACCAAACTCGGCCAAAACATGGTGCCACTGTGGTCCGCGAGTCTCGTATCCATGCCTTGACGAAGCAGCGTCCCCGTGGACTTGTTGGTACGCGAGCACGAGTGCTAACTTCCCCCCCCCCTCAGTCCACTGCACCATGATGATGATGAAGTTTGGTTTGAAAATTGAAGGTTTTAGGAAGAAGAAGATGGTTTGAATATGAAGAAGAAGAAGATGGTTGGGTAAATAAATAGATGGGGTAATTAATTGGGTGGGTGAATTTAATTTTTGAATTTTAAAAGTCTAGCCAGCCTGCTAAAGGACGCGAGCTGGCTCACGTCCCATCGCTCGCTGACACTTCATGTGGAGATGTTGTGGACACCGCTAGCCACGTGGTTAAAGTTGTGGCTCGCGGCAGGCTGCTCGCAAGCCACAACGAATAGTCTTAGAATTAAAAGACCAATTAAATGATAAGACATAAAATATTAAAATTAATAAAAAAAACATTAGACATCGTTAATGAAAAAATACATAAAAAAACTACTAAAACTAATCATTATTGTTTTGCTCTTCTTCAAATTCCTTTGCTATACGCTCATATTCTCTTTCAAGTATTGTTCGACGACTAATCGAGAGGTTGCTAAAATCATTCGTAAGAAAGTCTATGTTCATCATTTTTATTGTAGAAGCTTTCGCTTGCGCCGAAATCTCGATACTATTTGTTATTTTCCTAATCTCCGTCAAAAATTTGACATCGGATTCATTAACTTGTTTTTTCTCCGATCCCTTCCAAATGGAAAAAAAATAACCGTAAGATCCTTTAGCTGCATTAAGGAAAAAAAATGCCTTTAAACCTATTTAATAACAATAACCAAGTACATATTGATTTAATTAAAACGGTTTTATCACAAATATTAAGAGGGTGTTCAGGATTGAGTTTCAAAACAATTTATTGACTTATTGGTTTTTCCAAGAAGCAAATAAGTCAATAAGCTATTTGTGTAACCCAAAAGTACTTTCTATTTTGACTTTTGACTTTTATGGGTGGAAAAACTGTTTTTGAGAAGTTAGAAATCCTGACTTTTGGTTTTTGGCTTTTGACTTTTGTAAAAAAATTACAAATCTATCACTCATACAACCAATATTCACAATAAGTTAAGCAAAACACTTAAAAAAGACAATATATTGACTTTTTGACGTTTTTCATCCAAAAGCTAATTTAAACACTTTTTTTTTTAAAAGTCATAAGTCAATAAACACTTCTAACCAAAAGCACTTTTGCATTTCTGAAGGGATATGATATCAAAACATTATAAATACCATACCATCGCCCAACCAGAACCGGCGTCTCCCGACGTCCATCCGCCCGTTTTACGTCAGCGGATCGTTTAGCGTCCATCCGCCTGTTTTACGTCAGCGGAACGTCTGGCGTCCAACCGCCCGTTCTACGTTAGCGATAGACCTGACATCCAACGGACGCCAGATGCAGCACTACCCGCCCGTTTTACGTAGGCGATACACCGATGACGGCCCCGACCTGATTAATAGGTAGTCTTCGAAAATCCCTGGTCTTGTCCTTAGACCCTCACGTATTTTCCAAACACACTCTCTTTGCAAAATACCGTAGGATCACATACTGGATTAGCGCTCGTTCGGTAATCCAGGATTCGTGTTTCTTCATTGGCGCCATCCGTGGCCTTACCACAAATACTCTAAAAACAAAACAGCTTTAACAAACATACCTATAAAACCACATTTGAAAAATGAATACCTCACCTCCAAGAGTATTCTCACCTTCTGGAGTCGTCGAAGACATTACCGACGCCACCCCAGCATCTCACCCAACATCTGGGGACCACGACAATAACCAACAACACCCCATCGTCACCCCCAGAAACCTAGAATTCCAACTCACTGATCCAGCACCTCTAACCGAGGAGGAGATCGACGCCCTGAATAACGACTAGTATGAGAGCCAGAGACGTATTCTGGACGCTCAGCTGGAACGTCGCCGACACACCGACAAAGCAATCGTAGGTTCCTCCTCCAAACCACCCGCACGAACGACGGCTGCCGCCCGTCACGGGGAAGGTCCAGGGCAACCCCCTACGGACCAGGCCCGTGCAGAGCACAACCAGTTCGACAACGACGACTATGACGAAAGTTCATGGGAAGACAATGCCTCCAGGGACTACCGGCTTAAACAGATACAACGACGACGCCACCATAAATCTGTCGCTCCCCTACAGGCCAAAGGCCTTCGCAGACAAGTCCAAATTTACTCGGCGCATATCTCAAGCACCAATCCCGCCGCGACAACGCCTTCCGACCAACGTTAAAATATATGACGGTCTCACCGACCCGGACGACCACCTTGGCATCTTTAATCAGGCCGGGGCCGTCATCGGATGGACCCTACCCGTCTGGTGCCACATGTTCGCCCAGACACTTACTGGAGTTGCCAGGGTATGGTTTGACAACCTCCCCATCAGAAGCATCGACAACTATGAAGAGCTGATCGACAAATTTTCGCTGCATTTCAGCCAGCAGCGCCGCCACAAGCGCGACAAAAGCCAAATCTCTCTGTGCAAACGAAGAGACACTGAACCGCTCAAGGACTTCATCGTGCGGTTCAACAAAGAAGCACTCCAGTTAGGAAGGGGCGACGAAGCAACTCGAACCTCCTTCCTGGCCAACGTCAACGACGACGACCTTCAACACACCCTTCAAGGGAAAGATGGTGTCCCAGATTCCTGGGAAGAAGTTGTCCGTATTTCCAAGCTATATGCGGGGGACCAAAAAACAATGCGCCAACATCAATGTGGGAGCTCCGGCAATAGCCGCAGCCGCGACAACAACCGAGCATCTCTATGGAACCGCATCTCAGGTTCCACCGATGAAGGCCGATACTCAACCTCCGGCGACGCTCGAAACTTGATCGGCAACAAGCAAACACGTGACCAGCGCAACAGCGGCCGCCGGAACCAAGACTGGACCCCCCTCACAAAAACACCATCCCGGGTGCTGTCACAGGTCCTCTCAACCGGAGAGGTAACCTTCAAGATCCCAAAACCTATGGGAACAAAACGAAAAAACATTGACACCACCAGATTCCGTGACTTCCACAAAGACGTGGGTCACGACACTGACAACTGCTACAGCCTCAAAATGGAAATTGAGGCGACCTTACGCTCAGGGAAGTTGGCCAATCTGGTCAAGAATATCCGCGCGGGCGCACGCCGGGCAGACGAACCTGCCAAGGCCATCAAAGATATTAAAACACACCACATCCGCGACGCGTACAACCGACAGTACAATATGATGCGCAACACCAAGCGGAAAACAAACTTCCCCGACATAGCGACCACGTCGCAACAACCAGAAACCGCAACAGTCAGAAACTGGAGGGAGGCTCAAGTCATCCTCCCCACAATACCAGGGGGCGTAAAATCAACAACCCCACTCACCATCACAGCACTGTTCGGGCATTACCGAACTTACAAGATGATGTGCGATGGCGGAAGCAGCTTCGACATCATGTACCAACAGTGCTTCGATCAACTCGACGAGGAAGACAAAGCACGCCTGCAACCAGATGCACCCATCGCAGGTTTCTTCAATGAGGTAATACACCCCATTGGTAAGTTTGACTTTACAGTCACACTTGATGACGGGACACACACCCACTCAGAAGTTTGCACCTTTCACGTCATCCCAGCCATCTCCTCATACGACATACTGCTGGGTAGACAAGGTCTGGCAAACTTCAACTCCACCGCATCAACTCCTCACCAAACCATGGGTTTTCCAACACCCACGGGGATCGCATACATCCGAGGCAACCAAGAATGCCTCATGACAACCGACTCGGCCGACGACACAGCGCCGCTAGCGCCACCCTCGCCGAAGGAAGAAGAACGGGTTCTCAACCCGGCTTTCCCCGAACAAACCATTACCTTAGGGCGGACCCTGTCCCCCCAAGTGAGAATACACCTAAAGCAACTATTGTTGGCAAACAAAGACATTTTCTCCTGGCAATCATCAGACATGGTCGGCGTCCCAAGACACATAGCCAAGCATCGTCTCAACACGTACAAGGACGCACGCCCAGTAGCCCAGAAAAAACAACCACTGGGCCCCAACGGGGTCAAAGCCATGAACGAACAAGTCAATGACCTACTCGAAGCAGGCATCATCAGAAAATGCAACCACCAAACCTGGGTAGCTAACCCTGTCATGGTTCTCAAGAAGAACGGATCTTGGTGCATGTGTGTCGATTACAAAGACTTCAACAAAGCATGTCCTAAAGATCACTACCCCCTACCAGAAATTGACCTGAAGGTAGACTCGCTAGCGCTATTTAAATACAAATGCTTCCTCGACGCATATCGAGGATATCATCAAATACAAATGGCCTACGAAGACGAAGACCGAACGACCTTCAGAACAGATATAGGGGTATACTGCTACACCAAAATGCCCTTCGGACTCAAGAACGCCGGCGCAACTTACCAACGCCTCATGGACCATGCCTTCATCAACCAGATCGGCGTCAACCTTGAAGTCTATGTCGATGACTTGGTAATCAAAAGCACCCAAGAAGACACCATGCTAATGGACATCCAGCGCACCTTCGAACAGTTGCGCGATATCAAAATGAAACTCAACCCGGGGAAATGCTCCTTCGGAGCTGAAGAAGGAAAATTCCTAGGCGTCATTGTCACCAATGGCGGCTTCAAGCCAAACCCGAAAAAAGTCCAAGCTATCCAACGCATGTTGTTGGGTTATATTGAGACCACAGTTACCAGATCATAGACTTTTGATGTTTATTGTATAGCTTGATAGTTAGAGGGTTAGTTATGTTATTTAGACAAAGTTGTATGTAAGAAACCCTAGCTGCGCACTTATTTAGACGGTCCCTGCGCACTTATGTTAAGTGCGCAGGCCCAACTCCTGGTTATAAATAGAATGTGTGTGCAGCTAGTTTCTCTAGGGTTTTGGGATTATCTTTGTAGCACACGTGAATAGGTGCGTATTAGTCTGTGTATTCCAAGGTTATTCATCATCAAATCAGAAATGGAATCATCATGTTATTCATTGTGTGTGTCGGTTTTATTCATGCTCATCTAGTATCTTTGTTTTCTGGATTAATCACTTAAAACACCTAACAAATAGGTGTTTATAAGTGATAACAATCTATTGCATATCACAAGATCTAGCATTCGGGACTTACAATTTGGGTACTGTATTTGAGACTGAAGCTTTCCAGATTGAAGATCAAAGTATATAGAGATTGACGGTTCTGAAGATGGTACAAGAGATTGATAACATTAGACTAAGGGGGAGATTGTTGGGTCTAAAATTGATAGTCTAATGTTATCAACAAAGTCAAAGTCAACAAGTCAATGTTCGGTCAACAAAAGTCACAGTCGAATGGATCGCAGTCAACACGTAAGGCGACTCGAGAAATCCGGATAATAGATCGACGAGTGAAGTCCAAGTCATGATCAAGAAAGGCACTATGGATAATAAATAGAGATGAACACACACTAAATATTCAATAAAACCCACTAATAACTTGCATAAGATGAATAACAATGATAGCCCCCAAATTACTAGAATGTGTGTTGACAATAAAACCCTAATCTCTATCTATTTATAGCCCAAACACACTTAGGCTAATTACATTTAGGTCCCTAGGGTTAATAAATTACTAAAACACCCACTAAACAAGAAAACCATTTTTTAAAGTAATAAATATATTTTGTCCAAACAAAATATATTTATTATCCATATTGCCTTTCTTGATCATAACATGGACTTCACTCGTCGATCTATGTAACACCCCAACCGATGGTGGAAACATCGAGGTGTCACGTAGTGACGATTGTTCAATAGCTCATGGACTAGAAATGTAAATTTAAATACATTGATTAAATAATTTATTACATTCAAATGAAATACAACGATTCTAACTGCTAACTAAATTGAAATACAATGAATCAAAATCTAAATATAAATCCGAAAGCTTAAAGGATGCATCTCAAAACAACCTGAAACATGTACAAAATAGTTTGGTCAATACAAAAGTTGTATTGGTGAGCATACCCTGTTTGAATAAATATAGTAGTAAAAATGTTTAGCAATTCATGTGCGGTACCATTTGCAATTATGTAATAAGTAATATCCGTTCAAAACCAAACATGAGAATAATGACTAACACATGACTAACCAACTGAATAATGAATTAACAAGACAATGACCAAGATTCTCTCAACAGAGTCTCAAGGGGGTATACCATAGTACTATTCATTGAAAAGCTAGGCCGCCCAACGGTTAATGATTTTGACAAGTCATAAACACACCAATTAACATAAAGCAAACACACATGAGAATTGCATTTAGTAAAAGAAATAGAAACTTGATAATAAGTACATGAGTCACCCCAGAATAGTAAAACAGTAAAAAGGGGGAAAGATATACTCACAGTTTGCGAAAGCGATCAAAATCCACTTAAGCGGTCGTGAGCTAAGTAATGGGAATTCCGAGGAATTCAACCTATAATGTGTAAGAATACTAATAAGGAAGTGTCTAAAAAGTCTAAGGTAACTAGGGTCTAAGGCATTAGTGTTTGCTAAGTCGATTTGGGGAATTAGAGTTTTTAGGATAAATCGCGTTAATGTAAAAGTTGTATAATAACATACCAAGTTTGTAAATATGGTTTAGGTAATATAAATATTACCAATAGAATATTTAGATACAAACATTGTTTGAATAATTAAAACATTATAATGTAGTTAATTACTTTAACTATTTATTATAAATAAATACAATAATTATCAATGTATAAATAAATGATTATGAGTTACACCATGATCCATCAATGGTAATTAAGATTTTCAAACATATAAATATTTCTATTTTATAAGAAAAGTATTTATAAAATAGATGTTTAAATAGTGTAAATAAATAAATGTTCAATTATGTCTAACTAATCATAAATAAGATTAAAACACAAGACATGACCCAAAAATGTTATTTTTATAGAAAATGGATTCTTTATGATGTAAATCAATTAAAATAATCTTCTCATAATTTTTATAAACTTATTTATATTTAAAACTGATTTAATGATATTAAATCATGTTTAAATGATTAAAAATAGGAAAATTAATAAAAATAAATGTTTTCTGAATCAAATATTTTTATTTCAGTTCATAATGATTAGAAATAATTTATGACAAATTTTGAGACAAAAACCATTAGAAATGAATATTTAATCAATTAAATACGATTAAAACAAATTAAATACTAAAAATTACGAAAATAAAATATTTTTCAGAAATAAAAAATATGATAATTATCTATGAGATGTCAAGAAGCTACCCCTAAATTTTCATAATTTTTGAGTAAAAATTGGATTTATTATGAATTATTTAGCTTTATGATTTATATATATATATATATATATATATATACATATATATAAATATATAAAAACAAAAAGGGCTAAAATAAAATGAAACAAAACTGCTGGAGCCTGGGGTCGAACCCGGATCTACCAGTTCCTACAATCTTAGGAGATGCAAACCAACCACTGGACCATACATGAATTTGATGAAATATTTAACCCGAAAATATATTTAACTTATTATTAATAATCATCATCTTCTTCCCCAATCTCCTATAACCCTACCCCTAACCTAAGTTTTAATAAACCCAATTAGGCCACTATAAGTGATCTGTAATAGAGGGTTTACATTCGGAAACTACCAATAAACAAAACGGCATCTAAAGAATGGACTTACAAACATGTTTCTGGCCCGAACACGAAGATGAAAAAGTCACACAACTTGGCCGAATTAACCATGCTTCGGTACAGATTTTCGAAGGTTTAAAGGGGGTTTCTGATGGGTGTAAGTTCAGAAATGAGATGGGGTATTCTGTTTATATAATGGTGATGGAAACCCGAACGTTTTAACCTCTTGATTATATGCCTCGTCGGTTACAACAACAACGATTTATAACTCGAGTTAAACACAGTAATAAGTATTATGATCGTTGAAACCGGTTACAAATGGTGGAGAAACTTTAACCCAATCATTAAAACGATTCAAAACGCGTCAACAACCAAGTTGTGTTGCCGGATCCGGCAACTATGTGTCCGGAAAAGAAAACAGGAAAGGGGGGCGGGGTTTGATTGAATTAAATTCCAAGTTTCGCGATTTGGCATAAGTGGCCCCTTAAGTTAGTGATGTTAGTGAGTATATATTATTTGGTTATGTTTCCTTAATAGAAGTTAACAAAACTTAACTTAAAAACTTTTAAAACTTTTTAAACTTGAATTCTTTTATAAAATCTTTTTACGAATATGTTTCCACATCGCATTTGATTAAAACTTATACCCGATCCGTAATAATTATAAATGATAAAACTTTAGTTCATTCTAAAATCAAATTTGAAAATGACGAAACCTACAGGGACTATAATGGAAATATTTGAAGGACTGTTATTGACAATTAGATGAAGACGAGGGTGACGGATGTCACAGTCTCCCCTACTTTAGAAAATTTCGTCTCAAAATTTCTTTCAAGTAGAGGCTACTACGAAACAAAAGTCGTTGTAAAAGTCAACTAGATTTTTTTAAAAGAAAATTCCATCATTTATGATTTGTCAAAATTTTAAATAGTTGTCTAACACTCAAAGTAAAAGTTTCAAAATCTTTTGACAGATGACCCGACGTTAGAAAGTTTAGAGTTTAAATGAGAAATGTTTTGGGAATGTGTAACTGGTGAGGGCATGGGTACTAATGAAGCAGTCTCCCCTACTTTAGAAAGGTTTCTGCCCGAACTTTATTAAAGACAGGCAACAAGATTTCGACTAACAGAGAGTGTAAGAGTATACAAAGTTTAAGGGTTTCTGAAGAGGTGGTCAACAAGAAAAGCTCCAACAAAACTAATTGAAACTAATGTAAAATGTTCTTATTGAAAATTCCTAGTTATTAGTCAACGATCTAATGAAGAGGTAATTAGCAAATAATGGTTAGGTTCTTGGTCAGACTCCTAGTCCGCTCCCACAGTATCGTTTATGCTTATATATAGGGTGTACCGCAGCTGACCCACCACACTCCCGATACTTTGGACTCGTACTGATTGTCTACCAATAGCCTAAAATAGAATTACACACCACCCTCATGTACCTGTAAGCCCATGATTGCGTTCCGGACCGTAATCATCGATTTACCTTACACTTGGGTGTTATGCTTTTCCATAACCCTATCCTAAGTAATACTAGAAACAAATGTGTGCAATCAGGATATGCTAAGTAATTGATACTGCAATGAGACAATGACATGGTTAGAGTTCCTTCCCTTTCGGGTTTACCCTTTAACCGTAATGAGAGTAACATGTAAGTAATAAACATGGTTAGAGGTTCTTCCCTTTCGGGTTCACCCTTAACCGTTAAAATCTGTTCACATCATTGGCTCTAAACACCCATACTGATAAACTCTGAGATTTACACCGTTCCCCTCGGATTAAAGAAATACTCTAATCCGAGTCGTACGTGGGCACCGGCTTAGATCTCATACGAGTTATCAACTAGTATGTTCATTAACCATGATGATGAACAAAATAATGTAAAGTATAACAGGGTTTTGCTCAAAACAGAAAAGAAAATAGGCATATCAAATATGCGTTCATGTAAGTATACAAGTATAACATAAAATTTCGAATGAACGAATAGTATAATATAAATCGAGTAATTCGCACAGTTGCGCAAAATGAAAGTAAACGAATTCAACTCTTGCAAATAAACAGTGTGAAAAATAATCACAAATAACGTATTAGAAATAACTATGAATAAAGTGGTGCAAAAATAATAAAGTTTACGGCAAATGGGAGTACGCAAAACAGACGTATAATCTACTGACATAAGGGTTTAAATTTAGTTAGTTTTACATATATGCATTATATGATAAAAGACATTTAGCAACATTCAATGTTTTGTTAGACCAAAAGTTTTGTGACCGAAAGAGTGTATGTATAAAATGATAAATCTTCGTTTATAAAATCCTAGTTTACTCGAACTTTGTGATATAGTTGAAAGAATATTAATAATGCATGAGAATAACTTTTTAGAAATTGATGTGCGTTTTAGATTCAAAACTGGTTCATAAGAAAAGATTTCATAGGTACACATTTTAATGTGTTTACAAGAAGTTGAGTTGAAAAAATGTTTGGATACGTTATACGAAAACAAAAGGTTTAAATTTGACCTTTAAAATATGCAATACAAGTTTGTAAGATGCAAAATGAAACCATTCCATGAAGTATGTGTTAATCTGATGTGTTTTAAAATACCAAGATTTGAAATGACGTGAATGATAAAATTAACGTATGTAATAGATTACCAATATTTTAAGAAAATTTATAATTTATCATTTGAGTCTTCAAATGATATACAAAACATAAATATTAATATTATAAAAGATTGAGATTGTTTCCATAGAAAACTTTGACTAACTAAAGTAATCGGAATGTTATTAGGGACTTGTGGGGGCGTACTTTAGCCTATAAGTGAATGCTCATCCCGAGAGTTCCCAGGTCGGCATACGGGTCCCTCGTCTGATTGGGATTTATGCGAAATGCCAGGCCTAGACAGGAAACTCAGGATACAGGCGCTCACCCTTCCAGATTGCACGTGCCCCATCACTAGTAAATTCCAAAGCTTTAGCGGGATTAAAAACGAGATGTAGGAACAGATCCTTGAGATGTGGATTTCACTCCTAACTCAAATATGTATTTCAAAATTGAAAACGATTGGGGAATGAAACGCATCACTAAGTTAAGGATATCACTCCCAGCTTAGTGGTTAAGTTCCTTTTTAAAGGAAATACTTTTTGAGGTATGGATGTCACTCCTATCTCAAAGGTATATTCCTAA
The DNA here is from genome assembly GCA_030844895.1 of Ambrosia x helenae. NCBI lineage: Eukaryota > Viridiplantae > Streptophyta > Magnoliopsida > Asterales > Asteraceae > Ambrosia > Ambrosia x helenae. Next base: position 13,768,120 of record CM061230.1, on the reverse strand, counting down.
GATAAATAACATATAGAGGAGTGAAACTAATTACCAAGGTATGGATGTCACTCCTAACTTGGTGATATCGTTTCGTTTGTGAATTACGAGTGTCTTCTTCGCCAAGCAAAATATCGAAAGAATAACGAGAAATAATCATAACGAAAATATCTTGAAAGAAAATATAAGAAATAGGAGAAATATAAACGAGAGGACTCGTGAAAATAAGCTTAGTTATAGACTAGGCTAAAAGGCATTCTAATAACCAAATTCCCTATAACCATGGCTCTGATACCAATCTATAACACCCCAACCGATGGCGGAAACATCGAGGTGTCACGTAGTGACGATTGTTCAATAGCTCATGGACTAGAAATGTAAATTTAAATACATTGATTAAATAATTTATTACATTCAAATGAAATACAACGATTCTAACTGCTAACTAAATTGAAATACAATGAATCAAAATCTAAATATAAATCCGAAAGCTTAAAGGATGCATCTCAAAACAACCTGAAACATGTACAAAATAGTTTGGTCAATACAAAAGTTGTATTGGTGAGCATACCCTGTTTGAATAAATATAGTAGTAAAAATGTTTAGCAATTCATGTGCGGTACCATTTGCAATTATGTAATAAGTAATATCCGTTCAAAACCAAACCTGAGAATAATGACTAACACATGACTAACCAACTGAATAATGAATTAACAAGACAATGACCAAGATTCTCTCAACAGAGTCTCAAGGGGGTATACCATAGTACTATTCATTGAAAAGCTAGGCCGCCCAGCGGTTAATGATTTTGACAAGTCATAGACACACCGATTAACATAAAGCAAACACACATGAGAATTGCATTTAGTAAAAGAAATAGAAACTTGATAATAAGTACATGAGTCACCCCAGAATAGTAAAACAGTAAAAAGGGGGAAAGATATACTCACAGTTTGCGAAAGCGATCAAAATCCACTTAAGCGGTCGTGAGCTAAGTAATGGGAATTCCGAGGAATTCAACCTATAATGTGTAAGAATACTAATAAGGAAGTGTCTAAAAAGTCTAAGGTAACTATGGTCTAAGGCATTAGGGTTTGCTAAGTCGATTTGGGGAATTAGAGTTTTTAGGATAAATCGCGTTAATGTAAAAGTTGTATAATAACATACCAAGTTTGTAAATATGGTTTAGGTAATATAAATATTACCAATAGAATATTTAGATACAAACATTGTTTGAATAATTAAAACATTATAATGTAGTTAATTACTTTAACTATTTATTGTAAATAAATACAATAATTATAAATGTATAAATAAATGATTATGAGTTACACCATGATCCATCAATGGTAATTAAGATTTTCAAACATATAAATATTTCTATTTTATAAGAAAAGTATTTATAAAGTAGATGTTTAAATAGTGTAAATAAATAAATGTTCAATTATGTCTAACTAATCATAAATAAGATTAAAACACAAGACATGACCCAAAAATGTTATTTTTATAGAAAATGGATTCTTTATGATGTAAATCAATTAAAATAATCTTCTCATAATTTTTATAAACTTATTTATATTTAAAACTGATTTAATGATATTAAATCATGTTTAAATGATTAGAAATAGGAAAATTAATAAAAATAAATGTTTTCTGAATCAAATATTTTTATTTCAGTTCATAATGATTAGAAATAATTTATGACAAATTTTGAGACAAAAACCATTAGAAATGAATTTTTAATCAATTAAATACGATTAAAACAAATTAAATACTAAAAATTACGAAAATAAAATATTTTTCAGAAATAAAAAATATGATAATTATCTATGAGATTTCAAGAAGCTACACCTAAATTTTCATAATTTTTGAGTAAAAATTGGATTTATTATGAATTATTTAGCTTTATGATATATAAATATATATATATAAATATATAAAAACAAAAAGGGCTAAAATAAAATGAAACAAAACTGCTGGAGCCTGGGGTCGAACCCGGATCTACCAGTTCCTACAATCTTAGGAGATGCAAACCAACCGCTGGACCATACATGAATTTGATGAAATATTAAACCCGAAAATATATTTAACTTATTATTAATAATCATCATCTTCTTCCCCAATCTCCTATAACCCTAACCCTAACCTAAGTTTTAATAAACCCAATTAGGCCACTATAAGTGATCTGTAATAGAGGGTTTACATTCGGAAACTACCAATAAACAAAACGGCATCTAAAGAATGGACTTACAAACATGTTTCTGGCCCGAACACGAAGATGAAAAAGTCACACAACTTGGCCGAATTAACCATGCTTCGGTACAGATTTTCGAAGGTTTAAAGGGGGTTTCTGATGGGTGTAAGTTCAGAAATGAGATGGGGTATTCTGTTTATATAATGGTGATGGAAACCCGAACGTTTTAACCTCTTGATTATATGCCTCGTCGGTTACAACAACAACGATTTATAACTCGAGTTAAACACAGTAATAAGTATTATGATCGTTGAAACCGGTTACAAATGGTGGAGAAACTTTAACCCAATCATTAAAACGATTCAAAGCGCGTCAACAACCAAGTTGTGTTGCCGGATCCGGCAACTATGTGTCCGGAAAAGAAAACAGGAAAGGGGGGCGGGGGTTTGATTGAATTAAATTCCAAGTTTCGCGATTTGGCATAAGTGGCCCCTTAAGTTAGTGATGTTAGTGAGTATATATTATTTGGTTATGTTTCCTTAATAGAAGTTAACAAAACTTAACTTAAAAACTTTTAAAACTTTTTAAACTTGAATTCTTTTATAAAATCTTTTTACGAATATGTTTCCACATCGCATTTGATTAAAACTTATACCCGATCCGTAATAATTATAAATGATAAAACTTTAGTTCATTCTAAAATCAAATTTGAAAATGACGAAACCTACAGGGACTATAATGGAAATATTTGAAGGACTGTTATTGACAATTAGATGAAGACGAGGGTGACGGATGTCACAGTCTCCCCTACTTTAGAAAATTTCGTCTCAAAATTTCTTTCAAGTAGAGGCTACTACGAAACAAAAGTCGTTGTAAAAGTCAACTAGATTTTTTTAAAAGAAAATTCCATCATTTATGATTTGTCAAAATTTTAAATAGTTGTCTAACACTCAAAGTAAAAGTTTCAAAATCTTTTGACAGATGACCCGACGTTAGAAAGTTTAGAGTTTAAATGAGAAATGTTTTGGGAATGTGTAACTGGTGAGGGCATGGGTACTAATGAAGCAGTCTCCCCTACTTTAGAAAGGTTTCTGCCCGAACTTTATTAAAGACAGGCAACAAGATTTCGACTAACAGAGAGTGTAAGAGTATACAAAGTTTAAGGGTTTCTGAAGAGGTGGTCAACAAGAAAAGCTCCAACAAAACTAATTGAAACTAATGTAAAATGTTCTTATTGAAAATTCCTAGTTATTAGTCAACGATCTAATGAAGAGGTAATTAGCAAATAATGGTTAGGTTCTTGGTCAGACTCCTAGTCCGCTCCCACAGTATCGTTTATGCTTATATATAGGGTGTACCGCAGCTGACCCACCACATTCCCGATACTTTGGACTCGTACTGATTGTCTACCAATAGCCTAAAATAGAATTACACACCACCCTCATGTACCTGTAAGCCCATGATTGCGTTCCGGACCGTAATCATCGATTTACCTTACACTTGGGTGTTATGCTTTTCCATAACCCTATCCTAAGTAATACTAGAAACAAATGTGTGCAATCAGGATATGCTAAGTAATTGATACTGCAATGAGACAATGACATGGTTAGAGTTCCTTCCCTTTCGGGTTTACCCTTTAACCGTAATGAGAGTAACATGTAAGTAATAAACATGGTTAGAGGTTCTTCCCTTTCGGGTTCACCCTTAACCGTTAAAATCTGTTCACATCATTGGCTCTAAACACCCATACTGATAAACTCTGAGATTTACACCGTTCCCCTTGGATTAAAGAAATACTCTAATCCGAGTCGTACGTGGGCACTGGCTTAGATCTCATACGAGTTATCAACTAGTATGTTCATTAACCATGATGATGAACAAAATAATGTAAAGTATAACAGGGTTTTGCTCAAAACAGAAAAGAAAATAGGCATATCAAATATGCGTTCATGTAAGTATACAAGTATAACATAAAATTTCGAATGAACGAATAGTATAATATAAATCGAGTAATTCGCACAGTTGCGCAAAATGAAAGTAAACGAATTCAACTCTTGCAAATAAACAGTGTGAAAAATAATCACAAATAACGTATTAGAAATAACTATGAATAAAGTGGTGCAAAAATAATAAAGTTTACGGCAAATGGGAGTACGCAAAACAGACGTATAATCTACTGACATAAGGGTTTAAATTTAGTTAGTTTTACATATATGCATTATATGATAAAAGACATTTAGCAACATTCAATGTTTTGTTAGACCAAAAGTTTTGTGACCGAAAGAGTGTATGTATAAAAAGATAAATCTTCGTTTATAAAATCCTAGTTTACTCGAACTTTGTGATATAGTTGAAAGAATATTAATAATGCATGAGAATAACTTTTTAGAAATTGATGTGCGTTTTAGATTCAAAACTGGTTCATAAGAAAAGATTTCATAGGTACACATTTTAATGTGTTTACAAGAAGTTGAGTTGAAAAATGTTTGGATACGTTATACGAAAACAAAAGGTTTAAATTTGACCTTTAAAATATGCAATACAAGTTTGTAAGATGCAAAATGAAACCATTCCATGAAGTATGTGTTAATCTGATGTGTTTTAAAATACCAAGATTTGAAATGACGTGAATGATAAAATTAACGTATGTAATAGATTACCAATATTTTAAGAAAATTTATAATTTATCATTTGAGTCTTCAAATGATATACAAAACATAAATATTAATATTATAAAAGATTGAGATTGTTTCCATAGAAAACTTTGACTAACTAAAGTAATCGGAATGTTATTAGGGACTTGTGGGGGCGTACTTTAGCCTATAAGTGAATGCTCATCCCGAGAGTTCCCAGGTCGGCATACGGGTCCCTCGTCTGATTGGGATTTATGCGAAATGCCAGGCCTAGACAGGAAACTCAGGATACAGGCGCTCACCCTTCCAGATTGCACGTGCCCCATCACTAGTAAATTCCAAAGCTTTAGCGGGATTAAAAACGAGATGTAGGAACAGATCCTTGAGATGTGGATTTCACTCCTAACTTAAAGATGTATTTCAAAATTGAAAACGATTGGGGAATGAAACGCATCACTAAGTTAAGGATATCACTCCCAGCTTAGTGGTTAAGTTCCTTTTTGAAGGAAATACTTTTTGAGGTATGGATGTCACTCCTATCTCAAAGGTATATTCCTAAGATAAATAACATATAGAGGAGTGAAACTAATTACCAAGGTATGGATGTCACTCCTAACTTGGTGATATCGTTTCGTTTGTGAATTACGAGTGTCTTCTTCGCCAAGCAAAATATCGAAAGAATAACGAGAAATAATCATAACGAAAATATCTTGAAAGAAAATATAAGAAATAGGAGAAATATAAACGAGAGGACTCGTGAAAATAAGCTTAGTTATAGACTAGGCTAAAAGGCATTCTAATAACCAAATTCCCTATAACCATGGCTCTGATACCAATCTATAACACCCCAACCGATGGCGGAAACATCGAGGTGTCACGTAGTGACGATTGTTCAATAGCTCATGGACTAGAAATGTAAATTTAAATTTAAATACATTGATTAAATAATTTATTACATTCAAATGAAATACAACGATTCTAACTGCTAACTAAATTGAAATACAATGAATCAAAATCTAAATATAAATCCGAAAACTTAAAGGATGCATCTCAAAACAACCTGAAACATGTACAAAATAGTTTGGTCAATACAAAAGTTGTATTGGTGAGCATACCCTGTTTGAATAAATATAGTAGTAAAAATGTTTTGCAATTCATGTGCGGTACCATTTGCAATTATGTAATAAGTAATATCCGTTCAAAACCAAACCTGAGAATAATGACTAACACATGACTAACCAACTGAATAATGAATTAACAAGACAATGACCAAGATTCTCTCAACAGAGTCTCAAGGGGGTATACCATAGTACTATTCATTGAAAAGCTAGGCCGCCCAGCGGTTAATGATTTTGACAAGTCATAGACACACCGATTAACATAAAGCAAACACACATGAGAATTGCATTTAGTAAAAGAAATAGAAACTTGATAATAAGTACATGAGTCACCCAGAATAGTAAAAAGTAAAAAGGGGGAAAGATATACTCACAGTTTGCGAAAGCGATCAAAATCCACTTAAGCGGTCGTGAGCTAAGTAATGGGAATTCCGAGGAATTCAACCTATAATGTGTAAGAATACTAATAAGGAAGTGTCTAAAAAGTCTAAGGTAACTATGGTCTAAGGCATTAGGGTTTGCTAAGTCGATTTGGGGAATTAGAGTTTTTAGGATAAATCGCGTTAATGTAAAAGTTGTATAATAACATACCAAGTTTGTAAATATGGTTTAGGTAATATAAATATTACCAATAGAATATTTAGATACAAACATTGTTTGAATAATTAAAACATTATAATGTAGTTAATTACTTTAACTATTTATTGTAAATAAATACAATAATTATAAATGTATAAATAAATGATTATGAGTTACACCATGATCCATCAATGGTAATTAAGATTTTCAAACATATAAATATTTCTATTTTATAAGAAAAGTATTTATAAAGTAGATGTTTAAATAGTGTAAATAAATAAATGTTCAATTATGTCTAACTAATCATAAATAAGATTAAAACACAAGACATGACCCAAAAATGTTATTTTTATAGAAAATGGATTCTTTATGATGTAAATCAATTAAAATAATCTTCTCATAATTTTTATAAACTTATTTATATTTAAAACTGATTTAATGATATTAAATCATGTTTAAATGATTAGAAATAGGAAAATTAATAAAAATAAATGTTTTCTGAATCAAATATTTTTATTTCAGTTCATAATGATTAGAAATAATTTATGACAAATTTTGAGACAAAAACCATTAGAAATGAATTTTTAATCAATTAAATACGATTAAAACAAATTAAATACTAAAAATTACGAAAATAAAATATTTTTCAGAAATAAAAAATATGATAATTATCTATGAGATGTCAAGAAGCTACACCTAAATTTTCATAATTTTTGAGTAAAAATTGGATTTATTATGAATTATTTAGCTTTATGATATATATATATATATATATATATAAATATATAAAAACAAAAAGGGCTAAAATAAAATGAAACAAAACTGCTGGAGCCTGGGGTCGAACCCGGATCTACCAGTTCCTACAATCTTAGGAGATGCAAACCAACCGCTGGACCATACATGAATTTGATGAAATATTTAACCCGAAAATATATTTAACTTATTATTAATAATCATCATCTTCTTCCCCAATCTCCTATAACCCTAACCCTAACCTAAGTTTTAATAAACCCAATTAGGCCACTATAAGTGATCTGTAATAGAGGGTTTACATTCGGAAACTACCAATAAACAAAACGGCATCTAAAGAATGGACTTACAAACATGTTTCTGGCCCGAACACGAAGATGAAAAAGTCACACAACTTGGCCGAATTAACCATGCTTCGGTACAGATTTTCGAAGGTTTAAAGGGGGTTTCTGATGGGTGTAAGTTCAGAAATGAGATGGGGTATTCTGTTTATATAATGGTGATGGAAACCCGAACGTTTTAACCTCTTGATTATATGCCTCGTCGGTTACAACAACAACGATTTATAACTCGAGTTAAACACAGTAATAAGCATTATGATCGTTGAAACCGGTTACAAATGGTGGAGAAACTTTAACCCAATCATTAAAACGATTCAAAACGCGTCAACAACAAAGTTGTGTTGCCGGATCCGGCAACTATGTGTCCGGAAAAGAAAACAGGAAAGGGGGGCGGGGGTTTGATTGAATTAAATTCCAAGTTTCGCGATTTGGCATAAGTGGCCCCTTAAGTTAGTGATGTTAGTGAGTTTATATTATTTGGTTATGTTTCCTTAATAGAAGTTAACAAAACTTAACTTAAAAACTTTTAAAACTTTTAAAACTTGAATTCTTTTATAAAATCTTTTTTACGAATATGTTTCCACATCGCATTTGATTAAAACTTATACCCAATCCGTAATAATTATAAATGATAAAACTTTAGTTCATTCTAAAATCAAATTTGAAAATGACGAAACCTACAGGGACTATAATGGAAATATTTGAAGGACTGTTATTGACAATTAGATGAAGATGAGGGTGACGGATGTTACAATCTATTATCCGGATTTCTCGAGTCGCCTTACGTGTTGACTGCGATCCGTTCGACTGTGACTTTTGTTGACCGAACATTGACTTGTTGACTTTGACTTTGTTGATAACATTAGACTATCAATTTTAGACCCAACAATCTCCCCCTTAGTCTAATGTTATCAATCTCTTGTACCATCTTCAGAACCGTCAATCTCTATATACTTTGATCTTCAATCTGGAAAGCTTCAGTCTCAAATACAGTACCCAACAATACTCCCCCTAGACCGATGTTTTCCATATATTCTTTGCTGAAGGTGTTCTTGTCACTTTGTTCTTTGAGTAATCATATCCAACAATCTTTCCCTTTTTTCATGCATCATCTTTTGTTGATCAAGTACAAACTTTTCCAACTCTTTTTAGCTTGAGTAGTTATGAAGATGTAGGAGGAGGATTCCTAACTCGGTGTCTTCTGCAAACTTGAGGAAACAGGTGCTTTGGTATGGTATCTTGCTCAACTGATGATCGACCATCATTGCAGCAAGTAGTCCAAGAAACCTATCCACAATCACAATCACAAACACAACTCCGAATTTTCTTTAGACAAATTCAACATACAGACAAAACCGTATACATCTGTGGTGTGCAGTCATGTAAGTATCTCAAACGGCTTGAGACACAAATCATGTGACATAGAAGACTTAAAAACAATTGTACACAAATAAAGATTTTTTTTTTTGGATTTTAGTTTTTTTTAATTGAATCACAAGTTTCAACAATGTAAGAATGAGTAAATGATAGTGTATAAAATGTTTAAACATGTTTCACCCCAAAATGTAAAACAGAAAAAGGGGCTATGTAAACTCACCTTGGCAAAATGTTATGTCTCGTGAAAATAGGATATGTGTTGCCCAACAATGCCAAGTATTACCCTATAATTAAGGTAATAAATATGTCTAAGTCTTTCTAGTCTACAAATAATTTCTAGGGTTTCGAATTGGGGATAGGTATTCGTTTGATTATTAATTAAATTGTTTAATAAATAAAGGAAATTTGATAAATAAATAAACAAAAGTCCTTTTTGTAAATTTTAAATTAAAGATGGTCACAATATAAAGTTTTAAGTATGAAAATAATTTTTATAAAATTATTTTCTTAAAAATAGAATATTAAATCTATTTATTTCAAATTGTCAAAATATAACTTTAATATTTAAAAATACAAAAGTTAAAGAATTATTAAATTAAAACTTGTATTTCTGTTCCAAATAAATAGAAATAATTTATATAAAATTTTGGTGCAAAAATATTGAAAAAAATGAATTTATTAGGATTTATTTATGATTAAAACTAACAAAAATTGATCAAAAATATTAAATAAATGATTTTTCAGAAATAAAAATCATTTCAGAAAAGTTTATTGTTATAAAAACTCAGAATAATTTTTGTGGAAATTTATAAGATTATTTTGATATTTTTATAGAATTTTATAAATAAAATGGAATAAACTTGAATTATTTATTATATATATTAAATAAATAAATTTTTGAAAACTAAAAATTGTATGTTAAACTTTTCACTAGATTAACATAATATAATTTTTGTAGAATTTATAAAAGAGTTTTAGTATTTTTAAAAAATATAAAGGAATATATATATATATATGTTTAATTAAAAAGAACGTTTGTTGATGCCGAGGTTCGAACCCGGGCCCTAGGCCGGTTCGTAGGTTTTAAATCACAAGCCCAGACCAACTGGTCTGGACCCTGAGAACGTTTAATCTTGGATTAATTTAATTATATAGTAAAAGAGAAAACTGATTTGTATTTTATTTTGAAAGAATTGATAAAAAATCATTTTACACGGGACTCGAGCCCGTGTGCTCGGGTTTGATAACAACAGACACAACCACTTGATCAGGATCAGTGGTTGTGTTGAGTTTGTATCTGTTTAAAATAAATAAACAGTTCTGCGTTCTATGTTCTTCCCCAATTCGTTACCCTAAGAACCCTAGCCTTCTAATCATTCCAATGACAACGTTAAAGCCTAATTAAACAGAGGGTAAATGACTTACAGGGGCCCGATTAGAATGTAGGAGTAAGGTATTGAACTATACCACTCGCCTAAGCTTCTATTTCGCGAGTCAACAAAAAGTCAAACTGCGATGAATGCAGATTATAAGGAGTGTTTTAGGAGAAATAGAGGGTGAGGGTTTTATCATTGGCGAGTGTAGACTGAGGAGACAGGTTCTATTTATAGTGTTCTCGTTAATTTGGAAGGTCATAACTATTTGACCATCGTTGGTCAAACACACGTCAAGAACACCCAGAAAAGGAATGATTGGAGCGCAATTTCGTCGTTGCAATTAAGTCAGACCGTGTCGGTGTTAAATCAGTCAAAGTGGGTTCCGGATTTCTCGTCTATAATGGTGTTCTTGATTTCCGGGTCGGGTCCTTTGTGTTGGTCGGGTCTGACATGGAAACCGGGTGGGGGAGATGAGGTTAAGGGTGTGGGCCGGTTAAAATTTCTTGGGTTTGGGCTTGTCTGGGTGGGCCGCTGTTGGATTGGGTTAAGAATATTATGACTAAACCAACTAATCAGTTTATTGTTCTTCATTATTGTTATTTATTATTATTATTATTATTATTATTATTATTATTATTATTATTATTATGTGGCTAAAAATGAAAGAAATATAATCATATAAGGAGTACATGGTGGGTAAAGTGGTGATTTTATTAACTCAAACATTTGAAAAAAAAATACGCGATGTTACAGCCGTTTTCACGGACAACGGCCCAGGATTGATTAGAAAACCCACTTCAAGATTAGAGGGCGCACCTTCCATCGACCCGGGGAACAAGAAATTCTCTACCTTCAGCTCCAGCTCAGAAACCCCTCCCTTAGGTACCGCCAAGTAAGTAGTCTTCACAGTACGGGCGGCAAACACCTCAAACAGCAACTCGCCTGTCACACAAAAAAAAAAAAAAAAAAAGAGAAGGCGTCAAAAACCAAAGAAATACAGAAACAAAAAACAAAAAGCAAGATACTTACCCTCAACAGAAAATGGCCCAGACTCGCCAACGGGAGCTACATCATAGCCCTCCCTAATGCCCAGACAGCTCAACCCCAATAGACAAAGAATTCCCTCCTCCAACTTATCCAGGTCATCCAAACGACTGGGATGCGCAGAAAGCTCCTGGAACCACGCCTCATCTTGAAAATCCTTCGCAACTTCGAAGGAAGGCGGCTTCTGCCCAGCGCGAAGCTCCAGTCGCGATATCTCCACAGGGATGACCTCCTTCTTCACAAAGAAGAAGCACTTCTTCCACTCACGAAGAGTCTTAGGCGAGCTCTTCGGCACGATCAGAGTCACACTCTTTGATCTCTCCACGAAGGACACCCAACCGGACTCCTTCACCTCAAGTTTGTAGAAAACATTGAAGTGCTCGAATTCCGGCTCCCTTCTCAAAGACCGGCAGGTAGCCTCGAAATGCATAATCCTCATTACCCCGAAGGGGCTCATCTAAGAAAAATGTGTGCCATACTTCTGCAAAACGGAGATCAGGAACTTCGACACCGGCAGCCGGAAGAGTCCTTTCAAAAAATACACCTCGTAAAGGCATATCTTTCCCTCCGGGCAGTCAAGCGGAGTCTGCCCCTTCTCCGGCAACTCGGGCTCCCACTCACGTAAAATGCCAAATTTCTTGACCAAAGACCGAAACTTGTCCTTGGACCAAGAAACCTGGGCATCCTTCATCGCCAACTCGGCCTTCTTATCCTCAGAAGACATCTTTTTAAAAAAACAAAGAATAGAAGAAAATGAGAATTCTACTTCGGAAGATGATCGGAAAAATCGCCGGAGATAAATAGAAAGACTTCTTTGAAGAGAGAATGAAACGAATGAAGGCCAAAGGGAACATATATATACCCATCGCATTTAATACAACGACAGAAAAGAAATCATCACGAAACAGGCTTTCCGCGTAAGGGTCCAATAGCAGGCAGACACGTCAGCCAGCCCACGTGACCAAACGGCACACGCGCGGCCCGTCAGAGTTCCTCTCCAATCAGAGACTGCTCCCAGTTTGACGTGCAGAAAGGACGATGACGTGGCAGCCTCTCAGCCAAGATATCTTCCTGACAAGCAGACTTTCTCAACCTGTCTCGAAGTCCAAGAAAAGTATGATTACTCACCGCCCTTGGTCTACTAATAGGCGGGCGCCACGTGTCCGCCGACCATCAGCGTCCACTCAGTGGGCGCCACGTATGCAGTCATCAGGACGGTAACATCCCCCTAGTATTTTACTTTCTCCCTTTTTTTATCAAAGCCCACTTGCACCAAATGGGCTTAAAGACCTGGGCCGGATTCTTGGAGACGCCTCTACTGGGCCGGGCCCCATCAAAGGGTAGAGGATGGGCTGAGAAAGTATGGTAGCTAGGTACTATAAAAGGGGAAGCTCCTTCTCCTTTTATTGGCATCTAATATCACTTATACTTTCACTCAAGAAGCACACGAACTCTTTCGTATCTTCTTCAACCCTTCATTTATTATACTAACTTTTAGAGGCTCGGCTCTTCTAATAGGTAGTCTCCGAAAATCCCTGGTCTTTTCCTTAGACCCTCACGTATTTTCCAAACACACTCTCTTTGCAAAATACCGTAGGATCACATACTAGATTAGCGCTCGTTCGGTAATCCAGGATTCGTGTTTCTTCAATTTCCAAACTCAATCCTAAACACCCTCTAACAAACATGTGAGAAACTTAGAGAAGACATATGAGCATATGTTGTGTTCTCAACTTTGGTTACGACATAGCTAATTAACTTTTTGATCGCTATACTTATTATCGTATGATACGTTATGTTCTCAACTTTTTATACGCTTTTAGGATTTCAGCCCTATACATACGAGAGATATCTTTAGTTCTATACTTCTATGTAATAAGCTACCAAACAAACTTGCACATTCCTTTTTATTTTAGTCGAATTCACTAATGGCTATATTTTTTTAATAAAAACATATGTAAAATCAGTTAAGATTTAGATTTTTTTTTGTTAAGCACAGTTAAGATTTAGATACAACGATAAAACTAATATTATATATACCTCAATAAAAAAAATATTTTAGTTATCTAAAAGTGTTTTGTTTTTGTTTTTGTACGTTTAAAAGAAGAGGCCAAGAGAGTATTAGTTTATGCAATATTATCTCACCCATGTTCTTTATAGAATAAAGTTTTCTTGTTAATTTATGCTCAGGTACATAATGTGGACGGTTTCTTTTTTAGCTTAAAATTAAAATGTTAAGAAAATAAAGATTCTCTTATTATTAAATTACATATAATACATGAAGGTTGTTCAAGTTCAATGAACTCTTAAACATTATGATTATATTTGACCAAACTTGTAAATTCTGAATTATATTTGGGATTTGTTGAAAATCCCTTTCTGTGAAGAATACAATTAAAGTTTATGAATTATAAAAGAAAGATAAAATTCATGATGAAAATTGGATTTTATAGACACATCTAATTAATTTTTTGATCGTTGCTTATATAGTGTATAAATATGGTTCATTCGATTATATTGGTCACGTTATGGTTTCTATGGAAAACAAGAAATGATCGGATTTTTAAGTGATCGGATTTTTAACAGAAGAAGGTCGAAGGCCTAAGAGAATCTTGAAAAGCGATAAAAGCGAACTCGTTTGTGTGTGTTAGAAATATAGTTCTACTGTCGGAAATGAGCTCATTCGAGTTATCATAAGACTTTTTGGTGTTTATTTATTTATTTTTGTAATACGACATAGTAGTAGTCGATGAACGAATTAACTAGAGATTAGGTACTCCACTCTAATTTTATGTGTTGCTCCCAGCTCTTAAATTTCACCTGTAGCTCTCATATTTTGAGCCGGCTTATTTTTTTGAACGGGCCAATCAAAACTTCATTAACTAGGTGCTAGCAAAACAAAATCCGGAAAACAAATGTCCGCGACTACAAACGGACAATAAAGAAAAAAAAATAATCGTCCAAACCGAAATACAAAATACCAGCAAAAGCCCCAACTATCCCATTTTTGTATCATCAAACCTGCGCCATGACTCCCAAGACATGTCCGCCATTCTTGACCGAGATGCAACCCATAAGTAGCTCATGACCTTGATTTCTTCGAATATCTTATTAAATGCTATTTTATATGAATAATTTTGCGTTGAATGTCGTTACAAGACTAATAGCAACACATTCCCTACAAGACTACTAGCAACAACAACAACAACAACCGTACCCAGGAAAATCCCACGAATAGCGACGCTATTAGTAGGGTCTGGGGAGGGTAAGATGTAGGCAAACCTTACCCCTATCTTTAGCGATAGAGAGGCTGCTTCCAGAGAGACCCCCGGCTCGACAAAAACAAATGCACACTGTATATCAAAGAATAATTAGGCAAAAAAAAAAAAAAAAAAAAAAAAAAAAAAAAGAGTGAATGTATAACATACTATAACATACAAATATATTTATATATATATATATATATATATATATATATATATAAACATGCATAGAGACCATCCCTAATTCCTAGTTAATCTTAAATCCTAAAAATCTTTAACTTTAATCCTACGCCTCCACGAATTTCTATCTTGGACCATATCCTCAGAGAGGTGCAATTCTAACAAATCTTGTCTAATCCGATCGACCCAAGTCAATTTGGGTCTGCCTCTACTCCTCCTCCCCTCCACCGTGAGGTTTTCCACTCTTCTGACTGGGGCTGTCGTATGTCTCCGCTTCACATGACCAAACCATCTTAATCTTCCCTCCTTTATCTTATCTGCTATGTTAGCCACTTCTAACCTCTTCCTAAGAACCTCATTTCTAATCCGATCTAGCCTAGTGTGACCACACATCCACCTCAACATCCTCATCTCCGCCACTTCCATCTTGCGTAACTGTGTCTTTTTGATGGCCCAACAGTCAGTCCCATACATCATAGCAGGTCGAACTGCAGCCCTATAAAGTTTTCCCTTTAGTTTAGTTGGGAACCTCTTATCGCACAGAACTCCAGATGCTGCTCTCCACTTACACCATCCAGCCTGAATACGATGTGCGACGTCACTATCAATCTCCCCGTCCCTTTGAACGAACGATCCTAAGTACTTAAACTTTATTACTTGCGGGACCACATGACCCTCAATGGTGATCTGGGTGCGATCTACGTAGTTTGTCCCGCTGAAATCGCAGTGCATGTACTCCGTCTTAGAGCGACTAATCCTTAAACCTTTTCCCTCCAAAGCTAATCGCCATCCTTCTAACCTCATATTCAAACTTTGCTTAGTTTCTGCGATTAAAACAATGTCGTCAGCAAAAAGCATGCACCACGGTAGTGACTCCTGAATGGACTTAGACACCTCGTCTAGGATAACCGCAAAAAGAAACGGGCTCAACGCGGACCCTTGGTGGAGCCCTACCTCCACGGGAAAGAAATCAGTATCTCCTACAGGCGCACGAACACTAGTTTCAGTCCTATCATACATATCTCTAGTAATGTCAACATACTTACTTGGGATCCCTCTAGCCTCCAAACTATCCCAAATCAGTTTACGAGGTACACTATCATAGGCCTTTTCCAGATCAATGAATACCATATGTAGGTCTCGTTTCTTCTCCCTATACTTTTCCATCAGGCTCTTTAGTAAGTATATCGCTTCTGTAGTTGACCTCCCTGGCATGAAGCCAAATTGATTTATAGTAACATGGGTTTCTCTTCTAATCCTAGTCTCAATAACCCTCTCCCATAATTTCATAGTATGACTCAACAGCTTAATTCCTCTGTAATTCCCACAACATTGTGCGTCTCCTTTGTTCTTATATACAGGCACTACAACACTACTCCTCCACTGATCTGGCATTCTTCCAGATTTAAATATAAGGTTGAAGAAAATAGTTAGCCATTGCACTCCTTCCTCTCCCAAACACTTCCAAGCCTCAATCGGGATGTTGTCCGGGCCAACTGCCTTAGCCTTTCCCATCTTCCTAAGTGCTGACCTCACCTCTTCCTGTGTGATACGGCGACAGTAGCAGTGATTTCGTTGTGGCGTTTGGGTAGTTGGGTTGTCGTTCTCCTGGTAGTGAGCCATCCCGTCATTGAAAAGACCGTAAAAGTACGCTTTCCATCTCAGCTTTATGTCATCCTCCTTGACTAAAACATGCCCCTCCTCTCCCTTAATAAACTTAACTACCCCTAAATCTCGCTTCCTACGCTCCCTAGCTTTAGCAATCCTGAACATATCATGTTCCCCCTCCTTTGTTTCCAGACGGTCGTACATCTTCTTATATGCCGTGTTCTTAGCCTCTGTCACTGCCTTCTTCGCCTCCATCTTGGCCTTCTTGTATGCCTCCCTCAAAGTCACCCGATTCTCCTCATCAGTGCACCCCAAAAGCTCCCTAAAACTCGTATGCTTATCTCTTATTTTGTTCTTCACATCCTCACTCCACCACCAGGACTCCTTATGCTCGCCGACTTTTCCTGAAGTAACCCCTAGAGTATCATGCGCCACTTGGATAATTGTGGTCGCCACATCCTCCCACATTTGGTTTGTGTCCCCCTCAGGTCGAGCAGATAATCTGGAGATGACCTTATCTCGAAAAACTAAACTCTTATCGCCCTTCAAGTTACCCCAACGGGTCCTAGGTCGCAGTCTTCTCTCCCTCCTAGCAATTTTTTCACTCATGGCTATATCTGCCACCAGTAGACGGTGTTGGGCCACTGCGGCCTCCCCGGGTATAACCTTGCAGTCCTTACACCATCGTCTATCACCTTGCCTCATCAAAATATAATCTATCTGAGTGCTACGACCCCCACTGCTAAAGGTAATTAATTGAGATTCTCTCTTCCTAAAGAACGAGTTTAAAATGCCTAAGTTGTGGGCCACCGCAAAGTCTAAAAGGTCCCTACCTGGGTCGTTCCTAACACCAAACCCAAACCCCCCATGAACTGCTGGAAAACCATCGATATCCTTGCCAATGTGGCCGTTAAAATCAAGTTCCTAATAATTTGCTCCTTGTCGCCACTAAAACCGTCACCCCTAAAGGCTTAATTTCTTGTAGTGAAATGCCTTGCCATTAGAATTTCAAACAAAAGTGAGTGTGTGAGGCTTAGAAGCTTTTCGACCTAACCATCCTAGCATGGCCCAAAACACTAATGGCTTCAATTCGGATAGTGTAGGATCGACTAACGGGTCACCCGACAATCACGAGGGCTATATTCAAGGTGCGGAATACCTTGAATATGTCTCAATAACAGAAACGAAGATGAAACAATGAAAAACGAGTAATTACAACACACAAATGGGTCAAAAGATTCACGTTTATATCATTAAAACAGAGCTCGAGTGTTACAATGAACAAACCTAGCAATCTCAGACCTAGGGAGGGTGTTTGGAGAGTGTGTGTGGCAAGAACTAATGATTAGGGCAATGATTGGGACTATTTATACCTCCCGTACTCGTACAGACCTCTTTAAGCGAGTAGGAGGCTATTACACATGATAAACTAGCGAGTAGGGCCGTACTCGCTAGTAGCTTCATGCGAGTAGGGCTATACCACATCAATATTGATGTGGTATAGGCTGTAAATGCCTAAAGCCAATGTGGTATAGGCCGTAAATGCCTAAAGCCAATCTCTACTCGCCTGAAGTGTCCCAAACGTCCCGAAACGTGTATAAACATCTCCAAACACCCCGTAACACGTCCAAACAACATATATACTAGCCTAGGGACATCATGCACTTACAGACTCCCCTTGGACCAGGCTAGTATACGTACAAAGATTACATAAGACATCGTTTATAGCAACTACCAACAACTTTACAGACTCAAAATTGAAAACATACACAACAAACATAACATAAACAAAACATGCAACATCTTCAGTCTTCATCAAATCGACATTGTCCCGATCCTAGAAAGTCTTGACCAGTCGCATCCCGCATGAACTTTGTTGGCGTGATAGAAACGAATCACCCGTTGAAACTTCAATGCTTGATCGGCTTCGGCCTTCAGATGTTGTATGGGATATAGGAACAATGTCTCCACGTCTTTCTCCGAGCAGTTAATCAGCCACATTGGATCCCATATTCTAATTTTCCTGCACGGTTTTGGTGAGTTGCTCAAGACTATTACGGCTTCTGTTGTCTCTGCGTCATAATGCCAGTAATAAAACTTATAGGAGAAGTCTTGTTCAACCGGAACCAATGGAATCTTCGACGCGGTTTCGGGTGGCTTGATGATGTGCTTCCAAATAGGACTCTTTGTGATGGGATGAATCTTGTTTGTCACAATGGATTTGGGGTACTGTGGTTGGAACTGGTCCCATCCCTCAACACTTTCTCTTCTCATAATATTGTAGAAACCTTGAAGTTCAAAGCGAGACTCATGGTACAAAGGAGGCTGCAATCTTACCAGATCACGAATATGCCAGAAGGGCAGACTGAGGACTTTCGTGTACGAGTGAAAGTAGAGAAGACTATCCTGCCATTTTAGTCCCAACATCTTAGCATGCTTTATGTAAGCCCAGCTGATCACGCTTCCTGACATCTTTACCAACTGCTTCTTGAATATTGATGCTTGCACTGGATCTTTCTTCTTCTCAGACTCGCCTCCAGATGGAAACCAATCAGGATACTTCTGTCAGATCTTGTCATGTCGTTCTTTCACTTTGTCTGGGACAGGTGTAGGATCAGACTTAAGCTTTTCTTCAGACTGATTAAGCATCTCCTCAGAGATCTTAGGTATCCCGCTGCTCGACTCACCAACCACATACTCGGGTGTAGTGACATTGGTTCCATCTTCCATTTCCACTTCATGGTTGTCTGGATGCAGTTCTGGAGCAGTGTGGCCTGCACTGGAAGATTCTCCAGGTGCCAAGCCAAAGATCTTTTCCAGGTCCTCAGGTGTAACCTCAGGAGGTATTTCACCTTCTTCCAAATCATAATCAGAGGACACAGGAGGCACGTACAAGTTGCCATCATCATCATAGTCAAAATAACTGTTCAGAGGCTCGACATTCTCCACAGGAACTATAGCTCGCTTCAGTGAGTCTTTGAGTTGCTGAATCTTTCTATTCCTTGGATCAGGCTCCCCCTGAGCAGAAGAACCTGCTGCGGGATCCTTGCCTTGTTTGTCGTGACTCTTCTTTGTTCGCTGAGATCCAGATCCAGTTGATGATCCGCCACCACCTGTGGCTCCAGGATCACCACCACCACCCTTTCCAACATCATCATCACCATCTGACTCATCATCGTCGTCGTCCTCATCATCATCTTCTTCATCATCATTATCTTCATCATCATCATCATCACCAGCCCCAGCCTCTGAACTAGGACCACCAGTGAGTCTAGGTTGAGTTCCAGTCAACTCATTTATCCTAGCCCTCAGCTCGGTATTTTCTTTTTCAGTCTTCGTGATCCTTCGCTCATTGTTCACATTGATCAGGCGAAGTTCGCTATTTGAGGCCTCTACACCTGCAAGTCTCTCCAAAGTACTTTGGTTCGACTGTATCAGCTGCTAATGAGATTCCATCAGTAGCCTGTTCGACTCTATGACCTGCTGGTTAGATAATGTGAGCGCATCTACCGTCATTCTCAGCTCTGTCCGGGTTAACCACAAAAGCAGTCTGTGGTTTGGTACCACCCACACTGGTGTCCTGAAGAGGATTCCCATAATAGATGCTAGGATTCTGTGGAATGAGCGCCTTGTTTGCTCTCCTGATCTCCTCTATCTCCTTGTTCTCCAGCTCGGTAATGAACTCGTTGATGGAGAGAGTCTGATATGCATTGCTTGACTTTAGAATATCCAACCATTGATGCCAATGAGGAGGTAGCGCCTCAGCAAATCTTTCTACAAAGTCCGCAGATGAATATAAGACCCCGTACTGATACATTTCAGACATCAGATGGTAGTATCTAGCAGTCAAGTCCCTCAGTGATTCGTTCCCGATAGCATTGAAGTTCTCGAACTCCTTCTTGAGTTGATCCATTTTAACCTTCCGCGTCTTCAAATTTCCTTCATTCCGCTCAGCAAGTGCTAGCCAAAGCATCTGTGATGTAGTGCACTGAGCAAACTGATGAAGTATATCCTTGGGAAGAGCTTGCTTCAATGCCGCCATCGCCTTCTTCTCATAATTATACTTCTTCCTCTGATCTTCATTCATGTCTTCAATTGAGATCGGAGTAGTGGAATTCTCAACCATAGGTGTTGGGTCTGCTGACCTGGAGAAGAACAGATGATTAGAAAGCCAAAATATGCTAACAGTTTGATCCTTTGAATAAACAGTCTTTACAACTTACTTCTCCCAAAAGACTGCTGACCCTAACAATTGTTCTATCCAAACAACTGCTGATACAAAGAACTGCTGAATAAACAACTGATGAAGAACAACTGCTGACCAAAGGTCTGATGAAGAACAACTGCTGATACAAGTACTGAAGACCAAAGCACTGCTGGAGCCAACAGCACTTAGGCTTCAGCAGTGGATACAAGACCATCAGAGTTTATCTACAACAACTGTTTTCTATCAGTGCTTTCAATGTAACAGTAGTTTGTAATAGGCAGATGTTTATGTTTGTTATTCTGTTAGAGGTCACTGTCTTAGGTGACGTCAGCTTAGGTCATCAGTGCTTTGAGTCTGTCTATAAATAGAACAGTGCTTGTACTGTTCTATTGCATCACACACACAAACATTCTCTCAGACAAACTCTGTGTGATCAGGCTGAGGGGGAGTAATTGTACGATTGTAATCTTTTAGATAAATGAAAGCTTTCGATCTGAAAACATTTACTCTCTTGTTTTGATTAACAGTTTATTATTCCGCTGCACTTTCATTCTATTTTCATTTCATTATTACCATATTTAGTTAAACAATCAAAACAAACTCAGATCCTAACAATTGGTATCAGAGCTTGGTCAATTAAATTCGATCTAACAAATCAATTTAATAATCAGCTCACAATTATTGATATCGTTTGTCTGTTAGATTGAAAACAGAGTAATAGTTTAATTTCGTTTCAACCGTTTTTAAACAGACTTTGTTTTTTGAAAAATTAGAGAATGGCTTCAATCAATCACGATCCACATAACACTGGCACGAACAACAAGCCACCGATGCTTGTCAGATCTGAATACAATATCTGGCAACGTCGGATGAGCCATGTTCTAGCTCAACAAAACACTGGGTGTTGGAAGTCGGTTATCTTCGGACCACATGTTCCGACTGTGCCGAGTACTGAAGATCCCAAGGTGTTTGAGCCAAAGAAACTTGAAAACTACTCCGACCAGGATTTTCAGAAAATTGAGCTAGATGCTAAGGCCTTCAGTATTGTGGCCATGGCTCTACCCAATGATATATATGCTGGGTTGTTACACTGTAACAGTGCAAAGGAGTTGTGGGATGCACTGAAAGAACAGTTTGGTAGGACTGAGGAGGTTATTGAAAACAATCGTGAAATACTTAACCAACAATATGAAACATTCAGTCATGTCAAAGGAGAATCATTAACTCAACAGTTTGAGAGATTTAATTGCTTAATTAGTGAACTAAAATTGGTTGGTCTTACTTACCCTCATTCAACCTTGAACCATAGGTTTTTAAGATCATTACCAGATAAATGGGACACTATTGCTATTGTGATGAGAAACTCAATAGGATTTAAAGACCTATCACTGACCCAGCTTCATGGTAAGCTCTTGACCTATGAGAGAGAGCTTAACCAGAAAAAGAAGCTCCAGGACTCTGGAAAAGTGTCTGATGACTATGTATTTGGAAATACAACACTTTTGGGTCATGATGAGGTGCCTGGAAACACAAAGGATCAGAGTTATGATCATTTTATTGACATAACTTCAGGTTTTAACTCAGGTTTTAACTCTGATTCTTATTCACCAAACTATGCTTTCACAGCAAGTGGTGGTGATATCCAGGCATCTGACAATATATCCTTTGAGTATGATGACCTGAAATACTTTGACCCTGATGATTTGGAAGAAATGGACATTATGCACCAATTGGCCCTTCTCAGTGTAAGAACTAATAATTTTTACAAGAAAACTGGGAGAAGGTTTCCAGGGTTGACTGGCAGATCTAAGGTTGGGTTGGATAAATCAAAGATAAAGTGTTACAAATGTCATAGACTTGGTCATTTTGCTAGGGAATGTAGGGGTCAACATGGTACACCTATGATAACCTATCCAAATCAAAGACCACAGACCAACACTTATCAGAATTCCTATAATGCCCCTGGACCAAATGTGCAAAACACTGCTCATTTTGCACAGTCCTCAAACACTGTTCTTGTCCAGTATGTCCAAACCACTGTTGCTCAGATCCACTATGTGCAAACACCTGTTGCTCAAGCACCTGTGCAAACTACTGTTGCTCCATCCTCTGCTCATGCAGAGACCAGTCAACAGAGCTTCTTTACACAAGGCTTTGTTGATTGGAGCAGTCTACCTGATGAGCTAACAGATGAAAATTTTGCACTAGTTGCCAAAGCTGAAAATGAACCAGAAAACTTCTGCTTCATGGCCATGGTGGATGAGATTGAATCTGAGGAGGTGGTAACTGAATCTGATGTTGTGACTGATGATGTTGTTAGTGAAGTTGTTACAGGTGAAAAACCTGAAGAAGAGGTTGTGAATCTCACAGATCCCTGGGGTGCATCTGATGACTGTGAATGCAAGTGTGATTGTGCATTGATGGCTGCTGCTAAGGTATCTCCTCAAATTCTTAAAGAGTTGTGTTCTGACAAATGTGTAATAGCATTTCCTAACATCAAAGAGGTGAATGAAAACCTTAGAAAGAAAATTTTGGATGATGAAGTTAAATTTGAAAAACTCACAAAAGATTTGAAAACAAGTTTAACTGCAAAAGAGTCTGAAATTAGCAGCTTAAAACATGAAGCAACCATAACCAAAGACCAGCTCCAAACTATGATAGCAAAATATCAAAGTTGCAAAAGTGAGCTAGAGTCCACCCAAGTTGAATGTGAGAAATGGGTGGAATCATGTAGAGGTTTTGAAATGTTACTCAACAAACAAACTAAAAGTCATGTGAAGTGTGGCTTTGGTTTTGAAACCACTGCTCCAGCTTTTGAAAACACTGACAAAAAGAGTCAAAAGTCTGTTGAGGTAATACCAACAAACCTGCAGGGTCAAGAGATTAAAATCACTGAACCAAATGGTAAGAAAATTGTTCTTGAAAAACCAGAAGGTTCCTCATCTTTTGCTGAACTTGAAAAGTATGAATTTAAACCTACTTGGTCTGATGAGTGTGATACTCTTGAGAATTTTAAACCTGTTGATTTCAAAACACCTGAGGGAAAGACAGCTCCTCAGGCAAAGTCATTCCCTTGGCTAAAGTCGTTCCCCTGAAAAATCTTCCAGCAGATGCTCAAACATCTGCTGAAAAGAAGGCTGAAAAGGGGAAGAAGAAAGAAAAGACTGTCAACTTGTTCTGTGATTTCTGTGAAAAGAAGAATCATGTCACCAAAAACTGTTTTCTTCTAAAAGCATATGACATTAACAAAGGAACAAGTGAATGTGATTCCAAAGCCACATGCTCAATATGTGGGAAAAAGAATCACAAGACCAAAGAGTGCTTGTATCTCAAAATTTTGATGTTAAAATACAAGATTACATAGCTAAAACTCTTGCAAACCCTGTGGTTAGTACTTCAAAAGGAAAGCCCAAACAGACCTTCACCCCTGTCCAAGCATCTGTTACAAAAAGGCTTGAAACATCTGCTTCTAGAGATGTCAAAGTAACAGATGCTCCACCCACAAGCAAATACCCAAGAGGTTATGGTCAACCTCCATGTCACAGTCTGCCACATGTTTATGAGGAGCCAAAAAGACCCTCTAAACCAAGAGTGAACAGAAATCCATATGGGTATTATCATCTGTCAGGAAGTGATCAAACAACTGCTGCCCCAAGTGTTGACATCCAAGCACTGGCAAATGGTCAGCAGCAGTTGTTGACCTTAATTCAGAAATTGGTCCAAACCACTGATCACCTTCCAAAGCTTGAGTCTGAAAGGTCTGAGGACCCATCCAAAGCCAACTTGGCTTTGGACACTCACCAAAACTAATCATTTACTGATGTGCAGGGAGCTTCTGCTTGTTTAGATAGTCTTTGGTATGTAGATAGTGGAGGCTCCAGGCACATGACAGGATGTAGAGCCCTTCTTCTGGACTTCTTGGCTCATGGAGGGGGTGATATATCCTTTGGTAATGATTCTAAAGGTAAGGTGTTGGGTTCAGGGACTGTACAGGCTGGAAAACACAAGTTTGAAAATGTCAATCTTATTGATAATCTCAAGTTTAATCTTCTGAGTGTTTCACAAATGAGTGACAAAGGTTATGGCTCATTTTTCACAAAGAAAACTTGTAAGATTATTGGGCCAGAAGTGGTGAAAAAGATTGATACCATTATTGCTGAGAGCAAAGCACAACTTGTTGCTCATAGAAGTGGCAATGTGTATGTTGTTGATATGTTAAAGGACAATCCTATGGCAAATGTCTGTCTGTTTTCTGCTGCCTCCACTAAGGAGACAGAATTGTGGCATAGGAGATTGTGTCACACCAACCTTAATACTATCAACACACTCTCCAAACAAAGCCTTGTCAGAGGTTTACCATCAAAAGAATTTAAATGTGATGAGCATTGTGTTTCTTGTTTAAAAGGGAAACAACATAAAAGCTCTTACAAATCCATTGATGAGTCCAAAACTAGTCAGTGTCTACAACTGTTGCACATGGACTTGTTTGGCCCTGTTAAAATCATGAGTCTTAGAAGAAAGAGATTTTGTCTTGTCATAGTTGATGATTTTTCTAGGTTTACATGGACTTACTTTTTACATTCTAAGGATGAGACTGCAGGTATATTGAAGGACTTTGTCACCAAAGTTGAAAAACAATATGACTTGCCAGTAAAAGTCTTCAGGAGTGACAATGGAACAGAGTTTAAGAATAAGGAGTTGGATGACTTCTGTGTGTCAAAAGGGATTGTGAGGCAGTTCAGCATCCCAAGAACACCAGAACAGAATGGGGTGGTTGAGAGGAAAAATAGAACTCTTATAGAAGCTGCAAGAACCATGCTAGCAGATTCTGGTTTGCCACTGTCCTTTTGGGCAGAAGCTGTAAACACTGCTTGCTATGTTCAAAACAGAGTTTTGATCAACCCCAGACATCAAAAAACTGCTTATGAAATTTTGTTCAAAATCAAACCATTAATTTCATTTTTCAAAATCTTTGGCTGCCCATGTTTCATTTTAAATCTCAAAGATTCCATTTCAAAATTTGCAGCCAAAGTAGACTGTGGTTATTTTCTGGGATATTCTTCTACTGCTAAGGCCTATAAAGTGTTTAACACAAGGACTAAGACAATAGAAGAAACTCTGAATGTAAAGTTCAATGAACTTTCATCTCTGAAAATCCCTGCAAACCCTGCTGAACTATTTGATTTAGATAAATTCAAATTTGAAGATATCACTGTTAAAGCTAACAATGCAGGTATTCCACAATCTCCACAGCAAGATTACAGAACAGATGTTGTGATCCCCAGTCACTACAAAGTCTATTCTGCCTCAGAGGAAGCAGCTGTTAAAAACAATTGTCAAAACTCTGCCACAGCTGTGTCAACCACTGTTGGCCAGTCTTATCCTCAAACCACTGCTTCACCCCTCACAACCACTGACCTATCATCTGTTGACAAAAGTCAATCATCTGTTGACAAAAGTCAGTCAAGTTTCACACCACTTGGACCCATTCCTCCATTACCATTCCAAACATCTGATGGCACTACAGAAGTACCAACAGATGTTACACCAACAGAGTCACCAAACCTCTGTCCATCACCTCAAAATGCCATTGTTCCATATCAGGGAGATCTTATTTACTTAAGAGCTCATCCACCAGACCAGATTATTGGCAACATCAGAGAGGGTGTGCTCACAAGAAGCCAATCCTCAAATATCTGTCTTTTTGCAGGTTTCTTATCCCTCACACAACCTGTCAAGTACCAAGAGGCACTGAAAGACAACAGTTGGGTAGAAGCCATGCAGGAAGAACTCCTTCAATTCAAAAGACAACAAGTATGGGAGCTTGTACCACTTCCTAAGGATGTTTGTCCTATAGGAACAAAGTGGGTCTTCAAAAACAAGACTGATGAAAGGGGTATTGTTGTCAAGAATAAAGCCAGGCTTGTGGTTCAAGGCTTCAGACAAGAAGAAGGAATAGATTATGATGAGACTTTTGCTCCTGTAGCAAGACTAGAAGCCATCAGACTCTTTTTAGCCTTTGTTGTCAACCACAACATAAAGGTGTATCAGATGGACATCAAATGTGCTTTCCTTTATGGCAAAATTCAGTAGGAGGTCTATGTATGTCAGCCACCTGGTTTTGAAGACACATTCCATCCTGACTATGTCTACAAGCTCAACAAAGCTTTGTATGGACTCAAACAAGCACCAAGGGCCTGGTATGAAACTCTTTCCACATTTCTCTTATCCATTGGCTTCACAAGAGGTAAAATTGACAAAACTTTATTTCTTAAATGGAAAGGGAAACACTTAATGATTGTTCAAATATATGTGGATGACATCATTTTTGGATCCACATGTAACCAAATGTGTGAAGAGTTCAGAAAGCTCATGACAGCAGAGTTTGAGATGAGTGCCATGGGTGAGCTTCAGTGTTTCCTTGGTCTTCAAGTGAAACAACTGCAAAATGGCACATTCATTCACCAAAACAAATATGTAAAGAATTTATTAACCAGATTTGAGATGAATGATTGTAAGCCATGTAGCACACCCATGAGTACAGTCAAGCTGCTCACTATTGATGACAAGGATGAACTGGTTGATCAAACACATTATAGATGTATGATTGGGTCTTTACTATACCTAACTGCATCTAGGCCAGACATCATGTTTGCTACCTGTGTCTGTGCTAGATCCCAGGCTTCACCCAGAAAGTCAAACCTTATTGCTGTGAAAAGGATATTCAGATACCTCAAAGGTGCTCCCACACTTGGTATCTGGTATCCTGCTAATGGAAACATTGAGCTTTCAGGTTATTCAGATAGTGACTTTGCTGGCTGCCACACCACAAGAAAATCCACATCAGGAGGGTGCCAATTTCTAGGGAATGCCTTAGTTTCATGGCAAAGCAAAAAGCAGGCAGCTGTTTCAACTTCAACAGCTGAAGCTGAATACATTGTTGCTGCAAGCTGTACAGCCCAACTCATGTGGCTTCAAAATCAACTACTGGATTTTGGGATAACTGCACTTCGGACTCCACTCATGTTGGACAGCCAAGCTGCTGAAAATATCATCAAGAATCCAGTCTCTCACTCCACTACCAAACACATTGACATAAGACATCATTTTGTCTGAGACAGCTATGAAAAAGGTTTGATTTACTTGCACCATGTTCCAAAAGAGGATCAGTTGGCAGATGTGTTAACAAAAGCTTTAGACACATCTACCTTTACAAATCTGATTTCCAAAATTGGTATGTTAAACATGGATTAAATAAATAAAACAACTGATCAGATAAAACAACTGTTAGTTGAAAAATCTGTTTCAGAACATCTGTTCAGATAAAACAACTGTCTCCTTATATATATATACTATATCTATATATATTAAAAAAAACACACAGTTGGATCCATCAGCTGTTTGTATCAGTTGTTTGCCAAAAACAGTTGTTCTCCACCAGATGTTTCATCCATCAGATGATTGCCACGTCTGCTCATATAAGCAGAGGTTTGGCCACATCAGCGGTTTCATTGAGCCTATAAAAACCCTGTTTTACCACAACAGACGTTACACTGTCTCATTGTATTCAAAATACTGAAAACTGCCTTCTTCATTCTCAAACCCTCCATCAATCTTCAATCATCTTCACTCTCGAAATCCATTACAATGGATCTTCAAGCCAAAGCTACCCACAATTGTCTCCCCTATCTGATTAAAACAGATGACAACGCTTCATTCCATTCCACAATCGACATTTTCCTTAACTCCAAATACTTACCCATCTTAACCGCTAACGCCCCCATTTATCTTGATACACTCCAAGAATTTTGGTTGAATGCTGAGTTTCTACTACAAGACAAAAAGCCTACTTCCATTATTTCCAAAATTGGAGAAACCAGTATCGTCATTACCCCTGAAACCATATCCACAACCTTCACACTGAATGACCTGGCAGGTAAGGATTCCTTTACTAAAACAGAGCTTCACACTGAGTTCCAAGAAAGAGGGTATGATGGTCAGATGACTGGATCAACTCTTTTCAAAAAGTTTTTCCCTCCAGTCATGAAATTTTTCTTCCATACTCTTCTTCTTTGTGTCTCTGCTAAGTCCACATCCTTTAATGAAATTCCATTAAGGATGCAATATCTGGGTTATGCTATGTTGTCAAACTCTGACTTCAATCTTTCCCAGGGATTGTTCATGGACTTGGTATCAAATGTGAAAGCAGTCAAGTCTGGGTCAAACAATGCTTTTCTTATTTACCCAAGAATTCTTAGTGTAATCTTACAAAAAGTCTTACCTGAAAAAGTTTTCAAAAAGGGTGATGCTATGCAAATGAAAAGCTTAACTGATGAAACTTTCACAAGAATGCTGGGTGGCAACACCCAAGAAAAAGTGTCTAAAGTGTCAAAAGTTTCTAAAACACAAACAAAGAGGACAAAGACAACAACTGTTGTCAAAACCTCTGTTGTTGAGCCCACTGCTCCTGGTGATCATGGCACTACATCCAGTGCTGTGAAACCCACACCAGCCACTTCCAAAAAGAAACATCCATCCACAAAAACCACCACTCAACCACAAATGAGGCTTCTGGATGTTGAGGTACCAGAAGAAACCTCTGTTGCACAACAAAAGCAACCTGAAACCACTGTTGTTACTTCCTCACAACAGTTGGATATACCTCCACCTGACCAAACTCCTCATGAATCCTCTCAAAAGGATCATGTTGTAAGCCAAGGGGACACACATCATGACACATTTGAGTCACTTGACCAAATGTTCACAAGCCCCTCTCCCAGGGCTAATTCTCTTGTTACTCCTCCACTCTCACCATCACATCATGTCCCACAAACCATGCAACCACTGTTTGAAGCAATTGCTAAATCTCAGGAAGATCCCAGTTCCTCTCTTCCACCTGTCACTGAGAGTATACTCCAACAAGTGACTGGTCCTGAGAATATACAATCTGCTATCCCACAAATATACAATCTGCTATCCCACAAACAGAAGAGGAGGTTACACCACCTGAGTTCAATGAAACTCTAGGTGAGTTTTCAAGTGGAGCAGCCACTACTGATGTAGAGACCATTGTCTCACATCAGGACAGTGATTACATAGCTAAGACTCCCTTGAAGGCAACAACTGTTGAAGCCACTATAGTGTCTCCAAAAACAGTTGGAAGTCCCCAGTACCAAGAAAAAGGGGCATCTGATTCACCTATTAGGACTGAATCAGGTAGAACTACCACTGGTAGGGACTCAGATGATCCTATTAACTTAGGAGATGGGTCAAAATACCAAGAATTGACGGACAGAGTTTCTGTAATTGAAACCTCTGTAGCTGACATCAAATCTGATGTCAAGCTTATACTGAGTTCTATTGCAGACCTTTCCAAGAGTCAACCATCTACAGCTGATATAGCCAGTGAGTTATGGAAATCAGTTTCCCCATCATCATAGCTCACAGAAAACTGGCTGATCAGACACATGAGACCTACATGGCTGAGATAAGAAATATGGTAGATGCAAGGTACAAAGATACCCATGCTGATATTAAAGCCATCAAGGACCACCTGCTGAAGACTACTGGCTCTGCCCTACCACCATCCTCAGGGATGAAAATGATGATGCTTTCACGGCTGATGATGCCAAAAAGGGGGAGAGTGGCAGAGATAGGCTACCAAAACTAGATCCTTTTGGTTGTCCTCCTTCTCAAAAAGGCCAAGCCAAGTCTGCCAAGAAACCAGAGTCTACCAAATCAGCTCCACAACAACAAGCTCCACAACAACAACAATAACAACAAGCAACACCAACAGCACCACCACAACAAACCACTGAGAAGAATAAAGCAGTAGATGACTCTGCAAACATAGAAGCTGAAAAGGCTGCTCAGGCCAAACAAAAAAGGGCTGACACCTTGGAAGCTAAAGCAGAGTTGCTGGTGAATCTCAAGAGAGAACAACAGCAGGAGATAGAAGATGTGGGATCCTCTAAAAGGATGAAAAGACCTGCTAAGCATGTTAGAAAACCACCATCTAAATTAAACACCTCTGTTGACAAAACCACTGCTACTGAAACCACTGCCACCCAAAACACTGCTTCCCAAACCACTGTACCCAAACCAACACATACACCTGAACAAACAACCACCAAACCTACATCACCAGCCAAAACCCCAACATCTGCTGGTTCTATTAAAAGGCCAACAGATGTTAATCCAACCACTGCTACCAAATCACCATCACCAAAAATCATGTACACAAGGAAGAGAAAATCAACCTTTGTTGTACATGATGAAAACATACAAACATCACCAAACACCACCTCAACTGCCCAATCCACTCCTCCTATCACAGCTATTCCAATCACATCATTCTCACCACACACATCCAAGTTCAGATCCCATAGACCACCACCAACCATTACACCATTGGTTGTTCAGTATCCCCTTGAACTTGATCTACTCAAGGGGGAATTACAATCCTTCTACAATACTGAACAGCCATCAGAAAGATCCTTCCCATCTCTCCCAAACTTCCCTGTTCCCCTCAACCTTGATAAATATCTGAAATACAAGGGTGAACAGGTGGATGCCATCATTAAGGAGAAATGCAAAGGGAAGGATGACAGGACTGCTCAGGGCATCCAT
Organism: Ambrosia x helenae; assembly: GCA_030844895.1. NCBI lineage: Eukaryota > Viridiplantae > Streptophyta > Magnoliopsida > Asterales > Asteraceae > Ambrosia > Ambrosia x helenae. The sequence goes on along the minus strand of CM061230.1, from coordinate 13,736,842 downwards.
TCAGCAGAGCTTAGCAAACTCAGAAGGATTGAAGACTTTGCTAAGACCCTGAGCAACTCCATGTCCTCCATGCCTCTCAGTGTTGATTTGGAAAAGGAGGTAAGGGAATCTCTTCTGGAACAGATTATGGCAACCAAGCCTTACAAAGCAAACAAAAAGCAGTTCAATGGTTGGACTACACATGCTTTGAGAGAAGAACTACTCAGAATTGAAGAAATGGCCAAAGACCCCAAGGCTAAAGTCTCTACTCCTAACTTTGGCAAAGGCAGAGACCCAGTCAGAGCCTTGAAGTTCAAAAGGATGAGGCAAGAGATTGTAGCTGCCAACTATGGGGAGATGAGGTCAGTTTCCAGATGGTCTGAGTTAAGCTTGGTTGAGACTTACAAAAGTCTGGAAGAAAATAGGAAGAAGGATCACAGCCTACCAAGAAAACCAATTTACACTGATGAGCCAATGATGAAGAGACCCCAACAGACCTTTACCTTGGACAGCTTACTTGACACCTCTGACCTAACAACTGCTACAAGAAGACAGTACAAGAAACAGAAAGAAATGTCAGAGGAAGATCAAAGAAAGTTTGCTGATACATTCATCAAGGAAGGGCTCTTCAATCAAGTCCATTTCTTCTCTGATCCCACAACAGAGAAGCTCAGAGAACTCATTGGAAGACCACCTTCACCCAACTCATCAAGAATAAAACTTCAGCTCAGCAAATCCACTGACTCAAAAATTCTAAAGTGGAAAGTCAACAAAGACAACCACGAATTGACATTGCTCAGGTCAGATGGAAGGGTTCAGAAGATCAACATGGATGATGCTTACAGCCTATGTGCAGAAGATCACCAAACATTGCTAAATCTGGACCTAGAAAGAGATGAAGAAGACTTATTTGCTCTGAACTTTGAACTACAATTCAAAGGTCAAATCAGAGAAAGTCTGATGAGAAATAAAGATCAATAAATAAAGCTGAGTTTTGGCATCATCTGTTCTAGGGGGAGATTGTTGGGTCAGCTGACCTGGAGAAGAACAGATGATTAGAAAGCCAAAATATGCTAATAGTTTGATCCTTTGAATAAACAGTCTTTACAACTTACTTCTCCCAAAAGACTGCTGACCCTAACAATTGTTCTATCCAAACAACTGCTCAACAACTGCTGATACAAAGAACTGCTGAATAAACAACTGATGAAGAACAACTGCTGACCAAAGGTCTGATGAAGAACAACTGCTGATACAAGTACTGAAGACCAAAGCACTGCTGGAGCCAACAGCACTTAGGCTTCAGCAGTGGATACAAGACCATCAGAGTTTATCTACAACAACTGTTTTCTATCAGTGCTTTCAATGTAACAGTAGTTTGTAATAGGCAGATGTTTATGTTTGTTATTCTGTTAGAGGTCACTGTCTTAGGTGACGTCAGCTTAGGTCATCAGTGCTTTGAGTCTGTCTATAAATAGAACAGTGCTTGTACTGTTCTATTGCATCACACACACAAACATTCTCTCAGACAAACTCTGTGTGATCAGGCTGAGGGGGAGTAATTGTACGATTGTAATCTTTTAGATAAATGAAAGCTTTCGATCTGAAAACATTTACTCTCTTGTTTTGATTAACAGTTTATTATTCCGCTGCACTTTCATTCTATTTTCATTTCATTATTACCATATTTAGTTAAACAATCAAAACAAACAAACTCAGATCCTAACAATAGGCCTACTATACCCGGTTTCTATCGCTGACCACACGAGACCATCAATACCCTCAACATACGTCTGAAATCTGCCCTTCCAACCATGGTAGTCGGACATGTATTGAAATTTCGGCGCCCTATTCGAACTACCCGTCTCTAAGTCACTCATGAGAACGGAAGACTGATGATTCGTCTGTGAGTTTGCAGCAGCCGCGAGTGCCCAAGGATTTGCATTCATTGCCTGTTGTTGAGCCGCTAGCGCCCACGGATTGATTCCGGCAACATTCGCTTGCATCTGCGCTTGTTGCATCCGTTGCGCGTTTCGCTCGGCTGAGTATTGCCAAGGGTTTGTGGGTATGTTCGTTTGATTGTTCATTTGTTGGTTATTAGGTTGCCTAGGTTGGTTCAGATGACCCCACGGGTTTGCCATATGTCAATATTTGTCAAAAGTCCGATACTTAGTCAAATTTTTCAGTTTCAGGTCCTTTCAGGCGAGTAGGAACTCTATTCTTGTGTTTATAGGCGATTAGGGCTTTGTTGGGGCGAGTACGGTTGTAATCACTAGTATTACACGCGATTAGGGTGTAAATGCTAGTGTATGGGGACCTTGAGGCGAGTAGGGGCTATATCACACGAGGTTTAGGCGATTAGGCCTCTATTCGCTAGAATTAGAGGCGATTAGAGCCTAAATGTGTAAAGACTCCTTGTACTCGCCTAAGGTTTAGGCGATTAGGGTTTGATGTGGTATAGGAACTTGTATTCGCTTAAGATATAGGCGAATAGCAGCTATTCGTTTAAAGCTTCTTGTAATCGCCTATATATAGGCGAGTAGGGTTTCCTAAATGCTAGAATGTCTGCGTAATCGCTAGATCTGATCTGTAACCCCACTTTTGCTCAAAAACAGCCGTTTTTGCCTCAAAATCTTATCCAAAACAATGTGTTTAAACCCCAAATGATTGGAAAAGTTTCCAAAACACTTTTAGAACAAAACCTAATCAAAAACACACATTATTATCCATAAACACACACCAAGAATTTGAAAATAAGGGTTTTTATCAAAAACTCAAAGTTTCAAACTTCAAAACAGGTTTTTTGCTCAAAAATCACAACTTTCCCATAAAAACCTACCTGTTTTTGCTCCTTTTTGCTATCAAAACACTCGTGATAAGAGCCTCGGCTCTGATACCACTTGTAGACGGGTCACCCGACAATCACGAGGGCTATATTCAAGGTGCGGAATCCTTGAATATGTCTCAATAACAGAAACGAAGATGAAACAATGAAAAACGAGTAATTACAACACACAAATGGGTCAAAAGATTCACGTTTATATCATTAAAACAGAGCTCGAGTGTTACAATGAACAAACCTAGCAATCTCAGACCTGGGGAGGGTGTTTGGAGAGTGTGTGTGGCAAGAACTAATGATTAGGGCAATGATTGGGACTATTTATACCTCCCGTACTCGTACAGACCTCCTTAAGCGAGTAGGAGGCTATCACACATGATAAACTAGCGAGTAGGGCCGTACTCGCTAGTAGCTTCATGCGAGTAGGGCTATACCACATCAATACTGATGTGGTATAGGCTGTAAATGCCTAAAGCCAATGTGGTATAGGCCGTAAATGCCTAAAGCCAATCTCTACTCGCCTGAAGTGTCCCAAACGTCCCGAAACGCGTATAAACATCTCCAAACACCCCGTAACACGTCCAAACAACATATATACTAGCCTAGGGACATCATGCACTTACAGATAGTTATAATTCAAAATCCATATTAATTATGACGGGGCTTAATTTCATCTATAGTTTATTACATGTGATGGGTTTGAAATACTTGTGTGTTTGCTTAATTTAGTCAATTCATAGAAAAAAGATTTGTATGTTTACTTTGTATATACAAATTTGTAGATAAGTAAAAAAAAAAAAAAAATTAAAAGCAAATTACATGTATCAAATAACATTACTAAAACGAAGTGCATATTATATATTCAGTAATGCTTTAAATGACAATATGAATAGGATATAATGACTATGGGTGAATTAAAGAACAGTAATGGCTGCCATCATGTACAGCTAGCTTCAATAGAGATTATGGGTTGTTCTCGCCTTCTTCATCGCCAATATCAGTGGTTCAATCCTCATAATTACGAGTCTTTTGAATACATACATGAGTGTAAATGTTTCACGCACAACAAATAAAGTGATTCTCCAATGTCCATAAAAAATAGTGCTTCACAAATATTAAGAAACATGAATAATAAACATGTTAGATTGTTTTTATTCTCGTAATAATTTAGTAATTTATATGATTAGTAATAAAAAGTTATGTTTAAAATAACATATGTTAGGACAAAAAGGATTGGTGAAACCACTTTTGCAAACCTTAGTCTAATTCACTTTCTGTCAAAATACTCTAAGTATGGAACTGCTGAAGACAAGGAATCAAACTGCTGAAGAAGAGATTCAGAAGTACTGAAGAAGAAGTCATCAGAAGTTCTGAAGTTCAAACCAGACACTTCAACTGAAGAACTGCTGAAGACAAACTACTCATCAGTAGTTTGTCATTCATCAGTACTTAAAGAAGATCTTTTCCACCGCCCTTGTATATCAGTAGTTTAATACTTTAGTATTTCTTTTTACTTTATGTACAAGTTCCAAGACTGCAACTTGTTGCAACTTGTTTCTGAACTTGCTTTTTGGCAAGGTTCATGTATTTGTAAAGTCTATAAATAGAAGGATTCATCCTTCTGTTTTAGACATTGATTTTAATACAAGAAATCCTTCAACACTTATTATTGTTATTTTCATTTTGTGTTTACTGAGAATCTCTCAAAGTATTTCATTCTCATTCAATACTTAGATTCTCAATAAACACTTCTCATTTATTAGTTCTAGATTCCAGGGGGAGTAATAACTCCTGTTGATAAGTGTAGCTATAAAACTTATAAACATTCCGCTGTGCTAACACTCACAAAGAACTTGCTAAACACTTAAGTGTAAACTAGCAAGTTCAAACTAAAAGAGCAGCTAAATACTGATCCAACAATTGGTATCAGAGCACTGGTTTATCTGATCACATATCAATCTAACAAATTGAGAATCAGACACAGGCTCTTGTTGATATTCAATAAAGGATTATAAGCTCACTTTTTTCAACATCCATCACTTTAAGAGATATTTGACAAATCAATACTCTTTAAAATGGATCCTCATAATACTGGTTCTGCCACTAAACCTGCCATGCTTGTAAGAAATGAATATAACATATGGCAAAAGAGAATGACACATACCTTGTCACAAACCAACACAGGTTGTTGGAGATCTGTGATATATGGTCCTCATAAACCAGTAAACATAAATCTTGAAACTAAGGAAGAGGTTCCAAAAGAACCAAAAGACTATACTGATGATGATTTCCTAAAACTTGAGCTTGATGCAAAAGCTTTTTCTATGTTGGCAATGGCACTCCCAAATGAAATCTATTCTGGCCTATTACATTGTGATAGTGCCAAAGAGCTTTGGGACTGCCTAAAAGAACAGTTTGGAGGAATTGAAGAGGTGATTGCCAACACCAGAGAAATCTTGGCTCAGCAATATGAAACTTTTGCTCACATTAATGGGGAAACTTTAACTCAGCAATTTGAAAGATTTTCCTCATTAATATCTGAGCTAAAACTAAATGGTCAGACCTATACAACTGTATCTATGCTTCATAGATTTTTAAGGTCTTTACCTGATAAATGGGAAACATACTCAATAGTCTTAAGATCTTCACCAGATTTTAGCTCCCTCACTCTTACAAAACTTCATGGGAGATTACTTACTTTTGAGAGAGAAATTGATCAAAAGAAAAAGTTACAAAACTCTGGTAAAACTGCTGATGACTATCTACCTGGTAGTACAGCACTATTGGGACAAGACTCACCAACTTGTTCAAATAGTTTTGGATCTTTTGACCACATTGACATAACTGCTGGGATCTCATCTGAAAGATCATTCCCAGGTTATGACAATAATGACTTTGGTCAAACTGCTGATAACATGTGTTTTATCATGGATGACTTAAATAGTTTCAGCAGTGATGACCTTGAAGAAATGGATATTTTGCACCAACTGGCCATGTTAAGTTTAAAAACAAATAAATTTTACAAAAGGTCAGGAAGGAAGTTTCCAGGACTTAACAGTTCTACAAAAATTGGTTTTGACAAATCTAAACTTAGATGTCATAAGTGTCAAAAGTTGGGACACTTTGTTAGAGAATGTAGAAGCTCTGGCTTTAACCAATCTCAGTCTGGAAACAATTTTAACCCCAATTATAACAGGAATAATGGAACTCAAGGGAGTGCACATTTTGTACAGGCACAAGCTCCACAACACCAATATGTGCCACAAGTACAATATGTACAGATGCCTGCTCAACAGATGCAGAGCCAACAATCAATCCCTCCCTTTCCAGCTGCTCAACAACCTCCACAGCAACAACAACCCTCTCAACAAAGTTTATTTACCTCAGGGTATGTTGACTGGAGCAGTCTTCCTTTTGACACCACAGAGTGCATTCCTGATGCAGACAACAAAATGTTTGACATCAACTGGGGAGAGCCTGACAATGGCAGAAAGAACTTTACCTTAATGGCATTTGAGGGATGCTCCTCAAAATCTGCCTTGTCTCAGGTATCAAAAGAATCTTTGACAAAACTATGTTCAAATTCATGCAAAGAATCTTTTGCTCTCATAAGAGAGACAAATGTGCACTTACAAGGAAAAGCCAATGACTCTGAGAGAAAACTCACTCAGATAAAATGTGATTTAGAAAGAAAACTTTCTGCAAAAACAAAAGAAGTTTCTAAATTAACTAACTCTGCTATTGAAACCCAAGCACAAATCAAAATAATGATTAATGACCTAGGAAATGTCAGACAAGAGCTTGCTGACACCAAGGTCACATGTGAAAAATGGGTGGAATCTTGTAAGGGGTACCAACTATTGCTAAACAAACAAAGTGCTTCAAATATTAGGTTTGGCATAGGGTACAATCACACTGAAACACCAACAGATTTCTCTCCCAAAACTACTGAAGATGGGAGAAAAATTGTTTCAGGTGAAACTTCTGAAGAGGAAGAATGCACATCTTTCCATGAAAACTTTCTAAAATCACACAAAGAAAGTTCTTCAGAAGTATTGATTAAATCTGACTTTAAGTCATCAGCAGTTTCAACTACATTAGCAGTTGAGAACCTGAAAACTACTGATGACCTAAAACCAATCAAAACTGTCAGAGATTTGTCTTTGAAAGAAAAGACAAAAGAATGTGAAATTTGTGGTCTGTTCAACCACAAAACAGAATTTTGCAGATATAGAAAGGGCATTCAGTTTAATAAGAAAAATCAACAACTGGTTGTGGGGGAACAAATCAAAAATGATTATGCAAAAACCTTTTCTCCCAAGAAACAACAACCAGCAAAAACCCTTTCTCAGAAAAAGACAAAATCTCAACAAAAGTCTTTTTCTCAAAATTCTCTTTCAGTAGTTAGACCTAAATCATCAGCAGTTTCACAAACTGCTGAGATTAAAGATCTTATGAACATGGTACAACTACTGATGACCAAAGTTGATGGTGGTCCTCAAAAGGATACCACCATTGTGCTTAATGCAAAATCCATTGCCAAAAAGACATGGATTTCTAAACTTGGTCAAGAACAAACTGTAAATGTTCTCAAGAGCAAACCCAAAGCTAGACTGGCTTGGGTTCCTAAATCTAACTAATTTGCTATATTGTGCAGAGAGTTTCTAGAGGCTTGAATAACATTTGGTATGTAGACAGTGGAGGCTCAATGCACATGACAGGATGCAGATACCTGATAAACAATTTTATCAGTCAAAGAGATGGATCTGTGTCCTTTGGGAACAATGCTAAGGGATATGTGCTAGGACATGGCAATGTCTCCTCTGGCAAAATACAGTTTGACAAGGTCAATCTGGTTGAAAACCTTGAGTACAACTTGCTTAGTGTGTCACAAATGTGTGATAAAGGATATTCTTCCTTTTTCACAAAGACAGCATGCAAGATCATATCACCATAAGGCCAGAAGTTGATAGAGAAGATCATTGAAGATCATACTTTGTTAATTGCCAAAAGATGTGGCAATGTCTATGTAGTGGACATTGAAAAAGACAAAGTACTGAACAACACTGCCTGTTTCTTCTCAAGGGCATCAACTTCAGAAACTGATCTCTGGCACAGGAGACTTGGCCATGTGAACTTTAAAACCATAAATAAAGTCACAAAAATGGGCTTGGTCAGAGGTCTACCCTTAAAAGTATACCAGTGTCAAGAGCACTGTGTATCCTGTTTAAAGGGTAAACAGCATAAGTCCTCCTATAAGTCTATTGAAGAATCAAAAACAACTGCATGTCTTCAACTACTCCATATGGACTTATTTGGGCCTGTAAAGATCATGAGCCTTGGTAAAAAGAAGTACTGCTTATTCATCATTGATGAATACTCAAGATTTACATGGGTATTCTTCTTATTTTCCAAGGATGAGGCTGCTGAAATCATCAAGTTCTTCATTCTACAAGTAGAGAAGCAATACTCTCTACCTGTCAAAACCATTAGAAGTGATAATGGGACAGAGTTCAGGAACAAAACTCTGAATGACTTCTGTTTGTCTAAAGGGATTATTAGACTATTCAGTGTTGCCAGAACTCCTGAACAAAATGGTGTGGTAGAAAGGAAGAACAGAACTTTAATAGAAGGAGCAAGAACAATGTCAGCTGATTCTGGCCTACCTTTATACTTCTGGGCAGAAGCAGTTAACACATCATGTTATGTTCAAAATAGAGTTCTTGTTGTCAAGAGACATTCAAAGACTGCCTATGAAGTTCTTCATGGCATGAAGCCCCTTATCTCCTTTTTCAGGGCTTTTGGATGTCAATGTTTCATCTTGAACATCAAGGAATCTATTTCAAAGTTTGCTGCCAAAGTTGACTCAGGTTACTTTCTTGGTTATTCATCAACTAGAAAAGCCTACAAGGTTTTTAACTCAAAAACCAGGATAGTAGAAGAAACACTGAATGTCAAGTTCAATGAGTCAAAACACACTCTCATTCCAGCACATCCTGCTGAACTCTTAGACCTTGACAACTTTCATTTTGAACCTGAAACGACTGTCACTTCATCCAAACCTACTTATTATGGTGATCAAAGGTTTGATGATGAGGATCCAGCACCATGGACTCCTCAAACAGTCATTAAGTCAACTTCAAAACCATCAGAAGTTTCACAAACCTCTGATTCAACAAATACTGAAGGCCAAACTCAAACATCTGCTTCAGCACCTGCAACTACTAAAGACACTGAAACTGCTGAACCAGATATAATAGACCTCAGTAGTTTGTTTGAAGAACATGAGCCACCAACACCTGTCAGTGGTTTACAACAACTGATCGAACACAAAGATCATCCACTTGATCAAATCATGGGTGATATTGCATCAGGTGTTCTTACAAGAAACCAGCTTTCCAACTTTTGTCTATTCTCAGCATTTATTTCACAGTTGGAACCAAAGAAGTACCAGGAAGCTCTCAAAGACAACAATTGGGTGCAGGCAATGCAAGATGAATTGCTTCAATTCAACAAGCAACAGGTTTGGGAAATCTGTCCCTTACCACCAAACAAGCAACCAATTGGCACAAGATGGGTTTTCAGGAACAAACAAGATGAAGCTGGTATGATAATAAAGAACAAGGCAAGACTGGTAGTACAAGGTTACTCTCAAGAAGAAGGCATTGACTATGATGAAACCTTTGCTCCAGTTGCAAGACTTGAGGCCATCAGGTTATTTCTGGCCTATGCCATTTCCAACAAAATAAAAGTTTATCAAATGGATGTCAAAAGTGCATTTTTGTATGGAAAGATAAAAGACGAAGTGTATGTTTGTCAGCCACCTGGGTTTGAGGATCCTTCTCATCCTGAGTGGGTGTACAACTAGACAAAGCTCTTTATGGGCTCAAACAGGCTCCAAGAGCCTGGTATGATACACTTTCAACCTTTTTACTCAAAAATAACTTCACAAGAGGTGCCATTGATTAAACACTTTTCATAAAACATGTTGGAAATCATATCTTACTTGTTCAAATATATGTTGATGATATCATTTTTGGTTCAACAAACACAAAATTGTGTGATGAATTTAAGAAACTCATGCAATCAAAATTTGAGATGTGTACAATGGGGGAACTGCAGTACTTTTTGGGACTGCAGATTAAACAACAAACAAATGGAACTTTTATACATCAATCAAAATATGTTAAAGAATTATTAAACAAATTTTCTTTACAAGACTGTAAATCATGTTCCACCCCCATGACACCAACCACACAAGTTGAACCAGATGATCAAGGAAAACAGGTTGATCAAACCATGTATAGATGTATGATAGGTTCCCTTTTATATCTAACTGCTTCTAGACCAGATATTATGTTTTCAACATGTGTCTGTTCTAGATATCAATCGGCTCCTAGGGAATCACACCTTATTGCAGTCAAAAGAATTTTCAGATATCTGAAAGGAACTCCAACACTTGGAATTGGTATCCTGCTTCAAGCAATACCAAGTTATCAGCTTTTTCAGATAGTGACTATGCAGGGTGTAAAATGTCAAGAAAATCAACATCTGGTGGTTGTCAATTCTTGGGAAACTGTCTAGTGTCCTGGCAATCAAAGAAGCAAACATCTGTTGCAACTTCAACTGCTGAAGCTGAATACATTGCAGCTGCAAGTTGTACATCACAGATACAATGGCTCCAATATCAACTTCTTGATTATGGAATCAAAGAGACCAAGACACCATTGCTTGTAGACAGCAAATCTGCCATTAGCATCATTCAAAATCCTGTTCAGTTTTCAAAAACTAAACACATTGAAATCAGGTATCATTTCATAAGAGATTGCTATGAAAAAGGCAAGATTGAAGTGAAACATGTAGCAACAGCTAATCAAATAGCTGACATTTTCACTAAACCCTTTGACACATCAACATTTCAGAAGTTAGTATCCATGCTAGGGATGCTAAATTTGTAAGTGTTTCTATTTATTTTTCTGCACATTTTTTGCTTTTCACTTACATCTGTTTTCAAAACACTTGAAAAACCTCTGAAAAGAGAGAAACTACTGATGAACAAAACATCAGTATGGGGATAATTTCTGAAAAGTGAATAACTTCTGATAAAATAAACTTTAAAAGTTATGAATAAAAGTATTTATAAGGTATTTCTCATCAGCTGTTAAAACTACTGAAGAGGAAATGGGAACTACTGATGAAGATAATCCTTCATCAGCAGTTTAGTCAAAAAGGGCAAATCTGACTTTTCCCATCATCAGAAGTTTGACCTAGTCGGTTTAAAACTTCTGATAAAGAGATTTTCAACCTAGGCGGTTTAAAAACTTCTAATAAAGAAGATCCAAGCGGTTAAAAACTTCTGATAATTATCTTTTTTCAACACTTATCCTTTCAAACACAAATATTCCCTCCTTCTCTCTCAAGAAAGCTCTCAAACCCCTGAACCTGCAACAATCACTGTTCGATTCATCAACACACACAAACCACATGGCTTTAGTTCTCAAACAGGGACACAATCTCAGAGCCTACTTAGAAATAGAAATAGCACACCAAATTTCTGAACCAAGCGGTTAAAAACTTCTGATAAATATCTTTTGAAACTGCTGAACCCACTGCCCAAACTACTGAACCAGCACCCCAAATTTCTGAACCAGACATAGAAATAGCCAAACTTCTCTCCGGGCTAAAAGAGAAAGTCCCATCAACACATGTCAGTCCCCATCAACCACATCAAACAGGGGACATAGACTCAGACAGTGACATGGATGTGGACACTCATAGCCCTAACCAAAGAGATGAGGATGAACCAGGGTCTCTAAGCCCAAACTTAGAAACCTTTGGTACTTTTGAGGCTGCTACTACTCATTTACCACCGAGTGGTGGACCTGAGGACAGAAGTAAACCAGCTAAGACCTCAACTGTGGCAACTACTGATGAAGGCTTAATGCCTGAGGTAGGAAATCCTCTGTACCAAGAACAAGAGGTACATGAGACAACTGAGTTGGGCTCAGCTCATGATGTAACTGATACAGTCCTCATTGAGGATGTAATCAGGGATTCAGATGATTCCATTAATTTGGATGATGTTTCAACACTCAAAACTACTGAATTGACGGCTGTAAGTGAAGGTCCTGCACCTGGTGTCTCTAAGCTCAAGAATCTAGTCACACCATCTCAGGTTAAAGCCCACTCAATCCATGATTCCCCTAGAGTGGCATCTCCTGTACAACAAGGAGATCAACCAAAAACACACCCCTCACTACAAATGCCTACCCAATTTCCCTGGGCAACCTAGCATAGACCTGAACCAACTATGCAGCCCAGATGGTCCGTTGTATCACTTGATGAAAACCCTCATCAAAAATCACATCCAAACATACACAGCTGACTTGGAGCTGTCCATGAAGAACCAATTTGGAGTGATACAGACGAAGATGAATGATCTGTCCAACAAGATTGATCACAAACAGCAAACAGATTGCTCATCTTCAAGGTCATTTCTCCCAAGCTTCAACTTCCAAAGGTGATAAAGCCAAAAAGGGGGAGAAAATCAAGGTACCTATGGATACACTTGAAGCCAGAAGAAAGGCAAGAGTGGCTATCCTAGCTAGAGATCAACAAGATCAAGCCAGAAAAGAGAAACTGGCACAACAGTTTGGTGTCTCTATTCAAGAAATAGAAGATGCTGAAAAGGCTGATGAATCCCAAGGGCATAATGAAGAAACCTCTGATGGCCAAAGTTCTGATGAAGAATCAGAAAGTACTGAAGACAATCCTTCAGTACTTGACAAACCTTCAGTAGTTGTCAAGCCATCAGAAGTTAACACTTCCCAGACTCAAACTGCTGACCCTTCCAGAACAACTGCTCCTATTCAACCAACATCTGCTCCTATCAGGCCTACTACAACAGTTACAACAATGACTGTGCTAAACCCTTCTCCAATCTCTCAATCAGCTGAATTACTAGAGAAGAGTTTAGTTGCAGCCCAAAAGAAGGCCAGAGAAGATCTGATCTGGCAAAATCTGGAAGAAAGGGATGACTTAGACCTGAGCCATGAAGAGAAACTTCAGGCTTATGAAGCTGAACTACAAAGGCAGGCTAGCCTTGATGAGATTGTTGCACAAGACAAAAGACATCAACTGATGTCTTACATTATGAAGAACAGCAAAGTCAAAGCCCATACATTGAAGAGACTCTCTGTGGAAGAGCTGACAAGAAGAGCTCAACTGATTGCAGATAAACTTGCAACAGGTAAAGACACAAAGGCCAAGAGAGCTTAGATGATAGAAGAACTGGTAGCCAATGGTTATGGTTCAAAAGCCTCAGTGTCCAAGTGGAAAGAAGAAAGATTGGTGGACACATACAGAAAATACAAGGCTGCAAGGGCTGCTAATCCAGAGAAGTTTCAAACTGCTGAAGCTTCAATTTCAGTAGTTAGAACTTCTGGTGTTCAAAGAAGACCAGCTACCCAAAAAAGAAGACAGAGGAGAAAGTAAAGACTGATTTCAGAATGGTACTACTAGAAGGTAGTACAGTAGTACATTCTGATTTTGACATAGAAGAGAAGCCTCTGCTCACACAATTCAGGGATCCTTCCACCTTTGCATATCAAATCCAGAGGACCATCACAGACAAACTGCATACTAAGGTAACAACTGAACATCATTTGCCAACATTTCAGATACCTAATGTGATGGAACAACAGCAAGGAGGTGAATCCCACCTGAGAGTCACTGAAGTTGAAAACATTCAACACTCAGGAGAAACCCAGGGTACCACCATGGTTCCCTACACTGCAGACTTTGACAAGTCTAAAGTACCAGTCATCAGATGGTCCTTTACTGATAACAACTCAGTACTTGTGACAAGAAGAGATCAAACAAGCAGGGAATATAGGTCGATGAAAGAACTGAAGAAACAATCAACCAAAGACCTGCTTACAATCCAACACTTGGAACCAAGACAAGGGTCTCTTACTGATGATCAACTCAACCAGCTCAAGAATTCCATGTTCAAAGGAATATGGAAAATTGTGAAGGACAGAAAGGAACAATAAGGAATTAGTAAGGTTTTGGCTTCATCAATCCAGGGGAGATTGTTAGGACAAAAAGGATTGGTGAAACCACTTTTGCAAACCTTAGTCTAATTCACTTTCTGTCAAAATACTCTAAGTATGGAACTGCTGAAGACAAGGAATCAAACTGCTGAAGAAGAGATTCAGAAGTACTGAAGAAGAAGTCATCAGAAGTTCTGAAGTTCAAACCAGACACTTCAATTGAAGAACTGCTGAAGACAAACTACTCATCAGTATTTGTCATTCATCAGTACTTAAAGAAGATCTTTTCCACCGCCCTTGTATATCAGTAGTTTAATACTTTAGTATTTCTTTTTTACTTTATGTACAAGTTCCAAGACTGCAACTTGTTGCAACTTGTTTCTGAACTTGCTTTTTTGGCAAGGTTCATGTATTTGTAAAGTCTATAAATAGAAGGATTCATCCTTCTGTTTTAGACATTGATTTTAATACAAGAAATCCTTCAACACTTATTATTGTTATTTCCATTTCGTGTTTACTAAGAATCTCTCAAAGTATTTCATTCTCATTCAATACTTAGATTCTCAATAAACACTTCTCATTTATTAGTTCTAGATTCCAGGGTGAGTAATAACTCCTGTTGATAAGTGTAGCTATAAAACTTATAAACATTCCGCTGTGCTAACACTCACAAAGAACTTGCTAAACACTTAAGTGTCAACTAGCAAGTTCAAACTAAAAGAGCAGCTAAATACTGATCCAACAACATATAAACTACATGGTTGAATAAATCCGTTCATTATGCTAATCGAATAAAATATAATGTAATTTATTAACGTATATAACCGTGAAGATATGTATTTAAAAAAGGTGAACATTGACGTGACAATTCTTAATTTTGTTAACTTAATTTTTAAAACATTGGTAGGAGCCAGTAATTAAAGTTGAAATTCAACAAAATGTAGGGATGGCAAAAGGGTTATGAGTAGATCGTCAAACTTCAAACATTGGTTGTCTGTTATAAATGTGACGATTAGGGTTAGGGCAAAATGGGGAGGCAATGTTTGTTTTGTTATGAGAGAGGGATGAAGATGGGTTATGAGCAGATCATCAATTGTAATTTATTTTGTTATGAGGGGGGGGGGGTTATGAGGAGGCATGCGGGAGAGAGGGAATTAAGATTTGGGTGACACAAAATCATGACACACAGATTACTTGACCGTCATGCTTTTTTAATTTATGACGAAAATTATTGACACGTAGTAAAAAACGTCAAGAATTTATTGGCTTCTTTTTTAATCAAAAATGACATTTTTTATGACATACACTTTTGTATGTCATTAAATAGGTGTATCTTATAAAATGAATGTTAGAAATTGTATATTTGTAGTAGTGACTTTGATTTTTTAATACAGCCTATTTTCTTTTATTTATTATTAGCTGATTACTCCGAGAGGTTCCCGGGTTGAAAAATCTAATTTTACGTGATAACCTATTGCAAATGGCTCAAGTTAATTAACCACAAAAATCTCTCAATCATTGCATGTTCATAGTATTCTAATCATAATAACTCATATTCCCTAATCTAAAACCTAATCAGTAATCATATAAAGAATCACTTATGTAAGCTCCAACTATTCAAAAACTCATCACATCTCTCTAATTTCTCACATTCTAATGGCTCTTATAATTCATAACCTAATCAACTAAACAAACACTTAAGTTAGAAGTTGCAACCATTGCATCTCATTATGCCACATGGCATAATCAAGAGATGGTTGGGGCCACAATTGAACGTCACGTCAGCAACTATCAATTCTTCCTGGGACCGTCCCAGGATTGAAAAATATAACCATTCTAATAATACTAATACTAATAGTAATAATTATTACTCTTGTAATTAAATAAATAAAAAAATAACCTTGCTATAAGCTGACACCATGTGTTGCAATGTTGCGCGATTCTTTCTCCTAGCTTCTCTTGATGAAGTATACCTAGTAAATTCCAATGATAACATGGCGATTGGGCTGATTTTTCAACATCGTAGATAAGAACCTGGTTTAAAAGAAAAAAACATGACTAATGAATAACATGAACACTTTGTGTGTTTTTTTCTGTATGAACAAAACCCCACAAAAAATAGTCAATTTTTTCTCCGTTTTTTATATAGCACTATGGTACTCTTTGGAAAGATAATAAAACACTCATTAATTTGGTGTAATTTTTTCTTTAAAAAATCCCGTATAATAAAAGATATAAACATTTAAAAATCATGGAGGAAATATGAGAGATAAAATTTTAAATTTATTTTTAAATTCTTTTTTCCTAAAATAACTCAATTTAACTAAAAAAGAAATAATTCAAAAACACTAAAATCATTCAATTATGATGCCACGTGGCACTCTCAAGGGAAGTTGAGGCCTCCATTGCACACCAGGTCAGCATATACGTTTTCTTTTATATATATAGATAGATAGATAGATTTTGCATATTGTATGTTTACCGTTCTTACCATCCAACCACATTTAATATTTGATTTTTTTTAGACATCCATAAAAACAATTATCAACATTATTTTCCGTTTTTAATAGTTTAAAAACATAATTTTAAACTTGGTAGTGTTTTTAAATAAAAAATATAAATTTAGTTAGAAACCTAATAATTAATCTCATATTAAATTCATTTAGTTAATAATACAATAACTATTTTTAATCAAAAAAATTAAGTAGAACAGAAAAAATAAAAAATATATAGCTCCCAATGGATAACGCGTGTTATCTATTGTTTGATTATATTATATAGTGTAGATAGATACATATGATGATTATTATTGAGGGAAGTGGTTATATATTATCACTAATTTTTATCCCGGGAGCGTTCCGGGTTGAAATATCTAATATAAAATAATAAAATATATTATTATTATTATTATTATTATTATTATTATTATTATAAACAAATCTCTGCCATAAGTTATCATATTCAAATATAAAAAAAAAAACGAATCTATGCACCGGGGTATAAATCTAGTGCCATTACAAATGAATTCGGAAATTTGTAATCGATCATTCTAAAAAGAACTAACATGAAATAAGAAAAAAAAAGTTAATTATTGAAATATCGAACGCATTAGTCTAAGGGTTATGTGATGCGTTAAAAAATTCATGGGTATATGATCGATGATCGGGTATGTAGTTCAGGTATTTGGGTATGTTGTTTCGGGTAATCGGGTCGGGTATCACCTAATCCCAGACCCAACCCAAACCCACAATTTTTTTTAAACTAATCCCAAACCCGACACAATACCTGTCGGGTTACAAAAAATAGTCATTTTTTTCTCTGATTTTTATATAGCACTATGATATTCGTTGGAAAGATAATAAAACGCTCGTTAATTTGGTGTAATATTTTTCTTTAAAAAAATCTCGTATATAAAAGATATTAACGTTTAAAAGTTATGGGAGGAAACACGAGAGATAAAATAATAAAGGTTTAATATTTAGATTTAGTAGATTATGTATTTAATTATTTAGGTTAAAGATTATAATAGATTAGGTTAAATCATATCTATTTCTTTTTTTTAATTGGTTTAGACTTGCCACATCACATCCTATGTGACATCTTTCAAAGGAG
The DNA here is from genome assembly GCA_030844895.1 of Ambrosia x helenae. Taxonomy (NCBI): domain Eukaryota; kingdom Viridiplantae; phylum Streptophyta; class Magnoliopsida; order Asterales; family Asteraceae; genus Ambrosia; species Ambrosia x helenae. The sequence goes on along the minus strand of CM061230.1, from coordinate 13,719,358 downwards.
AGATTGCATAAGAGTATGACATGTAGGATTAATCCCTTTGCAATATATATATATATATATAATATATATATATATATATATATAGTGGAAGTATAGACAAGAAACCCTCTCAAATGAAAAAACTCTAGAAAACCCATCCCTTGGCCCATGTTGTGCCACATCACCCATTACATTATAATACTCTATAATATTCAAAGGGGCACAATAGACATTTCCAATATCCTCTTTCTCTCTCTCTCTCTATATATATATTATTCATCCTCTCTCTCTTCATTTGTATTTTTCAAATTCAGATATTCCCTCCTCTCTCTACCCTTTCTCTGTCTCTTTCTTGAACCACCACCACCACCACAACCACCACCGACCACCCTAACAACCACCACCGAACACCACAGGCTCGGCCACCACCTCCGGCAACCACACCTCCGACACCGGTACTGTTTCTCTATCTCTCTCTCTCTCTATATATATATATATATCCTCTTCCCTCTCTTTTCTAGATCTGGAGTTGTAGTTGAGATCTGGATCTGGATCAAAACAAAAGTCACAATTTTGAAGCTATTTTAATTAAGGTTGTGAAGAACATAGAGGTTGGATTGTAAGTGTATAAGTGTGTGTTGTTTTTACAGGTTTGGGGATGTTGATTTGGGGAAGACGACCTTAAGGGAGTTTGTACTTCACAAGATTGCATCAAAGACAAAGTTAGAGAATCGAAAATCAAATAAGTACTAAATATGTGTATTAGCAGGTTTGTGTTCCTATTAGACTTTCTTTTGAATCCACCTAGCTCTTTTCTTGATTTTGTTTTGCTTAAATCTATTTTTTTCTAATACAGTTGTTCACGTACTTCATTATTCCATTATTATAAAAAGATTAAAAACACCACAAAATTTTGGGAGCATTAGGACTTTTTTGTCCGACTAAATGTTTTTAAGTCATATAAAAGTCATTAAAACACTTCATTTTGTGAACTATTATATGTGAATGGACAAAACTTTGACCCACTTTATATTCACGACTTATCAAGGCGTTGCTTCGAAGTATTATAACAAAAAAAATTTCAAACTTTGTTTATGTAAGATTTTGATTTTTGTAAGCTGTTATGTTTTGGGTTTAGTGAAATAGGTTTTGGGTTTTGCTAGAATAATAATAATAATTTTTTTTGGGGATAGTTTTTGGTTGCACACCAAGTGTTTGATCAAATGCTTGAATGAAAAAAAAAACTTATGTTAACCATTTTTATTTTTTTTATTATTATTATTTTGTTTGTGTTATATTTTTATTGGATTGGGGACATGAGGTTGATGGATCACATGTGATTGATGAATAAATTTGTAGTCTTTTTATGTTAGTACATGCTAACACAGCTTAGTGATGTCCCATTATGTTTTTAAGGATCCCAAACTAACATGTGTATCTGTTTCAGTGTGGGTTTTCACGAGTAGGCTATTGGAAGAAGGCGGCGTTGGTGATGTGGCTGTGGTAAGTGATGTTTTTTTTTATAAAGATTATAAATTTTTAGTCTTTTTATGTTAGTACATGCTAACACAGGTTAGTGATGTCCCATTATGTTTTTAAGGATCCCAAACTAACATGTGTATCTGTTTTAGTGTGGGTTTTCACGAGTAGGCTATTGGAAGAAGGCGGCGTTGGTGATGTGGCTGTGGTAAGTGATGTTTTTTTATAAAGATTATAAATTTTTAATCTTTTGGTGAATAGGGTGTTTAAATAATTTTTATATTCTATTAAATAAATTTTAGCAAGTGAAATTGTTATGAACTCGTATAGGGTATATGTCTATTTTTTTATACACATGTTAGTGATGCTAACACGTGCTAGTATATGCCTAACTAGCAGGTGTTAGGGTTCATATTAGTTGGGGAGCCCAACTAACACATGTAAGTATACGCCCTTTCACATGTTAGTGATGCTAACACGTGCTAGTATATGCCTAACTAACAGGTGTTAGGGTTCATATTAGTTGGGGAGCCCAACTAACACATGTAAGTATACGCCCTTTCACATGTTAGTGATGCTAACACATGTTAGTATATACTCAACTAACATGTGTTACGGTTTGTATAACATACGTTATTTCAGTAAAACATATATTTTAGAATACACTAACACATGTCATTGATGTCCCATTATGTGTTTTATAGAGCCCAGCTAACACGTGTTTACTTTTTTTGTAGGTGAAAAGATGTTTTTGAGTTAAAGATGATGATGAGGATCAACAACGAAGAATAGCTAGATTTTTTTCTATGTTGTTATGATAGTTTTTTTTTTTTTTTTGAAAAATTCACAAATAATTATGTTTGTATTAAACGGTTTTTGATATGTTTTAGTGTTTATTGTTATGATCGTTTTTATCATTTCTTAAATAAATACACATTTTATGTGTTCTTTTAATATGTTCTTTTAGTATATGCCTGGTAACACATGTTAGCGATGTCTCACACAAGGTCAGAATTTTGTATCACAACACTAACGTATGTTAATATTGGTGCTGGAAAAAGTGTCATAAAGTAGGAGAGAGGTGACTTGACAAGTGTCAAATCAACCTTTTAAAACCTAGGATTCAGAAGTGTCAAATCTCATGTTTAAAATTACCTTAGTGCCCTTAATTATATTTTTTATTAGATTGGCCCACATGCTTTATGATTATTATATTCAAATAATCATGGACCATTGATCAAGCTTGATCAATGGTCATAAGAGAGTTTGCAAGGTTTTTCCAAAAGATAGGGTTTCCATATTATCCACACCCTATATATATATATATATATATATATATATATATATATATAGATATAGATATAGATTTTTCTTTTATCATAAGCCACAAACTGCATCTTTCAAATCTTTCGAGTATTTACCCTTTCTCTTTACCTTTTTGTTACATACTCTTTTACCATGGGTAAAATAATTAAAACATCATAAAGTTTCTGGTACAAAGATGAAAAATAATAGTGTGAACGCGTATTCATTATGAAGCTATGGAAGGAAATGTCAAACAATTCCAATATTAACATATCACTTGTTTATAAACAAATTAGATTGTTTTATATTCTTTCCATTCTTATAATGCTTCAAGTCGTCTCTGAAAATTCGTGAAAAAGCTGTTAATTTTATCATTTCTATTGTGTTTTAATACTAACACGTATTTAAGAACATGAATTTATTATATATTTAAACTTTTAATGCCATTATTATATTTTATTATTATGAGATGCCCTACAACCCAAATTTGTTCTTTATTTTTTAATGTCGAAAAAACAATTAAAAATTTATCTCTTTGTCTTTTTGGTCTAAATGTCTTTCTATAAGATACTATAGTGCTCTTCCCTTCACCTCCCCTTTTGCTTTCGTTGAATACACAAAGACAGAAAAGGAGAACTTATGGAAGAAATGGCATCTTTATGGAGTCATCAAGAGGTATGTTTCATCTAATTTTGCTCTTCGTATAGTAATAAAAAAACTAACTATGACATTTAACGTTGTTTATCCATATGAAAACTTGCTTTTACTTAATTTTTGGGAGAAGAATATATGACATTTTCTTGTAATTTAACCCAAATTCAATCTTTTCTTGGATTCTTACACATGTGACTTAGTTTACATTTCATAAATTTAGATCTGATAAAATTTATTCTTCAAATTAGCCGTATTCATAACCTTAATAATCTCCTCTTAAGATTTGCTTTGTTTATTTTTACAAGGACTTAAAAACTGCATAGAAAAATATCAAACTAATGTTGTTTGTTTGTTTTTTTTTATACAGTAAATCATCATCTTAATATAAGCATTGCATTGTATTTTTTTTTCTTTAATAATATCTTTCATTAAAACAAAATACGAAATTGTATTTCAGATTACAATTTCGGTTTCATGTTTTTTTTTTCTGGTCGTTGTTGGATTACTCCATACGCAGATCTTGAATTTCTTTTATTTTTTTGTGTGTGTGCAAAAAAAAAAAAAAAAAAAAAAAAAAAAATAGTGTGATTGTCGTATATTTGAAAGCTGCAATAAATTAATTCTCATTTTTTATACATTAGTTACTTGTACGCATGTTTTCACCAGTTAATTGGACAGTTTATATACCAATCCTTATTTGTATGCTAATGTAACAAACTGGCGTTTAATAAAATAAAATTACTCAGGAATTATTCAAATAATTATTAAAGGTATAATAGCATTCATTTTAGAACCAAGAATATGCATGTTTACAATTGCGGAAACCACATTAATACTTTACATGGTGCTTCAATGTGATACATAAGACGATTAGGTAATCACGACAATTCTTCTAAGCGCTATATACCATTGTATTACATTTATTTCGCAGTTATCAACATATTATTGATTCTAAAATGAACGTGCCGCGTACTTTTCTTACAACTAATCTTCCTGATTTTCAAGATTATGTTAATTTACATCTACCATTATTGATTTAGTTATAAAAAAGAGTGCTGTTTAATAGGGTGATTTTTTCTGATTGCTTACAAACCGCTTTTTGCGATCAAAGTTTCTACTAAATTTTGATGTTTGATAGCCTAAACTTAAATCAGAAAATACCATTCTTCCATTCATACATTAACTCTTTTTTTATTTTTTTATTATTTTTTTTTTATAAATTATAGAGTAGTGATGAACTGAAGCTCAAGATTCACTACACTTCACTTGAACTGGAGGCCGTAAGAGCAAAAGCAAATGAAGATATGAACAAAAACACTGAATCAGTTAATCAATTGTTACACCTCTTAAAACTTGTTTGTCATGAAAGAGACGAAGCAAGAGATCAAATACAGAAACTACTTAACAAGAACATGCATTCTACAAACAAATCCATGATCAAAGATTGCTTTACGATTGACCAACATCATCATCATCATCAGTACCCTTCAATACAACGTACAAAAGCCAACACAACTATTGCAGAATCACATAGTCTTCTAGATCATTCATACAATCAATGTTCTCCTTCACTTTTTGATCCTATAACATCCCCGAGTTTTCTAACATTAACACAACCACTTCATTTGTTCAAGACTACCACATGAATAATGCCACTTATATGTTGGAGAATATGATCAAAGGAAAGCCCTTGCCACAAAAAGGAAATTTACTAAAAGCAGTATTAGAAGCCGGTCCGCTTTTGAAAACATTATTTGCATCAAACCCGCCGCGGCTCTTCAGTAATGGTGGTCAGAATCAAATGACAATGATGACCAAACAATCACAACTATATGGGATGTCTTCTAGTTTTTCTCAAATGACTGGTCGTGGTGGTGATCATGGAAGTATTTTGTGTTTTAATGATATGAATTCTAGTAACTGTCAAGGGGGGATGGTAGGAAGTTATCCTATGGCTAGTAACATTAGTCCGGTTGAAAAGAGGCAACGGTTTCGATAAGACAAGGAAAAAGGTTGTTTGGTCTTTTTCTCTTTTTTGCACTTTTTTTTTCTCTTTTTGTAAAGGAGTTTGATGAGTTTTGACGATGATGGGTGTAAATGATGAATGACATTTTTAGGGTTTGAATTGAATTGCAAAGTGGTTCCATAGTTTTTGTATGATGAATTATTGACATATAGTTTATTTATTTTTCTTTGGTAAGTAACTGAAATTACAACCATCGATCCAAGCCGATGATATAAAATATCCAAAAGCTCTCTGGAAGCTTCCACGAATCAGGCTCACATGTAAAACCTCTCCAAATCTAACAATTTAAAACACCATTAACTAAATTGAAACACACTGAATAATTTTGTTTTGTGTTTTTCTATCTAAAATCATACCACAAGAATCTTAAAAGATCATGGCTACAATTTAAAAGAGTAAATAGCCAAAATCAAAATAATTGTCAGAACAACACAGCAGTTTTACGAAATCCGCCAAAACAATCTAATTATTTAACGGAGTTAACTGTCCCAGTTAAATTAGTGGCAAAACTGTCCATTTACCTTCTCTCTCTCCCCATTATAACCACCACCATACCATTTCCACCACCAATCCAGACCAAAATATAAATCCTAATTTTTCTACCATTCATCATCTACAACTGTAGGATCGACTTTCGGGTCACCCGACAATCACGAGCTTGACTATTCAGAGTGCGGAATCCTCTGAAAAGGTTCAGATAACAGAAACAACAATGAAACAATGATAAACAAGTAATCAACACACACGAAATGGGTCAAAGGTTGTATGATTAATATAAGACAGAGCACAGGTGTTTACAATGATAATCCCAGACTTTCATACCTTGGAAAGGGTGTTTGGGGGCTCTGTGATGTGACAACTCATGATTAGGGCAATGATTGGATGCTTTTATACCCCTTCTAATTGTGCAGGGCCTACCAGGCGATTAGGAAGGCTATGCTATATGTATAAACAGACGATTAGGGTTATCACATATGTAAACCAGGCGATTAGCCATGCTAATCGCCTATAAGGTTCTCTAATCGCCTCCAGCATCCAAGTTGACCCAAAACGCTTCCAAACACACCCAAACACCCTAAATACTATCCAAACATCATGTATACTAGCCTAGGGACATTATGTACTAACAGACTCCCCCTTGGACCTAGATAGTATACGTACAAAAGACATAAAGACAAACTTCATAAAGTAGCAAACAGCTGTACAAACAACTAAGCAAAAACAGACAAAAACTTGACAAGCAGCAACATCTTTAGTCTTCAACTTGACGCCGTCCTGATCCTTATAATCCTCGACCAGTCGCATCCAGCATGAACCTTGTTAGCATGGCAGAAGCGTATCACCCGCTGAAACTTCACAGCTTGATCTTCTTCTGACTTCAGGTGCTGAATGGGATACAGGAATAGTGTCTCAATATCCTTCTCTGAACAGTTCACCAACCACATGGGATCCCAGATCCTGATCTTCCGACATATCTTCGGAGTGTTGTCCAAGACGATTACTGCTTCAGTAGTAGCTGCATCATAGTGCCAGAACCAGAACTTCGAAGTGAAGTCCTATTTAATCGGAGCAATCGGTATCTTGGGTACGCTATCTGGTGGCTGTATCTTGTGTTCCCAAATTGGATTCTTTGTGATGTGATGCAGCTTCTCGGTTTTGTATGACTTTGGATAATGAGGCCTAAAGGTACTCCACTCTGTCCTGCTCTCTCTCTCTCTCTCTCTCTCTCTCTCTCTCTCTCTCTCTCTCTCTCAGAATTCTGTAAAAGGTGTCCAGTCCATTACACTTCCAATAATTCAGAGGAAAGTCCAGTCGAACCAAGTCCCGAACATACCAGAATGGTAAACTTAGTATCTTCTTGTAGGGCTTGAAATACAGAACCCCTTCTTCCCATTTAACTCCCAACATACCAGCATGCTCAGCATAGGCCCAACTGATCACGTTCCCGGACATTTTGGACAACCGCTTCTTAAAAACAGAGGCTTGGATATGACCTTTCTTCTTCTTACGCTCTTCTACGAAAAGGTACCATTTGGAGCACAATCTCATGATCCGCTCATTTCTTGATTCTACCTCAGCAGGAATAGGAGTCGGATTAGCTTTGAGCTTTTCTTCAGCATCTCTCATCATTTCCTCTGTGATGTTAGGAATCCTAGTGGTAGAGTTATCTGCAACGTACTCAGGAGTTACCACACAAGTTTCATCATCCATTTCAACCTCATTATTTTTAGGATTTACTTCTGGAGGAGGAATGTAGCTTGCACCGGAAGATTTTTCGAATGACAAGCCATAAATCTGCTTCAAGTCTTCATTGGACAGTTTAGGTGGTATCTCACCTTCTTCCAGGTCCTCCAACACCTCCAGACACTTGGGTAGTTCCGTCAGGTTTCCAGCATTATCATACAGAAATAAATTCTTTAACCGTTCGGACACTGCGGTAGGAACTTCATCATGTTCTCTATATATATAGTAGTCGCCCAATAGTATGATTATATATAATATGCGACAAAGCAAGTAGTTTACACATAACAATAGTCAAGTACTATATATTGCTATGCTAGGCCCACACCGGGTTAATGATTAAGGTCATAAGTACACACTATTAGCGATCAACAAGTAAAACACATACAAGAATTGCGATTGTGAATATAGACTAAAGCATGATTAAGTGAGTGAAGTAATAAGCGTACATGAGTCACCCCAAAAGTGTAAACATGAAAAAGGAGAAAGATATACTCACTTTCTCTAAGCTGAATTATCCTCTAAGCGTTGTGAATGTATGTGAGGCGAATCCCAAAGACTCAACAACGTAGCTAGTCCAATTTGAAGAAATAAAAACCGAAAAAGAAAGAATATCAAGCTTCCAATTCGCCAATTACAAGAGCTTATAATCAAAGCTTCAATTGTAGAAGTAATAGACTATAGAAGAAAGGTATGAGGGAAAGTTTAATCGGATTGAAACAATCGATTTAGAGGTGCCCAGTGTAATGGGTCATAGGTGGGTTTTTATACTAGTTTTGGATTCAATTAGCCATTAAAATTGGTCAACACCATAAAATAAGGTTTTATGATGAATTGACTATTTGACTAGGACTTTGACTGTTTGACTAAGACTTTGACTAGGACTTTGACCGGGACGTTGGCTCGGACTTTGACTAGGACTTTGACTGGGACTTTTATTCTTTGACTGTCTTTGCGGACCGCGAGAACTAAAAAAAATCAATTTTCTAATTTAATCAATTTTAAGTTCCGGACTTGTTTCCTTCGGTTTCTAAGTTGTTTTAGGACCGAAAATTAAGGATTTTGAGTATCAAGGTCTGAAACATACGTGCTTGGGTGTAGATGTGAGTATAAAACGTGTAATACTTTTACTTATAAAAATTATAAGTTTTATTAAATTGTGACTTTTTGTCCTATTAAAATAGGAGGGTTAAAATGAAAATTTTGAAATAGTTGAGGGACCAATTATGCACATTTATGAAAAGTGAAGGGTGTAGGTTGTCACAGTCTCCCCTACTTTAGAAAATTTCGTCCCGAAATTACTTTCAAGTGAAAGTTTCCATGAAACAATAGAGTTTAAAAAAAAGGTAAGTAAGTTTTAAGGAATACATCAGTCATAAATCTGACAAAATTTAAAGTAGTTATTCAAAGCGAAAGGTTTAAAATCTTTGACATTTGACCCGAGACTAGGAAGTTGAGAGTTTACAAGGTTTGGGAAAGTATGTAACTGGTGAGGACAGAGCGCTGATATAGCAGTCTCCCCTACTTTAGAAAAGTTTCTGACCGAACTTTGCTAAGGACATGCAACAAGATTCCAAGTAACAGAGAGTGTAAGTGTATACAAAATTTGAGTTTTCGGTGGGTGTGGTTAAGTTTAAAGGATGAAAAGAGCTTAGGGTAACGGAACAAACTGTTTTCCAAAAGAAATGTTATGTATGAGCTTTAAGATGAGGTTGAAGGTAGAATGTTGTTCAGGGTTATCAGGAGTGATCAACATTCATAGTAACACAACCACTAAGTTTATAATGACGATGTTCAGAATGCTTTTGGGGCGATTATGTTGTAGACTATGAAAGGACTTATTGAAACTACTACTACACTGACTAGGACTAATGTTTGGTTCGATTCCCAGTCGCACCTTCAGTGTTTATATATAGGGTGTACCGCAGCTAATCCACCACACCTTGAGTTTTCTGAAAACACACTGATCATCTACCCGAGCACTTGGTTCGATCCCCAGTCTCACTTTCGATTCACCATCAGTGTTTATATATAGGGTGTACCGCAGCTAACCCACCACACCTTTGGTATTTCAAAAGTGTACTGAACATCTAACCAGTTATCCTAAATAGATTTTCACACCACCTTAATGTACCTGTAAATTCATGATTACATTCCAGGCCGCAATCAACAATTTACCTTACGTTAGGGTGTTATGTCCTTCAATAACACTAACTCGGAATATTTAAGAAATAAGGGGGTATGTGTTATGACAAGGTTGTAAGTACATGGTATGGTTAGGACCTTCCCCTTTTGTGTTCGCCTTTATGTTAACCCACCAAGTACTATTGGGATCACAGGACAAAAGATACACTAATCGAAAGAATTTCATAGCTCTCTTGAGTTTAAAAGAATGCTTCAACCCGAGATGTTGAATAGAATACTTCAACATAAGTACCAAAAATGTTTCGAGTTAAAAAGAATACTTTAACTCAAGATGTTGAAAAGAATATTTCAACATAAAACTAACAATGTTTCGAGTTAAAAAGAATACTTTAACTCAAGATGTTGAAAAGAATACTTCAACATAGAATCAACAATGTTTCTCAAGATGTCGAAAAAAATACTTCAACATAAGTACCAAAAATGTTTCGAGTTAAAAAGAATACTTTAACTCAAGATGTTGAAAAGAATACTTCAACATAAAACCAACAATGTTTCTCAAGATGTCGAAAAGAATACTTCAACATAAGTACCTGAGAACTGCATTTTAGTATAGTATGAGTCTTTATTTCAAAAAAGAAAAAAAAAATGTCCCTGATTTTTTATGCATTTTATATGGAAAATGATAGTAAAATTGGGATTTTTGGTTTTCAAAATATTATATATATATGAGAAAATAGATAGATTGAAAGCGTGTTTGCTTAATATGTGTCGGTAGGCCCAACTAGCTTTGAAAGGTCCTAGGATTGTTCTTAATATACCTTAATAAATCATGAAATCTTGTGGGTTCTCATCTTAGGAGAAACGGTAGAACTGAAACCGTTGATACTAATTAGAGGTACCACTGTAGGTTGAAAGCCCATATATATTATTAATTAAATGGCACACTTGATTCTTTTTTTGAGAATAAATCCGGTGAAAAGTGGCGCCCAAAAAAAATCCACATGTCCGTCAATTGAGCTAGACAAAAAAAAAAAAAAAAAACTGAAGCCTCTGATAGAAACTCCCTCGAGGTCAAGTTGAAAAAAAAAACACCGAAGCTCATGCTGTCGCTTTTGGGGATGGTGACTCTGATTGAGACAACCTCTGGGTTAGGTATGAAAAAAAAAAAACAAATGTGTCTAAGCTCATAAACTTCATCCATCATCCATCATAAATTTAATTTCGAATACATTAGGGAGTTTAGTTTGCAATGGTTGGTAAATCTATATGGTTTAACCTTAGCTTCGAAAGCTTGAGGTGGGATTAGGTGAAGCTGGATATCTTGAGTGTGAGACCCATAGATTGATTGTAATAATATGAACTTAATTGCTTTAAATGATTGGGGCCTGATTAGCTAGTGGTTGGGTTTAGGTGGACAACAATACCGACAGTTTTGGTTGATGCGTAATAAGATCATAATTAATGAACCTAAAAGTTTTTGAAACCAAGAATTCTAATTATGATTCCATTGCAGTCTTTTTCAGGGACGAAAAAGGTTTAAGTGTGGGAATGTTTGATGTGTTGCAAAACACATCTAATTTCCTATGTATTTTGTATTCTATTTGGTCAAGTTTGTATTCGTTTCGTGTCAGTTTTATTATTTATTTATTTATTTTATTATTTTATAGGTGTTCGTGGAAAATGAGCTCAAAACGAAAGAATTTTAATTGAGACACGAACATTAGAGAGCATGTGTTCATGGACGTCAGAGCGTAAACGAGAAACTTTGGTCGAGCAAAGAACAACCGAGTCAGGAACATGAAGTTATAATAATATAATAATAATAATTAAAAAAAAACGAATTGAGCTTGGGCCGTAACCCAATCCTAAAACGATGTGAACTCAAAGTTAGTTGAATATGTCAAGGGATATATTTATATGTTTGGACGGCACCAATGGGATTTGGAAAGAAATATATTCATTTAACAAATATTCATTCTACAATTCATTGAATCGTAGAGAAGATTGAAGCCAATTGCACCGGCCAGAAGCGGTGACGAGCAGAAGGGCACGGAAGGAGAAAAGGTCACGGGCTCGTTAAAGATCAATATTCAAGAAGCCTTGGGTTAGGTTTAGTTTTTATTTATTTTTTCTATAGACATGATTAAAACTATATTTAATTATTTTGTGAAGATGTTTCTAAATATTATAGGCTAAAACTTTTATTGGTGACTTGGGATGATGAACTAGATTATGGTTTTTAATTAAAGACTTATGTTTTCCGTTTTAGATGTGTTGGGTTACATGATTTAATTTTTATGTTTGATTTTGAATATTTGTGTGGTGGCGCTTTTTGATTTGATTACTTGTTTGTTGGTTTTGATGTTCTAGGCACATAGGAATATCCCCTAGATCTAAAAATCATTCTAGTTGATTAACTTTTGTTGTCGAGCTAGTTCTTGCAGTTAGGAATAGCGCAAGTTTAACAGGTCTTTAAAATCAATTAGCTAAGGTGTGCAATCCCTTCCCGAAGGTTAGCACTTTTTGATTTTACTTGCTTTGTTTTGCTTGTTTACTGCTTCCTGGATTTACCTTCGATTATCTGTGCTACTTGTGCTTTTTAGTCTTAGGTTATTTGCTATCCATTAGTAACTCCAGCGTGGTTTGCACTTTCAGTGTATGCCACATACTTGTTCACAGGGATCACCACAACTCACCAATTCTAAACCACCCACCCACCCCATTCCACTTCCTACCTTCGATATGGCTGATGCGAACATCAGACGTACTGTACACTCTCGTGCTACTGAGGGCTATACTGGGATTCGTTCTCCCATCACTCGTCCTACCATTGCTGATGCCAACAATTGGCAAATCCCATCCCATGTCTTGACCACTATCATTAATGTCACTCAATTCCATGGTCTTGATGAAGAGGATGCTCATGGACATCTGTCCCGATTTGTGCGTATCTGTGACACTTTCAATCTTTCCCACATCACTAAGGAAGCCATTTATCTGCGTCTTTTCCCATTTACTTTGTCTGGTCGTGCCGCCACTTGGTATGACACTATGCCTAATAGTTCCATTGCTACTTGGGAGGACATGCTTGGAAAATTCTTAAAAATATATCACCCAGCTTCCCAGGATTCCCGCATTAGGGAGCAAATTCACTCATTCCGTATGGATCCTGATGAGCCATACTACATGGCTTGGGAGCGTTTCCAGACCCTACTGAGCCGATGCCCTCATCATGGTCTTTCTGACTGGGCCCTTGTGGAGAAATTCTACAATGGCCTCACTTTTGAGACTCGAGTTCGTTTTAATACAGCTGCACAGGGTAATTTCATGGAAAAAATGGATATTGATGCAGCTAATGAGTTGTTTGAGAGTTTTGCCTATTCTGAGAGACCACCAAATCATACTATTGGGAATTCCCTTCCCATGACTAGTAACACCTCTCCTACTACCCAAGGTGTTCATCAGATTGCACCTGATACTGGTCTGGCTGCGGTGATTGAGAATTTAACTAGGCAAGTGAGAGATCTTCAGATGAAGTTGGATAGGTGTGAAATATGTAGAGGGAGTCATAACACATCTGAGTGTCCAATTTAAAGTCGGGAACAGGTAGATTCTCTTAATTCCGGGTGGCTTGAACCACCCTATCAAAACTATAGCCCTAATTCAAACTCCAACTGGCAAGGTGGTAACTCTTCTAGATACCAACCTCGTCAGAATCTGTTCCAAGCTCCCAACTCTGGGGGGCCCACTAGTCGTACTGAGTCAGACCTTACTACCATTCTACAGATGCAGTCCCAGATGCTTAGTAATATTCAGTCAAAACTTGATGAGCAGGACACTTTCAGGAAAGGTCAGCAAGCTGCTTTCCAGAACTTAGAGGCCAAAGTAGAAGAATTAGCTAATCAGGTTAGTCAAGGACCTCAGGGAGCCCTTCCTAGTAACACTGTTCCTAATCCTAACTCAACTATTTCTACATTTAGGCATGCTCAAGTTAAGGCAGTTACTACGAGGAGTGGTTGGAGTGTAGTTGGTCCATCACCGGGAGAAGATGAAGAACCGGTGGATGAGGAAATTGAATTAGAGCCACAATCTGCTAAAGTGCAACCTAGGCTAGTCTCAGATAGTACAACACAACCTAGTGAGTCGAGTGAGGAAAAGAGAGAAGAGAATCCAGTTCGTGTCTATAAGCCTAAGCCACCATTCCCTGGTCGTCTAGTGCGTGTCGATGATTCTGAGCTATATGCTAAGTTCATGGACATGCTGAAGAAACTCCATGTTAACCTCCCATTCATAGAGGCTCTTTCCAAAATGCCTAAATATGCCAAGTTTCTTAAAGATCTTCTGACTAATAAAAAGAAACTTGAGGAGCTCTCCACCGTTACTCTTTCTGAGGAGTGCTCTGCTGTCGTGCAGAATACACTTCCTCATAAAATGACCGATCCAGGAAGTTTCACCATTCCCTGTTTGATCGGCCAGCTCACTCCCAGAAATGTGCTAGCCGACCTAGGTGCTAGCATAAACTTGATGCCCTACTCTCTATTCTTAAAGCTTACTCTTGGAGAGTTGAAGCCAACTAGGATGTGTATTCAGCTAGCTGACAAATCTGTGAAAATTCCTAGGGGCATATTGGAGAACTTGTTAGTGAAGGTGGACAAATTTGTGTTCCCGGTCGACTTTGTGGTGCTAGACATGAAAGAGGACGACACCGTGCCGCTCATTTTGGGTCGACCTTTCTTGGCCACATCGAGAGCACTAGTCGACATGGGCGAAGGAAAACTGAGGCTACGGGTAGGTGATGAGGAGAATGTGTTTGGAGTTCGGCAGAATTCTTATGAGGAGCCGAAAGAGGAGGTTAAAGCTATTAATGTGCACCTAGACTATGAACGAGACAAAATTATAACAAAAGAGGTGCGAGATCCACGAAAACGACCACAGTACGGTGTTGGTTTGGAGGCGGCTTTTGTTTGGTGGACTAGATGGGGCGGCGGTCAAAGTATAGGAGAGGTGATGGATCACACTGCTAGGAATTTAGCTTATCAGGTTGCCAAGGATTGCAAACGGGAGCCACCAGATATATTTTGAAAAGAATAGAGTGTACTTGAGATTTGCCCAAGTTGTACAGTTTGTAGATTCTTGCTTATTTTATTTTTCTTTTATGTTTTGGTTTGTGTCTAGTGTGGGGATTGTCCGTATTATTAATTGCAGATTTGGAAGAGTCCTTCCTGTACTCAATCTCCATTCAGGCGGGGTCAATCCAATAATATTTTATTTGTAAAAGGACATTCCTAGTTCGTCGGTTTATTTTTATTTCACTTTACATTTTGTCTTTTGAGTTTTTGTTTGCAATATTTATTGCTTACAACCGCGAATGAAATGTTATACGGTTGCTTTGCACTCGGATGGGACAACTCAGGACACGCTTTGCGAGGATTACACCACAGTATTACCAAGGGAGTCTGTTCCACTTTACTTTTTAATTTTTTTTCTACTTTATTTTTAGTTCCTTGTCGCTACACATTGAGGACAATGTGCAATTTTAAGTGTGGGGATGAGAACTGCATTTTAGTATAGTTTGAGTCTTTATTTCAAAAAAAAAAAAAAATGTCCCTGATTTTTTATGCATTTTATATGGAAAATGATAGTAAAATTGGGATTTTTGGTTTTCAAGATATTATATATATATATATATATATATATATATGAGAAAATAGATAGATTGAAAGCGTGTTTGCTTAAGATGTGTCGGTAGGCCCAACTAGCTTTGAAAGGTCCTAGGATTGTTCTTAATATACCTTAATAAATCATGAAATCTTGTGGGTTCTCATCTTAGGAGAAACGGTAGAACTGAAACCGCTGATACTAATTAGAGGTACCACTGTAGGTTGAAAGCCCATATGTATTATTAATTAAATGGCACACTTGATCCTTTTTTGACAATAAATCCGGTGAAAAGTGGCGCCCAAAAAAAATCCACATGTCCGTCAATTGAGCTAGACAAAAAAAAAAAAAAAAACTGAAGCCTCTGATAGAAACTCCCTCGAGGTCAAGTTGAAAAAAAAATACCGAAGCTCATGCTGTCGCTTTTGGGGATGGTGACTCTGATTGAGACAACCTCTGGGTTAGGTATGAAAAAAAAAACAAATGTGTCTAAGCTCATAAACTTCATCCATCATCCATCATAAATTTAATTTCTAATACATTAGGGAGTTTAGTTTGCAATGGTTGGTAAATCTATATCATGGTTTTAAAAACCGGACCGGACCGGCCGGTCGGACCGGGCTCCGGGGCCTGGACCGGTCCGGTTCGGGTGTTCGGACCGCTGGTACAGTGAACCGGCTTCGGACCGGTGAACCGGCCGGTCGGACCGGAAAACCGGGAGGTTGGACCGGGTTTTTGTATTTTTTTTTGTTTTTTGGCCGGTTCGTTGGACCGGTCGAACCGGTCGAACCGGTGAACCGGCCGGGGGTCCGGTTCGACGTCCGGTCCTTTTCTGAAAACCTTGTCATAAACTTCATCCATTATCCATCATAAATTTAATTTCTAATACATTAGGGAGTTTAGTTTGCAATGGTTGGTAAATCTATATCATGGTTTTAAAAACCGGACCGGACCGGCCGGTCGGACCGGGCTCCGGGGCCTGGACCGGTCCGGTTCGGGTGTTCGGACCGCTGGTACAGTGAACCGGCTTCGGACCGGTGAACCGGCCGGTCGAACCGGAAAACCGGGAGGTCGGACCGGAAAACCGGGAGGTTGGACCGGGTTTTTGTATTTTTTTTTATTTTTTTTTGTTTTTTTGGCCGGTTCGTTGGACCGGTCGAACCGGTCGGACCGGTCGAACCGGTGAACCGGCCGGGGGTCCGGTTCGACGTCCGGTCCGTTTCTGAAAACCTTGATCTATATGGTTTAACCTTAGCTTCGAAAGCTTGAGGTGGGATTAGGTGAAGCTGGATATCTTGAGTGTGAGACCCATAGATTGATTGTAATAATATGAACTTAATTGCTTTAAATGATTGGGGCCTGATTAGCTAGTGGTTGGGTTTAGGTGGACAACAATACCGACAGTTTTGGTTGATGCGTAATAAGATCATAATTAATGAACCTAAAAGTTTTTGAAACCAAGAATTCTAATTATGATTCCATTGCAGTCTTTTTCAGGGACGAAAAAAGTTTAATTGTGGGAATGTTTGATGTGTTGCAAAACACATCTAATTTCCTATGTATTTTGTAGTATAGTGGTGAGTATTCCCGCCTGTCACGCGGGTGACCCAGGTTCGATCCCCGGCAACGGCGCCAAAAACTTGATGTATGAAAATAAGTATATAAATAAATTTACCAAGTTAAAATCCTAGACTCCTCTAAAACCACACATTATCGGCAAGTGTACCGATCGCTAGTAGCAAGTAGGCAAGACCAGGTATCGAACCTAAGGACTTTATCTAACACTTTTGAATTTACTCCTAATGAATTACCTGATAAAATATTATTATTATTATTATTATTATTATTATTATTATTATTATTATTATTATTAAATGGATTGATTGATTGGGGGGTTTAAACTGAAATTAAAATAAACTAATTAAAACTAAATTACTAAATTAAACTAAGAAACTGAAAATAAATGAAAGCTGACGAACTGGGTTGGAACTCTAATGAGGAGAAGACTGGTAACCTGGGTAGAATCCCTAGACTCTGGTTAAAAAACTGACCTATGTAATCCGGTTGGAGACCCTGTTCTCACCTAATAAACCTCCTGTCACGGATAGTCGACTAGACTTAAGGCGGGACAAGTATTGAGATGCTAAAATGAAAGTGGATCGCCCCAGCGAAACCAAATCCCACAGTAATCCTTTAATCAACCACTCTTGGATCGAAAACTCCCAAACTACGAAGCAGACTTAACTAATACGAATGAAATCCTAGGAAAACTCTAAACACGAATACGTAACCGGTCTCGCCCCAGCGATAACCAAACTACCATACCATGCCTAGTTAGTCAACCTAGCAATCCCGAATTATATTCCTAACCTTTGGGAATGGATTGCACACCTTAGCTAATTGATTTTAAAGACCTGTTAAACTTGCGCTATTCATAACTGCAAGAACTAGCTCGACAACAAAAGTTAATCAACTAGAATGATTTTTAGATCTAGTGGATATTCCTATGTGCCTAGAACATCAAAACCAACAAATAAGTAATCAAATCAAAAAGCATCAGCACACAAATATTCAAAATCAAACATAAAAATTAAATCATGTAACCCAACACATCTAAAACGGAAAACATAAGTCTTTAATTAAATACCATAATCTAGTTCATCATCCCAAGTCACCAATAAAAGTTTTAGCCTATAATATTTAGAAACATCTTCACAAAATAATTAAATATAGTTTTAATCATGTCTATAGAAAAAATAAATAAAAACTAAACCTAACCCAAGGCTTCTTGAATATTGATCTTTAACGTGCCCGTGGCCTTTTCTCCTTCCGTGCCCTTCTGCTCGTCACCGCTTCTGGCCGGTGCAATTGGCTTCAATCTTCTCTGTGATTCAATGAATTGTAGAATGAATATTTGTTGAATGAATATATTTCATTCCAAATCCCATTGGTGCCGTCCAAACATATAAATATATCCCTTGACATATTCAACTGACTTTGAGTTCACATCGTTTTAGGATTGGGCTACGGCCCAAGCTCAATTCCTTTTTTTTTTACTTTATTAATTATTATTATTATATTATTATAACTTCATGTTCCTGACTCGGTTGTTCTTGGCTCGACCAAAGTTTCTCGTTTACGCTCCGACGTCCATGAACACATGCTCTCTAATGTTCGTGTCTCAATTAAAATTCTTTCGTTTTGAGCTCATTTTCCACGAACACCTATAAAATAATAAAATAAATAAATAAATAATAAAACTGACACGAAACGAGTACAAACTTGACCAAATAGAATACAAAATACATAGGAAATTAGATGTGTTTTGCAACACATCAGTACCAACAACGTTTCGAGTTAAAAAGAATACTTTAACTCATAATGTTGAAAATAATACTTCAACACAAAACCAACAATGTTTCAAGTTAAAAAGAATACTTTAACTCAAGATGTTGAAAAGAATACTTCAACATAAATACTAACATTGTTTCGAGTTAAAAAAGAATACTTTAACTCATGATGTTGAAAAGAATACTTCAACATAAATCCCAACAATGTTTCGAGTTAAAAAGAATACTTTAACTCATGATGTTGAAAAGAATATTTCAACATGAAACCAACAATGTTTCGAGTTAAAAAGAATACTTTAACTC
Organism: Ambrosia x helenae; assembly: GCA_030844895.1. Classification (NCBI taxonomy): domain Eukaryota; kingdom Viridiplantae; phylum Streptophyta; class Magnoliopsida; order Asterales; family Asteraceae; genus Ambrosia; species Ambrosia x helenae. The sequence goes on along the minus strand of CM061230.1, from coordinate 13,700,218 downwards.
ATGATGTTGAAAAGAATACTTCAACATAAAACCAACAATGTTTCGAGTTAAAAAGAATACTTTAACTCAAGATGTTAAAAAGAATACTTCAACATTAATACCAACAATGTTTCGAGTTAAAAAGAATACTTTAACTCATGATGTTGAAAAGAATACTTCAACATAAATACCAACAATGCTTCGAGTTAAAAAGAATACTTCAACATGAAACCAACAATGTTTCGAGTTAAAAAGAATACTTTAACTCATGATGTTGAAAAGAATACTTCAACATGAATCCGACTAGTTTGTAAGCGAATATCAATTGGTGTATCTGATGTCCATAGATTGAGATAGTGTGAAGTTTTATATTTGAAGATACTTTTTAGAAAAATGCAGGGGAGAGGCTTTTTTTTTTTTTTTTTGAATAACGACAAGGAAAACACAGAAAGTGATGAAGTTATGAAGTATAGGTATTTATTTGTTAAGATTTTGAGCATGTAATTGGAAAAAGGTAAGGCTGTGTGAAATAATGTATCACTAAAAGATGAAAGTTTTTTTTTTTTAAGTATAGAGCAAATTATTATGATTTCAAGAAATCAATAATAAAACATTATAGTGTTCTTATCTAGTCATAAGACCCGACAAAAACTTTGTCTGTTCAAAGAATTAAACTCAGTTAGAGATTAACGAAGACGTGCTTTAGCCTATAAGTGGACACTCACTCCAGGAATCCCCAGGTAAGCATAACAGGCCCGCTTTCAGATTTATGCGCTATGCTTGCCTATGCCAGAAAACCCAGTGTACAGGCATCCAACCTTCCAGATTGCACGTGTTCTCTCACTTAGAGTTCAACACTTTGAAGGTTGAAAAATTTATGAAAAACAAAAGTAGGCAATTAAGCCAAGAATATCCAGCATGCTCCCAAGTGTAGATGTGTCCTCCACGTAAAGTCACTCCTCAAAAACCCATGATGAAGAAATAAAGAAAGAAATAGAGGGAAGAATGAGAGGTGACAAAAGAGAAAGGTTAGTGGGGCAAATAAACAAATAAACACAAGTAAGGTCATGTATAGGTTCTTAGTTATAGTCTAGGTCATTTACTAATAACCTAATTCCCTATAACCATGGCTCTGATACCAATCTGTAACACCCCAACCGATGTCGGAAACATCAAGGTGTCACGTAGTGACGATTGCTCAATAGCTCATGGTACTAAAGTGTGAATTTGAATACATTGGATTGAATAGTTTATTACATGGAAAGAAATACAACGATTAAAACGAACAATCTAAACTGAAATACAATAAATCTCAATCTAAGTCTAAGTTCCAAAAGCTTAAAAGAAATCTCATAACAACCTGAAACATGTACGAAAATAATTTTGTCAATACAAAATGTATTGGTGAGCATACCATGTTTGAATAAATATAGTAGGAAAAGAGTTTCGCAATTCACGTGTTATACTGTCTACAATTTAGTGTTCAAGCTATGTACAAATGTCACCTAAAATCAAGCCTTAGAGTAGAAATGATATCTAAGAATAATGAGATATCTAGTATATATATATATATATATATATATATATATATATATATAGTCGCCCAATAGTATGATTATATATAGTATGCGACAAAGCAAGTAGTTTACACATAACAATAGTCAAGTACTATTTATTGCTATGCTAGGCCCACACCGGGTTAATGATTAAGGTCATAAGTACACACTATCAGCGATCAACAAGTAAAACACATACAGGAATTGCGATTGTGAATATAGACTAAATCATGATTAAGTGAGTGAAGTAATAAGCGTACATGAGTCACCCCAAAAGTGTAAACATGAAAAACGAGAAAGATATACTCACTTTCTCTACGCTGAATTATCCTCTAAGCGTTGTGAATGTATGTGAGGCAATCCCAAAGACTCAACAACGTAGCTAGTCCAATTTGAAGAAATAAAAACCGAAAAAGAAAGAATATCAAGCTTCCAATTCGCCAATTACAAGAGCTTATAATCAAAGCTTCAATTGTAGAAGTAATAGACTATAGAAGAAAGGTATGAGGGAAAGTTTAATCGGATTGAAACAATCGATTTAGAGGTGCCCAGTGAAATGGGTCATAGGTGGGTTTTTATACTAGTTTTGGATTCAATTAGCCATTAAAATTGGTCAACACCATAAAATAAGGTTTTATGATAAATTGACTATTTGACTTGGACTTTGACTGTTTAACTAAGAATTTGACCAGGACTTTGACTAGGACGTTGACTCGAACTTTGACTAGGACTTTGACTGGGACTTTTATTCTTTGACTGTCTTTGCGGACCGCGAGAACTAAAAAATCAAATTTTCTAATTTACTCAATTTTAAGTTCTGGACTTGAGAAATCATCCTAACTTTAGATATGGTAATGCCTCAAATCAAATGAACCCGAATTTTCAACCAAACACTCAAGGGGTAATCAAGGTGGATCGTATCAAAACCGCCAAGGAAGTTACAATCAAGGTGGTTATCAAAGAAATTATAATCAAGGCGGTGGGTATCAAAAAGGGTATAATCAAGGTGGGTCATCAAGCAATCAAAATGGAAGTGATTATTCAAAGATCGATGCTATTTTAAATTTGCTCAAGAAGAATGAGAAGAAGAACGTGGTGAGAGATAAGTCTCACGAGGCCCTAGAAAAACAAGAGGGGCAACTTGCAGAAGAAATGGCTCAATTGAGAGGAAGCGTGGGGAAGCTTCCTAGTGACACCACTCTCAACCCGCAACATTAAGGTTCGATTTCGAAGAACAACCAAAATGTTCCCATTAATAAGGTAACCATTCTTCATAGTGGTAAAATTATTGATAATAAAATTGATGATAAAATTGAGCCACCATCTCTACAATTTTTTGAAGGAGAGGTGGAAGAAGTGAGTGATGAAAGTGAAGGTGAGGAGGAAACGGGTCAAAATAAAAGTAAATTTTTTTCTGAAAAATCAAAACCCGTTGAGAGCAAACAAGCTCCCAAGGCTAAGGAAAAGGGTATGGAGGGTAATACCATCCCTTATCCCGACGCATTGTTGGATCCATCTAAAAAAGTGGTTAAGAAAAGAGGCTCGCAACAAGAAGAGTTGTGGGAAATTTTTAAACAAGTGAAAATTAATTTTCCGCTTTTAGATGCAATCAAACAAGTTCCCTCTTATCCGAAGTATCTAAAGGATTTGTGTACCCAAAAAAGAACTCATAAAATCCCAAAGAAAATTGATTTAACTGAAAATGTGAGTTCTATTCATTTGGGTTCACTTCCACCAAAGTTACAAGATCCGGTGGCGCCCATCATATCCATTCAAGTTGGAGAATTTAAAATGACCCGGACACTTTTGGACCTTGGAGCTAGTGTAAGTATCTTACCGGGTAGCCTTTATGACCAATATGAATTTGGTCCACTTCAAGAGTCTAATACCACCGTGGTATTGGCTGATTTGACTCCTGAGCTACCCCGTGGGATGGTTACCGATGTGATAGTAAAAGTTGAAGATTTTTATTATCCAGTGGACTTCTTAGTACTTGATTATGTTTCCATGGACCTAACCAAACAACCAACGGTTATTCTTGGTCGACCATTTTTAGCCACATCCAACGCCCAAATTAATTGCAAAACGGGCACGGTTGACATGACCTTTGGTAACCGTAGGTTTAGGTTAAATGTTTTTTTTCAAATGGGACTAAGCCTCTAGTCAATGATGAATGCTATATGGCGGACATTGTTGACGAGTGTATACCTCTATACGACACTGTTGTAGATGAGGAAAACACAATAGAGTAGTGTTTTATGTTAGACAGGTTACAAGTGGAGACATTGAAAGGCATGGTTGAGGAGGAAAAGAAACAAGAAGCAATGGCGGTAGAGGAAGGAAGATCACCATGGACTCATCAAGTGGTAAGTCTTCCGGATCATATTAATACAAATCTGAAGCCATCATTAGTTGAGGCACCACAAGTAGAATTGAAGGAGTTGCCTAAGCATTTGAAATATGCTTATGTTGGTGAAGGCAACACGCTCCCGGTAATCATTGCTTCAAACTTAACCGAGGAGCAAGAGGAAAAATTGATGAAGGTATTGGTGACCCATAGAGCTGCTATTAGGTGGACTGTGACGGATTTGAAAGGTATTAGTCCATCGATTGTGATGCACAAAATCATTACGGATGAGAAAGTGACTCCCGCAAGAGATTCTCAATGGAGATTAAATCCTAACATGCGGGAGGTTGTGAAGAAAGAAGTGTTGAAGTGGTTAGATGCGGGTATCATTTACCCCATCTCGGATAGCCAATGGGTTAGTCCAATTCAAACCGTTCCAAAGAAGGCAGATATTCAAGTCGTGAAAAACGACTCGGGTGAGGAGGTACCACCCGGCCGGTATAACCGGGTGACGTATTTGTATCGATTATAGGAAGTTGAATTCTACAACCTCCAAAGACCATTTTCCTTTACCTTTTATTGACCAAATAGTGGAAAAATTAGCCGGACAAAAATTTTATTGTTTCTTGGATGGATATTCGGGTTATAATCAAATTGCTATTCATCCCGAGGATCAACAAAAGACCACCTTTACTTGCCCATATGGCACATTTGCATTTAGGCAAATGCCATTTGGTCTTTGTAATGCCCCCGCTACCTTACAAAGGTGTATGATGAGTATCTTTTCAGATATGGTGGGGGAGTCTTTGGAAATCTTCATGGATGATTTTTCTATTTTTGAGTCATAATTTGATTCTTGCTTAAATCAATTGGAAAAGGTTTTACAAAGATGTGTAAAAACAAATTTGGTATTGAGTTGGGAGAAAAGCCACTTTATGGTCCAAGAAGGGATAATATTGGGTCATGTCGTTTCGAGTCGTGGGATTGAGGTTGACCATGCCAAAATTCAAGTCATATCAACTTTACCTCATCCCACAAATGTCAAAGGGATAAGATCATTTTTGGGGCATGCGGGATTTTATAGGAGATTCATTAAGGGTTTTAGTGATATCACAAAACCTTTATGTAAATTGTTATTCAAAGATGCTTCATTTGAGTTCAATGAAAAATGTATCGAAGTCTTTGATAATTTGAAAAAGAAGTTGGTTGAGGCCCCAATTTTGCAATCACCCAATTGGTCTTTACCTTTTGAAATCATGTGTGATGCAAGTGGGTATGCGGTTGGGGCCGTGTTAGGTCAACGGGTGGATAAGAAACCCGTTGTTATATACTGCGCGAGTAAGACTCTTTTAGAAGCACAATTAAATTACACCACTACCGAAAAAGAGCTACTCGCGATGGTATATGCTTTAGACAAATTTAGGTCCTATGTGTGGGGAAGCAAAGTTATTATCTATACAGATCATAGTGTTGTTAGGTACTTAATGGATAAGAAGGATGCTAAGCCCCGATTGATAAGGTGGGTACTCTTGCTACAAGAGTTTGATTTGGAGATCCGTGATAAGAAGGGCATGGAGAACGTGGTTGCGGACCACTTGTCTAGATTGATGATCGAGGAGGAAGACTCAACAAATGAAATTAATGAGTCACTCCCGGATGAGCACTTATTAGACATTTCGATATTACCTTGGTTCGCTCATATTGTGAATTTTTTGGTGACAGGTACAATGCCAGAACATTGGGTTCGGAAAAAGAGACTCCATTTTTTGTCCCAAGTAAAACATTATATTTGGGATGAGCCGGATTTGTTCAAAGTGGGAGCAGATCAAATCATTCGAAGATGCATTCCGGATGAGGAGATCATGAGTGTGTTGAAGCACGCACATTCATATGCATGTGGAGGGCATTTTAGTGGCCAAAAGACGGGTCATAAGGTTTTGTCGAGTGGGTTTTATTGGCCAACAATTTTCAAAGACTCGTTTAAGTATGCTAAAAATTGTCTCCATTGCCAACAACTAGGAAGCATCTCAAAACGAGATGAAATGCCAATGCAACCCATTATGGTTGTTGATGTTTTCGATGTTTGGGGAATAGATTTTATGGGACCATTTCCCAACTCTTTTGGTAATTTATATATTTTGGTGGCGGTAGATTATGTTTCTAAATGGGTTGTAGCTATTGCCACCAAAACCAACGACCATACCGTTGTTTGCAACTTTATACAAACAAATATTTTTACAAGGTTTGGGATACCCTGTACAATCATAAGTGATGGGGGATCCCACTTTAAGAACCTAAAATTTGGAAAATTGCTTAAACGGTGATACGCGGGGGAAAATCTTAGTCGTTTCGTGTTTAAGATTATATTCTTATGCAATTTTATGGTTTTGGACACACTACTTTGATAAAGTTTGCGTTTTGCAGGTTTAACAAAGTTTAAGGTGTATTTCGGAGCTAAACGAAGCTTTGGATTTGAGCTAGGATGATTCAGGAAAGAAAACGAAGAAGAAAAATGGAGAAACTGGAGAAGGCCCGTCGCTGACGGACGCTGTTAGTCAAAGTCAAAGTCAAAGAAATCAATGTTTTTAGGAGAATTAATGGGACTTTGACCAAGACTTTGACCAGAGACTTTGACCGAGACTTTGACCAAAGACTTTGACCAAAGACTTTGACTAAACTAAATGGTCATTAAAGGAAGTTTGCCAATGGAGACTATATAATCAAGTCTTGAGAGTAATCCATTATCATCCTCATACTTCATCTCTTACAAAACTAATCTATCCTATCATTCCTAATCAAGTCCTTTAATTCAAGAACACCAAAGCATCCTATGATTGAAGATTTTCAAGATTCAAGACCCGATTATTGAAGAATCAAGCTCCAGAGCCATGAGTGGCTAATCTCTTTGTATCATGCTTAGGAAGTAAACAATTGAAGTTCTAGGGTTTAACATTTGGGTATTTCTTTAAACTTTTGATTGTGTGATTGTGTGTTTGAATTAATTGTATTAGATTGCGATTAATCTTATGTTGAATACATTTTAGTTAATTGATCTTGTGCCAATTTCTAATGTCATGAACATGTTTTCTTGCTCTAATACAGACATAGGGTTGTATGTTCTAGGTAATGAAGTGTAGTTTAGTCCATCTCTAATGTTGATGAAACTTGACACCTAAGCCTATTGAACAATCACCCCGTTAACACCAATTGCACTACATTTGTTTGACCTATTTGTGAAAACCTTAGACTTCAGTTGTTGAAACCTAGGTGTGATCCTCTTAATTAAATTGTTTACAATCCACATTACTTTTCACTTTTATAATTTCAATTCAAGTTTTATTATAACAACCAAAATCCTTTCAAATCAACTCTTAAATGACAACTTGCACTTTTCATAGTTAATTAGCACCTTCATAAACAACACCGTTTAATCAACTAAATAATATCCACTAACCACACGCTCCTTGGATTGATACCCTACTTATCCTATCTACTTAGGTTAATTAGGTTTTGTATGAACCGTGACGACCGGTTCATCAAATGGCGCCGTTGCCGGGGAGCTAGTGCGCTTAGTGTTTAGTTTTTAGTTGATTATTGTGATTAACTGTTTAATTTTTGTCTTTGTTATTTCTTTTTGTTCGTTGTTACGCGTGGTTTGTTGAGTGTGCAGGTGACAGATAATGCATATGTACCCGACATTCGGGGAGAAGCTCACCACTTGTATACAATTCGGAGAATTAGAAATTAGCAAGACAAGATCGTCATGAATTGGGTAGATGACGATCCATGTGAATGTTGTGGGAGCCAGGAGAATTTGTTGCAAGATTGTTTAGTGTTCCACAAAAGAGTTCAAGAATACAAGAAACGCGACATCTACAATCATCTAAGGCCACCAACACGCAAAGCCCAAACAAGCTTTCGAGGAGGTAACAACCGGCAACCACCTCTTCCACCAACTTCCAATAACCGAAATTGTGCCAACACTCCTCCATATCCACATCTTTACCGAAACCAACCCGTATTAAGCTATAGCAATCCAATATTTGAGCGGGTAAACCAAAACCAAAATGGTCACTATGAAAACCAACCCGCATTGAGCTATAGCAATCCAATATTTGAGCGGGTAAACCAAAACCGAAAATACCCACAACAACATGGCCATTATTACAACCCACCTCAAAACTCCAATAACAACCAATATCCCAACCAACGACCCATACAATACACATTATGCAATCCACACTCTAAACCGCCTCCACCACCGGAAGATCATTCTTGTTTTTGTTGCGGGAAAATTCACACAAGTGAAGATTGCCAAGTATTTTGGAGTAATCCAGAGTATTGGAAAGAAAAATTGAGGGCTGGTTATAGGGCAAAGCCACGTCAAGAAAATTACCAACCAAAAGCCAACCACAATTATAATTCAAATTGGGGCTATGAAGGTTATGAATTCGAAGAGGAGCCATTTTCAAGTTATCAAGAAGAATACAATATGAACCACAATGAATATCGTCAACCGGCATATGAAGAACCTCAAAACTCATAAGATTCCAAGTTTGATGCTATCATAGATTTGATAAAAGAGACGAAGCAGGGAAATGAAGTGAGAGACAAAGCTCATGAAGTTTTGGTTATGCAGGTTCGCCAACTAGCTGAGGAAATCGCCCAACATAAACTTGAGCGTGATGAGTTGGCTAGTAGTGTTGTGATTTATGCTCATATTGATGAGTTGGCTAGTAGGTTCACACAACCTACAAAACACCTATTGGAACCACTCCTTATCGACTAGTTTTTGGTAGAGATTGTCATCTCCCGGTTGAATTAGTTCACCAGGCATTTTGGGTCATTAAAAAAAAGTTAATTTGAGATATGATGATGCAGGGCGAGAAAGGAAACTCAAGCTTTGTGAGTTGGAAGAGCTAAGGGATGAGGCTTACGAGATTGGGTCAAAATACAAAGATCAAATGAAACGAGCTCATGACGCGAGAATTCGTAAGAAAGAATTTGAAGTGGGTCAAAAAGTGTAACATCCATGATTTTTTTTTGTTTGGTGTTTAAAAACAGGAAAAATTAAAATTATCTATGAACGTCATTTGTGATAAACACAAGTAAAATATAAGATCTTATTTGGTAAATTGTTATAAATTTTTTAAAGATTAAGTAGTAATAAAAAAAAGTCAACATGCCACTAGTTTTCTTTTTCCCCATAATTGATTTCCGTTTTTTTTCCTTCCCACTCCGCACGAAGCGGTTTTAATTAAACAATAATAATAATAATTTTTTTAACGGCTAACAAATTGGAATCACTCACGGAGCACTCGAGTATCATCGTGCCACCAATGTTTCCACGCGATCATATTCCATCACCAAGTCACAAATTTAGGAGGAAAATCATAATTATGAGAAACCCCCTTTGTGAGATTCGAACCCAAGACCTTATGGCCCCTAAGTCTTATCTCACCACCAAGATGCCACTAGGCTATAATGTCTTGGGCAATAATAATAATAATAATAATTAAATGTAGTTATTGTAACGTAAATCAATTAGAATTTACTAGCTGATTATCTTGAGAGTGTCCCGAGGTTGAAAAATTTAATATGACATAATAAAAAAGGATAAAATAAGTAAACAGTCTCATCCACTTTTAATGCTAAAGAAAGTTTTTCTAATGTTTATACTACGAAAAGGGGCTCTCATGCTGCGTTCCCAGTAGATTAAAAAAATCTCAACCTCTTTTAATGGTAAGCATATCGTTATAGCAAATGAACATGGGCAATTCATATATGTAATAGTAGGTTTAAAAAACATATATAGTATCATAACACGAATAGTACTTGCCTTTATATGATTAATAAATCACCTAAACACATGTGTTTTTTTTTTTCTGCATGAACAAAAACTCACTAAAAAACATTTTTTTCATTTTTTGTATAGCACTATGGTGCTCGTTAGAAAGATAATAAAGCGATCGTTAATTTGGTGTAAAAAAAAATTTCAAAAAAATGTCATACATAAAAGTTACTAACGTTTAAAAATTGTGAGTGGAAAATAAGAAAAAAATAAAGATAAAAATATTAATTAAAATATATGAAATTTTAAAATAATAATTAACATTTAAAAATGTCAGAGGAAAATAAGAAAAAAATATTAATTAACATATTTGAAATTTTAAGATAATATAGATATATATTTTATTTAAAAAAAGAAAATAAAAATTAAAAAAAATTATCTTTTATTTAAAATAATAAATTCAATACTATCACCTCAAAGTGTCACATGGCACATTCAATGAGGGGTTGAGGCCTCCATTGAATGCCACCTCATACAAATTCAATTCTTTTATTATAAGTTATAGATCTTTGACTATAACATTACATTTATGGTATTCAATATGAAATCCTTGGCCATCCCTTGTTCCTCTAGTTTTTTTTTTTTTCCGGTAATATCGTCGGAAACTCCGGGATTATAATACCAAATGGTTTTAAGGGATAAATATCAGGCCTATTTCAATCCCCAACTTTTCAGTTACATGGTAAAAATTCGAATCAATCCGTTTCGATCCCGTGTTATATAAGATGAACCCAGTCAAGATCTTAACCTCATGAAAATTACCACGTCCATCTTCCCATCTACACAGTCGGAGCTCAACCGGCGATCCCCACCTCTAGCCATCCCTCTTTTCCTTATTTCGGCATTCGACCGGTAAATTTCCTACTCATTCCTACTCGTTTTTAATCATGTAATCAAAGTTTTTTTTTAATCTATGATATGAGAACTCGAATATGTTTCATTTTGGAAGAAGGTGTCGAACGAACTTGTTAACTATTTACAATTTTATTTATTTATTTATTTTTATTATATATATTTTTTTCTGTTTATTATTTATTTTAATTATATTTTTTTTTTCTAAAGCAAACCATCATGTCATCTTCTCAAATATCTACTACTTTAGTCCAAAAACTATTATCTGATTTATGTATTTACTTACTCATCTATCTATTATCATTTATATTTGAATACATAAATATTCCATGACTAAAGTCAAAACTATTATGGTTCATACACAAAATTTGTTTTCAAAACATAGTTGACGTATACACCAATAGTTGTTTTCTTTTCTTTATTTTAAAATAAGGGTATGGAGTTTGTAAAGTTTATATGGCAAGTCAATAATTCAAATGTTAGGATTTTTCATATTTTAACCCCTTAACATTTATAACGCCCATGGCTCTTATCTATCAACAAATCTTGAAAATAAATGACAACACTAATCTCAAATTAACTTACTTAGGTTTGAACATAATTCATTGACTCTTGACTCTTGATGATTTCTTACAAGTTTATCATTACAATCAAAGTGAGTATATCTTTCTCCTTTTTACTATTTACTCTTTTGGGGTGACTCATGTACAATTATTACTAAACTTATGTGTGTTATTTATAAAGCAATGTGCTCATTGATATGTTTTGTGTAAATTGTATGAACGATTTGTCAAAGTCTTTAACCTTTGGGCCGCACCTAACAATGAGTAGTACTACGAATTATATTCCTTGGTCATTGTTATGGTTTTCTTGAACGATGTGTGAACGATTATTGAACGATGTGAGGCTTGATTTTGACCTTTTTACATATTACAATATCATAGCACATAAATTGCGAAACACTTTTCTATTATATGTATTCAAACAGGGTATGCTCACCAATACATTTTTGTATTGACCAAATTATTTTCGTACATGTTTCAGGTTTCTATGAGATCATTTCTAAGCTTTTGGAACTTAGACTTAGATTAAGATTTACTATATTTTAGTTTAGATTGTTAGTTTTAATTGTTGTATTTCTTTCAATGTAATAAACTATTCCATTTAATGTATCAAAATTTACATTTATAGTCCATGAGCTATTGAACAATCGTCACTACGTGACACCTCGATTTTTCTGCCATCGGTTGGGGTGTTACAAAAAGTTTGGCTCTACAACTCTAAATTGAAGCTCTTCCTGGGAAAACTCAAGAGCAAGTGGAATGGTCCGTACATAGTCACACGGGTTGGAAAGCTTGGAGAGGTGGAAATAGAGGACCCGGAAGATGGGTCAAAGCAAACCGTCAATGGACATCGTCTAAAACCTTACATAGAACATGTCACCAAGAACAGTAAGATTGTGGAGTTGGTAAGCTTCTTAGAATGCATACCAACCTACGGAATTGAGTAAATGATAAATGGGTAGCTCACACCCCAGGTATGTTCAAATTTAGTTAAGTGTATTGGGGACAATACATAATTTTTTTCGGGGGTGGAGTTTCTTTGTAATTGTATAATTTTAATGGTGTGATTTTAAGTGTATTGGGGACAATACAAACTTTGGCTTACATGAAAATGAACCAGTAAGTGACTTTGCAACAAACTTTGCCAGCAAGAAGTAAGTTAGAAACTCTAAAGATGAAAGAAAATGAACCAGTAAGTGACTTTGCAAGAAAGTTTGCCAACATATAAGCAAAATTCAAAAGCCTTGGCACAACTCTTAACGATAAAGCAATTGTGAGAAAATTGCTCAACTCTCATTTCTAAAGAAGTTCCTGCCTATTGTAGCAACGATAGAACAATAGTCATAAATAGACACAATGCCATTTAAAGAAGTAGTGGGGAGAATAACATCATTTGGAGAACGCCTCAAAAGTCAAAACGAACTAGAGGAAAATCATCAAACAAAACTCCTAATGGCAAGCTCAAGAAATTATCATTATGTAAGTTTGCACTATGGTAGAGTACGTGGTAACCATAAATGTGGTAGAGGTCGTGGAAGAATCTTTAACAACGGACAAGGTAGAGACTTTAGCGAAGAAAGGAAACTGTATGAGAGAAATATGAGTCAAGGAAACAAGGACAAAAGCAAATTTAGATGCTTCGAATGTGGTAACTATGGTCACTTCTCGTATGAATCCACAAAATGGATGTCACACCCTCAAATTCCACTTACGGGGTTTTACCGGTAGGCGCATGACATACCAGGATCCAAGACAACGGTCACAATAAACGACATCTATATGCAATAAAAGTTACGTAGAAATACCAACCACGCAATTTATAAGTAAGTAGAAAACGACAGCGGAAGCAAAATTTAATGTTTACAAAACCAATGTCAAAAATATGAACGCAAACACAACCCGGTTTGCTTATGTATGCAAGACTAGACGCAGTGCGACTCCAGTGCGCCTAAGACTCCCTGCTACCTTAGCGACCTGAGAAAACTTGTGAAGTTAGACAACACATAAAGTGCCGGTGAGTCACAGAGATATAGTTTGTAAAAGTTTATCATAAGTAAGTCCAAACCCAACAACCCTTACATCTATACCTGATGCTAGCTAGACACCTTCCCCGCTATGTACCCACATATTGATGGTTCACTAAGACATGAGAGGACTTTAATGATGAAAGTAAAGGTCACTAAGTATCCATGAGGTATCATGTAATATGTTGGTTTAAAAGTTTAGAAAGTTTTACCGCATGTCTCTCCCCCAGAATGTTCCAAAAACAGTAAAGAATGGGGCTGTGACACTCACCTTAGTTTGCATTCCCAAAATAAGAATTAAGACAAGTCTTGATGATCCCAAATACCGGCGATCTATCAATAAAGGTTGTATAAGAGTTGTGACTAATAACCCCAAGGCTAATTAGTCCCCGATTGTCCAGATCATGATTAAGTAAGTTTGAAAACGTGTTTGACAGTTTAACCGACACACTAGACTGACCTGACATCCCGTTGGTGACCCATTACACAAGCTAATCAAGTACACATAGATTACACACAAGGTTCAAGCATAAAACACGTAGTTTGTATCAAAAATCTCATTTTAGATAACGTAGGGTCGAACGTGGCTTTTCATGGTCGAAGGTGGTTTTCTTTCCACATTCACCCCTTTTCTTTCCACTTTCGACCCCTTTAGAGCACATTCGCCCATTTAGTGCAGGTTCGACCCTGGAGATCCACCTTCGACCATTCGACCGATTGAAGATACTCCAGGTTCGAACATGTCAGTTAATTTTCCCAAAAACGCATCAAAAACATCCGAAAACATCACGAAACATCATGAGTTACAGCAGTCAACTATCATTAACATACCCCCACGAAACCCTACTGATTTTACCCCAAAATCTAGTCGTTTTACAAGTTTCCCAAAATAGTAAATTATGAAGATGTCACATCAAATGTATGCAATCTTTACCCAATTAGGAAACTTTCCGAAATCAAACAATAATCAACTTAACATACTCATATTATCATGAACAAGAAACCCCCTATCATATCCTCATCATTATCATCAAGAACAAGCCCTAGATCTAACCCAACATTCCCCAAAATGACAAAACATCATCAATAATCAATTGTAACATGTTTCAATCATAACTCATCATCAATAACAGTCCTAGATCGTTGTCATAACACCTATACAGCAAGTAATCATCAAACAATGCATAATACCACATTAACACATGTTAATTTGTATAAAAAAACTCATTGTTTATGAATAGGTTTTATTTAGAAAGATATTAGGAAGGTTTTCATCCATAAAACGTGTTGATATCAGATCTGGACTCATGAGGTTTAAAATGAAAACGAATCAAAATTGTTTAAAAATGATTTAGAATGAAGAACACACCTTAGATCTTCACTTGTAATGATTTAGAGAGTTGGATTATGAAAAATAAGCTCAAAAACTCCTTCCCCAATGATAATAGTCGAAAGAGAGTGTTTAGAGGCGTTTAGGGTTTGTGAAATGATGAAAAATGACTAAGGATGGTATTTATAGTATGTCCAGGTTCGACCACTTCACGTGGGCGAACGTGGAGTTTGGGTGGTCAAATGTAATGTTTTTAAAACAGCTAGCTAGGTTCGACCCTTCATGTGGGTCGAATGTAGTTTATCTGGTTGAAGGAGACCCTTAACAGACTGAGGGTCAGGTTCGACCCTTCGAATGGTCGAACCAGGAAAGTGTCATTTTTCCAGATTTCCAGTTTGTCGTGTTTAACACATTTTAACGCACCCCGAAACATGAACATGTAATCTTAATCTATGTTTAACATATATAGGCATGGACAATCATCTAAACATCATTTAAACACGTATTTGCATATAATCCACCACATAAGAATCAATCTACGCATAACACTTAATCTAGTTTATGTAATTCACCAATAACGGGACTCAAGACGCGTATATATATATCTAAAAGACACCAATGATCCTCCAGATCATTGAACTCTTGACCATGCGTAAGAAAACCCCGACTCAACTAACCCAGTTAAGTACGTAATTAAACTGTTTCCCGCTAAGGTAGACTTATAAGTTTAAATATGTCAAGTCAAATATGTCGGGTGTCACATCATCCCCCTGTTGAAAGAATTTTCGTCCCAAAAAAGGAAGAAGACGAAAAGAAAGAAACGAAAGAAAATTTACCGGTTGTCACATCATCCCCCCGTTGAAAGGAATCTCGCCCCGAGATTCACTCAGCTTCAGCGGTAATATGTCTAGATTCAAACGCACGCTTAGGAAAAAGATGAGGATATTTGGACTTCATCATGTCCTCCCGTTCCCACGTGAACTCCGGTCCATGATTTGAATTCCAACGGATCTTAACGATTCGGATTTTACTTCGACGAAGACTACGAATCTTGTAGTCTAGAATTTCAACTGGTTCCTCCACAATGCGAAGACGATCGTCAACTTTGATCTCTTCCAAAGGAACAATAAGAGATTCATCCGTCAAACACTTCTTCAAGTTAGATACATGAAAGACGTTGTGGACACTGCCGAGCTCCGCCGGCAAGTCAAGTTTGTATGCCACCGGTCCAATCTGTTCCAGGATTGCGAATGGTCCGACATAACGAGGGTTAAGTTTGCCACGCTTCCCAAAGCGTATGACGCCCTTCCATGGAGAAACTTTTAGAAGTACCCTGTCCCCAACCTGGAACTCCAAAGGTTTGCGACGGCGATCGGCATAACTCTTCTGACGATCCCGCGCAGCTGCTAAAAGGTTACGAATTTGCACGATTTTCTCCGAAGTTTCGTACACAAGTTCCGGACCAGTGAGCTGACTCTTACCCACTTCGGCCCAACAAAGAGGAGACTGGCATTTCCGTCCGTAAAGAGCCTCGAACGGAGCTGCCTTAATGCTAGAATGGTAGCTGTTGTTGTAAGAGAACTCCACCAACGGTAGGTGATTCTCCCAACCCTTGCCAAAATCAATAACGCATGCACGAAGCATGTCCTCTAAAGTTTGAACCGTCCGCTCACTCTGACCGTCTGTTTGCGGATGATAGGTTGTACTCATGTCCAACTGAGTACCTAAGGCTTTATGCAGGGCCTTCCAGAAATGCGAAGCAAAGCGAGAAGCACGATCAGAAATGATAGAAACAGGCACCCCGTGCTTAGAAACCACTTCCTTAAGATAAATGTGAGCCAAGCGCTCGAGTCCGTCAGTTTCCTTAATAGGAAGGAAGTGTGCCGATTTTGTCAACCTGTCGACAGTCACCCAAATCATATCACAACCACTTAGTGATTTCGGTAGTTTGGTGACAAAATCCATCGTGATTCGCTCCCACTTCAATTCGGGAAGCTCTGGTTGGTGCAGGAGACCAGACGGCCTCTGGTACTCCACCTTGACCTTCGCACAAGTCAAGCATTTGCTAACATAGGAGGCGATGTCAGCTTTCATGTTTGGCCACCAGTAGAGTATCTTCAAGTCCTGATACATCTTGTCGGAGCCTGGATGAATAGAATATCGAGATTTGTGAGCTTCGTCCAAGACAAGCTCCCGTAATCCCCCAAACAGTGGTACCCAAACTCGTTCCGCAAAATAGTGTAGGCCATCAGACCTAAGTTCGAGGTGCTTGTCGGCACTGTGCATAGTTTCAGCCTTTAGGTTTTCCTCTTTCAAAGCTTCAAGCTGCGCAGAACGAATCTGGTCAGGTAAAGAAGAATGGATAGTGAGCTCTAAAGCCCTGACACGCCGTGGGTTCGCAGATTCCTTCCTGCTCAAGGCGTCAACCACAACGTTCGCCTTGCCAGGGTGGTACTTAATGGAACAGTCGTAATCGTTAAGGAGTTCGACCCAGCGACGCTGCCTCATGTTCAACATCTTCTGATCGAAAATGTGCTGGAGACTCTTGTGATCGGTATAAACATCGCACTTGGTACCGTACAAGTAATGCCTCCAGATCTTCAGAGCGAAAACCACCGCTCCCAATTCCAAATCATGGGTAGTGTAGTTCTTCTCGTGAACCTTAAGCTGACGAGAAGCGTAAGCAATAACCTTCCCGCGTTGCATCAACACACAACTGAGACCACGAATAGAGGCGTCGCAGTACACGACGAAGTCATCCGTACCATCCGGTAAGGATAAATAGGTGCAGTACAGAGTTTAAGTTTCAGCAACTGAAATGCTGATTCCTGTGAATCACCCCAGTCAAACTTCCGGTCTTTCTGGGTGAGAGTAGTGAGGGGTTGAGCGATCTTCAAAAATCCCTCTATGAAACGACGATAATAGCCCGCGAGACCTAGGAATTTCCGCACCTCAGATGGCGTCTTTGGTGCTTCCCAGTCTTTAATAGCTTCGATCTTAGCCGGATCGACGTGAATCCCTAGTTCATTCACCACATGACCTAGAAACTGAACTTCGCGTAACCAAAAGTCACACTTCGAGAACTTAGCGTACAGTTGTTCCCGTCTCAAAAGTTCCAAGACAAGTCGCAAGTGTTCCTCGTGGTCCACCTTGCTCTTGGAATAGATCAGGATGTCATCGATGAAGACAATGACAAATTTGTCAAGATACGGCTTACAGACACGGTTCATTAGATCAATGAAAACCGCCGGTGCGTTGGTGAGACCAAAAGGCATAACCAAAAACTCAAAATGGCCATAACGAGTACGAAAAGCAGTCTTCGGAACATCAGCTTCCTGCACGCGCAATTGGTGATAACCGGACCTCAAGTCGATCTTCGAATAATAGCTAGAACCCTAAAGCTGGTCAAAGAGGTCATCAATATGAGGAAGAGGATAACGATTCTTGATGGTCACCTTGTTCAGCTCACGATAATCAATACACATACGAAGGCTCCCGTCTTTCTTCTTCACGAACAGAATAGGGGCTCCCCACGGAGAAGAACTAGGCCGAATGAAACCCTTTTCCAAGAGTTCCTGTAGCTGGTTGGACAACTCCAACATCTCAGGAGGTGCAAGACGATAAGGAGCTCGAGCAATAGGGGCTGCACCAGGTGCAAGATCAATACCAAACTCGACCTGATGATGAGGAGGAAGACCAGGTAGGTCGTCAGGAAACACATCAGGAAAGTCACGAACCACGGGAATATCCTCGATCTTCTTCCCACCATCAGAAGAAACAGAAACAAGTGGCAGAATGGCGAAGATACGTGTGGGCTTTCATACAAGAAATGATACTCAAAAGAGCACCGCTCTTTTCACCATGCACCGAAAGAATCTCTCCATCAGGGAGAGGAATCAAAACTACCATTCCTACGACGACATCAAAACTACCCAAGGGTACCGGCATAAGGTCAATAGGGAAAGACAAACCCGAAAGTTCCAAACGACATTCCCGAAGAATATGTGTCGCTTCGATGTTCTTACCATCAGCCAATTCTATCAAGTACTTAGTCTCTAAGGGTGTAGGTACTATGTCTAGCAATTGACTAAATCCTACCGATACAAAGCTCCTATTGGCACCAGAATCAAATAAAACAGAAGCATAGCGATCATTAAGAAGGAACGTACCGGTAACAGTGTCTGGGTCCTGTCGGGCTTCCCCCGGTCCAATGAAGAAGACTCGCGCGTTTCCGCCGCCGCCTCTGTTGTTCCTGTTACCACCACCGTTCTTCCCACCATCACCCTGCTTCAATTTGGGACAATCCTGCTTAAAATGACCAGTCTGACCACAGTTGTAACAACCCTGGTTCGTCTGGTTAGCAGCCTGAGGAGCAGGTTTGTCGCTTAAACGAACACGACAAGTCTGAACCTCATGCCCCGGCTTCCCACACCGCTGATAGGTAGTAAGCTTGCGGCATGGCCCATTATGATGATAGCTACACTTGTTGCACTTCGGGTAACTACCATGATAAGAACCAGACTTTTGCCCAGATGAGGGGGTAGAAGACTCAGATCTCTTCTGCTGCTGCTGGGGCTGGGATGGGGCAGAGTTCTTCACAGAGCTCCCCCACTTTCGCTTACTACCACTATCAGGGGTCTTCACAACAGAACCTCTAGGTGGCAGAGTACCTTCTTCCACCTTCTGATTGGTTAGCTTGTGAGCCAACCGAATAGTACCCTGAAGAGCAGCACAATCATTTGCAGTAACCAGCCCACGAATTTCAGGTACAAGTCCAACAACAAAGAATTCAATCTTCTTATAGTCCGGAGTATCAGCATCCAAACACATAAGGACCAACTCATGATAACGAGCAGCATAATCTTCTATCTTCGATCCAACCATAGTATGATTCCACAACTCATGCTCCAGCTTCTTGATTTCATCACGGGGACAGTACTCGGTCTTCAAACGAAACACAAACTCATCCCAAGGCATGGCATTGGCCTCAGCCAACCCAACAGTCTGGATAACGGTATTCCACCACGTCAAAGCACGATTCTCAAAAGTACCAGAAGCGTACTTCACATGGTCCACAGCAGGACAGTTACACATCGCAAAAGCAGAGACAACCTTCTCTAACCACCTCAGTAAACCCACTGCACCCTCATTCCCACTAAAGTTATGAGGCTTGCAATCCATAAACATTTTGTAGGTACAGGTAGGAGGATGAGGATTAACAGCAATACCACCGGCAAGTCCCTGCTGAGCAGCCTGGAATGCAGCAAGAGCATCAAACACCCGTTGCTGAATTATGTTGTTCAGCTCAGCTTGGGTCATAGTAACCGGCTCATCACCACGACCGCCACTGCGACCACCGCCGCCACCACGGCGTCCACCACCTTGAGCAGCTGGCATCCTCTGAATACAGAGAGAACAAGAAGTTCAGATTCGTCACCAGTATTAATGACTAGTGTTGGGAATAGAAAATATTTCTAATTTGACCAATCCGTAACAACTACGAATCATCCAATCAGAATGCCATGAGTAAAAGAGTTCCAAATGAATAATCATTCCAAAGTGTACTAATCTAAGTACGAGTGCAAGATAGTGTGTGAGTAAGTGTGTCTATCGGAGCAGAAGGTAGGATGTCCGGATACGGGACAGGTCTCAAAGATACGTCAAAATCGCTCCAATGCGTAACACAACCGTGCTAAGAAATCCACACGTCCATCCCTTCGTCTTCAAACCCCGAAGAAGAAGACAATGAAGAATAGGCCAAGCCTAGGCAAGAATAGATGATGTAACAGACAAGTATGATGATATAGACACCCCGACAAAGTTAATAAGTTTCCCACTAAAACGACTCATAACGTGTGACCGTCTAGTGTGTGACTCGGCTATAGACCAGACTCTACATGCAGTCCTAGTTCACTATAACCATTGGCTCTGATACCAATCTGTCACCCTCAAATTCCACTTGCGGGGTTTTACCGCGAGGCGCATGACATACCAGGATCTAAGACAACGGTCACAATAAACGACATCTATATGCAATAAAAGTTACGTAGAAATACCAACCACACAGTTTATAAGTAAGTAGAAAACGACAGCGGAAGCAAAATTTAATGTTTACAAAACCAATGTAAAAAATATGAATGCAAACACAACCCGGTTTGCTTATGTATGCAAGACTAGATGCAGTGCGACTCCAGTGCGCCTAAGACTCCCTGCTACCTTAGAGCACATTCGCCCATTTAGTGCAGGTTCGACCCTGGAGATCCACCTTCGACCATTCGACCGGTCGTAGGTACTCCAGGTTCGAACCTGTCAGTTAATTTTCCAAAAAATGCATCAAAAACATCCGAAAACATCACGAAACATCATGAGTTACAGCAGTCAACTATCATTAACATACCCCCACGAAACCCTACTGATTTTACCCTAAAATCTAGTCGTTTTTACAAGTTTCCCAAAATAGTAAATTATGCAGATGTCACTCAAATGCATGCAATCTTTACCCAATTAGGAAACTTTCCAAAATTGAACAATAATCAACTTAACATACTCAGATTATCATGAACAAGAAACCCCCTATCATATCCTTATCATTATCATCAAGAACAAGCCCTAGATCTAACCCAACATTCCCCAAAATGTCAAAACATCATCAATAATCAATTGTAACATGTTTCAATCATAACTCATCATCAATAACAGTCCTAGATCGTTGTCATAACACCTATACAACAAGTAATCATTAAACAATGCATAATACCACATTAACACATGTTAATTTGTATAAAAACTCATTGTTTATGAATAGGTTTTATTTAGAAAGATATTAGGAAGGTTTTCATCCATAAAACGTGTTGATATCAGATCTGGACTCATGGGGTTTAAATGAAAACGAATCAAAATTGTTTAAAAAGGATTTAGAATGAAGAACACACCTTAGATCTTCACTTGTAATGATTTAGAGAGTTGGATTATGAAAAATAAGCTCAAAAACTCCTTCCCCAGTGATAATAGTCGAAAGAGAGTGTTTAGAGGGGTTTACGGTTTGTGAAATGATGAAAAATGAATAAGGATGGTATTTATAGTATGTCCAGGTTCGACCACTTCACGTGGGAGAACGTGGAGTTTGGGTGGTTGAATGTAACGTTTTTTAAACAGCTAGCCAGGTTCGTCCCTTCATGTGGATCGAACGTAGTTTTATCTGGTCGAAGGAGACCCTTAACAGACTGAGGGTCAGGTTCGACCCTTCGAATGGTCGAACCAGGAAAGTGTCATATTTCCAGATTTTCAGTTTGTCGTGTTTAACACATTTTAACGCACCCCGAAACATGAACATGTAATCTTAATCTATGTTTAACATATACAGGCATGGACAATCATCTAAACATCATTTAAACACGTATTTGCATATAATTCACCACATAAGAATCAATCTACGCATAACACTTAATCTAGTTTATGTAATTCGCCAATAACGGGACTCAAGACGCGTATATATATGTAAAAGACACCAATGATCCTCCAGATCATTGAACTCTGGACAATGCGTAAGAAAACCCCGACTCAACTAACCCAGTTAAGTACGTAATTAAACTGTTTCCCGCTAAGGTAGACTTATAAGTTTAAATATGTCAAGTCAAATATGCCGGGTGTCACAATGGAAAGACAAGAATAAAGATAAGAATGAGCAAGAATCACTTCTCGTTCATGAATAAGAAGAACCAATCCTACTATGAAGCAAGAAAGGATAAATCAAAATCAGCGGGAGAATGTTAGATATAATATTTGATTAATCATAAGTATGGGTTATTAGTGTATATTCTAAGTATTATATTAAGTTAGTTAATAAACAGTAATAGGCAGTTACAATTGAACCATCATGTCGGTTCATGAAGGGGTATCACAACCCTTCAATACGTATATAAACCTTTGTATACTTTCATTTCAATTTGATGATTCTCACGCATATTCTCTCTAAATCTATAACAAGAACATCCCATGTGACCATAATTAATGCATGTTAATTTGGATCAAATAATATGAAGATGATTCTTGTTAGTACTCGAACTCCAGAATCGTTAAACTCTAGCCGATATGGGCAAAATAGGACATGTAAGGGAGTATCGGTCGTTAGAGAAAACCCAAAATTACGTCCGTCGCCTGGTTCGAATCGGGACCCTAGCCCCCAGAAAACCGCTTCTAGCCTCTGAGCTTATTTTGAGATAAGACTGAAGATGGAATGATCAATTTGCAGCCATGTTTGATGTAGAGAGAATCAGAAGAACCATATGAAAGGAAGAAAATTGTGATTTGTGAGAGCGAGAGAAGAATCAGTAATGTTTGAGTGAGAGAAGAGCTCCTTTGACAGTGGTAGTGGATGAGGTTTACGACAGAGTAAACGTGTCGAAAGAGGAGTAAATGGTGGCAATCCACCCATAAAAACTTGTACCAAGAGCTTATCAAGAAGAACAAACAGATACCGTAGATTGCCTCTCACAAAGGCGAAGAGTCAATCTACTAATTAATATACATATAATTGTTTAAAAAGGTTATTTCCTGTTTATTATTTATTAGTTTTATAAGTTTATTATTTAACTAATAATGATCTTTTCTTACATTTTTCTAATTATATCAATTTATTTGTAGTATTCATGTTGTTATTATTATTTATCTATTTATTTAAAGAACAACGCTAGGAATAGCGTTTTGCTAAATCTTAGTCATGTCTAAAGGTAATTTATATTTCTTTTCCATATTGTTGCAGCGTGTATACCTCTAATCTAGCACTAGATGATATAACGAGAATATATCCGTTATAAATTTTTAAAGTAGACCAGCTTACTAAAACTTCAATCAAGATTAGGTCATATGAGTTTGAGCTTAAAATTAAATTCGTTTAATATACGAGTCAGAACCCTAGCTTAAACCTAAAAAGATGTTTGTTTAATAGACGAGTCTGGATCTGAGCTTTATATACCAAACTCGTCTACACTCATGAATTTAAACAAGTATATTTATAAGTACACTAATTTTTATGTAGTATAATAAATATACCTTACAATAGTTCAAGCTTTGTTTAGGTTAAACAAGTGGACCTCGAGTTTTGAAATGCTAAATGAAGTTGAGAACTCGGGCTCTTTTAGATTCTAATTGTCAAAATTTCATGGTTCAACAATAATATTCACAAACTTTATTCAAACCCAACCCTTAAAAGTTGTACAATTCGTAAACACAATTTACAGATGATGATGTAGGGTACTCAATTGGGCCAAGCCCAATAGCCCAAGAAGCCAAAATCACTAAATATAATATTGGGTCAAGCCCAAGCCCAACAAGGAAGCCCATTAGGGTTTAACCCATCCCCCCTCTATAAATAGAGGGGCAAACCACACAAACAACTCAGATTGGTCTGAGTACAAGACCTCTCTCACTCTCTCTCTCTCTCTCTCTCTCTCTAAAACTCTCTCTAGAGTTATTCTCTCTAATAAGACTTTCAGCAGTAGCAGGCTGAAGCCTTGAAGCCTTCGAGCTGCTGATATGCATTCTTAACAATCTACAACCATGCTGATTCCACATCCAAGCCGGCTCCAACAGCCAATACATGCGGAATCACGCTCTGTTACTCGCAAGTCTCAGCCTTCATCAAGCTTACGTGGTTGGTCCCTAGTTGCAACTTGGGATCAAGAGTTCCTTTCTTCAACATCATACTCTTATTCTTTATCTCTTCTTAAGTTAACCAATTATAGCAACATTCTGACTTTGGGTTGATCCCAAATCAGAATCATAACAACTAAAATATCAAAACTCTTGAACCTCCCATCTACGTTTACAACGTAGAGGGACACCACGACTTGCGTTTGGTGAACCGAAACCCTTTAACCCTTTTACCCCTTCTGACGAGTTTTTCCATGCTGCTGGTCTAACCCTTTAAGCAGCAGACGAGGTCAGAAGCTTGACGACCTTGGAACGTTCAGACCCTCTCCGGACACATATTTGTTGTAGCAACAAGTTGGCGCCCACCGTGGGGCCGTGCTACTTAGAAATGAAAATCTCTTTGTAGTTCGGCTCCGTCGATCTATTTTCTAAGTTCTTTCTATGTTTGGAGAAAATGTTCCCAAGAATGTCACTTCTACACCTCCTACACGTGATGGCAAGATTTGTGGTAACTACTTCTGTGACTACATCCTTCTCACCATGAGATATATAAACTTTCTTTGCTTTAAAAAAAAAAAAGGTTACGCACAAAATCACATATGGCAAAAACATCTTCGTGGTTTAAAAATGATTAAACCGTAACTTTGAACTAATAGAGAAAGCAAACATACATATATCTCATTGGTCTATCATTTACATGAACAACATGCTCTCTTGCTGAGAAGCCTAAATGGGAAACAACTTGATTGTGATATTTGGTTTCAAAAATAATAATAATAAAATAATAATAATGAGAAGACACTACCTTTTTAATTGTGGGGCCCAAGGTAACTTTGCTGTACATTTAGTCAACTTTGGCAAAAGTAAATGCTAAAAGATTATGTCAAAAAGTGTACCATAGCTATTACAGTACCACATTTTTACACAAGTTAATAGTCAAACCCTACTTTACTAGGTGACAACTCGTGTCTATTAAAAAGGTGACTATATTTTTTCTTTTTTACGACCCATTAAATAAATACTTCTTAGTATGCCCATTATATATGGTACAAATACTAAAGCATGAAGTACAAGCATCTTTATAGGTGAAAGTGAATGACGAAACATATATCATATCACAAAAGTAAAGTATACTTTTATACAAAAGATAAAAGATGGGTCCATTTAAAAAAGGTTTACTAGTCTTTTTGATATATTCCCAACACATTTTCCCAATACGTTTTCCTTAGACATTTTTCAACAGTTACAAAAGTAATATTGGATAGGTTAACAATCTTGGGAAAGTAAATTTACACAAAAAGACAAAAACACATGCTTTTATCCAATGGACAAAAGCATGGAACCCTGTTACCTTACTGTGCGCAGAGCATCTTGCTTTTACCCAGCGGATAAACGTCTGAACCCTTTAACCTTACTGTGCACAGAGCATCTTGCTTTTACCCAACGGATAAACGTCTGAACCCTTCAACCTTACTGTGCACAGAGCATCTTTCAGCTTTTCAGACTAGGCTTACAGGTCTACTGTACACGGAAGTTTTTAAGCTTTCAAGATATTATTCACTGCAACTCTATACTTCACTGTTCGCAACAGCTTTATAGCTTACTGACCTACTACAACCTTTTAAGCTTTCAAGCTACCGATCAGCTTTGCAGGTGCATAGATCTACTATACATCAAAACTTTTTAACGTTTCCAGATTATGCATACCATACATTGCTCCTTGAAGCTTTATAGACGTTTAACACAATGTCTAACGAAGTTTTTTAACCTTCAAGGCTACTGGTCACCAAATCTCCACAACCTTTTAAGCTACTGTTCTACGAAGCTTTAAAGCCTTTTGGGCTATTATTCGTCAAAATTTCACAGAATTTTTAGGCTACTGACCATCCAAGCCTTTAAGCCTTTTAGGCTACTGACCATCAAAGCCTTCAAGCCTTTTAGGCTACTACTCATCAAAGCTTTCAAGCCTTTTAGGCTACTGACCATCCAAGTCTTTAAGCCCTTTAGGCTATTGACCATCAAAGCCTTCAAGCCTTGTAGGCTACTACTCATCAAAGCCCTCAAGCCTTTTAGATTACTACTCATCGAAGCCTTGAATCCTTTCAGGCTATTGACCATCGAAGCCTTAAATCCTTTTAGGTTATTGCTCATCGAAGTCTTCAAGCCTTTCAGGCTACTGTTCTCTAAAGCCTTCCAGGCTATTGCTCACTCAAGCTCTAAAGTCATTTTGGCTACTAACCATGGAAGCTTTAAAGCCTTCCAAGCTACTATTCCCTAAAGCCTTATAACCTTTTAGGCTACTCAAGCTTTAAAGCCATTTAAACCATTGTCTATTAAAGGTTTCTAATACCTTACAGCCTTCCTCTAAAGACGTTAAGCTACCATTCATCAAAGCTTCATAGCCTTTTGGCCAAGTATACAATAAAGCATTTAACCTTTTTAGGCTATTTTCATGGAAGTTTTATATCAGTTCTGGCCACTATTTCTCAAAACTTTACAGCCTTAAAAGGTTGCTACTCATAAAAGCTTTACAACCTTTTAGGCTACGGGATTCATTAAAGCCTTATAGCTTTTCAGACCACTGTGCGTTGAAGCTTCACAACAATTTAGCTTCACAGCGTTCAAATTAATCATTCGTGAAGCTTTGCTATTACTAGCTTCAACTTCTAAACAGCTTCAAAAGCTACACATGAACCATTTAAACTAACGACCAAGTCAACAAAGCAAACACATTTCCTAACCAATAGCCACAAATACATTTATGATGCAAACATTGCAACATTATTTTAAGGTTAACATTACGAAATGTCAAAATAAACATATGGTTCAACACATCAACCTATGGATCTTTAAATTGCCAACGTCGCAAGCTTTTATTCTATGAATGACCTCATAGATCCGAAATAAAAGCAACTTCAATCAAGGAATTATACACATCTTGCAAGCAAAAGAATCAAATAAACTAGTAAAACGCGCCTCTAGACATGAACACCTTTTACCAAGGGCTGATACGAGTAAGCTGACATGCTTAAATAAAGCAAGTAACCCCTGAAGCAAATAAGCAAATCAGCTCATAGGGTTAAAGGATAAAAGGGCACAACGTATATGGGTAAAAAAAACCCAAATGGTTGAAAAACAACATAACCAAAGTCATCTCTTAATGACTCCAGTGGTTAAATGATAACAGGGCAAAAGGCTTCCCCTAACAGCAACCTATATAGCAACATATCTTCGAAAAAGGAATAAAGAGGTAAGATGTATAACAACACTTTGATATCAGTCAGAATCACTCATCACAACGTCATGACTACTTCTGACTGGGGGGATGGTGGCTCGTGTGGACAAACCCACATTTAAAAGAAGTCAAGAATCAAAGAAGCAAAACAGTTACACACTCAAATGCTGAGATGCCTTCAAGCATCTTACCATAGCAAAGAAACACGATAACTCAAAACAACAACCTAGCTACTTTTCTTTCGCAGAAGTTAAGAAGCTTAAAGGCTTACTATATTGGGTCAACATTATTCAAGGAAAGGCGAACCTCTTATCAAGACTAACCTTGTGTTCAAACAACTTAACGTCTCAATGGGACACGCATGCCACCTAAAGCATATGCTTTTCTCCCCTTGAAAAGATAAACAACTCAAGGAAGAAAAAGCCTCCCCATGCCAACAAGGCCACTTCAAAGGAATGAAAGAAGAGATCATTGTGTACACAAATCAATACCTCCCATACATCCTCCTTTAACACCGCTTTAGCTACAATGAGTCAACAAAGTTTTAAGCTTTGTAGGTCCTCACAAACTGTAACCTCAGAAGCTTAGAAGGTTTACACGTCACTCGTCTCCATAAGCCATGACCTCAGAAGCTTAGAAGGTTTAAACGTCACTCGTCTCCATAAGCGATGACCTCCAATTCTTAGAAGGTTTAAGCCTCGCAGGTCTTCAAAAGCCATAACCTCCAATGCTTAGAAGGTTATGGACTTCAAAGGTTATCACCCCGGAAGCCAGGAAGATTATAAGCTTCACAACGTATCGCCTCTTTTGACTACAAAAGCTCGACAACAAGTCAAACTCGTTACAAACACAAGTTTTATACCTCAAGGATGACAAAAGTCAAAATACATCACATGTCCATGATAACATTGGTAGACTTGACATGATTCTTACATAAACTCCTCCGAACATGTCATTAAAAGCTTCAAATACTTAGAAGTTTCAAAAACAGCTCAGAAGCTTCAAAATAAACAAAACAAGCTTAAACGCTTAAAAGCTTCAAAAGACATTAAAAGAAGCTCAAAAGCTTAAACGCTTCAACTACCACATGCTTAAAAGCTTACAAGCTTCAAATACAACAACTGAAGCTCAGAAATTTAGAAGTTTCAGATACAAAAACTGAGGCTTACAAGCTTGAAGGCTATACAATAAGCATAGGAGGACAAATAAGCTATACATGTCATGACTTCTGCTCTAAAGCTGAAACGGATACAAGCATCTTGCTAATATGCAACAACTTATCAGTCCTTGAACAAAAACCATGGTTAGAACAAGGCATACGTCCGCCTCCAGTATGAACACCACTTCTCGCAATTTAAAAAGCAAAAGAATGACTTAACTAAAGGAAGAAGCTATCAAACTAGCTGTAAGTGAAAGTGTCCTTGTAACAAACAAGTCCTATTCTAAGAGCTCCCAACTAGGTGAACCACCTATGATAATGCTTGTCTTCTACTAAGGCTCTAGCATGAATAAAAAATATACCAACAAAGATTATCCAAAGCAACTTGCTCAATTGTCGAAACTCTTGCTAAAACATCAATGCTTCTCACTCACACTAAGCGCAAACGCTTGCCCAAAAAATCTCCATCAAAAGAATGTTACCTAAGCTAAACATGAATACAAATTTTGAAGCTTCTAAGCCTTCAACCATCTCTGGAGATTTAGCAACTACAAAGACTACAAAGTCAAGACAAGCTAACCCAAACCAACCTGAGAAGCAAGGCTACAAAATAGCCGTAGTAAAAAGGATCAAGCCCCATAGAAGCATAAAACTAGAAACGCAGAAGCATTGAAGCATCCTGCTATACATAAAAGAAGATTAAGGACGAATCAAACCGCAATGCTAAGGCGTTGAAGCTGTTGGCAAAATAACAAAGCAAGCTACTTAGCAACCAAAGTAGATTTGTTAAAACACCAACACCTTGCCAAAGCACTTTACTACAACACATGAGTGTCTTCCTAAAAGACAGCTTACATGTTACAAAAACAAAACCTTGGAAAGCTTGGTCCAAAATAGGAAGGACGACACATTGTGCTCGAAACTCACAATGGTGATTCCTACAAGCTCAATCAACCAAGAAGGAAAGAAAGTCCCAAGACATTGGGATGACAATCACCTTAAAAGGTTCAACGTAACCACAAATGGCCAAGAGATTTCTACCACTTCTTTGTGTAAACATTTAGTTATCATGAAATGAATGAATCATAGCATTTTCCATCAAGATTTGTCTTTCTATCCTATAATCAGGTTGAGAACCTAGCAAGAAACTCCATGGCAAGGGCCATGTAAGGGGATGAGCTCCCAGGCCATTTCGCTCAATAGGTTCGAGGGATAAACGGACCTATATAAGGGGTGAGTTCCTAAATCAATCCAACTCCATGAGATAAACAAAAAACACTTTTATAAATCTCATTGACAGGCTTGAACAACCTACACCAAATGTTCCTTAAGTTTAGAAAACAAACTTACGAAAACATATTAAAACACTTATGTAAGTGTATATAGGATAGATGGTGACATGTTTGCCTAGACTACCTTAAGGATGAATGACTGCAGCATTCAACCTTTGAAGGTGCTGCCGGTAAAACATTTCCCAACAAATACAAAGACAAAACATCCAAACATGCAAGCATCCAAACATGCAAGCATCCGAACATGCAAACATGCAAGCATCCACAATCACAAAAATACACTGAGGTACAATTCAAAAGTGAAACAATCTCACTAGGCCATACACAAAACAACGTACATGAAAGTTAGCATAAATGGCCATGATCGGTCACCATTCATCACATGTCAAGCCCAAACAGCTTGAAAGGTTCATAATACCACAACCACATATTAATGATCTAGCCATACAAGGCTAACACCAAATGGAACCCTACAAGGTTTCCCAAACAACACAACGATTGATACTTTACCAAAATGGTGCTAAACGTTCTCGTGTCGAACATCATCCATTATCACAAAGAAATATTGTTGCAACTAATGCAAAAAGAAACAAATCAATAGATTTGGGCACTCAGTCATGTCAACAAAAGAAGCTCAACTTCATACGAACGAAGCTTATAGACATGCTCTATATATCAAGCTTTGAGCGAAGGAAGCTCATATCAATCTTCGAACAAAAGAAGCTTACAAGCATAAGTCATACATCAAGTTTCGCATCAAATAAGCTCGCTAGCAAGGTCATACACTCAACGTCTTATAAACAAGGCCCCTGAATGAGAATAAAAAGCGAACGTTCATAAACAAAAGAAATTCGCTATTTAACCTTGTTTGCTTCCGTCTACTTGATTCCATCGCTTGTACGATAAGAAAGAATTTATCACAAAACCTTGATAGCACAAAAAATTAGGCTAGTGATGGATTTCATCCATAAGCTTAAAGGAGGAAATCCACGAGCTTTTCAGCTGTCAAACCAAGCCACTTTGCTTAAAGGATGAAATCTATATGCTTTAGTCAACAAAAACAATAACTTTGCTTAAAGCCTTCAAAGCTTAGGAGACGTACAAGCTTTTTATCAAGCCAGGTCATATAAAGTCAACCTTCAAGGCAACGTGCTTCACCTTCATGTGCAAGAGGCCTTCCTTCGTACACATGCAACTTTCCTCCTCTCATATGAAGCTCATTTGCTATCTTGCTTAGAAATCGACCATTCGGTCAATATAATAATCCACTATACATCGGATTAACTTCCCGACATTTGTTCAAAAACGTGACTTGCTAAAAACCTCTGTAAGCGCACCTAGCTACAATCATTTAGTGATACTTAGCTACTTTGTTGATACTTACAAGCATTTAAACGGCCATAGTCATTTGATAAATGAACCATCTTCTAAAGGCTTGTGCCCAAAACAAAGATATTTCCAAAAAATATTTTACAAAATTATGGGAATATCGTCCAAAGGAGCATACATATGGGATATAGATGGTTTTAATCGCACAACTCGAGATAACTTCGCCAATACAACAAAGAAGCTTAGAAAATTAAGCTCAAAAGGCGAAAACTTAAAAGGTCAATAGCCGATATGCTGAAGCTAATACAAGCTAACAAGGAAAGAAGCAAGTAATGGAGAAATATCCAGCTCCATAGCTTCCATCCAAATAAGGGCTTAGCAAGCTGCAAAGCTTATCAGCTTAAATCCTCATAAGCTTTCAAGCTCATCAGCTGCTTCCACCAAACTAAGGGCTTATCAGCTTCAATGCCAATAAGCTTTCAAGCTCATCAGCTTAAACCCCCTAATAAGCTTTCAAGATCATCAACTTAAACAAGTTTCAAATTTTATCGGTTTAATAACTAACACATCCCAAAACTCATTATGCTAAGGTTTGTTTGTTGATATTTATCCTACTTACACGAAGGTATCTACAAATAACAAAGGTTGGAAGAAAGCGCAAAGATAATGAATAGTTTGAGTCTAGTATAATGTACATGCATATATACATTAAACTAGACTGGGGGGCTGATGATGTAGGGTACTCAATTGGGCCAGGCCCAATAGCCCAAGAAGCCAAAATCACTAAATATAATATTGGGTCAAGCCCAAGCCCAACAAGGAAGCCCATTAGGGTTTAACCCATCCCCCCTCTATAAATAGAGGGGCAAACCACACAAACAACTCAGATTGGTCTGAGTACAAGACCTCTCTCACTCTCTCTCTCTCTCTCTAAAACTCTCTCTAGAGTTATTCTCTCTAATAAGACTTTCAGCAGCAGCAGGCTGAAGCCTTGAAGCCTTCGAGCTGCTGATATGCATTCTTAACAATCTACAACCATGCTGATTCCACATCCAAGCCGGCTCCAACAGCCACTACATGCGGAATCACGCTCTGTTACTCGCAAGTCTCAGCCTTCATCAGGCTTACGTGGTTGGTCCCTAGTTGCAACTTGGGATCAAGAGTTCCTTTCTTCAACATCATACTCTTATTCTTTATCTCTTCTTAAGTTAACCAATTATAGCAACATTCTGACTTTGGGTTGATCCCAAATCAGAATCATAACAACTAAAATATCAAAACTCTTGAACCTCCCATCTACGTTTACAACGTAGAGGGACACCACGACTTGCGTTTGGTGAACCGAAACCCTTTAACCCTTTTACCCCTTCTGACGAGTTTTTCCATGCTGCTGGTCTAACCCTTTAAGCAGCAGACGAGGTCAGAAGCTTGACGACCTTGGAACGTTCAGACCCTCTCCGGACACATATTTGTTGTAGCAACACAGAACAATTAATCCTCTCTACAAAACTCCTCTCTTAACCAATAACCAAGATCAACATGAACTAGACAATGATCAAATTATAAAGAATCATAGACACACTAAACAGTCTGATGATTTAAACTGGAAACCCAACAAATCCTAGAAGGAGAAAACAAGAGATATGTTTCAAGAGGGAGAAAGTGACTGAACAAGAAACCCTCAAAGAAAACTCTAGAAGATGTGAGGGATATGACAGACTTAATTAGTCAAAAATATCTCAAAAAAATGATTATTTATAACTCTCAATTTAGGGTGGTGTAAGATAACTGGGCTTGACTTAGAGGTGCATAAAAAAACCGGAACCGGAATCGAAAACGGAAAATCTCCAGAACTAGAACCGACCCTACCCGTCGGGTATGCATAGGGTATAGATTTCTATGTAAAAAACTGTACTCGGAACCGGACCCGGTTTGTACCCGCTTGTACCCGGTTTTTTAATACCTGGAACCGAGTTGTACCCGGAACCGGGTTTTCCTAATACCCGGTTCATGACCCAAAAAAGTATATGTCAAGCGACGGGACTATTTGGCATTTTGATGTTGAAGCGGTCTGGGAAGGAATGGGTCACTTCGTGATTCAAGAAGGGTTGCCATTTGAGCACTTCGACAACCCAAAATTTACCCGTCTCATCCAAAGAATTCTATAACCGCGTTATAATCATCTAAATCGCACTACCATTCGACGTGATTGTATAAAAAAAATTCAATATCGAGCATAGCCGGGTTTTTTCAATACCCAGTGTACCCGTTTTTTTTCAATACCCGGTATACCGGGAACCGGTTCCATACTCGAAACCGGGTATTGAAAGAACCGGAACTGGTATACCGGGTATAGTTTTTTATGCTAGGAACCGGAACTGGAACTGGTTCTTCCAATACCCGGTCGAAGTAGTACCCGACCCTACCAGGAACCGGTTCCACACCCGGAAATCCAGCCTACATGTAACATATTAATTTCAAGCACATGACTTTATCAAAGATGAAAATGGCCCACTGCATGACTCTTTTAATCAATCAGCTACAAGCCCATCTACCAGCTAAGCCCATAATCGTCCAAGTCCAGTAGCGCCCATAATTGTCCAAGTTCAATAGGAGGTCCAATCGGTTCAATAGCCATCCAATCCATCAAATCCAGCCTACATGTAACATATTAAAACAAAGCTTATAAGAAAAAAAATATAAGAACAATATGAGAAACACGGATTTTATTGAATTGAATTATATATGTCTTATATGTTTTCAACTCTAATTTTACATTTTAAGGTTGGAAAGTGTGGAGGAAAAAATAGGTAAATGTATAAAACTAAAAGGATTGAAAGTGATATGAAATTAGATCGAGTGTGTGTTTGGATCAATATGGACGTAGTTGGGGCTATTGAGAGAACCATATGTCTCCAATTGTCCATACGACAGGGGGTCACATGGGCGTAGCTTTTAAGGAGTGGGGAGGGGCGGTCGACCCCTCGAATTTTCGCTAAGAAGTTCCAATTATATAGTATTCGTATAAATTTTTTTTGGTATATACGGTTTCGACCCCCCGAAACTAGTTTTCATACCCCCGAAACTAGTGATTTCCGACCCCCCGAAATCTCGGGTCAAGCTTCGCCACTGGGGACCAATAATACTATCATTCAGCTTTTAGCTTGAAAAGGTTGAAAATGTTTGGGGACCATTGTCGGGTTGCTCAATCATTATTTATAATTAAGTAATATTACAATACTAGTCATTCTACTACCACTAATTATAACTAATGGACTAATATTTACTATGATGAAAATTACAACCGTAACTGAATCAAGCTATATTTCAGAACTATGCTGAAGATAATTACAATACTCTATAACTAATATTTTCTATTTGATATTCATTTCCATGTAGTTTGAACACGATGAAACCAAAAGCAGTGAAATGATACATAATTAATACGTTGGAGTAACAAAAACATACTATACAGAAAAAAAAAATCTCATAAAAGTTTATATAGATAGAAAACTCTTTGGCAACAATTAACAAATGACGGATCTATAAACATTGCTTTTACTAAAAATGTGTATTTGTTTATATTCATTTCTGCAATAAAATTCTAAAATGAGTCATACAATGGATGAATTGTATCATTTCTTACTAGCTAGTGTTATTAGCTTTATTAACTTTTAGTTATAAAATACTACGACACTACAATGGAAATGGCTTTATTAACTTTTAACTAGTATAAAGCCTCCCGCGTTGCGGCGAGGCGTAAAACCAACATTGAAATGTTTTATCGAACCTGTGTGTTGAAGGAGCATTAGACTCATGCTTTACGGTGGGGCTTTTAAATAGAACGAAAACTAGACATAAAAATGTTCAACCACACATGACCTTTATTCTAAAAGTAGACAAACGTATGTAAGTATAGAATTAATTAGACGTAGAACTGTATTTAATCACATAACCAATCTGCATAACTGAATTACCGAATAGATTTTACATAAAACTATTCAAAATATGTGATGTTCGTTATACTTAACCATTATTTAGGTCTCGCGCCTTACAGCAAGACCGTCAGATCATTGGCTGGTTTGTTTTATATCATTTTAAGTATTAATTTGAGTTACGGCTTCAATTGATGTAGCTTTTTTGCAGCTATAAAATAGATCTAATATAGTACCATATGCACTTTTTCCGGTAGCATTATTTACGCCTTTCAACTTCAACTATTAATGCACATTATCAATTTTTTACACCTTTTTGTTGACTCAATAACCTCTCTTCAGCATGTCCACTTTTTTTTTTCAGCTTGCAAACCCCCTTTTTTATATAAGCTTCTGTGTTTTTTTAAGAGTAAATTACAAAAATCGTCCTTTATGTTAATAGTAGATTGCAAATTATGTCTTTTAGAAACATAAATTACAGAAATCATGCTTTATGTTTGAAAACCGTTGCATGTTAGGTCCTTTACCCCAAACACAGTTTATTTTCATAGTTAAATCTGACTAAGTTGATCCCATGTGAGTAGGGGTGTTCAGAATTCGATTCGAATTCGAAAAATTCGAAATTCGATTTAGTTCGATTCGATTACCAAGAATTCGATTCGATTATTAAGAATTCGAATTCGATTTGATTCGAATTCGAGTCCAGTAAATCGAATACGAATCGAATACGAATTTATGATTTTAAATTCGATTCGATTCGAAATTCGAATAAAAATTGTACATGTATATTTTTTTAAATATATACACACATATACACATTATTATATACACAAGTATACACATTGAAAAAAAAAACTTCTAAATTTTAGTCAAACTCTAAGAACCCATAGTGTCTATAACTTTTAGCATAACCATGTTTTATATATTTACCTTATATATCACAAAACTCTATAAAACTATACTCTCTACTATTTTTACTATTCTCGTATTTGACATATTGTTGTTTATCAATTTGTAGATTTGTATTTTATATGTTAAAAATAATGAGTTTGTATTAGTTTTAAAACTAAAAGTAAAACAATTTGTTATTTAAGGTGAATTTGAACTAAATCGAATTTATTCGAATTCGATTCGAATTCGAGTTTTTTATTCGAATCGAATACGAATCGAATAAATTGAATTTTAAACGAATACGAATCGAATACGAATTCAGGTAAAAATATTAAAAATTCGAATAATTCGATTCGAATAATTCGAAAATTCGTTATTCGATTCGTTGAACACCCCTACATGTGAGGACAAATTTATCTTTCTACCAATTAAATAAAAAAAATGCATAAAAAGAAAAGAAAAGGAATTTTAAAACTAAAAAACAATTAACAAAGAATTAGTTATTCTCTCCCTCATTAACCTATCTCTTTCTCTTCCTCTCTCTTTTACCACCACACATCCCTCTCCTTTTATCTCTTTACCACCGCACAACCAGCCACCTCCATCCACCACTGTCAACACCATCGTTTCCACTATAAGCAACCACCGCCTTTATCATTTACAACAACCACCACCACCGCACCTTCAGCTCCATTCACCACTACACCCACCAACCTCCCTATCCCCTGATACAAACCCTAGTTTTTTTTTTTACCTAGATTCACACACCAACAACAACCACTGCTAATCAGCAGCCACCACCTGCAACAGCAACCATAAAACCCTTATTTCCTCAATCGACCATCACTAAATCCAACGCTCATCGCTTCCTGAAAAACCTAGATCTAGGCGGCCATTTGCCCAACCTGCAACTACAACCATAAAACCCTTATTTCCTCAATCGACCACCACTAAATCCAACGCTCATCGCTGCCTGAAAAACCTAGATCTAGGCGGCCATCTGCCCATGTCTGTTATATGAAACATTCCCAAGCACACACCCACTTGCCTCAAAATGAAAAACCCACATCATTTACTCCGATGTGTACAAAACTCGCGGTGGGTGTGGTGGTGAAGGTGCAGTAGTGGTAGTTGTTGATAGTCAGACGGTGGTTAGGGTTAAGATGGTGAGAGAGACAAAGTGTTTATAGAAGAACGACGGTGTAGGTGGTGGTGGTCGGGTGGCTGGTGGAAGGTGGTGATGGTGGGGCAATTAAAGAGACAGAGAGTGGGGAAAGAGAGTGGATATGGTGGGGGTGATGGGTTTTTATAATTTTTTCTTATTTTATGCTTTTTAATATTTTAAATAAATAGGTAAAAAGACTAAATTACCATTACATGGGGTCCACCTTAACAGATTTAACCATAAAATTAAACTAGGGTTGGGGTAAAGGACATAACGTGCAACGCTTTTAAAATATACAGTACGGTTTCTGTAATTTATGTTTCTAAAAGACATGATTTGCAATCCGCTATAAACATAAAGGACGGTTTCTGTAATTCACTCTTTTTTTAAAGTGACCCGCCCAAAATTTTAAAGAAACAGAAACGAGCTTCAAGGCTTCTTCCATCCGCCTCACGTGGCGTAAGCCTCAAGGCGAACCTAGACGGAACCAAAATATAAATATATTTTTTTTAAATAAAATTTGCTTTTGATATTAATTTCAAAAACCTTGAACAAGAAGACATGATATTAATATAAAAATTATATATTTAAAAACACGAAACCCCGTGAGGTGCGCCTCAGACTCGTTTTCTTAGCGTATGCCTCAAACGTTGTTTTAAACCATCGACCCGCCAACCCATTTAACATGTTTATCATGTGATATACATATCGAAAATAATTGTAATTATCAGCAGGAACCAGTTGACAAAAGTGACCATACCAACCAATATGTATTTCTTACATATTTGTACTTTATTCACAACCCACCTCATTATTATGTTTATCGAGGTGGAGAAACAGTTAAAAGATACCTGTATAACACAAAGAATAGAATTAGGAGCGATTGGTTTCATACCCTTTATCACCTGGCCAAATATAAAAAAACAAGCTTTTTCAATGACAACACCTAATAATCCTAGAGGTGGCTATTTACAAACTTGTTAAATATTTTTTTTAGCTAAAAGTAAAACGGGTCACACATGCAACATGCATGGTTCTCGGCTACATGGAGACCCTACCTGTATCACCAATAGTGCTGATCTAGATATTTACAAATCCTATAAAACTCAGATGAAGGCATCCAAACAATGATCCAGCTAGTTGTTAGATGTGATAGAGATGTTAGAAAGATAGGAAAATAAACACATACACAAAACAAATTACACACAAGCAGCACTTCGACGTTCAATTAAATAATGAGAAAAAGTTAAAAAGTTGAAACACAAAGGGTCCTATTTATAGGCTGATGTCCTACGCCTGGTGTCTTCCAGGCATAGGACTCTCATACGCCTAAGAGCTTCCAGGCGTAGGACTCTCCTATGACTAGAACAAGTTACACATGAGAAATATCAACGTTTAAAACGAAAGCACAACCCGAATAACAACATTAACATAACATAAACATGGGATCACTAATATCTATCCTAGGGACATGCCGATGGGTTCACTAAGAGACTCCCCCGTTGGACCTAGCTAGATATCTTCAAAACCTTGCATTCACTACAGCTAATCTTCCACCTTCACCAGCAACCTCTTCAAGCTTCCAACATAGAGAGCTTGGACCAATTGCACCCAGAGTGAATGTTCTTGCCATAACAAAACCTGATTATCTTCTAATAGTTCATTACTTGTTCACGATCTTGGTCTTAATAATTAATTGGATTATGATGGAGAGTCTTCACATCTTCTTCAGGGAAATTCACGAGCCACATTGGATCTAACACTCTCAACTTCCTACACAACTTGGGCTCATTTCTGAGTACAATCATGGCTTTAGTGGTAGTGAAGTTGTAGTACCAAAACATGAACTTATCAGAGAATACCTGTTCAATAGGTGCAAGAAGAACACGTGTCATAACCGTGGGAGGATTGATAGTACACTTCTAGATATACTTGCATGTTCTTGGATATTTCTCTTTGGACTGGAAGCGAACTGGAAACTGAGGCACAACGTATTGCCATCCCTGGACACTCCCTCTCTCCGGATAATCCTGTTGAATATATCTAGTGTGGAGTTAGCTTCAATTGGCTCCTTGTGCACTAGATCCCGTACGTACCAATACAGGGCAGAGACTTGATGTGGTAGATGGATTTGAAGTACAACATGCCGCTTTCAAACTTGATTCCATAAGCGTCAGCATAAAGAAGATAAGTCCAACTAAGAACGTTCCCTGTTCCATCTTTGTGTGAACTTTTTAGCTTGAACTGGCTCTTGCTTTCTATAATCATTGAATCATAAATTGCATATCTCCCGAATTTGTTCTTTTCTTTTCTTCTCAGCCTCTGATTCATTTGCTTCAGGATTATCAGCGCATTCAAAGTCTTTGTCTTTGAGATCTGGAATCTTGGTTACCGAATCATTAGCCACATACTCAGGGTATTCTTGATCTGTGATGTCTTTGAGCTTGATGTCATCCGACCTATCATCATCTTCAGAGAACCGTTGAGAACTATCAGCAGGAGTGACTTCTTTATATGTTAACTTGAAGACTTTGGTAATGTCTTCCCTTAACATCTCTAAGGTATTCCACCTTCTTCCAGATCCATATATGGCTTGGTCACAGGGTTCCCATCGTCATCAACAAAGAAAATGTCATAGAAGGACCGAGTCCATTTGATGGGAACCTCCCCAGAGCAACAACGCCCTTGAAAGCTTTAAGTTGTTTAGCAATTGGGCCTTGTTGTGAAGTCGAGCCGCCTTAAGGTCTTGAACCTTCATTATGCGATTGTTTGCTTCTTCTCTCTCTAAATTTGGACTCAGTTCTTTTTGTCTGTGTGACACCCGGCAAACTCAGGTTAGTAACTTTACATTAACTAGTCAATCTACCTTAGCAAGTCATGCATACATTACGTTTAACTGAGTCAGTTAAGTTATCAGGAATTGAGTTACAGTGCATATTGTCCAGGGTTCGATGTTTTAGAGGATCATCGGGGTCATTACATGCACACACGAGTCTTGAGTCACGTTGTTGGTGAATTACATTAATTGAATTGAGTATGATACATGGATTGATCCATATATGTTATATAATGTGCAAATACGTGTTTAAACGGTGTTTATATGATTATACATGATTATATATGCTTAACATATGTTAGGATTGCATGTTCATGTGTTAGGATGTGTTAAAACGCGTTTAAATGACAAAACTGGGAAAACCGGAAAACCAAAAACTTTTTTCGACCTTAAGGGGGTTCGAACCAAGATTATGGGCTTCATTCGGCCTGCCAATCAAACTCATTCGACCCCTGCAAGGGCCGAACCAACAGTTAGTATAAATACCATACTTTGCAATTTTTTATCATTTCACAAACCCTAAATGCCTCTAAGTGCTCTCTCTCAACCTTAAACACCTGGGGAGGAGTTTTTTTATCTTGTTTTTCATAATCTAACCTACAAACACCTTCTATATCATAAACAAGAGAAGATCTAAGGCGTGTTCTTGATCTAAAACCCTTTTCAAGCATTTTTTATTCATTTTTTTATCAAACCCCAAGGGTCTAGTTCTGTTCTAAGATGGTTTTCATGAATAAAAACCTTTCTATTACCTTTCTAAACAAAACCTCATCATTAAACATAAGTTTTCATACAAAATATCATGTGTTAATGGTGTTTAATGATGTGTATTGCATTAATGATGATTGAATTCTGCTTAGTTGTTATAACAATGATCTAGGACTGTTATAGATGATGTTGTATGATTGTCTTAGGTTACAAGTGGTTGGATGATGATGCTTTGCCCATTTTAGGGATTTTGTGATAGATCTAGGGTTTATTCATGATGTTATTGTTAATTAAATGATTGGGGGTTTTCATATACATGATAAACTGAGCATATTAAGCTAATTGTTAAGTGATTTCAACAAGTTTTCATTTTGGGTAAAGTTTATGTGACATTTCCATAATTTGCCATTTTGGGTAAATTATAAAGTGGACTAATTTCGGGATAAAAATGATGGGGTTTTGTGGGGATAGGTTAATAGTGATTCACTGCTTGATTCATGATGTTTCGTGACGTTTTCAGACCGTTTAGATGCGATTTGGTGTGTTTTATGTGAAATGGGCTAAAATGGTCGAACCAGGATTTTCATTCGACCCATCGTGGGGTCGAATGAACCCCCATGGGTTCGAACAAACTTTTATATAGGTCGAATGAACTTCAGTTAGGTCGAACGAACATGATTTAGGTCGAATTAACATGTGTTAGGGTTGAATAAACATGTGTTAGGTCGAATGAACCTGTATATATGTTAAATATACATCATGAGGGTCGAACCAAATCATATTTGGGTCGAACCAACTTATATTGGGTCAAACCAGTCTGGCAAAATTACTGATTCGACCCTACACTGTATACGTGTTATTTTTGATGCAGACTAAGTGTCTTATGCATGATTCTTATGTGTTAACCTTATATTCTTGATTAATTGATGTAATGAGTCACCAACGGGATTTCGGGTCGGTATGGTGTGTCGGTTCAACAGTCAAACACGTTTCTAAACATACTTAGTCATGATCTGGACAATCGGGGACTAGTTAACCTACGGGTTAGTAGTCACAACACTTATACAAACTTTATTATAGGTCGCCTTTAGTTGGGACTATCAGCTGTGTTGATGTTCTTGTCATTGAAGTACGCAAACTAAGGTAAGTGTCACAACCCCACTTTTACTGGTTTTACTTTTTGAGGGAGGAACATGGTACTTACTTGGATTTATAAAGATCGTGTTATACTATGGTTACTTTAGATTACTATACGGCATTTTGCACAAAGTCCGAGGGGGAAACCATGAATGTGCAGGATGCACAACGGGGGAAATGTGGATAGATCTATTGGGCCTCACAAACCCCACTCGTCGGCTGGGAGCCGAGCGGGTGCATATTGTCTCTAACTTCGGGTTACCGAGACATCGGTAACCCAGTCATCTGGGCTGTTTACATACTGGTACATGTTTAGTAATGGGTTCCCAACCATAGTAGTACTCGCACTTGACGTCTAGCTAACGTTGCTTAACATAGTAGTAACAGGGATGATCTTTGAAACTTACGAAACATTTTATAAAACCTATGAACTCACCAGTATTGTATATTGACATTTTTGGCATGTTTTCCCAGGTCACTAAGGTAGATGCATATGGATTAGGCGCACGAAGTCTTACACGACGTCTAGGGTCTTGGTGTCAATAATGTTAAACTTTTTGATACATTTACTTATGTTGGGATGTAAACAAGATTTTCAATGCTTCCGCTGTCGGTTTTATGTTATTAACTCCTATTTTGGTTTATGTATTTTATACATCTAGTTGTGGTTTATTGTGACCGTTGACTGAGATCCGGGTATGTCACGCGGCTCGCTGTAAAACCCCGCAAATGGAATTTGAGGTGTGACAGTCTGTCTTGAGGTGGCCCCACCATCATCACCTTCTCCTTCATCATCACCACCAGTTCTATCTTTCCCCGATTCATGGTCATCGCTAGAATCTTCATCATCATCCTCATCATCTTCTTCATCATCACTGTCATCACCGCCATCACCATCACCAGCTGTGAATATCTTGTGCTTGTTAAGATAATTATCAACTTGTCTTTTAAGCTTCTTGTTCTCTGACTCTACAACAACAAGACGATTCTTAGTTTCACTACGAGATTCTGTTAAGTGACGAATCTCTTACTCGTTGTTGGTTAGCTTGAACATCGCCACATCTAAAGTAGCTGACAATCTTCTGTTCTCATATCCTGTTTCATTGATGATCATTAAGAACTGGCGATCTCTTTGTTCAGATTCTGCTAACCTTCATTGGTTCTCCAAGTTCTGTGCAACTTGTATATGAAGCATGCTGACAAGATTGTTGATTTGTGTTTGGAAATATGCACCACTAGATGAGGTTGGGACAGGTAAGATGGAGAGTATGAAAGGTACTTGTTCAGATTATTGGGGAAGCTAGAGCTATGGAATATCAATCTCAGATGTAAGCCGTTGCAATTCAGCATCGACCGACACCTAAGTGGTTAAGGTGGGCATAGAAGCTGCAACTGAGATGGACTCGGTGAAGTTTGCAATTGTAGCGGTAGATGGTTGAGAGATTGAGGTTGTGGTTGTTGCTGTGATGGCTGTTGTGCTTGGTGCAGTTGGTTTGGTTTTGGTTTTGGATGGAGTAGTTTTGGTTGGGAATTTGATTCTTTAGCAACTAAGACATTATGGGATTACTGGACAAAGCTTTTCTCTTCAAAGGCCTTTCTTCTTCAAGGACCTCGTCTAACTCCTCAATATCCAAAAGATACTCTGGATCCCTTTCTCTCTTCTCTGTGTTTCTACAGCATCTCACGCTATTATACGGTCGCAAGCTCGCTGATCTGCCTAAGATGTTAATCTTGAATACACTGTTTCATAATTTTACGAGGAACCAACTCATCTTCCTCGGTATAGTTCACTATCACTTTCATCTACTTGCACAGCTACCGGGACATCTTTTTAACTCGCGATCACTGCCAAACACTCAAATTCCTTTCCCAGATCACGCTTTCTAGTCCCTGATGATTCAGCATCAACTGTAGTGGAACTAGGAGTAATTGATGTTGGTTCTCTAGATACTGGCTCAAAGATTCATGGCACAGTAGCAGTAGACGTTGTAGATGAATCAACTAAAGCTTCACGGATCGGTGAAGGCCTATGGAGATCACCCTAAGGGCCTTGACCACCCTCGTCATTATCTCCTCCTTTCGTCATCATCTCCTCCTTTATCTCCCTATAGTTGAACAACCTCAACATCTGAATCACTGTTAGCATGTCTTTAGTTAATGTTGGGAGGCTCTTGAAAGTTAGGATTTGCAATGTGACAAATCAACCTCTTTGCTGGAGGTTCTCTCTTCTTCTTATAATAATTCATCCAATTTATCGTTAGATCATTCATATGGCTCAACTTGATTATTTCACCTTCAATCTTTGGTAAATTAGGAATCTGGGAATCAAAGATCACCTGAAGAACTCTTGGACT
This sequence comes from Ambrosia x helenae, assembly GCA_030844895.1. Taxonomy (NCBI): domain Eukaryota; kingdom Viridiplantae; phylum Streptophyta; class Magnoliopsida; order Asterales; family Asteraceae; genus Ambrosia; species Ambrosia x helenae. Next base: position 13,656,024 of record CM061230.1, on the reverse strand, counting down.
CGTCGATGACTTTTGAGTCTTGAATTTCACCGACACATTCTCTTTCAAATGATGGAATATAATTCCTAAAAAGTTGAATGGCTTGTTCAGAACTAGGGCTACTATTGCTAAAGATACAGTTTCCCTGGCTGCATCAAAGCTGCAGAGCCATGTGGTGGGCCAATACAATGAATAAGAACATGCAACAGATATTTGTATTTTCTGTAGAGATTTGTCTTCAAGAGCATAGGTAGTGTGATGTTTCCTTCATACTTCAATCTGTTAAAGAATCCATGAATTAGATTTGCAGAAAACTCAATGGGATAGTCCTCTCGATCATTAAAGTGAAGAGTATCTTGGATAATCTACTCAATAACTATGACTTCCCTGTTGTTGACTCGCCCTACAATCGCAATTTGTGTACGATTGCAGTCGAGAGTAGCAGTCTCCTAAATTCCATTTGATGACTTAGATATGGAACATATTATGTGGAAATAGCATAAAAGATCCTTGAGTGCTTCAAAAATTTGATAATATTCACATAGTCCACGACATTTGGAGTTTTTGTGTTCAAATGAGCACATATGTTGTGGCGAAGTCCCGAATTCAAGTCCATAACTGCAAATATTCATCAAACAAACATAAGAACTTTGAAAATGACTTTAAAATAACAAAACAACACAAATCGCCAAACTTTTTTACTTATAGGAGTATGAGGCCTCATACGTGTGAAAGTTACATATGTATAGCTTCCTACGCCTGAAACTTATCAGGCGTAGGAGCCTCATACGCCTGAAAAGGCTTTAAAATTTAAAAGTTTGCGTATAGTCGACATACGCTCTAATTTTTGGTAGATAGACTCATACTAGGCCGATTATGAAACCCCTATTAACAATTTTGATACACGTTGATGTTAAGATCGTGTTTTAATGGGTTTTATAATGGGGTTGTTCAAGAACACAAAATCGTCCATAACTCAAGATTTAACAGATGAAATCACATAATTTCTAGATCAAAATAATCACCTTTTGATTGTGTATAATCGGTGAAACAACAAAAGCACGAGGTGATGTTAGATTGAAAATCAAAAAGTCAAAGTTGGTCAATATTTTTATAGGCGTTGAAGGGTTTAAGGAGTGTTTGAGAAAGACTGTTGACTTTATATCCCTCCTTTTACGCGTGGATGAATACACACATAGGACAATTCACACATAGGACACAATTGGTCCTTCGAGTTACACACGTATGACAAAATTAAATCTTCTACGTCTCCTTTTTAACCTTTTTTGGATCATACGTGAAAATGACTATCACGCATATGACCACAGACACCTTCAATTTTCAAAATTTACACTTTAATACCCTAAATGGCCCCATACGGTGTACTCATACGTCTATAGTGATACGTGTGAAACAAAATCACACGTATGAGACCTTTTGAATCTTGAAAAATTACCACATTGCCCCACGATGCTCAAAACATCATTTTAACATAAAAACATATCGAGCTCGAGAATAGATTTTAAACGTTCAAAATTGACAGAATTACCCTTGATGTGAGGATCTATCATCCATTGACACATTCTCCACCTAAAACTCACAATTTGTCAAACTTTGAACAAATTGTCAGTTTAACTAATTGATGATCAGATACTCACGCACAATTGGGACCAATAGTCGTATGGGGTTCTGATGATTCACACACCATCTCTTTGCCAACTTACCTAGCCCAACATCTGACTTATAATGCCGACCTCAGATTTTGAAAGATTTGTCAATTTTAGCATAAATCATTGACTTTGACCAAGTTTAAAGATTCAAACTCCACTTGGTTGTTTTCCGACTTGAACATTCTTGAAAGAAAGATAAGCAAACAATTAAATTTTCCCAACGTCGGTTCTTCAAAAAATAAGATAGAATGAAAAAGTAGAAACAGAAAATCTTTTTGGAATTTTGGCAAATAAAAGATGAAATTCAAAGAAAGTAAACTATTCACAACAATCTATTTGCGAGTTTGTCGGGTAGAGAATCATATCAATTTACGGACCTGTCATGATAATCGTTGTTCAGTTAGTTATAATTCAGATAACCAGTAAACAAATGATTACTAATAAGGGATCCACTTAAACCTAGAAAATCAAACGTACTCGCCGGCACTTTAGATATAGTTAATTGGCAAGATTTAGACTTTCAGTCAATTGTCCCCACCCACACGACACACGACACACTCCAATATCAAGCATTGCACAAAGCTTCGTCGTAACGGGTGAGAAAGCCATGACCATCCATTTACAAACATGAGGACTGATTCAATCTTGCTTAGGGTGGGGCAGATACCAGAAACCATTTTTTTAATTATATTTTGCTTAGAGGTCATGTGCAATCCGAGTCACTATCCCAGTGCCTAATCACCATAAGGTCATTATTTATTTAGTACTAGTACTTGTGGCTGATTTAGGTTTAGGGAAATTAGACAGTCCATTGATGTACTATCATTTCTCTTATCCACACAACAAAACTCATTTTCAATTTTTGGATGTTTTTTTTTTTTCTTTTTTGAGAATGTTTTTGGATTTTCTTATTTTTCAAATGTTTTTGTATTTTTATAAGAGAAAATATATATAGAAAACGAAGTACTGGTGTGGACTAATCTTGTTTTTCTTTGACTCCATTTACTAAAAGCAAGTATTCGAAACGAGATTTGTTGAGAGCTTTAGTAAATAGGTCAGCATGTTTTTGGTCGGTGTGATTCATAACATCTGTCAGCTTCTTTTCATAGCAGTTGCGTATGAAATGATAGTAGACATCGATGTGTTTGTACTTAGAGTACTTAACTGGGTCCTTAGTAATTGTGATTGCGGCCTCATTATCTAGATAAATAAGGGTAGTTAGAAATTTCAAACTGTAGTCCCGCATATGTTGTTGAATCCAAATAAACTATGGGCAACATGAAGTAGCGGCAACATACTCAGGTCACAAGTTGAAATAGCAACTGATGTCTACTTTTTGCATTTCCAGGAAACAAGTCTACTCCCTAGAAATTGGCATCCAGCCGATATGAATTTGGCGTCGAGCTTGTAGCCAGCGTAATCAGCATCACTATAGGACGTGAAATCAAACATCATCACAAGGGTACTAAAGACCTTCAGTCGGGTATCCCTTCAGATATCGAAAGATTCGTTTAACCGCGGTAAGATGAGAAACCTTCGGTTTTGACTTGTATCTTACACACAGGCATGTCACGAACATGATATCGGGACAAGAAAGGAAGGGTCCACGCTGATACCTTTCTCATGCGGTCCAATCCCGTGATTGACCTGTATCTGATTAGAAGCAGGTGAAGCATCATCCATCGAGAACCGGCTCAAGATGTCTGCTACATACATGGTCTGATGGATAAAGATCCCAGTCAGCTTCTGTTGAACCTGAAGACCTAAGAAGAATTGCATCTCCCCATCACACTCATCTCGAACTTGTTCTGCATCATTTTCTCAAAGTCCCTACATAAACTATCGTTAGTTAAGCCAAAAATAATATCATTGACATGTACATGTACAAGAAAAAGGTCGCCATCTTTCTCCAAGGTGAAAAGGGTACAATTAATAAGTCCACGGTTGAACCCTTAGGAGATAAGGTACCGAGAGAGCGTCTCATACCATGATCTTGGAGCCTAATGAAGTCCATAAAGAGCCTTGTTAAAATGGAAAACACGGTCTCTATGCATAGGATCCTCAAAACCCGGTGGTTGCCCCACTTAAACCTCTTCCTTCACTTAACCATACAGAAACGCGCTCTTGACATCCATCTAGAAAACCTTGAAATGTTTATAAGAAGAAAAATCAAGAAACATGTGAATCGCTTCCATTCGGGCTACCGGAGCATATATTTCATTGTAATCTACTGTTTCAATCTGTCAAAATACTTAAACAACTAAGCGAGCTTTATTGCGAACAACCACGCCTCCGTCATCTTTTTTTTTTTTTTTTTTTGAAAGGTTAACTTCATTAGAAACGCCAAAACCCCAAGACGGGGCGGCAAGCACGAAACAACAAACAAAACCACTACATAATAGAAAAACTACACCTATCACCCCAAGAAAGGGTTTTAATCTTAGATCTATGGCAAGCCCAAAGGAATCCCACAATCTTGACATCCCTTATAAGGGCCTCCATACGCACCGGCTTGTCTTCGAACACGAGACTGTTCCTCGCTCTCCAGATGCACCAACAAGCGATAATAATGATCCCTTGAAGCAAAAGCTTTTTAGAGCTGCTCAATCCCGAATGCTTATGGAACTCCAATAGGTCGCGAACCGAAAACACAAACAACCTTTGAACCTTGCACCAAACACTAATAGACTGCCAAAGAGTCGAAGCGAAAATGCATGATGTAAATAGGTGTTCGACCGATTCCACCCCGCAGTTACATAAAGGACATAGCGTATCTTCAACATTTATATTTCTTCGGCGAAGCGCCAACTTAGTAGGAAGCCTCCCCAATTCCGCCCTCCACGCAAAAACGTTACATTTTTTTGGGATCCATTTACACCAATCCAACACATAATTATTACTAAAATCGCTCCCCCCATAAAGAAGCCGCTTAACTGAGCCCACAGAGAACATCTTGGATTTCCCCCCAAGCCACGCCCATTTATCTCGAGCCGCTGACAAGACAACCAAACCCAAGGCTTCTTCAAGGAAGACCAACTCTTCTAGCTCAGCCATAGAAATAGGGCTTGACTTCCAACTCCACAGGAACCCATTTTCCTTTATTCTATCCGCCACTCGACACCGCTTCTCGACCTCCAAATGGAACAAATTGGGACAGAGATCTTTTAAGAGTGCCGTACCAAACCACGGGTCCAACCAGAAGGAAATAGACTCTCCATTTCCAGCCACCCCTTTGAAAAAACGGCGAATCGGGATGCCCGAAATAGTGGTCTTTGCCACCATCTTTACAATGTTACTCCAAGTCCCACTACATTTGGTTCGAACAGTAATGAAATCCAAATTGCGTCCTCCCGAGTGAACCGCGTCCACCACTCTTTTCCACAACGACGGACCATCCGCCTTGTACCGCCAACCCCATTTAGACAGAAGAGCTACATTAATGTACCTGAGTTTAGTAAGGCCGAGGCCACCAACCGTCTTCGGGCAAGCGACACGGTCCCAAGACACCCAATGCATTTTTCTTGAATCCCCTGCACCTCCCCATAGGAACCTCCCAATGATCCGTTCTAAATCGTTAATGACTTTGACCGGGGCCTTGTACAGCGAAAAATAATACGACGAAAGGCTTTCAAGGACAGACTTTATCAAAGTTATTCTACCCCCAATCGATAAACAAGAGGCTTTCCACTTTGATAGGCGAGCATGGAAAATGTCGTACATCGGCTTCCAACTAGAAATATGGCTCATGTTGGCCCCGACCGATATGCCCAGATACTTAAAAGAAGGCGGCCTAGATTCACATCCAACAGCAGACGCCATAGCCGTGACTTCTGCCGCATTTACTCCTAATCCGAAAAGCTTTGATTTTCTTAGGTTTATTTTAAGCCCCGAACAAATGTAAAAACACTTGAGAATATTTACCACCTTTTCCATATTTCGCGAGTCCCATTCACCCATTAAAATGGCGTCATCGGCGAAGAGGAGGTGGGAAATAACCCAAATCCACTAACATCTGGTCTTGATTACGATTGCTACCATAGCTCGTTCATCACCGTTGATAGGTTAGAGAACAAGACAAGAAAGAGTCTTAGGGTTTTCTGAGATAATAAAGAGTGGCTGTAAAATTAAAATAGGGTTTACACATTGAAAGATTGAATCTTATATAGGATCCAGAATATGTAAAACGACTCAAAAAGATCCGAATGGAAAATCCACGCGGCTTCGCATCACAGTTAAGATGTTTTCAACATATTGATGCTTAAAATCATTGTACCCGATGCTTAAGATGGTTGTACATGTTGAAAAATAGGTAAAATGATTATATTACCCTTCTACTATACCTTATAATATAGTGTGTGTGTGTATTCATGAAAGAAAACGCGGGATACATGATACTCTCTCATAAGTCTGCCTTTTTATTATTCAAACCAATAAATAAATTTTAATTTATTTCTTTACTTAGTGATTCTTATCCATTTCATTTTTGATGATTTCTATGAGGTCATTTCCTTTACAACTATACTCATTTTTAAATTAATTGCCTAAATTCAATTTAATATATTTATACTATGTTATTGCAAATAAGCTAATAGAAATAAATTACTAGGCATATTTTGAAAATGTTTAATGCCTAACCGAATAAATTATATCATTAAAAATATTGACTCTTTTCTGAAATATGTATTGATATGTTATTAAATTTAAATTGCGTTTGCGTACCTTGAATTAACCTATTTTCAAATATTTAATCATTCATTCTAAGTTTAAAACTATATTTATTATAATATTTGACGATCAATATACACTACATAAATGAAAACAATAGGGAGCATATATTATTCACTAGAATCATATATCTTTTGATATTTCTGCCTCTCTCCCCTTAATTATGGACATTTACTTATTATAGATTAACCAACTAAATTAATAAAAGATATAATGTTTTAAAATTAACTTAACAAAATTTATAACTGTCACATCAATACTTATTTTTCTTAAATACATATCTTGACGACTGTATATGTTAACAAATTACATTAAATTTTATTTTAATCGTATATTGCACGAATTTATTCAAGGGTACAATGCATATATTATTTTTAAAAACATTAATTTTATTATTATGAATTATATATTACATTTATCAACCCGTGTAATACACGGGATTGTAACCTAGTGTTTTTAAGTGTGTGTGTGTGTACATTATAGAGAGAGAGGAAAAAAACAAATACTATTATTGTAGTGTGCTGGCCTTAGGGTTGTATTCAAGGCGAGCCAGGTTGAGAACAAGCTCAATCTCCAACATAAATGACCTAGCTTTGCTTAGCTCGTTTATTTTAGCAAGTTGAAAAGGTGAGCTTAAGCACGGCTCGTAAAAAGTCAGAACAAGTTCCAGCCTTATCAAGTTTGGCTCGTTAGTTTTTAATTTTTTATACGAATACCAGTAACATAAAAAATTACACGTCCCTTTTCAAGAATTCTAAATAATGTCATGTATCAGTACAAAATATTTTCTTCTGATTTTAATATATTTATCTATATCTTTACCAGTGTTGTAGAACTCGCTAAGCGCTAGTCGGCCGTTGGGGTATCGACTAGGGATTAATCAGGATTAATCGGGATTAATCGGATTGGATTTTTATATATATTTTCCAAATTTATACATATATAATTGTAATTGTATACCTTATATGTATAAATTTAGAAGTTTAGGGACCAAATATAAACTAGTGAATATGGAAGGGGGGTTAAATATTAAAATACCTAAACTTAAATAACCCTAATCACCCCTATCGTTCACCATATCCCATTTTTTCTTCCACGTTCCTTCTTAAATCGTAAGGGACCATCAGCCGCAACTAGGGTTCATGGAGTTTCATCGATTTTGCTTCTAAAACGTGGATTATCATCAAATTTTGAGGTTAGAACTTGTTTTATTTGATTAATTTGCTCCAGTTTTGACCCGTTCGAATTCATTTTTACCTAATTTTGAGTTTTTAGGTCCGACTAGGACCAATTTGGTCTGACTAATCGGTGATTAATCGTACACTGATTAATTGAGTGATTAGCCCAAAATTAATCAGTAAAGTGAGGACTAGCGATTAATCACCGATTAATCGGTGATTAATCGGGATTTTTACAACCTTGATCTTTACTATACTATTAAGTTATAATCTATATCTATATCTATACTTCTATACTACATTATAAAGGAAGAGGCATGGACAAATATGTTCAAATTATCCAAAGTTAAGATGGCATACCAAAGGTTTCTTTACAATTTCCTAAATTTTACCATTTTTCTTCCATAAATGCCCTAGAAGATAATCAACTTTTATATGAAAATGGAACTCAACCAAACTAAATAAACACATAGGATAACAATATTTTTGAACAAATTTCATATAATGGCGATGAAAGATAATAATTTATGTTATCACAATGAATAATCTTATCTCAGCTAAACTTGTATGAGTTTTAGAACTTTGCCATAATAATAGTTATATTATATACCCTTTTCATATATATGCATCTACCCAACGGCAAGGTGGACGGGATGGTTCAACTCACTAGCTACAGTGGCCAAATTTTTAGCTGCTGGTCAGGTTGGGCAAGTCTATTACAAACTTACAGGTTGAACAGTAACCTTCATATGATAGTGTATACAATATCATATTATTACTACATGCTTTTGTCATATAAATAAACTTTACCATTTAGCAGGTGTCTTTAATGACACAGTTATGTAGATATGCGATGACCGGACAACTTAAACAAGAGTGATGTTTATGTTCATATTGGTCTGTTACAGTAACATATCTTTGGTTCATTAAGATTTGTTCAATAATGAGTACATGGTTTTTTTTTTTTTTTTTTGTGAACTGCAATCAGTTGTAAGTGGCAGTGTACATTTTTTTCTTTTCTTTCTACGAATACTTGTTAAAACATAGTTTGCACATTTCTATTCTTTTTGCGTAAATTGCGGCAAAAAACCTAAGTATTAAATTATAATCTTCCAATTTATATATCTCCTATTAAATAAACCCTAACAATTTCATATATATTATTTATCAAATAATAATATTAAATCATAATTTTTCTACTTCTCTGTTATTTATTTTTTTTAACTATTTCTTTATTTTATTCTCTTATTAGTAACAACTTAATATTTATTCATCCAAACCCCGTATAATGCACATGGTTTTTTTAAAATAATAAGCAAGAAACAAAGTAAAATGCTATAATAAATGGTAAATCAAAGCTAATTTTAAAATTCGTCTTAAAAAATAATAAAGAATTTAATGAACACAAGTTTCATCTTATAAATAGAAGAACAAGATTAAGATCCCTTGTATCATCACAATATTATTTCTAACCATGGATAAACTCCTCGTGCCGAATAATGTTATTCCAGCAGTAATTGCCTCACTCTTCCTGTCATCACTCTTCTACTATTTATTATTCTCCAAAAAAAAACCAAACCATCGTCTTCCTCCAAGCCCCCCATCGTTACCAATCATCGGCCACCTACACCACCTCGGCCCACTCATCCACCAGTCCTTCCACCACCTCTCGGCCCGCTACGGCCCGCTAATCCACCTGCGTCTCGGTTCGGTCTCATGTTTTGTTGCGGACACTCCTGAACTCGCCCAAGAATTGCTCCAAAAGAATGACCTCGCCTTCTCGTACAGAAAACACACCTTAGCCATTGACCATATTACATACGGTGTTGCCTTTGCATTCGCACCATACGGACCGTATTGGAAGTTCATAAAAAAACTGTCCACGGTTGAGCTTCTAGGAGCCCAAAACCTTGGCCATTTCCTCCCCGTTAGAACATACGAAACCCGAGAGCTTCTACGAACGCTAACCACGAAATCGAAACAAAATGAGAGTGTGAATATGACGGACGAGTTGTTAAAACTATCAAACAATGTTATATGTCAAATGATGATGGGTATTCGATATTCTGTTATGAATAGTGAAGCTGTGGAAGCTAAAGATCTTGTTAGGGAAGTGACAAAGATATTCGGAGAGTTTAATGTTTCGGATTTCATATGGTTTTTGAAGAGTTTAGATTTGCAAGGGTTTAAGAAGAGGTACAAGGATATACATAGAAGGTATGATGCTTTGCTTGAAAAAGTTATATGTGAGAGGGAAGAAAACCGAGGAAAGGGGAATGGCAAAGATGGCAAAGGGAAAGATTTTCTAGACTTGTTGCTTGATGTTTTGGAGGATGAGAAAGCTGAGATTAAAATTACCAGAAACCATATCAAAGCCTTGATTTTGGTGAGTTTACTCCTTTACTTCTTGATGTCTTTATACAAGGATAAAATGGTTCTTTTCCATCCAATTTTTATCTTTTAATAGGAAAAATTACCAAGTTTAACATATCAATGGTCGACGTTGCCGAAATGAACATGATTTTCAAGATCTAGACCCACTAAATATTAAATAAGTAATTGTTTTCGTCATTTATCACAATTAATTTGTTAGTCCAATATGTTGTTTTGTGTCAACTGGATTGAAATTAATAGAATGGAGATTAAAGCAGAAGAAATTTAGAGAGAAATTGAGACAAGTAAATTTAAAAATTCATTTTTGCTTAAACTCAAATACACAAACACAAAGATAATATATTTGTTAACGCGAGGCTAGCTTATTTGTTAGGGACTCTTTAACTCTTAACGAGAGAGATGTTAGATTCAATCACAAGCAAAGAGGATATTAGGGTTTATTTGGCGTAGAAGAAGAAGTACGAAACATTTTCAATTAAAAAAGAATAATAGAGGTTCAAACAAAAACCTATACGATCCGTATAGGCATGTTATTTGCATAACCCTACTTTTTCAATTTGCACAAATGTTTCGGAACAAAAACCTATACGGGCAGTATAGGGTCTCAGTGCAATAAATGTTTCGGAAAACGCAAACATATATGGGCCGTATAGGCCTATATACTCTCAAACAAAATAATTGCCAGTTTTGGACCTTTATAGTTCGTATAATAATATAATTGTTGGTCATACTCCTAAAAAAATAAATTATACATAGTTGGGAGCGTGAGCTTTTTAAAAAAAAAATAACAAACGCAAGCTATAAGAGAAAAGTCAAATATGTAAAAAGTGAAATGGGTCAAAACATATACTCTTATCTAACACAAAATGCAAAAAGAAAATAACAAACTTACTACTCCTTTAAGTTTTAGTTTGTAATCATGTACGAGTTTTAGGACTCGTTTGTTGTGGTGGGACTGTTAAACCAATTAAAAAGTTGACATAAAGGCGCTGAACCACACATATATACACATTATAACTTGTCAAATTTAGACCGAAACGTAAAGCATTATTGTTCAAAAGAATTACAAAGTTATATATATACACACATATACATTGGTCGAATGATAAATAATATGATATTGACAATTACCAAAAAAGTAAATGTTGTATGACATAATCCAAAAAAAAAAGTTGTATTTTATGTCGATAGAAAACTATAAAAACGAATACTGATAACAGTTTCATGAACATGTTCCGATAACATTGATACCAACGCCGTTACAAAATTTGTAGGACGTATAAATTTGTGTTTTATCTCCATCGGAAAAACATGAAACAAATACTGATAACGATTCTGATCATAACACCTATACTGCTTCCGATAACATAGATACTGCTAACAATGTTGTTTAGTCACCGTATAGTAATTTCGAATACAACTCCACTTAATATTTATAAAAGAATTCGAGAAAAAAATATGTGACTATAGTAGAAAAAACCTTTGTTAGCAAAACATAAATACAAAATATTATGAAAAACCTTGATGACAAATTAAGAAAAAAATTATTATTCTCAATGTGAACCATATAAGAAAACCAAAGTATGTTTGCAAAAACAAAACCACATTACTATCTCAAAGTTACAAAAAACCTCAGTGATCAAATTAGAAGAAAGAAAAAATTTACTAAAAGAAATTGGTGGCCAAATTAAGAAAAATAAACGTTCATTATGTCTACAGTTATTTTTTGAATAATAGTTAAACATATATAATTTCTTAAATTTCTTGAATTACTTAATCTTGTAGAGTGTATGATCTTCTTTTTACTAAAGAACTAAATGAAATTGTTTCTTAGGACTTTTTTACAGCAGCAACAGAAACAACCGCCGTAACCATGGAATGGAGCTTAGTTGAACTTATCAATAACCCTAAGGTCATTGAAAATGCAAGACAAGAGATTGATGCAGTTGTAGGAAACAAGAGGCTAGTTCAGGAATCTGATGCACCGAACCTGCCTTATATTCAAGCAATATTAAAAGAAGTCTTTCGGCTTCATCCACCGATTCCCATGGTCATACGCAAGTCGAATGAAAGTGTCACTGTTAAAGGATACGACATCCCTGTTGGGTCCATATTATTCGTTAACATTTGGTCGATTGGAAGAAACCCAAAATATTGGGAAAGCCCATTAGAGTTCAATCCAGACAGGTTTTTAGAAGGTGGTGCTCTTAAAGGCTCTTTAGATATTAAAGGGCACACTTTTAAACTTTTGCCTTTTGGAACTGGAAGGAGAAGTTGTCCTGGTATAAACATGGCTTTGAGACAACTCCCAGTGGTGATTGCTTCGCTCATACAATGCTTTGAATGGAATGTTAATGATAAACAAGTGTTGAATATGGATGAACGTGGCGGACTAACTGCTCCAAGGGCAACTGATCTAGTGTGTCTCCCATCGGTTCGTAAAAACGCTCCATCTATGGTTTAGAGCTTGGTATTATTTGAGTATTCATATGAAGAATATTTACAGTGAATCTCGTAACAATGCTGGAGAAGTACTATAAAAGACGTATAAACCAAAAGGGAATAAATAAATATCTTGGTTAAAGCTAGGTATGTCTCATTGTGTTGCTTATAATAATGGTAACGACCTAACGAGTATCCTTCATGTACAATTGTCTCTTACGTTTATCTAAACAATTTGAAGTAAAATTTATATATATAGTATCATGTATGTTTTGGGTAAATATATGGATATTGTTGAGGCTTCATAGTGACGCTATAGTTGTTGGCACAAGACACGATAAAAACACACGAATCAAACACAAACAATTTACAGATTAGTCTGTTTCATACTCTTTGTATTATTAACTATTTTTGTGTTTTAAAAACTAGAAACAAGACCACACATAAAAACTTTTCATAAGACTGTGTTGCGTGCCGTGAGCGAGTGGGCGCGAGCGGCCAATTGATTCACATGGCTCGCGAACAACACAACACAAATGCTTGAAGCCTTCCGCGAGTGAGCCCACGCTACGATGCTCGCATGGGTTAGCGAAGGGAAACTAGACGTTGGCTGGCTGTTGACCGTTGGCAACGGCTATAATAGCATATTATATTTAGTATAATTGTAAATTATAATTGTGTGATTATCTCTTCCACAATTAGAGAGATTGCTTTGTATTATAAATATTTTATAAATTAATAGAGGAGGCAAGGGTTTGTATTCTATCATGGTATCATACCAGGAACCCTAACCTCCCTCCCTATTCTTTCGATCCCTCCCATTTTCCCTATCATTCTGCCTGCTGTCGCCACTTCTTGGCCTATTGCTTTTTCTTCTCAACCATATTGTATTGTCTTGTAACCTTCTTTAACCTCTTGATTCATCATGTCCACTAATTCAGCCACCTCCTCTACCATCATACCCTCTATCACCGTTGAATCAAAATTACATCCGGTCACCACAGTCTCAAACATTAAGAATTTTGTCACAATAACCCTTGAAATTGAGTCCTCCTAATACTCCTCATGGGCTACCCTATTCAAGATTCATTGCAAAGCCTTTATGGTTGATGACCATCTCAAACCCCGACCACCTCCAACCGAACCCACCGCCGCTGAATCCTCCACCAAACTACTAGATGATTGGGATCGTATTGATGCCATTGTTCTATAATGGATCTACAGTACGATCTCCAATGATCTACTCCACACCATAATCAATAACACATCCAACGCCCATGAGGCCTGGGTAGCCATTGAAGATTTGTTTCATGATAACAAAAGTTCCCTTGCAATCCATCTCATGAACAAATTTTCGAACACTAGGTTAGACGGTTTCCCTAACATGTCGGCCTATTGTCAAGCCCTAAAAGTATTAGCCGACCAACTTGCTAATGTTGATGCGCCTGTGGATAATGATCGCTTAGTCTTACAGTTGCTTGCGGGTCTGAATGAACAATACGAAGGTATATCTACTATCCTACAAAACCAACAACCCATCCCATCTTTTTACAATGCTCGTTCTAAATTAATTCAAGCCGAAACAAATAAAGCTGAACGAGCCTTACATGCCTCTAAAACCGCCTCCTCGGCTCTCACCGCTACCACTAGTCGCCCACCATCCAACGAACCCAACCAAACCAAGGACTGGTCCTACGAACGCGGTCGCGGCCGCTCCGGCCACCAGGGTCATGGACGTGGCTATCCTGGTTGATCCCCATATCAGCCTACTCCTTTTTGGCTTTCGCCATTTTTTCCTTGGGCCAATCAGTGGCTCACAGCACCATATAATGGACCCTCATACTCCCCAAATCCCTCGGCCCATCAACCCCATATAACAGCCCATCAGTACACACCTTGGCCCACCCCTCCATGCCCCTTCCCTACTTCAGGTCGGCCCAACAGCAATACTTCGGCCCAGCAGGCAGGTTTACTAGGCCCAAAGCCACAACTAAATAACTATGCAGCTTACAGTCCCACGGATATTGAGCAGGCTTTATACACCATGTCGCTGCAGCAACCTGACCCTACACAGTACATGGACACCGGTGCCTCCTCCACAATGCCTGATGAACAAGGTGATTTCCATTCTTTTTCTAACTCTTGCATTTCTCAAAATATTATTGTAGGTAATGTTAATACGATTCCGGTTTTAGGACAAGGTACAAAATACCTTCCCAAACCTTTTCCACCATTTGTCCTTAAGAATGTCCTTTACTCACCCAAATTAATCTAAAACCTTATTTCAGTCCGTCGTTTTACTAGGGATAAGTCTGTGTCTGTTGAATTTGACGCGTTCGGTTTTCTTGTGAAGGACCTCAAGAAGCGGACTATACTCCTGCGATGCAACAACAACGGTGATCTCTACCCTCTGGTGCTCGGGTCCTCATCTACTTCACCCACTAACTTTGCTGCCATCTCTGCTGACCTATGGCACCAACGTCTTGGTCATCCGGGACGTCAGTCTTTACATTCACTTAAAACTGCTACTTATGTTTCTTTTCATAATTCCAATAATAATGTTTGCGACTCTTGTGTTTTTGGTAAAAGTATTAGATTACCTTTCTTTGCTTCTACTTGTGTTTTTCAACCGTTTGACATGATTCATAGCGATGTTTGGACTTCTCCTATTGTTAGTACGTCTGGTCATAAATATCCGTTTGACATGATTCATAGCGATGATTCATAGCGATGTTTGGACTTCAACCGTATGGTTTTCATTCTTTGCAATTCCCTTCCTCCCCTCTGACGCCGTCATTTCCCCTATCGTTAAGTCAATGACATTTTTATTCTTTCAATTTTAAAACTTTTTCTCCCATTTTCATCCCTCCTCCATTTCATCTTTTTCATCCAAACAAGTAACTTTCTTTTGCTAGATAAATTCATTTCCCATTGATCAATTTGCTAACACGGTCTCCATCACGTCGCCCCCACCAAACATTCCCATCAAGGGACTTCTTTGGTTGGGGCGGAGATTGGTCTCACGTGCCCATGGTGTCGTTGGCCTAAATGTGGTTGGCCCATGGTGTGTACGCCCTACCTACGGTGTGCGCATATAATGTGGATATGTGTGACCATTGGGGGGCAAAAGTAAAGTTGCACTAGTTTTAACGTTATTTTACTAATTTCGTGAAAATAACGTTAAAAACGACGGATGGTTAATCATGCATCATGTGGTGGCGTGGATAGTCAAAAGACAAAGGGGTACATGCACCGATCGGGTTTGTTCCGATTGCTAGTGTTTTGTGCCTTATGTCCAAGGCTTGATACCAAACCACATCGAGCCGGGGGTCTCACTGGAAGCAGCCTCTCTATTCTTAGGGGTAGAGGTAAGACTGTCTACATCTTACCCTCCTCAGACCCTACCTTAGCTTTACTATAGGTGGGATTAACTGAGTATGATAATGATGATGATGGTAATTTTTATCTTCAGATAAATCAAAAAGCCTTTAGATGAAATCAAATACTTACTTTAACATAATCAAATTAATTCATCACTAATAACAAAATCATGATGAACTTACATCATTGTAGCAGCTCCACCAACAATTAATTATAGTTCTTTGGACATTAACATGTTGGCTCTCAATATGTCTAATACAAATCTACAAACATACAGTTACTAAAATCATGCACAAACAGATACAAGATACAGAGAATTACATACATGCAGATATATATATATATATATATATATATATATATATATATATATATATATATATATATATATAGGTTTAGGATCATGTACAAAGTACATTTTTCATGAGAAGTGTGAGAAGGACTAAGAATTGACATGTAGACATCATGTTTTGGATTTAGGAATGATTTTTTAGGTTGTTTTAACTTGAAAAACACCAAACACAACAATCTAAAACACAATACAATGTATTATAGTCATTAAATTTAAAAAACAGCTAAAACACACTACTTAACGCTTAAAACACACTGCTAATGTTCTTAGCATGGTGTTTTAAGTTTTAAGCCTAAAATACATTGTTTTCAGGTTTTAATTGTTATGTTTGGTTTTTTTATAGGCAAAACAATCCAAAACATCACGACTATGTTCAAAAAATGATGCCTAAGTATCAATTTTTAATCCTTCTCACACTTCTCACAAAAAAACCACTTTGTACACGATCTCGACCCTATATATATATATATATATATATATATATATATATATATATATGATAGTGTTTCTAAAATGTAAACCTACTTGCGAACCTAATACAAATACGTGTCTTATGAATACTAAACCTAGTTGCAAACCTCACCCATATAATTGTAAACATATATCCCCTTCACTGCCTAGGGTATAACTCATTGTTGCAACACCGGATCCCCCTTTGACCGATTGCCACACGCCGCTAGATCCTCCCCCGTCGCAGCATCCTCTATATAGACCCCGCCTAATCCCACCATCGGCGACTAATCGTCCATTTGTAACATTGTTTCACTCCATCTTAAATACTCACAAACAACAACATACACAACCCATAAGCCATGCGTTCCGCCACCACCTTACAAGTTGTTGCTAGAAATAATGGTCCGAAGAGGGTGTGAACGTTCCAAGCTTGAAGGCTTGAACTTGTAGCATGAAAGAACTTGTTAGGAGGGGTCCAGAGACTATTCTCTGGACCAACCACACTTCGACGCTCAACATTAGTAGAATATAATAGATTATATATATTTAGTAATGTTATTATTTGTGATTATTGGTCATTATCTCTTACCACGGTTAAGAGATAACATTGTATTATTTATACCGATTCAATGAATGAGAAAGACACGGGTTTGAATTCTATTATGGTATCACGAGTCCAGTGTGCCAAACCCTAATATCTTTTCCCTGCCATCACCTCTTCTTTCCTGGTCGATCTTCTACATCGACTGACGTATCTCTTCCACTTCTTTAATCTTCTTGCTGACCACCAACCTCTCTTTTTTTTCCTCCTTATCCAATACCAATCCACTCACATTAATCCAATATTAGTTTGTTTTTCCTTTTGTTGCCTACCCAATATTCACAAACATATTCTTTAATCCCTTTTGTCGCCTACCTAATATCAACCCAAACCCTCTGTTTCTTTTCATCATAACATAATACTTGTGACCCATTATTTTTCTGCAAATTAATACCATTCAAGAGAATAATATTAAGTATCTATTCATCTTTGTAGTATTATCTATCCTACCCATCCCTCCCTTTTTTTTATCACTTATCATTCACAATGACTGACAACACCTATTCACATAATTGGTATTCACCTATCTCTCCTAGGCCCACTCCCTATACCCCGTGGCCTCCACAGTGGCCGCCTAGCCTATACCCTTACCCACAAGCCCACCAAGCCCAACACCCACCTTCTTGGCCCATACCTCCTTCCCCTTACCCATCTTTCAACAAGCCTACATATAACAACACCCAATCCGGATTGCTAGGCCCAAAACCCCAACAGTCCCATACCGCCTACAGCTTACAACAACCGGACCCCATTCAATATATGGACACAGGAGCTTCATCCACCATGACACACGAGCAATGTGACTTTCATTCATTTTCTAATTCTTGCTTGTCTCGTAATATTATTGTAGGTAATGGTGAAACAATTCCCGTACTCGGACAAGGCACAAAATACCTACCCAAGCCTTTCCCACCCTTTATATTAAAAAATGTCCTTTATTCCCCTAGACTTGTCAAAAATTCAATTTCTGTCCGTCGTTTCACTACAGACAATTCTGTTTCTGTAGAATTTGACCCGTTTGGTTTTCTTGTAAAGGATTACAAGACCAAGGCACCACTCCTACGATGCAACAGCAGTGGTGATCTATATCCCTTGCTGTTCGGGTCATCCACCTCCCAACCAACTGCCCTTGCTGCTATCTCCTCACAACTCTGGCATCGCCGTCTTGGCCACCCAGGACGTGCACCTTTAAATACTTTAAAAACTTCTAATGTTTTAGACTTTGATACTTGTTCTAAGAATATTTGTCAGTCTTGTATTTTTGGTAAAAGCATTTGTTTACCTTTCTTTCCGTCTAGTAATGTTACTTTACAATCGTTTGACATTATTCATAGTGACGTGTGGACATCACCCATTGTTAGCTCCTCAGGCCATAAATATTATGTGTTATTCCTTGATGATTATTCTATTTTTTTATGGACCTACCCCATTACACAAAAATCACAAGTTTTCCCATCCTTTACACACTTTGCCTCTACCATTAAAACCCAATTTGAACGTACCTTTAAAACATTCCAATGTGATAATGGTGGTGAGTATGTAAACCATTCCTTTCAAAACTTTTTTACAACCAACGGTATCCTCTACCGTCTTTCTTGCCCCCACACATCATCCAAAAACGGTAAGGCTGAGCGAAAAATTAGAACCATAAATAATACGGTCCGCACCTTAATGGCTCACGCTTCACTTCCCACCTACCTATGGCATTTTGCACTTGAAACCGCCACATACCTCCTAAACATCCTCCCTTCCAAAACCACACACAATAAAACTCCAACAGAACTTTTATACTTGTCCACACCCACTTATGATCACCTCCGTGTCTTCGGTTGCCTATGTTACTGTAACGTCCCGTTACTTTCGAAAATATTAAAAAGATATTAATAATAACATAATATATAATTCGCACGACGATCTTAATCTATTAACAATAATATATCATCAACAAGAGATATGTTTTTATTCTTTAATGAGTTAAATCATTTAAATACGATATTATAGTGTCGAAAATAACAAATACGTGTTGTATGTAATGACGTGTTAAATGACCGACGCTTAGCGAACCTTTATCAATTAAACGCGGCTATAAATAAAGTAAGTGATACTAATATTTTAAGCAACTAAACGGGTGGAGTTGTTGCGAGAGACCTGATTTAACGAGTTCGAAAACGCGGCACACAACCACTTAACCTAAACTAAAACCCTATCTATTTAAACTCATTTACTCATCTTCTCCTCCATCTTATTAACTCAAAACCCTAGCCTCCTTAACAATACCTACACCTCTTCACCATCCCCTTAATTCTTCTCCTCCTTTCCCTTCTCCTTTCTTCCCCACAATATTCAAACCCCACCTCCTCCATAAATAGGAAGCAGCGACAAACACAAGAAGACACCACCGAACCACCATGTTTAACTCCCTTTCTCATCCTAGGCAGCGCCGCCGCCAACTGCCACCACCACTCCAGAAACAATCATCAACCACCACCTGAACCGCTTACATCCTCTCTCTCTCCCTCCTTCTTTATAATCACTGGCGGCGTCATTCAACCAACCACCTTGAAGCCACCATAAAACACATCCATGTCTCTTCCTCCCTCTCGCTATAGTTCAGTGACCGGAATCAGGTTCCGATCGAACCTGTCGGCTCACCACAACAGACCTCATCCCCTGCCCCCTTCCGGTTGTGAGACGCTCCATCGCAGCAACAGCAAGACCCGACCCGACGTTTGGATCTGGGTTTCTACCCACCACCGCCATTTAGAGAGAAAGAGACCCGCTGGGTCAGGTCATGGTGACGGGTTGTTTTAGTGATGGCGCACGACATTGATGATGGTCGTGATTGGTTCAGAAACAATTCTTTTTTTTTCTTTTCTTGGTTTAATCTGATCGTTTTTTTGGTTCCGGGTCAAGGATTGGCGGTTTCGGCTGGTGGGGATTGTTTTGGCTCTGTACTAGCTCGGTGACCGAAGACGGTAACGATGACTGAAGACTGATCGATGGTTGGGCGTTGTTGGGTTGCTGATTCCGGGTCAAGTTCACGCTACAGCGTCATCGATCGGGTAGTCGAGACTCAAGTCAACAAGTCAAGGATGGTCAAGTCCGGTTCTGTCAAGTTTAGTTGTAACACCCCAACCGATGGCGGAAACATCGGGATGTCACGTATTGATGATTGTTCAGTAGCTCATGGTAAATAATAAATTTCATTTTATGATTTAGATAAATTACATACAATTGTTCTACAAGAATTCGTACAGCAAATTGAATAAAACTATGCACACATCTTCAAGCGTTAGCTCAAATCTTCAAGCAAGTAGAACCTGAAACATGTTAAGTTGAAAAATATTTTAGGTCAACAAAAGTTGGTGAGAATTACATAGGTTTTGATAATCGAATAAAATTGTTGTGCAATTCATGTGCCATGGCAATCTAGTCCATATGTGAAAACATACTAGAAGTAAATCGTGTGCATAATCAACCATTGTGACTGTTGTATTGTGGTACATCCCATACGCTCATGGTTCACTCGTTTATATTGCAGTAACAAACACCCACGCAACCTTTGTATGAGGCACGTATCTGGGTGGGATTGTCAGTCCAATAGATCTATCAATGTATACCGTTTGGCTGATGAATGTTTATGCTAGAATTGTGCTTACCCTAGTCATGTTCAAGACATAATGCAACATAGAAATACACATAGACACGTTGATGATTGAATTGCATAAATAATGTTGTAACATGTTTCACCCCAAAAATGGTGATAAATAGAAAAGGGGCTGTGTAAAACTCACCTTAGCAAAATGTTATATCTGTTGAAAAGATTGAATAATGGTGTTGCCCAAATGTGTCAAGTATCACCCTATAATAAGGTAATAAATATGTCTAAGTCTATCTAGTCTACAAATGTATAAGTTCTAGGGCTTCGAATTTGGGGATAAATGCTCGTTTGATTAATATTAAAATTGTTTAATAATTGAGAGAATTTTTGTAAATAAATAAACAAAAATTCTTTTTATGAAATTTAAATTTAAGATGGTCACAATAATGTGTTTAAAGTATAAAAATAATTTTTACAAAATTATTTTCTTTAAAATAGAATATTAATTCTATTTATAACAAATTGTCAAACTTTAACTTTAATATTTAAAAATACTAAAATTAAAGAATTATTAGTTTAAAAATTATATTTCTGTTCCAAATAATCAGAAATAATTTCTATAAAATTTTGGTGCAAAAATATTAAAAATTGAATTTATTATGATTTAATTATGATTAAAACTAACAAAAATTGATTAAAAATATTAAATAAATGATTTTTCAGAATTAAAAATCATTTCAGAAAAGTTTATCATTGTACAAACTCAGGATAATTTTTGTGGAAATTTATAAAATGGTTTTGATATTTTAATGGAATTTTATAAATATAATAGAATAAAACTGATTTAATTATTATATATATTAAATAAATTAATTTTTGAAAACTAAAAATTGTAGGTGGAACATTTATATCAGATTAACTAAAAGTAATTTTTTTTAGAATTTATAAAAGGGTTTTAATAATTAAAAACGAATTTATAAGATTAAATGTATTATATATAATTATTTGTTAAAAATGAAAAAGAAGCAAAAAAGGGGACGCCACTGCCGGGACTCGAACCCGGGTGGCTTGGGAGGCAAGCATCAGTCACAACCACTTGGTCCAGACCAGTGATTGTGATTATTTCTGTTATATTTAAAATAAATATACTAAGCAGAATCAGTTTATCCCCAATTTAAACATCACGAGCCCTAGCTTTATCAATTGTCTGATTCACACATCAATAGCCCGATTAATCATAGGGCTATTGATGTGTGGATGCCTATGATCAAAACCCACTAAATCAATTAAACTTACAAAGCTGTTATGATGACGATTGATCGGTCAACCTTGAAAGTCAAAAACACGATCGCAGATCAAGATCAGAGTGTTTATGTGAAGAATTGGAGGTTAAGAGAGGAGTATTGGCGAGTTGTGATGGCTCGTGAATGTTCAATTTATAGCATTAAGGCCTGGAACGATGATTTGGTAAGAGTTGACCAAACATTGAAGGTTATACGCGTATTTGATAATTTAGGTATCAATTGATTGATAATCAACGTGTATCCTAGTCAGAAAGGGCCGAAGATTTTGATTCCATGTCAATTTAGATCAAACACGCGCGAATTAAGCTAATTAGATTGGTCAAAATGGGAGTTTTATTTTTTTTTTTGGTCAACCTTCGTGTCTGTTGCTGCACGTCGAAGCAGACCAGACAGAATGAGGGTGGCTTTTATATAAATTAAGTTGGGTTTAAACCAACTAAGGGGTGTGGCCCAGGTGGTGTTAACGTGTGTGTGTGTGGGGCTTGGCTCCGGTTCGAGCCTCAGGAGAAGCATTCTTTTCTCCTATTTTTTTACAGTAAAAGGGGAGGGTAGAAAAGAGTTGGGCCGGCCTGATGGGCCTTGGGCCATGCTGTGGGCTTAGTTCCACACACAAGTGGGGTTTGATTTGGGCTCAAATGATGTGTCCAAGTATAAATATCTATGAGATATTAATATTATTATTATTATTATTTTAAACCTTTATATATATATATATATATATATATATATATTTATATGTATATGTATGAATAATTATCATTGTATTAGGGTTCAAAATATCACCAAAAATAATAATAATAAAATGTGTCGTAACGTACAATTATTTAATGCGAAATGTTACATTAGTCAACGGCCAAACCTGGTCAGATCTATAGATACTCGGTTCGAGGCGCGTACGTGTCGGTTCGCGAGTTGTTTGCAGAAAGGTATAACTCGCACCCGTGTATTTGGTTTAGTAACCTTCCGTGTTATTGTTTATATATAAATATTATGAACTTGTAACGAACCGAACCTACTTGTGACGAATCATTAAATTGTAGAAATAATTGTTCGAATATATATTTGGATATATAAACTTTTTTTTTAGCGAAACATATATTTCTTAACTCTAAAGAGTTGGTGAGTTTGTGTCGCGTGTTATAGAAATGGACAAGTAATATGTTAGTAATATATGGGACATTGGAATAGCCGAAGTGTATAATATCTACGTGTATATTTATAATTATCAAAAACGACTATTCAAGTTTTAAAACTAATCGATTTATTATTTTGTTTTCGGACTACCGTCTAATGACTAACTTATAGTTATGTGAATTATTATGACGACTATCAAATGTTGGACTATATATTTATTTTACTTGTCGAAAAGTTTAGTTCCTCGTTTGTTTTATAATGAGTAAACACTTATCGTGTCAAAAAGCTTAGTCAAATTATGTGTCGTCAAATTGAACAATTGAGTTTTTGGGAAAAATATAGACAACTTGAGTTGTCTGGTTTTATACAAAAACAGAGGAAACTCTGCCCAAATTTTAATAAAATGTAAGACACATGCGAAGCATTTAAATCTATAAATTCGTACACTTAAAACTAGGTTTTACAAATAAATTATATCCAAACCTCATATTATCATGATAGAAATATATTTATTACGAGACGAGTTAGACATGCATTATATTAATATCCAAATGTTCCGTTTACAAATAGTTTCAAGACGAAATTCTAAAGATTTCATTAAAGCATATATTTTATATAACTATACTTACGCATATTTCGAGAAAACAAAACCAAGTCATATCGGTTCGTCAAGTTATAAATACTTTAAGACGAGTATTGTTTTCAATACGAGTCTAGGTAGTTGGATAAGCTATCTTTACAACCAAGAAACGAAACAACCATATTTGCATTAGAATTTAAGGCATCGTTTATTTGTAATAGGATACAAGAGTTCAATTAATCCAAGTTCAGACTTGTTGCTACTTGCTAGTACTTGCACAGTGAATTTCAGGTGAGTTTACATAGCCCCTTTTACCATTTCACTATTTTGGGGTGAAACATGTTACAACATCAATTTACAATTCAACATAAGTGTCTATGTGTTATTCTATGTTGCATTATGTCTTAAACATTACTATGGTAAGCACAATTATTCTAGCATAATCATTAACTCCGTACAAGCCAACGATACACAATGATAGATCTATTGGACTGACAATCCCACCCGGATACGTACCTCCTACATAGGTAGCGTGGGTGATTGTTATCGCATAACATAATCGAGTGAACCATGAGCGTATGGGATGGACCACAATATTCTAGTCACAAGGGTTGATTATGCACTCGATTTACTGCTAGTATGTTTTCACATATGGACTAGACTTGCCATGACACTTGAATTGTACAAGTTTTTATTCAATTATCAAAACCTATGTAATTCTCACCAAGTTTTGTTGACCCAAAATATTTTCAAACTTAACATGTTTCAGGTTATAACATGCTCGAAGATTAGAGTTAATGCTTGAAGATGCGTAGCTAGTATTTTTCATTTTGATGTACAAAGTCTTAGAACAATTGTATGTAATTTATTTAAATCATTTATTGAAACTTATTATTTACCATGAGCTACTGAACAATCATCAATACGTGACATCCCGATGTTTCCGCCATCGGTTGGGGTGTTACAGTTACCCACTCCACCCATATACCACAATACATAAACTTGAAAACCGCTCCCACCCTTGTGTTTTCCTCGGGTATCCACCAACTCACCGTTGTTACCGTTGTCTTGACTTAACCACCAAACAATTCTTTATTTCTCGCCATGTCGCCTTTGACGAGACCACCTTCCCCTTCGCCCAAACTGTTGGACCCGCCCCTACCTACGAGTTTTTGGGTGACCCCTTTCCACACCATCTATGCCCTCACCTTAATACCACTGTTAGACCTGGACCACATACATTCGCCCCTAACCCACCTATATCACATTCCAGCCCAACTCCAAACACTTCCGGCCCACTGCCACCCACGCCCCCAACTCCCTCAACCAACCCGCCCCAGCCCATGATTACCCAATCCCCTACACCCTCTGGCCCATCTCAACCAATGCCGCAATCCAACCACTCAAGCAGCCCAGCCGAACCCATTCCTCACCCACCTCCGCCCACAGCCCAACCAACCGCACCATGCATACCCGCTCGATGAGCGGCATCCACAAACCCAAACATCCCTTTAACCTTTCTACTTCCACTACACCCGCCATAATACCTATACCCAAAACCCCCCACCGATGCCCTGGCCAGTCTGGAATGGTTTTCCACCATGACTACCGAGTACAATGCATTAATTAGAAACGGTACATGGGAGTTAGTACCTCGTGCCCCTAACATGAATATTATACGTTCCATGTGGTTGTTTAAACATAAATTCAGGTCAGACGGGACATTAGAGCGATACAAAGCACGTCTTGTGTGTGATGGTCGCTCCCAACAGGTTGGCATAGATTGTGGTGAGACCTTCAGTCCAGTTGTTAAACCGGCCACGATACGTACTGTACTTTCTCTCACCCTATCTAAGGGCTGGGCAGTGCATCAGTTAGACGTTACCAATGCATTCTTACATGGAAATTTACAGGAAACCGTCTACATGCACCAACCAATGGGGTTCAGGGACAGAAATTTTCCGGATCATGTGTGTCTTTTACGCAGGTCACTTTTTGGGTTAAAACAGGCTCCACGGGCGTGGTATCAACGATTCATAGAATATGTTTTATCTTTGGGCTTCTTAAATAGCAGGTGTGATGCTTCACTCTTTACTTTTCAACAGGGCAGCGACACGGCATATTTACTACTTTATGTAGATAACATACTTCTGGTCACCTCCTCTGACAGTCTTCGTCAGCGGCTCATGGCAAATCTTGCTACTGAATTCGCTATGAAAGATTTGGGGCCTCTTAGTTATTTTTTGGGCATCTCTGTGACTAGACAGAAGAACTCCATGTTTCTTTCACAGCAATCCTATGCTATAGATATTATTGCTCGAGCAGGAATGCAATCCGACAACCCAGTGCACACTCCAGTTGATTCGAACGCTAAGTTAGGTGCCTCGCCAGATGAACCATTTTCGGACCCCACACTATATCGGAGCTTAGCAGGTGCTTTACAGTACCTAACTTTCACTCGCCCTGACATTACTTATGCAGTCCAGCAGATTTGCATGCACATGCACGCCCCTTGCACCGCTCACTGGCACGCTTTGAAGCGCATTATCAGGTACATTAAGGGCACTGTTACTTTTGGTTTATCATTGGGTCCTTCTACCGCGACATCTTTGGTGGCCTACACTGACGCTGATTGGGCCGGGTGTCCTGACACTCGCCGCTCAACAAGTGGTTACTGCATTTATTTTGGTGAAAACTTAATTTCTTGGTCCTCTAAGCGTCAGCCCACAGTTTCTCGCTCCAGTGCCGAGTCCGAATACCGCGGCGTAGCCAATGTAGTTGCTGAAATTTGTTGGTTACGAAACCTGTTACTTGAGTTATCCGTTCCAATATCTCGTGCGACTATGGTCTATTGCGACAATGTCAGTGCTATTTACTTATCAGGAAACCCAGTGCAGCATCAGCGTACTAAGCACATCGAGCTGGACATTCACTTTGTTTGGGAGCAAGTTCAACGAGGTCATGTTTGCATTCTACACGTCCTATCCAGATATTAGATCGCAGATATTTTTACAAAGGGACTGCCATGTATATTATTTGAAGATTTCAGATCCAGTCTCAGCATCCGGTCTCCTCCCGCTTCGACTGCGGGGGTGTAATAGATTATATATATTTAGTAATGTTATTATTTGTGATTATTGGTCATTATCTCTTACCATAGTTAAGAGATAACATTGTATTATTTATACCGATTCAATGAATGAGAAAGGCACGGGTTTGAATTCTATTAGAATATCCCATATAAACATGTATATAAGTAAATGGATAATAAATATATAGATATATAGATATGTATATATATATATGAGTATTAGATGTAAAGAAAGTATAATGCATGGAGGAAGTGATTGTTGAAACCCAACGGTTAGCTAGGAGATGATGCGATATCAGACTTCCTAACTTGATGGCTTGACACGGCTGTAAGAACCGGAGTGGTTGTGAGAACCGGCAAGGTTGTGAGCTACTAGTAAGGTAATGCAGCAACTCATGTGCCCATTGGCTTAGAGGTTTCGAGGCTTCAAGACCTGAGAGTTTAACTACGGAGGGAGGGAGGGAGAGAGAGGGGGGCTTGGTCTAATGTTCACCCTACATAATTCCATTGATGGTCTTTAGGACTTTAGGTACACTGTTTAGTACTAGTAAAATGTACCCGCGCTTCGCGGCGGGTATTATTATGAGCGACGCAATGGGTAAATTAGATTGGAAAATTATAAAGCAAAACTATATTAGCCTTTCCAAACGTTCATTAAAAACCCATGTCACCTTTAATACCGCATATGTTAGAGTATACCCCATGACCTTACATTAACAAACCCATGTCCATACATTACATTAATACCATAAATATAACAAAAGAAATCAAACTTACCTGTAATTGTATACCCTGATGCATTATGCATAGCTTCTATATTGATTGCTTTTCTATGAGTTATGCATTGCAATACAGTGACATACTTCCAAATTGGTAAAATAGATTAAAACTAAAAAGAATAAAGTAGTTAAAGAAAAAACAGTTCAAATGGGTCAAACACATAGGATTATTTACCAAACAGTTCAAATCAATAACATATATATAAACCAAAGGCGCGCAGGTTCAGATTACTACCCCTGCAACCCCATTTCTACTGAATCGCATAATACAATGATACATGGTGTTGCTACAACAAATATGTGTCCGGAGAGGGTCTGAACGTTCCAAGGTCGTCAAGTTTCTGACCTCGTCTGCTGCTTAAAGGGTTAGACCAGCAGCATGAAAGAACTCGTCAGAAGAGGTAAAAGGGTTAAAGGGTTTCGGTTCACCAAACGCAAGTCGTGGTGTCCCTCTACGTTGTAAACGTAGATGGGAGGTTCAAGAGTTTTGATATTTTAGTTGTTATGATTCTGATTTGGGATCAACCCAAAGTCAGAATGTTGTTATTATTGGTTAACTTAAGAAGAGATAAAGAATAAGAGTATGATGTTGAAGAGAAGAACTCTTGATCCCAAGTTACAACTAGGGACCAACCACGTAAGCCTGATGAAGGCTGAGACTTGCGAGTAACAGAGCGTGATTCCGCATGTAGTGGCTGTTGGAGCCGGCTTGGATGTGGAATCAGCATGGTTGTAGATTGTTAAGAATGCATATCAGCAGCTCGAAGGCTTCAAGGCTTCAGCCTGCTGCTGCTGAAAGTCTTATTAAAGAGAATAACTCTAGAGAGAGTTTTAGAGAGAGAGAGAGAGTGAGAGAGGTCTTATACTCAGACCAATCTGAGTTGTATGGCATGCTTTGCCCCTCTATTTATAGAGTGGGGATGGGTAAAACCCTAATGGGCTTCCTTGTTGGGCTTGGGCTTGACCCACTCTTACATTTAATGATTTTGGTTTCTTGGGCTATTGGGCTTGACCCAATTGAGTACCCTACAACATCAGCCCCCCAGTCTAGTTTAATGTATATATGTATGTACATTATACTAGACTCAAACTATTCATTATCTTTGCGCTTTCTTCCAACTTTTGTTGTTTTGGTGAGTGTTTATTTGTAGAGACCTTCGTGTAGGTAGGATAAATATCAACAAACAAACCTTAGCATAATGAGTTTTGGAATGTGTTATCGGTTTAAACCGATAAAATTTGAAACTTGTTTAAGTTGATGATCTTGAAAGCTTATTAGGGGGTTTGAGCTGATGAGCTTGAAAGCTTATTGGCATTTAAGCTGATAAGCCCTTAGTTTGGTGGAAGCAACTGATGCGCTTGAAAGCTTATAAGGATTTAAGCTGATAAGCTTTGCAGCTTTCTAAGCCCCTATTTGGATGGAAGTTATGGAGCTTGAAAGCTTATAAGGATTTAAGCTGATAAGCTTTGCAGCTTGCTAAGCCCTTATTTGGATGGAAGCTATGGAGCTGGATATTTCTCCATTACTTGCTTCTTTCCTTGTTAGCTTGTATTAGCTTCAGCATATCGGCTATTGACCTTTTAAGTTTTCGCCTTTTGAGCTTAATTTTCTAAGCTTGTTTGTTGTATTGGCGAAGTTATCTCGAGTTGTGTGATTAAAACCATCTATATCCGACATGTATGCTCCTTTGGACGATATTCCCATAATTTTGTAAAATATCTTTTGGAAATATCTTTATTTTGGGCACAAGCCTTTAGGAGATGGTTCATTAATCAAATGACTATGGCAGTTTAAATGCTTGTAACCATCAACAAGGTAGATAAGTATCACTAGATGATTGTAGCTAGGTGCACTTACAGAGGTTTTTAGCAAGTCACGTTTTTGAACAAATGTCGAGAAGTTAATCCGAGATATGGTGGATTATTATATTGACCGAATGGTCGATTTCTAAGCTAGATAGCAAATGAGCTTCATGTGACAGAAGGAAGGTCGCATGTGTACGAAGGAAGGCTTCTTGCACATGAAGGTGAAGTACATTGCCTTGAAGGTTAACTTGCCGTGACCTGACTTGATAAAAAGCTGGTATGTGTTCTAAGCTTCGAAGGCTTTAAGCAAAGTTATTGTTTTTGTTGACTAAAGCATATAGATTTCGTCCTTTAAGCAAAGAAGTTTGGCTTGATAGCTGAAAAGCTTGTGGATTTCATCCTTTAAGCTTATGGATAAAATTCATCACTAGCCTAACTCTTTGTGCTATCAAAGTTTTGTGATAAAAGCTTTCTTATGATACAAGATATGGAATCAAGTAAGCAGAAGCAAACAAGGTCAAATAGCGAATTTCTTTGTTTATGAACCTTTGCTTTTGATTCTCATTCACAAGCTTTTTTCATAGGAAGTTGAGTGTATGACCTTGCTAGCGAGCTTCTTTGATGCGAAACTTGACGTATGATTTATGTTTGTAAGCTTCTTTCGTTCGAAGATTGATATGAGCTTCCTTCGTTCAAAGCTTGATATATAGAGCATGTCTATAAGCTTCGTTTGTATGAAGTTGAGCTTCTTTTGTT
This sequence comes from Ambrosia x helenae, assembly GCA_030844895.1. Lineage (NCBI taxonomy): Eukaryota > Viridiplantae > Streptophyta > Magnoliopsida > Asterales > Asteraceae > Ambrosia > Ambrosia x helenae. The sequence goes on along the minus strand of CM061230.1, from coordinate 13,625,798 downwards.
GTCATGACTAAGTTTCTATTTGCATTAGTTGCAACAATATTTCTTTGTGATAATGGATGATGTTCGACACGAGAACATTTAGCATCATTTTGGTAAAGTATCATTCGTTGCGTTGTTTGGGAAACCTTGTAGGGTTCCATTTGGTGTTAGCCTTAGATGACTAGAATATCAACATGTGGTTGTGGTATTATGAACCTTTCAAGCTGCTTGGGCTTGAGATGTGATGAACCTTTCAAGCTGCTTGGGCTTGAGATGTGAGAAATGGTGACCGATCATGGCCATTTGTACTAACTTTCATGTATATTGTTTTGTGTATGGCCTAGTGAGATTGTTTCACTTTTGAATTGTACCTTAGTGTATCTTTGTGATTGTGCATGTTTGCATGTTTGGATGCTTGCATGTTTGGATGTTTAGATGCTTGCATGTTTGGATGTTTGGATGCTTGCATGTTTGGATGCTTGCATGTTTGCATGTTTGGATGCTTGCATGTTTGGATGTTTGGATGCTTGCATGTTTGGATGCTTGCATGTTTGCATGTTTGGATGCTTGCATGTTTGGATATTTGGATGCTTGCATGTTTGCATGTTTGGATGCTTGCATGTTTTGTCTTTGTATTTGTTGGGGAATGTTTTACCGGTAGCACCTTCAAAGGTTGAATGCTGCAGTCATTCATCCTTAAGGTAGTCTAGGCAAACATGTCACCACCTATCCTATGTACACTTACACAAGTGTTTCAATATGTTTTCGTAAGTTTATTTTCTAAACTTAAGGAACGATTGGTGTAGGTTGTTCAAACCCGTCGATGAGATTTATAAAAGTGTTTTTTGTTTATCTCATGGAGTTGGATTGATCTAGGAACTCACCCCTTACATAGGTCCGTTTAACCCTCGAACCTATTGAGCGAAATGGCCTGGGAGCTCATCCCCTTACATGGCCCTTGCCATGGAGTTTCTTGCTAGGTTCTCAACCTGATTATAGGATAGAAAGACAAATCTTGGTGGAAAATGCTATGATTCATTCATTTCATGATAACTAAATGTTTACACAAAGAAGTGGTAGAAATCTCTTGGCCATTTGTGGTTACGTTGAACCTTTTAAGGTGATTGTCATCCCAATGTCTTGGGACTTTCTCTCCTTCTTGGTTGATTGAGCTTGTAGGAATCACCGTTGTGAGTTTCGAGCACAATGTGTCGTCCTTCCTATTTTGGACCAAGCTTTCCAAGGTTTTGTTTTTGTAACATGTAAGATGTCTTTTAGGAAGACACTCATGTGTTGTAGTAAAGTGCTTTGGCAAGGTGTTGGTGTTTTAACAAATCTACTTTGGTTGCTAAGTAGCTTGCTTTGTTATTTTGCCAACAGATTCAACGCCTTAGCATTGCGGTTTGATTCGTCCTTAATTTTCTTTTATGTATAGCAGGATGCTTCAATGCTTCTACGTTTCTAGTTTTATGCTTCTATGGGGCTTGATCCTTTTTACTACGGCTATTTTGTAGCCTTGCTTCTCAGGTTGGTTTGGGTTAGCTTGTCTTGACTTTGTAGTCTTTGTAGTAGCTAAATCTTCAGAGATGGTTGAAGGCTTAGAAGCTTCAAAATTTGTATTCATGTTTAGCTTGGGTAACATTCTTTTGATGGAGATTTTTTGGGCAAGCGTTTGCGCTTAGTGTGAGTGAGAAGCATTGATGTTTTAGCAAGAGCTTCGACGATTGAGCAAGTTGCTTTGGATAATCTTTGTTGGTATATTTTTGTTCATGCTAGAGCCTTAGTAGAAGACAAGTGTTATTATAGGTGGTTCACCTAGTTGGGAGCTCTTAGAATAGGACTTGTTTGTTACAAGGACACTTTCACTTATAGCTAGTTTGATAGCTTCTTCCTTTAGTTAAGTCATTCTTTTGCTTTTTAAATTGCGAGAAGTGGTGTTCATACTGGAGGCGAACGTATGCCTTGTTCTAACCGTGGTTTTTGTTCAAGGATTGATAAGTTGTTGCATATTAGCAAGATGCTTGTATCCGTTTCAGCTTTAGAGCAGAAGTCATGACATGTATAGCTTATTTGTCCTCCTATGCTTATTGTATAGCCTTCAAGCTTGTAAGCCTCAGTTTTTGTATCTGAAACTTCTGAATTTCTGAGCTTCAGTTGTTGTATTTGAAGTTTGCAAGCTTTTAAGCATGTGGTAGTTGAAGCGTTTAAGCTTTTGAGCTTCTTTTAATGTCTTTTGAAGCTTTTAAGCTTGTTTTGTTTATTTTGAAGCTTCTGAGCTGTTTTTGAAACTTCTAAGTATTTGAAGCTTTTAATGACATGTTCGGAGGAGTTTATGTAAGAATCATGTCAAGTCTACCAATGTTTTCATGGACATGTGATGTATTTTGACTTTTGTCATCCTTGAGGTATAAAACTTGTGTTGGTAACGAGTTTGACTTGTTGTCGAGATTTTGTAGTCAAAAGAGGCGATACGTTATGAAGCTTATAATCTTCCTGGCTTCCGGGGTGATAACCTTTGAAGTCCATAACCTTCTAAGCATTGGAGGTTATGGCTTATGAAGACCTGTGAGGCTTAAACCTTCTAAGCATTGGAGGTCATCGCTTATGGAGACGAGTGACATTTAAACCTTCTAAGCTTCTGAGGTCATGGCTTATGGAGACCAGTGAGGTTTAAACCTTCTAAGCTTCTGAGGTCATGGCTTATGGAGACCAGTGAGGTTTAAACCTTCTAAGCTTCTGAGGTTACAGTTTGTGAGGACCTATAAAGCTTAAAACTTCTTGTGTTTGTTAGAGTTTTTAATGACCTTTGCGGTTTATAGCCTTTTGGATGAACAATTCTAACTTTGTTCACTAATTGAAGAAAGTGGTTACCTTTGTTGACTCATTGTAGCTAAAGTGGTGTTAAAGGAGGATGTATGGGAGGTGTTGATTTGTGTACACAACGACCTTTTCGTTCATTCCTTTGAAGTGACCTTGTTGGCATGGGGAGGCTTTTTCTTCCTTGAGTTGTTTATCTTTTCAAGGGGAGAAAAGCATATGCTTTAGGTGGCATGCGTGTCCCATTGAGACGTTAGGTTGTTTGAACACAAGGTTAGTCTTGATAAGGGGTTCGCCTTTCCTTGAATAATGTTGACCCAATATAGTAAGCCTTTAAGCTTCTGAACTTCCGTGAAAGAACGTAGCTAGGCCGTTGTTTTGAGTTATCGTGTTTCTTTGCTATGGTAAGATGCTTGAAGGCATCTCAGCATAAGTTGACATGTGTAACTATTTTGCTTCTTTGCTTCTCAACTTCTTTTAAATGTAGGTTTGTCCACACGAGCCACCAGCCCCCCAGTCAGAAGTAATCATGACATGGTGATGAGTGATTCTGACTGATATCGAAGTGTTGTTGTACATCTAACCTCTTTGTTCCTCATTTGAAGGTTTGTTGCTATATAGGTTGCTGTTAGGGGAAGCCTTTTGCCCTGTTATCCTTTAACCCTCTGAGCTGATATGCTTATTTGCTTCGGGGGTTGCTTTATTTAAGCATGTCAGCTTACTCGTATCAGCCCTTGGTAAAAGGTGTTTGTGACTAGAGGCGCGTTTTACTGGTTTATTTGATTCTTTTGCTTGCGAGATATAACTTCTTGATTGAAGTTGTTGTCATTTCGGATCTATAGAAGCTTGTTTGAAAGCTTGCGACATTGGCGATTTAAAGATTCATAAGTTGATGTGTTGAACCATACATGTTTATTTTGACATTTCCTTATGTTAGTCTTAAAATAATGTTGCAATGTTTGCATCATAAATGTATTTGTGGCTATTGGTTAGGAAATGTGTTTGCTTTGTAGCTTTTGAAGCTGTTTAGAAGTTGAAGCTGGTAATAGCAAAGCTTCGCGAATGATTGATTTGAACGTTGTGAAGCTAAATTGTTGTGAAGCTTCAACGTACGGTGGTCTAAAAAGCTATAAGGCTTTAATGAATCCCGTAGCCTAAAAGGTTGTAAACCTTTTATAAGTAGCGACTTTTTAAGGCTATAAAGTTTCAAGAGTTAGCGGTCAGAATTGATATAAAACTTCCATGAAAATAGCCTAAAAAGGTTAAACACTTCATTGGATACTTGGCCAAAAGGCTGTGAAGCTTTGATGAATGATAGCTTAACGTCTTTGGAGCTTCCGCTGGAGTAGCCTTAAAGGCTGTAAGGTATTAGAAACCTTTAATAGACAATGGTTTAAATGGCTTTAAAGCTTGAATAGCCTAAAAGGTTATAAGGCTTTAGGGAATAGTAGTTTGGAAGGCTTTAATGCTTCCATGGTTAGTAGCCGAAATGACTTTAAAGCTTGAGTGAGCAATAGCCTGGAAGGCTTTAGAGAACAGTAGCCTGAAAGGCTTGAAGGCTTCGATGGGCAATAACCTGAAAGGATTTAAGGCTTCGATGGTCACTAGCCTGAAAGGGTTTAAGGCTTCGATGGTCACTAGCCTGAAAGGGTTTAAGGCTTCGATGGTCACCAGCCTGAAAGGATTTAAGGCTTCGATGAGTAGTAATCTAAAAGGCTTGAAGGCTTTGATGAGTAGTAACCTACAAGGCTTGAAGGCTTTGATGAGTAGTAACCTAAAAGGCTTGAAGGCTTTGATGAGTAGTAACCTACAAGGCTTGAAGGCTTTGATGAGTAGTAACCTACAAGGCTTGAAGGCTTTGATGAGTAGTAGCCCAAAAGGCTTAAAGGCTTTGATGATCAGTAGCCTAAAAGGCTTGAAAGCTTTGATGAGTAGTAGCCTAAAAGGCTTAAAGGCGTTGATGATCAGTAGCCTACAAGTTCTTGTAAAATTTTGACGAATAATAGCCCAAAAGGCTTTAAAGCTTCACAGAACAGTAGCTTAAAAGGTTGTGGAGATTTTGTGACCAGTAGCCTTGAAGGCTAGAAAACTTCGTTGGACATTGTGTTAAACGTCTATAAAGCTTCAAGTAGCAATGTATGGTATGCATAATCTGAGAACGTTAAAAAGTTTTGATGTATAGTAGATCTATGCACCTGCAAAGCTGAACAGTAGCTTGAAAGCTTAAAAGGTTGTAGTAGGTCAGTAAGCTATAAAGCTGTTGTGTACAGTAGACCTATAAACCTACTCTGAAAAGCTGAAAGATGCTCTGTGCACAGTAAGGTTGAAAGGTTCAGACGTTTATCCGCTGGGTAAAAGCAAGATGCTCTGTGCATAGTACGTTTAAAGGGTTCAGACGTTTATCTGCTGGATAAAAGCAAGATGCTCTGTGCACAGTAAGGTAACAGGGTTCAGACGTTTATCCGCTGGGTAAAAGCAAGATGCTCTGTGCACAGTAAGGTTAAAGGGTTCAGACGTTTATCTGCTGGGTAAAAGCAAGATGCTCTGTGCACAGTAAGGTAACAGGGTTCAGACGTTTATCCGCTGGGTAAAAGCAAGATGCTCTGTGCACAGTAAGGTTAAAGGGTTCCATGCTTTTGTCCATTGGATAAAAGCGTGTGTTTTTGTCTTTTTGTGTAAATTTACTTTCCCAAGATTGTTAACCTATCCAATATTACTTTTGTAACTGTTGAAAAATGTCTGAGGAAAACGTATTGGGAAAATATATTGGGAATATATCAAAAAGACTAGTAAACCTTTTTTTTTTTTTAAGAAACAAAGAAAGTTTATATATATCTCATGGTGAGAAGGATGTAGTCACAGAAGTAGTTACCACAAATCTTGTCATCACGTGTAGGAGGTGTAGAAGTGACATTCTTGGGAACATTTTCTCCAAACATAGAGAGAACTTAGAAAATAGATCGACGGAGCCGAACTACAAAGAGATTTTCATTTCTAAGTAGCACGGCCCCACGGTGGGCGCCAACTTGTTGCTACAACAAATATGTGTCCGGAGAGGGTCTGAACGTTCCAAGGTCGTCAGGCTTCTGACCTCGTCTGCTGCTTAAAGGGTTAGACCAGCAGCATGAAAGAACTCGTCAGAAGAGGTAAAAGGGTTAAAGGGTTTCGGTTCACCAAACGCAAGTCGTGGTGTCCCTCTACGTTGTAAACGTAGATGGGAGGTTCAAGAGTTTTGATATTTTAGTTGTTATGATTCTGATTTGGGATCAACCCAAAGTCAGAATGTTGTTATTATTGGTTAACTTAAGAAGAGATAAAGAATAAGAGTATGATGTTGAAGAGAAGAACTCTTGATCCCAAGTTACAACTAGGGACCAACCACGTAAGCCTGATGAAGGCTGAGACTTGCGAGTAACAGAGCGTGATTCCGCATGTAGTGGCTGTTGGAGCCGGCTTGGATGTGGAATCAGCATGGTTGTAGATTGTTAAGAATGCATATCAGCAGCTCGAAGGCTTCAAGGCTTCAGCCTGCTGCTGCTGAAAGTCTTATTAAAGAGAATAACTCTAGAGAGAGTTTTAGAGAGAGAGAGAGAGAGAGTGAGAGAGGTCTTATACTCAGACCAATCTGAGTTGTATGGCATGCTTTGCCCCTCTATTTATAGAATGGGGATGGGTAAAACCCTAATGGGCTTCCTTGTTGGGCTTGGGCTTGACCCACTCTTACATTTAATGATTTTGGTTTCTTGGGCTATTGGGCTTGACCCAATTGAGTACCCTACAACATCACATGGAAACAAAAATTTATGTGAATATAGATTGATGGTGAATCATTAACTTGCCAACTACATACCCCTGGGAGGCATATTTCATATTCTTATGGATCCATAATTTATATAAACAAACACATGTATACATAGCTATCTTGATAATATATTTTATGATTAATGAAACACCATTAGAGAAAAGAATTGAAATCTGGCAGAAGGTTTGAAAAATAAATAAACACCATATGGTATTCTATATTTCCAAATAGGAAGAAGATGGTTCCCTAATTTGCTATTGTTTTAATTGGAAAAAAAAAAAAACTTATTCTTGAATTCAAAGAATGTGAACATCTATTTCTTCTTCTTCAAGCTTCCAAGAGCAACAATACATTTGTACTGATATCGGCCTTCCTAATTCCGCCTAGAACCATTTTTTATCCAAAACCTATAGCTGAACCTGAAAGAATATTTTTCAACAATTTATAGCTGAACCTGAAAGAATATTTTTCAATGTGTCTTTAGAAGACTTGGCATAATGGGTGGCTGGGCGACGGGTCAAATAGGTACTGATCAAGTCGGGTGGGTCAGAATTCAATTGGCCTGCCAAGACTGTCTGGAAAATATTTTTCTTTATTTAAAAGTTAATAGTGCATTAAGTGAGTCGCCGTCTTGTGGCAAATATCTTAGGCTTGCACATACCGATCTTTATATTCGCCATTGCAACAACAAAAAAAATATTTCAGTAACAATATTGAACCTTTAGTGGTATTTGCTGTTACAAAAAAGTTCAAGTCACTTACTTCAGTCCGTTGCTCTGTTAATGTTGCTTTGGCCGTCCTCGACTTCTGCTAGCGACTATGTCTTATGTGAAGATATGAGTGTTCTTGATCATGGATTTATGTTCCAATGCTTTAGTTACATTTTGTTATAATACACATCAAATTTCTGATTAAAATACACCTACTTTGACCAGAAAGTCAAATTTAAAACCCTTATCAAAAAAGCTTCAAACACTCAGCACCAATTAAGTTTAAAGCACCATCAAAACAAACAAATCCACATGAACCAGTGATGCACTTAATCCACTACCAAGAGGAACCTACGATTGCATGATTTGCAGATATGCCAATTGTAAAATTCCAAATCAAGTCAACGAAAACTTACAGGAATCAAAGGAGAATCGTGATAACCACAACCTACACGTGAATGATGTCATCGATTTTCGATTATATGAAGAGATAGATATACGTACCTTACCATCGATTATGAGCCAGCAACCTGTGGGAAACCTAGAAGAAGCAATGACAAAGAAGATGAACATATAAAGGATCGATTTCCATTGGTTGTCAATGTTTTGTCTCTGGTTATAGTTTTGTGTGTCGAGAGGAAATGGGAAGATTGGAGCGGAGATGTTAGGTTAAATCATTACTCAATGTGAATTGAAGGTTGAGGGTTACGTTTCAAGCATTAAATTCAAGGATTTCACCAGTCAGGTAGGTGAAGGGAAGTCGATTCAATGCTCGCCAGTGAGGTATCGGTGTCGGCAATGGTTATTTTAATCTGAAACATAGAAGGTGAAGGGATACCGGTGATAAGAGAATGAATTTATTTCATTTTATCATGGGGGCAGGGATGGAATCAAGGGTACATATGTAAATTTGTTTTGATGTTGTGAAGAAGATGGCATGTGAAATATCTATATTACCCTTATAAGTGTCTTAATGTACACCTATGTGACTAATTTACCCATATCAAACAAGCTTTATTAAATTGTATATGTAGCAACAAAACTTGTACCCATAGCAAAATTACAATCTTGTACATCACTCCTCCTTAATAAGATAAATATAGATATTATAGAATTTGTGCTAACTGCTAAAACAATTCATTCAACTAATATTTATAAATTAATATTACATGTAGTAGTTAATGAGATTACATCATATGATTGATTTGTTATGGAAATTATATGTTTTGACATTTTGTTGTCAGGTATATCGAGAAACCATTTGTAAATAAATGGATCACAATATAATTGGGCTATGTAAGAAAGAATTCAACGGTATTGGGCTTGGTTAAAGTCAGTTGGAGAAATGGGCCATGTAGGAAGGAAAATGAAGAATTAAAAGGAACTCATGACGGCATGATGGAAGCCGATTTGAGATGGCTAGCCTTAAAAAAATAGATAAAGAACTTGATCGTTTTTCCAACAAATTTCTTCTCTACTCTTTCATTATGACAACGATTACAATTTAAAAAAAAAAAAAAAAATGAAACCAGAAACAAATGTGTGCTTCCTAATGATAAGAATCTAGTAGAACATGGATAAGATTTGCTAAACTAAACTACACATTCCTTCCTATATGCCATGCCTACATTACGTAAATTAAGAGCAAAACAAGTAGTGGGTTTGACCCTTCAATCACGTGATCTTGCTGGCACACTTCGGGTCATTGCGATCCAGGTTATTTCCACGGGTTGGTATGTATCACACGATTTTAAGAGGCTGCCGCCTCTTAGTTGGTTAATTTCCTTGTGATCTTATCTGGGTGGATGATTCTTGTAAGTAGCTTTCTTTAGTCTAGTTTTTTTTAATTTGTTTGGATCTAGCAATCTAAACATTCGCTACTTTTTGCTATTTGTTTTGTTAATTGATTGTAAACGGTTATACTTTATGTGAAACCTTGTTCTTTAGCCTTCAATTCCTAATAGTTTTAGAATTGGGATCTATTGGAAAAGAGTTTGGTTTGGTAATTTGTAACTGATAATCGTGCGATAGCCTCTCGTTATTTTGCAATCAGAGTACTTTGTCCTCATTTTATCACAATCACTTAATTAACGTAATTATATCTAAGTGGTTTTCCCAAACTGATAATCAAGTTATTGACTTATCTTTGAACTTGGAATCCGGAGTGGATCGCTCTTTCTTATATTTGTTTCTAAATCAAATTCAGTTTTAATCAGTTTAGTTACTCAATCAAATCCAAAATTTAGTTTTAAATTAATTAATTAATTTATTTTTAGTTTAAATAGCCAAACAAAATGTGTTTGAGTCGCCTCATCACCGCCGCCTTCATCATCATCATCTCCTTCCAGACTTCACAACCCAGACCATCCAAAACCCACTTTGATTCCTTGTTTAAGTCGGGTTTGAATTCTAGATTTCATTTAACGTACCAAGCAACAAATCCAAACCCTCTGTTGCAGCAGTAGAAACGACGACCTGGATTTTGAGAATTCCACGAGGTACGATCCTTGTTATAGAGCCACACGCACAATAAACCATTTTCAATTTCGACCTTAGATGAAGAATCGAAACAGAGATGGAGAATCGATCAGTTGGTGTGAATTTATGGCTCACAAATTGGATATATCTGTAGTTATAAAGGGTGAGATGGGGGAATGACGAAAATGGTGATAAAAGGTTTTAAAACTGAAAGGACAAAAATGCGCTTGACTTAACGGTAAGGGAATGGACGACGTCAGGGGGAGCACGGGAATGGCAAGGAATGAAAACCATAGGGGTCTAGATGTAAAAAAAAAAAAGGATTGTGTACTATTACTATTTACAATAAGGGTGTGCAAAGCACGGTTTGGTTTTTACCTTTAACCATAACCGCTAGATTGGGTTATGGGTTTTTCATAACCATAACCGTAACCGAACTTCGGTTTCAATTAGATGGTTATGAAGCATGGTTATGGTTCTGTTTCGATTAATTATCCATCCTTCCCACATTAACTTTGACTCGTAATTTTGAACCAAGTAATAGACATTTATACGGATTATTTATACCGATCATAATTGATGTTTACCACTAACAAATTAGGCAATTATTGTCTATGTTACAATCATATTTATAAATAAAGCAAAAATACAAAAAAGAAACATTAACATGATAAAATGTTCAAAGTTATATAATGATTGTTTTTTAAACCTTTTAAAACTAATTATATGGCATAAAAAGAGAATTTGAATATTTGAACGAGTATATTTATATATGGATAATAGTTAAAAGCATGGCTTTTTTTTTGTTCGATTCGGTTAAAATTCAGTTATTGAAAACCCATAACCATAACCGACGGTTAATCTTGGTTATTCGTTAATTCAGTTCGGTGATAGTTCACTTATCAGTTAATTTCGATTAACAGTTAAGACTGACTCAAATTAATTGAACCAATTGAGAAAACCTATTGTTCGATTATGATTATTTTAATAACCGGCTTTTGTGGTTCGACAATTTTTTATACGTGTATAAACCAACTAAACTGACACTCTAGGAACATTTAATTTTCATTCTTTCACAAATATTATGTTTTAGGCTGAAATATTTGTAGATTTAAAGATTGTTAATATTTTTACTTGATAGAAAAAATATAACTAAATTTACTAACTCAAATTAGCTTGAATCCACGAAGTTCATAGCCGGTTGTTAGCTATCAGTCAACCAGTCCTGACTATCTAGCTCAACTGGTTGATGGATATCGCAAATCGCAATGAAGAGTTTGAACGAATTTCACTCGGGTTCGACTCCAAGCGGAGGCATGGGTTTTCCCATTCAATGGGTTTCCCGCGCATCTGGGGTGGTCCGGCTACCGGAGATATCCCGGTCTAGGGAATTTGGCTAGTACCCGGGCTTGGAGAGACAGTTTAATTGGCCATTCAAATAACAAAAAAAAAAAACTAACAGTCAACCAAATTAACCGAACCATCTTTCCCAATAACTTAATTAACCAAAATGTTGGTAACTCAAACCAAACTATTGTGAAAATCTAATAACCAAACATATCGATTTGTGCAGGGCATGTAACCGAATAGCAAATTCAGTGAACTACTCGACTCGAAGTTTACTTATGTTGGTTTATTTAATTAAACGAAAAACATATACACATGTCTCGTTAGCGCATTTACATCCACAAAGTTCACTTTTGTCTATCTATGATTGTTCGTAAATCAATTTGATTTTTCAATTAAAAAAAAAAAATCTTTTTGTTTACTCTTGAAAAATTGGGTGTAATAATGTATTCTATCTAGTCTTCTCAAATTGATATTCACATTTACTGTTATAAAATATTACCGAACACTTCAAGAAATTTCACTATTAGCGGCGATCTGCTTGGTGTCGCCGCTAATTCCTTAATCCACACCTAATAAAATAGAACCATTGATTGGTATGTATAGACCAAACGGCTGTAAATTCATCGTACTAACATCATTAGCGGCGACCGCTAAAGGTCTTTCTCAGAATGCACAGTTTTTTGTCACGTGGCAAAAAAAAATAATGTCACGTGGAAAATAAGAATTAGTGGCGACTTTTTAGCGGCGACATGAGCAGGGGCGGACATACTCAAGAAGCAGCGGTCGCGGAAGTTGCGGCTCAACTTCGCGTGCGTAGTGGAAAATTAGTGGAAAATTTGGTTTTTTTTTTTACGAAATTTGGAAAACATTGTTACTAAAATGAAAAAAAAATGAAAAACGTTACTACTGATTTTGTGGCCTAGATCCACCACTGGACATGAGGCAATAGGCACGATTTTTTAGGCACGAGACCTTTAGCGGCGACAGTCGACACTAATGCCCATATCGCTGCTAAAGGTCCAGTTCTTTGTATTGAAACGAACAAACACATTTTCATATTGTTTAATAGTATGTAAGAACAAGAATAAAAAATACCGTCCGTCTATACCTTCGTGGTCGCACTTTTAAATCATTTACATGCATAATTGTATGATCACCTTTTTTTTTGAACGGCCAACGAATAAATTCCGAGCACTCTCGAGCACCTTTTTGGCGAATCAGGTACTCGAGAGTACCCGGGCCACCAATTGCCACCAATTCCCGGAAAACCCGACCACTCACCCGCCCGAAGGCACGACGGTGAAATAGTCGGTAAAACCGGTCAGGATCAGGACTCGAACCCAAGCCAATGGCCGGGTCATCCCTCATTTCCCATCCACCAATGTCCTCCAAATGTAGCTAGTGAGAATTGAACCCAAGCCTCCCATAAAAAACTTTAAGCCCTCAACCAACTAGGCTACAAGTGTTGGACATTGTATGATCACCTTAATGCTATGTTTATCTTAAACTTGCCTAGTCATTTCAGTTTTCAGTATTCACGGAAGTTATGTGAACTCTGCTTAACAGTTGTATTGGCTGTGGACCAACAAATTGCTGCAATGACAGCTTTTGATAATAATAACTTAGTCAGAATTGGTCGAAGTGGTCACAAGCATTGAACATCAAACACTTTCGCGTTGGAGTTTAATTTTGAGTCCACTTTTAAAAATACTGTTAAAGAATCTTGTCCTTTAATAAACCACGTATTAAATTTCTAAAAACAATTTTTATTTTACGTGAATTTGGAAAATAATGGTGCGACAGTGTCATTTAATTTGAATAATTGCTCAGTTAATCAACTATTTGAGGACAAGGGGACTAAAGTGCTAAAAATTGTTACGGATATAAAGTCTATTGTTTTTCTATGGTGTAAAAAGTAGATTATATCCCGGGAGCGTCCCGGGTTGAGAAATCTAATCTGAAATATCAATTTTACACCTAAAATAGACTGATGCGTTTTACAGTTACATGCAGGAAAGCTTCGGATAGCACTTAACCTAAAACAATTAACAATGTATCTCCAATGTTAGTGCATAACCTTAAACAATGTATAACTCTAATATTAAAACCAACCACACAAAAAAATAGTCATTTTTTTTCTCCGTTTTATATATAGCACTATGGTACCCGTTGGAAAGATAATAAAACACTCGTTAATTTGGTGTAATTTTTTTCTTTAAAAAATCTCGTGTATAAAAGATATTAACGTTTAAAAGTTATGGGAGGAAACATTAGAGATAAAAATCTAATTTTGTTTTTAAATTTTAAATTATTATTTTTCTAAAATAAAGGTTTTGCCACATGGGATAACACATGACACACTCAATAGAGAGAATACCCTCTTTGAATGCCATGTCATTAAAATGGCTTTAGTTTATTATATGTATAGATAAGCACAAGAATATATGTGTAAATCGGGATAAATGGTGTAAGTTTGAAATTTTTTTTTTTTTTTTTGAACGGCGAAAGTTTGAAATCTTGTAATTTTGATTTTCGGTTAATGTCAAACTTATTGATCAAGCTAAACTGGAAACCGAACAAGAACGAGTAATCTATTACCTACAAAAAGAAAAGGAATAATTACATATTTCCCCCTACAAACTTCATAAATTACATATTTACCCAACCTAAAAATTAATAAATTCAAGTAGCTAAAATGGTAGAGAAAAAATAGTTAAACAAAATAAGTTAGGGGCTGTTTGGTTGATTAAGTGCTGAATCATTAAAAGGTCTGAATGGTTAAGAGACTCTGAATAATTAAGTGTTCAATTTTTTTTTATTACTAATTTTTTTTATTTTTAATTTCACGATAAAAACCAAGTTACATCTGGATAATGGGTAAGCGAGCAACAAGCTGCGCCGCTATCCCTTTTTGAATCGCAAAGCCTATTCTACTAAATACAAACCCTTGGTTCCTCGGGCTTTGCGAGTCACTGTGGACCACCTTCTGCACCCGCTCCAAAAAGCGAACTGCCTCAGGGGCTAAGGATCCAAAAGTATCGAAGGCAAACGGAATGAACACATGCTGATTCTCTAGACATGATGCCTCGTGCTTAGCAACCTTCCTAGCTTCCGCCTTCAAAACCGCCTGTCCCGGAATGAATCCACTATCTCTCAGCCCCACCAGTGGGGACACCCCAGTGAGGTCAACACACGCGTGCTTACCCCCGCCCAGCCAAACACAAAGACGTCCGCAGGACGCAGGGTAGATCTTCCCTCTCATGGGTCAGTCAGAAAATTAACAGGGGCTTCTTTCTTGGCTGAGATCCCGGCACGTCTAAGCACATCCCATAAAACATCTCTAACCCAGTCATGGCGATACTTGAACCCCGGAAATTCCTTACAGTGGAGGGCATGCTCGCCAAATCTATCTAAACAGGCTTTTTTACAAATGGGGCAAGAGTCGTCTGGCAGAAAAAGGGGAATCATGAGCCTGTATTTAAGGATGGCTCTGTATTAAACTGCTGACATCCGTTGCCCAAGACCTTCAATGGGCGCAACAGTCAAAAAATCTTAGGCATGAGCCCCCTTGAGACAAGCTAAAACTGCCTTTTGACGCGGGGTCATATCGAACCGCTCCTCCATATCCTGTGCGTGTTTACCATAAAGAGCACTCGCCAAAGTTTGTTGAGGTTTCTTGGGGGCGGTCTCCTTATCAGTAAAACCGCCTAGATCAAGGTCTGGGAGAGTTGTTCCAATATTACCAAGCGCAAGGGAGTAGTCAGGATCCACCCCTATAACACAAGCGCTTCGCAAGATATGGTCCTGCAATTTCCACGACTGGGCCCTGGACGCTACAAAAGCATATGCGGAGACGTCCTCTGCCGAGATAAGCCCTAAGCCCCCGAAACGCATAGGGAAAGAAGCCAACCTCCACTGAAGGTCCCCAAAATGCGGTCCTCCGCTGACAACAATGTCTTCAACTGCCTCTCGCAGACCTGCATCAAAGATAGACACAACCTCTTTGACATGTTCGGGTTGACAAGTCCGGAGCCCAAACACTAATTTAGCAACCCCCATGCACGAGCGCAACAGGAGGAGCTCACTTTGGGGGTCCCTTAAGTCCGAATGGTTCAGATATACACCAAGTCTGAATGGTTCAGCTTTTAACCATTCCATTCAGAGCCTTTTTTTAGGTTAAAACAAACAGTCTGAATACCGAAGCATTCAAAACTGAATGGTTCAAAGCCTCATTAAACAATTATTTTTAACGGGTATTATTTTTTATGTAGTTGAGTAAAGATCAAATACAAAGTGTTTTTTTTTTTTTGTGAGAACTGTTAGAATCAAAAGGGGGAAAATTTATTTTTTTTTTTTTAGAATTTTTTTTCCCATATGCCTAAACATACTTTCTAGATGAATAATACAAAAAAAAATAATTTTTTTTAGTGTAATTACGTCATTAAAGTAAATACATTAGTTTACACTAGAGTAATTATGTAATTACTCTACAACAGTAATTACGTAATTACTCTACACCAAAATTTATTTATTTTTTGTTTTTTTAGATTTCAATACTATAATACATGTTAAATAATATGGGAAAAAATTTGAAAAAAAATTTAAAAAAAAATACCCTCCTTTGATTCTCACAGTTCTTACAAAAAAAACGTTATACAAGATCTTCCCCTTATGCAGTTAATATATATTAATTTATTAAATATCATTCTAGTGCACTTAAGTTAATTTTAATTGCAATGTAAATATACAAATATATTAATACATATAAAAGATTAAGTAAAACATAGTATTTTTTTTAATACCATCTATTTTGTTTATTATTTGAAATATTTCATCCAACCACATTAAATATATATAATACATATATTTTTTTTCTTAGAAATCACTCATAATAAACAGTTATTATCACTATTGTTCCTTGTTTTTAATACGAGACATAATAGAAATGTTTTAAGTAAAATAGAAGTATGTTTTGAACTTGGTGAAAATCGGAGAGTTAAATATAAGGCTGGCAATTTCAGACACAAATACGAATATCCGACACAAACCTACACGATTTTAGCAGGTACATGTATGACCTTAACAGGTTTCGTGTCCTAAACAAATAGACACGAAATATACCTGTTAATTTTCGTGTCTAAACAGGTTAAATACTTGTTTACGTGTTTAGTACCCGTTAAGACATGTTAAGGATTTTTATTTTTTTTAAAAAATATAGGTTGTCGGGGTGGAGTATTGGAGTCATACGTTTTTATAGATGTAATTCTACCTTTTTAATGCTTGATGATACCCATTTAACGTGTCAGATTTGGAAAACATGTCCGTGTAACCTACTATAAACAAGTATTATCGTGTCTTATCGTGTTAACTTGGTATAAACTGGTATTATCGTGTCTTATCGTTTCTAATCGTGTAAACCAAGTATAAACAGGTTCGTGTTCGGGTGAGAAAAAAGTACATGATAAGTTATCGTGTCGTGTTCGGGTATACATGTTTCGTGTTCGTGTCTTAACAGGTTCGTGTCTTAACAGGTCGGGTATACACGATTTGCCAGCCCTAGTTAAATAGGAGCTTAAAACACCATTCGTAATGGTTAAGGCCCTCTTAAAGGCATTTTTCGTCACATTAACACCCTTTAAAAATGTGTAATAGATAACGCCCTTAATTCCATTTCGTCACATATATGGATGGCAATAGAGCATGTTTAGCTATCCCAACTTTAAATTCGTTTAGATAAACTTGTCCTAAACTCGTTCCAAAACCCGTCAGGTTTCTACCGAATAATCTCTACTGCATTATAAAGAGTGAGCAATGGGCAAACATGCCCAACTTGGTAAAGTTAAGATGAGATGTGAAAAGTCATGTGCTTCAACCCTCAAATGTCATATAAATCTTCCCCAAATTACCCTTCAATGCATTAAGATACTTGTAGTATGTAGTAAAGATAAATAAAGGTTTATTTTCTAGATAATTAAGTTTCTATATTTGCTAGCAAAAATCCGTTCAAATTGTTATATATAATATCATGTGATGTGGTATGACCACAAGCTTCAAATAAATATATTCAACAAATATTAATTTTACATTTTCTTTCCTTCTTTAAAATTGCATATGTTTATATAAATATACAGTGTCATTCATCATGAGAATTGCTGAAACAAATTACTTTATCTTTATCTTTGCAGAGAGTTAATGGTGGTACGAAGTGACGCATACACAACACCAAGTAGTACGGTACGTTTTGATTTTCTGTTGATAAGGTTTTTTTATTTTAATTATTTAATAAGAACGACAAGGTGCGACCGAGGACGCTAAAAAGAGTAATCATGTTGTAACGAATCTGGCAAAACGTTGACACTATCTGAAAGTGGATTGTATCTGCAAGTTCATCTTTCAGGTTAAACTTGATTTGTTTATTAAAATAAATGTCTTGTTGATACTTCTTTACTTCTCTGTTTACTTGTTTATACTGATATCGAATGGCTGTGTTTTGGTTTATCTACTTGACAATACGTATCCATATGGTGGTTTGGTCTAAATTTGTGAAAAATTATATAGAAAGATTTGGAAATAAAAATTATCTATGCTCATATTTGGTTTTGAGAACAGTGTTGATGATTGAATTTTGATAGTCAAAGAAGTTCATTTTCATATATAGTGAAATCTTTTTTTATACTTGGGTGTCCTGTGTACACATCATCTCTTAGATGTTGGAAGTTAAGGACATATGGTTGGACAATTTACTTAGTGTGGCATGAAAAGTTATAAGAACGTATATGTTGGATATAAAAAAATATAGTTTCTTTTTCAAAGTTTAAACAATGAAGAGAAATGGATTAATTTCATATACATCATTTCGCATTCAAAGACAATTACGTTTTTACACTTTTCCTACAACTTTGTGGGCTAACACGGCTACACTTGTGCATTGTTAAAAAACATATATTTATCTTAACCGTCCCGTAGCAACGTGCGGGTTTCCTACTGGTAGTACTAAAAGGATACTCAAGTTAAGTTAATAGTACTAAAATAGATATTTAAAAGACCAAGTATGGTTTATTTGAATTAAATTTGTTAATTTCATAAAACAATTAATACCTGTTTTTTTTTTTTTTGGACAGCCAATGAAACGATCTCCGAACCCCCTTGTATTTAGGCCAATTCCCCTTGACCCGAACCCACCTGTCGAACCGCCCCAGATGCGCAGAAAACCCTTAGAATGGGAAAATCTTCGCCACCGTTTGGAGTCGAACCCGGGTGAAATCCGTTCAAACTCTTCATTGCGATGTCCATCAACCTGTTGAAAATAATATATTATAAAAATTAACTAAATAAAATTTACAAATGTCATGTTAATGATTATTTTTATGACAAATTTTGACAGCTCTAAATGTTAGGCAAATTATATCATATTCTACTTCTTCCTTTTTTTACATGACTTTTTAGAGGGTGTTTGGGATTGTGTTTTGAAAACGCATATAATCAGTTTTTAGTGTTTGGATTGTGTTTTGAAAACGTAGATAATCAGTTTTTTTAGGATACCAAAACGCAATAATCTATAAGCAGCTCCACCTCTGCTTTTCCAAAACGCATAATCTGTTTTGAATAATCAATCCCAAACACCCCCTAAATAAGATTTTTAACAAGTCTTTTGTAAAGCAGTTTTGGCATTTATGTTTGTAGTTTGCTATTTTTAATGGTATATACATTTATTACTTTTACGGTTTAAAAATTATCATCATCATACTCAGTATTTACCTCTTCATTTACAAGCTCAAATACCTAATTTTAAATTATATAATAATAATAATAATAATAATAATAATAATAATAATAATATTATGATACCAATAGACAACAAACCCAATCAAGAATTTATGATACAAAATGCAGGAATAACTGAGAGTTGTTTTAATAAACAAAAGGGTCTTTGGTCTAGTGATGTTAAAGTGTCAAAAAGACTTTGACTTTCTGTAGAAAACTTAGGGTTTCTCAACTCAAACAACCAACCAAATAACAAGAACACAAGAAAAACAACACAAACACAAAGATATAGCGACTGGAAAGCGGTGACAAAATCTATTAGTTAACCAACCCAAAAGTTACCCCCCAGTGCCCAAATGATCTCAGCAAAATACTGAGATCTGATCAATAGATCAACATACAAAGTCTCTTTGCTGATTGATAAGATCATCAGAGTAATAATACGAATGAATACAAGACTTACACCCAAAAGGATACACAAGACGAGATACAAGACCAGAGAGAAACCCTAGATCAAAATACAAAACAATAATACGAATAATGACAAATGAAGAGAGAGACTGAGCTTATATAGCTCAGTCATCGAAGCTATCCCAGAGATGATCTCAACCATCCATTCCATTATTAATCCAACGGACAACATTTCACACGAGAATAATATCTACCAGCTGGGCCATGGGCCAACAGCCTATTATCTGCATAAGCCCAAACACTCAAAGAAACAAACATTAGCCCAACATATTAGATAAGCCCAAAGATAGAAAACATAATTATAACATTTGAATTAATCCAACGAAGTCAACTGAGTATTTTTAACACGCCCCCTTAATTCAAATGTTAAACATATCTTTCATGCCTAACTTTGAACAAAAGACATTATGTTGTTCTGAATTCAATCCCTTAGTAAAGACATCAGCCAGTTGCTGATCTAAAGTAACTTAACAGTCTGAATAATACCACTGGAAATTTTTTCTCTTATAAAGTGTAAGCCGATTTCAAAATGCTTTGTCCTGTCATGGAAGACAGGTTTGGCTGCAATTGATATTGCAGCTTTGCTGTCACTATAAAGACATACAGGAAGAATACATTCAACATTCAACTCACTTAGTAAGTTTTTTATCCATATTATTTCACAAGTAGCAGAGCACATTGCTCGGTATTCAGCTTCTGCTGAAGACCTGGCAATTGTGCTTTGTTTTTTACTTTTCCAGGAAACAAGATTGTTTCCTAGAAAAATACCAAAACCTGTAACAGATTTACGAGTAACCATACACTTAGCCCAGTCAGCATCGACATACCCTTTAAGACTAAACACATCAGACTTCTTAAACACAACACCTTTCCAGGTGAACTCTTCAAATACCTTAGTAATCTAAGAGCAATTTGAAGATGACACTTGGTAGGTTTGTGCATGAATTGACTTAGGAATTGAACACAATAACTTATATCAGGTCTAGTAAGTGATAGATATATCAATTTACCAATTAACTTTTGATAACCAGTTATGTTGTCAAGCAATGAACTTTCCTTAGAGTTCTTTTCCGTAACAATATAACTTTGTTCTATTGGAGTATTAATAGGTTTACAACCCAAATACCCAAATTCATTAAGTAATTCTAGACAATATTTCCTTTGTGACAAACAAATTTCATCTTTTTCATATAACACTTCTATTCCCAGAAAATACTTCAGTTTTCCCAAGTCCTTAATTTGAAAACTAGACTTTAACATGTTCTTACAGTTAATGATCTCAGCATGATCATTACCTGTAATCACAATGTCATCCACATATACAAGAAGTGCAATGAATACACTTCCTGTTGACTTAACAAATAATGAGTAATCACAAATACTTTGTTTAAAACCCATTTTAACTAAGACTTCAGTTAGTTTTTCATTCCATTTCCTAGGTGCCTGTTTAAGGCCATACAATGATTTAACTAACTTGCATACTTTTCCTTTATTCTCAGAACCATAACCCTCAGGCAAGGTCATATAGACACTTTCATCTATTGACCCATACAAAAACGCATTGTTAATATCAAGTTGATATAATGCCCAAGAGTTTTGAACAGCTAAGCTAATTATACATCTAACAGTTACCATCTTTACAACCGGAGAAAATGTTTCTCCAAAATCAATACCCCCTCTTTGATTGTAGCCTTTGGCTACAAGCCTAGCTTTAAACCTCTCAACCTCACCATTAGACTTGTATTTAACCTTATATACCCATTTACAACCAATGGGTTTCCTATCTTTTGGAAGATCAGTTATAACCCATGTTTGGTTTCTAAGAAGTGCCTCCATTTCATTATTCATAGCCTCTATCCACCTAGGATCCTTAGAGGCTTCTGAATAACTATTGGGCTCAATAACCTTATTTAGATTAGACACAAAGCAATAGTTTTCAGAAGACAAAACAGAATAGTTAACCACTTTTTCAACCCCATATTTGACTTTACCTTCTATGATAAAGTCATCAAACCTTCTAGGTAAAGCAGAACTTCTATCAGACCTTCTAGATTCTATCCTATGTCCCTCAGGAGTACAGTTCTCAACATTTGAACCCTCTACCCTTTCAGAAGAATCAGTCCCCCTAATATTAGACTCACTAGGTTGCTGATTTGAACAATCTACCTCACTAGTGGTCACATTAGAGTCATCTAATCCCTTTCCAGGGAGTGTTCATGAGCAACACTGGTTCCCCCTTCATCATCGGGAACATTATTATTATTATTATTATTAGAACTCTCAATGCTTGTGTTATCATAAGAATTAAAAAAGTTTAAGTGATCAACATTTTTATAAACAATTTTTTCAGAATCTGTTTTGAATAGAAAAATATTTTCATAAAATTTTACGTCTCTAGAAAACTCAAACTGTTTTGTTTCTAAACACCAAATTTTATAACCTTTTTTTTAAAAACAGAGTATCCAACTAAAACACACTTATCAGCCCTACTAACCAACTTATCTTTTTCATCTAAAACAGTTTTAAAGCACAAGCATCCAAAGTTCCTAAGGTGACTCATAACTGGGGGGAACCCATACATCTTTTCATAGGGACTCATACCATTTAGCACAGAAGAAGGAAGCCTGTTTATCAAATAGGTTGCAGTTAAAATACATTCAGACCAAAAGTTTAATGGCACACTACTTTGGAATAACAAAGCTCTTGCTATGTTTAAAAGGTGTCTATGTTTCCTCTCCACAACACCATTTTGTTGTGGAGTATGAACACGGGATGTTTGATGTATTATACCTTTTGAATTACAAAAACTTGTCATTTGTTTATTAACAAACTCAGACCCATTATCACTTCTAAATACCTTAACATTTTTCTTAAACTGAGTTCTTATCAGTTCATAAAATATAACAATATTATCAAACACCTCACCTTTTCCTTTTAACAAATAACACCAGACTGCCCTAGAGTAGTCGTCTACTATAGTTAAAAAATATTTGAAACCTTCTTTACTAGTTACTCTATAGGGACCCCACACATCAAGATGAACCAACTCACCTATTTCTCTAGTTTTATGATCACTTAAAGGAAAAGGAACACGAACTTGTTTTGCTTTATGACAAATTTCACATGGGCTAGACCTAGTTGTATCAACATCCAGACACCCTTTTAACACAGTTAGAACATGGTCAGAGGGATGCCCCAACCTACTGTGCCATAAGTCAAAACTACTAGAACTATTAAAACAGACAAAACTATTACTCACATTAGAACCTATAAAGTATAAACCATCATGCACTCTACCAGTCTCCAGGATTCTCTTGGACTTGGAATCCTGGACATAACAAGCATGATCATCAAATAAGACACTTAACTTGCTATCCTTGGCTAACTTGTTTACAGAAATCAGGTTAACACAATAGTCAGGAATAAAGAACACATCAGTGAGAACAATATCATTTCCCAACTTAATGTCTCCTATTTTCCTGACCTTAGCACTAGTACCATTGGGATGTCTCACACTTAGATCATAATGTGAGACATCTACCCAGTTAATAATGTACTCATCAGTACAAACCATGTGTTGGTTTGCACCTGAATCCATGATCCACTTCAACAGCAGTGCAGTTTTCAAAAGACTTGAACAACTTGAAAAATTCTCAAACACATTGCTCAACTTAGACAAGACAGAAGCACAAGAGAAACCACTAATAACATTTGAATTACCTCCTACATTAGCAGTTTGATTATCATTTCCACCTTTGTCACTAATTAGATTCATCAACTTGCTTATCTGTTCAGAAGTGAATGGAACAGAAGCACTAGAAGAAGCATTATTAGATGACAAATTACTAGACTGGTTGGACTTTCCACTGATTCCTCCAAAGGAATTAGGTCTTGATGGTTGACCAGGATTTCCCTTTTTGAAACCAGTTGGATATCCAACTAACTCATAACATCTATCAGAGGTATGGCCTAATCTATTACAATGAGTACACTTGAGGTTAGGATTAGGACCCCTAGCAGTCCTTCTCCTTGGATCAAAAGACTGATTAGTTTTAGCAACAAAGGATACATTAGTTCCTTTGTTCCCAGAACTAGTACCTCTGTGAGACTCTTCTCTAGATACAATAGAGAAGGCAGTCTTCACAGAAGGTAAAGGGTCTTGCATCAAGAGATTAGTTCTAACAGGTTGATATACTTCATCTAAACCCATTAGAAATTGCATCAATTTTATTAAACTATTGAAATCATTGAATTTATTTGAAGCAGCACAGGAACATGAAGGCAATTGAACCATTGAGTCCAATTGCTTCCACATTGTATTAAGTTTATGATAGTATTCTAAAACTGAACTTCCACTTTGAGTTAGAGAATTAATCTTTTGATGCAAGTTAAACACAACTGATCCATCTACTTTATCATATGTTTCTTTTAGATCTAACCATACATCTCTAGCAAGTTTAGAAAACACTTGACCAAGAAACAACTCTTCACTAACAGAATTAAGCAACCAAGACAACACCACAGAATTACACCTATCCCACTGTTTTCCTAAGACATCATCTTCAACAGACCTAATAGTAGAACCATCAATGAAGCCAAATTTATTTTTGGCTTCAAGAGCAAGTTTCATAGAGCTTGCCCAAACAGAGTAATTCTCTGTACCTTTCAACTTAACAGTGATAATAGATAGGGCACTAGTATCACTGGGATGAATTTACAGAGGATCACCAATATCTAACTTGCTAATAAGAGTACCAGATGGTCCTGGTAGTGCTCCTCCACCAACAGGACGATCACCATCCATGATGAAACAATCAATACACACAGAACAGCAGACAAAACAAGATCAAGACAAATATAATATCCTAGAGAGCGAAGCTGTGTCAAGGGTCAGATCATGGGTTCATCACTCATAGGTGCCCACGCAGATCTTAACACAGGAGCTCTTCCTTAACTAGTATATTATATAATACTAATACACAAACAAACAGAGAATACAGACAATCAATCACACACAGATCACAATCAACAGATCAATGCCGGTCCACCCTAACCCGGCCAAAGACACCTAGACACAACAGACAAAAGAAAATATTCAGGAACAATCTCACCGAGAGGGGGAACCCAAGTTATGGTTTCTCCAATCCCACAACCAGTACCTTCACTTAGGGTACTGAGTTATGGGAGGAAATTGTAACACCCCAACCGATGGCGGAATCATCGAGGTGCCACGTAGTGACGATTGTTCAAAAGCTCATGGTACTAAAATGTAAATATATGATTATTGAATATTGTTTTACAACAAGTGAAATTAAATACAAGACAACAAAGATAAATATAATTGATTGATCTAATCTAAGTCCAAAGTCCTATGTGAAGCGTCAAGCAGCTTATCCTGAAACATGCACGAAAATAATTTTGTCAACATATGATGTTGGTGAGTACTACATAGTTTTGTACGTATAGTATAAGTTTGAAAAGTAGTACAATTCATGTGTCTAGCATCACCAAGGCATTATGTAAACACGCAAGTAACCAAACAAGACAAAGATCAAATGTAAAGTTGTACAATGTAATTGATAATGAGCACCTCAACACGTGTGAGTCTAAAAGAGCACCATAACACCAAGTTATGTCTGTATGTAAAGAGCACCATAACACAAAGTTATGTCTATATGTAAAGAGCACCATAACACAAAGTTATGTCTGTATGTAAAGAGCACCATAACACAAAGTTATGTCTGTATGTATGATTTTGTATGTAAGCTACGTTCATGTTCAAGCATAAGCACAAAGATAATCAAGACACGTATATGAATTGTAAATGAATAAGAATGTATGTGTAATGAATATGAAAGTTTTGAATACGTGTGCATGAATCACCCCAAAAGTGTAAAAATGAAAAAGGGGATACGTAATACTCACCATAGAAAGGTGTTAAGTCTTGTGTAATTGAATAAGTGTATTCCAACGTTGCCAAGTATCACCCTATGTATAATTTAACAATTAAGTCTAAGTCTATCTAGTTTACAAGTATTTTCTAGGGCTTCGAATTGGGGATAAACGTTTATTTGATTAATAAACAAATTGTTTATTAAATATAAGAAATTTAATAAATAAATAAATAAAAGTCTCTTTGTAAAATTTTAAGTTGAATATAGTTACAACATAAGGTTTTGAGTATGAAAATAATTTTTATAAAATTATTTTCTTGAAAATAGAATATTTAATCTAATTATTTCAAATTGTCAAAATATGACTTTAATATCTAAAAATATTAAAATTAAAGAATTTCTGAATTAAAAATTGTATTTCTGTTCCAAATGAATAGAAATAATTTATGTAAAATTTTGGTACAAAAAATATTGTAAAATGAATTTATTATGAATTATTTATGATTAAAACTAACAAAAATTGATTAAAAATATTAAACAAACGGTTTTTCAGAAATAAAAATTATTTCTGAAATGTATATTGTTACACAAGTTTAGAATAATTTTTGTGGAATTTTATAAAATCGTTTAGATATTTTTATAGAATTTTATAATTATAATAGAATAAATTTGTAATATTTATTATATATAATAAATAAAAGATTTTCGAAAAACTAAAATTTGGATAGTAAAGTTTATCATTGAAATAACATAAAATAAATTTTGTAGAATTTATAAAATAGTTTTAGTATTTTAAAATGATTTTTAAAAGAATAAAGATAATATAAGTGTAAAGGAATAACACAAAAAAAATGTTGTTTGTAGTGGGAATCGAACCCGGCACCTGCTGGTTGGAAGAACACGGCTAGACCAACTGGTCTGGTTGCTGGTTTGTTAAGCAACTTGGATTTAGATTTTATTTAAACAATATTTGAAACAGAAATCCCCAATCTCTATAAACCCTAAAATCTTAGGCTTCTAATTAGCCACGATTCGTTGCAGATATTGAACGAACCCATGGGGCTTCTGTTCTACATTAACAAGCAAGACAAAACATACATTTAATTGAAGATGATTGTGACCAGAAGTGTGCAGTCGCGAACAAGCCAAAATCGCACCAAAGCTTCAAATTCCGAATTGTATAGTGTTTGAATGTGAAAGTTTGTTTGGGGGTTCTTTAAATCGGCACTTTTAGGTGTAATTGGAGTGCTCAATTTATAGTGGTATAGACCCGAGCGATAATAGGGAAGTTTGACCCGTAGTGGTCAAACGTGCGTCAATTTGGCTTGAATCTAAGCTGAAATCACGGCTTAAAGAGCTGTTGTAATGCATTAATTATCGTTGGTCAACTTACAGTAATCAATCATGGTTCAATCGAGTCAAAGAAGCTTGATTTACGCGGCTCTATATTGCAGCGATTGAAGGGAAAGGAAGACAGACAGCTTTACGCGT
Source organism: Ambrosia x helenae (assembly GCA_030844895.1). Lineage (NCBI taxonomy): Eukaryota > Viridiplantae > Streptophyta > Magnoliopsida > Asterales > Asteraceae > Ambrosia > Ambrosia x helenae. Next base: position 13,599,042 of record CM061230.1, on the reverse strand, counting down.
GTGTATATATACTTTATGAGTTGGGATTAAACCAACAATGAGCTGTGGCTCAAATGGTTGTGCGTGTGACTTGTGTTGGGCCCTGCTCCGGTTCGAATCCGGGCAGAGGCAACATTTCTCCTTTTTTTATTTTTTTTTTTTAGAGAGAAGAGGAAAGGAGATGGGCTTGGGCCATGTTTGGGCTGGTGTATGGGCCCGAAAATAAAAAGAAGTGGGTTTTGGGCTATGGTTTGGTTGTGGTTTGGTTGAGGTTATGTGTGGGTTTAGTTAGTCAAAAAAAAAGATATTATTATTATTATTATTATTATTATTATTATTATTATTATTATTATTATTATTATTATATATAAAAATAAAAGGAAAAGTGACGAATGTCACAGCATCCCCTACTTTTAGAAACTTCGTCCCGAAGTTATTAGAAACATAGGGTTATGGATGCTTGGGTAAAAATTAAGATAACTGTGGTTTGGAAAATTTGGGTTAAGGCACGACGTAAATTTATAGGTAACAGAGTGAATTGTTCCGAATGATTTGGATAAGAGGTTTGATAGGTGTGAGTTAAGGATTGGATTAGGTTCGTCTCGAATAATAAGGAGAATAAGAATCTAGTAAACACTAAACTTCAAGTTTTAGGAATCCTAAAATAAATGTATGAGTTGATTGACTATAAAAAGGCTAAATAAACTACCAAGTAAACAGAGTTTGTTCCTGGTTCGACTTCCAGTCTCACTTTCAATGCATCATTAGTGTTTGTATACAGGGTGTACCGCAGCTAACCCACCACACCTTTGATACCTTGAAAACGTACTGGACGCCTACCAAAAACTCTAATAGAATTTCACACTACCCTAACGCACCTGTAAATTCATGATTACGTTCCGGACCGGAATCATCAATTTACCTTACATTAGGGTTTTATGTCCTTCTATGATCCTAATCTAACACACATTAAAGCAAATAAGTTTCACAAGAAGATGACACAACAACACGTTTATCAATGAAATGAGGCTATATAATGACTAGGTCAATTGCATTGCAATGACTTGTAAGCATAACAGTATTTAAGTATGGGCTACCACTCGTCCGAGGAGCCCTTTAAATGAAATGTTTATCTGAGTTGCGTGGATAATACACACATGCAAGCAAGTTTGTAAGTAATACAACCATTAAGTGTAAGTGTTATCTTAGTGGCCTATAGGAATAGTTTACGAATATCATGAATAATTAAATGTTCAATGGATAGTCAAATTAAAGGAAAAATCAAGTTTCATATGACAAACAATGATGTTTTTAGAAAAGCTCTGTAGGATTGAATAAGTATTTTGATTTTCATGGAAGTCAAGACCAAATGTTTCAACAAAATGTAAGGTAGAGTCTGAAACTTATACGATATAAAATAAATGTAACCGAATTTGATAAATTTCCAATCTGTGTTCGTACACAATAGTATGCAAGGAAATTTCTAGATGTTGTATGCTAATGAGTGCGACAAAATTGGGTACAAAATGATAATAGGATCAAGAAAATGAAAACACATGTATTGGATTCTCGAGTCTTAAAAAGATTCCATCCATGGCTTAACCAGTGGGATTAACGTCATCCTGACTGTCTGCTTCGTTGATATTGATATTGAAAGCTCGTCCATGTGCCACCAGGTTTACATTATTCAATTTAGGGCATTGAGGTCGCATGTGGTTAGGGTCTCTACAATGGTAACATGCCCGACCGTTAGTAATCTGTAGTGGTTCCTGGGCAGCTGTTTGAGGATTACCCTGTGTCCCAACTATTACTCGACAAGTGGTGACAAAGTGTCCAAACCTTCCACATCCAGTGCATTGACGACATGGAAGATTTGCAGGGTGATGATACTTGCAAGTGTTGCATTGAGGATGGATTCCCGTGTAGGCTTTCTTGTTAGGAGGTTGAGTCACAGGATCCACAACACTCTGGTTCTGATTATCGCCCATTCGTTTCCTAGAGTTCAAAGCAGTAGTGGCGGCCTTTGCTGAAACGGTTTTAGATGGTTCTACAACATGAGTGGCTTTCTCAGCAGATGTCTTGGTGCCCTTCCTAACCAAGTTTCCTTTCCTTACGTGTTTGTCTGTCAAGGTGGCTGCAAGCTGGATGGCTTCCTCCACCGTAGTAGATTTGCTCCCAGTGACTACGTCTTGTATCAGGTCAGGTAATCCCTCGATATATTTCTCGATTGCTCGAGAGACCGGGGTGACCATGTGTGGAACCAATATGCTAAGTTCATGATATCGGGTATTATACGCAAGATTCTCTCCACTGTCTTGTTTGAGCTCACGAAATTCATCCTCCAGTTTTCTGATTTCGTTCCTAGGGCAAAATTTGGCGATCATCAGCTCCTCGATTGCGCTTTTCGCCATTCCACCAGGTTAGCGCTCCCTTTTGAAGGACACTAGTAGCATAGCGAACGCGGAGTTCATCAGGACATTCACTGTTCACAAAGGTACTCTCCATGCTTTCAAACCATTGGAGGAGGCCAGTAGCACCCTCCTCACCAGTGAATTTTGTGGGGTTGCAGGAGTTAAAGTGTTTGAAAGTGCACCGAAATTGAGTCGTACTTCCTGTGTTGGCACTGTTACTATTCCGGGTTATCTCACTGACAAGGTTTGGGATCACTGCAGCAATTTCCTTAGCAACTAAAGATGCGAGGCGACGATCAGAACGTTGTCCAGAAGCATGAACAGGGCGTCGGCGGACATCACGGAGCATGCGGCGAGCAGACATCTATGGTGTAGTCAATGAATAATCATGAGATTAGAAAATGTGAGTGTATAACTGTACAAATGATTATGAAAGTATGAACTTGTAAGCAATATATGAAAATCATGATATACAGGATATTGTATATGAAACGAGAGAGTATTATTGAAAAACTTGCATAAATGCTTGGAGTGCCCTTGTCTAGCTGTAAAGCCCAACAAGAACGTTGACTTTTCAAAGGAGTTGGACCCAATGGTGATCAAAGAAGACATGCTTTAGCCTATAAGTGGACACTCACTCCAGGAATCCCCAGGTAAGCATAACAGGTCCGTAAATGGATTTATGCGCTATGCTTGCCTATGCCAGAAAACCCAGTGTACAGGCATCCACCCTTCCAGATTGCACGTGTCCTTATCACACTCATTAAAGTTCAACAACTTTGAAGGAGCAGAATAAGAGTAGGCATTATGCCTAAGAGTGTCTTCATGAAAGGTACTACTCCCGTTCCATGATGATGTAGACTTTCCACTCCTTGTAGGACACCATCTCTATGCACCATGATGAAAGATGAGAAGAAGGGAGAAGAAGGGAGAGATAGAAGAAGGAAAGTAGAGGAAATGAGGGGTAGGGTAATTTAGGAAGTATAATGCATGAAAGTTAAAGTTCGGTTATAGTCTAGGCCTATTTCATCTAGTAACCTAGTTCCCTATAACCATGGCTCTGATACCAATCTGTAACACCCCAACCGATGGCGGAATCATCGAGGTGCCACGTAGTGACGATTGTTCAAAAGCTCATGGTACTAAAATGTAAATATATGATTATTGAATATTGTTTTACAACAAGTGAAATTAAATACAAGACAACAAAGATAAAGATAATTGATTGATCTAATCTAAGTCCAAAGTCCTATGTGAAGCGTCAAGCAGCTTATCCTGAAACATGCACGAAAATAATTTTGTCAACATATGATGTTGGTGAGTACTACTTAGTTTTGTACGTATGGTATAAGTTTGAAAAGTAGTACAATTCATGTGTTTAGCATCACCAAGGCATTATGTAAACACGCAAGTAACCAAACAAAACAAAGATCAAATGTAAAGTTGTACAATGTAATTGATAATGAGCACCTCAACACGTGTGAGTCTAAAAGAGCACCATAACACAAAGTTATGTCTGTATGTATGATTTTGTATGTAAGCTACGTTCATGTTCAAGCATAAGCACAAAGATAATCAAGACACGTATATGAATTGTAAATGAATAAGAATGTATGTGTAATGAATATGAAAGTTTTGAATACTAGTGCATGAATCACCCCAAAAGTGTAAAAATGAAAAAAGGGATAAGTAATACTCACCTTAGCAAGGTGTTAAGTCTTGTGTAATTGAATAAGTGTATTCCAACGTTGCCAAGTATCACCCTATGTATAATGTAACAATTAAGTTTAAGTCTATCTAGTTTACAAGTATTTTCTAGGGCTTCGAATTGGGGATAAACGTTTATTTGATTAATAAACAAATTGTTTATTAAATATAAGAAATTAAATAAATAAATAAATAAATAAAAGTCTCTTTGTAAAATTTTAAGTTGAATATAGTTACAACATAAGGTTTTGAGTATGAAAATAATTTTTATAAAATTATTTTCTTGAAAATAGAATATTTAATCTAATTATTTCAAATTGTCAAAATATGACTTTAATATCTAAAAATACTAAAATTAAAGAATTTCTGAATTAAAAATTGTATTTCTGTTCCAAATGAATAGAAATAATTTATGTAAAATTTTGGTACAAAAAATACTGTAAAATGAATTTATTATGAATTATTTATGATTAAAACTAACAAAAATTGATTAAAAATATTAACCAAACGGTTTTTCAGAAATAAAAATTATTTCTGAAATGTATATTGTTACACAAGTTTAGAATAATTTTTGTGGAATTTTATAAAATCGTTTAGATATTTTTATAGAATTTTATAATTATAATAGAATAAATTTGTAATATTTATTATATATAATAAATAAAAGATTTTCGAAAAACTAAAAATTGGATAGTAAAGTTTATCATTGAAATAACATAAAATAAATTTTGTAGAATTTATAAAATAGTTTTAGTATTTTAAAATGATTTTTAAAAGAATAAAGATAATATAAGTGTAAAGGAATAACAAAAAAAAAATGTTGTTTGTAGTGGGAATCGAACCCGGCACCTGCTGGTTGGAAGAACACGGCTAGACCAACTAGTCTGGTTGCTGGTTTGTTAAGCAACTTGGATTTAGATTTTATTTAAACAATATTTGAAACAGAAATCCCCAATCTCTATAAACCCTAAAATCTTAGGCTTCTAATTAGCCACGATTCGTTGCAGATATTGAACGAACCCATGGGGCTTCTGTTCTACATTAACAAGCAAGACAAAACATACATTTAATCGAAGATGATTGTGACCAGAAGTGTGCAGTCGCGAACAAGCCAAAATCGCACCAAAGCTTCAAATTCCAAATTGTATAGTGTTTGAATGTGAAAGTTTGTTTGGGGGTTCTTTAAATCGGCACTTTTAGGTGTAATTGGTGTGCTCAATTTATAGTGGTATAGACCCGAGTGATTATAGGGAAGTTTGACCCGTAGTGGTCAAACGTGCGTCAATTTGGCTTGAATCTAAGCTGAAATCACGGCTTAAAGAGCTGTTGTAATGCGTTAATTATCGTTGGTCAACTTACAGTAATCAATCATGGTTCAATCGAGTCAAAGAAGCTTGATTTACGCGGCTCTATATTGCAGCGATTGAAGGGAAAGAAAGACAGACAGCTTTACGCGTGTGTATATATACTTTATGAGTTGGGATTAAACCAACAATGAGCTGTGGCTCAAGTGGTTGTGCGTGTGACTTGTGTTGGGCCCTGCTCCGGTTCGAATCCGGGCAGAGGCAACATTTCTCCTTTTTTTTTTTTTTAGAGAGAAGAGGAAAGGAGATGGGCTTGGGCCATGTTTGGGCTGGTGTATGGGCCCGAAAATAAAAAGAAGTGGGTTTTGGGCTTTGGTTTGGTTGTGGTTTGGTTGAGGTTATGTGTGGGTTTAGTTAGTCAAAAAAAAAGATATGATTATTATTATTATTATTATTATTATTATTATTATTATTATTATTATATATAAAAATAAAAGGAAAAGTGACGGATGTCACAGCAATTGAAGCTAGATAATATTCCAATCCAAGAGCACAATCCTTTGCCAACAATGGTTGACTCCAGAACAACCTGTACTAATCAAAACCAATAACAACAAGAAGATAGTAACAGACCAGATCTACAGAGACCAGATCTACAGAGATCAGATCTTAAGATCTACAATATTAGACACACAAGAACTAGATCTACAGAGATCAGATCCTTGTATTACAGACACAACCAAACAGCGAAAGACAAGAACAGAAAACAAGATCAAGAGCCTAATGGCTCTGATACCATGTAGAAAACTTAGGGTTTCTCAACTCAAACAACCAACCAAATAACAAGAACACAAGAAAACAACACAAACACAAAGATATAGCGACTGGAAAGCGGTGACAAAATCTATTAGTTAACCAACCCAAAAGTTACCCCCCAGTGCCCAAATGATCTCAGCAAAATACTGAGATCTGATCAATAGATCAACATACAAAGTCTCTCTGCTGATTGATAAGATCAGCAGAGTAATAATACGAATGAATACAAGACTTACACCCAAAAGGATACACAAGACGAGATACAAGACCAGAGAGAAACCCTTGATCAAAATACAAAACAATAATACGAATAATGACAAATGAAGAGAGAGACTGAGCTTATATAGCTCAGTCATCGAAGCTATCCCAGAGATGATCTCAATCATCCATTCCATTATTAATCCAACGGCCAACATTTCACACGAGAATAATATCTACCCAGCTGGGCCATGGGCCAACAGCCTATTATTTGCATAAGCCCAAACACTCAAAGAAACAAACATTAGCCCAACATATTAGATAAGCCCAAATATAGAAAACATAATTATAACATTTGAATTAATCCAACGAAGTCAACTGAGTCTTTTTAACACTTTCTAAATGAAGTGGAGTTTAAATTTCATTGGTGATAAAAAATTTATACGTTCATAAAAAAAAAGTAAGAGTTGTTTTAATGAACAAAAGCGTTATATCTTAGGTTGATACTTTAAAAAAAATATATAAATACCAGGAATACGTAAATTAGATGAGTGACAAATTAAAAATTATCAATGATTTTCTTTGGGCTTTTTTTTTTCCAAAGAAATTGTAACTTGCTTTTATATTTATTTCTTTTTCATTCGTCAAATTTCAAACATGTGAACTAGGGTCGAGCAAGACGGTAAGCCGTAAGTCAGGAAGGGTTCTAGGATTCATACACCCTGTGACATCATATTTAGGGTGTATGACATCACATTCTCGATATGTGGCAGTTTCTTATTGGTGATAGGTGTGGGCCAGGGTGTATGAATCCTAAAGTAGGGGTGTATGAATCCACAACCCCTTATATAATGCAAAATAAGAAAAAGATTATACTTTATATTTTGCATGACGGTATACATGTTATGGTATTGAAGTATAGGAAACGACAGTTGTTAGATGTTGGTTTGGTAAATATTTAATGCTCCTTTCTTTTTCTTTTCCAAAATATTATTTCACTATTAATAGTCATGATAAGTCAAACTTTTACAAAAAAGAAATACTATATACATGACAAAATTAAAATGGTTGAAAACTTGAATACAATATGACTTTAAGAACACCTGTTAATAAAGCAATGAGATAGATATGAACAGAAATTGATTAAGAGTTGTTCGTTAAAGTGACTTGGTTGTATTATTAGGCCTTCAAATTATTACAATCACATACAATTTTATAGTCATGTGAAAAACACCGGATATTAACTACTAACTAGAACTGTTTTTTTTTTTTTAATCATTTGAAGGAAAACTTATTTATTAATAAACAAACGCCGCAACCAGGGCCGGGCAAGCCCAAGTAATATGAAGTTTGAAGTTTGTAGTCGGTATTAAAAATATGAATGGCGGGGTTCCTATACTTACCTTTCTGAACTCCTAAATCATTGGCAGATGAGTTGGATCATTATTCACACAGCCTATTGCCGACATCTGAGCTTTTATTTTTATACTAGTCATAAACCTTCAGTTAGGAATTAGGATCTTGATAAATTTAGTTATGTTTTTTTTATCAACGAGTTGTTTTAGTTCTCTTTTGTTGAATATTATTTCTGTAGAAATTTAGGGTTTGATCTTACTCAACATACAATAAACAGAAACAATATAAACACAATCACAATGAACAACGGATATAGGTGACAAAACGAGGAGACAAGATCTTATTTATCCAACCCTAAAAGTACCCCCCAGAACCCAAAGATCCCAGATAATACTCTGAGATCAAATCAACAACCATAATACAAAGTTTCACAAGATCTACTGATTAGTTAGACCAGTAGATCAGGTGAGAAATAAGGAATAACAACAATACAAGGATAAAGACCTATCAAACCCTAATACAGAACGAGAGAGACGATAACAAAAATAAAAGACAATAATAATGAATAACAAAGAGACTGTAGTATATATATGGCAGCTGGATCCTTCTCCAAGAAAAATAATCCAACGATCAGAATTCGTCCAATCCAACGGCTGATACACACTCCTGAAAAAATATCTCAACAACTTTGTTATAACTTAAAAGACATTTCAACATGGTTCAACTGACCTGGGTCAAAGAACCTTTTAATAACCAATCGAACTAACCATCAGGTGGGCTAAAAGACTTAGCCCAATATAAGTCCAATAAGAGTAATTGAATTAGAGATCAGACATTGGGTTAGCCCAATACATTTTAACACCCCCCCCCCCTTAATTCAATTACCAAACATATTGGTCATTCCAAGTTTTGTACACAACACCTCATGTTGTGTACTAAACAACCCTTTTGTGAACACATCAGCCACTTGCTGATCAGAAGACACCTTTAATGCACTAACAAATCCAGAGCTAATTTTTTCTCTCAGAAAGTGTCAATCTAACTCAAAATGCTTAGTTCTGTCATGAAAGACAGGATTCTCAGCTATTGAAATGGCTGACTTACTATCACAAAACAAGTTTATAGGCAACTTAACCTCTATACCTAACTCCTTCAACAAATTAGATATCCATACAAGTTCACAAGTAGTAGTGCACATAGCTCTATACTCAGCTTCGGCTGAGGAGCGAGCAACCGTGCTCTGTTTCTTACTTTTCCACGACACAAGACAACTTCCTATAAACACACAGAACCCAGTTACTGACTTACGGGTTTTGAGGCACTTGACCCAGTCAGCATCTGAGTATGCTGTTAGTGCTAAACTAGTTCCCTTCTTAAATAAAATCCCTTTTCCTGGAGAAAGCTTAAGATACCTAAGCAATCTTAAAGCTATCTTTTGTACATTTTGAGTAGGTTTATGCATAAACTGACTCAAAAATTGTACAACATAGCTTATATCAGGACGGGTCAAAGACAAATAAATCAATTTACCTATCAACTTTTGATATCCTGTTATATCTTCCAAATAACTTTCAGTTTTATTATCTTTGATTGACAAATTATAATTCTGTTCAATTGGAACACTAACAGGTTTACACCCAAGATAACCATATTCATGTAAAAGATCTAAGCAATACTGTCTTTGATTCAGTCAAATGCCTTCATCAGAATACAACACTTCAATACCAAGAAAGTATTTTAACTTTCCTAAGTCTTTTATTTGAAAATTCTCTTTCAATAATGTTTTTTATATTTTCTATCTCAGTTTTACTATTCCTTGTAATAACAATATCATCAACATATACAAGTAATACCACAAACACTTCACTAGAAGACTTAACAAACATAGAGTGATCACAAACACTCTGAGTTAAACCAATAGTTTTTAATACATCAACAAGTTTCTCATTCCATTTCCTAGGAGCTTGTTTTAACCCATACAAAGACTTAACAAGTTTGCAGACTTTGGATTCATTCCCAGAAGCATAACCTTCTGGTAAATGCATGTAAACAATGTCCAGATATTATGGACAGCTAAGTTGATAACTGTTCTCACAGTTACCATCTTAACCACTGGAGAAAATGTCTCTCCAAAGTCCAACCCTTCTCTCTGATTGTAGCCCTTAGCTACCAGCCTAGCTTTATATCTATCTATCTCACCATTTGACTTATATTTTATCTTGTAAACCCATTTACACCCAATAGCTTTTCTACCAGGTGGTAGATCAGTAACAACCCAGGTGTTGTTCCTGTATAAAGCTTCCATCTCATCATTCATAGCCTCAATCCAATGAGGATCTTTTGAGGCTTGAATATAAGATGTGGGTTCTAAGGATTTATTCACATTAGACACAAAACACATATTCTCAAAAGACAAATTAGAGTAATTCACAACTTTTTCAACACCATATTTAACCTTACCATCTAACACATAATCACTAAATTTCCTTGGCATCACAGACTCTCTACTAGACTGCCTAATAGGCCTACTTCCCTCAGGAGTCCTTAACTCATCATTTGATCCCTCTAACCCAGAGCAGTCAGTCCCTCTTCCTAGTGAACTACTAGGTTGCTGATCACAACTAGCATTATGATCTACATCACTAGTGTTCCTGGGAGAGTCATCTAACTGTCTCCCAGGTGAGTGATCATGAGTATCATCAGGTTCCCCATCATCATTGGGAAGGTTTTGAAAAAAAATGTTTTGTTTATCACTTGAAGATACTTCATTTTCAAAAGTATCAAAAAAATTTAGATGATTGATTTTTTCATAAACAAGTTGCTTATGTTCAGTTTTAAAAGAATATATATTTTCATAAAACTTGACATCCCTTGAAAACTCATATTTCTTTGTTTCTAAGTCAAAAATTTTGTATCTTTTTTTAACAAATGAATAACCTATTAAAACACTTTTATTTGCTCTACTACAAAGTTTATCTGGATCATCTAAATTGGTTTTAAAACATAAACATCCGAAGTTTCTCAAGTGATTAAGTTAGGGGGGGAACCCATGTATCAACTCATAGGGACTCTTACCATTTAAAACAGACGAAGGTATCCTGTTAATCAAATATGCAGCAGTAAGCACACAATTAGACCAGAAATTAAGAGGAACACTACTTTGGAACAGAATGGCTCTAGCTGTATTTAAAAGATGGCTATGCTTTCTCTCCACAACACCATTCTGTTGTGGAGTATAAGCACAAGAAGTTTGATGGAGAATTCCTCTTTTGTTACAAAAATCACTAACTTGTTTATTTATAAATTCAGTACCATTATCACTTCTAAACATTTTAATGTTTTTAGTAAACTGAGTTTTAACAAGTTCATAGAAACTAACAAGGTTCTCAAATACCTCAGTCTTAGACTTTAACATGTAAACCCAAACAGACCTAGAATAGTCATCTGCTATGGTAAGAAAATATCTAAAACCTTCTCTGCTAGTGATCTTATAGGGTCCCCATACATCAAGATGTACCAGGTCTCCTATATCTTTATACTTATGATCACTAAGAGGGAAAGGAACCTTAACCTGTTTGGCCTTGTGACATACCTCACAAGGCTCAGAACCAGATTCTCCAACATTTAAACTATCTTTTAAAACAGCTAGGACTTGACTAGAAGGATGCCCTAACCTACTGTGCCAAAGACTGTGCTCAGTTACACTGTTAAAACAAACATTACTAAAATTAACATTTTTACCAACAAAGTATAGACCATCCTGCTGTCTACCAGTCACCAGGACTTTCCTTGACTTGGAATCCTGAACAAAGCACTCATGCTCATTAAACAGGACATCTAATTTATTATCCTTGGCTAGTTTATGTATAGACACCAAGTTGACACAATAATCAGGAATATAGAATAAATCATGCAAAATGACACCATTTGCTAACTTAACATCACCAATTTTAGTAACTCTTGCATTAGTACCATTTGGATGTTTTACCTCCATGTTATACTTAGACACATCTACACTATTGATTAAATGTTCATCATTCCCAACCATATGCTGGTTTGCACCAGAATCCATTATCCACCCAAGAAACAATGCATATTTTATTAAGCTAGAACAACTAGAAAAATTTTTAAACAACTTAGCAATCTTAGACAAAACACTCATACTTGAAAAACCATTGACAACAACTGACTCACCTCCTACTTTAGAACTCTGAGGGTCTCCTTCAGACTTCTCACTTATCAAACTCATCAACTTAGAGATCTGTTCAGAAGTAAAAGGTGAACCAGAAGACACATTTGCACTCACATTGTTACTAGTATTGGACACACCAGTTCTCCAATTATTTTGGGTTCTATTGTTATTGTTTTTATTGTTAAACTGGTTTCCAGTTTGGTTACCAACTCTTCTTTGACTATTTGTTGGATATCCAACAATTTCAAAACATCTTTCAATAGTGTGTCCAATTCTATTACAGTGAGTGCATTTAAGATTAGGATTAGGGCCTCTTGTGACCCCTTTCATATTATTAGACACTTGATTAGTTCTAGCAACAAAGGACACATTAGTTCCCTTTGATCAACTACTTGAGCCTCTATGAGATTCCTCCCTAGAGACCACAGCAAAGGCAGTCTTTACTAATGGTAGTGGATCACTGGTCAATAATGTGGTTCTAACAGGTTGATAAACTTCATCAAGCCCCATCAGGAATTGCATGAGTTTAATAAGACTATTAAAGTCATTGAATTCCTTGGAGGCCTGACAAATACACACAGGAAGTTGAACTATAGAATCAAACTGTTTCCACATAGTGTTTAACTTGTTATAATATTCAGACACTGAACTACCACTTTGTGTTATACCATTTATTTTTTGATGCAAGTTAAACATTACACATCCATCAATTCTATCATAAGTTTCTCTAAGGTCAAGCCAAACATCTCTAGCATTATCAGAAAACACTTGTCCTAAGTATAATTCTTCACAAACAGAATTAATCAACCAAGATAGCACCACAGAATTACATCTATCCCATTGACTTGCTAACACTTCATTATCAACAGATTTAACACATGTACCATCAATAAAACCTAACTTGTTTTTTCCTTGTAAAGCAAGTTTCATAGATTTAGACCAAACTGAATAATTCTCAGACCCTTTGAGTTTAATACTGATTATGGAAAGACTCGAAGTGTCACTAGGATGCGGATACAAAGGATCACTAATGTCCAACCTACTAACAAGTGTTCCAACAGGAACATCTCCACCAGAGGAGTTAGGGCCTCCTGCTGGTGAAGCAACAACACCATCAACCATAATGAATCACACAAACAATTAATACACAGAGAACAACAAAAAATAGCAGATAGCTATTCAACAAGAAAACACCAATAGACCTAATAGGACAAAGCTGTGTCAGGGGTCAGATAGTGGATTCATCACTCATTGGTGTCCACCCAGATCTTAACACAGGAGTCCCTTATTATCTATATATATAGTACTTATATAGACAGGAAGTAAACACACCAGAATAAGACACGGACAAACAATCAATAAACCAAATAAGACACCAATTAGTCGGCTCAATACCGGTCCACCTAACCCGGTCAGCTGCCTCTAGACACAACAACAGAAAGTAAAAAGGAAAGATCTCACAATGAGGGGGAACCCAAGTTAGGTTTTCGCCAAACCCACAACCAACACCTTCACTTAGGGTGTTGAGTTATGGGTGCAATTGAAGCTATTAATTCCAATCCTTCAACACCAGTGCACTTCCTTAGCCAACAATAGTTGACCTAACAACCTGCTTCACAAATATCAAAAAACCCCTGACGAATAATAGATCAGATCTATGGATAAGACCAGATCTACTATATAAGATGACTAGAGACCAGATCTATTATTTAGACCAGATCTCTCAACACAAGAACTCAACGAAAGAACAGCGGAAGACACAAAAGACACCAAGATCAAGAGCCTAAGGCTCTGATACCATGTAGAAATTTAGGGTTTGATTTACTCAACATACAATAAATAGAAACAATATAAACACAATCACAATGAACAACGGATATAGGTGACAAAACGAGGTGACAAGATCTTATTTATCCAACCCCAAAAGTACCCCCCCCCCCCAGAACCCAAAGATCTCAGATAATACTCTGAGATCAAATCAACAACCACAATACAAAGTTTCACAAGATCTACTGATTAGTTAGACCAGTAGATCAGGTGAGAAATAAGGAATAACAACAATACAAGGATAAAGACCTATCAAACCCTAATACAGAACGAGAGAGACGATAACAAAAATAAAAGACAATAATAATGAATAACAAAGAGACTGTAGTATATATATATGGCAGCTGGATCCTTCTCCAAGAAAAATAATCCAACGATCACAATTCGTCCAATCCAACGGCTGATACACACTCCTGAAAAAATATCTCAACAACTTTGTTATAACAACTTAAAAGACATTTCAACCTGGTTCAACTGACCTGGGTCAAAGAACCTTTTAACAACCAATCGAACTAACCATCAGGTGGGCTAAAAGACTTAGCCCAATATAAGTCCAATAAGAGTAATTGAATTAGAGATCAGACATTGGGTTAGCCCAATACATTTTAACAATTTCAAGTAACAGAAAGCTCAATTCTTGATTTGTTGGTTTCAAATTTTCGAGTTCTCCTCTGTTGTTGATATTATTCAAGCTTTCAAGAGTTCAAGGTGTCTACTAATTTCAAAGGTTTCAACTTTTCTACGATTGAAGGAAAGTTATGTTGAACTTTAAGTTTTTTAGTTTTGTACCTATGTTAATTTTAATTTACAGCTTATGTTAATGTTTTCGTAAAGCTGTTCCAATTTATAGGTAAATTAGGTAGGCTAAGGGGTTGTTTGGTTGATTAAGTGCTGAATCATTAAGATGGTCTGATGGTTAAGAGGCTCTGAATGGTTAAGAGTTGAATCATTCAGCAACCTTTATTAGCTTAATGGTTCGCACTTAATCATTCCATTCAGATGCTGAAACAAACAGTCTGAATGCTGAACGATTCAGACCTAAATGGTTAAGAGGCTGATTAAGAGGCTACCAAACAGCCCCTAAGACTTGATTAATTACTTGTCACTTAATATTTCATGTCTAACAGAAATTGAATTGGATCAACTTGTTTAAACTGGTTGAGCCAGATTTTATAACAGATATAGTTGAAAAAGGGCCTCAAATTTTTATTTTGTTTAAGGCCTTCAAAATGATTGAGTCGACGCTGACAACAACACACCTCTCTGTGCATATCTGTTCGATTCATTTTGGTTCCACTTCGTTTTTAGGGTACTAGGGGCACAATCCTAAGTGCTCTCAACACCATTCATAAAAGTTGTCTCATTTGAACTCTAAGAGTACCCACAAGTACCTTTAAAGGGGGGATGCCATTTTTCAGATCATTCAAAACCCACAAAACCAACAACTAATTCACACTACCCTCATCGGGTAGTTCTAAGCCACTATCCGCACACCTTACAGTGGTGTAGCTACACTACCCGAACAACCCAAAGGGTACCCCATACCCTTATACTTCTATGAATATGTATTATTGATTTTCGTTTTTTTAACAGCAAAACACTATATATATAGCCAACAAAAAATGGGAAACTGAACAAAACACCGCCCACAGAACACACCCCAAAATACAACACTACACAATCGGAGCTAAATCATTTCGACTACATCAAAAGCTACCCATTTGTCCCACGGCATGATCCGAGACTTAGACTTAGACATATTAGAGATCCAAAAGAAGGTTTTTGTCCTCCTTTGGTGTTTGTAAAGGTCAAAAGAAAGAAGACGGACATGGATTCTTGTTGTTTTTACATCTATATATATATGTGGGGGGGTCTCGTTCAGCTCAAAACTAATTTCAATTTTGAGAACGGTGAAAACTCCGACGTAAAATGCGAATTTTAAAAAAAATACAAAAGGATGTAAAAATGGCTAACTAAAAAATATACAAAAAATGAAGAAAAAAAATTACGCTGTCTTTACATTGGTCTAAAAAAAAGTGACGTAAATGCCTACACCGGTGTAATATTTTATTATCGTTTAATCACAACCACAAATCCATTAAACAATTAATTAAATGTGTGACTAATAAGCGAGTTCCTATAGTTCTCACAACTCAACCTAGTTTTTAGTTTAACCTATATATAGTGTAAGGTTCAATGGGGAACCTCAAAAAAAGTGGGGAACTGGAGAATCATGCATTTAACATGTTAAATATATTTTAAAAATTCAATTTAACATGCAAAAAAAAATATTTTTTTCAAAAATTTCTTTAGAGCTTTTGCATATAAAGATGTGTAGAAAAATAAAACGTTTTAGTGGGTTTTTGTTCATACACTAAAGAATAACCCAAATCAAACCAATATTTATTAATTTATAATTTTTATATTTATCTCTATCTTTATTATTTCTTTACTATATAATAAATAAAAATCTTATGATTATATCAATTTTCTCTCATATGAAATAAAAGTATTAAATCAAAAATTTTTGTTTATCTCTTATTTATTTAATATATATTATCTTAACTAATTTTTTTTAAATTTTCACTTATTAAAAACTATTAAATATTTTATTAATCCTACCTCATGTAATATAAAATTTTCTAACCTAATAAAAAAAACAACAACAAAAATATTATAACACATGTGATACACAAATTTTAATTAACTATTCACACTAAATAAAACTGTAAATGAGAGTTTTGTTTTCATCTAGGACAGAATAAGTTAAAATCAGTAATTGCTAAAATCCACACATCAAAAATCACCGCCTTAATCGCGCTCAAAATAGTTGCTTCTGGCTCTATTGCTCATTAAAATTGTTGTTTTCTCATGATTAAAGAAACTAGTAAGGTATGTTTCTTGATAGAAAGAAAAAAAGAAATAGAAGAGAAGAAATGTTTGTGGTGTTTGGAGATTGGGTTCGGCCTTGAGAATCAAATCTAACTGAAAAGAGCAAACAAGTATAAAGGAAGTGTCACACCACGCCAATGGCGGAAACACGTGGCGCAATGTTCGAAGAGCATCAAGTCAAGATTAACACAAACTATAAGTAATTAAGAAAATGATCATTTATTCATACGTCGAAAATAAGTTTCATATTTTCATACACAACACTTAATAACATAGTTGTCAACAAAAGCAAAGGTTTCTCAACTATATCCCAACTCGTGGAAAATAAAAGTGAAACCCTCCAAAAGATTTCGACGTTAGTATGCTAGGATCTGAGTTTGATTGTTTTGATATATTTAGAATAAGATGAGAAATGAATGATGTAAGTATATATGGAAAGTGCAGCGGAATGATAAACTATAATCAAAACAACAGGAATAAATGTTTTCTATGATCAAATGCTTTCATTAATTGAAAGATTACAATCAGTACAAATACTCCCCCTCAGCCTGATCACACAGTGATTGTTTGTCTGAGATAACGTTTGTGTGTGATGTAATAGAACAGTACAAGCACTGTTCTATTTATAGACAAACCTAAACCACTGGTGACCTGTGTTGACGTCACCTAAGATAGTGACCTGTAACAGAATAACAACATAAAACATCTGCCCTATACAAACTACTGTTATATTACAAAACACTATAAAGTAAACTACTGCTAAGGGAAAACTCTGATGGTCTTGCAACATCTGTTGGAGTCTAAGTGCTGTTGACTCCAACAGACCTTTAGTCTTCAGTACTTGATCAGCAGTTGTTTCTTCGTCAGACCTTTGGTCAGCAGTTGTTCTCTATCAGTTGTTCTCTGGCAGTCCTTTGTATCAGCAGTTGTCACAGCAGTTGTTTGGATGGAACAGTTGTTAGGGTCAGCAGTCTTTTGGGAAGAGTATGTTGTAAAGACTGTTTATTTGTGTGAATCAATTGTTAGCATATTTTGGCTTTTCAATCATCTGTTCTTCTCCAGGTCAGCAGACCTAAGATAGTATGATCCCTACCTCCCTAGCCATGCATTCTCCCAGCACTTGGTTAACTACAAGATATGTTTAAAAAGATGTCAATAAATACATATTGGTGAGTTCACAGGTTTTAGTTTTACAAAACATTTTAACAATAACAATTGGGAAATAAACACAAGTAGTGACCATTGTAAGAGTTGCAAGTTCCTACAATCTACTTGAGCCCATAACCAAATCAAGACAAGCAATGCCTCGCTCATAGTTGTTTCACAGAAAACAACAACTTAATTCAGAATACATGCACCTCTGGTATACACAGTTACAGAATCGACGCAATCGATTAAGGGTGGGCCTTGTCAGCCACCAATAGTACTATCCAAATATTCCTTCGGTTTTCGATTTCACACACATACACACGAATAAATGGTTACAGTAGCGAGGACTCACCCCGAGTGGTGAACAACAATACCTAACATGTCACTGAACATGTTTCCCTAACATAACATATCTTTCCCCCGAAAACAAAACAGTAAAATCGGGTCGTGAAACTCACCTCAAGCAAGAGTGTGCAAAGCCAAATATTGAGAATAGCTCACCCAAGGTCAAATTCCTACAAATGTCCTAAACGTATAAATCACTAAGTCTATAGCGCGTGTTTTTTGGCAAGTTGTACGCCCAACTCCCAACACCACTATTTTTTAGTTCAATTCCCCGTTTAATTACATGTGTATCCTAGGTCCGTTGGTGATGGATTACCCTTGTTATAAGTTACACTTATATTTCCGTATTAATTAACTCGTTTTACATTATCATTGACTCGACTCACTTTACCGTATAATTATTTTCCCATTAAATAGTTATACTAGGATCTTGTCGATCAATATTACATTTTCAACACTCGACTCACGTTACCGTATATTTACTTTCCCATTAAATAAATATACTAGGGTCTTGTCGATTTGATAACATATTTTACATTGTCAAGTTCATATACTTGTTTTAAACGTGTAATCGTTATAGATTATTTACTTTAATTTTTCCACCAGTAAGTTTCCAACACTTAGAAAAGTGTTACATATATCTTATATATTTTAGTCCATAAAATATATTTTCCTATGCACATTGGACGCAATAACATATATACGTATCTTGTAGGAAGTTATACAATATATACTTATCGTCTGTTTTACATCTTTGTCCGTTAACACGCCGTGATATAAATACATTACATTTGATTATTTGTATTTATATTTTTTTCACATCCCGAATAATACAAGTTGTTCATATATATATATATGTATATATAGGGGATGGTTCTAGAGTAAACTCTAAATATTTGAGTAAACTCCATAAACTCTATCACAACCATTGATCAAGCATGATCAATGGTTGTGGTTAATGGTCCCACCATTTGACTAAAATACACCTTCTCTCTCCAACTTTATTGATATTATATTAGGAAAAGGGTAGATTTGTCCATTCATCCACCTTCTCTCTCCACCTTTTTTACCTTCTCTCTCCATCATTTCACCTTCTCTCTCCACCTTTTTGCATTCTCTCTCCACCTTTCATTTCACCAACACTCTCTCTCCACCTCCTTTCTTCTACTTTTCTCTCTACAATTTCTTTCACATATTAATTTAAAAGATCCAGATTTATTAATAACGTATGCCACACGAGCCCTTTAACACATGTTACTTGGTCTCTTCAAACAAACTCATTTCACAGACATCACTAACACGTGTAACTGGTTCAAATAATTATCACGTTAATTTTGGACTAGCATAACAACATAAAAGAACACATATATATAAAAATTTATTGCAATCGACATTGAGTGTAACAAATTAATTTCATATAAATCTAAACAATTAAAAAGATGATACAAAACTATCATAAACTAACAAAAACACATGAAACTTAAAATTATGCTTCATTCTTTAATAGTCGTCTTTGGCGTTATGCTTCATTCCTTATTAGGCATCTTCAGCTTCATGTTTCAATCCTTAGCACTACATCTCTAGTCGATGCTTGTGCGGAGTAGCCGACTTGAACTCCGGTGGTTGTTCATAGATACTCCTACATTAATTATTTTTAACATGTGTTAGCATCACTAGAAAATGTTAACTGGGTCAATTTGGGTGTTAATTGGACATATACAAACATGTGTTAGCATCACTAACACATGTTAATTGAACCATAACACGTATTAGTTGGGCATATACTAACAGGTGTTAGCATCACTAATACATGTTAATTGAACCCTAACACATGTCAATTGGGATAAATTCATCGGTAGGCACCAATACAAACATGTGTTAGCATCACTAACAGGTGTTAATTGAACCCTAACACATCAGTAAGCACCAATACAAAAATTCAAAACCTTCACACAGAATAACATATATACAAGAAATTAAAAGTTAAAAAGTATTAGAAACAAATCAAAAGATATACCAAGAAAAATAAAAATACATTTGCTATTTAACACATGTTAATTAAACCCTAACACATGTTAATTGGGATGGATTCGGCTCCTAATTCAGCACTAATAGACCTTAAACAAAAAATATGCAATAAAAACACATTTACCCAATTCAAAAAATACGATATTTTTAACATCCAATCTAACATAAACAAAAAATTAATATAAAAAATAAAAAAGGTTAACATAAGTTTTTTTTTTTTCATTCAAGCATTTGATAAAACACTTGGTGTGCAAACAAACTATCCCCAAAACTATTTATATATTATAAAATCATTATCCTCATTAACAACTTTATTATTCAACCCATCAAAAATAACTATTAATATATGAAAACTTTAAATAAATGATGTAAAATGGTATGAATAAAAATACATTAACGTATACAGTATCATTATCCTAATTCAGAATTCTTATTAAAAATACATTAAAATAATATGAATCAATTAAATTGACATATATACTCTTTACACCTAAAATCTCGCCACTTTCCATCTTCCTTGTTATTTATTTTTTTAGGCCCTAACCAACAGCCATGTTCCCTCTTCCCCAATTTATCTTTTACTAAAACATATAAACATCAATTCTAATGGGTTTTAACCAAACCTTTAAAAAGTCTCCTGAAAAATCATTTACCTACCCACCATAAAAACATCCAATGGTTTACTGAACACCATTTGAAGAAAAACCCAAAAAAATTTATTAACATAATGAAGGAGGGTGAGAGAACCGACATAGAGGAGGGTGAGGGCCTTCTGCCTCTGGCCACTCCTCGCTGGCGACGACAACGATTGGTCCGTAACGGCCAACCACAGATCCAAAAGCCAAGATAAGTAGTATAGTAATTTATTTACCTCGAAATAGTGCACGATTTATAGCTTGGTCTGGCCGGGGAACCCGCAGCGGCGACGGCGAATGAATTCAAATGGAGGAGTTGTTTCGGGTCAGGAGTCGCCACCACTTTTTCTCTCTAGAAGTTTTAGAACCAAGCGATTTCTTCAACCTTCTAATCCAGATTTGGATGAAATGAGAACATGATCTAGATCTTGATTTGAAATTGGGAATTTTAGAGAGAGAGAGAGATAACAGTGATATATGAGAGATGAAAAGTAAATGGAGTGATGGAAATATAAATATATTACTAGTACAATTACAACTCTCTCTCCATCAAATCAACCCAAATAATATCTTCTATGAAATTACCTTTATAACCTTGATCATAAAAAATTAAGAAGATGGTTAGGGGATGATGTGGAGCAATGTGAGCCTAGTATTGGGTTTACTAGAGTTTACTCAATTTAGAGAGTTTTCTATGGATACTTCCCCTGTATATATATATAATATATATATATATATAGGAATAATTACTCATCGTCGTTGTAATATTATTCTTCATACACTCAAAATATATATTTTGTTATTTTTCCTAAAGTTTCCAACGATATGTTTTCTTGAAATTAATTATCATTTAATTTCAACATATTTTACTTGGAAATTTATAAAATAACATTTGTATTTTTAAAATCAAGACTTGATTCATCACAACATAATGCTCCAACACTTTTATATTCCCATATATATAAAAGTGTTCATTTTTACACAATTTTTTACCAAGTCTTTAAATTGTCAATTTATTACAAAAACCTTTGTTTTTTATATTTCCAACATGTTTGGTAATTTATATTTTTGTAAAATCTTATTTTATAAAAACACATTTATACAAAAACATATTTGTAAGTTTACTAACTTTCCACTAAATAACCTTGGAAAGTTGAAATCTTCCATTTTTAACACCTAATTTTTCAAAGTCACATTTTTAGATTCAAGTTTCTAAAATGACGTTTTTACCCCTCAACTTTTAAAGTTACAAAATTATTCCTTTAACTTTCAAAAGGTTGCATTTTCTTCCTAGATATTTCAAAAGTGACAATTTTACACTAAACTAGTAAACTTAATTTTGTCACCTTTGTCAATATGATTACTATTATGATTCAACACTATAAATAGTCCATAATAGCCTTATTAGGGTTAATAATATGTGTATTTGGTTTATCAAGTCCATAATGTCCATTTTTAGAGGTTTAAAGTTAGTGACTTTGAAGATGTAACTTGTATATCTTTTAGCATTTTATTGTTCATCATGATATTATGTTTTAAATGGTTATGTTAAGATGATTAAAACCACTTTTAGGTGTGTTCAAGTTATTGTTATAAAAACCATTCAAAACATCTTCAAGCATATGTTTATGTGAACTTTTAAAACTACAAAATTACTAACAATTTTTCTATAAAACTCACAACCCAAACCACCTTTTTATACACTCATGTTAAACTTGCAAAAACATGTGCCATTTTATATCCAAAACCCTAGTTTCATATTATGTTTAGATCTCTACCATATGTAAGATTTATGTTTACTTTTTAACTTACAAAAACATCAACAAACACCTACAAACCCCACGGCCCATATCAATGTGTTTACACTTCCATTTTAGCCTTGTATAACATAGGTTTTATTATGTGAAAATCCATAATCTTAACCCATGTACAACTTGCTTTTAACACATGTTAATAAGAACATTCAAAAACAAAAAGCGAGGATAAGAAGCTTACTACTAGCATAAGGCTAGGGAAGACTCAAAACTCAAGTATGAAGTGAGGTTTAAGTGTGTCTTCCAAGGGTTAAGCTCCAAGATCTTGTACACACTTGATTTAGGTATGGAAAGGAAGTGATTTTTGTGAGTGTTTTGATAAAAAACAAAGATGAATGGTGGTGTTTAGGTAATGGTCGTAGGTTATGGATATGGAAGAAGGAGTATTTGTGTTTTGAAGTGTGCTGAATTACGAAGAAGTTAAGATATTATAAAGGCATTCTTTTGGCTAACCCTTTTAGGGCCGGCCAAAGCATGCCCTTGTGGGGCCGCCCATTGCTTTCCCAAAGTATCTCCTAATTACTTAGTTACATTTTAACTAGTTCGGTCAGGGTTTGCGGGATTTTATCACGTGTTTATTACGAGCTATTACGGACGTATAATAGCTTCCCTATTACTCTTAAACGTGGATTAGTTTAGGCATTGGTAAGTTATTTCGGCTTTAATTGGGTGAATTTATAAGTTTTACGCGTATCGGGTGCGATACGCGAACTTTATTCGTTACCCGGAGATTCATATTTGGAGTTTCCATTTATGGTTTTGGGGTTCCAAAACACATAATATTTCATGGAAATATCCTTCATTTTTATATCCCGGGTGTTCGAGATCGTTTACGGTTAATTAATCGTTGTCGGGTAATCACCAACCTCTGTGTCGGACAAGTTTATTTGCACGCGATTTCGTCGTGCTTCAATATAAACATGTGCATTCCTATGCATCTTATTGGGAATTCGCTATTCTCTAAGGCCTAGGTAATTCAATTAACACGAAATTGCATTTAATTACGTTAATTATGCATAACTAGTTAGTACGGAATTACCTTATTTTTGTCGATTGTCACAGAAAGAATGAATGCCATCAAGAGCAGATCTTGAAGAATGAATCCCCTCAAGAGTAGGTCTTCAAAAATGAATGCCCACAAGAGCAGATCTTGAAGAAAGGAAGATAAAATGCAGTCAAGAGCAGATCTTGAAGAAAGAAAGAATGTCGCCAAGAAACTCGTTTTCGAGTTGACGCATGAAGATCAAGAACCAGCGTGGTTTGAAAGTTGAAAAGGAGGAACAAAAGCAAGACCATATACAATTCAAGATTAAGGGGGTGAATGAAGATTAATCTTGCATTAGTAGTAAAGTTGAAGGGGCTAAAGTGAAGAGTTTAATTAATTAATATGAATGTTTAGAATTATCCTATTTGATAAAATAAGTAGAGATAATGATATGTAGTTAATATTATATTATAATAGCTAGAAGTATTTGCCAATGACCTCCAGCCCATGTTAGTTTAGTATAAATAGGGGTGTAGGTTAATATTTTTAGTTGTCCATTATTAGTAAGTTCGTTTGTTAGAATAGCAGGGAGCCCTGACCCCACCGTTTTTTGGCTCAGTGATGAAAGTTTATGATTTTCGTACGTAATTTTTATATGGATTAAGTCCAGCCCCCATCGATTTGAACTTCCGGTCCTTATTGATACGAAAAAATTGAGTCCGGCCTCCACCGATTTAATCTTCAAGCTTCATCACTGTTGAATAGAAATTGTTGTGGCTTTGTCCTCCCAAATATCACATGTTTGTGTTTGATCTAATTATCTGAGCCAACACCTGATACCTATATTTGGAGGCAATCTCCTGTCTGACACGTCTAGCCAACAATTTCACCCCTTCCTTATCCTCCCAAACCCACTTGTTTCTTCCCCCTTCATCTTAATTGATGTAGCAGCCTCATGATGTCCCCAAGCTGAGCCCATTGAGCAAAAGAATATTTAAAGTAAAATAAGTTGACCATGAGTGTCGGATGATCAATACTGGAAACCTACATTTGTGGCTCAACTTATGTCAAGCGGCTGGCAATTAATTCTACACAACATTGTATCCTGTCAATGCTTATCTACGGTTGTCAATTTTTATTTTGACTTTAACTAAAAAACTCAATTAAACTATATTTAATCTTTTTAACAACAAAGTTCATTAAATTTTTTTTTCATACATATCACAAAGGGCAAATCACATAAAGATAGTAGGCAGGCGGGTAACAACCCTTTCATTAATCAACCTAGCAAGGAGCTAGAAACCGAGGATACAACAAGTTTACACCATATTTACAATTTTCAGATTGTAGTAAAATTAAACCGCAATGATCTTCCTAACCAAATTTAGATTGGCTCTATTTTTTTATCAATGAAAATAATAAATACGTGATTTCACCCTATTGTTGACGATGTGCACGGGTGAGTCCCTTGGGAGACCAAGAGTTGTTTCTCGAATGCCAGATGCGCCAAATATGGTGGTTATTTACCATCTTTGTTTGCGATTTCTATATGTAATATTCTTCTGGGAACTCAACTAACTGAGTGATAGCCTCAACAAAAAGTTGTTGGTCAGAGCATTCACATTAGCATTTCTATTTTATTATGAGTGGGTTCTTTATATTATATATATTGGTTCTAATGTTTATTATTATTATTATTATTATTATTATTATTATTATTATTGTTGTTGTTGTTGTTGTTTTTTTTTTTTTTTTTTTTATATTTGTATGTCATAGGGCGTTTTGGGTAATCTTTTAAGAAGTTATGGGGGGGGGGGGGGTTATTGGGTTTTTTTTTTTTTTTGTTTTGGCTTTTTTGTTAATTGCCGTAATTATATAATTTGTGATTTTATACTTAGCGTTATTCATTGTTGCGTGTTGTGCGATTACAATACTACTTCGCCTCATGAGATGTGCGAGCAATTACATTACAACTTCACCTATGGGGACGTGCAAGCGATTCACCGTACAAAATGCTTCTGCTTTCATTACCAACCCCTTTCCATACACCATTTTAGATTACATTACGGCTTCACCTCTGGGGACGTACAAGCAATTGGCCATACAAAATGCTTCTACTTTAGTTACCGACCCCTTTCTATACACCATATTAGATTACATTACGGCTTCACCTCTGGGG
Organism: Ambrosia x helenae; assembly: GCA_030844895.1. Taxonomy (NCBI): domain Eukaryota; kingdom Viridiplantae; phylum Streptophyta; class Magnoliopsida; order Asterales; family Asteraceae; genus Ambrosia; species Ambrosia x helenae. The sequence goes on along the minus strand of CM061230.1, from coordinate 13,573,225 downwards.
ACATGCAAGCGATTGACAGTACAAAATGCTTCTACTTTAGTTACCAACAGTTTTCCATACACTGTATTAGATTCTCTAGCTATCACTTCCTTAGAAGTGAAAGACTGGGCTAATTATTCATTGTAAGGAGGTGGGATGTTAACATAACCGAAACTAACACCCTTATTTTCTTTGTACACAAGTTGTTGATTAATCATATATTCGACTACATTACTAGATACATCAATCTTTTTTAAAATTTATATCAACATTTTCAAATTTTGATTTAAGAGTATCTAATTCAGTTGTCAAATCTGTGATTTTCTTCTTTGCATCTAGATACACACAACTCATTTGACTTAAATCACGTTTTAGTTGGAGAATATCTTTATTTAAAGCTTCTATTTTATCCTTAAAAGCTTTAGTATTTTTCTCCAAAGTTAAATTTTTGCTTCTTGTGTCTCATGTTTCTCTAAATAAGTCAGAGTTGTGTGACCTATAGTATGCCACATTTTCTCTACAAGCACTAGTACATAAGTAAGAACATACCTCATCGGTGGATGACTTTGAGGAAGAAGATGTTTTTGAAGAGGCAACAAAGCTTTCAGATATAATTGCGTGATTAGTGCCAACTACCTGCACAGGAGCCTGATTCTAAAATGTTGATGTAGTAGTATTGGCGGGTGTGTAAGTTGTAGCAGGTGTGCAACTTGGCTGAACAACAATATGATTTTGAACCTTTTGCTTTTCATCCTAAACATACGATTTGATGATTAAGATTAAATCAGTCAGTGTTATTCTATGACAATTCTTTGTCATCTTATGAGAGAGTCATTTTAATCCCAACTCCTTGGAAGAGCATTAAGCAGATTCTTGTTGATTTCAGAATTTTTCAGCTTGATATATGTTGAATTGATATGATCAGTTACCATTCACTCAAACCTCTGAATCTAATTTTTCAATGTTTCACCATGAATGTAATTGTACACGTTAAACCTCTCATACAACATGTCCCTTCTACTTTGCTTCATGCCATCATTTCCTTCATAAGCTTCAATCAGCGCATTCCACAATGCTTCGGTAGATTTAGCCTCTCTATATTTCAAAGCAATCTCTGGTGCTAAGGCCTGGTTAGAGTAAATAATGTCGTCGTATCAAGTTGAACTTTACCCTAATCATCCTCTGAATATTCAGTTTCAGGTTTAAGTGCTATTGTACCCTTATTCTCATCTATCACATAAGTAATTGGGTAGGACCTCTGCAAATGGCTATCAAATCTTGGCATCTTTTCCTTTAACATGCTAAATGAACTTGAATATTAATTTAGCGTAAGACGCACCTAACATTAACATGGGAACTTGAGTGCTTGTTGTATTCATGAATTGAGTGTTAGACTCCATTTGAAATTAATTAAAAGTAACTAGATTAATTAAATTCAAGGTACAAGAACAGGTAAACTCCGAGAACTTGTTATTAAGGCTTTTTAATCAGCAAACTGCAAAAAAATATTTTTTGTTTTTTAAACGTATACTTTTCTACACTCTACTATAGTTAAAATGGCGAGGGAGAAATTTTTGCTACACCGAGGGCGGAAAAGTAATTTTTTTTAAACCACATCAAGTTCCATATTTTAAAATCGAGTACACTTTTGAAGTCTCACAAATCATGCACTTCTGATAACCAGTCAATCGAGAACACATCTATGTTCCTCTATAAATTTGAAATGGATTAATTTATTGAATATATATATATATATATATATATAGAGAGAGAGAGAGAGAGAAATAGGTTCATATACAAAGTGTATTTTTCATACAAAGTGTGAAAAGTCTATTTGTCATTGTGTTTTAAATTTTGGCTACGCTGTTATTGATTCATTTGCATTGTATTATATTGAAAAAATGCAAACGCAAAAATTTAAAACACAATCAAATGTATTATAGACATGAAATTTAAAACACACTAACTACTTTCCTTGCATTGTGTTTTAAATTGCATGTCGAGAAATACACTAATTTGTGTTTTAAATTGATATGTTTTGTGTTTTTTTATATAATATTATGTCAAAAGAATATAAAACATCATGACTAAAATTTAAAACATAATACCTGTATAGACTTCCTATACTTTGTACACAAACCCTATCCTATATATATATATATATATATATATATATATTTTTGAACGGCAAATTTCTACTCCTTGTGAGACTTGAACCCATGACCTTCTCCTTAGGTGTTCATAGAAGCAAACTTCTACCATTAGGCCACCAACCCCAACGGCCTATCCTATATATATACACCCAAACATCTACATTCAAACACCATTTAAAGAATCGTTTATCTCATCTGCTTTTGCTTTGAACTTTCACTCAATCCAATTTATGTTTATGATATTTTATTCTTGATGTTATTCCAAGAATTGTAGGTTTAGTTTTCTCAGAATATCTACAGGTTTGTTCAAATTTTGTGTGTGGTTTAAACTTTAAAGTTTCAATTAATCCAAATATTAACTGTTACGATGTTGAATTTTGATATAATAGATCCAACCATGAATGGGATATGATATTGAAACTCACGAATGAATTGATATGTTAGTTTCATTTTATGTTTGATTTCAAGATTCAAAAGTACTTTAATATTGATTAACTACAACAAAAAATCGAATTGAACATTACAATTTATTAATTTTCCAACGTTATGAAGGCTAATTAGGTTATGGGGTGTGATCACCCTTCCCCCTTCCTTCCCCCTTGTCCATGTAAGCGCCACGTCATTTCCTCATTTCCCTCCCTCAAACAAGGGAAATGCTCAAACAAGGGAAATGGTCCCCCCTTCCCCCTTCCCTTTTTTATTAATTTCATTTTTATTTATTTTATAAATTAGATTTTCATTAAAATATTTTTTTCATTAAACATAAAATAAATTACATAGAAATTTAAAAAAAAAACCGAAAATACAATAAAAACCCGGAAATAAATAAAAAAAAACTATCAATTAAACGCTCCTCCAAGCCATTTTTTGGCGATTTTGTCTTTTATTTTCGCCGCCACCGCACGTTCCATCTCATCAAGGCTATCGAGAGGTTCTCTCATCAAAGCGAATTCGGTTGTTTCCTGTCTCGACATTTCCATTTTGAGGCGGTCCCTTTCCAACTCTATCCTCGCCAAGTCTCTCGCCGCGGCGTCTTCTTTCTCCTTCCTTTCCATCTCTAGCCTCGCCAAATCCCTCGCCGCCGCTTCTTCCTTCTCCTTCTTTCTTTCCAAGTACCTCTCCGTTTGCTCTTGTTCAAATTCGTTAAAGTTTTTTAGCAACTCCTCAATTTTTTCCACCGCCTTGTCTCTCGATTCGTGGCCGGTATCAACACCCTTGCCTTTTGAGGCCGCCGCTTTCTTGGCGCGGTCCCTACCAATCGGCCTCTCACTCTCACTTGGTGGAGCCTCGTCTTCAAACTCCGGGTCGTCGTTTATGTTGATAGTACAACGAGCATCCGACCCACCACCACTATAACTCCCCGTTGCGCTCGTTTTAGACCTCTTCGCTTGTTCCACCTCATTAGGCACCGGTTTGAACTTTTCACACTTCGCCAAAATCTCATACGCTTTCATGTACCCAAACGCCCCGTGCTTTTTGGTGTACGCGTCAAGAGCAACCTTCAACACATTCTCATCGCCTTGCCCGGACGTACGATTATTCCAAGCTCTTTGATAAAACCCCCCCAAAAGCTTGACATTTTGTCATCAAGTCCCGACACTTGGTACTCACGGAGTGAACCCGACGGTATTCTTCACGTTGTAACAACTTGAAATCCACAGGGAAGTTTGGGGATCCACTAGCCAGAATTCGTGCACAATTTCCCATACATGATACGAGCATTTTGTGGTCCTCGGAACATCCATCCTTGTCAATAACCCTTTCACCATTTTTTTATAAAATAAACATTACTTGTTGAGTAAGACACAATAATCCACAAAAGCTTTGAAAAATTCCTTAACAACTTGGTTCCAAAACCCGTCTCTTTTTCGATTTGTTGCTACAATTATATAAAAAAAAAAGTTAGTTTTGTGTAAAATATTAAAACCGAAATTTAAAAAAAAATATATATACATTTATATATATATATATATATATATACGAATCATAAAAAAAATATAAATTTACCTAGTATTGGGACCGTAGAAGCGATAACCCAAGCTTGTGCTAGCGCCTCCAACTCGATGGGATTCCAAGGAATGGAATCGGCCTTGGTACTAGGAACGTCATCTTTGGCCCGTTTTTTCCCCTTTTTGACGGTTTTTTTGCTTGGGGCCGGTTGGGTTTCGGGTATGTGATCATCGTGCGAGGCCAAAGAAACAAAATCGTGCTCGTGTTGTGTTTGTGTTTCGGGTATTGGTTGCCATTGAGGTGGTTGCATTTGAGGTGGATGCATTTGCCATGGTTGTTGTTGAAATTGCCATGGATTCAAAGGGGCGTTAAACGCGCCAAAAGATAGTGGTTGAGTCGCGGGAGTACCGGGTGTGTTAGGAAATCCGAACGGGGGTTGGTTTGAGGGGTTACCGGGTGTGTTAGGGAAGAAATGACGCCTTGGATCCATGAAGATTTTTATAAAATCTTTTATAAAAGAGTAGAAGTGTATAAAAATGGTGGAGTAGTGTATAAAAATTGTGAGGTAGTGTGGGGTAAAATGTGGGGTTTAAAAGGTATTTAAATAGGAGTTAAAAATAATTTTTTTTTATTAAAATCAAACGGTCAAATATAGGTGGGCAACGGTCCAATTTTAAAATGTGGCCTTGGAATTCGGGACGGCACACTCGGTGAAATCTTACCGTTTTTGCCGAAGCTTCATTGAGGGGGGGGGGGGGGCGGTGTTCCCCATCGGCAAAGAGGGCCAGGTCACCCACCGATCCCTTCCCCGTTTCATTTTAATAATTTATCATTTTTTTCTACTTGAGCTAAGTTTTTTTTATCATTTAAAATATTAAGGGTAAAATGGTCAATTTTTAAACCGGTTTTATTGAAAAGGGTAAATATGATATTTAAACTAATTTTTAAGGGCATATATAATATTTTAAGTTTTTTTAACGGATATATATAAAACTAGTTTTTATCCCGGGAGCGTCCCGGGTTGAAATATCTAATAAAACATAATAAAATATATTATTATTATTATTATTATTATTATTATTATTTTAAACAATCCTCTGCCATAAGTTATCATATTCAAATATAAAAAAAAACGAATCTATGTGTCGGGGTATAAATCTAGTGCCATTACAAATGAATTCAGAAGTTTGTAATCGATCATTCTAAAAAGAATTAACATGAAATAAGAAAAAAAAGTTAATTATTGAAATATCGAACGCATTAGTCTAAGGATTATGTGATGCGTTAAAAAATTCATGGGTATATGATCGGGTATGTAGTTCGGGTATTTGGGTATGTTGTTTCGGGTAATTGGGTCGGGTATCACCTAATCCCAGACCCGACCCAAACCCACAATTTTTTTTAAACTAATCCCAAACCCGACACAATACTTGTTGGGTTACAAAAAATAGTCATTTTTTTCTCCGATTTTTATATAGCACTATGATACTCGTTGGAAAGATAATAAAACGCTCGTTAATTTGGTGTAATTTTTTTCTTTAAAAAATCTCGTATATAAAAGATATTAACGTTTAAAAGTTATGGGAGGAAACACGAGAGATAAAATAATAAAGGTTTAATATTTAGATTTAGTAGATTAGATATTTAATAGATTAGGTTAAAAATTATAAAAGATTAGGTTAAATCATATTTATTTCTTTTTTTTAATTGGTTTAGAGTTGCCACATCACATCCTATGTGACATATCTCAAAGAAGAGATTGCATAAGTGTATGACATGTAGGATTAATCCCTTTGCAATATATATATATATATATATAGATAGATTTTCTTATTTGTTTACTACTTCAGAAATTATATTCTGTTAAATTTAATGTAATTTTACATTAATCATACAGTATATTACTTTAGTTAGTTAGGAGTTGTTTAACAACATCTACATCATTAAGTGTTGGGTTAGTAAAATGTCTGGCTAGGTGAGAAGCTTTGTACAAGTAAAGGTACGTTGGTGTGGTGGTGGAGGGTCGAGGAGATGGTGCGTGAGTGGTTTGGTGAGGATTATGAACACAAGTGAAAGGAAAATGGGTAAAATTTTCATTCAACATCGTTTTGAAACTTAATAGGTTAAAAGTTTGTTACTTGATTCAAAGATACATTTCTAGTTAATCAAACACACTTAATGCTGACTGACTCGAAAATAGTCTTTTAATGGAATCATTAAAAGACTACCAAACAACCCGTTTGATTTTTTTTAGGACTAGCAACTTACACACATCTTAACCTACTTTACTACAAATCTTGATATCATTAGGATACAAACCTTTTGTTTAACTAGTTGGAATATGTATATATATTTCAACTTATATATCATGTATGAGGTTATTCGGTTTTTGAAATTATTCTTACAGGTCGGCCAGACCATTGGACCAATAAAGCAACCGGTACAGTAGTTATAAAAATGACGTGTTGTACTGTAATACCATATGTGGTGGTATGGTGAAAGGGCGTTAAAGGGGGATTTCAAGCCTCATTCACACCCCTGTTAAAATATGATCATATGGCAAACATAAATATTTTGAGTTTGTATGTTACAAAATGGTATAACATGTTGCATAAGTTTATTGCAGGTTGTGGGCTCAAGTGGTAGATCGTTTGTTGATGGGCTGAGGATTGCTGAAGAGATCGATGGACTGAAGACTAATGTTGATATCATGTGGGCCGGTCCAAGAAAGCTCGTTATAAGCCCAAGACTAGATTATAAGTGCTGGAGGCCCAAGCCTTGTTATAATTACCTATCCTACGTGGCAATCCGTGTGAAGTCTATTGGAGGGACCAGATCTCATCTAAGTGTGTTTGTTTTAAGAGATCAGACGATCAGTGTTGGTTCGGGTGTGTTTCTACCCGAACCAAGGATATCAGCTATATAAACAGCTCTCTATCTCGTGTCCAGAGTTCAGCTTCTTTTTTGAGTCAATTATTTTTCTCTCATTTGTTTCGTTCACTATCTAGGGTTTGTAAGGATTTATATCAGATTCATCTCGAATCTGATACGATCTTATATCCAGTTACAAACTAGGTCAAGAGTGTTTGATTGTAGAGAGTTTTTCCAGTATTTGTATTCTTTTTATTTCTGTTCTAGAGTATAAACTTTTGATTTGATTTCTTTGATTCAATAAAAGTATTTTGTTATCTGGTATCATGTATTTTGACATGGTATCAGAGCTCTGGGTTTAGATCTGGTTCTGATACTGGTTATTGATATTTTCTAGGTATTGTCTTCCGCTGATTCTGATTGATTCAAGAAGCTGATTGTACTTTGAGATCTGTGTTGGATCTTGGCTGTGAAAGAGGTTGTAGCTGATTGCTGGATTGGAGTTTTTTTTATATTGCTTCAATTGCACTCACGATTGTGTAACCCTAAGTGAAGGTTACATAGTTGTGGGTTTGGCGAACCCTAACTTGAGCCTGATTGGTGAGATCGTTCCTCTCTTTTAATTTTTTTGCTTAGAGTTTGTTAAGGAGTCAATTGCTCAGGCTGAGTCCCTGATTTAGATTTAGGGTTTGGTTGTTTTAGGTCTTAGGAAGGCTCCCTCGTGAGGACCTGGGTCGGTACCCTTGAGGAACCGGCTATCTGGATCACCAGCGAGGCTTCGCCAGTGTGTGTTTTTATTTTTAGTGTTCTTGGATTGTTTTCTGGTTAATCTTGTGTGATTTTGTAGTTGTGATTAATTGTCTGTTCTTGATTAAGTGTGTTACGTGCTATCTGTTATTGATTGTTGAATAGTTTCTTGACTTGTGAAATATATCATGGGTGATCAAGAACAACCAATTGTTTTTGGACCAAATGGTCCTGACCAATTGGCTGGTGGTGGTGGGGGTGACCCTGCTACCGAAACATTGATCAGTAAATTGGATATTAGTAACCCTTTATATCTACATGCATCAGATTATACTAATCTCACTATTACTAATATAAAACTTAAAGGTTCAGAAAACTATTCTGTTTGGGCTAATAGCTTAACACTTGCACTCCAGGTTAAAAATAAATGGAGTTTTATTGATAAAACATGCATTAGGTCTGAAACTGACCCTGTTCTTGCTAGACAGTGGGATAGGTGTAATTCAATTGTTCCTACATGGATTTTAAACTCTATTAGTGAAGATTTATACATGGGACATGTTTTTTCTAAAAATGCTTGTGATGTTTGGTTAGAATTAAAAGAAACATATGATAAAGTAGATGGGTCTGTTGTGTTTGATTTGTATCAAAAAAATTAATTCCTTCACTCAAAATGGTATGACTGTTTTTGCATATTACCATAAACTGAACATTATGTGGAAACAGTTAGATCAAATCTTACAATTACCTGCTTGCACATGTAATGTTGCTAGGGAATTTAATAATTTTAGTAGCATGATTAAACTAATGCAATTTCTGATGGGGTTAGACAATGTGTATCAAAGTGTGAGGACAAACTTGTTAATAAAATATACTTTACCTACAGTTAAAGAGGCTTTTTCTATAGTATCTAGGGAGGAGTCTCATAGAAACTCCAGTCTAGGATCAAAAAAGAGTCAACCAATGGGGTTTGTGTCAAAAACAAGTCAGTCTGTGGATTTTTCAAAAAGAATAACTAAAAATTACAATCCTACACTTAAATGTACACATTGTAACAAGGTTGGGCACTCAATTGACAAATTCTTTGAGTTAATAGGATACCCACCATGGGCTAAACCCAGGGGATTACAAGGGAAAAAGGTTACTGCTAATAATGTATGTGTTGAGAAAACTGACATACCTGTTTTTACATTGACTAGTGATCAATTGTCTAAGCTGTTAAGTTTGATATCAGACAAGACTGTTGATTGATGTGTTGCAAAACACATCTAATTTCCTATGTATTTTGTATATTATTTGGTCAAGTTTGTATTCGTTTCGTATCAGTTTTATTATTTATTTATTAATTTTATTATTTTATAGGTGTTCGTGAAAAATGAGCTCAAAACGAATTATTTCTAATCGGGACACGAACACTTGAGAGTAGGTGGTCATGGACGTTGGAGCATAAATGAGAAACTTTGGTCGAGCCAAGAGCATTGGAGAGCGGATATGGATTACTAATAATAATAGTATAATATAATAATAATAATAATAATAATAATAATAATAATAATAATTTTCAAAAATGGACTTAGAAGTCCATGTGAAATCATGGCCCAACTTGTGATTTACAATAACCTACATTTATCTTGGAGAGCACAGATATACATATGAATCATTGGGATAAGGGAGACGGGAGCAATATTATTATCAATCAGTGGAATATCATTATCATCGTAGACAAAAGACAACATCACAGCGCCGCCAAAAAAAAGAAGGTGATCGACAGAGCAGTTTTTGAGTAGGGAGGGGTTAATTGAAGGCCAGGAAGGCTCGGGTTCAAGATTGAATGCTCGGGTTCGGTCACTAAAAGTTCTAGGTTTTATACTTATTTACTTTGTGTTTATAAATATTGGTACCATGACTTTGCATATTTTTGAACCTTTGTTTTTATTGTTTTTCATTATTATGAATAGCTAAATCTTGAACCACTACCTAGGCCAGCAATGATGACTACATGTTAATTTTATAGCTTTCGGTTTATGGATTATTTTGAATGGTTAATGTTTTGGTAAAAATTTGGTTGATGTTTATTATGATGTGTGTGCGTGCCTAAGTCTAATTTATTATTTTTGAGAGTTCCATAAACGTCTTAGTGAATGTCTTTCATGTTTGGATGTTTATTAGGGTTACCTGCTTAGTGCTTGTAGCTTAGTTTATGGTTTTGTGCACGAAAGCCATAGGAACTTGATTAGAGAATTTAGAGGACTTAAGCATTCTTCCATTCTTGAGACCGGGAGGTGATGGAATGTTGGGTTGTCTAGAGCTTTAGGTGTTAGGCTTTGGGTGAGACCGGGAGGTGATCCTATCCTAGTTGTCTTAAGTTTCTTGCAATTCTAAGTCATAGTTAACCCAATTAAATTACTCCTTTACATCTTCGGGTGTATTGTGATTAGAGAGACCGGGAGGTGATCGAGTCATTAGAGTACCTTTACATTCTTAGTGAGGTGAGACCGGGAGGTGATCCAAGCTAGATAGCCAGTGTTTTATTCTTTAAGATTCTTTGGGGTGTGTTGGTGAGACCGGGAGGAGATCTAGCACGTCTTAAGGTTTCTTAAGTTATTTTTAGAATCTGGTATCCATTCAGTTTTCCATTACCGAGAGTTGTGAGTTTGCATGTAGGATTCTTGGCCTAGGTAGTTGCCTTCCTATCCTGATATTTTCCTCATTTATCTTCGCTGTCTATTTATCCTTATTTATTTTATTTTACTTTATTTTAATTAATTATTAAAAATCCAAAAATCATATTTAAAACCAATTTTGTTAAGTCTTAGTCGAGTCTAGTTTTGTTTTCTAGTTGTGTCCTGTGGGTTCGATACTCGGACTTACTTAGTCTGTACTGCATTGATAGGTACACTTGCCTGTCGTGTGGTCTAGTTTAGTTGAGTCTGTTTTATATTACTAGGTGTCTAGGTTAGTTTATATTTTTAGACCATACATAGTACATCAAGTTTTTGGCGCCGTTGCCGGGGACACTTGGCGATTGCGAAATTAGCTTTGATTAGGACTTCACTGATTAATAGGTCTTATTTGAGTCTTTTTGGTTTTTAGTGTGTCTAGAGAGTCTTAGGTTTTTATTTTCTTTTTGTGTTTTTTTTATATATTTTTTTTGTTTATATTTCATTTATCTTTGTTCTTCTTTACGCGTTTTATTTTTCTATCTTCTTGCAGTTTTATGCCACGTACTCGTTCGCAGGGACCATCTGAGCCGATCATACCAAAGCCCGAGCGAGACATTGCTGACATTCGGAGGGAACTTCGTCGTGCTATCAACCGAACCAAAAAGGTACGTTTTTCTCTCCCTGCTACTATCATGGGCGACGCTCAACCACCTAGACGTACTGTCCACCAGATGGCCTGTGAGGGAGCCACGGGAGTGAGAACTCCCATTACTCGGGCTACCATGCCCATTAACCACAGTTGGCAGATCCCCTCACACGTTATCAACACCATCGCCCATACCGCCCAGTTCAATGGCCTGGATGATGAGGATGCTCCAGGCCATCTGTCCCGTTTTGTGCGCATTTGTGACACCTTTGGTCTGACAGGTGTCACCCCAGACACGATCTATCTTAGAGTTTTTCCATTTTCTCTGTCTGGGCGTGCTGCCACTTGGTTGGATACTCTTCCCCAGGATTCCATCACTACCTGGGAAGACTTGAAAACCAAGTTTCTGAAAAAATATTATCCTCCTTCTAAGGCCGCTCGCATTAGGGACCAGATCCACTCGTTCCGAATGGATCCAGACGAGCCATACCACTTGGCCTGGGAGAGGTTCAACACTTTGTTGAACAAGTGTCCCCAGCATGGACTTTCTGATTGGGCCCTTGTAGAGAAATTCTACAATGGCCTTACTTATGCTACGCGGCAGATGTTTAACACTGCTGCTGGGGGACACATTATGGATAAAAAGGACCCCGATGAGTGTAAGGACATGTTTGAGAGTTTTGCTCTAGCTGAACAGCAGACCCCAGCCCATGGGGATTCCATCCCAGTTACTAGGACTGCCTCCTCCACTACTAGAGGTGTTCATCAGGTCACTCCTGAGACTAGTATGGCTGCTGCTATAGAGGCTTTAGCGAGAGAGGTTAAAGAGCTTAAGATGAGTGCACGCAAGTGTGAGATTTGTAGGGGTGGACATGACACTATAGATTGCCCAGTAGGAAACCGTGAGCATGTGGATTATTTGGGTAGTTCTAACCGGGGAAATGGTAATAATTATAACTCGGGGTGGAGGAACCAATCTAATTCTGGGTGGAGGTCTGATAGAGGAGACATAGGTGATAGTTCAGGTTCTAGTTTGAAGAGGATAGAGGAGATGATAGCTAGTCAGAGTCAGATGCTCACTCAGCTGGTTGCAAAAGACCAGCAAACCACTCAGAAACTTGAGGAGCATGACCTAATGCTTAGGAACCAGCAGAATACTTTGTTAGACCTAGAGAGAAAAATAGGAGATATTTCACAGAAACTCTCTGTTAGGTCACCAGGTACTTTCCCTAGTAACACTGAGGAGAACCCTAAGGGCACAGTGATGGCTGTGAGCACTCGTAGTGGTAGGGGTGCGACTGAGAGAGTAGAGATACCGGTTGAGGACAAAGAGGAACCGGTAGATGAGGAGATGGAGTTAGAGACACCTGCTAGGACACCTTCTAGAGTAGCTACATCCAGTCCTGTGTCTAGCAGTGAGGGTCCTTCTGAGAGAGTGGTGGTGGATAGAGAGAGTGAGAGGCAGGTAGAGCCCACTAGAGTATATAAGCCCACTGCTCCTTATCCAGGTAGGTTGTTGCAGAAGAAGATAGATCACCAATATGATAAATTTATTGAACTTATTAAGCAACTTAAGGTGAACCTACCCTTCATAGAAATCCTCCAGAGCATGCCTAAATATGTTAAGTTCCTCAAGAACATCATGGCTAATAAGAAAAAGCTTGAGGAACTTTCACAGGTTAGTTTGAGTGAGGAGTGTTCTGCAGTCTTGCAGAATAAGCTGCCAGTTAAGATGGATGATCCTGGTAGTTTTATCATTCCATGTTCCATAGGTGACCTGTCCATTAAGAATGCTCTTGCTGACCTAGGTGCTAGTGTTAATTTAATGCCATACTCCATTTTTAAGCAACTAGACCTAGGAGAACTTAAGCCCACCCGCATGTACATCCAGCTGGCGGACAAGTCCACCAAATTCCCTCATGGTATTATTGAGAATCTTTTAGTTAAGGTGGACAAGTTCGTGTTTCCTGTGGATTTCGTAGTGTTAGATATGCCTGAGGATGATGCCGTGCCATTGATTTTAGGTCGTCCTTTCTTGGCTACTTGTAGAGCTGTGGTAGACATGGGTGAGGGTAAGATGAGCATAAGTGTGGGGGAGGAGCAGGTTGAGTTTGGGATTAAGCCTAGGATGAGAGGAGATTTTTTAGATGAGTTACAGGCTATAGATGATCATCTGGATCATGAGTTGGAGAAATTAATCCCTAAGGAGATTGAGAGTAGGAGAAGAAAAGGGAAGGAGAAAGAGACAGTAAGTGTTGTGAATTGGTGGATGAATTTACCGGGTAGGTATAGGAATAGGAAAGAACCCGAGAGAAAGGAAGAAGTTTTGAAGGTGTATGATTTCTGGGGTGGTTCGTATTGCAAGGAGAAGCCACCCGATGCTAGAGTGATTGATGCATAGGCACACTCGGATGATTCCGAGTTGTAGAGTTTGTAGAGTTCTAGATTTTTTTTTCTTTGTTTTCGGTTTGTGTTTGTTTTGTTTTGTAGGTTTTTGTGTTCGTTTGGCAAGGACAACTCACATCATGAGCGAATCCCAGGTATTTATTTATATATTTATATGATTGGGATTTTTTGTGGAGGTTTGGGTAATAACAGAATATTTTTTTTTTCTTTTTCTAAACATTAAATTTGATTAACTTTCTGCGAAAAAAGGTTCTTCGTGTAATGCGAGGAGCCTGGGCTGACCTGTTCGCTATACACGAATAGTAATTACCCCGGAAAGTTATATTTTATTCGCTCGCGACGCGCGTTGAGATCACCAGTGTCCTTCACGTTGCGCGAGTTAAGTAGAAAAAAAAAATTCCACCCTATTTTCTTCCACCACCATTCACCATCATTTCATCACATCTTTTACCATCACCCACCACTTTCCACCGTCTTGCCTTCCAAGTACGTTTCCTGCACTTTTGTATATTGAGTCGGTTGAGTCTGTATTTTTTTTAGAGTCTTTTATTTTATTTTGAGTCAGTTTTCTCTTAACTCACTTTGGGGGTATCTTCCCTTCAAGTGTGGGGATGATGGAGAGAGTCAGGTTTGAGTCATTGGTTTGTCTAATATATTTTATTGCAGGTTTGGATCTAGCCACCCGTACTCAATCTCCATTCGGGTGGGGACGATCCGACAATCATTTGAGGCAACCATTTGTTTTTATATTTTCTTTTTAGTTTTTATTTGTCAGGTTTGAGTCAAAGGCCGCGAATGAAATGCTATACGGCCTGGTTCAGAAGGACAACTTCAGAGCGTTTGCACCTACACTGTTTATATCCAGGGGAGTCTGTTCCTTTTTTGTTATATTTTTTTTTTTATTTCTGCTTTATTTTATTCTACTCTCACATTGAGGACAATGTGTCGTTCAAGTGTGGGGATGGAAACTTCGTTTTTTATTTTTAGATAGTTTGAGTCATAAATTATAAAAATCCAAAAAAAAAAAAAAAAAAAACAAAAATTGAAAAAAAAAATTTGAAAAAAAAAATGAAAAATGTCCCTGATTTTTTGTGCATTTTATATGGAAAATGATAGTAAAATTGGGATTTTTGGTTTTCAAAATATTATATATATGAGAATATAAATAGATTGAAAGCGTGTTTGCTTAAGATGTGTCGGTAGGCCCAGCTAGCTTTGAAAGGTCCTAGGATTGTTCCTAATATACCTTAATAAATCATGAAATCTTGTGGGTTCTCATCTTAGGAGAAACGGTAGAACTGAAACCGCTGATAGTAATTAGAGGTACCACTGTAGGTTGAAAGCCCATATGTATTATTAATTAAATGGCACACTTGATCCTTTTTATGAGAATAAATCCGGTGAAAAGTGGCGCCCAAAAAAAAAAAAAAAAGCATCCACATGTCCATCAATTGAGCTAGACAAAAAAAAAAAAAAAAAAAACTGAAGCCTCTGATCGAAATTCCCTCGAGGTCAAGTTGAAAAAAAAAATACCGAAGCTCATGCTGTCGCTCTTGGGGATAGTGACTCTGATTGAGACAACCTCTGGGTTAGGTATGAAAAAAAAAAATGTGTCTAAGCTCATACACTTCATCCATCATCCATCATAAATTTAATTTCTAATACATTAGGGAGTTTAGTTTGCAGTGGTTGGTAAATCTACATGGTTTAACCTTTGCCTTGAAAGCTTGAGGTGGGATTAGGTGAAGCTGGATATCTTGAGTGTGAGACCCATAGATTGATTGTAATAATATGAACTTAATTGCTTTACATGATTGGGGCCTGATTTGCTAGTGGTTGGGTTTAGGTGGACAACAATACCGACAGTTTTGGTTGATGCGTGATTAGATCTCAATTAATGAACCTAATAGTTTTTGAAACCAAGAGTCCTGATTATGATTCCATTGCAGTCTTTTTCGGGGACGAAAAAAGTTTAAGTGTGGGGATGTTTGATGTGTTGCAAAACACATCTAATTTCCTATGTATTTTGTATATTATTTGGTCAAGTTTGTATTCGTTTCGTATCAGTTTTATTATTTATTTATTAATTTTATTATTTTATAGGTGTTCGTGAAAAATGAGCTCAAAACGAATTATTTCTAATCGGGACACGAACACTTGAGAGTAGGTGGTCATGGACGTTGGAGCATAAATGAGAAACTTTGGTCGAGCCAAGAGCATTGGAGAGCGGATATGGATTACTAATAATAATAGTATAATATAATAATAATAATAATAATAATAATAATAATAATAATTTTCAAAAATGGACTTAGAAGTCCATGTGAAATCATGGCCCAACTTGTGATTTACAATAACCTACATTTATCTTGGAGAGCACAGATATACATATGAATCATTGGGATAAGGGAGACGGGAGCAATATTATTATCAATCAGTGGAATATCATTATCATCGTAGACAAAAGACAACATCACAGCGCCGCCAAAAAAAAAGAAGGTGATCGACAGAGCAGTTTTTGAGTAGGGAGGGGTTAATTGAAGGCCAGGAAGGCTCGGGTTCAAGATTGAATGCTCGGGTTCGGTCACTAAAAGTTCTAGGTTTTATACTTATTTACTTTGTGTTTATAAATATTGGTACCATGACTTTGCATATTTTTGAACCTTTGTTTTTATTGTTTTTCATTATTATGAATAGCTAAATCTTGAACCACTACCTAGGCCAGCAATGATGACTACATGTTAATTTTATAGCTTTCGGTTTATGGATTATTTTGAATGGTTAATGTTTTGGTAAAAATTTGGTTGATGTTTATTATGATGTGTGTGCGTGCCTAAGTCTAATTTATTATTTTTGAGAGTTCCATAAACGTCTTAGTGAATGTCTTTCATGTTTGGATGTTTATTAGGGTTACCTGCTTAGTGCTTGTAGCTTAGTTTATGGTTTTGTGCACGAAAGCCATAGGAACTTGATTAGAGAATTTAGAGGACTTAAGCATTCTTCCATTCTTGAGACCGGGAGGTGATGGAATGTTGGGTTGTCTAGAGCTTTAGGTGTTAGGCTTTGGGTGAGACCGGGAGGTGATCCTATCCTAGTTGTCTTAAGTTTCTTGCAATTCTAAGTCATAGTTAACCCAATTAAATTACTCCTTTACATCTTCGGGTGTATTGTGATTAGAGAGACCGGGAGGTGATCGAGTCATTAGAGTACCTTTACATTCTTAGTGAGGTGAGACCGGGAGGTGATCCAAGCTAGATAGCCAGTGTTTTATTCTTTAAGATTCTTTGGGGTGTGTTGGTGAGACCGGGAGGAGATCTAGCACGTCTTAAGGTTTCTTAAGTTATTTTTAGAATCTGGTATCCATTCAGTTTTCCATTACCGAGAGTTGTGAGTTTGCATGTAGGATTCTTGGCCTAGGTAGTTGCCTTCCTATCCTGATATTTTCCTCATTTATCTTCGCTGTCTATTTATCCTTATTTATTTTATTTTACTTTATTTTAATTAATTATTAAAAATCCAAAAATCATATTTAAAACCAATTTTGTTAAGTCTTAGTCGAGTCTAGTTTTGTTTTCTAGTTGTGTCCTGTGGGTTCGATACTCGGACTTACTTAGTCTGTACTGCATTGATAGGTACACTTGCCTGTCGTGTGGTCTAGTTTAGTTGAGTCTGTTTTATATTACTAGGTGTCTAGGTTAGTTTATATTTTTAGACCATACATAGTACATCATTGATCCTCCTCAGAGTCATAATGTTTCAGGTAGTCTGTTTCCTCCCTTTTGTGCAAATGTTTGTGCTAAACCTGTTTTCTGTTTTAATGTGGGGGGTAATAGAATTAGAGTGGGTTGGATAATAGATTCAGGGGCAAATCAACACATGGTTACTAGTGAACATGACTTAACTGATTACATAGATGTTTCTGACCTAAACATACAAATTAAACATCCTAATGGGACTAATGCTTTGGTTACTAAAATTGGTACTTTAAAACTAAGTGACAAAGTAACTTTGCATGATGTGTTTGTTGTTCCGGACTATTGTGTGAATTTGATTTCTGTTCATAAATTAGTTAAAGATAATCATCTGTTTGTTGGTTTTGATGAAAATAATTGTTACATCCAGGACTTGTTAACAAAGAAAGTCCTGGTGACTGGTAACCAACTTGAAGGTCTTTACTTCTGTGGTGGATCTTTTGTTAGTAACAAGGTAGGTCTCACAAATAGGGATTATGAATTATGGCATGGTAGGCTTGGACATCCTTCTGATATTGTTATCAGTAAGTTAGAAGGTGTTCTAGGAATTAAAGTGTCCCAACATGACAGCTTACCTTGTGATGTGTGTCACAAGGCCAAGCAGCATAGGGAACCCTTTCCTCTTAGTGATCATAAGACCTCTGACTTAGGTGAACTTGTTCACCTAAATGTCTGGGGGCCTTATAGGGTTGCTAGTAAGGAGGGTTTCAAGTACTTTCTGACTATTGTTGATAACTATTTAGAGCTGTGTGGGTTTGTTTAATGAAAAATAAAAGTGAAGTTTTTGAACACATTCAGGATTTTGTTAATATACTTAAAAATCAGTTTACTAAAAATGTTAAATGTGTTAGGAGTGACAATGGGTCTGAGTTTGTCAACAACCAAATGACTAATTATTTTAAGTCATTAGGTGTTGTCCATCAGACTTCCTGTGCATATACCCCACAGCAGAATGGGATAGTAGAAAGAAAGCATAGACACTTGCTTAATGTGACTAGATCTCTGTTATTTCAGAGTAATTTGCCTGATAGGTTTTGGAGTGAATGTGTATTGACTACTTCTTATCTGATTAATAGGACACCATCATCTGTGCTTAATGGAAGAACACCCTATGAACTCATCTATGATTTTAAACCCTTCCTAGCTCACCTTAAGTTGTTTGGGTGTTTATGTTTTGCAACTATACTTAATGAGTCAGATAAATTAAAAGAAAGGGCTGAAAAATGTGTTTTTATAGGATACTTTAATGAGAAAAAAGGTTATAAAGTATATAGTCTAGAGTCTAGGAATGTCTCTTATTCAAGAGATGTTAAATTTTATGAAACAATTTTTCCTTTCAAAGATAAAGAAGTTTATAAGAAATTTTGTGAAATAAACTTCCAAAACATAGACTCATTAAACTTTTTTGATTTATATGAAAATGAAACACCCAATCAACCTAAACTGCCCAATGATGAAGGAAGGGTAATAGGTAAGGAAGAGGTAGAAACACATGGGTCTCAGCAGTCTCCTTCTAAGCATCAAAACTTGGATGAACCTTCCAGTTCTCAGGTTGATGATGCAGTTAGAAGTGATGACAGGGCTGAGCATGTGACACCTAGTGTTGACAGCACAAATGAATCTAAGGGTAGTGACCAAAATAATCAGACCATTAGAAGGAGTACTAGGAGTATTGTTCTTCCTAGAAGACTAGATGATTTCATAGTTGAGGGAAAGGTTAAGTTTGGAGTTGAAAAGGTAGTCAATTATGCAAACTTAACTTGTGAACATGGGGTGTATGCTAGCATGTTAAATAAAAGTTTAGAACCTAGAAACTTTAGTGAAGCTTCTAAAGATCCTAATTGGGTGATTGCTATGAATGATGAAATAGAGGCCCTTAACAGAAATAACACTTGGACTTTAGTTGACTTACCCAAAGGAAGAAGTCTTGTAGGTTGTAAGTGGATCTACAAGATTAAGTACAAGTCTAGTGGAGAAATAGATAGATTCAAAGCTAGACTTGTTGCCAAGGGGTATAGTCAAAAACAAGGGATAGATTTTGATGAAACATTTTCCCATGTTGTAAAATTTACTACAGTCAAGTGTGTTATGTCTGTGGCTGTTCAGAACAGTTGGAAGTTATTCCAACTGGATGTGAACAATGCGTTTTTATATGGTGACTTACATGAAAATGTTTACATGTCATTACCAGAAGGTTATTTTTCTGGCAATGAATCTAAAGTATGTAAGTTAAATAAGTCACTATATGGGCTTAAACAAGCACCTAGGATGTGGAATGAGAAGCTTGTAAGTGTTTTATGTAGTTCTGGTTTTGCTCAAAGTAAGTGTGATCATTCTCTGTTTATTAAAGTATCTGGTGGTGTTATTGTATTGTTACTTGTGTATGTTGATGACATAGTTTTGACTGGTAATAGTATTAGTGAATTAGAAAGTGTTAAGAAGTGTCTTAAAGACAATTTTCTTATTAAAGATCTAGGTGAACTTAAATATTTTTTAGGGATAGAAGTATTATCACAAGATGATAATATTTGTCTAGACTTGTTGACTGAGTATGGCATGAATGCTTGCAAACCAGTCAATAATCCTTTGGAGCCTAACCATACCTTGACTGCAATCTGTTCTGATCATCCTGGGTTGTTAACCAATATCACTGGTTATCAACAATTAGTAGGAAAATTAATATATCTGACACATACAAGGCCTGATATATCCTATGCTGTACACTATCTAAGTCAGTACATGCATAAACCTACTGAAGGACATCTAAGAATAGCAATGAGATTGCTGAGGTACTTGAAGAGGGCTCCTGGAAAAGGGATATGGTTTAGAAAGGATTCATCCTTTGATTTAATAGCCTATTCTGATTCAGATTGGGCTAAACGTATTGATACTAGAAAATCTGTTACTGGCTTTTGTGTTTTCCTTGGAAAGTCTCTTATTTCCTGGAAAAGTAAAAGTCAGTCTACAGTTGCTAGGTCTTCAGCTGAGGCTGAATATAGAGCTATGTGCACCACTGCATGTGAGATACTTTGGCTTATAAATCTGTTGACTGAGTTGCAAGTCAACATTGATTTACCAGTTACTTTGTTTTGTGATAACAGTGCTGCTATATCAATTGCAGCTAATCCAGTGTTCTTTGATAAAACCAAGCACTTTGAGATTGACTTATATTTTTTAAGAGATTTAGTCTCTAAAGGAAGTATTAAAACTATGAAAATCAGTTCTGAAAAACAGCTTGCTAACATTATGACCAAAAGTCTAGGTGTCGGGCAACATGATCAGATTTGTGAGTCTCTTGGTATGTTTGCCCCATTTGGTCTTTAAAGGTTGCATAAAGTGTTTTGACCCATTCAGAATATTTTGTTTGAGGAGGGGTGTTAAAATATGATCATATGGCAAACATAAATATTCTGAGTTTGTATGTTACAAAGTGGTATAACATGTTGCATAAGTTTATTGCAGGTTGTGGGCTCAAGTGGTAGATCGTTTGTTGATGGGCTGAGGATTGCTGAAGAGATCGATGGATTGAAGACTCGTTATAAGCCCAAGACTAGATTATAAGTGTTGGAG
The DNA here is from genome assembly GCA_030844895.1 of Ambrosia x helenae. Taxonomy (NCBI): domain Eukaryota; kingdom Viridiplantae; phylum Streptophyta; class Magnoliopsida; order Asterales; family Asteraceae; genus Ambrosia; species Ambrosia x helenae. The sequence continues at coordinate 13,552,488 of CM061230.1, read as the reverse complement.
GCCCAAGCCTTGTTATAATTACCTATCCTACGTGGCAATCCGTGTGAAGTCTATTGGAGGGACCAGATCTCATCTAAGTGTGTTTGTTTTAAGAGATCGGACGATCAGTGTTGGTTCGGGTGTGTTTCTACCCGAACCAAGGATATCAGCTATATAAACAGCTCTCTATCTCGTGTCAAGAGTTTAGCTTCTTTTTTGAGTCAATTATTTTTCTCTCATTTGTTTCGTTCACTATCTAGGGTTTGTAAGGATTTATATCAGATTCATCTCGAATCTGGTACGATCTTATATCCAGTTACAACCTAGGTCAAGAGTGTTTGATTGTAGAGAGTTTTTCCAGTATTTGTATTCTTTTTATTTCTGTTCTAGAGTATAAACTTTTGATTTGATTTCTTTGATTCAATAAAGGTATTTTGTTATCTGGTATCATGTATTTTGACAGCCCCAAACACTGCCCCCTAGGTGTGAAAGAGCTCCAAATCCTTTGAGCGTGAAATATTTAGCGCTGTGCTCTCCCTCTCTTCCTCCAATCAACTGCCGCCACCTTGTTTCCTTCAACAACCAATTTCAAGCCCTTTATTAATTTCACACACTCACACCACACCACTACATCCCCTTTGTTAATTTCGAGTCCTTACAAGCCTCATGTGAGACCCACATGACACGTGTCAAAAAAATGTCCAAGTGAGAGGCTCCAAATTTCACCCCCACTACATATGGTCTAAGTTATAATGAGTGTTGGTACCGTACCAATATCATGACAAACTAAACTAATACCGGCTCAAAAATATCGGTACCACGTCGATTACGACCAAATAACATCAGTTCCATTAGTAGATTATTGAAACTTTTACTAATATCCGTTATAATGGTTCTCAATCGATGGAATGTTGTATCCGTTTGAGCTATCATAATTTTTTTTTTTTTTTTTTCGTTTAATCTTTTGGTTACAATACTAAATGTTAGTACAATACCGAAAGCGTAATAAAACGCACAAATACCGACCAAATTCTCTTCGTTACATGCGAAAGAAATTCAACTAGTTAACAACAATCTTATTTGCCCCCACCCTTGTTATGGAGTGGCATTTAGGTGAAGAGCGAATACGGATGGTGTCATTTCGACTCGGATGAGATGCGAGGTTTTACTGATTATTCCACTGTCGTGTCTTCGGGCGGAGGCCGGGTTTCCGCGCAACTGGTATCGCCAATAGGCTAGCGGCAGTCGAGTAGTCGACCTTGGCCACAACACCCGGTATCACAGTGATTAACACGTCATTTCTTTCCGTTAAAAAAAAAAAGAAAATAACAATCTTATTTCTAGAACACACTAGAATCTAAAAACCGACTTAAATTCATTAATTTAGTTGGGTTGTTGGTTTGAACTAATTTTGCCAACCCTTATGTAGTGATGTCAGCACATGTGTAAGCTAGACTGCTAGAAGTTATGGAAAGAAGCAAGAGAAAAGATGGACTTAATTAAATCGTGAGTTTATGTCACTATTTTGACAAATGAGTCAAAGATTGTTTATTTATGCATATATGTTGATTGAAGACTTTTAGTTATAAAGTGAACATAGACTCAATACAGGGGTATAGTAGTCAGAATCATGTGTGAAACTATAAGGGGATATGACGATATCACTGTTGCGAACTTGCGATACTCATTTTTTTAAGCGAACATCAGTAGCAAGTTACTTTGAATGTAAATATAAAGATGTCAGCATGCATGTATAGATCACTACCAGAAGTTATGGAAACAAGCAAAAGAATAGATTGACTTACTATTCGTGATTTTATACGTCACTATTTTGACAAATGAGTCAAAAATAGTGTTTAGTTATGCATATATTCTCTTTGAAAACTTATAGGTATATAAAGTCAACATAGACCAATATCGTAGTTATAAGGGAGGACGTGGCGCTACCAGAATTGGGCATGGGTACCCCACTACCAGCACGGTAACACCACCGTCACATGTGCTGGTAGGGTTCTCGTGGACCGTTTTCTGGTTGTTGTTACCGTGCTGGTACAAAGAAACGGTCTTTTTCTTGACCAATGATAATATGCCACGTTTTACCTTCACCTTTAACTGTGATATTTTGACCGTTTTTTATTTTTGACCGTTTACATTTTGACCTTGGTTTATGTTTTACCCCTATACAAATCATATTTTCACATAACATAAACACGGTGAACTTTCATTAAAAATTTAAACACCATTACAAAATAAACATTAAACAACCGTAAACATTAATTATTAATTATATCTCGCAACAATCGTCATGACGCAAAATGCGTGAAGTTAGTCATTTGTTCACGGTAGTAGTTGCCACGAGTGAGTTGGATTGCAATGTCTTCTTGAACATTAGGGTGCCTCTCCATCGTGGCTTCATAAAGGACGTTCCAACGAAGACACCTAGACCAGAGAAGAAACCACCTACGAACGATCGAATCCTTGGAGTGGTCATTTGTGCCGGTTAAATTATTGAATATCCCCGACACCCGGTGCCAAAACGAAATTGGGGTATCGACTTCATGAACCCATGTGTTTCTCACTACGAGGTAGGCCCTCGTTAACGCGATATCCTCATTTGCATTCCACGGGACCATTTTTACGAAACGATTAAAGTATAACCGGGTTATTGTGTGATTTTGTTGTGTTGGATTAAGGTGTTTTTATAGACCAAACCGTAACGGTACAGATTCCAATGGTTGCAATGGTTTAAATGTAACGGTAACAAAATTAATTACTGTTTGACTGCACAACGGTTAGTTTTCTCAAATTTAAATAAAATATAATGAAATAATCAGTGGAGTGTTGCCTATAAAAAAGTGTTTTAGTAAAGTAAATCAGTGACGTGATATGGCATTACAGGATTAGTTAAAATCTAGTTGAAAAAAAAACAAACTCTATAAGGGCCCCTTATACCCTGACAGTGTGTGAAACTACAACAGGGTATGACGATATCATTGCTGCAATACCCACTTTTTTAATTAACATCCTTAGCAAGTTAAATCGAATGTAAATATAAATATAAAACATCTGCTCTAAAACACTTTTATATAATATGATAAAACTAAGATTTTGCAAAATAACTTGTCACCTGGTTTAGCCTTTAATAATACACCCTAACATATCATGGAGAAGTTATTTTATAAAGTATAAAATAAATAAGAAGGGTGAGAATGATACAAAAAACCCGATGGATTATGAAATCTAATACGATTGTAGTTATAAAGTGAACATAGAGTCAATACAATCGTAGTTATAACCGTTTGTGAAACTGCAAAGGGATCTCATGCTATCACTGTTACAATACCTGAATTTTTTTTTTTTAATTAACATCAGTAGCAAGTTAAATCGAATTTAAATATAAAATATCGGTTAAAAACTCATTTATCTCTACTACATTATAAAAGGGGAGCGATGGTTAAATGTGTCCAAATTGGCAAATTTAAGATGGCATCCCAAGAGTCTCAAATGTAATCCTCAAGTTTTTACCTCATTTCTTCCAAATTTACCCTTGTGTACCACCTTTGATACCTATTATACAATCCCAACTTGCTCTGCTCCTCTCTTCATCACCATCTGTTATTAGTGAAACCCCACATTGTAATTGAATGTCTAAAATGAATAATGAGACCATCCATTAAATTGAATAGAATTTCATCATGTTAATATATCAGCAACACTTTTGCTTTATTTCATCATGTTAATCTTTTGTTAAAATTAATAATAAGTTGGTAAAGAAAAATTATAAGATCTTCTGCATAGGATACATGATTTTTTTCTAGATTATAAGTTTGGTCTACACACACGTATTTTAATCTTTAATTGATAAAGAAAACTATGAAAGCAATTTTGGAAATAACTTTTGGTATTGTTGATAGCCTTATGAATTAAACGATGTCAATTGGTTTGGTGATAAATATTCAAGTTTATAACACCATCAATGATGCTCAATGTACTGATTTGAGCTTTAAAGTTCTTTAAGGCCTAATAAGTTACCTTATACGCCACTGTTAAACACATATTGCAAAAAAAAAATGATACTAACACGACCTTTGTTTTGTTTGTTAAGATGGTCAATGATGGAGAAAAACCTGACCTGTAATTCTCTCATCCACGGGATTGTCGTTTTAGGCTAGACTGAAACTGCAATAATAATCTTGAAAAAGATGACGGAAAGAGGAGTATTCTATGATGCAGGGGTATATAATTGTAGTTTTCAGCCATCTATTTTTATCTCCAAAAAACAAAGAGTAACCAAGGCAGTCTCTGAGGGTTCAAATAGTTTGTGCGACATGTAAACATGAATCCTTAAAATGGACGTATATTTGATCTTTTGGAGAGGAAATTGGAAAAAAAAAAAACATAGTATTAAAGAACTTTAAAGCTCAAATCAGTACATGCGCACCAAAAATATCAACAACAAATACGTATGTAAATATAAAGTATATAAAGTATATAAAGAGGATGACATAGATCTCCTACAGAAGAAATTGCAACGAGTAACGGGTAGCCCATAACACGGACATCGTCAACCCCTACATATACCTATCTATACAGATACATTTAGAAAGACACTACGAATGACATGTAATCACATTTATAACAAACTTGTTTGAAACCCGAAATGGGTGGTGGTTCGTTATAGATATCATAATTGAATCTGATATCAGTTGAGACACCCGCTGCAACGCGCGGGAATTCCCACTATATAATATGGTAAACACTTAGATTGTGCACAATAACTTGTCACTTGTTTGAGCCTTTAATATTACACCCTACTATATCATGGGTTAGTTATTTTACAAAAGGTAAAATAAATGAGAAGGGTGAGAATAATACAAAGAACACAGTGGGTCACAAAATATAACAGAATGCCTTGAAATATATATAACGCAAGAAAAAAAGATACAATGAATCTCAAAATAAGGTACAATGACGAAAAAAGACACAACACCAAATAGAAAGAGACAGTTTCCAAAAGCGCAAACCTAAAATCCAATATCGTAGAGTTCAATGAGACAGTTTCAATGTCGTAAGAATGAGTTTAATCAGAGTTCATTTGTTACCCTCTACGATTTCTTATTTTTAAGAGACTGTGTATTTGATTCTAACCCAACATATCATACGTGCCAAATAATTATTTAACTTAACTTTTAATTTATCAATTCACTGGTGTTATGTATCCATATGATATATGGTCTATCAAATAAAAATCCAATAAATTTAAAAGAATAAGTACTGAATTTACATATTAGCATAAATATTAACATAAATTACGAGAAATTTAAAAATAAATCAATATTTAACAAAATCATTATATTTACCTCAGTAAATATTTACTTGTTCATAACATTAGAAGTTTTATTTGAATACGATGACATGATATTTAATTATAATTGTAAATTTCCTATTTATTCGTAAGTTAAAGTTGTTATTTATTTGATTTTGAAAAATCATGCTTGATTATATTTTAATCAAATGAACTTACGGAGGTAATTTGATTTATTTAAATTTGGTTTGATTTTCAAGTTTGAAAAACTAAACTATGTAATTTTGAAGTATGATAAATGCTTTTTTAGTTGATAATTACAAATTGTTTTAGAAATGAATATTTATATTTGATGAGATTTAATATATAAAAAAAGTTTGTCTTCTGATATTTATTTATTAATTATTAAAATGAGAATTATTAAATAAAGAAGCAAATTGAAATAAAGTTATCGTGTTGTATAATAAATGGTTAAGCTAAACGTACCCCGTTTTCACTAGTTATACTCGCCCTCTTAAAATAATACTTTAAAACTTGTCATATCCGCCCCTAAAATCTATATCTATATTATATTATAAAGTATTTAGCAAAGATTTCAACCAAATTTAAGTAATTACAAAATTTTATTCTTGTGGTACAACAACGTGATGAAGTGAGTACAGGGGCAAAATAGTATTTTACCTAAGTATTAAATTGATAAATACAATTAAATTGATAAATGAAATTGTTTATTTATGAAAGTTGATGTCTCTTGAATCTCATTTCATTTACTTTAGTTCTCTCACAATAATGAACCCAAACCTACTCACGAATGTGCTAATGAAAATACTCGATGGTTTTGAAATATCAATGAACCCAAACCTAATTCTATGGAACCAACCCTGTTGAAAATAAGAGTGCACTACTTGATAATCTCTTTAGGTACTTTAAGGATGAAAGATGGGATATTATGAAGATTTCAAACAAATAATAGTTAAAAGGCTTAGGGCCTGTTTGGTAGCCTCTTAATGAGGCTCTGAACCATTCAGCTTTGAATGGTTCAGCATTCAGACTGTTTATTTCAACATAAAAAAGCTCTGAATGGAATGGTTAAGAGCTGAATCATTCAGACTTGGTGCATAGCTGAATCATCCAGCAGTTAATTATTTAGAGCCTCTTAGCCATTCAGACATCTTAATAATTCAGCACTTAATCAACGAAACAGCCCCTTACATTTGATTAAAAGAATATTACAATCAACTTGTTTAGTTATGCAACATTATTATATCAATATTTGGTAATTCGTAATAGTTTAATTATGCAAAATTTAGAATAAAAAATAATAAAATTAATAATGCAAATTAAACCATAAATGCATAACTAATTAATGAAAAATGTAAACATGGAAATAAGTTAACCTTATCATCTTCATCAGTTTTAAATTTCCAAAGAACTTCCTAGCATTTGGCATCCACCCCTTCATCAAGGGACATTTACGTTTCACTCGGTGACGTTGGAACAAAAAAATACTATTAACAATGGTACAAGGATGATTAGCGACTGTTGAACGATCTTATAATGATGTCAGATCATGTAGCAACGAAGTTGCTTCCTACTTCAACAATGACACCATTGATGTTGGAGTCTCATGTAGTCAAGCAATCAAGACTAGGACGCGTGATTGTTAACTGAACCTACTGGTTGTTGTTCGTATTATAGTCGAGGAAAGCAACATTCTTCGTTTTTGTGATGTTACTCATTATTCTACTTCAACTCCAGTTGTTAACCATGTTCTTCCTAGGCCAACTAATTAAGTTAATATCGTCAATGGAACTACCAAAAATCTTAAACATTTCTATTTGTATTTTATTTATACACCATGATATGAATAATTTATAGCATGTATTAAATTATATAGTTTAATCGAAACCGAAAACTAGTTATTTTCTTACACGGGTTTTTATATTTTCAATGATACCACAATAGGGTTTGGAACTCGTCTGAGCCTGATGAGAGGAACTTGCTCATTAACAACCTTTAATGATGTTTCAGTCGCTACGCGCGGGCACCACACTAGTATTTCTAAAAAGGTTTAAAAAAACTTGTCTCAAATAATAAATTAAAAATGTTTAAAAGAAAAACTGACCCAGTAAAAATCCGACATATAAGCGAACCTCTGTCCTCGATCACATTGATTTTAGCTATATATATTTTCGTATATTTTTTTCATTTTGCGTGTTTTTCTATTTATATTAGATTGTGTTCTTATAAGGGTTGTTTGGTAAGCCTATTAATGAGGCTCTAAACCATTCAGCGCTGAATGATTCACCATTCAGCGCGTTTGTTTCAACTTATAAATGGAATGGTTAAGGCTGAACCATTAAGATTTAAAATGTTGCTGAACCATTAAACACTGAACTATTAAGCACTGAGCTAGACTGAACCTTAATGAGATTCTCCCATCAATGTGGGACAAGAAAATTAACCATTAAGAGGTCCAACTTAATAATTTAGCACTTAATCATTCCGACATCTTAATGATTCGTCACTTAATCAACCAAACAACCCTTACTTTCAATCTATAACTCATTCGAAAATTAATTTCACATTGACTTTCGGTTTTGTCCCTTTGTTTTTGGTTTGGGGTTGTACTTCCACTTTTTTTCTTCGTATTGACTTTGTTTTGTTCTCGTTACCTTCTTTTGATTTCATTTTTTTTTATATTTGTTTTGTATCTTATTTCTAAGGATGATAACGTCAAGGAAACATAATATGCTGGAAACGGATGGTGGATGGTGGATGGTGGTTGGCCCTTTATTTGATTCGGTTCGGGTTTAGACGGTTAGACATTTTATGACGAAAATAGAAATGGGCTAACTACCGAAGCAAAACTCAATATCATGGTTCTGGTAATAGTTAAATGATTAATTCCAATGAATATGCTAAATCAAACTTTACACTTCAAGTTTTTTTATGGGGAAACTTCATTTTCAAGGTCGTGACTAGTAACATACTAGCATCGACTGATTACATCACCAACCTACATCGTCTAAATAAAAATACAACCATACAATAAAATTATCGGACTAGCAAAACTCACCCTGTTTTCTCACGTCCATCCCACTCGTTTGAGTTTGTGCTTAACCCAAATAAACGACATTGATTGTATTTCACCGAAACTTGACTCTTTAGTAACATTAACGAAGCTAAGTAATCGTAATCTCAAAGAGAATCAAAAGTTAAAGATGTGTCTCCAGATGGACTCAAATCGGATTATGAAGGCAGATAAAAGAGGGTGCAACATGTCATCATCCTTTTCATACAAACATAACTAGACTTGATCTTTGAGCACAATAGATCTAGAAGCTTTTCTACACTTACGTTGTGTTCCCGAGTTTACTAAATAAAAGAAAAGAAGAGAAAGGATATTAGGAGAGAAAAGAAAGGAAAATATATAATTTTATTTCGTGTTCCCGAGTTGAAAGGAAAAGAAAAGAAACTAAAGATTTTATGTGTTCCCGAGTTGAAAGGAAGAGAAAGAAAACATATATTTTACAATTATGCCCTTGTAAGATTTTATTATTGGTTAAATGAGAGGGTAAATTGGTAAATGATATACTTTAATTTTTTTTTTACTTTCCCTTCCTTCGGCTTCCTTCCAATTTGGAAGGATTGTTATTTGGAGGAATTTTCCTTCCCCTTCCCTCCGCTTCTTTCCTTTAATGAAACTCTGGAACACAAAATTGTTCCCCTTTCTTTCCGCTTCCTTTCCTTTCTTTCTATTATTAAACTCTGGAAGCACAGTATAGGCTTTCAAAGCACGCTTACATTTTTCAATGGCAAACAATAACATATAAAAAAACTATCAGGAACCCGCACGTTGCTGCGGGGCTGTACCGTGTTTAACGTTTGCGTTTGGTTAATCATGTTGTTGGTATTTTACATTATACAAACATATGAATAATGTATAATATATGATCGGATGGTGTATAGTTTTAGTGGGAAATTGGTGTAGTCATTATAGTAGGGTAAGACGTTAAGCTTGTAATAAATACCATGCGATGTAAAAGTAACTCAAAGCGTGTAACAATAGATATCATAAAGGTTTCTAAATACAAAAAACATAAGTAAAGAATAATGATTAAGAGAAATACTTCTGAACATAAGATATATAATGGAAGACATTTGATATTGAAAGCATCTATTACATGCAAAATCTTTAAATCTAGAAGTCATCATGTATTCTTGTTTGACATTTATTATGGTTTTACTAATGACCTAGTCAGTCACAACAAATAGGACATTGCCTATTTCTTTTATTTGATTTCGAATATGTTGGTAAAAAATTTATGTATTGTCTTAACTATACACTCTAAGGTTTAATAACTTTCTTTTTTTTATATAATAAAATGTAATGTCTAATATGATACTCCTAGATGACAATAAATTAACAGTAGCCACCTACACACTCATCTTTTAATTTGTTTTTTCAAAGAAATGTACTCAAAGAATGCATTAATCATTTGAGTTGCATGGTTGTTTTTATACAAAATACATTAACGAAGCGTAAAGAAAACTTTTTTTTCTCAAACCAATCAGGGTTTAAAACCAGTTTGTTTTTTTAAGAATGATTAGAGCCGGTTTTCTTTTTTTGCCAAATCGGTATAGGCTAGAAACCGGATGAGCCAAAAGTAAACAAAACCTCCTAGAACTGATTGAGGTTTGAGGAAACCAAAACAATTTTTTGTTTTGATTTTTATAATATTTTGTTGTTAGGCTTGTTTATTAGTGTTATGATTACTATTTCGTTTACATTCTCATTCAAAATTGATGTGTCCCCCGCCGCGAAGATTGGTGGGTCACTTCTATTTGCTATAATTGTAGTATAGATAAGATAAAGTAATCACTTAATTATTCTATGTAAAGTGACTTTTTTTTGGTGTAGATCATATCACCAAATTTATTAAATTTTATAGCTTAATCACCAACTACTCATCTATCTTGTCTTACTCTTTGATTGTTTGTACTCTTTCAATAATCTACGACACAAACACACACACACACACACACATACATACATGCAATACACACACATAATACACAAATCACATAACCATACCCACATCAAGTTAACTCACACCATACACATACCAAACAACAAACATCGACTCGAGAAGTGGCGGCCTGTCTGACTCACAGAGGCAAGGTTGTGTGGCTATGACGAAGCGTATTTATTAGGCGAAGTGTGGCAGTAGTTCCTTGTTTTGTGGACTGAACAAAAATTCTTGGAGACCCAACTATTTAAGAATACCTTATTAGAGATTGTCGGTTACGAAGACAAATAATTATTGATTCAATCATGAATTCTAATCATGGTCGTCGAATAAAAAACAGGGAATGTGGAAGATTTCATCACCAAACTTGCTTCTGGTGTAGGTTATAAACCAACAGTCAGAGTGACGAGATGCTCTTTTGATTATCTTACATTAATGGACTTTAAAAAAAAAAAACCAATGTCCAAAGTTAAACCAGTGTTTGAAAGAATTGATATTAAGTCACTTAACATACAACACACAGTATAGGCTTTCAAAGCAAACTTACGTTTTTAACTGCAAATGTTAACATATAAAAAATAAATATCTAGCAAGGAGCTAGAATGTTGAGACAAAATTTGAGACTTACGTATACTTGATGAATTCAAATTAGGATTAATTTCATATATACCCTTACAAACATTGAATATATCATACATACCTAAACAAAACTAAAAATATCATATATATATATATATATATATATTGAAGAGTTCAAATGAGAATAATATATCTTATAAGAAGAATAAGAACAAATATTAACCAATAGGAATCTTCTATATAGTAATTGTGTTTAGTGTTAAATAAATTATAATTTTTTTGTAACTCTCATAAACTAGTTAAATACATGAAACTCATAATTAATGTTTATGTTATATAATTAAAAAATCAAACCTAATTTAAAGAGAATGATAATCTTGATATATGTAGGATATGCATAGGATGAACTTTTATAGATGTAGGATAAACGTTTGATAATCTCGATATGTGTAGGATAAACATATGATAATTTTCGATATATGTAGGATGAATTTTTATATGTGTATGACAAATTTTGATAATGTGTAGGAAAAGATGTTAATACCTATTAACTAGAGAGATAAAAATTATGTAAGAAGAATTAAAGTATTTAATTTTTACATTATGTTATTTGTTTTTTTTTTTTTTTTTTTGTTCTCATATTAAGTTTCTTATCATTTGATTCTCCTTATATATATATATATATATATATTATATATATAGTGTTATGTTATTTTCAAAAGGGTGTGTTAGTGTGAGAAGCGCGAGAAGAAATCTAAATCTTACTTTTTATTAGTAATGGTTCATATATTTTTGAAGTTTTTACTTTTTTTTATATTATTGTTTATGTTATATATATAAAAACTCATTCAATGAATGCAATCAAATGTTTTTTAAGGTTTAAACATTTTCCTACTCATGTGTTATATTATGCGTAGGTAATGTTTTAACACAAAATTTATACATGTGTAGGTTATATAAATTAATGAAATTGCTTCATATATTTGTTTTATTTTCAAGATAGATGAATAAACAACAAATTTCAACAATTTTCTTAAGTTTTTATTTTTTTTTTAAAGTGATAAAAATGAATTATTCATCTTCTTCTCGCACTTCTCGCATGAAAACCTCTTCTGAAATGAACCATCCCCTATATATATATATATATATATATATATATATATATATATATATATATATATATATATATAAGCTAAGTATTGCGAGGTGTAACACCCCGCCTCTAATATCATCAAATATTATTCGTGGATTTGTTTTTGGTTGCCCGTGTGAAAACATCCCAAGAGGTCACTCATCCTAGTACTACTCCCACCTAAGCACGCTTAACTATGAAGTTTTCATGTGCACCACAGCCAACTAAGCCCAAAACGCGTTGGTGATTTATGAGGCAGGACATTACTTAGTAACCAGATCTCTCCTGTCCACGTGAAGACCAACTTTTTTTTAGTAAACCCTAGAAAACCTACTTCCTGAGCTTTTTTTATTTGAAAATTTTAGGGCATATAATATACATGTTTTTAAGAGTTTTGAGCAAAAAAACGCCGATCGTTTTTTAATAAATAATTTGGCATCGTATCATATGTTATCATATGTTTACACAGTTAACATATGTTACGATGCAAAACTTATTTATTTAAAAAAAACGATCGACGTTTTTTTTATTTTTTGGCTAAAAACTCTTAAAAAGATGTATATTACATGCCCTAAAATTTTTAAATAAAAAAAGCACGGGAAGAAGGTTTTTTTTTGTCACACCCTCAAATTCCACTTGCGGAGTTTTACCGCGAGGCGCGTGACATACCAGGATCCAAGTCAACGATCACAATAAACAAACACTAAATGTAAAAGATGAAAACCAAAACATTAAGCTTTGAGCCATAAATCAGCACCGGAAGCATTTCTTGTTTACAACCAAAAGACATAACATAGTTTGAAAACATTGTTTTAACATGCACTAAAACTCTAGACGCTGTGCAGGACTTCGTGCGCCTAGTCCAATAACTACTACCTTAGCGACCTGAGAAAGCATGCTAAAAATGTCAACATATAATGCTGGTGAGTTCACAGGTTTTATAAAAGAGTTTCCATAAGTTTGAAAAGATCATTTCCGTTAATACTATGTTATAAGAACGTTAGCTAGACGTTAAGTATTTTTTTTACTACTACGAGTGAGAAACCATTACTGACACGTTTTCCTAGTTTTGCCCAGCCGTGAGCCACCGTCATCAACGGTGACCCTAGAAGTACAGACAATATGCATCCGCCCGGCTCCCAGCCGTCGAGTGGGGTTTGCCCGTCCCAATAGATCTATCCATATTTCCCCTATATGTGTTCCCACATACTCATGGTTTCCCCATGGGACTCCCTGATGAAATGCCCGTATTGTAAATATCCATAACCATAGTATAACATGACCTTTAGAATGTAAGTATGTAGCATGTTTCTCCCCCGAAAGCAAAACAGTAAAAGCGGGGCTGTGACACTCACCTTAGATTGCGTTACTTAAAAACAGTTAAATCAATAAGCTATGATAGCCCCAAATAGCGGCGACCTATCATAAGGCGTATATAAGTACTCAGACTAATAACCCGTAGGTTAATTAGTCCCCGAATGTTCAGACCATAACCATGTTCATTTGAAAACACCTTTGACTGTTAAACCGACCGCACCAGACAAGACCCGACATCCCATTGGTGACCCGACATCCCACGTGTTATCCAAGAACGAGAAATCAAGCAATCACATGCAACTATACACTTAACACGTATCCATGTTTACTTCATCTATCATACGAGTCATTTATAGCATAAACGGGTCCGAACACGTGTTACTAAGTTATTAGACATACCACGGGGTTCCTATCATGTTCCTAGGTGTCAAATCATGATTCGGGATGTCAAAATACACTTACAACAGCAGCACACGCGATTAGGAAATCAACATGCAATTAGGAAAAGTCAACTAGTGAGTAGGAGGTGTAATCGCCCCTTTTAGGGGCGATTTGGATGTAATCGCCTGTCATAGGTGGCGAGTGGGACTCCTACTCGCCCCCTGCAGTTCTGCCCCGCTTTTTTGCGCGTTTAACCCTCCAAATCAGATCCAAAACATGTAAAAAAAACCCAACATCAAACCCAATTCATTAACCAACCCATTCCAAACAAAACCCCCCAATTTATCACTGGTCTAACACCCTATTTGCAATTATTTCCAAAAATGGCAAAGTACTAGGTTTCATTAAACATGCATATCTTTCCTTAAATGGCAAATAATCAGATTTCATCACCTACACCTTGCAAATCATCATTCCTCTGTTATTGTACCATTCTAGTGTGAATCCTAACATCAAACAATCATCAAATCATATCATAACACCCTAAATCTTCAAGAATCACTCAAATGGGTCAAAATGCATATTATCAACAATACACAACAATGAACTTCCAAACTCATCAATAATCATGCTAACAACCTATTTTTCTCAGAAACATACCAAATACACAAGAATCCACATGTTTAAATCATAAAAATCCTATCTTCGCATGATAACATCACATAAAACAAGCATGAAGGTTTAGGTTTATGTAGAAACTGTTTTTAATAAGTTTTTAAAGACACAAACACTTAGAAATCAGGTCTGGACCTTTAGGGAGCAAAACAATAACATTACAAAGGTTCGGGATGAAGAACACACCTTGGATTTGCAAGATAATGAGGTGTAAAGCTTGGGAATATGGATTCTTAGGCAAAAACGTGTTCCAGAGGGTGTTTATGGTGTGAGGGAGGCTTGGGGTCAGTTAGGGTTGCACAAATGGTGTTTCACAAGTCAAGGGTGGTATTTATAGGTGTTTCTAGTCGTCAAGAACAGAGCAGGCGAGTAGGTGTAGCAACACGCGAGTAGGAACCCCTGCTCGCCTGAAATACATGCTAGTAGGCCCTATAACAAGCGAGTAGGGCTTGTACTCGCATGTATACAGGCGATTAGGCCTCCTACTCGCCTGTACCCCCTTCGTACTCTCCCTCAGCATGCGTTTTCGGGTTTTTGGCGCGTTAAACACTATTTTAACACATATAAGCACGTATTCACATACCGACAAGTCATATAATGATCGTAAACACATAATGCATGATAACTAACACGTTCGCATCCGTTCACCAAAACCCGAGACTCGAGACTTGTGTGTGTGCATTAAACCCGGCGATTCCACGAATCACCAATCCTTGTACACATGGTTATGGATCGACTCCCAATGATCCCGTGGATCATTGTAACGACTCCCAATGATTCCCCGAACCATCATAACGACTCAACTGACCCAGTTAAGTATGTAATATGCATGACTCTCTAAGGTAGACTTACTAGTTTGATCGATGTTACTAACCTGAGTTTGCCAGGTGTCACATTTTTTCTAGGAGTTTTATAGGGTTTTCTCAAATTTTTGACGTTTTTTTATTAATCCTTACCCCATACACACACACATACATATAGTATCTATCGTATAAGGTTATATTGAAAACCCTTGTTATACTGAAAACTCTGGAAACTCTAACTTTCGAGCTTTTTTTTTTTTTTTTTTTGAAAATTTTAGGGTATGTAATATATATGATTTTAAGCATTTTGAGCCAAAAAAAATCAAAAAAACGCCAAGCACTTTTTAAAAAATAAATAAGTTTTTTGGTAACACATTGTTAACACATGTTAATTTCGCTTAACATGTGTTAGTCGAAACTTATTTATTTTTTAAAAAAAAAAGTGCTTGGCGCTTTTTTTTATTTTTTTGGCCAAAAATGCTTAAAATCATGTATATTATATGCCCTAAAATTTTCATATAAAAAAAGCTCGGAAAGTCAGAGTTTCCAAAGTTTTCACTATAACAAGGGTTTCTACAGGATCCTAACCCTATATAAGGTGGGGTTAGGTACAAAGGCCATATTTCGTGAGAAGTGTGAGAAAGATTAAAAATTGATATTTAGGCATCATTTTTGGACTTATTGAAGATGTTTTGGATTGTTTAGGCTAAAATAACACTAAACATAACAATTAAAAACACAAAACAATTTATTTTGAGCTTAAAAACTTAAAACACAGTGCCAAGAACATGTGTTCTATGTTGTTGTGTTTTAGTCGTATGTTTTAACTATGTTTTCAATTTCATGGTTATAATGCGTTGCATTGTGTTTTAAATTGTTGTATTTGGTGTTTTTCTAGCAAAAATAACCCAAAATGTTATACCTAAATTTAAAACATGATGCCTACATATCAATTCTTGATCCTTCTCACACTTCTCATGAAATATAACCTTTGTACCCGAACCTTTACTACCTATATGTGTGTATGTATATGCATATGTGGTATGTTGAAAATTTTCAAATAAAATATTAATTCCTCTCACATTAATTTTTATACCGAATTAGTAAGGCAAGCAAGTTGTACACACCCCTTTTTATACAAATGTGTCTTTTATCTTTCAATTTCACAACACAAAAGACATTGAAAATATACATCTCTCCCAATCTCTTCTTCCCTTCTCTCTAGTTCTCTCTTTCTCTCTCTCTCTCTCTCTCTCTATATATATATATATATACATATATCTATATCTATATCTATATCTATCTTCCCTTAGTTCTCTGATTATGGATTATGTTTTGACCACCATGTTCTTCCTCCCTTTCTTCTTCCTCACATGCATTATCCTCAAAATTCTTGAAAAAAGAAGGCATCAAAATTGTTACATACTCGACTACCAGCTCTACAAACCCTCTGATGACCGGAAACTGTCGACCGAGTTATCCGGCGACATTATCATGAGAAACAAGACTTTGGGCCTCAACGAGTATAAGTTTCTTCTCAAAGCCATTGTAAGTTCCGGCATTGGTGAAGAAACCTACGCTCCGAAAATGGTTTTTGATGGCCGCGAAGAAAACCCTAATCATAAAGATGCTATTCAGGAAATGGAAGAGTTTTTCGAAGACAGTATCGGAAAACTCTTCCAGCGTACTGGAATTCGTCCGGATAACATTGATGTGCTAGTGGTCAACGTGTCAATGTTGGCCACTGTGCCCTCGTTATCTGGACGAATTATTAACAGGTACAAAATGAGAGAGGATGTGAAAAGTTATAATTTGAGTGGGATGGGGTGTAGTGCAAGTTTAATTTCTATTAATCTTGTACAAAGTATATTTAAATCTAACAAGAATAAGATAGCGTTGGTGGTTACATCCGAATGTTTGACTCCAAATTGGTACACGGGTAATGACCGGTCAATGATATTATCCAATTGTTTGTTTAGGACCGGTGGGTGCGCCATGATCCTAACTAACAAGCCAAGTTTGGTTCATAGGTCCATGTTTAAGCTCAAGGTCTTGGTTCGGACCCACCATGGGTCCAAAGACGAAGCGTACGGTTGCTGTTTGCAAACCGAAGACGCTGAAAATCGTGTAGGGTTTCACCTGGGCAAAACCCTACCGAAAACAGCCACACGGGCTTTTGTGGACAATTTAAAAGAAATCGCACCTAAAATCCTCCCCATGCGCGAACTCCTTCGGTTCGCGACCCTCTCACTCGCCCGAAAAACCCTCCAAAACATTTTTGGCAAGTCGTTTTACACGAGTCGACCGATGATCAATTTCAAAACCGGAATTGATCATTTTTGTCTTCACACCGGTGGGAAGGCCGTCATCGATGCTGTGGCTCAGAGCCTTGCTCTGAGCCCATTTGACATTGAACCGGCCCCGAATGACCCTCCACCGGTTTGGTAACACTTCGGCGAGTAGTCTATGGTATGTCCTTGGCTACATGGAGGCTAAAAAGAGGCTTAAAAAAGGTGACAATTTGTTCATGATTAGCTTTGGTGCTGGTTTCAAATGCAATAGTTGCTTGTGGGAAGTGGTTCGAGATCTTGAAGGTGATGGGAATGTATGGAATGAGTGTAACATTGAAGATTACCCTCCAAAAACCTTAGAAAACCCCTTCATGGCGAAATTTGGTTGGATTCAAGATCATGAAGACATTGCAACATTCAAGTTCCAAAAGTGAAGAAGAATAAAGGAAAGCAAAAAGGTCAATTTTAATTTAATTTCCATTGAAATCATTTGTTTTATTATAGCAAAAAAAGTTTGGATATTTTTATTTTTCATGTTAATAGTAGTAGTGTGTATTTATTTTTGGCGGTTGTGTTGTTTTTTAGTTTAACATGGAATAGAAACAAAATAAACGTATTGAGTTTTTACTTCCGTATTGATAAAATTATTGAAATTAAAGTGTTGCTTCTTTTAAGTCAAGGTTTGAGCCCCTAAAAAACGAATGTAACGTAATTTAATCCGTTTTTTTGCGAATATATATAGAAAATCACTTCACAATACAAACTCCTTTAAATAAATATAGGGGTTGGAATGTTTTACAATGAGACAAATTTAACAAATTACGGTTTTAGCTTATCTACATGGATTTAGCTTCAAATTTCACCTAATTAGGGGACGGGTATTCTCGGCAACTTTGTCAAGCCCCATCCCCCCCCCCCCCCCCCCCCCCCATGTCACGTCTACACCCAAAAACATCAAAATCACACCTTGCCAAACGGTTACTTCTTACCGAATGGTAACATATTTGACCATTGTCGAAGAGGTGGTAACAGTGTTACCACACGTCAACCCCTACCAACCATCCCTTGCAAAGGCCGGTGCCCAGTTCCCCTTATGAATGCGTTTAACCTTTTATAAGAATATCCTCATTGTTTAG
Organism: Ambrosia x helenae; assembly: GCA_030844895.1. NCBI lineage: Eukaryota > Viridiplantae > Streptophyta > Magnoliopsida > Asterales > Asteraceae > Ambrosia > Ambrosia x helenae. Next base: position 13,533,857 of record CM061230.1, on the reverse strand, counting down.
ATAAAAAGAAATACTTTGGTTTTTAGCAAAATCTCATACAAAGGTTCCTTTACCGTGGAACCCGTACCAAGAGGTTACATCACTACTTTCACTAAGGAAAGCGGAGAACTAACTGTTAGTTAACGAAAGAAATTACCTTGAAATTGATTAGCCTTTAGTTTCCCAAAATTGTTAAATACTATTTAATTAAATGATACATGCATTAAATACAAGTGTTTTATGTTGTATAAAGTTTTTTTATTAACTGTCAGTACGTTAGCACCAGACAAATAACGCCCATTGAATAGCCCAAGTCCATCAAACCACCAATTTAGAGGAAAATCCACCGCCCGAAAGTCTACTATAATAAAACTCCTTTGGATCGAATTTAATATATTTTTTCTCATTGAAAAGGCATATTTGGTTTATTTATTTTGAATAACCAGTTTGAACACTCAAAACTATATTCTCTTACGATTTTTAGCATTATTCTATGTTGTTGTTATTATTATTATTATTATTATTATTATTATTATTATTATTATTATTATTATTATTATTATTATTATTATTATTATTATTATTATTATTACACAAAATAAATATTATGAACTTAGGTTGAACATTTCGCAACTAAATTCGGCTAATCAATTTACCATTTAATTTACCATTTAATTTGTGCGTTTAATATAGAAAATGGAGTTACGAAGAGAGGATATAGGAGACCTGAGTGGACAGCTGTGCTCATTTATTCCCGATTTAAGTCTATTTTTATATAGAAATTAATATCGCTTTAATTGGTTGTACTTTACTTTAATAATATTTTTCCATAAAATTCCAATAATACCCCAAATGTAGTAGTTGAGTTCCAGGCTAGCCTTCCCTCACCAAATGAAAAAGTCATCAATGCACTTAAATTTATGTCAAAAATTTTCACTGTCACGTTTAAATATAATGGTCGAATTCTTATAGTAAATTTTCGGCAGCTTAGGATTAAATATATTAATATAACCAATAATAATATTAAATTTTGGTTAGTTATAACAATAATTTTGTTGGACTAGGAAAAAATAAAACCAATACTAAGCTAAGGCTCGTTTAGACAATGTAGAGGCTGTTTGGTAGCTTCTTAATGAGGCTCTAACCATTCAGCGCTGAATAATTCACCATTCAGCGTGTTTGTTTCAACTTTTTAATGGAATAGTTAAGGCTGAACCATTAAAATTTGGGATGTTGCTGAACCATTAAGCACTAAACTAGACTGAACTTAACGAGACTCTCCTACCAATGTGGGACAAGAAAATTAGCCATTAAGAGGTACAACTTAATGATTCAGCACTTAACTATTCAAACCTCTTAACTATTCAGACATCTTAATGATTCAGCACTTAATTACCAAAATAGCCCCATAGTCTTTCAAGCAAAATAATTTCATCCAAATTAAATTGGTAATATCTCTTAAAGATGCCATATTTAAAAAGAATTAGAACATAGGGTTACGCTATCAGATAAAGATTAAAATAATGAGAAATGTATGAAATTATCAGAAGGAGACTTGCACCTAGGAATAAATAAGTAGGAATGATAGTTTTGTATAAGAGGAAAAAAATATCAATTATCTTATGAGTCCGACCTACACGTCCTATAAATCAATGGAGGTGTTGATGGGTCTCAAAAACCTTCCAAGGGGAGTGCTGGGGTTGGAATTCATGATTTGACTATTAAAAAACAATCTGGTTAAAAAAATCGAGTGTTACGTGTGTAAACATGCATTTTTGTCTGCAAACACATACAAAACTTTGTAGTCTGCAAACATCAAAACATTCTGACTGCACACAAACACACATTTACTGCAATAAAAGAAAAGAAGATATGCTACACACGTAACACCTTAACTAAACACAGATATGGGGGGCATACAAAAACAGATATTTTCTGTAAAAAAAAGACATAAGTAACATAAAAAAACTCATACATTCGAAAACCAAAAAAAAATAGAAAGACATGGTGCAAAAACACACAATTGTTACATGTGTAACTGGAAAACACAGACAAAACTTTTGTAGTCAGCAGTAAACATAGAGCAGAATTTGATATGCTAGAAAACATAAAACAGAATCTGATTGCAAAAAAACATATATGCTACACATGTAAACAGCCTAACATAACACAAAGATTATACGAAAATATAGACGATCTAGAAACCCTAACTAAACAACAAGATACTACAAACATAAAACACAAAACGAAAAATCATTTTCGATGTTTAACATAATAAGTCACCCAAAAATAAGAGATGCTAGTAACACAAAAAAAAACAACAATTATTTACAACTTAAAAAAAATAAAAATACAGACAACACTTATGTACATGTGAAACAACAATTATTTACAAAAAAACAACAATTATTTACATGTGTAACAGGAAAAACACAGACAACACTTATGTAGTCTGCAGTAAACATAGAACAGAATTTGATATGCTGGAAAACAGAAAACATAATTTGACTGCAAAAAATAGATATGCTACACACGTAACAGGCTAACTAAACACAAAGATTATACGAAAATATAGACGATAAAAACACCCTAACTATACACAAAAGATGCTACGAACATAAAACAGAAAACGAAAAATCATTTTCGATGTTGAACATAATAAATCACCCAAAAAAAAGAGATGCTAGTAACACACAAAAAACAACAATTATTTCCAACTTAAAAAAAATAAAATATTAAACCAACTGAAGAGTTGACTCTGTACAAACAACATGAAAAGTTTTTTTTAAAAAAAAAATACATATTACAATAAACAAAATGTAAAGTTTAAAAAAAAAGATACACTTCCGTAAACGAAAAGAGTCAATTTTGAGCATCTAAAAATTACAATAAATCAAATGGAGAGTCGATCATAAACAAAAAAAAAAAATCAATCTAACAAAAATTAAAGCAGCAAGTTATAAGCTTACAATAATAATAATAATAATAATAATAATTCCAAATACATGTTATGTCACAAATAACTAGAATATGAATCCTAGAAACTTATCAATTCATTTACAAAACAGAGTAAGAAGCGTATAAACAGAGTAAGAAGGCATAATCATTCATAACCTGGTCGTCTACTCCGGTAGTCTTCTCCGGTTGTCTTCTCCGGTGGGCTTCTCCGGCGGTCTTGTCCGGTCACCACCGAATGTGGTGTTGGTTGTACAAAAAAAAAACAGATTGACGATGATAGTGTTGGAGGTTCGAGATGACGATGATGGTGTTGGTGGTTCGAGCTGGTTAAGGGTTCTTGTGGTTACAAAAAAAAAAAAAAAACAAATTGAGAGGATGAGGGAGAGGGTAAGGTGGAGGGAATATGAAAATTTGAAATGGGAGAGAGAAAGAAAGACTTATATATGTGGTGGGGTGTGTTAATTTACTATATTAACCTTCTCTTAATAAAAAAAATAATAAAGTTTAAGGGCTATGTGGATGATTGTGGTCCACTCATTGGGTTTGTGGGAGTTTCTTCATTTTGAAGGGTTTCTTTAATCCCTTTCCCCTATATATATATATGTGTGTGTGTGTGTGTGTGTGTGTGTGTGTGTGTGTGCGCGTGTGTGTGTGTATTTCAATACATAACCATAGGTGTTCATGTCCATAAGATTTACACTCATACATCACACCCATATATGTATGTACTTTGGTACATACATACCATATACACACACGTATACATTCTTAAATACACACACATAGATCTTGCTTACATACACACACTTATATATCCTACTCATACATGTTAGAACATACAATCACAATAGCTCAAATCACTTATACATTTATACACATACACATGCACACATATACATTTTGAAGCAGAAACGTACCTATGTATACACACTATACACGCACGCACACACACGCATATATATATATACACACATAAAGTAACACACTTACATCTTCTTATTACTATGCTTCTAGTTGATTACATACATGATTTTAAAGAGGATTTGTATCTCGGGTGAACACTAGTATGTAAATGAACTAAGACTAGTAAGTGAGTGATCATATACCTCTCTTGAGTCTTGAACTAAAGGAGCTTGGAAACTAGGGAGGTATTTAGTGTAAGTGTGTGTTTAGTAAGTGAGTTAATGTGGTGATACAAATGAAGTTCAATCCATGGTCACCACTATTTATTGAGGAAAAGATAGTGAGGGAGAGATCCGAGAGAGAGAGAGGAAGAAAAAGGGTGGTTTCCTAATGGGGAAGGTCAAATAACCTCAATCCTTGTGTTTCATAAGATCTTTCCATGTTTGTGTAAGAATCTTGCCTTGATGCTAATCAAATCAACAAAGTTTACATCTAAATCAAATCTTGAAGATTTGACTAATCAAGTGATTATGTTGGATGAATATCTAGTAATGTGACAATACATATGATTATCTCCTAATACACCTTTCCATAATGTGACTAATGAGAAGGTGATGTGATTAGTCTAGAGTTTAAAAAAAGAATTAGTAAGGTATAGGGGGGCGATGGTTTGGGAAGGAAAAAGGAAAGAGGTGGGTGTTAATTTGGGAAGGGGATCACCCATGGTTCTTGATGATTTAAGAGATCTTCCTATTTTTGTATAATCCATGATGATGTTGGGAAGATATGGTGCATGAAAGACTAATACTTTGAGTAAACAAAGCTTAGGTCAAAGGCTAACTTAAGCAATCCTTATGAATGACAAATCAAGTGTGTTTAGGATTTGATGTGAATACACTTAATATCCTCTAGGTCAGTGATGAAAGTGAATGTGATGTTGATGGTGGTGGTGGCGGCCAAAAATAGGGGAGGAACAAGACCTTTAACAATTTTGGTAATTCCAACATTATGGATCCAATAAGTTTAAGGAATAATTCCTTATATGTTAAGTTCACACAATCATTGGAAGATGTCATAAGTTGACTAATCTTGGGACAAAGGTGAAGGATATGACACTACATTTAAAGTGTCTATTGTCTTGAAATAATGGGACATGAAGGAAGGTGGTGGTGGTGTGTCTTAGGTCGAAAAAAAGAAAGAAAGGAAAACAGGAGGTGAAGGTGGCGGCTATGGTGGTATCCATGCATGTATTTTAGATCATCTCTTGCCAAAACTTTAAATAAGCGGACATACACTTATACGTTTAGAAAAATAGATTGTGATTGTTTAAACTTGCGTCACCAATGCTCGTGGAAACGGGTGAAATTGTACTCGTTCAGGCCTTGCTAGACTCTCTCGGGGGACTTATGCATATAAAATGATATTAATTATGCGTAGAAAGTTAAATGTTGACTAGAAAGTGTACGGGTTTTGACCTGGTAAACTTTGAATTAAATGACGTATATAGTGAATTTATATTTTAAAATTATATGATTTTGTTTTTGATAAATAAAGAACTTTTAAATGTTCCATAAATTGATATCTCTCTATCTATTGTTGCTTTTAGTTTTACTTTACTGTTTAATAGGGATGCATTGTTGTTAGATCTTCAAATTATGTTACTGGAATCATTCAAGATGGTTCGTGTGAGAGATTCCAGAGATGTGATAAGTTTTTCAATGGTTGTAACTTCCAACCTAAGTGATTGTTTAGTTGATTAGGTTAGGAATTATAGGAGTCATTAGAATATGAGAGATTAGAGAGACGTGATGAGTTTTTGAATAGTTGCAGATTACTTAAGTGATTGTTTATCTTATTAGTTATTAGGTTTTAGGTTAGGGAATATGAGTTATTACTGACTATAATACTATGGACATGCAGTGATTGAGTGTGAGGGATTGGAGAGATGTGATTATGTTTATGTACTTTAAGACTTTGAGTAGATCTTTGCTAGCAATAAGTTTGAATTCAGTTGTATTGATGTTAAATGACTAATGTAATTGGTAAGTTCAGTTTTGGTTCATAATGGTATGAATTAGAAGTTTTTATAGTTTTTTGGTTGTTGAGGGCTGACAGTAGGTGCAGAAAAGTATCGACAGGCACTCATGATTGAGACAACTGAAAGTGAAAGCAAGGTATGGTGAAAGGTAAAGTCTTTATTTTTAGATAGAGAAAGGAACAGTTGATCTCAACAACAATGTCATCAAGGTATTTTAGCAGTCAGAGTATGATTGTTTTGGAGTAATTTATTCTCGAATATTATTAGTGATATTAGAAAATTATTATGTTTGTAGGGTGCTCCTCACCCGCCACAACTCCTCATGGCTGATAAGTGGACCAAACCGTATGCTAGAGAATACACAGCGTACCCTGCTCCATGGCTTCGTGCTACTAAGTTTTGGCCTGCCACATGTTCACATGTTCATCTCTCGTTCCCACCTTCAAAAATCCTATTCCAAACACTGTTTTTTTTTTTCTTTTCCTTATATTCTGATGTGTTTTTATGTAACACGCCGTGTAGACAATGTGTATGGAGACCGCAACCTCATATGTTCTCTTCAGCCACCACAGGAGTATGAAGAGAAAGCCGAAGCTACTACTTAAATGAGCTATGAATCGCCACATTTGCTTCAAAGTTCAGGTCAGTGAACGCAAATGGGAATTAATGATCTGTATGACTAAGTTTACGATTGGTATGTTTTCTACTTTTATCATTTTTATTAGGGTGAATTGCTAAAATCGACCCTCAGGTTTGTTGAAAGTTGCCACTTTCGGACATACTTGTGATTTTTTGTCATAACCATACATAGGTTCCAATTACTTGTCACAATCGTCACTGGCACTAACGACGTCAACTTAGTCCAGTTAAGCCAGGGGTATAATGGTCAATTCACGTTTCAAAGTTTTTTTTTTTTTTGTCAAAATCGTCTTTCCTCTAAAATTAAAAATTAAAAATAAAAGTAATATAAATATTATTAAAAAATTCAAGTGGGTCCCACCCACTACCCACCCAATTCATCTTCTTCACTTCAACCCACCCACCACCCATCTCCACCTTTCACCACCACTACCCCACCCATTTCATCTTCTTCACTTCAACCCACCACCACCACTACCCACCCACCGCCATCCTGTTATCACCTCCAACAACCACCACCGCACCACCACCATAAATCATGTCCACAGATTTACAACTACGTCAAGATCTACTTACAATCATACCCTCTTTGAATATTAACCTTCTGCAGTCCTCTACACCTCTGATGCACGGAAACGTGGATGTGGTGCCGTACCACGTCCCCGAAGCTTCATGGGTACGGAAACGTGTACGGGGACGGGCCGAATCGTTTCCAACCCGCTTCCTTGACCGATTCGAGAAGTCAATGCCGTATCCGCTGCAGTTTCGTAATTTGGGTACCGTTTCTATAATGTTTCCAGAAGTCCAAGTTTAAGATGAAGAAGAACGATTCATGTTCTGATCTCAAACAAAGAACGATTCATGTTCTGATCTTCAAACCCTTCGGCCCTTCGTCTCTAAAGTCTAAGTTTAAGATGAAGAAGAAAGTTGTTTGTTGTTTGCTCTCTGTGTTCTTTTCTGGTTTGGAAGATGAAAAGTTTTCTGGTTTGGAAGATGAAGAAGAAGGTTGTTGGATGGTTGCGGCTGTTAGTATAAGTTATGTGTGTGTTAGCTTTTTAGGGTTAGTTAAGTTTTAGGTTTAACCCTCTATCTTTCAATACTGTACTTTTAGTTCTTGAAACTTATAAATTGTTACATAAGATTGGTTTGTGTAATTAAACAATTAACCCCCAATATCTTTACAAGTTAACATTTGGTCCTTATACTTATTAATTTATACAAAATATATATCTATTTTGAAATTTTTAAATATATTTTTATTTTTTTATATTTTTTTGTTGCCGTACCCATGCCGTACCCGTTTCTTGATTTTTTGAGTTTTTGCCGTTTCCCGTTCCCGTACCCGTACCCGTTTCTCGTTCCCGTACCAGTTCCCGTGCAACATAGCTCTACACCAACAGATTTCATACCTGAACAGTCATTCACTGTTCACTTACATGAATCAGAAATTGAAGAAGGATGTCACATGCCTAAATCACCCGAGAATAAGATTCCTGAACCCCTTACGTGTCCTCCTCCGCCTAAAAAAACAGAGGGTATCTGCTCCCTCATGTAAGAGACGGATAAATGAATTCCAATTCTTCGAGACTATTGCTCGAGACGAAATCGAGTCTTTTTTCAGGGCTAGTTGTGAATTTGTTGATCAGAATTCTAGCACCAACAAGCGAAGGTGTATTATTCTTTAAATGATTAAATCTAATAAGGTATCATCAAAATTTATTTGAATTCTAGGGGAAGCAGAATTCACGTTTTATTATTGAAACAATTGTTATACTTGTAAATCTACCTGTACGTATTAATTTCAATCTTACACACCTTTGTTAATCTATACCTATTCTATTGCTTCTGTTTTATTCTTCATTCTTAAACGCCTCTGTTTATATTCATCTACGAATATTCTGAAATCTGAAATGTTAATCTGACATTTCAGATCTGGGTGGGGTAGTGGTGGTGAAAGATGGAGATGGGTGATGGGTGGGTAGAAGTAAAGAAGATGAATTGGGTGGGGTAGTGGTGGTGAAAGGTGAAGATGGGTGGTGGGCGGCTTGAAGTGAAGAAGATGAATTGGGTGGGTAGTGGGTGGGACCCACTTGAATTTTTTAATAATATTTATATTTCTTTTATTTTTAATTTTTAATTTTTAATTTTAGAGGAATGATGTTTTTGACCAAAAAAAAAAAAACTTTAAAACATGAATTGACCTCTGACTTAACTGGACTAAGTTGACGTCGTTAGTGTCAGGGACGATTGTGACAAGTAATTGGAACATATGTATGGTTATGACAAAAAATCATAAGTATGTACGAAAGTGACAACTTTCAACAAACCTGAGGGTCGATTTCAGCAATTCACCCTTTTTATTAAGTCATATTAGATTTTTCAACCCCCGAACACTCACAGGTAATCAGCTAATTTATATAATTGTAAATCATGTTTATTAACTGTATATCATGTTTATTTAACCTTTACTCATTTATTTTGTTATGCAAAGCATTGCCCATGTGAAGATTGGTCGGTTGAATTCTTGAATCAATGTTTGGGGGCAAAAGTTCGTTATACATCGTTATCAAATTTTATTTTATTTGACTACATCAGTCACTGAAATACTTATATCTTGCATATTATTTGTTTTAGGAATGTGATTGTCATTACCATCAATTTGTTTCGAACCGAACAAAAATAAAATGATGAAAGAATTGATTGTTTAATAAAAACTAGGGTGGCACTTTTTGTCCCCACATATTGAAGGTGTAAACCAATATATAATTGTTTTTTATTTATTTATTTAGGCGGGAATTTGGTCGGCATCGCCTAGGTTTGTTACGTAAGTGTACGGTACCAATACTTGGTATAGTAACCAACAAAGAAAACCTAAAAAGAAAGTCGCAATATGTTCAAAAGAATATCAATACGTGCTTTACATCGATCAACTCCATAAAGATGAATACATATGTCGTAACCGATTATAGAAAAGGTCGAACATAGCAGCATATTTAGAATTTTAAAACAGGTTAACAAATGTAATTATTAAAGAAATATCTTATCTAAAATTGAAATTTTTTTAAGAAAGTAAGAAAAAAAAACCATCAATAAAATAAAAAAGGGATTGCAGAAGATGTGGCATGAATACAATTCATCCTCGTTGAAATTTAATATGTTATGAATTACTATTTGCGTCCTTGTGTTATAGTGGTTTTAATTGATTGAATCCAAAGTTGAAAACTTTAACTACTCGCGTCCCTAAACTGAAATTAACTAACGCCTTGAATCCAAATTTCTAACCACTATAACACAGGGACGCAAATAGTAATTCTTTCAAAAAAAATATATTTAGTATAATTATTCTTTTATTTTTTTTTTGAACGGCCAACAAATTGGAATCACTCACGGAACACTGGAGTATCATCGTGTCACCAGCGTTGCCACGCGATCATATTCCACCACCAAGTCACCAATTCAGGAGGAAACTCATAATTATGAGAAAACCCCCTTTTGTGAGATTCGAACCCAGGACCTAATGGTCCCTAAGTTTTATCTCACCACCAAGATACCACTAGGCTATAATGCCTTGGGTAATTATTCTTTTATTTCAAAATCGGTTTTGCAAAACCATCAAACCGCCCAACAAATTTGTTTACCTTCTTTATTTATATCAAACTGTCAAATTATAAACATGTCAGATTTTAGACAGTTGCGTGGTGGCCGGTAAAAATTTTGAGCAGGGGTGGTGACCTTCACGAGCAATCGGATAGCGTTGCAGTGATGTCTGACGGTTCTCCTTGATGGCAAAAGACAGTGGTGTTAGACTGTTAGATGGCCCAATTGACTTTCCAACGAATCTTTCAAATGACTTACGCCGATGATGAAAAGTTTTGGTCCGACTGTCTAACAACGACAGGCGGTTGTACTCCTTCACTGAGCATCACCCTATCGCCGGAAACTCGTTTTCACATAATCTTTCTTAGCCGCTGTCATGACTCCAACAACAGACAATGTTGAAGATGCGGCGAGGTCAGCTCGAGTTTCAGAAACTCCGGCGAGGTTCTAGTGAAGGTCAAGACGGTTCCATGTCTCAGATCTCATCTTATCGATGACGGTTTTGAGTCTACTTTGATGTTTGTCGAACTTGCATTCATGAGGTTCGTTTGTTTTTCGTCGACAGTGATTCCGGTGATGACAACGAAAAAGACAGAAGGAAGACATATTTGGTTGTTGCTAGAGGTGACAACGTCTAACCCGAAGCTTTTACCGGTGTACAGATCGGCCTTGTACAACAACATTGATGGACGGTAGGTACGTTTAGTGAGAATAGGACTGTAAATTGGTGAAGTGCAACAATAAAAGACAAAAAAAATTGCCTAGCATTGGAAAAAAAAAACCACTCGGCACATGACAAGTAAAGAAGAACCGCCAAAGTAACCAATGTTGATTTACAACTGTTCACAATTTGTTTTGTTAGTTTATATAATATAATAGTTCTTTTAGACATTAAGTGTTTTAAAGTAAGAGTAACCTTAAGCAATATTTTTAAAAATTAGCTCAAAATATGTCGGTATTATTAATGGAACTGGTTACTAGAGACATCACTGTTACGATAGAGTCCGTCTAATTAGGGTACCGGTTTAGTTTTTAAACTGTAGATCTGAAAATCCGGTATGACCAGTGCATACCGATGTAACAATTTATACCCATGTTTAATTTTGAGTTTTAACGAGAATGAACAGGCTTCTCAAACACATGGTTACTTGTTATACACGTTACTTATCTTAGGTAATTGAACATTATGGTTATTGGTAAATAAAACTTTATATTTATGAATGCGATTATAGCGAACTTACAATGTGTTCCCGAGTTTAATACACGAAAGAAAAGAATAGAAAGAGAATTAAGGAGAGAAGAAAGTGGTGGAAAGGAAAGATTTAATTAATTATCGTATTCCTGAGTTCGAAGGAATGAAAAGAAAAGAAAAGTAAGTATTTTACGTTTAAAATATCATTTCTGCCAAATCTCTCCAATTTGGAGGGATGAGAAATCTATCTATACATATAATAAACAAAACCCATTTTTGACACATGACACTCCCACAATTCACCTTCCCTCCTATCTCCTCCCTTATTGTGCCACATGGCACAAGGTTAGAATTTATAAAATTTTCTTTTTTTTTAAATCAAAAATTGAATTAATAAACCAAGTTGGTCAAAATCGGTCAATTTTTTCCTAAACTCGATTTACCCTATCTCATTCATTCACCATCAATTTATAACCCTAAATTAAAACAATCTTCTCTCCATCAAAACAATCTCCTCTCTACATAGCATTTTCACTAAAACAATATGATTCAGTTCTGATTAACTCACGGGCTCTGTCTGAATGAGAAACAATCTTCTGATAACTGCTCTGAACTTCTTAATAATTTGGATGCACTTTCTTTTATTTTGCAGTTTCTGAGTGTCGTTGAAAATGAAAGTATGCCTGATTTAAACCAATTGGTGGAAGAGAACCGTCGACTAAAAGAGAAGTATGCCATTTTTTTTCTATTATATATGTAAAACATAAAATTTACTATGAGCATGTATAATCCCATTTATAATGTTGTTCTTATTCTCCTTAGATTGGCCAGGAAGGATGAAGATATTAATTATAGGTGATCTTCTTAGTGATTTAGAAAAGAGAGAAACTGTCGCAAGGCTCTTGAAGCTGAAGTATGTCATAAGAATTTGACTTTTATGATGGTCATTTAATAAAACATGATTACCTATTCACCCTTTGTTATAACATAACTTGTGAGATTTTATTGTGTATTATTGTTTATGAATAAGATTCTTTAAAGGGTTCAAGAATTTTCAATTTTGATGTATTGTGTATTAGCTGAGTTTGAATAAGATTGTTTAAAGGGTTCAAAAATTTTTCATCAATTGTTCTTATTTGTTTTTGAAGATTTAATATAATTCGGATCTTCATATGCTTGAGAGAATGTTTTTTAGTGAAACTCTTTAGTTTGGTTGGTGATTGGATGTATCATGGATCTCGGATGTGGGTGCACTCGATTGCATCATGTCAAAATCGGAATGTGGTTTAATTTTTTTTTAAAAGAATCTACAATCTTTCCTATTTTCAATTTTCTACTTTTATAGAATGATTTAAAACTTCGGATTTATGGGGATATGGAATTAAATGATATTATTTAATGTGGATATAATTTTATGGTATGATTTAAAACTTCCGATTTAGCTCTATTATGTGTGTTTGATACATCCAATTATATGATCATGACGATTAATCTACTATATCCTTTTTTTGAAACTAGATCGTTCTTCCAATATGCCTTAAACGCAAAAGTGATGGGTCTTTCTTGAAACAAAATTAATTGTTGTAGGCATGCCACTAAATCGGTTGTAAGTTTCCCTTCTCCTTATTATTTTTGTTCAGTAATTGTTCAATTTCCTAGGTTACTTTTCTATATTGTTCAATTCTTTTTTATAATTATCCCTGATTTATTTTTTCAAAATTATGTTTTTGTATATTAATCAAAACCTAAATTTTGGTAAAATAATTATATATTAACTATATTTACGCACATTCCAAATTCAAAGATTTGACCATATAAACAGTTGTTAGTGGTCAAACTATATTTATTACAAAATTTGATAAAAAAAAATTAATCTTTAAGTTTATAGATTTGTGATTTGTGATTCATCATTGTTGAATAAGATTAATTAGTATGTTTGAAAACATAGTAATTTTTTCGTAAATCATTAATAGCAAAGTCAAAGTAACGATTTTTTTATGTAAATTACAATCACTCTAATTGTAACTGTCAAACTATTTTTGGTAGATTTTAGACTTTAATATTTTCATCAGAATTAATTTATTTTTATACATTCAAAAATTAAAATTTAAAAAACATCTGTTTTTTAAAGTCAACTATATTTAAAGAGACAAATAAATGGTTAATTCTTTGATTTGTCAAATTACTATTTTTAGATTATAATTAGCATTAATCATGATTTGTACAATTTTGGAAACATCTAATTTTAATAATTATAATTTCAATTTGATTAATAACCTTTAAACAAAATCGAGTTATTATTAATTAGTAATCATATATATATTACCGTTTTATAAAGAAATTTAAATTTGAATTTTTATAAAAAATTTAATACGCCTGATTTACCTTATATATAATCAATTTTGTATATTTATTTTTTGTAAATAAAGTATGTTTATATATTATTTTTGTTAATATGATTATAACGAATTATCAATTTCAAATTAAAATTCGAAATACTTAAATTCGAATTAGACAAAATTTCAAATTTTGTTTAATAATGGTAAGAAATTACACATACTAATTATCATTTTAATTACACATTTTGAGTTACTTAATTTTTTTCAAAAATTAAAATTTTGAATTAAAGTTAATAATGGTAACCATTACACCTATTTATTATCTTTAAATTATGATTTCCTAATATATTTAAAATATAACAATTAATAATTTTAGTTGTAATTTTCTCAAATTAATTACAAGTAAAAATTAAAATTTTAAATACTATAATTTGAAATTATAGATTTTCGTTAAACTTTAAAAATATTTGATTACTAAATGTTTTATTTAAACATTTAATCTGAAAATTTTGAATTTAAGATTTATGGTAGCATTTAGATTTTAGATTTAATTAACACATTTAAAATATTTAATTAAAATTTTTGAATGCTTTGAATCTTTCAAGTTTTGATTACTAGAATTTGAATTGATAGATTTCAACTAAACTTTATAAATATTCAAATATTAAATGTTTTACTTAAGTATATAATTTCATATTTCGATATCTATAATTTTAATTTTTAAATATTTTTAACATTATAAAAATTCTAAATTTTGGATAATAATGGTAACAATAAGACTTAATTATAACATTTAATTCAACTTTTGAATTATCTGAATATTTTAAAATTTTTCAAACTTTGAATTTAAATTCATAATTGTAACAATTAATCCTACTATGATCATTAAAATAGAGATATTATAATTAGAGATTTCCTAATATATTTAAAATTTAACAAATAATAGTTTTGAAATTTAACAATTAATAGTTTTAGTTATAAATTTCTTAAACTAGTTACAAGTTAAAATTCAAATTTTGAATACAAGAATTTGAATTGATAGATTTAAGTTAAACTTTATATATATATATATATATATATATATATATATCAAATATTAAATGTTTTATTTAACTATATAATTTCATATTTTAATATCTATAATGGTAACAATTAGACTTAATTATAACATTTAATTCGAAATTTTGAATGATCTGACTCAAACGGTGTCTTACTTTTAATATTTTATCAGAAATATTTTTCAATACTATTTATTTTTTACTAGATTAATACTCCTCAGATACCATCTGATAACAATATTCCTGTGAAGTTTCAAAGGCGTCAATTCCCAATATCCGTATGTTTCGCAATGACCACCGATAAAAGCCGAGGATAGTCTCTATCGAAGGTTGGATTGTATTTAAGAGACCCCGTATTCTCACATGGCCAACTTTATGTTGCATTGTCAAGAGTTAAAAGCATGGGAGAGGTGAAATTACTTATACTAGATGGTGATGGGAATGTCAAGATTAAAACAAAAAATGTGGTGTATAAGGAAATATTTAGTGATATTTGAATAAAATGTGTATTTCTTGCTTTTAAATTTTAATAAAATATTTCTACTATATTTTGTTTATATGTTTTTCCGCTCCAAATAATTGTAAGTTGTTGAACCGCGTGTCCACGCGGGCAATAGTCTAGTCTATTAATATATATATATATATATATATATATATATATATATATATATAAAGAATTGGTGTTTGATGACGTGACATTCATTGGTGCCTCCTCCCCCTTGAATGTGCCACGTGGCATAATGTGGTGAAAGTATTTTTTTAATTCTTCATTTTTTAATCATTAATAAATATATAACCCTAACTCATCTCTTCTCCTCCTCATTCCCTTCTTCCTCAAAACCCTAGCCCCAATTTCCCTTGAATATCATCGATCTCTCAGGCGATTAAATATCATCCCAAGAACTCCTATCTAATTCACCCACAACCGAAAACTCATTACCACGATTCAACTGAATTTGTTCCCTATTCTCCGCCAATTTCCCTTGAATCGGTCTAAACAACTCCTCAAAATACCTCATCAACTGATCTGCCACCTCCACTACCACTCTCTGCCGCCTCCTCGTCCTCTTCCTCTCTCTGTCGTCACCACGACCTCAACCACCACTTTCCAGTTTTAATCGATTGTTTCGTTTAACATCATCGTTGCATCATGGATTCAGGTGGAGATGTCACACCACGCCAATGGCGGAAGCACGTGGCGCGACGCTCGAAAGCACATCAAAGTCAAGATTAACACAAACTATATTTAATTAGAAAAGATCACTTTATTAAGATGTCGAAAAAGAAGTACCTTGTTTCAAACATTACATAAAACTACAAACATTAAGTTCCAATATGGGGTGTTTCCGTTTATGTCCCAACCCGACGGTAACAATGGATGAAATCCCCAACAAGTGTCTGACATACCAAATTCCACTGTACTAGCCGCATACCTGTTCAGCACTTAGTTACCTGAAAGATATGTTTAAAAAGACGTCAATATATAAAATATTGGTGAGTTCACAGGTTTTAGTTCCATAACAACATTTATCAACATTTTAACAACAAAAACATGTGCGGAACGAACACCAGCAGTGACCTTTGTAAAAGTAGCTAACTCCTACAAACTATGATGAGTAATCCCTTGAGCCCATAACCAAACCAAGACTAATAATAATGCCCTGCGAACAGTAGTTGTTTCTCGGAAATAACAACTTAGTTCAGAATACGTGCACCCCAGGCATACACAGTTGCATAATCGACGCTATCGATTAGGGGTGGGCCTTGTCACGTACCAATAGCGCTATCCAAATATTCCTCCGGTTCTCGATTTCAACACACACACGCAACACATGAGTAAATGGTTACAGTAGCGAGGACTCACCCCGAGTGGTGTATAAACAACAAAACCCAAGTACTCATCATGCCACTTATCACGTTTTAACTTTTGAAAACATTTTGTCATGTAAAACATTTGACATTTAAAAACATTTGACATGTAAAAACATTTGACAAAACATATCTTTCCCCAAACAAAAACAGTAAAAAGGGGCCGTGAAACTCACCTCGATTTCCTTGCTTATCTAGAAAACAAATCCCGAAGCTTTGACCGACTTCCTCGTGCCCTAATTACGAATAACGGACACCTTACAAGTCTATCATACATAAACCTAGCTTATTTTCCGGTTAAAAGATAGTTTATTCAACTATCTAGACTCGTGTGTACTAACCCGAGTCTTAGGTGTTTAACTCGACGAACCTCGTGAATTTTCATAATTCATATGTTAACATACGACATAGTACCCAGGTTGCGCACCTGTTACTATTCGTGTGTAAACCATGTTGGACTACTACTACGAAACGTAGAACTCATCCCGAATCGTAGTTCGTCTCGTAAATCGGATAAATGTACTTGTCTTGTATATTTATTTTAGGAAAATGCACTTTGAGGAAATACAATTATAGATATTAAAAGCCGACCAATAATAATTGTTACTTCTTTTCCCAAATCCGTTTGCCTTTAAAGGTTTCAAAACATTAATTTTTATATAATCATTCCCAAATAAGCTAATCGTCTATGTATTTTAAATCCGAGCAATTAACAATGTTTAGTTATCGAAAACCATTGGATAATTCGACATACTTGATGCTCGGTAAGTCTATATATTTGTTTTGAAAACGTTGTCCAAGATTTAACATTATTGATACAAGTAATCAATTGTCGAAAACGTTTCGATTTCACTTATCATACACTTGTCAATACATTTTGGGAAAAGTCATTTATAAAAATAAGTAACACGCCATGTTTGTTGCATTTGGATTTTCTAAAAATTTCGGCAGAGTTTCCTCTATTTTTGCACGAACCAGACAATACAATCATCATCATCATCATCATACTCAGTTAATCCCACCTATAGCAAAGCTAAGGTAGGGTCTGAGGAGGGTAAGATGTAGACAGCCTTACCTCTACCCCTAAGAATAGAGAGGCTGCTTCCAGTGAGACCCCCGGCTCGATGTGGTTTGGTTTCAAGCCTTGGACATAAGGCACTAATCACTTAGCAATCGGGACAAACCCGATCCATGCATGTACCCCTTTGTCTTTTGGCTATCCACGCCACCACATGATGCATGATTAATCGTCCGTCATTTTTAACGTTATTTTCACGAAATTAGTAAAATAACGTTAAAACTAGTGCAACTTTACTTTTGCCCCCCAAGGGTCACACATATATACATTATATGCGCACACCCACAGCGGATAAAGGAACAAGTTCACGGATACACAGTCTCGGACATAAGGGTTCTCAGAAATACCATTGTTCTCGATCAAAGGATCAAGGTTCTCGGATTACAAAGCAAACGAACACACACAAAAACACACTTGGTTCCTACTAACCGGAGTTAAGCTATCAGCTTCATTATCATGTTACGCTGAATCGTCTCACCAAAATCCGTTGTCATCAAACTCAAACGGCTCGATTGAAAGCACAAAACGTTTTGGAGTTATGATCGATCAAAACAATAGTTTGATGTATAATAATCATCATTTGAGTTGTAGTGTGAGTCAAGAAGAAGAAAATGGTTCAATGGCTGTTGGGAGTTTATTTGAGTATTTGACAGAAACATTGCCTGAATGGAATGTTGTTGTAAAAAGCTATAAGATATATCCAAAAGAAACATATACAATATTTTACAATTTCATATTATGAATCAATTAACAGGATCATTTACTTTATGTCAGTACTATTAAACTAATGAAATTAATCAACATCAAATTCACAAATACCAATTGGGACCCATCCGCAAAGACAAAGCCTTTAGAAACGCAGTCGGACAACCAACATGTTTGTCACACCCTCAAATTCCACTTGCGGGGTTTTACCGCGAGGCGCATGACAAACCAGGATTCAAGTCAACGGTCACAATAAACAACACTATATGCATAACACAATACTCAAAAGATATAGTTATAAAAACATAAATTGTAGCGGAAGCTTTAAATGTTTACAACCCAAAAGACACAGTTCAAATGTTTAATGAAGACCATGCTCTAAACCCTAGACGCCCGTGCCGACTCGTGCGCCTAGATCCAGTTGTTGCTACCTTAGCGACCTGAGAAAAACATGCCAAAAAGACGTCAACATATAATGCTGGTGAGTTCACAGGTTTGTTCAAAAATGTTATCCAAGTGTTACCATGTCCATACTATATCAATGCTACCAAGTACGCTAGCTAGGCGTATGTTTTATTACTACTACGATTGGAAACCATTACTGGACACGTTTAGCAATGTTTAGCATGTTTAGCAGCCCGTAATGTTCAGCACGATAATGTTCCTGTTCGAGACAATATGCACCCGCCCGGCCCTCCAAGCCGACGAGTGGGGCAGGTCACGCCCAATAGATCTATCCACATTTCCCCCGTTGTGCAAACCCGCACATTCATGGTTTCCCCCGGGACTTTCCAAAAGATCGTATAGCAATATAAAATTAAAACCATAGTATGACATATGTTACCAAAACTGTTTAGCGCATGTTTTCTCCCCCAAAAGTTAAAGCAGTAAAAGTGGGGCCGTGAACTCACCTTAGATAGCGTTCCTCAAATATATGTAAAGATGTTTAGCCCTTGATAATCCCTCTACCGGAGATCTATCAAAATGTTCACATAAGTGTTCCGACTAATAACCATAAGGTTATCTAGTCCCCGATTGTCCAGATCATAACCAAGTATGTTTTAAAACGTGTTTAAATGTTCAACCGACACACTAGACCGACCCGACATCCCGTTGGTGACCCATTACCCTAACTAATCAAGTACACATAGATTACACGCAAGGTTCAAGCATAAAACACTTAGTTTGTATCAAAAATCTCATTTTTGTTAACGTAGGGTCGAATGTGGCTGTAAGTGGTCGAAGGTGTCCCTAAAAGGTCGAATGTGGCTTTGAACTTCCACCTTCGCCCCTTTTCTTCCCACCTTCGCCCATTTATGGCACCTTCGCCCCTTTAGCTTCCAGGTTCGACCCCTGGAATCCACCTTCGCCCGTTCGACTGGCCGAAGGTGTTCCAGGTTCGACCCTGCTGTGTTGTTTACTCCAAAACGCGTCCAAAAACATCCGAAAACATCACGAAACATCATGAGTTACAGCAGTCAAGCATCATTAATATATTCCTACGAAACCCTACCAATTTTACCCCAAAATCTATCCGTTTTACAAGTTTCCTAAAATAGTAAATTATGGAGATGTCACATCATCATGCATGAAAATATTACCCAATTAGGAAACTTTCTGAAATCAATCAATAATCAGCTCATCATACTCGAATCATCATGAACAAGAAACCCCTATCGTAACCTTATCATAACCATCCAAAAACAAGCCCTAAATCTAACTAAAACCCCTTTAATCGTCAAAACACCATCAACAATCAAAGGTAACATGTTTCAATCATAACCCATCATTAATAACAGCCCTAGGTTGTTATCATATCATCTATACAACAAGTAATCATCAAACAATGCATAATATCATATTAACACATGTTTAGTTTGCATAAAAACTCATTGTTTATGAATAGGTTTTATTTAGAAAGATATTAGGAAGGTTTTTACCCATAAAACATGTTGATATCAGATCTGGACCCTTGGGGTTTAGATGAAAACAAGTTAAAATTGTTTAAAAAGGATTTGGAATGAAGAACACACCTTAGATTTTCACTTGTAATGATTTAGAGAGTTAGGTTATGAAAAACAAGCTCAAAAACTCCTTCCCCAATGATAATAGCTGATAGAGAGTGTTTGGAGGCGTTTAGGGTTTGTGAAATGGTGAAAAATGGCTAAGGATGGTATTTATACCAGGTCCAGGTTCGCCCATTTTATGTGGTCGAATGTGGAACTTTTCCACATTCGCCCATTTGTAATGGTCGAATGTGGAATCTTTCCACATTCGCCCACTTTGTTTCTACATTCGCCCATTTCTCAAGTTCCATTTCCACATTCGCCCATTATTTCCACATTCAGGTCATCAGCACTTTTTAACACATGTTAACAGCACTCTATAACACATGTTAACCTTTTTCCAGTTTGTCGTGTTTAACGCATTCTAACACATCTTAACACGTAAGCATGCATCCATAGTCTATACTTAGCATGTTTAGGCACGTATAATCATTTGTACATCGTTTAAGCAAGTATAAGTATACAATCCACCACACGACCCATAATCTACACATATACTTAATTAGTTCATGTAATGTCACCAACAACGGAACCCGGTACTAATGTATTCCCAAAACGACTCCCAATGATCCTCCAGATCATTGAACCCTGGACAATCCTAATTTGACCCGACTCAACTAACCCAGTTAAGTTTGTTTATAAACGTTTCTCGCTAAGGTAGACTTAGATGTTACTATTATGTTTAAGCCGAACATTCCGGGTGTCACAATGTTCTTCAGCCACCATAGGAGTATGAAGAGAAAGTCGAATCTACTGCTTAAGTGAGCTATGAATCGCCACATCTGCTTCAAGGTTCAGGTCAATGAACGCAAATGGGAATTAATTATCTGTATGACCGAGTTTACAATTGGTATGTTTTCTACTTTTATCATTTTTATTAAGTCCTGTTACATTTTTCAACCCCGGGACACTCTCGGGTTAATCAGCTAATGAAGGAAATAAACCAAAAGTTTACTTCCATTTCCTCCATTTCTTTCCTTAAAAAAATTGTGGAACACGATTTTTCCTTGACATCCTCCAAATCCCTTCTTTTCCTTCGTTAAATGAAAATTGGGCACACAACGTTAATGCATTAAACACTTCAATGTCATAAACCTACTGCAAGCTTTTATTTGAAAAAAAAAATGTTACAAAATTGATTTTAAGAAAAAGTGATCGGATAATCAAACCGTTAAAAGTTCAGGTTAGTGGGTTTGGGTTAGCTTAGGTCGGTTGCTCGGTTTTTGGTTTTAGATTTAATATGAAAAACGATTTTTTTTTCTTTCACAAAATTTCATTAAAATTTTCATGTTACTTAAAAAATATTATCAAAATTCAAACATATATTATTTGACAAGATGATATGATAATGTTCAAAAGTCTTAACACTTAGGTGTTGTTTGTTTTTTCTAAGGCAAAAGATCCGCAGTCTGTGTACCACATCTGCAGACATCTACAGAAGAAGAGGTGGACCAAACCTCTGCAGTCTGCAAGAAGAAGACTGTTTGTTTTTTTAACTTCTACAAGCTGTTGAAATAAACTAAAATTTAAATAAACTGATTTTTTAAAGCAATCAATATTTTTTTCAACATTGAAATAAAAATAAGGGTTATACAACACTAAAATAACAACAATAACATTTTTATAAATAACAACAATAACAATTTTTTAAATAATTTATTCCATACTTTGCATTAACTGCTCGACAATTTCATCTCGTAATTGAGTCATATATTCCTGATCTGATGCCAAGGTTGCAAAAGGCGCTAGGCGGGCGGTGAGGTCTAGCCTAAGGACTAGTCGGGACTAGGCGAAATTAGGCAGAATTAGGCGTTTTGGTATTTTTATACATATTATATATATATATATATACACACACATAATACATAGAAATACTTAGAAATATACACATAATACTACTAAATGTAAACTAGTTAAGATATAGGGATTAAATTTTTACATACACAAACTAGTTTTACATAAAAAAAAATTAAAAGTTTTCAGAATAAAAGTAAACTAGTAAAAGATAGAGGGTTAAATATGAAAATACCTAAAACTTATTTAACCCTAAAAACACTAAGCAAACACATCAGCCGCCACTTCTTCTTCCTCCTCCTCCCTATCAACTGCTCTTGTCTCTTCTTGCTCCTCCTCCTCTTTATCAGGTTAGTTTCTTCTTCTTCCTGCTATTTTCTTCTTCCTCATGCTATCTTCCGCCTAGGCCAGCCTAGGACCGCCTAGGTCCGCCTAACAGCCGCCTAATGGTCAAAACGCCTAAATCTCCGACTAGGGATTTTTTCCGATATTGATGGCCGACTAGCGCCTAGGCGCCGCCTAGGCCGATTTTTACAACCTTGTCTGATGCAGTACCATGTACCTCAACCTCTTCTTCATCAGCATCAACGTGCACATGCCTATTTCCTAATGACACATTGGGTTGATCGTATTATGTAAAGAACTCATCGCTCAAGCCCTCTTTCCTTATAAAATTATGTAGCTCGAAACATGTAATGGTAATGTTCCTTTGTGTAACCAACGGAAATGGTGTTATCCTCTTCAATATAGGGAATCAGGCTTTCAAGACACCAAAACACGCTCAATGACGTTCCAAAGTTTTGCATGTGCATGGTTAAATTTCTCTTTATTGGTCAATGCACGTCTCTGACAAAAATCTCCAAGCCAATACCTCACATTACGATATGGAGCCATAAATCCTCGTATGTGTGCATACATGGCTTCACAAAGACAATATTTCTCTATAAAGAAATACAATTAAGTAAGGTATCAAACTAAGATATAAATATTTAACAAACCATAAACATATACCTGGTGGTGGAATCAGGAATGGTGCATGTGGATCTGATAATGCCTATGACAATATTCTAGCATCATGTGTTACCTCTTCCCAACCGGCCACAATGAACGTAAAAATCATGTTGAAGTTACAAATTGTTAATACGTTTTGATAACAATACTCTTTTCCCCTTCCTCTATAAATCCGGATAAAGATTTCACGAGACACACGTAGCAATTCAGTGCATTATTTGGGATTTCCTTGCAATAACTCTAACGTGTATTTATGTCCCGTCATATCCAAATCATTGTCTCGCATTCGTTCCAAACCTCTCCTCCAAAAAAAAGCGGACATACAACTATATAAGAATAACGAGAAGTAATTTCCTATCATAATCCATTATGATCCTGTATTAAACAACCATTAAACATAACCAAAAGCATACAATGTTTTCAACATAACAAAAGCAAACAATGTTTTCAACATCACAAAAGCAAACAATGTTTTCAACGTAACGAAACTAATCAATGTTTTGAACAAAAATCAAACAATGTTCTTCACTGCTTTATTAGTCCTAAACTTGTAGCCGTCATCGCGATCCACCCTTTTAATACTTTTGGGATATCTGGAAATGTCATCCATGCCTCTCTCATGTCTGATGACACTTCAAAAATATGAAAAACAACTAAAAATAGAGGATATACCGGGTTTAACTCAACCAACATTAACTTCTCATACACTCAAGAACTGTTGGCCATTCTTTGCCTTTAATCAAACTAGTAGGATTGCCCGCGCGTTGCTGCGGGTATTTTTGTTTTGTGTCATCTAGGGGTGTGCATGGGTCGGTTTGGTTTGGTTCGGTTTTTACAAAAACCGTAACCATATCTATAACCAAACTTCGGTTATGGTTACTCGGTTATTAACCAAAAAATAAACTAAAACTAAATTTAGAGTAAAGTATAAAATTAAAAGTCAATGGGTCTAAAAAAACCGAAACCTACAATATTGGAATTAGTTTGTGCTATTTTGTACAAGGCAATCACACTACACTTTCTACTTACTTTTGACAACATAAAAAGTTTTCATGAATTCTTATGCATTAAGCATTTGACAAAGCATAGATATGTTTATGTATGTGTGCGCATACGAAACAGCCAACATAAAAGTACAAAACCATATGTCAAATGAAAAAAAAAAAAAAAAAAAAACATTAACATTCCAAAGTAGTCCAGTAGTATTGTATGTACACAAATCACCAAAAAAAAAAACATTGATATATAGACTCTGACCATGATGACCATGATGATTAATAACCACCTATAGAAACGAGGCTGTTAACACAGTCAAATAGGCGACCACGACGATGATGACGATTACTAACCAAATAGAGAAACGAGGCTGTTAACGTAAGGAATCAACTTCTCACAGTGACTGAAAAACACCGGTCCTTGAACCTTCTCATCTTTCACATGATATGTGTAAATACACTTCCACAGTTGCGATACCTTCACTATCACAACGCCAACATCCTCACACGAGTTGGCCAAAACTGTGCAATCAATAAACTCACCGTCTTCAATATCATTAACAGGAATCCTAATAGTGTTTTTCAAGGGAATGACACCGTCACCATAAACATCCAACATGCATGATTTCATGGCATGATTATATCTTCCCCTGACATAACAGACTTCTCCATTGATGTTTGTCAATGCACCAATATGCTGTTGGAGTTAGTGGGTTGATGCTATTTTTTTGCCTCTATTTCTTCTTGCTGATGTTTGTTATAGTCATGTTGAGTAGCGAGTACATGCGCTTTATTACGTTAGTTCAAAACCGGTCTTAAATTTTCAAAATCAAGTCATCTTTAATCAATCAAAAATCATTCGTTTGTTTTCGTATAAAAATCAGCATGCCCAAATTCGGTTTACGATATAGGCCACTCTCAACAAACACCAATTAAGTTTTACTTACTTTCAAGGAGCTACCGGAGCCTAACTATGGAGCGATACTGATGGAGCCACATTCGGTGCATTTAAGGGTCCAATCGAAGAGTTGAGACTCATTTTGTATCAAGTTAAAAAATACAATATATCCTATAAATTCTTCATTAACTACTACATTCATAGATAACACAACTATGCAATCCAACATGTAGAGATTACAATTCACAATGACCCCATCCAAACATAAAACAGGCAGCATAGCTTTTCCTATGAATACAAAAATGTAGATGGTAAAAGCTCGTAGCTTAGTGTCGAGAAAAGGACTTGTAGCATCTAAATGAGTACCAAAACATGGAATCTAACATATTGATGACTTATCATCAGCCACTACTGAATTAACTTCACTGTCATCACTACATCCATTCAGAGATAATCGGTTAGAACAACTGAACAAGTCGTATTTTTCTAACATGGAAAATGTCATAAATGAATAGCGGGTTGTTTTGGTAAATACAAGATTTTTGAATGATCCACTTCAGAGGTGTACAGTAGCAATTACTGTCTTAATCATTTGTTATGATCCAAATTCATTACACAGTACCTGGATTCATAAAGCTTTGATATTCATCATTCTTCTAAGCTAAAAATTAACAATCATTTCACGTTTTGCAGATTCTGGATCGGAAATTCAAACAAACCTGAGAGAGTTGGCGCCAATGTGTGCATTTGATTTCCATTGCTGACTTCTTAACATGGTAGTGGCTGGAAATGACCAAGGTGTTGAGGTGACAAATTAAAGGGGAGACGATTCAGTTGCGGCCTACAATGGTAGGGAGGAAGAGGAGAAATTGAATTTCCCATTCAAATACGAATACTGAAAGGTTCAAAAGCCTATAAATCAAACCGATAAACGTCTCTAAACATAGGAATCACTAAATAAATGCGGGTTCTTATGTTTTTTTGACGCACATCGCATGGTAGGTTTTGTGTAATTGATTTTTTTGCTAAATAAAAGTAAAGAGAAAATACGCTGTGTTGAGATAAAAGCATAAAATTGCTATTATATCGTAAGACTTTGCATACGATTCTTCTTTCGGGTCGCGTGCCCTCCTTGAATCTTTAACTGTACTCAGCAGAACCTTGGCTTCTGTCATTTTGTTCATATACATCAAATAAATTGCAAGATTACACTTCTTATTCTTATCCAGTTCAAAAGAAAGCGCCTTCCTGCATCATAAAATTTCAACTTTCACATTAGAAAAACTTTTTCAATAAATAATTTTTTGAAACAAAATATTAAAGACCCACCTATAGATCTCTTCAGCCACTTTATAATAATCTTGTTGCAAGTAAGCCCATGCCCATGCCAAATTCCCTAGCAACCTGCTTATTGCAACAAATTCAACCCGAAACGAATAAGATTATCATTTATAAATACAGCTAAAACAGGAGATAAATTTCAGAAAAAAATCATCCTACCGTAAGTACTCTTGCACCACTGTGATCTGAATATTCTTGTGCTGTAATCGTGCAAACTTCATATGGTTTCCATCTTTTAGAGTGTTCTCCTCCATATACTTGATTTTTGACTGAAGTAGTTCAATCTGCTCATCGACCCACCCCGACCTCTATAAAAAGATGCAAAAACTATTACTAACCTTTCTAAATATTTCCACAAAATGGTTTCAGAAATAAGAGTCACCTTGTACAATTCGAATAGTATATTGTCCAAGGACTCTTGAGATTCGGCCTCGCATAGATGTCGAAAAGATTTGATAGCTTCTACTGCATCATATCTGTTGAGCTGTTTCATGACGACAGCCATGTCTTTCAGCGCGCTATCCACCCGATCCCCCAAGTTTATCGCTGCCCAGAACAGAGAGACAGCTTTTGCAGGATTGTTGTCTACCACCTACAAACAACAAAAAAACACTCAAATTAGCATTCAATGAATTCCAATTCAGTCCCATTACTGAACCCGATGGCACATAACCCCATTGATTACCCTCCCTAATCTTCCCTGAATCAAGCTGCACACAGCAAACCTTACACATTTTAACAAACAAGTGATGTCTTTCGGATACCGCAACATCTCTAGACATCAAGAATTCATGCTTCTGTAGCCCCAAATTATTAACAAAATTTGAAGTACAAACCGATTCAGAGTTTTGGATAACTATAACCATCAGTATCTGATTTGGGCTTCCTTTGGCCTCTTTTCATAATTTAGTTTTTACATAGATAGTATAAACTATAAACCAACGTCATGAAATATATTACTATCTACAAAATATTATTAATCAAAATAAGGATTATGCTAAAACAGAAACAAATAAAAAAAACCAAAAAAATAGAAATAAAGCGTAAACCTATAATAATAAAACGTAAAAGCCCAGAAAGAAAGAAAGAAAGACAAACCCAATTTAATTGAATAAATAAATAAATAAACAGAAATAAAGCCTAAAACAATAATAATAATAATAATAATAATAATAATAATAATAATAATAAAACGTTACCCAAATGAAGACAATTCTTGAAACAAAATAAAAACCCCAGAAAGAAATGAAGACAAACCTACTGAACATGTTTAGCTCTAACATAAGGAGAACCGCCGGCAGGAACCTTATGGATAATATGATACAAATGATTGGCGCTGTTGAGGCTGGTCTTTGTTATTGAACCACATTGTTTCTTTAATGATCAAGAATGATGAGGGTTTGATGGGGAAGATCAAGAATGGTTGGTGATGAGGGTTTTGTGATGAATAAAATACAAAAACACACAGATAGATAGATAGATCGGCGATGATGATAAATGAAATTGATGGACAGTGAATTGAGACGGTTCATTTGCAAATGAGTAGGTGAAGAGAGGAAGGGGTAGAAAGGGGATGACATTTTAGTTTTGAACTAAAAACATAACATAAAATTACATTTTTAACCTTATAAGTGTCTTAATATACCTCTAGATGACTAATTTACCCCTATCAATTAAGCTTTATTAAGTTATATATGTAGCTATAAAACTTGTACCCATAACAAAATTCCAATCTTGGCTCGCTAAAAGCTCCAACCTAGGCAAGTTTAAATGAGCTTGATCCCGAGTTCAAGCCTAAAATAGGTATTTTACTTTACATGTATAAACATTTTTGGAGGATGGTGTGCGTTATATATGAGAAAAGTTCAGGTAATGAAAACAGTTAAAATAGTTAAGGTAATCACAAAAGTTTTTTTTTTGTGAAAAATTAGCTTGAGTAGAAATATCATTAATGGTCTTCACTATAATATCTGCTGGTACTACCAATTTTTCATGAATTGACAAAATGTTGAGGCTTAGTGATCGATTACGTATTAATCCATATTCGATTGATTGGTTTGAGGTTATCGACAAAAAAGATTTGTCTAAGCCACTTCGTTTATTAAAAACTTGAATGGTGCTAGTGGGAATGCCCGCGCGTTGCGGTGGGTGTGTCTGTTTTGACACCTTGTAGTTGTTGGGGTTTGTGGTGTGTGTGAAGTCACCAACTTTATACATCACAACCTCTGTTCTTAAACCCGGGAAATGCGTCCACCTCGGTAGTGGTCGTAACCACTCATCGTGCCAACATAGTGGTTTACCTGTTCCTACTCACGCTGATCAGCAACGGGTCCTAAATTGTTATCTTATGTTTTTCATTTCAATTTTGTTAATTTGTAATTTTTCACGAAATTTTGAGGATTTTTTGCATTGCCTCGTATGTATTCATGTATTCGTGATAAAAAATACCCAAGGAGAATCATAGGACCATTTAATCTAACAATTCTTCTATGGTATCTCGAATTTTGTATTACAATTTGATCATATATCTTTACAAAAATGACTCCAAAAGGTTGACATGTTTTTTGGTTGTCAAAAGTAAATAATATTTTCAACTGTATAAACAAGAACATTAATTTGCCATTTTCTATGCATGTCTAACCAAAACCCATGCCTCCTGTTCCATATGTACCCGGTTGATTGTTTCTTAATTTTGTAACTTTAAAGCACAAAAATTGGCGATTTAGTGATCTATAACACTTGCTTTCATTAAGTGCATTTTTTTTACCAGTCAAGCAAAATTCCATTAATCACCAAAGAACCCTACACCCAACAGCCAAAAAAGATGCTAGACCAAAGAACTACAAACTCAAAATACATCACAATTTACCTCTACTTTTGATACACGACATACGCCTAACCATTAACAAAACCATCAAAATTATACCAACTATCCACCTGCAGCTCCGCGCACCTCAACCTCTTAAGCATCCACCAATATGAAGTCACTTTGACATCTTCAACGATTTAAAGTGGCACCATGTTGGTATTTTTAAAGTCTTTCATTCCTAGCCAGCCAAAGTTTCCAAATTGTCAACAAAAATACTGCATACAGTAAAATCAATACAAGCTTAAACACTTTGCAAGAAGCATCAACACAAATTGCAGATAATTGATCAAAATAACACTCACCACTGTGTCCTTTTTTGGCTTCCAAATGACTTCAATGTTGCCTTTTTAAGGATTTCCATTTTTCTTACTTGCAACTTTTATACCATAACATCAGCAATCACCTTTGTGTCATTTAGTACTACACGACATGTAATTTTAAATCCAACCCATTATTTTCTTTTAAGTTAATAAAAAATCTAGAATTTTAATAGAATCATTCAGATTCGCATGCCAAAAGTATACACTCAAATAAATATTCACACACATTGTACCATTTAACCCGTCTCTGTTCATTTACTTTATTTTATCCATTTGACGAAAACGTAAACACGCATTGGCCCCCTTCAGTACATTTTGCTTCCGAATCCAAATGTTAGATATAAAAAAGGAAGTTATTATAACATAAAAAAGGTGTTTGGGCCTCGATGTTCATGGTTGTTTATGGATTACTTGAATTGCTTTTTATAAAATCGGTTCACACATATACATAAGGCAACAAAGGAAATACAGTTAATCAATTAACAAATTTTGATAGGGGTGGCTGGATAAGCAGGTCAGGTAATTTAGACAAACAGGTCAAAAGTGGGTTCGAGTTAAAACAAGTCATTTTTAATACAAGACAACCTTGATCACAGAGGTTATTATCAGTCGATTTTTAATCAATTACAATCAACGCTATTTATTTCCAATTTTGTCATCAGGTTTGCAGGCATACCTTTTAAAAAGGAAAAACGCATCAAGGATTGTCAAGCTGTTCTGGTTGACCAGATATAACCAAGTGACCAGCTTGGATCAGACTATACCCACACCTACTCACAACCACATAAGGTGTATATGTTCACAGGATGTCTAAAGAAGAAATTATTGCAAATCTAATGTTTGATGCAAACTGTACCAATGTCTCGCTTATCTCGATTTACAGTCGCACTCGGCGTCTTATCCTGCAAAACAAAGTTGGATTGTGTCAGTTCGATATTACAAAATCTACAAAAAATGAACTCTATATCCATAAACATTCCCACATGTGATGAATTAAGAAGACACAAAATATACCATAATGATTGGATCCCCAACCTCACCATGACGTTGAGAATGCCAACCCTGCATCGCATGCGCTGCTGTATCTCAACTGGCCCTTCCGGGTCTATGGATTTGATTTATACCTAGCTACACAACAAGAATGTTCATGATTAGTCACATATAATTAATAATATGGTTACATATATATAACTAAATATGTAGGTTTCCACGTGTTTATTATGAATAACGAATTAATTAATGTTTTTATAAGTAGTCGCACTTTTTGATTAATAAAGAGTTAAAAATTCATTAGTTAATTGGTAGGAACTGAACTTAAATGTATTAAACTGAACTTAAAAGTTTCATTAGTTAATTAATATTTTTATTAGTCGCACTTTCGGCTGAATTGGACGTGCTTCTGTAGACTGTGGCTTGTCCTTCTATTGCTGCTGGGATAGATAAATGGGTTTGGGGCTGGGTTGGGTAAAATGGTTTTGAAGTTGGTCGCTTAAAAAAGGATTTGCAGGCTGCAAAACATTATGTGGGAAACTATGTTGTGCAGAAAAACTCATGGGTTCCTAAAAGGGTTTGGGTCTTGGTTTGGCGAGTGGCATTTGGTAGAATACCTACTAAGACAGCGCTTATCAGAAGAAACATTCAACTGGGTTCAGATTTATGTCCGCTTTGTTGGGAATTTCCAGAAACAGTTGAGCATGTGTTCCTGACGTGCAGTTTGGCAACTAATCTTGCAATGGTGCAAAGTGGGAAATGTGTTCGCGTTCGAGTTTAGAGATTTTCTTCAGCTTCATTTACATATCGGAGGTTCACAAACGACAAAGAAGGTGTTCAATGCAATATGTTTCACGGTTATCTGGTGCATTTGGAAGAGTCGCAACGAGGTCGTTTTTTTTATAATAAACAGGTTTCCTTACAAATGATCATCAGCGAAATCAAGGCGAGGACTTTCCTTTGGATAAAAGCTAGAGCGAAACAAGGCGACTTGGATTGGGATAGGTGGCGAAGGTTTGATTTGTCTAATTTTAAATGAATGTGTAATTGTAAAACAGGTGGCAAATTAACCGTTTCGGTTGTACAAGGGTGACTTGCTAGTACCCCGCTAGCGATGGTGATTAATAAAATTTTCGTTGGCCGTTCAAAAAAAATGCGAATAGTCAACTTTTGTCCATTTATTTCAACTTTCCGCATCAGCATCCGTTGCTCTTCGAAAACTAATAAGATTGAATTCACTTTCATCAAAATTAATATAGAAGGAAACTAATAGATTAATAATCAAACAAAAAAAAATGTAATTAAGAACAATTCTTTGTAACAACAATCCAAATAGAAGCAGCAACGTAAATGATTTAAACCCAAATTAAGGAAAATAGAATTAAAAGCAAACAATTAGAAGATATAAATGCTTTACCTTTACAACCTACACACAAAGGCACAGTGAACGAAAAGGAGTTTCAATTGAAAAATGAAACCAAAGTGGCACAAATGAGGTGTAAACAAAGAGGAAAGTAAGCCTTAATTTTTCGATTTAAATATGGACAACGTGTATACGAAGAAGAAAATAAGCCCTAATTTTGAGATAGAATGATACCTGATGACTCATGGCGTCAAATGAAACAACCTTCACCACTAATCCATGGATTGTTTCCTGAGATTATTCAAATCCCCAATTATTTATAAACAAAAATTAAT
This sequence comes from Ambrosia x helenae, assembly GCA_030844895.1. Lineage (NCBI taxonomy): Eukaryota > Viridiplantae > Streptophyta > Magnoliopsida > Asterales > Asteraceae > Ambrosia > Ambrosia x helenae. Next base: position 13,501,520 of record CM061230.1, on the reverse strand, counting down.
AACCAAAAGTTTGTATTCCATAACAGAAACTTACAGATCAGAGATAAATTTTATAATCAAGGGCACAACCAAATGGATCACTTTTGTGTTGGATCGATTGTTTCATGTAGATAGAAAGAGAGGGTCGGTTACCAATGCGTGAGGTAATAGATTTAATAGCAGTGAATTAAAGTTTCGTAGGAGATGAAGCGATTCATTGAGAATCCGTTATGCTGCATCACATTGAAGAAATTCATAATTTCATTCGATTAGAATATAGACGAGGGTATGAATGGAATAGGTTATAAAGATGTGAGTATGAGATGATGATAAATTTACTATAATAACCTTGTAAGCATCTTAATTTACACCTATGTGACTAATTTACCCCTATCAAATAAGCTTTATTAAGTTGTATATGTAGCTATAAAATTGTACCCATAACAAAATGACCATGTTAGCCATCACTCCTCCTTTCTCTACTACCTTATTAAGGAGGAGAGATGGGTTAGAAGGTAATTTCACCATCATTTTAAGATGACATACAAAAAGTCTCATGCATAAATCTCTAACTTTTACCATTTTCTTCCATCTATGCCCTTATGTACAAGTCACTAATACAAATCAATTACACCATTCAATACATTTAATTCATGTATTAACTTTTTGTAACCATTACCAAGTAATAGATTAATTCATGTAGCTTTTTTTTAATGTATTAACTTTTTGTTACCAATGGAATTTGAATTATCACCACAAGAAAAGGCTAAGCCTTATTTAACACTTTGTAACAAGTAGGCTAAAGGCTCTTTGGTTCATGTGTGTAACTAAATGTTGCAAATAAAAATCAAGCACGGATCGGATTGGATAAATGACAGTATGGTGTATAAAGTTTTGGCAATATAAAATGTGAATAAAAATACATACCCGCGGCAACGCGCGGGCATTCCACTAGTATAAAGTAGTATAGATGTTGTAGAGACTTTTGCATATCACGTGCTAAATCATCCCCAATGACAGATGATTTTGATGTTTTTGCCCTTTTCTTTGGATTATGCTCGGGGGTATGCTCAAGAGTAGGCTCAGAAGTAGGTTCGGGAGTAGGCTCAAAGTCTCATGACCAGTTTCGGCATCATCTTCTGTGTCATGCAAAACGATCTCCATAATCTTAAGTGGTTTGACACGATGACAAGAAGATGATCCAATCATTGATGTTGTTTGGGTTGAGGCCCACTTGCAATTCCTCGTAGTAGCATTACAATTAAACAATTTTGCATAAAGTTCTAGAAAAGACAATGAAACTGTTTTCAATGATCCAGCCTTCGAATGCCCCTAAACCCAAAGTAAAAAAATTTATAAGTTTTGTTTATAGTTAGATGTGAAAAAATTATTCATACGAACATACCTTTTTAAATTCTTCCCATTCCTCGTTCGTTAAGGTAAAAGCATTTGTTTGAGCGTTGTATATGTTGCCAATTTTATTTTTTAAATACACCCATCCTATTAGGGGTGAGCAATAAACGGTTTCGAACCGCGAAAACCGTGAAACCGACCCGAAACCGCTAGAGCCGAACCAAATTAATGTTATAAGGTTCCGGTTCTCATATTTTGGCATAATCGGTTCCCGGTTCGGTTCCGGTTAGAACCGACGGGTCCGGTTAAGAACCGTTAGAACCGTTTTGAATTAAATTAAATATTTAAATATTCTATTATTAGTTTGAAATAGAATGTGTTGTTTCCTTCTTTATAGTTCTTAACACTTTTAAATTGTTTTACTTGGTAGGAATGTAGAGTATTGCCTTATGTGATGGTGAGCAATCAGCACAGCTTGTTCTGACCCGTTTAATCTGTATAAAAGAATGATCTGATCCGAACAAAACATATTTTGATACGTAAACTGCTATACTTTTAGTAACCATGGTTAACACAAACTGTTGATAATTTTTTTAAGAAAAATCATTTTTTGTGTTTATTTTTTATTTAATTGTTAATGTTAATTTTAGGATTTTATTGACAACCGGTTCCGATCGAGAACCGTTTCATGAGAACCATTTCACCCGGTTTCGGAATCGAACCGTTTAGTAATTATCGGTTCCGGTTCTCATATTTTGAATTAACGGTTCGTGGTTCGGTCCGGTTCGGTTCGGTCCGGTTCTGAACCGTTGCACAGCCCTACATCCTATATATTTGGCTTTAAGATTTTCATATGCATTTTTCATCCATTTATGAGTCAAATAAGCCCAAACTTTTCCTTAAGAACTTTTCCTAACTTATTCCACGGCTCTTTGTGCATACCCAATCTTTTTCTACCCACTGTGTTTATCTCTTCAATGCAAGTCTCTAATAAGCATTTTATATGTTCATTTGACCATTCTTGTTTCTCTCCCATTTCTATTAATCAACAAACAAGGAACAACATAAAATGCATGAATTTGCTATTATTTTTTTTCCAAATCAAAGTGCTATAAACAAAGTGCTATATAATCTAGAAATCAAAATGCTTTATGAACAATTAATATCGACAAGTATATAGGCTCACAACTAATATCAATCCCATCTTCTAAACAAACACACACAATAGTATACAATACTCACAACTAAAATAAAAAAATATACAGTACTCACAAACTAATATCGACAAGCATATATACTCATAACTAAAATCAAAATGCTTCATGAATAACTAACATCGACAAGCATATATACTCACAACTAAAATAAAAAATAGTATACAATACTCACAATTAATATCGACAAGTATATATACTCACAACTAAAATCAAAATGCTTCATGAACAACTACTATCGACAAAGATACAATACTCACAAACAAAATTATATAAAAACATTGATTAAAAAAGTAACACAAAAAAAACTTGATTAAAAAAAAAGGAAAAAGACTAAAAAAATGAACATACATGTAGAAGAGAGGGGTCGGCTGGTGTTCCAAAAAAACAAACAAGCTGCAGACACAAACGTCTACCTGCCCTCTTCTTGGCGCAGACAAAAGAGATCAGGAGGAGGTTTTGGCAAAAAAAAAAAAAAAAAACACCCCCTTAGTGTTTTAGATAGCAAAGACTCTAAACTTAAACACATCTATAAAAAACATTAAATGTTCGGGGTTTTTTTGGATTTTGGATTTCGAGTCGGGTTGCTCGGGATTTTGGCTGGGAAAAGTGACCCAATATCCGGCCCATTTAAGGTTCCTGTTGGGTTTTTCAGGTATACTTTAATTCAGGTTCAAGTGGCTTCGGATTCGGGTCGGGTTTTGAATTTTGGATAAAATTGAGCAGGGCCTAATGGTCATAAGTTCGAGCTTTAAAGGATACCAGGTTTTACTAATTATTCATTGTTGTGCTTTCGGGCAGGCGGGCGGGCGAGTTTTCCCTAAATTGGTGGACTTGAAAGACCGAATGTTCTATGGGTATCCTGAATTTGTCATAAAAGGTTCCCACAAAAACCCGTACAACTTTGCTAAACTTAGGGTGAAAGGGGTGCTACTAGATTATGCATTTTCTTTCACTGATTTTAACCAATTATGCACTGCCACACCACTTAACTGATTTACTTCACTGAAACAGTTTTTTGTAGGCAACACTCCACTGATTCTATTTTTTTTTCATTTAAATACAAATACAAACATTTTTTTTAAAATTCACACGGTTTATAAATTTTATCACCAAACCGTCGGACCGTGTTTATTTCTCAACCGTCTCCACCAAACACGGTCAAAAAAATATATTCCCATTAAAATCGATCTTATCTAACCGTCAGAGAAATTCAATTTTTATCATGCAATACGGTTGGGTTTTTTGTATATAAACGACGGTGGTGAAAACACACTTGAACATCAACAATAACACCCACACCTTAAAACCTTCAAAATGACTCGCTGGACCGAAAACGAAGAAATGGCTTTGGTTGTGTGCGTTAAGGACGCACAAAACGACCCATCGTTGCAACGCCAACCCCGTAGGGGCTCGGGGGGCTTAGGAGGTCGCCAAACAAGCTTCTGGGACCGTGTCTTGGCTGACTTCAAACAACAAGTCTGTGAAAGCGACCGCACAATTGAGAGCCTATAGAGAAAGTGGACCGATCTAAACAACAAATGTGATCGGTGGACCACGTGCTACGAGCGTACCATGAGCCGGCACCAAGGCATTATGCCGGAGTTGGCTGTGGAGTTGACCCAGACGAGCTATGCGGCTCGTTACCGCGGCAACTTTGAGCATCTCCAGGCCTGGCAACTCATGCGTCAACTTTAAGCTTTATCTTCTATGTTTTTATGTATTTTTATTTATGTTTAATATTAATAAATATTGTCTTATGTTTTTATTTACTTTGGTTTTATTTATTTTAAACAAATGATTTAAGTAAAAATAAAAAAATAAAATGTTGCTTTAAAATGGTTATAAATAAATAAAAAATGAATTAAAGTAAATTAAAAATTAAAAAATGCACGGTTACCAGCTCGTTAACTACAACCACGGGTGGTGGCGGTATTACCGTGCTGGTAGTAAGCTACCCGTGCCCAATTCTGGTAGCGACCCGTCCGCCCTTAGAAAAAAATAATAGGAAAAATTACAGAAATCGTTCTTTATGTTTACCTATTTTTTCAGTAGATGTCCTTAAACTTCAAAAGTTATGAGAATCGTCCTTTATGTTGTAAAATCTTGCAGAACTCGTCCTTTAGGCCTAACTAGGTTAGTTTTTGTAGTTAAGTTATGTCACGTGCCCTGCACGTGAGGGCATAATTGACATTTAAAACCATGATTTCATCCCCCCCCCTTATAAAACCATCCCTGATACCTTCATCCCTGTTCCTTCATCAGTTCCACCAAATTAGGGTTCCACAATTGAAGAATCTTTGAAACGAGCAAGCCGCACCACCACCTCCATCACCACCACTACCAGGCCTGACCACCACCTCTACCACCAACCTACCACCACCACTACAACTTGCTACGAACACCCCCCCCCCCAGCACCACAACCTGCAATCAACAACCCTAAACTACCACCACCTGCCATCACAAAACCTCACAAATCTGTCAACTACCACGAAACCCCATCCAAGCTGACACCCCCACCAGCACCATTAACAGTTCAAAACTTAAAAGTAAAACTTGAACTTAAATCAAATCAGAGCCAATACCTGAATCGTAATGAAACGTGATGACAACCCCTGGCTTCACCACTCGAAAGCCCCTTCAACCACTGAAACCCCATCGCTGAACACCATACGCTGGCCGGTCAAAGACCCAGGCCGGAACCCCTTCTCCTTCGATCTCTCTGACTCTCTCTCTCTCTTTCTCTATTTCTGCTTCGATCAGTGTTCCCTCTCGCTAGAATCACTATAAGATGAAGTGCATGGTGGGTTTGTTGTTCCGTTGTAGGATTGTCGGAGCTCCGCCAGGTTTGGTGGCCGGAGCTCCTCCCTGCTCTGCCTGCTCTCTCCCCCTCTCTCTCTCTCTCTCTCTCTCTATATATATATATATATATATATATATATATATATAATATTGTTGAGCGAAAGGGGTGAGATGAGTGGTTGTTGAGGGGGGACGCCGCCGGTTACCACCGCCTGTGGTGGTGGCCGGCATTCTTTATCCTTCTGCTCTCTCTCTTTCTTTGTAAGTGGTGTGTATGTGTGTTTGTTATCAGACAAGAAGAAAGGTGGGTATGTGTTATTTATATTAAGGGTTGGGTAATGGTTTTCAATCAAAAATGGTCTGGAACATCTCGTCAATTAAGATCAGTTTATTAGGGGTTAGGGAAATTGGAAGAAGGTGGGTGGAGTGGTGGTGGCAGGTGGGGCAATGGTGGTGATGGTAGATGATGGTGGCAATGGTGATGGGTGGTGGTTGTGAACAGGTAGAGAGAGAGAGATAGATAAAGAGAAAAGAGAGTAAATTGTTTTTTTTTTTTAATTTTGGACTAAAAATATAAGTTAATTACACAATAGTCCCTAAAAGAGTAAAAAGACAAATTTACCCTCATGTGCAATACACATGACTGGATTTAACCAAAAAATCTAACCAAGTTAGTGCTAAAGGACGAGATTTGAAAGATTTTAAGACTGTAAGGAGTGGGGGCGGGAGAGAGGGCGGGAAGGGGCTTTCCTGGGCGGGAACACCGCCGCCGGTGGGGCGGGAAGGCTGGCGTGGGGCTGGGGGCGGGGAGAGAGTCACCGGCGTGGGGGAGTAGGGGGGACACGTGGCAGCAGCAGATTGGTCAGTTTTTTTTTTTGTTTTTTTTTTAACTTTAACACAATATAATATTATTTTCTTCCCCCCCTCTTCCCCCCTTCCACTCCCCACAATTATTTTCCCCCCCACAAGGGTCCCACAAGTGCCACATGGCGCTTCATCCCCCTCTTTCCCGCCCCTCCACTCCTTATAGTCTAAAACATAAAGAACGATTCTCATCACTTTTGAAGTTTAAAGACATTTACTGAAAAAATAGGTAAACATAAAAGACCATTTCTTTAATTTTTCCAAAATAATAATATACCCAAATTACCTTCTTAACCGATGATCCCACTCTTCATACTGCATCTTTCTTCTCCAAACATAAACCCACACAACAAAACAAAACCAAAACCACCAACACTCTTTTAACAATAACCTCATCATCCTCAAACCAAACCAATGGATGAAGAACTACTCGAACTCCAGCGACAATTCGAATCCGCCCAACAAGCTAAATCAAGCATCCGATTATCCGAACGAAACGTCGTCGAATTGGTCCAAAAGCTTCAACATCTCAATATTATCACCTTTGATCTTCTTCACACCGTATCCGGCAAAGAATACATCACTCCCGTACATATAATCGTTCCTTTTTATTTAATATTAATAATTGCCGGATCTTTAAAAGGTTTATGGGTATATCGGGTTACCCCTTAAATTTATCGGCGAAGTGGAAAATTAGTGCATTTTTTTATTTTTTATTTTTATTTGTTAATGTTTTATGTATCGGATACCCTTTAACGAATATTAACATACCCATATGTCAAAATTTGTTTTTTTTATACCCTTGAATTTTTCTTCTAGATCGGTCTTGTTTCGATATCGTGTGATAATTAGTTTGTTTGTGTGTTAGGATTAATTACGGCTTGAGATTGTGTAGGAGATTAGGAAATATTAGGATGCTCCTGAGCAAATATTAGGATCAATGACGGCTTGCGGGTGTCCGTTTTATACCCTTGAGCAAATATTAGGATACCTGTCTTGGTTTTAAAAGGCGCGAAGCGCACAAAAGCGACGAGGTCTAAAACCGAGGCGAAAGCGCAAAAGCGGTGGGCTTTTCGTACGCGAGGCGCAAGATGAATATATATATTTTTTATATATGTTTTAGGTTTTTAGCATCATTTACCCGAAATATAGATACAAATAAGGTTTATATATGATTTAACTTAAGTGTACAACATTTTTAGCTACATGTCATGCGCTTTTTGTGCTTTTCTTGCGCTTTTCGTACGATACTCGCCTAGTGTTACAATGTTATAAATGCATGTATAATGTGTTATATGCCCGATTGCATAATGCGCTCCAATGCGCGCAACATTGTCTGTTATGTTTTTTTTTTTTCAGATTTATATAATGGGTTGGGGTTTTTCAATAATTAATAACTTAGTGTGCTTGATTAGGACCACTATGGTTCCTAAACACCTTATTGTGGTTCTAGAAACAGTTTAGTATGCTTGATTTGAACCAAAAAGCACAACTCTTATCTTCTTGTTACATCTGTTTTTTTTAGTTTAAGTATGTTTTTATAAGTTGTTATGTATAAATAATTTTTAGTATTCTTTTATAAAGGGCGTTCACGTCGCGCACTCGCACATCACATTCACGCATCAGATTTTTGGACCGAACACATCGGAGCGCATTACGCAATTTAAAACCAAGGCCCCTGAATTTTTCTTTTAGATCCTCTTTATTTCAGTATCTTGTAATAATTAGTTTATTTGTGTGTTAGATCAATTACGGCTTGAGATTGCATCGGAGATTAGGAAGCAAGGGCGTGTTTCGTTGATTGATTTAGCGGATAGTGTTGGTGTTGATTTGTATCATGTGGAGAAACAAGCGCAGATTGTTGTGGCTAATGATTCGTCGTTGATGTTGATTAATGGTGAAGTTATATCGGATTGGTATTGGAATAATGTTTGTGAGGAGGTTAATGATCGGCTTCAAGAGTGTAGTCAGATTGCGCTTGCGGAGATTGCGGCTCAGTATCAAGTTGGTTCAGAGTTGCTTGTGACAGTGTTGGAGCCTCGGCTTGGATCTTTGGTAATATAAAGAAAATTAATGTGTGTTGTCGGAGTGGTTTTATAATAATATGTTTAACTGGTGAGTACTTATTATGTTGTGTGGCATGTAGATAAAAGGTAGGCTTGAAGGCGGGCAGCTGTACACACCAGCGTACGTTGCACGTGTTAATGCTATGGTCCGTGGGGCTGCTAGAGGGATTACTGTCCCTATGAATTTATCAGCATTGTGGAGCTCATTGCAGCTATTACTGCAAGAAATGGACGGTGCGACCGGTGTGGCTGTTGAAGGCTCGTTTTTCCAATCGATGTTCAATGGATTGGTGAAAGAAGGGCAAGTTCTTGGGTCAGTTCGTGCTGGAGTTCATTGGACCCCTAGTGTAAGTGATGAATCATTAGTTTATATGTTTATTGTTTATTGTTCGTAATCATTGTTTGGTAATTTAATTAAGAAAATTAATCATGTAGGTGTTTGCCATTGCTCAAAAGGAATGCGTTGATTCTTTCTATTCACAAGTATGAAGTCATAGTTTCGATTATTTCTATTGCATAGCTTTTTTACGTTTTATTGTACGCAGTGATATAAAATCTACTAAACGGTATTGTGTGTTTCAGAACTCCGTTGTCAGCTATGAAGCTTTGCATAAACTTGGAATCGCACAACCCACTCAGTTTCTGCAGGTATTGCAAGTCTAATACGGTATAAATATCTTTTAACGGGAATATTATTATAATCGAGGATGTCATTCATGCATGTGACTTTAGGCCAGGTATCCTGAAGGTACCCTTGGTAAATTTGTTTGTTCACCCCCCATCGACCGTTGACATGCTGGATGCTGCGGTGGAGGATGCCATAGAACGTGGTAGCTGGTAAGGACTCTGCTACTTGTTTCTCTTTTAAATTTAATTTACATCCCTTGATATTAGCAACACCATTGAAAATATGTTAACTAAATTATGTTTATTTTACTAATAAGATCTTATTATATAAGAGATGCAATTTGAGGCACTTTATTAAACGTTTTAACGTTTTTCTGCTGTATGTCTGCAATACTTGTAACATATAAACGTTTGTTAAAAGTGTAAAATCTTTTGGCTACCCATATTACTAAACTAATTTCTTTCCGTTTCCCTTTTTATGAGTTTTAACGTCTTAGTTTGAAATATTCGTCTCTTTTTTTTTTTGTATATATAACGAACGAGACCTGCTACTACAACAACATAGAATATGGTTTTGCGTTTCGTACATGTTTTTACTACATTGTTGTTGCCTATGACTTGATGTTCCATTTTATTTGCTTAATAAATAGAATATCACCTGAACTCTTTATCTGTTCCCTGCAGGATTGATTCGCTTTCTGTTTTACCAGCATCCTTTGTTTCCCAGGATGCGCATAAACTGTTGTCTCTTTGCCCGTCCATACAGACTGCACTTAAGGTAATATCTATAATTTTTTTTACAAGGTTGATGGAATCAATAAGCTTTACTGAAGTAGTAGTTATTATGTTTCTTTATCAGGTTAATAAAGCACTCATTTTAGGGGATTCATACGTTTTCAGCACCAGTTTTGTTAAGGTACAATCCTGTGATACAAGACCTATCCCTCAAAAAAAAAAGAAAAAAAAAAAAGAAATAGTTAAAGTACTTTTTGAGTTGTTTTGCAGGATCTGTATGAACGTATGGAAAAAGATTTGGATACCATTAATTTTTCTGGGCTTACCGACGTATCTCATGTCACCAAAGTTGCTAAACCGGACAAGAAACTAGCGGCTCTCCCGATCTCAACGATACGAGTAGTGAAAGTGGGTCAACCAAACAAGCAGCAGATAAAGGATCAAAGAAAAAGAAAGGGAAATCCAACGCAAATACAAAAACATTTGATGATAGTTCAGAGAATCAAGAACCTGTTTCTACTAAATCGAAGAAAAACCAAAGAAAAGGCAAGGGTACGTCTTCATCACTTGGGCCCGATCCAAAATCAAATAAAATAAAAGAAGAAAGTCCTGCTATTTTCTCGGAGGAAGAACTATGCCAACGGTTAACTCAACTTGTGCCAGACTTTGAAGATCAAGGTAAGTTCGTTATTGGTCTATCGATTTTATCCGTCATTAGAAAACCATTTGTGACCCGAGTGTATGTTGCCGTAGGCGTTGACCCAGAGACGGTCCTTATGCCTTTAGCAAGTCATTTAAGACCCATGCTGCTTAATGCATGGAATGAGAGGAAAAAGGCTGCATTTACCGATAACGCACAGAAAATCAAACGTGTACTTGACAATTTGCAAAAGAAACTTGATGAGGTAGTAATTAAGTTTTTTTTTTTTTTTTTTTTTAATGTTGTCATCAGTTCAGTTAAGGAAAAAAGTGTTATATCTTCTAATGTTCGTCATATCTCTTTATTGCAGCATTCACTTAATATGCAATTATATGAAAAAGGTTTAGATTTGTTCGATGACAACCCAACAACCTCGGTAATCTTAAAACTTAAATTCTACAAATGACGTTTGTTTTGGAGAGAACGTTTTCTCACTTTGATGTTACAGGTTCTTTTGCACCGGCATTTACTAAAAAATACAGCTGCCCCTATGGTTGACATGCTTTTGATAAATTTGGTAACGAAAACGAATCTTTGAATCTGAGGTCTACTATTTAATAGCCCGCATGACTTAATCTAAAAAACTCGCATGTTTTTGTGATCCTCAAATCAGGATATGCTCAATAAGTTGAGAAATGGTATTGACGTTCAAGACGTCGACAATACAGAAGCCATTTCACTTAGCTCTGCGGATCGAATTTCTCTGGTATGAGATTTTTATTTTGTAACTTCTAAATAGTTGGTTTTTTATTTAATTTTGATTTTTTGTTTTTTGTTTTTTTGTTTTTTGTTTTTTTTGTCTTTTATCACTCTTATTAGATTAATAGATATTTTTTTGTATGACCGTAGGTAAAGAAACTTGAGGGACCTTTATCTGTAAAGGGTAATGCGGTTGTTGAAGCTTTAGAAGGGAAGGTCAGTTCTTTAGTAGGGAAACTTATGAATTATATTCTTGCTTTTAAAAAGCGAGAAGCACATCGAGGCGACAAGGTCTAAAATGGAGGCGTGAAGAGCAAAAGCGCATGCTTTTCTTACCCGAGGCGCAAATTATTATATAATTTTTCCTATTAAATTTCTAGTATCATTTACCTATTATTTAGACACAAATAAGCTTTATATATGTTTTAATATAAATTATATACATGTACAACCTGAAAAGCAAGTTGTACAACATCTTGCCGCACAAAAATATGGCATATACATGACGCGCACGTCTCAGGGTCACGTTTTTGAAAAAAAAAAAAAAACGCGCCTCACCTGCACTTTCTGTGTTATTCACTCCTTTTGTAGACTGAAGCGAAGAGACCTGCGCCTGAGGTCACCTTGTGCCTAGATGCGCCTCAGGCACGTTTTTTAAACGAGGACCATGTTAGAAATAAAATACTAAAAATACTTTTTTTTCTCTAATGTTATATGTGGCAGCGTGTTGAAGCATATATGACTGCACTAAGAGCATTTGCAGATGAGTGGTAGGAAAAGATTCTTTTAATCTTAGTCAATCTTTTCGTGTTTTTAAAATTTCTACCTTACTGAATAATTAAATAAGATAATTTAATTTATTTGATCATTTTTCCACATTTGCAGTGGGTTGACTGTGAAAAAGCTTGACAAGAAATTGGAAAGAACTCTCCTCCATTCGTATCGCAAGGTATCCGTCCTTGTGACTGTATGACTCCCTGTTTGACTGCTGAAAATCTGTCTTGATTTCATATATGTGGCCGGGTGGCATGATTAACCGTAGTGTAGGTTTGTTCACTTGATTCCAAATGTCTTGGAAATACTAAGGTAATAAAGTTGTTTGCAGCATAGTTGTCAAAGCGCCTAGGCGCACTCAAGGCGCATAAAAAACGAGGACTTTTTATAATTAGGCGCATAGTATAAAATACATTTTTAGGGATTTTAGAGATGTTTTAGGCTTGTTTAGGGCTACATTAGGATGTTTTAGGGTTGTTTAGGACTTGTTCATAACTCATTTAGAATGTTTAGAGGTTTAGGCGACTTTTAGCCTGAAGTTGGCCGGAAATCAGCCTAAAAACAGCCCCGATAGTGCGCCTCAGTGCCTAGGCGCGCGCCTCACAGGGCGCAGCGCACTTGGTGTGCCTGGTTGCGCCTTGCGCCTAGGCGCGCTTTTGACAACTATGGTTTGCAGTTCAACCCAAGCAGACCGACCCACACTAAAAAATACCTGTTTTTGACGCACTACTAGTCAATTTTTGCCACTCGTATTAATGTCTGCCATCCAGTAAATGTTACATGACACGTCTTTGAAATTGTTTTCAGGATTTGTCTGCTCAAGTTTCTGTTGAAACTGATCCAGTCACCATTCTGCCGAAAGTTGTTTTCTCTACTTTATATACAGGTTCATAAAATTCATATCTCATCCTTACTTCTTTATAATTTGTGCCACATATACATTGGAGAATTATATATCAATCCTATTTTGTATTATGCTTATTTCATCTGTTGACTTTATTGTCGGGCCATAGTTTTATGGAAGAGCACTTCAAGCACCTGGGAGGGCCATTGCCGTTGCAATATCTAAGTTAAAGGTATAACTTTATCCATTTGATACCACTGACAACCAAATAATCACATGACACTAATTTGTCACCACCGTTGTCTGTCTGTGCCGCCGCAATTCGAGCCTAACGGTATAACCCATTTTGACCCGAATCTGTTTCAACCTATTTCCCAGCCCGACCATTTCGTTTTGACAAGCGTAATATAAACCACAACTTTATATCATTCATGATTCATCAGTTAATTTAACTCCCAACTCTCTATATCTTTAATCTGTGCTGATAAATAGTGGATTTCTTCGATGTATATATCTTTAGCCATGATGTGTTAATATCTCAGGATAAACTAGATGAAACAGCATACAAAACCCTAGAGGATTACCATGCTGCAACAGTGACACTTTTGACACTAATGTCAGCATCAACAGGCGATGTAAGTTCTGTAATTTGCTGCTTTAATTATTACTATTTGTTAAATATTAGAACTTTCTGTATCTGTGTAGTTTTGTAAATGGTTATTTTTCTAAGCCTGCTGAATGATGCTCCTTCCCTAGATTAATGTTTGACTTAGCACCAAAGCAGTTAATGCGGTAAAATATCGGATATCGGTCAAGGACCGTATTTGAAATATTGGTTATCGCGGTGAGACATCGGTAAATTTTTATATCATGCAAAATTTAGATATATAGCAATTTAGCATTAATAGCTCAATATACTGTCCTACCATTAACAAATAAACCTTTTACAACTTGCAAAATACTAACAGTTGTAGCAAGTGGGAACTTATTAAGAATTAAACCACTAATATTTAACACTAACAATTAACAAATAAGACTTAAAACACTAATAGCAACAATAACAAGAAAGGCGAATGGAAGAACCAAGAAGAAATGTACCGATATCGGGAATATCGGTGATATAGTCAAATATCGGTTAATATCAACGATATTATCGGTACCGATATCTCGGTTGAGGACCGATAACCGATATATCGATGATACATCACCGATATATCGGCCGGTTAACTGCTTAGCTTAGCACATAGCCACATAGGTTAATAGAAGTGTTACTAGTGTGCAAATACCTATAATACTCTTAAACATGAAAAAATTGTGAGAAGTTGTGGAATGCTGTCAAATATACCCCTAAGCAAGAAAGTTTGTTTGATATGAAACTTGTTTAATATTGTAATGCAAGTTTAGAAACACTTGTTGGGCATCATGTCCGTACCACCTTTCATTTCATAATGTTTCCTGAGTTGCACCAATATTATCAGTGGAAATTTTGACCCGTTTGCTAATGAATGATTTTGATAAAACGTATCTTAAAATGAGCGTTTAAAGAAAACCGGTCAAAACAGGGAGGCAGTTGCCTAAGTTTTCTAATTGTTTTTGAGACGTTAGTTATCTTTAATATCTTCGTAAAAGAAGTTAAAAAGAAGTGTTGTCTACGTGACCCGGCATGGCTTATTTATATAATATTACCTCTAGCTAGAATAAACTTTGATGCATGTTATGTTATGTTATCAGGAAGAGGATTGTGCTGCTGACAGAAGTTTAACCAAAAGGGAGTATTTGGAAAGGATGATGCCAGCATTGAAAGGCCTTGTGTCTCAATAGCTTCTTCCTTCATACATGTTTTTAACTTGGTTTTTTTACAGAGTTTAGAAAAGAAAAGAAAGGTAAATTATGTAGAATATCAAATGGTGTTGGTGATGGTGATGGTGTTGTGTTTCTTCATAAGGTTTTGGTAACTAATTCAAGTCGATCAAGAATGAATCGAATTGATTATGTCTTTCATTGTCACGTGTCATGATTCTATGAGCTTACGATTCGTTTTCTTGCTTTTCTTACATCATCTATTTGTATTGTATCTTGTACTGTTATGTCGCCTCACGCCACTGCACTCTTTGAGCGCTTTTTCAGTACCAAGAGACCACCGTCAAGCTCTATGAGAGAGTTTGCCCATGGAGTTTGAATTCGGCTCGAATCAAACTCAGTTTCTAAAGTAAAAAGGGTTCAGGGTAAACGAGTAGGGCTGGCAAATCGTGTCTTAACATGTTTAACAGATCTCTGACGACGCGAACAAATCAAGTTCTAAACATGAACACGACTCATTTAACTACTTTATATCTCATGTTTATAACACTGTTTTATGTTTTATGTACCAAAAAAGAGAAATGAAGGATCTTTCCCTCTTAATTCTAATTATTAAAAAAAAGTAAAATATCAAATAGTGTACTTTTCAGTTAACAGGTCTTATCGTATCTTATACAGGTTACCCATTGCCAGCCCTATAAACGAGCTCGCTAAAGGTTCAAATCAAATCGAACTCGAGCCTGTATTAGATCTTATTTCAATAAACGAGCCCTAACTTTACATATCAAGTTTGAGTAGACCCATGTGCCTAAACAAGTTTACTATTAATACATTTTTAAGTTATTAAATAAATAGTGTAGAATTATGATGAAAATAACATTCAAATTTATATATAAAATTTATAAGTACATATATAAAAATTAGAAATGCACATCAATAAAATTATTCATGAATAGACAAATCAAACTGAACTCTTAACTTTAAGAAAAGAGTTCGAATCGAGCCTAAAGCTCTCAAGACTAACCAAGTCGAGTTCGGCCATAGATAACCTCAGGCTCGACTCAGTTTCCACCCTAGCGATGGTCGTAGAATCACAAGGATACTACATAATGTTATATTTGCTTATTTTTTGTCCTTCCAGGCCATGAACTCGTAAAGTAATCGAAACCCAACAAAACCAATCGATTAATGGTAAGTCTCTTTAAACTGAGCCATTTGATCATTGTTAGGTAATCCTCCATAACCAAATCAACCGAACTGGGCTTTTAAATATACAATTCAAGTTGGTAAACAGGGAACCTAGATTTTATTACACCCAATTTGACCTATCGGCCAAGAATAATCCCAACTAAGGAAATGATTATAGACAGTCTTAACTATAAACATATTTTTTTTCTTCGGCAATCTCATACTAAATGATTAGCTTTCACTGAGTATTGGATCGATGAAGGAAAATACGTTCAAGAACGTGACTGTTTACTCTGAAAGAAAAATAACCTTCATAACCGAATCAACTTTGCACACCCCTAGAAGTTGCACATTAAAATTAAAGACGGCGGAGAACCAGCCGAAAAACAGGCTATACCTAAAGAACCACAACACGCATAAACACCTATACATATTCTGCTTTACTCATGATACATCCACTCTATTTCTAAGCCCCATCATAATATTATGTGTCAAACACTACATAACAAGTGCATTATGAGGTCTTAGTACTTCTCTACTAAAAACTGGTAAAGATTCATTTAACACATTGGCCATTAAATCAATTATTATACAACAGACCCTTAATTCCTTAAGCTGACTCAGTCAACTCAGTAAAAAAAAAAAAAAAAAAAATCCTGACACAACTGGTTTCATTTCAAATATAACCATAATCTGCCCATAAAGAAAACTGAGAAGAAAATGCAGTTGAAAAAAATGTAACATTGCTGAAGACTATTTCTATCAGATGGTAGAATATGTTCCTGATGATGACTATGTAAACAAATTAAAAATATCATATTTCACAAAATCAAACCTAACTCTAGAAAACACAACCTGACTAAGCATACTTGCTGAGGTACAAGAAAGGCTTTACATGTAAAACTTGTCAATGTTGAGGTAGTGCTGGTCTCTTATCCAACATCTCATAGTACATAACAAAATTATCCTGCACCAACATTCTTTTCGAGTTACCGTATGAATTTTAAAATAATTATATAATATACAAAATTTATTTTTGATAGCATTGATTAGTTAAAAAAATTCTAAAAATGAACTAAATAATGTATACGGGTCAAGCCCAAACAACCCCTCGAATAGGAACGGATTAACAGAAAGGGGTAAAAAGGCAAACCTTGCGTATCGTTTCCCATGTGTTAGGGTCAAAACAAACATAAGATCCTCTCTCATATGTATTTGTCTTCACAAGAGGTTCCATGTTAGGAGGCCTCATAAACCACAAGCGGTGCTCTCGGTGATAAAACCAACCTCTGTTATACCTGCAAACAACAGTCATCATTGACGCTATATATTTGATGGAAATTTAGAAATCTAAACAAAATCATTGCGGGCCGACTCAGTTCTTTTATCCCACATTCCCACCTGTCCATTTTGACCCCTACACGCATGAATCTAATGGATAACTTACAATTCATTTGCAGCATACAACTGGGCTTCATCTTTAGGCATACTGCATATATCATAAAAGTACTAATATTAATACTTGCTTAAAAATAGATATTACATTCAAAGAAAGGCGAAACGTTTACCTGTAAAAGATGTAGAACAATGTGTTCAACTGGAACTTGGAAAAATACCGTTGCTGCAACAAATGCAAACGATATTACAAGCAAGAAAATAATTAAAAAAATAATTGCGAACAGTAATTAAAAAAAATGCTCACATTCAAAGCAGGTGGTTGTTTAGAATAATAACATTGAGGCACGGTGAAATCTGGGTCTCCTTTGACCGGCTCATCTGACCATGGAGAACCAAACGTCCTGTGAAGATTCTCAGCTGAATTCAAATTTAATCCAAGAGTTGTCAAATCGATCCCGAGTGCAAGTGATGTTAAATCAGGGTCACTCATTCTGATTACACTTAATAAACCAAGCAGACCAAATCGATCTGGAGCGGTTTGACTTTGACCAGCATGCATTGACTTCATGCCTTGATCCCTAAACGGTTGACCCGCACCAGATAACTGTTGCAGGCGAAATTGAGATTGAGATTGATTCTGTTGTGGTGGATAGTGCTGCATTAGTTGGTCAAACGAACCGATTCCAGATATTGCGTTTTGGGAATTTAGAGGTCTTGAACCTACCGGCGGTCCACTGGCCTAAAGAAAACTCAAAATAATGAACTATTATTATAAAGTATCAGCATACCAAAAACAATTTGATTAACTCCAACAAAATTACCTGCGAGTGAAATGATGAATGCGACCCTTGGAACATATCTGAACCGTGCAAGTGGTGTAGATCTTGAGTGCTGGTTTGCTGATGTGGACGATGAGATGAAAACGTTGCTCCCAAATTAAATCCTGAAGACCTTCCCAACTGTGCATTTCATCAATCACGGAGATTAGGAATAAGAATGTAGTTAAAAAGACTAAAATATCCCCACAAGCATATAGCTTATAACTCACAGAAAAATGTGGAGATTGCATCATGGAAACGTTATTGTCATGAAGTTGTTCCTTCGGGTGCAAATCCATTGCATAATCAGCATTGCCACCTGTACAAACAGTCGAAACATTTTTTATTATTTTTTGATTGCATAACTAACCAATATAAATGTATTAAAATATGACTAAAAAACCTTTATATCCTGGTAGAGCGGGAAAATCTTCGTTCTGGATGCTAAATTCTTGATTTTGCTGTACAATGGGACTAACACCGAGCCCTTGTTTTCTTAAAGAACCTGAAATTTTCTTGTTTAATAAAAACATAAATAGCATAAAAAATCTACGATGAAAGGATAACTTATACATAATAGTCACCTATTTGTCCTTGGGCCCCACCAGAAGAACTAGGCCGACTACTAAGTTGAGGAAAGTCATTTATATCAAACGGTGAACCATCATTGTTGTTCACATCATTCATCATTCCCATTGAGTTAACATGATTTAGCGAAAGTGGCCCACCCGAATGATATGAATTTCCTAACATAGACATCACTTGCGGAGAAGCTGCATAATTAAAAGAAAATCTTTATTATAACAGATGCTAAGCTTAGTCCCTTAAAGTTATAAGTCAACAACATTAGTCCCTCAAATATGTAGGTCAACAGTCAACGCTATACTAAAACATTGTACCTTGTTGAAGCATGCCACCCATTAATCTATTAGATCCCTGCACGCCTACATTTCCCGGCCCACTATTAGTGTTCAAACTTAAGCGTGAAGAGAGGCCTGGTATGGACAACCCGCCGCCTGTACTTAAGCTTCTGCCCACATTACCGCCACCGATAATGTTTCCTGCTGAACTAGCAATTCGTGGGCCTGAATTTCCTAAACTAGGAGACACACCGCCCGTATTTAGGCGGTTTCCAATTCCTGCTGAGGTGGGAAGAATTCCAGGAATTGAACCAGCACCAGGATTTGAGCCGCTACCAAACCCCGGGTTTCCAACAACACTCATGCCACCCCTATTGGCTAGTCCCGGATGACCGAGTGAATTCCCATGAGATATCTTCGATATAAGAAAAAGAAAATGTTAAATTGGATATACTCGAAAGCATAGTTGTCAAAGCGCCTAGGCGCATTCAAGGCGCATAGGCCGAGCCTGGAGCCTAGGCGCAAGGCGCATAAAAAACGAGGGCTTTTTATAATTAGGCGCATAGGCAACTTTTAGCCTGAATTTGGCCGGAAATCAGCCTGAAAACAGCCCCGATAGTGCGCATGGTTGCGCCTAGGCGCGCTTTTGACAACTATGCTCGAAACATATATTGAGAAGTGCAGAAATAATGAAGTACCTGAGAAAGAGCATTTGACGAAAACCGACCACTAGAAAGATTTCCGCTTGGTTGTTGAAGGCCACTTGAAGGGACATTAGCCATCGTTGAGTTTCTTGAAAGATTGGGTACACTAAAACTACCATGAATATTATGTAGCCCTTGAATAGAGCCTACATAGAATATTATTCACATGTGAACAAACTTAAGAGAAGTAGATATGTAATGTAATGATTTTAATAATCAGTGAAACGCACTAACCACCGTGTTGAAAAACAGGGAAGGAGCACCAGATTGAGCAGTGAAAGACGAAGAAAATGGCTGCGCGGAGATACTATCTTGAAGATTTGAAGCCGATCTGTTTAGAGACGACTGAAAACAAACATTTAATAATTGAATAAAATGAAAATTTATAGTTAAATAACAACATAACACTAATTAGTAATATTATAATTACTTTCATAATAATATTTATATAAAAGACTCGTCTATCTATCTCCCGCGATAGAGATAAGGTTTGCCCTCACCTCATCCTCCCCATACCCTACTCTACGAGTGGGATATTACTAGGTACGCTTGTTTGTTTGTTTGTTTGTTTACATATAAGATAAGTCTATCCAAATCCTATCATCTCTGTTGGAACCTTTCTAACCCTAGGCCACAATCAGACTTTTATGAAAACAGAACATATTTGATTCCAATATGTCTGAACGAATTAGACAGATACGCCATTAGTTCTACAACGTGATGTTGCTAAAAAAGAAACAGGCCCCTATGATTCCTTTCACTCAACAGCATCAATGAACTTACAAGAACAAAAACAAATAAGCATTCAAATAAACTACTTAAACATTTCTACATGATAATAAGAAAGACGCAGTACATTGTTAAGCAACCCCGACATTGAAGATATCAAGAAACGTCAAAATTTCATGCAAAAAAAGTATCTCTTGTCAAAATGCCTCTCTTCTTAAAAATATGTGTTTTTAAGCTCTCCTCTTTGTGCCTTAATAGCCTTTATATCTGATGAAAAAAGAAAAAAACAAGTCATAATTCAAACTAAAAATGACCAGGATTAACGATAATTCCGTCCTACACATGCATTCAAATTATACAATTTATTGCTTAACAGTTATCTTATAAACTTGGTTTTAAAAAGCGTGGCAATCAGGAAACGCCTCAGGGCCTTGAAGCGACACTTCATGTACAAATGAATCAAAATTGCTCAAAGAAATATCCTGTATGTAAAAATGACCAAACGAAAGAATATATTATAAACGGTTTATTTATTAAAAGGCTGACATGTACATAGAGCAACACTTTCGCATCCGCTTTGAATACCTAAGAACCTATAAGCACACAGCACAGTATGCTTTAAAAAAAACAAGCTTATAATATAAATGCTACAAACACAATACTGTGTGACACTAGAAAGATAACTATTAACACAGAAACAAGCATCTTAATCAGGTAGACAATTTTCTACAACCATAACAGATAAAGTATATCCACCTAAATATTGCAATATAGCCTCTAAAATAAAATTAAAAAAAAAAACAGTAAAAGATTCCAAACAATTCATCTATAAATATAATCCAACCTAAAAACATCTCATATCAGTACCTCAATCAATACAGCTTAGAACTGCTTCCAAACAGTAAAAGGTTTCCAACTATACACAAGAAAGATAAATAAAAAAAAAAAAAGAACATACAAAATAAACCCTAATTAGAAATCAAGATAATTGATTTAGGGGAAACCCAAAAACCCTAACCCATAAAGAATCAAAATCTATATATGCAAGCAAACATATAGATAGATAGATACATGTGTGTGTGTGATAGAAAGATTACCAGAAGATGTATAGGGTTTGAAGAGATCTGCAAAAATTAAAAAAAAAAAAAAAATGGGAAAATCGTGAAAGAGAGAAATGGGTTTGAATTAAAAAGGTGATAAGACGGAATTGGAGATGAAAAGAGAGAGAAACGGTGTTCAATCATATGACCCGAAATAAGAGCCTATACGTATAGCCTATACATACACTGGATCTAAATGGCCTGCTTACATTTTAGTGGCCCATTCGGCCTTGGGCTTGTTGGGCTTTAGTTGGTTTTTCTTTTCTTTTTCAATCTTTTCTGCATGTGTGACGCCATGACGTGTAGTAAGACACGAAGTGTAAAACATAATATGTAAGACACAGTGTGCTATACACGATTCGTAAAATACAGTGCGTGCAAGACGATTACCAAAATGTGTAAAACACAATGGTAGACATGTAGAGTAAAACATAATGCCTAAGAGATAATGCGCTATACAAAATTTGTAAAACACTGTGCATTGACGTTTGCAAAAGTAGGAGTAGTAGTCTAGGGTTTAAAATTGTAATTTTTTAAAATTGGGCCGTAAAAATGGAGTAATAAATAAAAAACCAAAGTCTAAAACTTGATAGAAAAATAGTATTAGAGTAAAAAAAACCCGAAGTATAAAAGTAGAGGGATGGTGGCGTAAATGTGTAAAAAGTTGAGGGGTTGGTGGTGAAAATGTAAAAGCAGAGGGGTGGTAGTGGAAAAGCAAAGTAATGGGGTGGCGATGACAATTTGTAAAACATGAGGTGTGGTAATGGAAAAACAAAGTAGAGGGGTAGTGGTGATAATTCGTAAAACAAGAGGGTGGAGGGGGTTTTGTGAATTTAGCTAAAAGGTGAGGGTCTGTTGTTGGAAAATCCACCGACACTACATTTTAAGAAATATATATATATATATATATATATATATATATATATATATAGGGGAAAGTTAATTTGAGAACACATATATTTCGTGCGAACCGTGAGAACGACATCTAAAACCATTCAAATTCCAAATTTCTTTTTACACTTGTCTTTATTACTAAAATTCCATCTCAAAAACACAAATTACGCGTAAAAATTCAAACGTATACGGAAATAATTTGTTTTTACACATGTGTAAATTTGTTGTTTATACATGTGTAAACTGTTTCATTTACACATGTGTAAAAAGTTAATTTAAAAGTGTTTTTGCAAGAAAAGATGACTTATTTAGAAAGAAAAATCATTTATTAATGTTGTATTTTGATTATAATGGGATTTGTATTAAAAAAATTGATTTTGATTGATTTTTGTACTTGTTCTCACGGTTCTCACAATATTTAGCGTTCTCAAGATAACCCTCCTATATATATATATATATATATATATATATATATATATATATATATATAGGGTAGGGTTCAATTAGGAACCAACCCTTGTTAGGAACTTTAGGAACCAATCTCATCCATTCATCTTCAATGGCATAATGGTAAATATGTTAAACATTAATTAACTTTTTAATTAAATCAAGGGGTAATATTGTCTTTTGGTATTTGAGTTTTAATAGGTTTTTTTTTTTTTTTGAACGGCAAATTTCTTCTCCTTGTGGGACTTGAACCCATGACCTCCCCTTTAGGTGTTCCTAGAAGCTTTGCTTCTACCATTGGGCCACCAACCCCAATGGCTGAGTTTTAATAGGTTATTTAGTATACATTGTAACTGACAAAACAATTATAGAACAGTGTTTAGTATCGTCATATTCAAACAATTATACATCGGTGTATACAATATACATCAGACCTTAATAAAATTGATGCTATAGAACAGTGTTTAGTATCGTCATATTCAAACAATTATACATCGGTGTATAGTCCAATCATTGCTACAAAAACATTATACTGTACGATAACATTAAACAACTATACGTCAGTGTATATTCATATTCCAACAATTATACATCAGTGTATAGTCCAATTAGTACTACAAAAACATTGTACTGTACCATAATATTCAACAAATATACATCAGTGTATATTCATATTTCAACAATTATACATCAGTGTAAAGTCCAATTAGTGATACAAAAACATTCTATAGTACCATCAAATTCAACATATATACATCAGTGTATATTATGTTTAATTATATTACCAGCTTATTGTATCTGTAAGCTTCAAGAAATATACGCTGGTGCATACCAACCTATTAAACTAAGAGGAAATCTTATTGTTTCTGTGTGCTTCAACGAATAACAATAATTAATACACCGGTGTATAATTCCAATTTTGTACGTAAAAAAAATGAACTGTATATACAAAACAATTATTTCGCAAAAAATACACTACTGTATCAACATAGATATCCAATGCGAATGAACCCCATGCACTCACACGAAACTGATAGGTTGGTCTTATCAAGAGTAACCTGAAACAAAGAAAAAGGTTGTTTAGCATATACATCAGTGTATACATACAATATACATCAGACCCTAATAAAATTGATGCTATAGAACAGTGTTTAGTATCGTCATATTCAAACAATTATACATCGGTGTATATTCCAATAATTGCTACAAAAACATTATACTGTACGATAACATTAAACAACTATACGTCAGTGTATATTCATATTCCAACAATTATACATCAGTGTATAGTCTAATTTGTACTACAAAAACATTGTACTGTACCATAATATTCAACAAATATACGTCAGTGTATATTCATATTTCAACAATTAAACTAAGAGGAAATCATATTTCAACTATAGAACAGTGTTTAGTATCGTCATATTCAACAAACATTGTACTGTACCATAATATTCAACAAATGTAAGCTTCAGGAAATATACGCTGGTGCATACCAACCTATTAAACTAAGAGGAAATCTTATTGTTTCTGTGTGCTTCAACGAATAACAATAATTAATACACCGGTGTATAATTCCAATTTTGTACGTGAAAAAAGATGAACTGTATAATCCAAGACAAGTATTTCGCAAAAAATACACTAGTGTATAATTCTTGTGTACTTCGAAATTTAATACGATTACCATTTTGGAATTTTAAAAGTAAATTTGCAATAAACTTTTTCGATTATATAATTTAATTATGACTTATGAGTACACATTTTTTAGGTGTCTGCTTACGGTTTTTTTTTTTTTTTAATTTGCTATTAATATCTGAAAGTTTTTATTAATTAATGTATATATTATATGTATACCTGCGAACCACAATGACCGTCAAAGACAGCGAAGTAATGAATGGGAGACTCCACTGATGCAAACTCCCAATCCGGTGCCGTACATCCACCGAAACCCTGATCACACTTAAGAGACATGAACGTCGGAATAATAGCGATCCTGTCCTCCATGTATTTCCGGCACTCGAATATCTTAATCGATGGAAGCCGAAAGTTTTTCTATTGTTTCTCTTTGAAATATAACGTGATTAAGATGTTGATAGATTGAAGGAAGGCAATTGAATGATATTAGGAGGAAGTTATGAATTTGTAGAAAGAAGATGAATGCAATCAAACGTGTATTTATTAACTTCCATTTTTAAAACTTTTTTTTTAAATTAAAATATAAAACATAATTGTTTAATTACCATCCTACCCCTAGATCAAGATTAAAAGATGAATGGCTCAGATTGGTTCCTAAGTTCCTAACTAGTACCTTGGTTCCTAAATGATCTTCTTCCTATATATATATATATATATATATATATATATATATATATAGGGAATGGTTCTAGAGAAAACCCTCCTTATTTGGTAAACTCTGGAAACTCTGACTTCCCAATAATTTTTTTTTTTGAAAAAAATAGGGCAAGTAATATACATGATTTTAAGCATTTTGGGCCAAAAAAATTTAAAAAGCGCCGAGTATTTTTTTTAAAAAAAATAAAATAAAATTTTGACTAACACATGTTAAGCGCTAATAACAGGTGTTAACAATGTGTTAACTATATGTAAACAGTAGACGTTTTTTATTTTAAAAAAAAAAAACCGTTCGGCGCTTTTTTCGATTTTTTTGGCTCGAAATGCTTAAAAAAAATGTATATTACATACCCTATTTTTTTCAAAAAAAAAAAAAAATGTTGGGAAGTCAGAGTTTCCAGAGTTTACCAAATAAGGAGGGTTTCCTCTATATACTTTACCTATATATATATATATATATATATATATATATATATATATATATATATATATATAACTACCAGGTATACTCGTTCTACGTGACGGAGAACGTTGCTTTATATACGTTGCAGCTGGTTGTCCTTGATAATCTAAATATAGAGAAAATGCACTTAACAACAATCTCAACATGTTTTTTACATGATAAACACCAATCCGCTCATAGTGTTCTTTTACAAAAAAAAAAAAAAAAAAAAAAAAAAAAAAAAAAAAGCTACAAACTTTCGTTGTTAAAGCTACGAAGTCGACCACATTTTTACCCATATAATCTGGGGAGATCAAAAGAGTTGGGGATGAAGTAGGTACTTTTGTTGCTTGGCCAAAATTACCTGTCCAACTTGATGAACATTTTTGTTTCTTAATGTATATATATGGCCCTTGGGGGGCAAGAGTAAATGTGCACTAGTTTTAACGTTATTTTACTAATTTCGTGAAAATAACGTTAAAAACGACGGATAGTTAATCATGCATCATGTACATGCACCGATCGGGTTTGTCCGGATTGCTAAGGCTATGGGGTGTGGAGACATGAAAAAGGTCATGTCTCCATGCCACCTTGGATGTCACCTCACCATTTTGGTGTCTCAAGCATTTTGAGACATGAGTGGGGTGTGGAGACACCAACACTCCCATGTCTCAAGCATTTAAAAAAAAAGAAAAAAAGAAAAAGAAAAAATCTCATTGGAGAAACAAACATGCATTTCTCAAAAAAAAAAAAAAAAAAAAAAACAAAAACTCTCATTGGAGCGTCTTGTTCGTCCCGGTGAAGACGTGGGGGACGGGGGGGAGTTGGGACGGGGGAGGGGGCGGTGTGGGCATGAGGGACGGGGCAAAAAAATGGAGGACGGCGTCTGCACACCGTATGGTCTAAGTGTTTTGTGCCTTATGTCCAAGGCTTGATACCAAACTACATCGAGCCGGGGGTCTCACTGGAAGCAGCCTCTCTATTCTTAGGGGTAGAGGTAAGGCTGTCTACATCTTACCCTCCTCAAACCCTACCTTAGCTTTGCTATAGGTGGGATTAACTAAGTATGATGATGACGATACTTGTTTCCATGTTTTGTATCTCCCGTGGATACCAAATATTCCTCCACCATCCAGTCAAACAAAAAACAAAACTACAATTTCAAATACGAAAAAGAAAAGTTTACAACAGTGAAAAAGATACAACAAAGGGCAGGGGCGGATTTATAGTCAAGTTGGCGGGTTCCCGGGAACCCACTCGGTTTTTAATTTTTAGTGTAAATGTATATAGAAAAAAAAATGGAACCCATAAGAAAATTATCTTAGGAATCTATTACCAAAAAATGTAGGTGACTTAGTGGTAAAGACCCCCCCCCCCCCCCCCAATGAACACACCCTGATTCCAGGTCGATTCTCGTCCCACACATTTAATCTTTTAGTTTCCAGCTTTTTTTTTTATTAATTCAAAACTAAGGAAACCCTAAATCTATTGACCTCTCCTCTCCTTAGTCTTTCTAAATAAACAACACAGGCCCCTCTGACCTCTCGACTCTTCCAGTCTTCCTCCTTCCAATTTCCATTTTCCAATCAGGAAACTTACAGCTCTCTAGATTGTTATTCACTCATAAAAAAGAAGTTAAAACTTGACAATAATTTACATCTAATTATCTAAACAAAATGTTGTTCCTGAATTAACACTACACTTTCTAACAGGTACATTCAGTGAGATCAGATGTGATCTTAATTAGAGGTGCACAAAACCGGACTTTTTGAATACCCGGTAGGGCTGCAAACGAACCGAACGAACACGAACAAGACCTTGTTCGTGTTCGTTTGTTAAGGAAATCATGTGTTCACGAACAGTTCATGAACACTTGCCGAACGAGATTTTTTGTTCGTGTTCGTTCGTTAAGAAAACACTTGTGTTCGTGTTCGTTTGTTAATTTTGTTCATGAACGCACACGAACACAAACGAACATTAATGAACACAAACAGGTGTTCATGAACACAAAACGAACACAAAGAAATGTTTACGAACATAAACAAACACAAATGAACATATATTAACTTTGGAATAAGATATAACTCTTAAGACATCAGTCCACACAAAATATAACTAAATTATCCAAACATATTTACCTCACATATATTATTTATTGGGGTAAATAAAAGAAAATAAAAATTATAAACTCTATTAAACTATCAAACATAAACGAACACGTTACCGAACGTTCACGAACATAAACGAACGAACGCGGCCTCTGTTCATGTTCGTTCGTTTAAACTAAACGAACAACATTTTTTGTTCGTGTTCGTTCATTTATTAAAAGAACGAACCCAAACAAACTTCCCGCCGAACGGTTCATGAACTGTTCGCTGAAAGTTCGGTTCGTTTGCAGCCCTAAATTACCCGGGTTCGGATATGATCGGGTAGGGTATAACCGGGTATTACGAATAATCGGGTCGGGTTCGGGTAGGGTATTTTCCTGAAAAACCAACCCTGTATACCCGGGTTCAGTTCGGGTTCGGGTTTCCAATACCCGGTTTCCAGGTATACCCGGTTTCGGGTATTAAATACCCCGTTTTCGAGTACAAAAAATCATATCCGTGTGATTTTTTTTTCTTTTCTTTTTTGTAGTTTTTTGTGTTTAATTCATTTGTTTTTTTGTTCCTAAGCTATTTTTGTATACAAACTTCTTAAATATTAGTAAATAACATAAAAATACATACTTTAATATTAAATATGTGGTGAACCTTATCCGACCCGAACCGACAAACCGACCCGAACCCTTGACCCGACCCGAAATTTTTATGTTTGGTCATATGAAATTGAAACACCTAGAAAAAGGAACCCAGTGAAAAAAATTCCTGGATCCGCCACTGACAAAGGGTGCTTGCGACAAGTAGCAAGAAGATGAAAGAAAACATCTTAGAAGTAATTATTTAGTAGTATTTAAGTTTAAAACAATTATTAAAGATTCTGGATTAAAATTTGTAAATATAATATGCTTTTTAGGTTTTACCTCATCATTACTGTTTATAAACTAGTGAGAAACCTGCGCGTTGCGGCGGGACAGTTAAACTAAATAAAAAATAGATGAAAAAACGTTAAATCACGCACATGCATGGCGGCGAGTTAACTTGCCATATTAAAAAAATAAAAAGTTAAAATCATCATAGAAAAGGCTACTAAGTTGAAACCGTAACCAATTCACATAAAAAGAGAAATAAAAAACTAAATAAACACTTTAAAGACTTGTCCGCCTCTGCTTAGATGACTTGTACATTATCACACGCAATTTTGTTTTAAACGAAGCTTACATTGAAACGTATATAAAAATAGCACCAATAAAGGAACTTCTTCTTTCACTTTCTTCTAACACAAGATAAACTTTATGTTGTTTAGTAGGGTAAGCTCGATTTTGCTCTCAATATGCCAAGTTATTCATGCAGTAGATATTTTCTAAACGACTCAAATACCTAAAAGTTTAGTAACATTGTTATGAATAATAATAGATTAACTAACTTTTATAAAGTAACTAATTGTATATAAAAGATTATAATAAAACATGTAGCATTATGAAAATTCTTTTTTACATGGTTTGTATTTAATATGTTTTGTAGAAATAAATGTCATGACCTATCATAAACATGACTCTTGATTTCATTTAGATTGTTAAATATGATGCTTTAAAGCCTAATTTGCCCTTAAAATGTAGTTATTATGTGCATTGTATGTTGTATCATAAGCAAATTAACTTGTACCTCTTAAATTTTAAGAAGTCTATATTAAATGATTTATAATACAGTAAGTATAAGTAAAGATATAGATATAGATATTTTACAAAAACAATGGAACATAAAATGGCCACACAAAACCACAAAAATATATGTGATCAAAGGTTAGTCAATGGTCACACTTAAAATTGATAAATTTTATGTAGCTCTACCACACCATCATCACTTAAAATTAACAACTTTTATGTGACTTTACATACCCATTAGCCACACCATCTTCAGTTTGTTTGGTCTTATATGATTAAATGATAACAAACGACATAGGTAAACAAAATTATGTTTGACCAAAGATTAATCACCAGTCACACCATTGTAACTTTGGTTTGTTTGTCTGACATATTGATAGCAAACATCATTGAAAAATCAAATTATGTGTGACCAAAGATGAGTAATTCGTCACACTTAACAAATATCATGTGACTTTAGAAATCCTCTCGTCAAACAATTAACAACTTTCATGTGACTTCAGAAACCCATTAGCCACACCATTAACAAATTTCATGTGACTTTAAAAATCCATTCGCCACACAATTTCAGTTTGTTCTCGAACACTTAGAATTGTTATAACTCAAATAATCGTGCAATATCGCACCTCCTAACTTGCTTGATGTATATTACAATTTAATTTGGTTACTAAGTCAATCGCAATTACACTAAAATATCTAACATGCTTTAGGATCTAGCGAAGCAAAATTATAAAAACTTTAAACGATTATCGATAGGACACTTTTAGAGAATGCTCAAGATAGTGCTATGGCATTTTGAAAGCAACGAGCTGTATCCAAAGTTCAAATTTGGACATGGCAACAAATAAAACGATCATTTCCAAACATAACTATATACCCAATAAAAATAATGATTTACAAGACTACGCAAATGCTATTTTAACCTTCACCTAATAACGGTGTAGGTGATCTGTAAAACCGCTCTTCTGGTTCCCTGTTCAACTCAACGACACCATCTTTAGTTTCTAGCATACCACCACCTAGGCCCCTTGTATCTCCTGAAATAAGCGTTACAAAAATAGTTATATGCATATAAAACCAACGAATACATTAGTTATTGTAATGATATTGTTATCAACAATTAGGGGTTGTAAACGAACCAAGCAAACATGAATGTGGATCATTTCATGTTTGTTCGGGCTTGTTTATTTAACTAAACAAACATAAGTGAACTTTTCGTCTAATGATTTAACATATAGTTCACTAAACATTTGGTAAATTTAGAGTTCCATGTATAGTTGAACAATAAAATCTAACCTGAGCGCGGTGGAACACTAGCTTTACGTCGATTGTGCCTTATGAACAATACAACCGCGATAGCCAAAATGAAAACCACAGGGATTGTAACCCCGAGTATTATCGGTGTTTTATTATTATCACTCCCTGGGCATGACTTACCATTGGTACACAACACATGGTTTCCTGTATACCTGTGAAATAATGAGTAACAATTAATATAGAATTTTAAGATATCATAAACCTAAATGTAAAAGTAAATAAGAAAATGTTTTAACAAATAATTTAACTTACGATAAATTTAACTTGGAATTTCTTGATAACGATCTTGGTATGGATCCAGTGAACTGATTATCTGACAAATTTCTACATGATTTTGAGTATTAAAATCAAAAGAATTATCATTATAGATTTATAGGTTGAATAAATTATAAAAATATAATTAATTAGTTTTAGAGTTGAACAGGCTCTCACAGGTGTTTCAGATTTGGCAATGTGCCAAGGAAATTAGGAATTGGTCCAGTCAAGCTATTATTGTGCAAATCTCTACAAAATTAGTATAAATTGTATTAAAATATCAGAATATATTTTATAAAAAAAAACATAAAATTAAGGAATATATTTATTTGAGGAAGTTAATCTAAACGTACATTGCTTCAAGAGCATCCATTTTACTAAAGTCTGGAAGTGGCCCGGTGAGGTTAAAACTGCTAAGATTTCTGCACACAAGAAATAATGTTTACATTTATAAAAATTAAAATACAAGACTTAACTAATGACATAGGAAGATAAGGTGTGTACATTGATGTCACGCGAGGTATGTAGTCGCTGTTGCATTCTATCCATTCCCATGAATATGGGGCGGGTAGACAAGGGTCCCCGCCCCATTCTTGTAAAACGCTAAATGCGTTTTGGAGGGAAGCTAAGCCTTCAACTACATTAATCAAAACAAATATTACGGTCTTAGTACTTGGACCATCTGTGTAATTACTCTAAAACATAAAGATAGATATGCGTATATTAGGGGATTTACCATCGTTGTGGTTGGTGCCATCATTTAGAGCATCACTAATCAATAAAACCTCAAAGGCGTTAAGGAGAGGGGGAAGCGTGGAATCGCCTAGCGATTCTATGGAAAAGTTAGTTTCCGTAGTGATCGAGAGATTAGAGATGAAATATTCGACAACTTTTCCAAAACGAGGTACAATTGGAAGTGAGAATGGTACATTGTCTTTATAAATTCTAAAAGATCGTATTTCTGATGAATTGAGCTCTTTGACTTCCGAGAAATACCAGTTTATGTAGGCTGGGTAACGAATCGGGTACTCCAAAGTACCTAATCCAAGGCTTATTGTATAAGTTCTATTTTTTGTAGTGATCGCGTTTTTTAAGACCGCTTGAGGAGGATTATCGGGCACATCAACATCGATGATAGATGCATCGTTTCTTAAATATAACAGGTTAGTACTACTTGCAGGTGTCCATACTCGATCATAGGTGTCCGATGGATACCTTAAAGATCAACAAGAGTTTACAAATGTTAATTCAAAACAATTCAAATATTCTAAAACATGATATAGTGACAAAATGTTTGTAATTGTTAAAACAGTCGTAAATGCTTTGTTACTAATGTAATTTCGATAAGTTTTGCGACAGACATAACAATAAAATGACGCGTCTCTAAATTTGCGAACGAAAATAATTCAAATGCATACCTTATAGTTTCATTTGTAGCGTAAGCAACCCTAAAGTGAGTTAGCAATGCGTAATTTGTGCCAATTTCGTTGTAAACTTGGGAGTCTACGCTACGTACTTCAAGGCTCGATATAAACGGAAACTGATCGAGCTTCGTTTGCGCCACACATACGCTAGTAACATTCTTTTTCACAACATAAATAGCTTCATATATTTTCGCTTCCGAAGCATTTATAGTGATCCAAAAGTTTCCATCAAAAAGAAGATCAAAATTCGGCGGAGTTGACTTATTGTCATAGTTCCCATAGTTAAAACCGGCCCGAACCAAAACCTTTTCCCCCTCTTCAACGTCTATAGAATAACAATGTTTCCTACGGGTGAACACCCGCAATGTGTCCAAGACACGAGACAATGAGTAGTTTGGTTGCACAGCATGTGCAACCCCACTAGAGATCAAATCATTATCTCCTTTCCACACAATCGTGTTTTCATCCGTGAAAGAACCCGAGGCCCCACAATCTATGCTCAAAAACACTGTAAACAAAATCGCATTAAAAACACGCGACTATGATATCATATAACATGAAATGACACGATAAATCAAGTTTACCTTTGCCCGAAACCGACACGATGCATAGAGCTAAGAGATGAACTAGACACCATAGATGGTTGTTCATTGGAAGAGCAATATTAGAAAGAAGAATGTGTGATGAAATGGTTTTTTGTGTTCTTGGTTGGCAAATTTTAAGTTGTGGGTTACTTAACGAATAGTTGACTTCAAAATCTTGGAGTTGACTTAATTATAATAAAGTAAACGTTTTGAAAATAGAAAAAAATATGTTGTGCCGGTGAAGGCATGGTGTGCATAAGTCAGAAACGTTGGCTGCGTCGTGTAGATGGAATCGTTTACTTTTGTTTAACGACAATTTAAAGGTCGGGATTTTCTTATTGTACGTGGTGTAGATTTTATCTTGATCGGTCAATTGTATGCACCAAATTTCCAATAGTATGATTTTTTTAGAAGTACAAATTCTGTGGGTCCACCAATGCAATGCATAGTGAGAGCAATCACAATGTTTGTGGGTTGAACGGGTCAGTTGGGTTTGGTCAGGCCCCCTTGTTTTGTATATATGCTATTGCTTTTTATATTGGGCTGTGGTTTATTTATTTGTTTTGTTTGATTTGCATTTTAAAAATATAAATTAAAAATCAAATGCATAAATTAAAAATAATCTAAAATTCAAAACTAAAAACATTACAAACACCACATAATTAAACATACTAGATTTAACGTGTGGTATGCAAGAATGAGAGGTGGAATTAGGGCTGCAAACGAACACGAACAAGGCCTTGTTCGTGTTCGTTTGTTAAAGAAATTATGCGTTCACGAACAGTTCATGAACACTTACCGAACGAGTTTTTTTGTCCGTGTTCGTTTGTTAAGAGAATACTCGTGTTCGTGTTCGTTTGTTAAGTTTGTTCACGAACGCACACGAACGTTAATAAACACAAACAAGTGTTTATGAACACAAACGAACACAAACAAGTGTTCATGAACGTAAACAAACATAAACAAATGTATAATAACTTTCGATAAGAACGAAGCATATACTTAGCAGTGAGCGTGAAGACTAAAAGTAGGGTTATTAATCTCATATAGTCATATATTTACCTACATAAATTATTTGTTTATTTATTTAATTGGGTAAAATAAATAAAATAAAAGAATATAAAAATTAAAAACCCTATTAAACTATTGAACACAAACGAACACATTACCGAACATTTACGAACATAAACGAACGAACGCGGCCTCTGTTCATGTTCCTTCATTTAACTAAACGAACGAAAATTTGTGTTCGTGTTTGTTCATTTATTAAACGAACGAACACAAACGAACTTCCCGCCGAATGGTTCATGAACTGTTCGCTGAAAGTTCGGTTCGTTTGCAGCCCTAGGTGGAATGGAATGAAGAAAAATGTATTTGGTTAGTCAAGGTAATAGAATCATCCATTACCTCATCCATTCCATTCCATCTAAAAACCCAAAATTCATTCCATCCATCCATCCCCTTGTTTGTTTTTCCATTCCATATTTCCATTCCCCCTGTCAATCTGTCATCCTTCATCACCATCAACCACCACTTCCACCCACCTCGACCACTACCACTCATCGCAACCACCACCGATTACCGATCGCCACCACCACCGACCACCATTTGCTGCCACCACCGCCACTCTCCGTCATCGACCACCACCACCGCCATCCAGCACCAAGCACCGATCGGCAACACCGACAATCTCCATCACCACCACCACCGCCACCGCCAACCCCCGTCACCACCACTCACTGTTGCTGTCACACCCTGTCGCCACCCATCGCCACGGACCACCACCCCCGTCACCGCTACTACTATCACCACCAAACATTGCCACCCACCGACCACCGCCACCATCGACCACCACCCATCGTCGTCCCCGCCACTGGCCACCAATACCACTATCGTTGCCGCCACTTCCGTTGTCCCTGTCACGGAACGCCACCACCCACCAGGAGCGAAGTATTTAAAAGGGCCAGGGGGTGGCCCTGGCCCCCTGTTTTTTGGCGCAGTAGTGGAAATTTGCGACTTTCGTAGGTAAATTGAGTCTGTGTTGAGTCCGGCCCCCGCCGATTTGCCACTACCGATCGAAAAAATTTAATTCCAGCCCCTTCCGATTTGAGAACCAAGCTTCGCCCCTGCCACCCACTGACCACCACAAACCACCGTCCCCGGCACCATTGTCAACCGCCACCACTCAACACCACTGATTTTATTCCTTCGTCTTTTTCTTCCTATCAAACAATACAAATTAATGATTCATTCCATTCTTACTTAGTAACCAAACAAGACCATATAATACTAATAATCCATTTCATTCATTTGCACATTTCATTACCAGGGTTAGGATCAAATACACAAGATATTTTTTTTAGGAATGGTGAGAAGGATTGTGATCCATTGATCATATATTTGAAGGGTTGAGATTAGTTTGTTTGAAAAAAATAAATAATAAATTAGAGAAATGACATAAAAGGAAAACAACATTTGTTGACTTTCTCTCTCCACATGCAATGCACATGTCAATTCCCCCCATCATTTTAAAACGTCTATAACTTTTTCATACGACATTTTTTTTTCAAAAAAATTTCACCATATTAACGAGCGTTTTTTTTATCTTTAATATGAGTACCACATTGCTACATTAAAATTGAAAAAAAAAATCGTGCTAAATGGGTTTCTTTTCTCCGTTGTGTCTTCTGCACGTTCATTGTGTTATAGTATGCATGTGTGCTTTATAAATATGTTATTTATGTTTTTTTAGTCTACACATGATTTAACTTTGTCCATTGTGTTTTTAGTATGATTTTAATTGTGTTTTACGCAAATGAGTTTTGCATTTAGGTGTACGTTGTGTTTTATGTGACATCCGTCACTTTTTTTTTATTATTTTTGTATACAACAACAACAACAACAATAATAATAATAATAATAATAATAATAATAATATTCAATAATAATAATAATAATAATCATAATGATAATAATCAAACACTACTAAATCTCTAAAACCATAACAAAGGTAAAACAAACATAACCCAACCCAAATCCTTTGTCATTTTCTGAGCCCATCAGCAGCCCAAGTACCGAGCCCATCCCCTTGTCCATCTCCCTTACGCTGTGTTCCCGAGTTTACTAAATAAAAGAAAAGAAGAGAAAGAGATATTAGGAGAGAAAAGAAAGAAAAATATATAATTTTATTTCGTGTTCCCGAGTTGAAAGGAAAAGAAAAGAAACTAAAGATTTTATGTGTTCCCGAGTTGAAAGGAAGAGAAATGAACCGTATATTTTACAATTATACCCTTGTAAGATTTTATTATAGGTTAAATGAGAGGGTAAATTGGTAAATGATATACTTTAAATTTTTCTTACTTTCCCTTCCTTCCGCTTCCGTCCAATTTGGAAGGATTGTTATTTGGAGGAATTTTTCTTTCTCTTTCCTCCACTTCTTTCCTTTAATGAAACTCTGGAACACAAAATTGTTCCCCTTTCTTTCCGCTTCCTTTCCTTTCTTTCTATTTTTAAACTCTGGAACATAGTGTTAGTCTGGCCCAACACCTTTGCTTCCCCTTCTGTTGAAAAAAGAAAAAAAAATGCTGCTAAACAGACTCGAACCCGAGTCAGTGCCGGCCCAGCATACACAACACACGCGCACCTACACCAACTGAGCCACAACTCATTTTTGTTTTAATCCTAACACGAAATGTATAAAAAGACCTTCTAAAAATAAGCTGTCTTCCTCCTCTGCTGGTCGCTGTTGTGTAAACAGCCGAAACCCACAATTTTTACCTTGATTAACTTTTGATTTAAACCTATATATATAAACTATTGACTAATTTACTCGTGACAAGTAATTACGCGTATTATACACATTAACATCGGTAAAAAACATTCCAAATTTTACCAATTTACGCGTTAATACATCCATGACGAGTCAACTTACCCAAATCATCAACCCGAACCTTTTCCTATAAATTGGACCTCCCATTACTTGCTAAACTCGCCGAAATCTCTTTCTCTATCTCTAATTTCTGTTCTTAATTCGTCTTTCGAAGCAATCGAGTTCGTGTTTGACTTTTCAGTTGACCGGACATCTAAACACAAATCGTTTCTGTAAGTTACTTATTTTTAATGGGTTTTGTTCATCGACCTATACACAACAATAACCCTATGTTCAATTGGTTTATTGTTGTGTAAATCGTTTAATTGAAAAACTAGGGCTCGTATGTATTTGAATTGGGGAAGAACACCTTGATGAATATGGTTATATATTTCAAGCAGATACAAACTTAACACAACCACTGATCTAGATCAAGTGGTTGTGTCTGTTGTTTTTTAGCCAGGGCTCGCGAGTTCGAGTCCCATTATAAACGTTTTCTTTTCTTTTTCTTATAAAAGCCTTATAAATCAAGATTCAATATGAACATATAATCAATTTAAATCCAGAATAATTCGTTCTCAGGGTGTGGCTCAGTTGGTGGCCACGCTTGTGATAAAACCCGAACCGGCCAGAGGCCTGGGTTCGACTCCCATAACCAACAAACATTTTTTTTACCCCTTTTTATATATATACTTAATATATTAAACCTTTTAAAATAGTTTTTAAATACTAAAAGTGGTTTATAAATTCTACAAAAATTACTGTATGATCTTCTAATGGTAAAGTTCATTTTACAATTTTTAGTTTTTCAAAAATAATTAATAATACAAGTTTACTCATTTATAATTATAAAATTCAATAAAAATATCTAAACGATTTTATTAAATTCCACAAAAATTATCCTAAACTTGTATAGCAATAAACATTTCAGAAATGAGTTTTATTTCTGAAAAACCATTCATTTTATATTTTTAATTAATTTTTGTTAGTTTTAATCATAAATAAATCATAATAAATTCATTTTTCAATATTTTTGCACCAAAATTTTATATAAATTATTTCTATTTATTTAGAACTGAAATACAATTTTTAATTAAAAAATTCTTTGATTTTAATATTTCTAAATATTAAAGTTATATTTTGACAATTTGATATAAATAGATTAAATATTCCTTTTTCAAGAAAATAATTTTATAAAAATTATTTTCACACTTAAAACTTTATATAATGGCCATCTTTGATTTAAAATTTACAAAAACACTTTTGTTTATTTATCAAATTTCTTTTATTTATTAAACGTTTAATTTATTAATCGAATGAATACTTATCCCCAATTCGAAACCCTAGAAAATACTTATAGACTAGATAGACTTAGACTTATCTGTTACATTATACATAGGGAGATACTTGGCAACGTTGGATTACACTTATTCAATTCCACAAGACTTACCACCTTGCTGAAGTGAGTATTACTTATCCCCTTTTTCGCTTTTACAATTTTTAGGGTGATTCATGCACAAGTATACAAAACCTTCATATTCATTTACACATACATTTTTATTCATTTACAATTCATATACGTGTCTTGTTTATCTTTGTGCTTATGTTTGAACATGAACGTAGCTTACATACAAAATCATACATCTAGACATAACTTATGTTATGGTGCTCTTTACATAGACGTAACTTATGTTACGCTGCTCATTTAGACATAACTTATGTTATGGTGCTCTTTTAGACTTGACACGTGTTGAGGTGCTCATTATCAATTTCAACTTATCAAACTTTACATTTGATCTTTGTCTTGTTTGGTTACTTGCGTGTTTACATAATGCCTTGGTGATGCTAGACACATGAATTGTACTACTTTTCAAACTTATACTATATGTACAAAGCTAAGTAGTACTCACCAACATCATATGTTGACCAAATTTATTTCCGTGCATGTTTCAGGATAAGCTGCTTGACGCTTCACATAGGACTTTGGAATTAGATTAAATCAATCAATTTTCTTTATTTTTGTTGTCTTGTATTTAATTTCACATGTTGTAAAACAATATTCAATAATCAAATATTTACATTTTAGTACCATGAGCTTTTGAACAATCGTCACTACGTGACACCTCGATGATTCCGCCATCGGTTGGGGTGTTACATTTTATTATGTTGTTCATTGTGTTTAAGTCTATTATTCATTGTGTTTTAGTCTTCTGTTCATTGTGTCTTTAGAATGTCGCCCATTGTGTTTTATTAGACTGTTCATTGTGTTTTATACCCTATTGTTCATTGCATATTTAATTGGTACTCATTGTGTTTTACGTTATCTCCATTGTGTCTTACGCAACTGGGTTTTCAACTTTTTTTACAAAAGTATTCATTGTGTTTTAATCTTCTGTTCATTGTGTCTTTATTATGTCGTCCATTGTGTTTTACACAATTGGGTTTTTAACTTTTTTTTCAAAAGTATTCATTGTATTTTAGTCTCTTGTTCATTGTGTCTTTCGTATGTCATCCATTGTGTCTTATGCAACTGGTTTTCAACTTTTTTTTTTCAAAAGTATTCATTGTGTTTTAGTCTTCTATTCATTGTATCTTTAGTATGTCGTCCATTGTGTTTTACTAGACTCTTGATTGTGTTTTATACCCTATATTTAATTGGTTTTCATTGTGTTTTACATTCCATTGTGTCTTACGCAAGTGGGTTTTGAATTTTTTTTTCAAAAGTATAGCAATATGGTACTCACATTAAAGATAAAAGGACGCTCAATTTTATGGTATAAATTTTTTAAAAAACGGATGACGTATAAAAAAGATACGGGCATTTAAAAATGAAGGTGAAAATGACATGTGACTTGCATGTGCATATGTTTTTGACAAAATTACCCCTTCCACTTGTTAATCCTTTGAACACATGTCATTTTCTAGTGGCTTCTCACCCTTCTCATTTTTTATAGCCTTTGTAGAATAACCCAACCCTACATTACCATTACCCCACATCAAACATACCTTAAAATTAAATTACTAATTGTTGATTTAAGATATTGACTTTTTTTTTTTTACATTTTGATAATTCATTTTAATTAAATAAAATGATTTTTTTCTATAATAAAGTATTAATTCTGAGATTTGTAAATATTATTTCGTCACTCGCCCGATCTCACTCACTTTCTGGCGTTGGAGAACACAAAAAGCCAACACAAGGTACTCGATCATTCTCTCTAATTTACCTTCCTATCTATTGATTCCAAATCTTTCGTAATTCAAACGAATATTATTGTTTCTTATTCAGGTAATCTGTACGTAACGCATTTAATCAGTTATCACATAATGCATGCTTCTTTTTATAATAACCGCTTCTCATCACGCTGTTATAGAAACAAATCTATTATCATTTGCTTCATTGATGTATTCATGTTTCGAAATTCTTCATTATAATTCCTCTAAATCATAGATACTGAGGTGATCTAATGCATGGTCGTCGGTAAATCGTCTATACTGAGGTGATCGATCTAATGCATGCATAGAGTATGCATTTCATAATAGTTTAACCATGACACGTTTGATAATATGGTTAACGTAATTAGATCGTTACATTTATAGGATTCATTAGAAGGTAACGTTAATTTATTTTAATCTTGTTGGTTCATAAGGAATGTTGTGCCTCTTAATTAATCATCTAACCTGTTTTGGGCTTAGTTTGCTACGAAGTACATAAAAACTTCATAGTTAAGCATGCTCGGGTGGGACTAGTATTAGACCCACCGTAGTGGGGGCGCCATTTGGCGCTATTTCAAAAAATAAAGCCCCCCACACCGTTACGGGGGGGGGGGGGGGGGTTATATTGTAAAAAACCTTCCACGCGTTATA
Organism: Ambrosia x helenae; assembly: GCA_030844895.1. Lineage (NCBI taxonomy): Eukaryota > Viridiplantae > Streptophyta > Magnoliopsida > Asterales > Asteraceae > Ambrosia > Ambrosia x helenae. The sequence goes on along the minus strand of CM061230.1, from coordinate 13,461,051 downwards.
TATATAACGCCACAATCCATTTGAGCCAATCAATCAATTGTTTCCACGTGTATGTTTGTGTATTATTAGTTTTTTTTTATTTATTTATTTTTTAATTTTTTTTAAAACCTTTTTTTTCTTTCCCCACTACACCCCTTTTTCACTTTATCTCTCCATGCTAACTCAGCTGCCACGTGGACTAATCAGAAACAGGGGCTTTATAAATAAAGCCCCCCACTACACATGGTCTTAGGATGGGTGATCTTCTGGGAAGTCTACATTGCCGGGTAGGGGTGTTCTTCGGGTCGGGTTGTTCGGGTTTTGGGTTGGGAAAAAGTGACCTGATAACCAAACCATTTAAAGTTCGGTTTTGGCTTATTCGGGTTCGGGTTAGTTCGGGCCGGTTTATTCGGTTTTCGGGTTTAGATGTAATATGAAAGAAAATTATATATTCTTCACAAAATTCATCATGCGATTTAAAAAATATCATCAAAATTCAAGTATTAATTGACAATATGATATGATAATGTTTTCAAAAGTCCTAAAGCTTAACGTTTAGATACCAAAGACTCTAAACCAAGACACAGTAATAAAAGTAAATACATTATTTGTTCGGGTTTCAGATTTCGGGTTTATCAAGTCGGATTGTTCGGGTTTATTGCTAGGAAGAAATGACCCTATAACCGAACCATTCAAGGTTCGGGTTAGTCAAGTTTGGGTTTTTCGGTTTTCTCTAATTCGGGATCGGATGGCTTCAGATTCGGGTCGGGTTTCGGATAAAAATGAACACCCCTAGCCGGGGTAAGCAAAAACAAATTTGTTAGCTCTTCGTGGGCAAAACGGACAATACTGGTGGTATGAGAGGCCGGATGTTACATCTTTGGTGTTTAATTGTTATGAATTCATCATATTCATTGTGCTTTGTGTTTGAACGATCTAATGCACACGTATAATTGTACATGCAGGTGAAATATTGGTGATATATTCGTTTGATGATAGACGGATAAACGAAACGAGCCATAGTTTACGGAATGAAAGAGAGTAAAAGCAAATTGTCATCAAAGGAACACATTGTTTATGCTTCATGGGCAAAGGAAGTGCATGAATGTGAAGAAAAGTATCTAGTGAAGAGAGAACATGGTTTATCAGACGATGAAGTTGCGAACCGGTTGCAGATCTATGGGAGAAACGAGTTTGAGAAACACGAAGGGCAGTCTATTCTCAGTCTGATATTGGATCAGTTTAATGATACTCTAGTTAAGATTTTACTTGCTGCAGCTGTCATTTCTTTTGTTTTGGCATGGTATGATGGAGACAAAGGCGAAGAAACAGAGGTTACCGCCTTTATTGAGCCGCTGGTTATCTTTTTGATACTGATTGTTAATGCAATGGTTGGTGTTTGGCAAGAGAATAGTGCTGAAAAAGCTCTAGAAGCGCTTAAAGACATTCAATCAGAACAAGCGACTGTGATACGCAATGGAAAAAAGGCGTCAATTGTTCCTGCGAAAGAACTTGTTCCAGGCGATATAGTGGAGCTTCGGGTGGGAGATAAAATCCCTGCCGATATGAGGGTGTTACAGTTAGTTAGTTCAACGCTTAGGGTCGAACAAGGTTCATTGACTGGAGAGAGTGAAGCTGTTAGTAAAAGTACGAAGCCGGTTGCATTTGATAGTGATATTCAAGGGAAAAAGTGTATTGTATTTGCAGGGACAACAGTTGTGAATGGGAATTGTGTCTGTTTGGTTACGGCTACTGGGATGGATACGGAGATAGGGAAAGTGCATTCTCAGATTCATGATGCGTCACAGAATGAAGAAGACACGCCGTTGAAGAAGAAACTAAATGAATTTGGAGAAGTTTTAACTATGCTAATAGGGTGCATATGTATATTGGTTTGGCTTATTAATCTGAAGTACTTTCTTGATTGGGAGTATGTTGACGGCTGGCCGAAGAATTACAAGTTTTCGTTTGAAAGATGCACGTATTATTTCAAAATTGCGGTTGCATTAGCGGTTGCTGCAATTCCTGAAGGTTTACCTGCTGTGATTACTACTTGTTTGGCCCTTGGGACGCGTAAAATGGCTCAAAAGAACGCTCTTGTTAGGAAATTACCAAGCGTTGAGACACTTGGGTGTACAACGGTTATCTGTTCCGATAAAACTGGTACTTTGACCACTAACAATATGGCTGTGACTAAACTTGTTGCTATGGGTCAAAGAGCAAATGATGTCCGGCCGTTTATTGTAGAAGGGACCAGTTACGATCCTTCGGATGGAAAAATACAGGACTGGCCTGCTGGCAAAATGGATGTTAATCTTCAAACAGTTGCGAAAATTGCTTCATTGGCTAATGATGCTGGCATTGAACAATCTGAAAAAGGTTTTGTTGCAATTGGGATGCCCACTGAAGCAGCATTGAAGGTATGACATATAAACATGCCCTGTTTTCATCGCATATTAACTTAAGTTTAGTTGAATAAATGGTTCATTAACCGGCTTTAATTTCAGGTTCTTGTTGAGAAAATGGGACTTCCTGCTGGAATGAATAGCGGTTCATCTACTACAGGTTACAGTGACTTGTAGCGAATTTACTTTTCTTATCTGATTTTTTTTTTTTTGTTATTTATGTCTTAAACATATTTTTTTTTGTATTTATGTAAAATACAGGTTGTTTTGAGGCATGGAATAAACTTGAAGGAAGGCTTGCCACCCTAGAGTTCGACCGCGATAGGAAATCTATGAGTGTCCTTGTTTCCGCCAGTTCTGGAAGAAAGTCACTACTTGTAAAGGTAAGCATCTCTCATCAGTTTTCAAAAATCGGATAACGTTATAAATAATTTAAAACAAAAGAGATTTGTATTGATTGAAGTCTTTCTATGCAATATATCATTTTATAGGGTGCGGTAGAAGGTTTGTTGGAAAGAAGCTCATACATTCAGTTGCTTGATGGTTCTACTGTTGAATTAGACCAAAAGGCAAAAGAAGTTATCTTAGATAACCTTAACGCGATGTCAAAAGGTGCACTACGCGTTTTGGGTTTCGCATACAAAGAGGAGCCTGAACAATTTAAGACATATAATGGCAATGAATACCATCCTGCTCATAGTCTTCTACTTGATCCAGCAACTTACTCTTCAATTGAGAGTAACTTGGTGTTTGCTGGCATGGTTGGGCTGCATGTGAGTGGTTAAAATGGTTTTATAGTTGTTTTGATTTTTTATCCGTTTAGAGCATATGTGACAACCTATTTAGACTCGGGTATGTTCAATCTTGAATGGGTAGCTTAAGTGGAAACGGGTCAAATGGTACATTGGGTCGAATGTTGTCCAGTGTCCGGTATGTCTTTTTAGCGAATAAAACCTCTTAAACATTTTTAGGGAAACATTTTGTCCCATTCGAGATTGCTATTGAAAAGAGCTGATTTTGTAATTACATTTGACAAGATAATTTCAAAAAAACATTTTTTATTGTCTGAAAACTTGTTTCAGTTTAATCTAACCAGCCAAACCCACACAGAAATAACCTTTTACTCATGAATGGGTTGAGGTTTTGGTTGTGCTTTATCTAAAACGGGTCAAATGAATTGAACACATTGAGAGTGTAATTAAAACATATAACTGGTGATGAGTTATAAATATTTCTAAAAATTGACAAAACCAACCCGACTTGTGCAGCCATTGTTGCCCTGTACCAAATTGACCCGTTACTAGGGGTGTAAATGAGCCAGGCCAGAGTTTGTCTAAGGTTAAGTTCGGCTCATTTGTTATTTCTTTAATTTTTTTAAATTTACATACATTTATACTTAATATATTTTAAGTTACAAATTTTATATATAACATAATATATACTATTTAGTTATTTTCATAATAATTTTAATGTAATAGTTATTATATAAATATATATTTGATATGTTAAATAGAAATTGTACAAATAACAGACTCGTATATGCTTACGAGCATAGGAGAGCTTGATAAGAGAAGTTTGGGCTTGAGCTCGGCTTGATCCCGGCTTGATTCAAGCTTTTAACGTGAGAGTGACTCACCTCGTTCACACCCTACCCGTTACCCAACCAGCCTCAAGACCGTTTTGCACACTATATGCTCTATAGCTATTGAAAAGTTCTCAACTCATGGTTAGTTAATCGATGTGTGAAGGATCCACCTCGGAAAGAGGTTAGGCAAGCCATTGAAGACTGCAGAGCAGCTGGAATTCAAGTCATGGTAATAACAGGAGACAACAAGAACACAGCAGAAGCAATCTGTCGTGAAATAGGCGTGTTTGGATCAGATGAAGACATCAGATCCAAAAGCATAACAGGAAAAGATTTTATGGAACATACTGACCCAAAACGCCACTTAGCACAAAAGGGAGGCCTTCTATTTTCTCGGGCTGAACCGCGTCACAAACAAGAAATAGTCAGATTGCTTAAAGATGCAGGTGAAGTTGTTGCAATGACTGGTGATGGTGTCAATGATGCACCTGCTTTGAAACTGGCTGATATTGGCATTGCAATGGGCATTGCTGGGACCGAGGTATTTTCGTAGTTTGTTACTGAAAACAATGATGGTTATTTAACATCAGATCAAAATCATGAAACTAATTCTGTTATTTTTCATCCAGGTTGCAAAGCAAGCTTCTGACATGGTGTTAGCAGATGATAACTTTAGCACAATTGTGGCTGCTGTTGGAGAAGGCAGGTCTATTTATAACAACATGAAAGCCTTTATCAGGTTAGCTTCTTTCCAATCCATATACATAAATTTTAATAATTGTTATAACCCTTACAACTATAGGTTAGGGGTTGACAGTTGAAACTTGAAACCAGTCGTACCTCCTAAACCGAAGCAGCTCGGCTGGTTCAGACAGTTAGGTTTTTAATGAATTAATCGTCCGGTGGACAGTTGAAACTTGGAACTTGGAACTGGTCATTTAACCTTTTACTTGTATTTCTTATCATACTTTAAATATGTAGTTATGCATATGTAATATGTCTTGTATTAGTTGGAGTTCAAAAGACATATTTTGGACAGGTATATGATATCTTCAAATATTGGTGAGGTTGCATGCATATTTTTGACTGCTGCTATGGGCATTCCAGAAGGTCTTATTCCTGTTCAGCTTCTTTGGGTCAATCTAGTAACTGATGGACCACCCGCGACAGCCTTGGGTTTTAACCCACCCGACAAATACATCATGAAAAAGCCCCCTCGTAGAAGCGATGATTCGTTGATTAATTCTTGGATTTTATTTCGCTATCTGGTATGATGCCTTTTGAATCCAAAATTCTCATGACTAGCCTCGGATAATGTTTTCATAACTAGATCTGTCATTGAACCGGTCGTCTTATTGGTGTAGTGACATGATTAGTTTTAAAAACTAGATTACGTCACAATATTTAAAATATGAAATGTGTTAATTAAACAAAATATAAAGTTTGAAGGGAAAAAAAAGTATTGTTTTAAAATCCTTAAATGAGATTTGGTTATTAATAAATATGTTAATGATCTTTCAAATGGAAAAAATAATATTTTTTTTGAAATCCGGTCCAAGGTAAGCAGGTTTGTCGGCCTATTAAAAAAAAGACAGTTATGATACACTCAAACCGGCCGTGTTATGATAACCATGTTGTTTATAACTTGCAACATGTGAATTGTAATGCAGGTGATTGGAACCTATGTTGGAATCGCAACCGTTGGAATTTTCATTATATGGTTCACTCGTGATTCTTTTTTTGGAATCGACCTCAGTGGAGATGGTCATAGCCTCGTGACTTACTCCCAACTTTCACATTGGGATGAATGTAGATCCTGGAAGCATTTCACCGTCTCGCCTTTTACAGCTGGCGAACATGTGTACAAATTCGATTCTGACCCGTGTGACTACTTTCGTGGCGGGAAAATTAAAGCCATGACCCTTTCACTGTCGGTATTGGTAGCGATCGAGATGTTTAATTCCTTAAATGCTCTATCGGAGGACGAGAGCTTGTTGACTATGCCACCTTGGGTTAACCCATGGTTACTTGTGGCAATGTCCGTATCCTTTGGGCTTCATTTTTTGATTTTATACGTTCCATTTCTTGCTCAAATTTTCGGCATTGTTCCGTTAAGCGTGAACGAGTGGCTTCTCGTGTTGACGGTTGCTTTTCCCGTTATATTGATCGATGAAATACTCAAGTTTGTGGGTAGGCGGAATAATGCGGCTCGATCGGCCTCTAGGTCTTCGAAGCACAAGTCAGAATAAGAGCAAGGTTCGTTATTTTGGAATTTGGGAAGAAATAGCATTTGTCTTAGAATAGGAGAGTTTTGTTTCAAGTTTATGGTTTGCACTTTCATTTAAATAAAAAAGTAGGATTGATATATGATACATGTTTTGGTTTTGGCCTTTGGGAAAACACAGACTAAAAATCAGCCAAATAATTGTCAAGTGGTGGAAGGTTGGTTATATTTTGTTGTACTTCCATTTACGTAATTTAGTTTCTTTTAATGTTAATTTCCAACACAACATGAAACATGATAGAAATACGATAAAAAATAATCAGGTTTTGTAGTTTTATATATAACAAGTTATGTATGTTTATACAATGTTGTGTTGGAAATTCACATTAAAAGAAACTAAATTATGAAAATAATCAGGTTTTGTGGTATCATATTTAACTTAGTTTTACACAATTACCACACTACAAAACCATAGTAAGTAGGATTTATTTATTTTTATCAAATCTCTTAATGAATTATTGAAGCCAATTATTTAATTTGACTATATCCTTCAACTTTGCATAACCATCTTGAAAAAGGACCAACACTATTCATGCATCCGTATCCTTTGAAGATAGCAACCGACATAATGTTATTGAAAATGAGGTAAGTCATGCATACCGAAAGAACCCAAAGCTTTTAGTCTTGGACGATCACGACAAGTATAAGAAATATAATTTCTATATATCCTCGTGAAGTAGACTTGGTCTCTATATCCTTTTGTAGAAGACTCAGTCGCATTGCATGATAATTATTGATTGAATATATTTTTGTTGGTTTAATTAAAACACACTAAAAGTATATAAAAGTCATAAAATTACAACATTTTGTGAAATTGTTTATGATATGTATTAGAACCGAAAGAACACGAACAAGGCTTTGTTCATTTTCGTTTGTTAAGGAAACACTTGTATTCGTGTTCGTTTGTTAATTTGGTTCATGAATGCACATGAATACAAACTAACATTAATGAAACAAACAAGTGTTCATAAACACAAACGAATATAAAGAAGTGCTCATGAACGGAAACAAACACAAACAGACATATATTAACTTTAGAATAAGATATAATTCACATACATTAAGACATTAGCTAAATTCATCCAAAATATAACTTATTTATCCAAACATACTTAGTACCTAACAAAATACTGGTAAACATAAAAAAAAGTAGTGTCTCAAAAAACAAAGTTCACACCGGAGGTGAATAGAGGAGGGCGTCAATGCTGGAAGGTGGAAACATATAATGAGCGTTGATACTAAAAGTAGGTTTATTGATCTCGTATACTGATATATTTACCTCACATATATTATTTATTTATTTATTTGGGCAAAATAAAAGAAATAATAAATTATAAAAACCAAAAACCCTATTAAACTATCAAACACAAAAGAGCATAAACGAACACGTCACCGGACGTTCACGAACATAAACGAACGAACTTTGCCTCTGTTCATGTTCGTTTGTTCAACTAAACGAACAAATTGTTTTGTTCGTGTTCGTTCCTTTATTAAACGAACGAACACAAATGAAACCCCCCCTCCGAACGGTTCATAAACTGTTTGCTGAAAGTTTAGTTCATTTGCAGCCCTAGTATTTATATTAAGATAAAGCAAGAATGAAGAGCCTCCGCCTTAACTATTTTGTTGGTTTACTCACAAGCTTTCTTTCAATTCGACGTTCCAAGTTTTATAAGAACTAGAAATGTGCTTGTGCATGTTACGCCGGATTAAACCACTGAAGAAATTAACATCCTCGAAATTTATTAATAAGTAAAGCAACTAACAAATTTTCTTGTTTAGGGTTTGTGTTGCGAAATGTCACCAGAAAAGGTCGACCTATCTGACAAGTTTTCTTGTAGTGAGAAAGCTACAGGATCTAAGGAAACTGATTAAAGTGGGTGAGATAAAGTGTAAAATTAAAGTACAATCATATTTTCTATAAGCATCCAAAATTATTATATACATAATAATATAAAGGGTTAATTGTTATTTTTGTCTTTGTGGTTTTGGCCAAATTGTCAAAATAGTATAAAATATTTTTTTTATCTTATCTGGACCCCTATACTTTTCATTCCATGCCATTCCCGTCCTCTCCCCTAATGCTATCCATTCTCTTACTGTTAAGTTAGAGGCATTTTTATCCATTCAGTTTTAAAATCTTTTCTCGTTATTTCGTCCCTCCCCCATTTCACCCTGAATCAAGATAAAATCAACTAGACCCTAAACCCCCCCCCCCAGATGATCGGTGATGGTGGATAGATGGTGAATAGTGGTAGTGGGTTTGTGGTGATGGTGTAGGTAACAGACGGTTGAAGAGTTATGGTTCGGATGATATGAAAGTGATGGTGTTTGAAGTGTTGCACACAAACTCTTGTTTTTCACTGTACTCCACCAAATTTTGTTGCAAATTCATCAATAATTTGGTTTCGCCCATTTTTAATCCATCCAACTCGTTTCATATCATTTGATGACAAGCCTTATGTTCTTTCTATTATGTTTCCCATATATCGTTCACCTTCATGTATTTGGTCATTTGAAGCATAAAATCTTCTGAAAGGGTTAGGAAGATGATGCCTATAGCCATGAACTTCTTTCTTTTTTCTATTCCTGCCCTTTTCCTGATCAATCGTACGTTGCAAGCCATATGCACCCAACACGATCTTCAACGTAACCAACCATTCTACATAATTGGTCGAGTTTAACTTTGGTTCCTGCATAAATAAATCACATATCGATTCTTTCACCAATCCTAAGCTCCATTCTATTCCTGAACTCGGTTCTTTGTCACATGCCACGATCTGCCTTAAGTTTCCTTTCCTGCGCATGAACAAACACCGAACCAGATCTAAACGAAAAACTTTACTGAATTGAAAACCAACCACACAGAGACTTGGGTAGTTGTATTCCGACCAAGACCTGAAAAAACGACGGCGGGTGGGGCAACCATGTGCTGCCACGCTTCAACAAAAATAGGCACATTAAAAACTTTTAGCCACATGAGTGGGTGCGTGCAACGTCGGTTGAGTGGTAGCTTGGCGGTGGTGGCTTAGTCACATTGTGTCGGTGCTGGTGGTGGTGGTAGTATGGTGAAAAGTATTGGAGATTATGATCACTTGACCAGTTAAAGTAATAATTGTAGTCAAAGTCTTCCTTGCATCATGCCTCAAGACTAGCTCCATGTATTATGCCCAAAGACTAGCATCTAGACTTGTGCCCCAAGATTAGCTACTTCTTTATTTTACTTATTCCTTTATGTATTTATATAGGAGGTTGTTTCCTCCTTGTCATGTACCAATTTTTATCAATCAACAACATCTTTTATTTCTATCTCTACACTTCTCACAATCTACTTTGCCATTTTGAGAGTCGATAATTAAAAACCGAGCAGCCCTCCGGCTGCGGGGCTAAATAAAACCAAATAGAAAAACGCTTCAGCTTGATTTCTATAAAAAGAGACTCTGAAATACATTTTGGCTCTGGTCGAGTTTCTATGAGCTACATGTTAGCTCTAATATCAATTATTGGCCTCAATGATCAGACAATTAACTTAATCAAACAAATGAACAAACATGAGGGTATGAGAGACAATCTGGACTTTTTTCAGTATATTCAAATTGAAGGAGAACACAATGCCATTCAATTAAATTCAAATCAAATCAAATCAAAGCAAATAAATCAAAAGTTATGTATAAACGTAACATGACTGGTCCCTGACTATGTTATGCCAGAGACCAACCATGTTACGTTTATGCATAGCATTAGACCAATGAGGTGGTTTCCAGTAAATAGTGTATTAAATAATCGTGAGACATACCACATGAACTAACCGTGTAATTAATCCTATTTATAAAACTATTCAAAAAATTGCTAAAAGAACAATTTATTCCTAAAACATGACTCTTTATCTTTAACAATAATAAAGCAAACTCTAAATATGATATTCAAAACAGAACCTAACTTTTATTTAATGGGGGAGGCTAACGTAAAAAGTGAGTTATTGTACAAAGTTTAAGAAACAATATGGAGCGTAGGATTAAATTTGATAATCAGGGTACGGTGGTAATTTCTTAGCGTCATTAAAGTTCTACCCCCATTTTTAAAACGGTCATAGCTTTTTCATACGACATTATTTTTTAAAAAAAATTACACCATAAAAATAAGCTTTTCATCCTCTTTCATTTCCATACCATATTGCTATACTTTTTTTTACTGGGTTGACAGTACTTGCGTCTAAATGTAAACACTTGATATTATTACTTGCGTTTAAACATGTCTGAACCAGAACAAGCCTAGTAGTAATATCTGTACTTAATTTTTTTTTTTTTTGCTGGGTTGAAAATACTTGCGTCTAAATGTAAACACTTGATATTATTACTTGCGTTTAAACATGTCTGAACCAGAACAAGCCTAATTGACATGCTATATGATTTAATTCCCTAAAGGACATACTAGCTTATGGTTTCCACCATTTTGTCCTTAACTAAATGTAGAACCTAACTCTCAGATTGGTTACAAAGATGCATAAAATAATCAGCAAATATTATTTGACATCTAATAAGTCAAAAACAATTCATTTGATTCATAGATTCTGCATAACATACTACACAATCATAATTATCAACTTAACATAAACATAACAGTTACTAAGAGGTTTCTGTAAGTGATGAATATGCATGATGCTACAAAATGCAATTTTATTATGTCTTAAGTAACGTTGGTTTGATTTATAATTAAACTGAATTTGAATAGGAACATTTTACCTCTAACTGTATCATATTTGAAGTTAAAAATAAACCATTTGACCTCACAATTGGAAGCTAGCATGTCATTTAGGGAATTAAATCAGTTTTTCAAGGTATGTTTAAACATACTTTAGGAATAACTTCAACCAGCAGATCTGCACCCCTTCCGATAAACTAGTCTACTTATCACAACAATAACAATTAGGCTTGTTCTGGTTCAGACATGTTTAAACGTAAGTAATAATATCAAGTGTTTACATTTAGACGCAAGTACTATCAACCCAGCAAAAAAAAAAAAAAAAAAATTAAAAGTACAGATATTACTACTAGGCTTGTTCTGGTTCAGACATGTTTAAACACAAGTAATAATATCAAGTGTTTACATTTAGACGCAAGTACTATCAACCCAGCAAATTTTTTTTTTTTTTAAAAAGTATAGCAATATGGTATGGAAATGAAAGAGGATGAAAAGCTTGTTTTTATGGTGTATTTTTTTTTAAAAAAAATAATGTCGTATGAAAAAGTTATGACCGTTTTAAAAATGGGGGTGGAACTCAACCATTGTGGGTTATACCTATTTTGCCCTTCTCATTCTCTTTTAGAAACTCAACCTATATTTTTCCTCTTTTAATCTCATCCATTAATTTATTTTGATCAAAGACCAGTAAACTCTCTTATTTAATTTCAAGATTAGTTACTCGTATATAACATGCGTGTTCTCTCTGCTCGTTTTATTTGTTTAATTTATTGTTAGATACATATGTTAATTGATTTTTTCAGATACTAATTATGAATCACTTACTCTTAACAAGTATAAAGTAACGTTTGGTATGGTGGAATAAAAGGGGGAATGGAATGGACCATTACGAGGTAATGAAAAATAGCGTGTTTGGTTGGTTAAAGGAATGAAATCATCCATTCCACAAGGCATTCCATTCCCTCAAAACCATTTCATCCACCCCCCATGTTTTTTTTTTTCATTCCATCCCTCATTCATCCTTTACTAACAACACCATAACCCACCACCACCACCCACCACTCACCACCATCGTCACCACCCACCACCACCCACCATCACCGTCACCACCCACCACCGTCGCCCACCACAGCTGCCGCCACCCCACCACCATCACCACCCACCACCGTCGCCCACCATCCGCTACCTTCAACCAACTACCCACCACCGTCGCCGCCACCCACCACCGTCACCTACCCACCACCGCCATCCAACACCACCCACCACCGGCGCCCACCACCATCACCCACTCACCGCCGCCACCCACCACCGCCACTCACCATCGTCACCCACCCACCATCACCACCATCCACCTCCACCCATCGCCATCGTTGCCGCCACCTACCACCACGCTACCCCACACACCACCACCTACCATCACTACCACCAACCACCACCCACCACCGCCACTACTCACCATCTTCGCCCACCCACCATCACGGCCACCCACCTCCACCGTCGCTGCCGCCACCCACCATCGCCGCTACCGCCACATATCACCACCACCATCATCGCCACTGACCACCACCCACCGCCGCCACCCACCACCGATTTTATTCCTTCGTCTTTTCATGCCTATCCAACAACACAAAATAATGTTTTGTTTCATTCCCACATGGCAACCAAACAAAATATGAAATGGTAATGATCCATTTCATTACCTTGTCCATTCCATTCCCTCTTTCATTCCATTATCCCATACCAAACAGACCCTAAGGTAGCGTTTGGTATGGTGGAATGGAAGGGGAATGGAATGGACCATTACGAGGTAATGAAAAATAGTGTGTTTGGTTGGTTAAAGGAATGGAATCACCCATTCCACAAGGCATTTCATTCTCTCAAAACCATTCCATCCACCCCCCATGTTTTTTTTTTCATTCCATCCCTCATTCATCATTTACTAACAACACCATAACCCACCACCACCACCCACCACTCACCACCATCGTCACCACCCACTACCGCTGTCGCCACCACCCACCACCACCGTCACCACCCACCACCGTCGCCCACCACCGCTGCCGCCACCACCCACCACCGTCGCCCACCACCGCTACTGCCACCTGCTACCGCTACCGCCACACGCTACCTTCACCCACCTACCCATCACCGTCGCCGCCACCCACCACCGTCACCTACCCACCGCCGCCATCCAACACCACCCACCGCCGCCACCCACCACCGCCACTGCTCACCATCGTCACCCACCCACCATCACCGCCATCCACCTCCAACCATCGCCACCGTTGCCGCCACTCACCACCACGCTACCGCCATACACCACCACCGCCACTACTCACCATCGTCGCCTACCCACCATCACGACCATACACCTCCACCTTCCACCGTCGCTGCCACCACCCACCACCGTCGCTACCGCCACATATCACCACCACCATCATCGCCACTGACCACCACCCACCACCGCCACTAACCACCGATTTTATTCTTTCGTCTTTTCATGCCTATCCAACAACACAAAATAATGTTTTGTTTCATTCCCACATGGCAACCAAACAAGACATGGAATGGTAATGATCCATTCCATTACCTTGTCCATTCCATTACCTCGTCCATTCCATTACCTCGTCCATTCCATTCCCTCTTCCATTCCATTACCCCATACCAAACAGACCCTAAAGGTATTGGCCTAACATGGAAAAAGAAGAAGAAAATACCGTATATCTAAGTTGATATATTAGCTGCATTTCACTAAGTATATATCTATTTTGTATATCTAGTTATTATACAAAGATAATATAATACAGAAAATTTGCACGATTCGCATCTAACAGCATGGCGACAGAATCTACCAACTCCATTATCGAACAAGAACAAAATACAAAATATTCGACCACAAAGACGCAACTAGCTAGCTGCTTGTAGCATGCTGCACAAATATATATGGCTCACGCCGTCGTCGTTTTCATATAAAACATATACCAAAAGACCCGAAAAGGTAGTTTAATAGCTCCAAATCAAAACCTTAATTAGAATATTGCAGGCTCTATTTAATATATCATCAAGAGACAAAAAAATCATGAATTTAAGATCATGTTTTGATTCAAAATTCAGTATTCTTGACGCATAGTGAAACCAAAATACATTAGCAGAGAGTATTCTCATAAAAAAAGGAATTGGAATTAAATAATCCTAAATTTTTTGAATTGCAAGACAGTAATTCCAACTTGAAAATTGGAATCTTACATGTTTAATTTGTCTTGGTTTTTATGAACAAAACTAAGGGCATATTTGGATAAACTTATTTAAATCAAAAAGGACTTTTAGTTAAAAAGACTTATTAACTTACTAGCTGATTACCCCGGGAGGGTCCCGGGGTTGAAAAATCTAATTTTACGTGATAACCTATTGCAAATGGCTCAAGTTAACTAACCACAAAATCTCTCAATCATTGCATGTTCATAGTATTCTAATCATTAATAACTCATATTCCCTAATCTAAAACCTAATCAGTAATCATCTAAAGAATCACTTATGTAAGCTGCAACTATTAAAAAACTCATCACATCTATCTAATTTCTTACATTCTAATGGGTCTTATAATTCCTAACCTAATCAACTAAACAAACACTTAAGTTGAAAGTTGTAATCATTGCATCTCATTATGCCACGTGACATAATCAAGAGATGGTTGAGGCCACCATTGAACGCCACGTCAGCAACTATCAATTCTTTCCGGGAGCGTCCCGGGTTGAAAAATATAACCATTCTAATAATACTAATACTAATAGTAATAATTATTACTCTTGTAATTAAATAAATAAAAAAATAACCTTGCTATAAGGTGACACCATGTGTTGCAGTGTTGCGCGATTATTTCTCCTAACTTCTCATGATGAAGTATACCTAGTAAAATTCCAATGATAACATGGCGATTGGGCTGATTTTCAACATCGTAGATAAGAACCTGGTTTAAAAGAAAAAAACATGATTAATGAATAACATGAACACTTTGTGTGTTTTTTTCCTGTATGAACGAAACCCCACAAAAAATAGTCGATTTTTCTCCGTTTTTTATATAGGACTATGGTACTCGTTGGAAAGATAATAAAACGCTCGTTAATTTGGTGTAATTTTTTTCTTTAAAAAAATCCCGTATATAAAAGATATAAACGTTTAAAAATTATGGGAGGAAACATGAGAGAGAAAATTTTAAATTTATTTTTAAATTCTTTTTTTCCTAAAATAACTCAATTTAATTTAGGGTTTTATGTTTATCTTTTTTTTAATCAAAAAAGGAAATAGTTCAAAACCACTAAAATCTTTCAATTATGATGCCACGTGACACTCTTAAGGAGAGGTTGAGGCCTCCGTTGCACGCCACGTCAGCATATACGTTTTCTTTTATATATATAGATAGATGACTTTGTAAAAAAGTGTTCGGATTAGTTTATGTGGTGGGGAAAAACAATAAGTTGATAAGTTATTTTGTAAAAAGTGTTTGGTTTAACTTATTTATGTAAAAAGACCAAAAAGGGTATAAGGAGGGAAGGTATAGGGATACAAGAAGGGCATGTAGGTAAATAACTATCAATAAGTTATAAGGAGGTTCAAAAAGTCAATCATCCCTTACTTTTCCAAAACAATTTATCAGACCATGGGGTGTGGCATCGGCAAGGGTCTTCGGTGGGTGAGGTGGCCCCCCTTGCCGACGGCAAACACCGCCCCCCCCCCCCCCCGATGAGTGCTCGGCAAAAACGGTAACATTCCACCGAGCTCACCGTCCCACTTCCCAATGCACTTTTAAAAATCGAACGTTGGCCCATGACCGTTTGAAGCATTTAAAAAAAAAAAATTTAACTATTTTACTCCTATTTAAATACCCAAACCCCACATTTTACCCCACACTTTTTATACCAACTCCAATCTTTTATAAAAATTTTTATATAAATCTTCATGGATCCAAGGCGTCCTTTCTTCCCTAACACACCCGGTAACCCCTCAAACCAACCCCCGTTCGGATTTCCTAACACACCCGGTACTCCCGTGACTCAACCACTATCTTTTGGCGCGTTTAACACCCCTTTGAATCCATGGCAATTTCAACAACAACCATGGCAAATGCATCCACCTCAAATGCAACAACCTCAATGGCAACCAATACCCGAAACACAAACACAACACGAGCACGATTTTGTTGTAACATTACGCAATTAATACTTGTACGTTACGCATTGACATTAATAAAAAACGTCAAGTTTCATTTTATACTTCGCATTTATTATTTTTGTCGCGATTATGGAACCCTAATACTATATATAATATTATATATATGTGTGTTATTGTATAATTGTATCAAAAAAAATAAATTGCCTTGGCCGGGATTCGAACCCGCGCCAAAGGCCGGGCCACACCTACACTAATGCACAAACCAACTGGGCTAGCCATCTTATTTGATAAAACCCAGACGCATATTACTTTTATACACACATTAAAACTCCCACAGTTGACAAGGAAAGTCAACTGTGGGATTCCTTGATGATCAATCCATTGATTTAACGCGTAATCGAGCTATTATTGGTAAATTCGTGCATTGACCGGCCCAATCCAACACATTTACACGTCAATAACACACCAATTGTTGACTTTTTATTCAATTTGACGCGTATGTATTCAATTATAAGTCAAACCTTCCAATTAACCCTAACCCTAATCATCAGTATAAATTGATGGTCTGCGAAGCTTAACAAATCGCTCACAACTCTCTCTCAATCTCTATTTCTCTCTAATTCACTCAGATTATTGCAATTTTGTTCGTGGTTTGACTTTCTCTTTGACCCGTCTGTTAACATCAATACCACACTGTGAGTACGTTTAGTTTTGTGGGATTTATTCATCGGCTATCAGACAACAATAGCCCTAACATTAATCGGGCTAATGTTGTCTGAATCATTCAATTGTAAATTCTAGGGTTCGTCGTTTATTATTTGGGGATAAACTTGGTTCTGCTTCGTGTATTTAATTATTTTGAGATCAGAACCATCACAACCACCGGCCTAGGCCAAGTGGTTGTGACTCTGGCCCTCCACAGAGGTCACCCGGGTTCGAGTCCCGGCTCTGACCGGTTTTTGCTCTTTTATTTTCTTTTCTTTTTAAACAAACAATTACATTATATATATATAATAAATCCTTTTAATCATTTAAATTCTTTTTAAAATATCAAAACTATTTTATAAATTCTAAAAAAATTATAATTGTTTAAGCTGATATAAAAGTTTTAATTGTAATTTTTATTTTTCAGAAATTCATTTATTTAATAATTATAATAATTAAATCATTTTTATACAATTATATTTATAAAAATCCATTTATATATCAAAACAGTATTATTAAATTCCCCAAAAATTATCCTAACTTTTTATAAAGTTAAACTTTACTGAAATAATTTTTAAATCAGTAAAATCATTTATTTTATATTTTTAATCAATTTTTGTTAGATTTAATCATATTTAATTCATAATAAATCCAATTTTCATCATTTTTGCACCAAAATTTTATACAAATTATTTTTAATCATTTAGAACAGAAATATGATTTTTAAAATAAGAATTCTTTAATTTTAATATTTTTGAATATTAAAGTTAATAATTGGCTATTTATAAATAAATAGATTTAAAAATCTATTTTAAATGAAATAATTTTATAAAAATTATTTTATTGCTTCAAACACTTTAATGTGCTCACTCAAAATTCAAATTTTATAAAAAGACTATCTTTCATTAATTATCCAATTTTCCTTTATTAATTAAGCATTTTAATTTAAATTTCAACAATTGATTATCCCCAAATCGAAACCCTAGGATACATTTATTAGTTAATTAGACTTAGACTTATTATATATTACCTTATTATAGGGTGATATTTGGAATCACTTTGGGCAACACAATTATTTCATATTTCCAACAAGTTTAACATTTGCTAAGGTGAGTTTACATAGCCCCTTTTATTTATCACCATTTTTGGGGTGAAACATGTTATAACATTTTCATTGCAATTCAATCATCAATGTGTCTATGTGTTTTCTATGTTGCATATTGTCTTGAGCATGATTAGAGTAAGCACCATTCTAGCATAATCATTAACATTGATCAGCCGACGGTATACATTGATAGATCTATTGGACTGACAATCCCACCCGGATACGTGCCTCCTACAAAGGTTACGTGGGTGTTTGTTATCGCATAACATATTCATTGGGACCATAAGTGTATGGTATGTATCATTTTATAACAGTCAGCAGGGTTGATTATGCACTCGATTTATTTCTAATATGTTCTCACATATGGGCTAGATTAACATGACACATGAATTGCACAACATTTTATTCATTTTATCATCAAAAACCTATGTAATTCTCACCAACTTATGTTGACCCAAAATACTTTCAAAATTAACATGTTTCAGGTAACAATGAAGCTGAGGCTTGAGTTAGCATGAGGATTTTCTTGAAGTTTATTTGAAGTTCTTTTGAAGTTGCTATTTGATGTTATGTATTTGAATTCTTAGACATTATTTCACATTTTGGATATTTATGTTTGAATAAATTATTTAAAATTTATGTTATACCATGTGCTACTGAAAACAATCATCAATACGTGGCACCCCGATGTTTCCGCCATCGGTTGGGGTGTTACAGATTGGTATCAGAGCCTTGGTTATAGGGAATTAGGTTATTAGAAATAATCTAGACTATAACCTTAGGGACTAAAACAGTACTTGCTTCTCCTACTTGAAACCCTAATTGCTTCCCTAATCCTATCCTTATCCTATGCCTTATAACCCTAAACCTACATGTGACTACTCTTAATTGTCTGCTGCAATCCTGATCCATCATTAGATTTATAGGACAAAATCCTCAGGTTTAACCTGAACCCCCTTGAGATCTCGTCGAAGTTCTAGATTTTAATAACGAACACGTGCAATCTGGAAGGGTGAACGCCTGTATTCTGAGTCTTCTGTCTAGGCTGGCATTGCGCATATATCCCAATCAGACGAGGGACCCGGATGCCTACCTGGGAATTCTCGGGATGAGTGTTCACTTATAGGCTAAAGCATGTCTTCATATGTTATTAGAATTTAGAATCTTTGATAAGTCAACGTTTTCGTTTATTCGTTTTAATTAATGAATAAATGATTACATTCCTTATATAAACTCTCATTCATTTCATTGTGTCTATTACAGATCATGCCTCCTCGTCACAGCACTCGCAACAACAATGGTGAGAACCACGAAGAAGGTGGTGATAACCATAACCACAACCATGACCAAGCTCCTAACCACAACAACAATGGGGTCGATGCTCAACTGGCTGCGATCATTTCTCAACAAATGGCGCAGCAAATCGCAACTCTGGTTCCCAATTTACTTGCTCAGGTCATCCAATTGAACGGCAACGGGAATGGTCACAACAATGGGAATGGGAATGGAAATGGCAATGGTAATGGACCCCAAGCTTGCACCCTTAAACATTTCAACTCTTGCAACCCTCCAAAGTTCAGCGGTGAAGAAGGAGCTACTGGACTCCTCCAATGGTTTGAGGGTATTGAAAATACCTTCATCAACAGTGAGTGCCCCAACAATCTCAAGGTTCGTTACGCCATGAGTGTTCTCCATAAACGAGCACTCACTTGGTGGAATGAAGAAAAGCGTACTCGTGGGGCCGAGGTTGCTCTTGCTATGACATGGGACCAGGTCAAAGAGATCATGAAGGAGGAGTTCTGTCCTCGCAATGAAGTTAAAAAGCTTGAGGATGAGTTCCACACCTTAGCTCAAGATAGTGGGGAAAATCTTGCCTACAACACCCGCTTTCATGAGCTTAGCTTATTGTTGCCACACAAGGTTACTCCTCTGCCGGTAGCCATCGAGAAGTACATCGGTGGTCTGCCCATGCAAATCCAGGACACTGTTTGGGGTAGAAATCCCGCAACTCTGGAAGAGGCCAAACGTCTAGCGGCCACTCTTACTGATAATCATGTGAAGAACGGTACTCTCGTTCGCAAGGGCACCAAGAAGACTGTTGCCAAAGACACTCCACAGCCTGCAATTGAAGTCAAGCCTGAGACCTCAAGCAACAAGAAGCGCAAGGCTAGAAACTATATGGTTGCTGCTACTCCACCTGCTGCCCAAAACCCAGCCAAGAAACCATACACCGGACCTCACCCTTTGTGCAACACTTGCAAGTACCACCATCCCACATAGGTGCCATGCCGATTTTGTACTAAGTGTCAAAGATATGGTCACCTGGTGAACGTCTGTCGATCTCCTGCTGCCCAAGACAACAACAACCCAGCTCCCAACCAACAAAACAACAGGCCTACTTGTGGTCAATGCTACGAGTGTGGTAACCCTAATCACTACATCAACAACTGCCCTAACCGTAACCGTAACCAAAACCAAAATCAGAACCAAAACCAAAACCAAAACCAAAACCAGAACCGCAACCAGAACCAAGGTGCTCGAGGTCGCGCCTACAATCTCAACGCTAATCAGGCTCGTGACAACAACGAAGTGGTGAATGGTACGTTTCTCATTAATAACCACTATGCATCCATATTATTTGATTCAGGAGCTGATAAGTCATTCGTGTCACTGAAATTTGAACCTTTACTTAACTTACCCCACACTAATCTAGAAGACCCTTTTGTGGTAGAGGTAGCTAACGGGAAGTCTATTTCGATCGGTTCTATTATTCGTAACTGCTTGTTGAATCTCGATGATCATACCTTCCCTATCGATCTCATTCCCATGCATCTTGGTAGTTTTGATGTTATAGTAGGCATGGACTGGTTGTCAACTCATCGTGCCGAAATTCTGTGCTTCGAGAAAGTCATACGCATTCCTCTCGAATCTGGTGAGATTTTGAAGATCTATGGTGAGAAACCCTGTGGTGAGCTTAAGCTTATGTCTTGTACTACTGCCCAAAAGTACTTACGAAAGGGGTATACAGCCTTCTTAGCTAATGTGATAGAGAAGAAGGACAAAGGCAAAAGTATCCAAGACATTCCTATTATTCGAGACTATCCTGAAGTTTTTCCAGAGGATTTACCTGGGTTGCCTCCTGCTCGACAAGTGGAGTTTCGTATTGATCTTGTTCCTGGTGCTAATCCTATTGCTAAAGCTCCTTATCGTCTTGCACCCTCTGAGATGCAAGAACTTGCTAGTCAATTACAGGAACTTTCTGATAAAGGGTTCATTCGCCCTAGTTCTTCTCCATGGGGAGCCCCTGTCTTATTCGTTAAAAAGAAGGATGGTTCTCTTCGGATGTGTATTGACTACCGTGAACTCAACAAACTCACCATCAAGAACCGTTATCCACTTCCTAGGATTGACGATCTCTTCGATCAACTTCAAGGAGCAACCCACTTCTCAAAGATTGATCTCCGTTCTGGTTATCATCAGCTTAGAGTCCACGATGAAGATATTCCCAAGACAGCTTTTCGCACTCGCTACGGTCACTATGAATTCATGGTTATGCCTTTCGGGTTGACCAATGCTCCCGCAGTATTTATGGATTTGATGAATCGGGTTTGTAGACCCTATCTCGACAAATTCGTGATCGTTTTCATCGATGATATTTTGATTTACTCTAAATCAAAATCCGATCACGAGCAACATCTTCACTCTATCTTGAGTCTCCTAAAGAAAGAACAACTGTACGCCAAGTTCTCCAAATGTGAATTTTGGCTTAAGGAAGTTCAATTTTTGGGACATGTCATTGATATGAACGGAATTCATGTAGATCCTGCAAAAATCGAAGCTGTAAAGAATTGGAGTGTTCCTACCACTCCAACGGAAGTCCGTTCTTTTCTTGGGTTGGCTGGTTATTATCGTCGGTTCATCGCCAATTTCTCCAAGATCGCTGTTCCTCTCACTACCTTAACTCACAAGGGTAAACCCTATGAGTGGGGACCTAAGCAAGAGGAAGCATTTGAAACTCTTAAGCTGAAACTCTGTGAAGCTCCTGTCTTGTCTCTACCTGACGGTAATGATGATTTCGTGGTCTACTGTGATGCATCGAACCAAGGTCTTGGTTGTGTTCTCATGCAACGAGGAAAGGTTATTGCTTATGCGTCTCGACAACTCAAGACTCACGAGAAAAATTATACCACCCATGATCTTGAATTGGGTGCTGTTGTCTTTGCACTCAAGATTTGGAGACATTATCTTTATGGGACCAAATGTGTGGTGTTCACGGACCACAAAAGTCTCCAACATGTCTTCGATCAAAAGAATCTTAACATGAGACAACGACGTTGGGTTGAATTGCTTAACGACTATGATTGCGAAATTCGCTACCATCCTGGCAAGGCGAATGTTGTGGCCGACGCACTTAGTCGTAAAGAGCGTGTCAAACTCCAATGTGCTAGAGTTCGTACTGATCTTCAAGATCGCATTCTCCAGGCTCAACACACCTCAGTCACCCAAGGTAACATGTACGATGAAATGTCTTGTGGTGCTGAAACTCAACTTGAAACCAAACCCGATGGTCTCCTTTATTTCCTTAATCGACT
Source organism: Ambrosia x helenae (assembly GCA_030844895.1). Classification (NCBI taxonomy): domain Eukaryota; kingdom Viridiplantae; phylum Streptophyta; class Magnoliopsida; order Asterales; family Asteraceae; genus Ambrosia; species Ambrosia x helenae. Next base: position 13,438,526 of record CM061230.1, on the reverse strand, counting down.
GTGGATCCCCGACCGTGATGATCTTCGTACTTTTCTCATGAACGAGGCTCATAAGTCTCGTTATTCTATTCATCCTGGAGCTGACAAGATGTACCAAGATCTTCGTTATTCTTATTGGTGGCCTGGTATGAAGAAAGACATTGCTCTATTCGTTGCAAAATGCCTCACTTGTTCCAAGGTTAAGGCTGAACATCAACGACCATCTGGTATGCTTGAACAACCAGAGATTCCTGTCTGGAAATGGGAGAGCATAGCTATGGATTTCATCACCAAACTCCCTCGCACACCCAAAGGTTTTGACAGTATTTGGGTAATCGTCGATCGTTTGACCAAGTCAGCTCACTTTCTACCTATTCGTGAGAAGTATTCTGTGGAAAGGTTGGCAAAGATGTACGTAAGCGAAATCGTATGTCGTCACGGTATACCTTTGGACATTATTTCTGATCGCGATGGTCGTTTCACCTCTCACTTTTGGGGATCTCTACAAGATGCTTTGGGTACCAAGTTGAACCTGAGCACTGCTTATCACCCTCAAACGGATGGTCAGACTGAACGAACCATCCAGACACTTGAGGACATGCTCAGGGCATGTGTCATCGATTTTGGTGGCGCATGGGATTCTCATCTTCCTTTGGTTGAGTTTTCATACAACAACAGTTATCACGCCAGCATTAACATGGCTCCTTTTGAGGCACTCTATGGTCGGAAATGTCGTTCACCTGTCTGTTGGACCGAGGTTGGTGAAGCTCGTATTACTGGACCCGAACTAATCCAGGAAACCACAGACAAAATTCAGCTTATTCAGGATAATCTTCTCAAGGCTAGAAGTCGCCAAAAGAGTTATGCTGATAAACGTCGTAAACCCTTGGAATTTCAAGTTGGGGACCTTGTGCTACTTAAGGTATCCCCTTGGAAAGGAGTTATTCGTTTCGGTAGAAAGGGAAAGCTAGCTCCTCGTTACGTAGGCCCCTTCAAAATTCTTGACAGAGTTGGAAAAGTGGCTTACAAGCTTGATCTTCCACCTGAGCTAAGCAATGTTCATCCGACCTTCCATGTTTCGAATCTCAAGAAATGCTTAGCAGATGAGAACCTTCATGTTCCTCTTGAGGACGTGCAAATCGATGAAAGCATGCACATTATCGAGAAACCCGTCGAAATTGTTGACACTGGAGTCAAGAAACTCAAGCGCAGTCGTATTCCGATCGTTAAGGTTCGTTGGGAATCTAAACGAGGCCCAGAGTTGACTTGGGAACGTAAAGACCAGATGAAGTCGAAGTATCCACATCTTTTTCCACCAGACTCTCCAACTCCAACTTCGGGACGAAGTTCCTAAAAGTAGGGGAGACTGTAACATTACGCAATTAATACTTGTACGTTACGCATTGACATTAATAAAAAACGTCAAGTTTCATTTTATACTTCGCATTTATTATTTTTGTCGCGATTATGGAACCCTAATACTATATATAATATTATATATATGTGTGTTATTGTATAATTGTATCAAAAAAAATAAATTGCCTTGGCCGGGATTCGAACCCGCGCCAAAGGCCGGGCCACACCTACACTAATGCACAAACCAACTGGGCTAGCCATCTTATTTGATAAAACCCAGACGCATATTACTTTTATACACACATTAAAACTCCCACAGTTGACAAGGAAAGTCAACTGTGGGATTCCTTGATGATCAATCCATTGATTTAACGCGTAATCGAGCTATTATTGGTAAATTCGTGCATTGACCGGCCCAATCCAACACATTTACACGTCAATAACACACCAATTGTTGACTTTTTATTCAATTTGACGCGTATGTATTCAATTATAAGTCAAACCTTCCAATTAACCCTAACCCTAATCATCAGTATAAATTGATGGTCTGCGAAGCTTAACAAATCGCTCACAACTCTCTCTCAATCTCTATTTCTCTCTAATTCACTCAGATTATTGCAATTTTGTTCGTGGTTTGACTTTCTCTTTGACCCGTCTGTTAACATCAATACCACACTGTGAGTACGTTTAGTTTTGTGGGATTTATTCATCGGCTATCAGACAACAATAGCCCTAACATTAATCGGGCTAATGTTGTCTGAATCATTCAATTGTAAATTCTAGGGTTCGTCGTTTATTATTTGGGGATAAACTTGGTTCTGCTTCGTGTATTTAATTATTTTGAGATCAGAACCATCACAACCACCGGCCTAGGCCAAGTGGTTGTGACTCTGGCCCTCCACAGAGGTCACCCGGGTTCGAGTCCCGGCTCTGACCGGTTTTTGCTCTTTTATTTTCTTTTCTTTTTAAACAAACAATTACATTATATATATATATAATAAATCCTTTTAATCATTTAAATTCTTTTTAAAATATCAAAACTATTTTATAAATTCTAAAAAAATTATAATTGTTTAAGCTGATATAAAAGTTTTAATTGTAATTTTTATTTTTCAGAAATTCATTTATTTAATAATTATAATAATTAAATCATTTTTATACAATTATATTTATAAAAATCCATTTATATATCAAAACAGTATTATTAAATTCCCCAAAAATTATCCTAACTTTTTATAAAGTTAAACTTTACTGAAATAATTTTTAAATCAGTAAAATCATTTATTTTATATTTTTAATCAATTTTTGTTAGATTTAATCATATTTAATTCATAATAAATCCAATTTTCATCATTTTTGCACCAAAATTGTATACAAATTATTTTTAATCATTTAGAACAGAAATATGATTTTTAAAATAAGAATTCTTTAATTTTAATATTTTTGAATATTAAAGTTAATAATTGGCTATTTATAAATAAATAGATTTAAAAATCTATTTTAAATGAAATAATTTTATAAAAATTATTTTATTGCTTCAAACACTTTAATGTGCTCACTCAAAATTCAAATTTTATAAAAAGACTATCTTTCATTAATTATCCAATTTTCCTTTATTAATTAAGCATTTTAATTTAAATTTCAACAATTGATTATCCCCAAATCGAAACCCTAGGATACATTTATTAGTTAATTAGACTTAGACTTATTATATATTACCTTATTATAGGGTGATATTTGGAATCACTTTGGGCAACACAATTATTTCATATTTCCAACAAGTTTAACATTTGCTAAGGTGAGTTTACATAGCCCCTTTTATTTATCACCATTTTTGGGGTGAAACATGTTATAACATTTTCATTGCAATTCAATCATCAATGTGTCTATGTGTTTTCTATGTTGCATATTGTCTTGAGCATGATTAGAGTAAGCACCATTCTAGCATAATCATTAACATTGATCAGCCGACGGTATACATTGATAGATCTATTGGACTGACAATCCCACCCGGATACGTGCCTCCTACAAAGGTTACGTGGGTGTTTGTTATCGCATAACATATTCATTGGGACCATAAGTGTATGGTATGTATCATTTTATAACAGTCAGCAGGGTTGATTATGCACTCGATTTATTTCTAATATGTTCTCACATATGGGCTAGATTAACATGACACATGAATTGCACAACATTTTATTCATTTTATCATCAAAAACCTATGTAATTCTCACCAACTTATGTTGACCCAAAATACTTTCAAAATTAACATGTTTCAGGTAACAATGAAGCTGAGGCTTGAGTTAGCATGAGGATTTTCTTGAAGTTTATTTGAAGTTCTTTTGAAGTTGCTATTTGATGTTATGTATTTGAATTCTTAGACATTATTTCACATTTTGGATATTTATGTTTGAATAAATTATTTAAAATTTATGTTATACCATGTGCTACTGAAAACAATCATCAATACGTGGCACCCCGATGTTTCCGCCATCGGTTGGGGTGTTACAGATTGGTATCAGAGCCTTGGTTATAGGGAATTAGGTTATTAGAAATAATCTAGACTATAACCTTAGGGACTAAAACAGTACTTGCTTCTCCTACTTGAAACCCTAATTGCTTCCCTAATCCTATCCTTATCCTATGCCTTATAACCCTAAACCTACATGTGACTACTCTTAATTGTCTGCTGCAATCCTGATCCATCATTAGATTTATAGGACAAAATCCTCAGGTTTAACCTGAACCCCCTTGAGATCTCGTCGAAGTTCTAGATTTTAATAACGAACACGTGCAATCTGGAAGGGTGAACGCCTGTATTCTGAGTCTTCTGTCTAGGCTGGCATTGCGCATATATCCCAATCAGACGAGGGACCCGGATGCCTACCTGGGAATTCTCGGGATGAGTGTTCACTTATAGGCTAAAGCATGTCTTCATATGTTATTAGAATTTAGAATCTTTGATAAGTCAACGTTTTCGTTTATTCGTTTTAATTAATGAATAAATGATTACATTCCTTATATAAACTCTCATTCATTTCATTGTGTCTATTACAGATCATGCCTCCTCGTCGCAGCACTCGCAACAATAATGGTGAGAACCACGAAGAAGGTGGTGATAACCATAACCACAACCATGACCAAGCTCCTAACCACAACAACAATGGGGTCGATGCTCAACTGGCTGCGATCATTTCTCAACAAATGGCGCAGCAAATCGCAACTCTGGTTCCCAATTTACTTGCTCAGGTCATCCAATTGAACGGCAACGGGAATGGTCACAACAATGGGAATGGGAATGGAAATGGCAATGGTAATGGACCCCAAGCTTGCACCCTTAAACATTTCAACTCTTGCAACCCTCCAAAGTTCAGCGGTGAAGAAGGAGCTACTGGACTCCTCCAATGGTTTGAGGGTATTGAAAATACCTTCATCAACAGTGAGTGCCCCAACAATCTCAAGGTTCGTTACGCCATGAGTGTTCTCCATAAACGAGCACTCACTTGGTGGAATGAAGAAAAGCGTACTCGTGGGGCCGAGGTTGCTCTTGCTATGACATGGGACCAGGTCAAAGAGATCATGAAGGAGGAGTTCTGTCCTCGCAATGAAGTTAAAAAGCTTGAGGATGAGTTCCACACCTTAGCTCAAGATAGTGGGGAAAATCTTGCCTACAACACCCGCTTTCATGAGCTTAGCTTATTGTTGCCACACAAGGTTACTCCTCTGCCGTAGCCATCGAGAAGTACATCGGTGGTCTGCCCATGCAAATCCAGGACACTGTTTGGGGTAGAAATCCCGCAACTCTGGAAGAGGCCAAACGTCTAGCGGCCACTCTTACTGATAATCATGTGAAGAACGGTACTCTCGTTCGCAAGGGCACCAAGAAGACTGTTGCCAAAGACACTCCACAGCCTGCAATTGAAGTCAAGCCTGAGACCTCAAGCAACAAGAAGCGCAAGGCTAGAAACTATATGGTTGCTGCTACTCCACCTGCTGCCCAAAACCCAGCCAAGAAACCATACACCGGACCTCACCCTTTGTGCAACACTTGCAAGTACCACCATCCCACACAGGTGCCATGCCGATTTTGTACTAAGTGTCAAAGATATGGTCACCTGGTGAACGTCTGTCGATCTCCTGCTGCCCAAGACAACAACAACCCAGCTCCCAACCAACAAAACAACAGGCCTACTCGTGGTCAATGCTACGAGTGTGGTAACCCTAATCACTACATCAACAACTGCCCTAACCGTAACCGTAACCAAAACCAAAATCAGAACCAAAACCAAAACCAAAACCAAAACCAGAACCGCAACCAGAACCAAGGTGCTCGAGGTCGCGCCTACAATCTCAACGCTAATCAGGCTCGTGACAACAACGAAGTGGTGAATGGTACGTTTCTCATTAATAACCACTATGCATCCATATTATTTGATTCAGGAGCTGATAAGTCATTCGTGTCACTGAAATTTGAACCTTTACTTAACTTACCCCACACTAATCTAGAAGACCCTTTTGTGGTAGAGGTAGCTAACGGGAAGTCTATTTCGATCGGTTCTATTATTCGTAACTGCTTGTTGAATCTCGATGATCATACCTTCCCTATCGATCTCATTCCCATGCATCTTGGTAGTTTTGATGTTATAGTAGGCATGGACTGGTTGTCAACTCATCGTGCCGAAATTCTGTGCTTCGAGAAAGTCATACGCATTCCTCTCGAATCTGGTGAGATTTTGAAGATCTATGGTGAGAAACCCTGTGGTGAGCTTAAGCTTATGTCTTGTACTACTGCCCAAAAGTACTTACGAAAGGGGTATACAGCCTTCTTAGCTAATGTGATAGAGAAGAAGGACAAAGGCAAAAGTATCCAAGACATTCCTATTATTCGAGACTATCCTGAAGTTTTTCCAGAGGATTTACCTGGGTTGCCTCCTGCTCGACAAGTGGAGTTTCGTATTGATCTTGTTCCTGGTGCTAATCCTATTGCTAAAGCTCCTTATCGTCTTGCACCCTCTGAGATGCAAGAACTTGCTAGTCAATTACAGGAACTTTCTGATAAAGGGTTCATTCGCCCTAGTTCTTCTCCATGGGGAGCCCCTGTCTTATTCGTTAAAAAGAAGGATGGTTCTCTTCGGATGTGTATTGACTACCGTGAACTCAACAAACTCACCATCAAGAACCGTTATCCACTTCCTAGGATTGACGATCTCTTCGATCAACTTCAAGGAGCAACCCACTTCTCAAAGATTGATCTCCGTTCTGGTTATCATCAGCTTAGAGTCCACGATGAAGATATTCCCAAGACAGCTTTTCGCACTCGCTACGGTCACTATGAATTCATGGTTATGCCTTTCGGGTTGACCAATGCTCCCGCAGTATTTATGGATTTGATGAATCGGGTTTGTAGACCCTATCTCGACAAATTCGTGATCGTTTTCATCGATGATATTTTGATTTACTCTAAATCAAAATCCGATCACGAGCAACATCTTCACTCTATCTTGAGTCTCCTAAAGAAAGAACAACTGTACGCCAAGTTCTCCAAATGTGAATTTTGGCTTAAGGAAGTTCAATTTTTGGGACATGTCATTGATATGAACGGAATTCATGTAGATCCTGCAAAAATCGAAGCTGTAAAGAATTGGAGTGTTCCTACCACTCCAACGGAAGTCCGTTCTTTTCTTGGGTTGGCTGGTTATTATCGTCGGTTCATCGCCAATTTCTCCAAGATCGCTGTTCCTCTCACTACCTTAACTCACAAGGGTAAACCCTATGAGTGGGGACCTAAGCAAGAGGAAGCATTTGAAACTCTTAAGCTGAAACTCTGTGAAGCTCCTGTCTTGTCTCTACCTGACGGTAATGATGATTTCGTGGTCTACTGTGATGCATCGAACCAAGGTCTTGGTTGTGTTCTCATGCAACGAGGAAAGGTTATTGCTTATGCGTCTCGACAACTCAAGACTCACGAGAAAAATTATACCACCCATGATCTTGAATTGGGTGCTGTTGTCTTTGCACTCAAGATTTGGAGACATTATCTTTATGGGACCAAATGTGTGGTGTTCACGGACCACAAAAGTCTCCAACATGTCTTCGATCAAAAGAATCTTAACATGAGACAACGACGTTGGGTTGAATTGCTTAACGACTATGATTGCGAAATTCGCTACCATCCTGGCAAGGCGAATGTTGTGGCCGACGCACTTAGTCGTAAAGAGCGTGTCAAACTCCAATGTGCTAGAGTTCGTACTGATCTTCAAGATCGCATTCTCCAGGCTCAACACACCTCAGTCACCCAAGGTAACATGTACGATGAAATGTCTTGTGGTGCTGAAACTCAACTTGAAACCAAACCCGATGGTCTCCTTTATTTCCTTAATCGACTGTGGATCCCCGACCGTGATGATCTTCGTACTTTTCTCATGAACGAGGCTCATAAGTCTCGTTATTCTATTCATCCTGGAGCTGACAAGATGTACCAAGATCTTCGTTATTCTTATTGGTGGCCTGGTATGAAGAAAGACATTGCTCTATTCGTTGCAAAATGCCTCACTTGTTCCAAGGTTAAGGCTGAACATCAACGACCATCTGGTATGCTTGAACAACCAGAGATTCCTGTCTGGAAATGGGAGAGCATAGCTATGGATTTCATCACCAAACTCCCTCGCACACCCAAAGGTTTTGACAGTATTTGGGTAATCGTCGATCGTTTGACCAAGTCAGCTCACTTTCTACCTATTCGTGAGAAGTATTCTGTGGAAAGGTTGGCAAAGATGTACGTAAGCGAAATCGTATGTCGTCACGGTATACCTTTGGACATTATTTCTGATCGCGATGGTCGTTTCACCTCTCACTTTTGGGGATCTCTACAAGATGCTTTGGGTACCAAGTTGAACCTGAGCACTGCTTATCACCCTCAAACGGATGGTCAGACTGAACGAACCATCCAGACACTTGAGGACATGCTCAGGGCATGTGTCATCGATTTTGGTGGCGCATGGGATTCTCATCTTCCTTTGGTTGAGTTTTCATACAACAACAGTTATCACGCCAGCATTAACATGGCTCCTTTTGAGGCACTCTATGGTCGGAAATGTCGTTCACCTGTCTGTTGGACCGAGGTTGGTGAAGCTCGTATTACTGGACCCGAACTAATCCAGGAAACCACAGACAAAATTCAGCTTATTCAGGATAATCTTCTCAAGGCTAGAAGTCGCCAAAAGAGTTATGCTGATAAACGTCGTAAACCCTTGGAATTTCAAGTTGGGGACCTTGTGCTACTTAAGGTATCCCCTTGGAAAGGAGTTATTCGTTTCGGTAGAAAGGGAAAGCTAGCTCCTCGTTACGTAGGCCCCTTCAAAATTCTTGACAGAGTTGGAAAAGTGGCTTACAAGCTTGATCTTCCACCTGAGCTAAGCAATGTTCATCCGACCTTCCATGTTTCGAATCTCAAGAAATGCTTAGCAGATGAGAACCTTCATGTTCCTCTTGAGGACGTGCAAATCGATGAAAGCATGCACATTATCGAGAAACCCGTCGAAATTGTTGACACTGGAGTCAAGAAACTCAAGCGCAGTCGTATTCCGATCGTTAAGGTTCGTTGGGAATCTAAACGAGGCCCAGAGTTGACTTGGGAACGTAAAGACCAGATGAAGTCGAAGTATCCACATCTTTTTCCACCAGACTCTCCAACTCCAACTTCGGGACGAAGTTCCTAAAAGTAGGGGAGACTGTAACATTACGCAATTAATACTTGTACGTTACGCATTGACATTAATAAAAAACGTCAAGTTTCATTTTATACTTCGCATTTATTATTTTTGTCGCGATTATGGAACCCTAATACTATATATAATATTATATATATGTGTGTTATTGTATAATTGTATCAAAAAAAATAAATTGCCTTGGCCGGGATTCGAACCCGCGCCAAAGGCCGGGCCACACCTACACTAATGCACAAACCAACTGGGCTAGCCATCTTATTTGATAAAACCCAGACGCATATTACTTTTATACACACATTAAAACTCCCACAGTTGACAAGGAAAGTCAACTGTGGGATTCCTTGATGATCAATCCATTGATTTAACGCGTAATCGAGCTATTATTGGTAAATTCGTGCATTGACCGGCCCAATCCAACACATTTACACGTCAATAACACACCAATTGTTGACTTTTTATTCAATTTGACGCGTATGTATTCAATTATAAGTCAAACCTTCCAATTAACCCTAACCCTAATCATCAGTATAAATTGATGGTCTGCGAAGCTTAACAAATCGCTCACAACTCTCTCTCAATCTCTATTTCTCTCTAATTCACTCAGATTATTGCAATTTTGTTCGTGGTTTGACTTTCTCTTTGACCCGTCTGTTAACATCAATACCACACTGTGAGTACGTTTAGTTTTGTGGGATTTATTCATCGGCTATCAGACAACAATAGCCCTAACATTAATCGGGCTAATGTTGTCTGAATCATTCAATTGTAAATTCTAGGGTTCGTCGTTTATTATTTGGGGATAAACTTGGTTCTGCTTCGTGTATTTAATTATTTTGAGATCAGAACCATCACAACCACCGGCCTAGGCCAAGTGGTTGTGACTCTGGCCCTCCACAGAGGTCACCCGGGTTCGAGTCCCGCTCTGACCGGTTTTTGCTCTTTTATTTTCTTTTCTTTTTAAACAAACAATTACATTATATATATATATAATAAATCCTTTTAATCATTTAAATTCTTTTTAAAATATCAAAACTATTTTATAAATTCTAAAAAAATTATAATTGTTTAAGCTGATATAAAAGTTTTAATTGTAATTTTTATTTTTCAGAAATTCATTTATTTAATAATTATAATAATTAAATCATTTTTATACAATTATATTTATAAAAATCCATTTATATATCAAAACAGTATTATTAAATTCCCCAAAAATTATCCTAACTTTTTATAAAGTTAAACTTTACTGAAATAATTTTTAAATCAGTAAAATCATTTATTTTATATTTTTAATCAATTTTTGTTAGATTTAATCATATTTAATTCATAATAAATCCAATTTTCATCATTTTTGCACCAAAATTTTATACAAATTATTTTTAATCATTTAGAACAGAAATATGATTTTTAAAATAAGAATTCTTTAATTTTAATATTTTTGAATATTAAAGTTAATAATTGGCTATTTATAAATAAATAGATTTAAAAATCTATTTTAAATGAAATAATTTTATAAAAATTATTTTATTGCTTCAAACACTTTAATGTGCTCACTCAAAATTCAAATTTTATAAAAAGACTATCTTTCATTAATTATCCAATTTTTCCTTTATTAATTAAGCATTTTAATTTAAATTTCAACAATTGATTATCCCCAAATCGAAACCCTAGGATACATTTATTAGTTAATTAGACTTAGACTTATTATATATTACCTTATTATAGGGTGATATTTGGAATCACTTTGGGCAACACAATTATTTCATATTTCCAACAAGTTTAACATTTGCTAAGGTGAGTTTACATAGCCCCTTTTATTTATCACCATTTTTGGGGTGAAACATGTTATAACATTTTCATTGCAATTCAATCATCAATGTGTCTATGTGTTTTCTATGTTGCATATTGTCTTGAGCATGATTAGAGTAAGCACCATTCTAGCATAATCATTAACATTGATCAGCCGACGGTATACATTGATAGATCTATTGGACTGACAATCCCACCCGGATACGTGCCTCCTACAAAGGTTACGTGGGTGTTTGTTATCGCATAACATATTCATTGGGACCATAAGTGTATGGTATGTATCATTTTATAACAGTCAGCAGGGTTGATTATGCACTCGATTTATTTCTAATATGTTCTCACATATGGGCTAGATTAACATGACACATGAATTGCACAACATTTTATTCATTTTATCATCAAAAACCTATGTAATTCTCACCAACTTATGTTGACCCAAAATACTTTCAAAATTAACATGTTTCAGGTAACAATGAAGCTGAGGCTTGAGTTAGCATGAGGATTTTCTTGAAGTTTATTTGAAGTTCTTTTGAAGTTGCTATTTGATGTTATGTATTTGAATTCTTAGACATTATTTCACATTTTGGATATTTATGTTTGAATAAATTATTTAAAATTTATGTTATACCATGTGCTACTGAAAACAATCATCAATACGTGGCACCCCGATGTTTCCGCCATCGGTTGGGGTGTTACATTTGTTTCTTTGGCCTCGCACGATGATCACATACCCGAAACCCAACCGGCCCCAAGCAAAAAAACCGTCAAAAAGGGGAAAAAACGGGCCCAAGATGACGGTCCTAGTACCAAGGCCGATTCCATTCCTTGGACTCCCATCGAGTTGGAGGCGCTAGCACAAGCTTGGGTTATCGCTTCTACGGACCCAATACTAGGTAAATTTCATATTTTTTTATAAACCTATCGTATATATATATATATATATATATGTATATATTTTTTTTAAAATTTCGTTTTTAATATTTTATAAAAACTAACTTTTTTTTTATATAATTGTAGCAACAAATCGGAAAAGAGGCGGTTTTTGGAACCAAGCTGTTAAGGAATTTTTCAAGTTATTACAACGTGAAGAATACCGTCGGGTTCACTCCGTGAGTACCAAGTGTCGGGACTTGATGACAAAATGTCAAGCTTTTGGGGGTTTTTATCAAAGAGCTTGGAATAATCGTACGTCCGGGCAAAGTGATGAGAATGTGTTGAAGGTGGCTCTTGAAGCATACACCGACAAGCACGGGGCGTTTGGGTACATGAAAGCGTATGAGATTTTGGTGAAGTGTGAAAAGTTCAAACCAGTGCCTAATGAGGTGGAACAAGCGAAGAGGTCTAAAACGAGCGCAACGGGGAGTTATAGTGGTGGTGGGTCGGATGCTCGTTGTACTATCAATATAAACGACGACCCGGAGTTTGAAGACGAGGCTCCACCAAGTGAGAGTGAGAGACCGATTGGTAGGGACCGCGCCAAGAAAGCGGCGGCCTCAAAAGGCAAGGGTGTTGATACCGGCCACGCATCGAGAGATAAGGCGGTGGAAAAAATTGAAGAGTTGCTAAAAAACTTTAACGATTTTAAACAAGAGCAAACGGAGAGGTACTTGGAAAGAAAGAAGGAGAAGGAAGAAGCGGCGGCGAGGGATTTGGCGAGGCTAGAGATGGAAAGGAAGGAGAAAGAAGACGCCGCGGCGAGAGACTTGGCGAGGATAGAGTTGGAAAGGGACCGCCTCAAAATGGAAATGTCGAGACAGGAAACAACGGAATTTGCCTTGATGAGAGAACCTCTCGATAGCCTTGATGAAACGGAACGTGCGGTGGCGGCGAAAATAAAAGACAAAATCGCCAAAAAATGGCTTGGAGGAGCGTTTAATTGATAGTTTTTTTTAATTTTATTTCCGGTTTTTAATGTATTTTCGTTTTTTTTTAATTTTCTATGTAATTTATTTTATGTTTAATGAAATTTTTTTTAATGAAATCTAATTTATAAAATAAATAAAAAATGAAATTAATAAAAAAAGGAAGGGGGAAGGGGGAACCATTTCTCCTACAAGGGGGAGGGGGAAGGGGGAAATGACGTGGCGCTGATGTGGACAAGGGGGAAGGAAGGGGGAAGGGTGACTACACCCCATAGCCTCATAGGCAAACAAAAAGTCCTTTTCCTTTTGACAAACACTTTTTTTTTTTTTTTTTTAACTTATTAACTTTTTGGAAAAGTTATAAGTTATAGGGGGGACGGGGCGCTACCAGAATTGGGCAGGGGTACCTCACTACCAGCACGGTAACACCGCCGCCACCTGTGCTGGTAGGGCTCCCGTGGACCTTTTTCTGGTTCCATCTAACGGGCTGGTAGTGTGGGACGATGCAAACTTTTAGGTAATATTTATTCCTTTTTTGACCGTCTGACTTTCAAACGATCATATTTTTGTGACCGTTTTTAACTTTAGGCTAATTTTTAGTATAAAACCATAGCCAATTTTTATCAATTGGTCATCTTGAACTTGAAAACAAATGGCAAACCAGAATCCAAATCCAAATCCAATCCCGCCCCCGCTAAACCGTGTGCGAGCACCAATCTGGAGATTGGAGGATGAACTCGCCTTGGTGAATAGCTATCTTGATGTTCAAGAGCAAGGAACCGGGGGAAGGCAAAGTTTTTGGAAAGCGGTGGCCACAAGATTCAACGAACAAATGGGTGAAAACACTCGTCCAACGGACGCGATATATGGAAAGTTTATATCGTTAAAGTCGAAGTGCGCAATATTTCAAGAATTATTCGTTAATGCGATGGACGACAATCTGGCTTTAAACACAAATGGGTGGCTTGAAGAAGCCCGTTACCAATACCGAAACCTACACACTGATAACTACCTGAGGGTCGATGTTTGGAGAGCTATGAGAGGGCGTTTTATAATTAAACATTAATTAAACATATTATTAAACGGTTTTATTTACGGTTTTAAATAATGTTTGATGTCATGTATTGATGTTATTTTATGGAATATTATGTAATTTTATTTTATTTAGTTTAATAATATGTTTAATTAATGTTTCTTTAAAAAATAATAAAAAACTAAAGATTTCAGTGAAGTGAATCAGTGGAGTGCTGCCTACAAAAAAGTGTTTCAGTGAAGTAAATCAGTGAAATGATGTGACGGGGCGCTACCAGAATTGGGCAGGGGTACCTCACTACCAGCACGGTAACACCGCCGCCACCCGTGCTGGTAGGGCTCCCGTGGACCTTTTTCTGGTTTCATCTAACGGGCTGGTAGTGTGGGACGGTGCAAACTTTTAGGTAATATTTATTCCTTTTTTGACCGCCTGACTTTCAAATGATCATATTTTTGTGACCGTTTTTAACTTTAGGTTAATTTTTAGCATAAAACCATAGCCAATTTTTATCAATTGGTCATCTTGAACTTGAAAACAAATGGCAAACCAGAATCTAAATCCAAATCCAATCCCGCCCCCGCTAAACCGTGTGCGAGCACAAATCTGGAGCTTGGAGGATGAACTCGCCTTGGTGAATAGCTATCTTGATGTTCAAGAGCAAGGATCCGGGGGAAGGCAAAGTTTTTGGAAAGAGGTGGCTACAAGATTCAACGAACAAATGGGTGAAAACACTCGTCCACCGGACGCGATATATGGAAAGTTTATATCGTTAAAGTCGAAGTGCGCAATATTTCAAGAATTATTCGTTAATGCGATGGACGCCAATCCGGCTTTAAACACAAATGGGTGGCTTGAAGAAGGCCGTAACCAATACCGAAACCTACACACTGATAACTACCCGAGGGTCAAGGTTTGGAGAGCTATGAGAGGGCGTTTTATAATTAAACATTAATTAAACATATTATTAAACGGTTTTATTTACGGTTTTAAATAATGTTTGATGTCATGTATTGATGCTATTTTATGGAATATTATGTAATTTTATTTTATTTAGTTTAATAATATGTTTAATTAATGTTTCTTTAAAAAATAATAAAAAAATAAAGATTTCAGTGAAGTGAATCAGTGGAGTGCTGCTTACAAAAAAGTGTTTCAGTGAAGTAAATCAGTGAAATGATGTGACAGTGTATAATTGGTTAAAATCAATGAAACAAAATGAATAATCTAGGACTAGGAGTGCCCCTTAAGGCCTAAGGAGGTGGAAATAAGGAGAGCCAAACATGCTCTAATAGAAATTAACCCAGTTAGTTTTCTGTCTTATTTTTTGCTAACTAAGACATTTTTTACAAGTCATCTGACAACGTGCATTCTACGTAGGCAGAAAACTAACTGAGTTAATTTCAATTAGTTTTGGTCTAGTGAAATAAAAACCAAGATAAGTTAGGTCTGTTAGATTCCAATTTTCAAGTTGGGATTATTGTCTTCCAACACGACAAAATTGGGATTATTTAATTCCAATTCCCTCATAAAAAAAGATATATGATATATTACTGAATGATATATGATATATTACTGAATGATGAATGATTGAAATATTTTCACTTTAAAGGAAATTTTAAATTTGATAGGTATTTTCAGAAATTTGAAGTTAAAAACCAGAGTTAATTATTATTTGAGTCCCTATGTTTTCGTAATTTTAGCTAGTTGAATCCAAATCCAAAATGTTTAACTATTTGAGCACCTGGTTTTCTAAATTGTAACCATCTGAGTCCAATTTACTAACTTAATCCAATAAATCCGTTAAATTTTTGTGAAAAAGACAAAAATGCCCTCGCAATATAAAAACAAAATAAAAAAGATATTAAACCTAAGAATATATAAACCCAAATTGATATTTTTTAGTTCAGAACTCTAAACATATCCCCTCCCCTCTCTTTCTCTCACCTTTCCTCTCTATCTCACTAAACCTCGACGACCCTCACTCAAACCTCCACTTCCGTCTAGATCTGAAACTCCTACAACCACCACTTTCATCTTCCACCACCGTTCACCTTTGTCTAACATAGAAGACGATGGTCTAGCCCACACTATAAACATCGAAGAATCAAACCACCAACATCGGAGAATTGGATAACGATTTCTCCTCCTCCTCCTCCGACGCTTGAATGGGGTAACAGATCCGTGAGCCTCCAAACAACACCACATTTTCCGTCATCATCATCTGAGTTTATGACGAAACCCTAGCCGTTGATGTCTTTGTATGGTTTAATAATGGTCTGACGGAGAATACGATGCTTTAGGCGGTGAAGATGATGGTCTGACCGGCATATTTAGGTTTAACTTAGGGTATCGAACTAGATGATTGTGGTGGTGGTGGTGGCAGGGTGCTTGTATAGTGTGTGGATTCTGGTGTTGTTAAGTGGTGAAATTAATTTGGGTTTGTAAGTAGATCTTAAGTTGAAGATATTAGATTCTAGCTAAGTGGAGGATGCTGGTGGGGGACCGTGGTGGTGCGATGGGTGTGGTGGTGATGTGATGGGTGAGGTGGTGGTACTGGTGGTTTAGACGAGAGAGACAAAGAGTGAGAGAGAGAAAGTCAAAGATGAGAGAGAGACAAAGATAGTGTGTGTTTGTGCACAACAATAATAATAAAATGTATAAATTAAAGTTTGTGCATCATTGACTTGTAGTTATGTTTAAATGACTAAAATACCCTTATAGTTAACAGGCTTGGTGGATGACGTTAGTAAATTGGACTCAGATTGATATAATTTGAAAAATCAGGTAGTTAAACATTTTAGATTTGGTCTCAACTAGTTAAACCTACTAAAACACATGAATTCAAATAGTAATTAACTCTAAAAGCTATCTAATAAATACTTAAATTAAGGGCCAAAGACCTTTTGGGCCAGCGGCACTTTGTGTCTCTCCAAAAGGGGATACCCGTGTTCAAATCTTGTTGGCAACGATTTTCTTCTAGAAAGCAAGCCACCCAGGCTATGAATAGACATGCCACTAAGCTCGAATACTAGCAATTAAAAAAAAAAATAAAATTAAGGAACTTAAATAAGAGGCGAAGAAAGTTGAGAAATATGCTAAAGCTTGTGAGGAGAACCAACACGTTTTCGTACCCCTGACATTTGATACCTTTGGCTCCCTGGCACCGGAAGCCATCCGTTTCCTGACCAGAGTCCAACGGGTTATTCATAGCAATGTCTCGGCGCCACGAGGGCATGAGTTCGTTCTTAGTAGGTCAGGGTTTGCCATTCAGAAAGGGTTGGCGGCGCAACTTGTTACCCGCTATCTTGATGTAATTTTTCACGGTTATGTGTTAATAAAATTACTAATTATAAATTAAATAAGAAGGAAATTCGGGGATTCGGAGCCATACTTGATGAAATTTTTCAGTAACGAATCCGATTCGGAGCCATACTTGATGAAATTAAAATCCCTTTTAATGCAAGACCATGTTAGTCATGGCTAAATAAAGAAAGCGCCGGCTAAGCCTTCTAGCCGCCTATTAAGTAATGGTTGTCTCAGTAGACGGAGCCGATTTGAAGAGTACCCGTTGATCAAATAGTTTAAAATTGCTAAAATGTGATCTCTATTTTCGAAAATTTTTAGTCAAAGTTGTCTATTTTAGTGATTTTTCCGCAAAAAAAGTGATGTCCAATTTTTTTTGATGGAATCTAAATGTGTGAATCACATAATCCGGCTTGTCAAGATCTTTCGGTATACCTCATGTTGGACCCCTTTGTACCACGTTTTGCTTATCCAATATGAGTCCACTCTTGAACAACTCCTTTTCAACTTTTTAAGTGTGACTAAGTTTGAAAAAGTCTTCAAAGTTCAACTTGTGAACATAGTATTTATAGTCCCCACTAGTAAGTCCATCAAGTCATAACATACACACATAACATTAACAATGAGCAATTGGAAGCTTCTTTTTGCTCTAATCTTTCTTCTTGCTCATGCCACTCAAACACTCTCACAACCTATTGTTTTTCGTGAATACATAGGTGCCAACTTTGCAAACGTCAGATTTTCTGATGTACCCATAAACCCTAACATCCAAGTCCATTTCATCCTCTCTTTCGCTATCGACTTCACTTCAGGTCCGTCCCCAAAACCGACAAACGGTAAGTTTAACGTGTTTTGGGACACGGTTAACCTCAGCCCGACTCAAGTTCTTTCGATCAAACGACAACATCCTAACGTGAAAGTAGCTTTAAGCATTGGAGGTGATAGTGTGAGCAATAAGGCGGTTAACTTCACTGCTTTTTCGATTGATTCGTGGGTATCTAACGCTGTTTCTTCACTCACTAGTGTTATCAAACAGTATAATTTAGATGGAATTGATATCGACTATGAACATTTCCATGCTACACCTAACATCTTTGCAGAGTGCATAGGTCAGCTTGTGAGGACTTTGAAACTCAATCGAGTCATTTCGTTTGCTTCAATCGCGCCATATGATGATGGGGATGTGCAGCAGCATTACATGGCTTTATGGAGGAGTTATGGACGTGTTTTTGAATATGTTAACTTTCAGTTTTATGCATATGATAGGGGTACTACGGTGGCTCAGTTTTTGAGCCATTTTAATAAGCAGTTGTCTAACTACAATGGTGGTAAAGTGTTGGTTAGCTTTAGTACGGATTCGAGTGGCGGGTTGAAGCCTGAAAACGGGTTCTTTACCGCCTGTGAGAGGCTCAGAAGCGAGCGAAAACTAAATGGTATCTTTGTTTGGTCTGCGGATGACTCGAAAGCGAATGGATTTAGGTACGAGAGTCAAGCACAGGCTTTGTTAGCAAAGGCTTAATAGAAGGCATATTAGAGTTATGGGTGCTTTCGAACTAGAATAATAAGTTGGAATGTTTAGATGGTCTTTTGTGTTTGTAGGGTGTGTGAAGATGTGTTGTTATTCGGATTGCTACTGGTTTAATTTGTATGTTACATTTGAGTGTTCATGTCAATTGATTTAGTGAAGTTTATATATATAAGGTGGTTATATTAATAAATGTTGGCCCTCTAACTAATTAGTAAAATCATCTCTAGCTTTAGTTTTACTTATACATGGATGTTTTCAAGATATAGGGAATATGTTTAAGTCTCGCTTAAGTGGATATTACATATAGTTATCACTGTTCCTATTGAATTTAGTTTGAATAATAAAAGTTAATTATAAGGTTATGATTAAAATACTGAATCATGTACATATAGTTCTAAGGCTATGATTATAAAATTCAATCATAGGAGAGATCTATTTGAAACAATATATAGAAGAGTAAATTCCTTTTTGACTCATTATGTTTTGGTGATTTTAATTAGTTGAGTCTATAGTTTTTCGTTTTTAACTCTTTGAGTACTTGGTTAATAATTCTAGAACTATTTGAGTCCAAATTAGTAACATCATCCATATATTCTCTTAAGATTCTGTAAAAAGACAATTATACCCTCTTATTAATTAATAAGATAAAGATATGAGTAGATATATTCTATAACCATCTCTGCATCTAATCTTACCCATCTCTTTCTGTCCCTCTAAACTTACAACTACCACCACGTACCACCACCACGACCACCATCAACAACACCAACATACACCCGCAACAACTACCTCACCTGCAACCACCACCTCTCTTTAACCTCTTTCATCACCCATCCTCTCTCTCCCTTTCTCTAAACCACATCCATCTCGTCACAACCATTAATCTCCACCGCAAACCAGATCTGAAACCATATTTTAAATCGGTTGAAGTGGAAAGGCAGCTAGTTGTGGTGGTTTGAAGGTGGAAGGGGCGAGTTGGTGTTGGTTGGTGACGGAGTGAACAACAGTAGGGAGATGGGAGGAGGTGCAACTGCATTAGGGTTCCGTTATTGTTTGGGGATTATGTTAGCAGGTTAGGGTTTCGAAGTTTTTACCCGTTTTCGTTTGGGAGTTAGGGCTCAGATCCGGATTTGGGGGTTAGGGTTCAGATAGAGGTTGTGCAATGTGGTGGGTGGTTATTGTGTGAAACTAGTGGTGGTGGTGGTGGAAAAGGCGGTGGTTTATGGTGTAGTGGTGGTGGGATGGTCAGGTGGGGGACAGATTGTGTGTGCAGGTGTGTGTGACGTTTGCAGTGGTGGTGGTGAGGTGTAGTGGGGGTGGTGTGGTGGCCATGGTGAGGTGGTGCAGCGGTTTATGGTGGTGGTGGGGGTGTGGTGGTCGGTTGGGGGTAAGGGTGGAGAAGACAAAGTGTGTGCAGGTGTGTGTGAGAGAGTGAGCTTTGTGTGTATGTTATATATATAATATTTATTTTTTATATATTATTAAAATCTTTGTACATTAAAGACCTGTTCATCTATGCATTAAAGAGTTGTACCTACGTATAAAATGACTATAATAGCCTTAACTTTACTGACTTAGTTAACGATGTTACCAAATTGGGCTCAAAGTGTTACAGAATTAAAACATAGGTATTCAGAATGTTAAAAATTAAAACGGACTCAAGTAGTTAAAACCACCATAACACGGGGACTCAAAAAGGAATTTACTCTATATAGAATACGTAAAACAAAAAAATTATGCATTTTTTCATTCTTAGCTTTTTCAAATATTTTAAAATGATAGAAATGCGATTTGTGTGTCTATACACACACACATATACATATACTAGAAAGGTGCTTATGCGATACGGTGGGAACACAAACACTGCAAGGGTGTGCATGGTTCAGTCGGTGCGGTTGTTATCTTCAACCAAAGGTGAAATTGAAGTTATCAGGTTAGACTGTGTTATTAACCAATTGGTTTCCTTAGTCAGTTTGGTTTATGTTAACAATTCAAGTATTGCTAATCTCTAAACATTGTTAATCACGTAACATATCAAATTTTTTTAAATTAAAAGTATAGAAATACTATACTTGAATTAAAGAGAATAATGCTCGTTTTTATAGTGTATTTAAAAAAATAAAAATCGTGGGGCAGTTAGACTATCCCCATTCACAACCCAACATTTCAATAAAAAATAATTTTTCTCTTCTATATACACAACCCAACCCTAACACATATTCACAACCCAACTTAACCTAAAAATAATTTTTTTAAACGAACTTGGTTTTTAATAAAATTTATATCGGGATGTTCACAAAAAAGTTAATAAATACCGTGTATTTAGTTTGTTTTTAAACTTGAATATTATAAGTTATTTAAGTAATTAAGTTAGTGGGGGGTTTATTTGGGTTGCCATTAAGGTTGCCACCTCAAATGGATTGTGAGGACGTTGTAAACTTTGAGTTTTTTAATATTATTTCTCACTCATGATCCTAAGCTAGATCGCCAATGAGAGTAGTCTTAGTTTATTACAAGATGGATAAATGTAACTACTAACTGTTATCTAGATAATGGTTAAAGGAGGGATTAAATCGTAAATAAGATTTGAAAGACTAATTTACCCTCGTCTTAAAGTTGTACTTTATACATTAAACTTAAAAAAGTTTTTAACTTTCGGATATCTTAAAAGTGTTTTTTTTTCCAAATGCACTATAATATAGTATAGGGGGATATTTGGCAAAACTTGCTGGTAGCTGTATCTTTTTAAATATATTTTAGTGTTTGACAGAGTAACTAGAGCTTTTAATAAAAATGTATAAAATGACCAATGTGAACATTAACTAAAAGCTTGTATGCATGTTTTTTTATGATAAAATGAGTATTTATGTCATTTACTCATTAAAAGCTTGTAGCTAGTATGAGTTTTTTTTCTTAAATGCTAGTATTAGTAGCTTTTCAATATAGAGTTTTTTCTTCTAACCTAAAAACTTTAAGCTCATTCAACCAAACTAGGCTTTTTATTGAGTATGAGTTTTTACTTAAAAGTTTGAAGCCTGAAGTTCATAAAAGCTCTTAAAATTTTTTTGCCAAACAACTTCTCAAAGAAAATGTAAAGACTCGATGAAAAAGGTAATTAAGTTATGACTTTAAGTTTAGAAACTTGTTCAAGTTTTAAATCTATCTATACATCTAATAAAATAAACATCCTCAGGTACACTTGGAAATCCCACATTCAAAGTTCAATCATCTCACCTTCATATTGTGCCACATGGCACAACCATGTAATTTATAAAAACTTTAGTTTTTTTTAAATAAAAAATCATTAATTAAATTAAGTTAGGTAATTCATTATGATTATTTTGGTCAAAATCGGTCAAGCATATTAACTACCTTACTCTCTATATATAATTTTTTTAAATAATAATTTAATTGTTGACTCATGAACTTTTTAATTATATACAGAGCATTTTAATAATCATAAGCAAGATATTCAATAGGGTTCTAGGATTCATACACCCCGTGACATCATATTTGGGGTGTATGACGTCACATTCTGGGTATGTGGCAGCTTCTTATTGGTGATAGGTGTGGGCCAGGGTGTATGAATCCTAAAGTAGGGGTGTATAAATCCACAACCCCATTCAATATCATGCATATTGTTTTTGGGTTTAAGAATATGTATTAATAATTATAAGGCAAAAGAACCTCCCAGTAACATTTGAGACCCATGTTCTGAGTTTCATCTTCTCAATCATTTGCCTTTTTATATTATAATTTCTCATAAAAACATGTCGGTGGAAAATGTATAATACTATTCAAAAACCATATCAATACATTTTTCGTGTCATATTAATTAATTCTATCATATCTCACATAACTTGATGGAAAGCAATGCTTCATCCCGTGGTGATGATAGCGATGAGAAAGTGGAGATTTCGTCTAGCGAGATACGTTTTCATATTTCATCTCTGCTTTTGGATTGGTTTCTTTTTCCCTACTCATGAAGGCACGATTCCTCATCTCATTGCCATAGGTAAAACAAATTCAAAATAGAGAAGTTAATGTTTATAACGGATTTGAATATTTTTATTTGTTCGATTTTGTGTTTTTTCATTGCGATGTTATTTCATGTGTTCTTGAGGATCATCTCTTTTTGGATCTTCATCATCAGGAGTGAATGTTTTTTATTGTTCGATTCTAGAATGAATAATGGGTTAGTGTATTCGGATATGGGGCTCCAGTTTGGATCTTTCATTCAAAATTCAAAATCCATGAATTGATTGGAAATTTAAATGAGTTTCCTAGATTGGAGGCTAATAATATGGAATGATTATCATGGGTTTAAAGAGGGGAGTATTTGATGGAAGCTGTTAGCCGAAATTCATTATGTTTTTTTCGGAAATAATATCCCCCCAAAATTCATTTGTGTAGGTTGTTCAAATGGTTTCACTCATGGATCGTCTGCTTAAGTTGGATCAATTCTGCACATACGTTTTTGGTTTGATTTTACAGTTTCGGTTCTAATTATTATGTTATATTCATGCTTTCATAATGAATCGTTTATTGATGGATGAATCATTTAATACACGAGTTTTTTCATCTCGATATACAGGACGAGCGATTATTAGCTTCAATCCCAGATACGGTTCACCTCACAGTAAGAGTTTCTAATCTTTTTTATTTAGTTGTTCATCAATATTTCCCATGCTCATGTTATGAATATTATGTTCAGTTATAGATAACTAATTTCAATTTATGTCCCCCAAAGTGATTTTTATATTATCAATTCAAGTTTTGCTAGGCTTGATTTTAAGTTTAATTTTTGAATCATTAATAATGTATTTTTTTTATTTATGCGTAAATTTTTAAAGATAAAAATGGTTTGGGAAAACAAAGTCTTCAATTTGGGTCGTTTTTAAAAGGTGTTTTTAAAACGCCGTTAGTGGCAATTTGCTAAATATGTCGTGTTCCAAGACTGTTTTTTATGTTCATGCTTTGTATAATGTAGATATTGGTAAATTGAAGATATGTCGCTTTTTTACGTTTTAGTCTTTTTACTTTTTTTAAACAAAAAGCAATAAATGACATGAGAAAGGAAACTGACGTAAATTAGGAACTCATTAAATTTCCTTATTGCATTCAAATTACTTACTTCCTAAATTTAGTGTAATTTATATTGGTAATAAGTTAAATTTCGAATTTTGAATTTCAAAATTCAAAATATTTAAAATCGAATTATACAAAATTTTAAATTTTGAGTTTTGGTTAATAATGGTAAGAAATTACACATACTAATTGTTCTTTTAATTACACATTTAATAAGATTCAAAGTCTCTACATAAGTAGAGTCAACTCTCCAATTAATACATTAATTGATCCTATTAATTGTGCTATATTATTCTAATATTAGTTTAACTTATATTGGTAATAAATTAAATATTGAATTTTGAATTTTCAAATTTCAAATTAAAGTTCGAAATGTTTAAATTCGAATTTGACAAAATTTAAAATTTTGAATTTTGGTTAATAATTGTAAGAAATTACACATACTAATTATATTTTTATTTACATAGTTAATATGATTCAAAGTCCCTACATAAGTTGTGTCAACTCTTATTAATACATTAATTGATCATATTAATTGCCTTTTATTATCCCAATATTAGTTTAACTTATATTGGTATTCAATTAAATAACGAATTATCAATTTCAAATTTTGTTTAATAATGGTAAGAAATTACACATACTAATTATCCTTTTAATTACACATTTTGAATGACTTAATCTTTAAAAAAATAAAATTTTAAATTAAAGTTAATAATGGTAACCATTACATCTATTTATTATATTTAAATTATGATTTCCTAATATATTTAAAATATAAAAATTAATAATTTTGGTTGTAAGTTTCTCAAATTAATTACAAGTAAAACTTAAAATTTTAAAAACTAGAATTTTAAATTATAGATTTCTGTTAAACTTTAAAAATATTTGAATACTAAATGTTCTATTTAACTATATAATTTCATATTTTAATATCTATAATGGTAACAATTAGACTTAATTATAACATTTAATTCGAATTTTGAATGATCTGACTTAAACGGTGTCTTACTTTTAACATTTTATCAGAAATATTTTTTCACTACTACTTATTTTTTACTAGATAATACTCCTCAAATACCATCTGATAACAAGATTCCAGTAAAGTTCTAAAGGCGTCAATTCCCAATATCTGTAACATCACAAAATTTTTCAATTAATTTTTTTTACAATATATATATACATATATATTTATATATTACATTTCTTTTAACATAATAAATAAAAATAATAATTATTGAGACACTAAGGTGCTGTTTGTTTTTTCTGCAGGAAAAGGTCTGCAGTCTGCGGACCACATCTGCAGACATCTGCAGGAGAAGAGGTGGACCAAAGGTCTGCAGTCTGCAAAAAAAAGACTGTTTGTTTGTTAACGTCTGCAGGCTGCTGAAATAAACTTAAATTTAAATAAACTGAGTTTTTACAGCAGTCTGGTGGTAGTGGTGGTGGGTGGACGGTGGTGGTTGTGGACCGTGGTGGGTGGTGGTGGTGGTGGACCGTGGTGGGTGGTGGTGGTGGACCGTGGTGGTGGTGGACCGTGGTGGGTGGTGGTGGTGGACCGTGGTGGTGGTGGACCGTGGCGGTGGTGGGTGGTGGTGGACCGTGGTGGGTGGTGGTAGTGGTGGTGGGTGGACGGTGGTAGGTGGTGGTGGACCGTGGTGGGTGGTGGACCGTGGTGGGTGGTGGTGGTGGTGGACCGTGGTGGTGGTGGACCGTGGTGGGTGGTGGTGGTGGTGGACCGTGGTGGTGGTGGGTGATGGTGGTGGTGGGTGGTGGTAGTGGTGGTGGTGGTGGGTGGACCGTGGTGGTGGTGGACCGTGGTGGTGGTGGGTGGTGGTGGTTGACCGTGGTGGTGATGGACGGTGGTGGTGGTGAACGGTGGTGGTGGAACATGCTAGGTGGTGGTGGTGGGTGGGTGACGGTGGTGGACGGTGGTTGTGGTGGTGGTGGTAGTGGGTGGTGGGTGGTGGTGGTGGTGGTGGGTGGAAGGTGGTGGTGATGGACGGTGGTGGTGGTGGACCGTGGTGGTGGTGGGTGGTGGTGGTGGACGGTGGTGGGTGGTGGTGGTGGTGGACCGTGGTGGTGGTGGACCGTGGTGGTGGGTGACGGTGGTGGTGGTGGTGGTGGTGGGTGAGGAGAAGAGAAGAGGAGAAGACCTTTGAAGACCTTAGAAGACTTTGGTCCAAGTCTGCACCAAGAAGAGGTTAGGAAGAGCTTTTGGAGTGAAATGTCTTCCGAAAAACAAACAGTCTGCCCGCCCCAAACGTCTGCCCGCGTCTGCGCGGCGCAGACAAAAGAGATCAGAAGTGCTTCTAGGAGAAAAACATTTTATACACTATCATTTGACTGTAACAAAAAGACACGGTACAATCATTAACATTGATCAAGCCGCCTGTTTAGATTATAGCGCTATAGGTCTGACAAACCCACCCCCCCACATAAATTCAGGGATGATCGATAACAGTTACACTTTTACTAACTTGCGAGTTAGGTCTCAGTCGACACAAGGTTTGATTGTACAAAAGACGCATTGTTACATGTCGGACTCATATTCTTTCATTACTCATTATTATACTTCAATTATGATTGCTATACAACATATTGTTTTCAACTATTTACAAAACCTATGTATTCTTACCAACTATTTATAGTTGACCCCCCCCATCTTTCCAACTTAACATGTTTCAGGTTTTATTTGCTATTGGAAGTTGTACAAGTCTTGGAACACGTAGGAGCTTTGGACTTAGTTTATATTATTCAAGCTTTTGTAATCTTTACTTGTAAGATGAATTGTAAATTGTTTAATATCATTCAACTTTCATTTAGTACCATGAGCTATTGAACAATCATCACTACGTGACACCTCGATGTTTCCGCTATCGGTTGGGGTGTTACAATATCCGTATGTTTCGCAATGACCATCAATAAAAGCTAAGGAGAGTCTCTATCGAAGGTTGGATTGTATTTAAGAGACTCTGTATTCTCACATGGCCAACTTTATGTCGCATTGTCAAGAGTTAAAAGCAGAGCAGATGTGAAATTACTTATACTAGATGGTGATGGGAATATCAAGACTAAAACAAAAAATGTGGTGTATAAGGAAATATTTAGTGATATTTTAATAAAATGTGTATTCCTTGCTTTTAAATTTTAATAAAATATTTCTACTATATTTTGTTTATAGGTTTTAGCGCTCCAAATAATTATTAGTTGTTGAACCGCGTGTCCACGCGGGCAATAGTCTAATTTATAAAAATATCGAGTGTAGTATAGACTCTAGCAAGTGCCGAGTATCGAACCTTAAGACACGACTTCCCCTACTCAACCTTAAGTTGTTTTTTTAATAAAAGTAAAGATAGAAATGAGAGAGAGCGAGAATGACCGATGTAGAAATCATTATTCAAAAAGAAGTGTTGTTTGGGGATCCGATGAACTTTGGAAAGGATTAATAGTAACTACTTAGTTCAATGGTGCATTCGAGTTTCGCACTTTTGCTTAACTTAGAGTTGCGCAATGTGCATTCTTTAGAGGTGACCGTTTTCGCATAACTAGTTTATGTTCTTGTTATTAAAGTGAGGGTCTCCCAAACCGGTAAGCTCACCTCTAAACAATGAGGGACAGACTGCTCAAGACTGTGTATACCCAACCCCGAAGAATCCACCTCCCAGTGTTGCAATAAAGACATCTAACCACTTAAAACTTTTATGGATAACTTGCCGGCGGCCGGAGCATGGCCGAACAAGCTACCACTTGATATCATAGGTGAGTCGTGACTAACCAGAACACGTGCAACCCCTACTTGAATTAATTAATCTTTCAAAAAGTGATTGGTCTATTACTGATTATGCGGAAATACAGTAATGAAAGAAAATAAAGACCGTTTTCTTTCAACACGGGTTCACCAATTCTCGACTTGTGCTAAATCTATCACGTAGACAATGAAGCTAAGTCGCAAAATCAAGTCTTGGCTTATCACCAGGACTAAGTATAAAGACCGTACCGACCTTAAGTGAGATCTTGATAGTAGAGGATTAAGCCGCTAAGTGTGTATATTTCTATCCACAAATGGGCTAATCACTACTCGCGAGATTAGGTTAGCTTACGAGTGCATGGGTTGTTACACACCATGGGTACACTCATAAGTCCTCCCACTTCCTATCAAAACACCCACAAGACCAAATACTAAGTGATTAGTTAGTTAATTCATCAAACAAAGTTTTAAAGTAGAAAAAATTAGACAAGAATACAAAACACCACTCAACAAATAAAAACTATATAATCCATACCAAAGAAGTCTTCACCCTAGAAACACTCTAGAATCCTAGCCAATGAATGGCATTAAAACATGCACTCTAATTTGGGTGTTTAAAGAACACATAGTAGTAGTTGTTTAATGGATCAGAGAGGGTTTTGGGGATGATTTGAAGTGATCTATCTCAAGCTCTCACTCTAGTAGTGTTTATGGAGTGATCCCAGACTCCAAAGGTCACTTACAAGACCCTAAAAATGGCAAAAATGTGAGAGAGATTCGGGTGGAATGGGATTCCCAAAACGTGGAGTGGAGGGCTATATTTATAGGCAAATCAGCCCCTGCACGTCTGTGCTCAATGTTTGGCACGCCCATGCTTGACAATAGGTACTTTTGCAGAGTCCTTTTGTAGAAGTTGTCCATCTTCAGGAGTTGCACGGTCATGCCAAGGGTTATGGCATGCCCGTGCTTGCTGGTACGTGTAACCGTTTTGTCAGTTTTGGTCAGTTTAAGCCTTGAGGGGCATGTTTGAAAGAGCACGCACGTGCATGTCTGCAAAGCTGACTTTTGCCTTCTGTTGACTTGTTGACCCGGAACAGGTGCACGACCGTGCTGCATCTGAATCAGCTCCAAAAGTATTCAATTCCTTGTCTTTTGTGCCGGTTTTCACTTCTTTTCACTTTCCACCTTCAAGACCTGCAATTATCTTTAAAAGAAGACAAAACGTGATAATACCAAGATAAAAGCATGATTTTTGGTGATAAATAGGTGAAAACACGTGTGTAAAACCTACTAATTTTGAGACACATCACCTGCTACGTCATTACTCGGTGCTGGTTTGACGTAAATCAAAAAGACGTCCTCCGCCTAAGTTAACTTCAACAACCAGGCTGCCATGTCATTACTCGACGTTAGTTTGACGTAGATCCAAAAGACATTCTCCGCTTAAGTTAACTTCAACAACCAGGCCTGCCACGTCATTACTCAGCGCTGGTTTGAGGTAAATCCAAAAGATTTTCTCCGCCTGAGTTAACTTCAACAACAAGGCCTGCCGCATCATCACTAGGCGCTGGATTGACGTAAACTCGAAAAGACGTTCTCCACATGATTCCTCATCAGGGTCACGCTTGACACGTCATCACTCGGCGATCGGTTAACGTAAACTAGAAAAGACATTCTCTGCATGATTCCTTCTCAGGGTCACGCCTGCCACGTCATCAAAGGGCGATACTCTCACATAACAACGGTGACGTCCGCGTCGCTTTTATCTTGATATATGTTAAAATGTTGCAACACTTTTTAGCTTACATTTGACAATAAGCAACATATGGGGCTCCGAATCCTCGCAGATGCGTAGTTACAAATGTGGATGAGCCTTCACCCACCTCACAAGCCTATAGTCCAGTGCCCCGCTAGACCTTTCCGCAAGACCAGGAGAGACACGGGATTGGTGGGACTTGAAGGGGTAGAATCCCAATTCCTAGTGCATATGCGGATCCTACCCACAACATCATCATCATAACACATCCACGGAGAAGAAACCATTCGAAATGGTCAAGTACAAAGAAGATGTCACGTCCCCGCGGAACTCCCTCTGCAGAGCTTAGTCCTCACAGAGATCATACGTGGAGCGCAATCCACCCGCGCGAGACCATGCACTCAACTTAGAAACGGTCTCCCGCGGACTTTCCATAGCCTGACGTGCATTGGACCTGGTCCGCCTTAACGGCGCGCCAACAGGGAAGTTGCAGCCCCCTGAGCCCCACTTGCTGCACTGTTCCCTTGGTGTCAGGCGTCACTTTAGTTAGTCTTCCAGAAGGAGCAAACTGTAGCCACCTGGCACACTCTGACGCAGACAGAAAGATCCGCTTTCCAACCAATGGCAACTCGCCACGTGGACCATTGGTAGGGCGGTACTCCTTTCTCTCTCCTTATCTAGTTTGCTTTATTTAACTCCTAGTCCAAATCTAATTATTTGGATCGAAGGGAAGGCAAGCTTATAACCCGGGCCCAAGCCCCTTGTCGAGGTTGTGGGTAAATGGTCACCGGCCCGCGTAAACTCCTATATATAGGAGGTCTCACCTCCTTCATTCAGATTCGATTCCCTAGAGAATACACTCACATTTACCGGGCCAAACCACCATTTTTGTGTCTGCTATCACGGGTCTTTCGAGACTCTAGGCGGTCGCCTCCTTTCATACGGCCCTTTGTTTATTTACAGGTCACGGATCCAACCTCAGTATGGAGGAAAGGATTATATCCTGCAACAAACACGAGTCGCCACCCCACGAACCTCCTGTGAGGTAAGTATTGTACTCGTTATACCCGTTTCTTCAAACACACGCATAGAGCCATTTTCATCTAACAAAGGTGATAAACCTAGACCAGCAACAATACTTATGACTCAAAGTTGCTTCATTTTTAGTAAGCTAAATTACTAGATCGGCCCAATGATCAGTTCCCATTAGCCTAATTAACTTGACGTGCATAAAAGAACAAAACAAAAGCACGTCTAGATAAGAATGCTTAGTTGATGGATAAGGCTACTGGGTATGGAGACGGAGAGATGACCTTCCATATAGGAAATCATGTCAGTGGGGACCAAATATTAAGAAGGAAGACCACCCAAGGGGGCGGTGTGCTCCGTCCAAGACAACCCAAACAGTGGCGAAGCTTGACCCGAAGGTTCGGGGGGTCGGAAGTCGTCGGAGGGTCGGAAGTCACTAGTTTCGGGGGGTCGAAAACCAATTTCGGGGGGTCGAAACCCTATATTTCCAAAATTTTCTATACGAATACTATATAATCGGAACTTCTGCGCGAAAATTCGGGGGGTCGGCCGCCCCCGCCCGCCCCAACAAAGCTGCGCCACTGAACCCAAAACCAGCCTCCCCATTGGTCCCCATATTAAAAAAATGGATTAATTTGGCTCGTTCCGCAATGACGAAGGTATGTTGTTCGGAACGTAGTCCCGGGACAGCAGTCTTTTTTCAGTTGTATATATACATGTATACATAGTTTTTCGGGTGACATCAATGATTTTTTAATGGTGACTACATTAGACCCAACCCAATCTAGTTAAATGAGCTCAACTATCTATACCACTATATAGTGAGTTCTGGACGAGTAAGAAAGTCATTTTACAATCACCTATATGGGTAAAATTGTAATTTTATTATATTAACAAGACAATTTTAATGCAACTATTAAATAACTTTGTAGTAATTAAAAACAATAATTAACTTATGCTTTTTATTTTAATTTAAATTTATTATAACTTATATAAATACATCTCCCTTGTGGTTAAAATAGTAACTTGATAACGGAACAAGTTTTAAACCTGTATGAACAACCACTTACAGTATACCATGAGTAAGACGCGACTCTTGGATTCTTTTAATACGCCAATTCTGATAACCCGCATCTTTGTCTTTTCAATTTCCCTCACTCTCAAGACCAATTGAATGGGATTCAAAGCAAAATTCAAAGTGGGGCGAATCCCAATCGATCGCGAATTGAAGGAGTAATTACCCTCACATTAAAGACATGAATTTAATCGGCCCATTCGTTTTAATCGTTCATTCTTATTTTTCCGAAACCAGCACACTTCGATTTGATCGTCTTTCTTCCCCTTCTTCTTCCAAACATACGAACTTCAATTCAATCGTTATTCGTGTGTAACCATTCAGAAAGTATTGAAGGAGGCCATGGGAGGATCGATTGGTACACAACAAGCTTGAATCAAGTTACAGGTTACTTACTTCCGTTGTTTTTTAATCAGGTTTTTATTTTAAGTTATTGTTAGGATTTTCAGCTCGATCAATGTACTCTGTACTGTATGTCGAAACATTACTTTTTGCTTATATTCAGTAGACATTGGTTGGTGGCTAAACATATACAATGTGTGAATGGGTGCCTGCATCATCAAAAAGAAATAAGGTATTAAATGTTGTCTATCTGCTCGTATTATGAACTATATGGAGTTTGAAAAACGAAACAATTTTCAAAGGCGGAAACGTCTCCATATACAAGGCGGTTGAAGAGATAAAGGTGACAATACATGAATGGATATTGATCTGACCAAGAATCACAAGCCCAACTTGGGAGGAATGGCGACATTTTGATTTAGTTTTGTCATACTTTATGTATTGTAATTTGCCTCAAACTTTGCTTCATATGTGTGTTTCATTATAGCAACTTGCCATGTTGAACTAGATGTTTTGACGGAATAAAGTTGTCGTTGCCATTCCAAAAAGAAATTTTATTAAATTTCTAATGCCTATTGTGCAACTTCTTAATTTTCTTACTATTGCACTTTTGTTTTCCATTTTTTTGGTCTTGGGCGTGAGCCTTTTTTCTGCCTTGTGCTTAGGAAACATAGATCCCTTATAGTCTTGTGACTATTATCATAACACTATAGGGTAGAGTTAAGTGATGTCAATCAGTCGATGTATGCTTAAGTTAGATGAGGAAAGATGGCATATAGTTAAAAAAACATACATTTGAATGTTATTATTGCTTATGCGTATTATCAACATGATCATATGGATGCTTTAATAGTTCTTTGGAAGTCATGAATTCGGAAATAAAGTTTTTGTCAAGAGGAGTCTAGAAACAAGCAATAATGAGTTCAACTACAAATTATGTCATGTCTAGAAATGACCAACAACATCTACAAATTATGTTACAACCACTATTCTTATGCCATGTATAATCGTTATAACATATGTTACACCCTGAAACAACATATTATGCATCCTCAATCTGACAACCAAATCAAAACACCCCCAAACCTAGCTAACCCCGCCGCAACGCGCGGGTTCCTGCTAGTAATTTTTAAGTAGATAAAAATATAACCTTTTATAAGCCCACTCCACTATTTAGCTCATTACTAACTAAAAACCCAAAAGGAGTGATAATATATGACAATACGTGTGGCTGCCGACTGTTGACTGACAATGGTGGAAGTAGAGGTGTACAAACCAGTTAACCGGTTTTAAAAAAACCGGTTTTTTTTAAAACCGGTTTTTTTTACCTTTAAAAAATCGGTTTTTTTTAATAACCGAACCGGTTTTAAAACCGGTTTTTAACCCAAAAAGCTCAAACCGGTGAAACCGGTTAGGATCGGGTATTAAACCGGTTTAACTTAAAAAACCGGTTTTTTTACTTAAAAAATCGGTTTTTTTTTTAAAAAAATCGGTTTTAAAACCGGTTTTTCTTTGGTGAAGGATAATTGAAAAAAAAACCGGTTTTTTTTTAAGCGGTTTTTTTTTTAAACCGGTTTTTAAAAAACCGGTTTTTTAAAAACCGGTTTCGGTTACAATATAGGTTTTTTTTTAAAAACCGGTTTTTTTGTACACCTCTAGGTGGAAGTATGTGTTTTTTTTTTTAATGACGATGTTTTTTTAATTATTGTATAATATTTTTATTATGTGATCAACCTTATCTGACCTGAACCGTCAAACCGACCCACCTAAAAATATTTATGTCCGGGTCTACAAAATTAGAATGTCTAAAATAGTGACATCATTGGAAAAAATTTCTGGATCCGCCACTGCCTGTTCCCCATGTTCCATTTGAGACGTTGGAGACGAATGACACCCTAAAGGGGCCGTGTAGGCCTTCCGGGACAAGCCAAAACAGCCCGGGGATGAGCCCTACACCCCCACAGCCTAACAAATATAACAAAAGTAGACAATATAACGTATAGGTACGAGGTAACATCATCAGATGAAATCGTTGATAATAACCTTCCAGAATCAAATCAAATCAACATAGCTAAAAACTGGTTATGAGCTAGAATAGTCTTTTTAGTGTTGACCCTTTTGGGCCGGCTTAGCCCATAACACATGAAATATGTTTCCAGTCCACTTTTTAAAGAATAAAACCTGATAACATGAAACAAGTAAGTTTAAGTTTTGTCTAAATGATTTGGTTCGATATCAAGTCAAAATCATGGGCACGTTTCAACAAAACAGGTGATGTTCGTGTTGACATGGCGAAAAGTTGCGTCGTGTTCGAATTCTTGTGCCTCATAACATTTTCTGGTACTTGTCGTGTTCAGGTCTAAGGGCGAAGCATCTTGAGGGCCAGAGGGTGCCCCGGCCCCACCGATTTTTGGCGCAGTGGTGGAATTTTGCGATTTTCATAGGTAAATTTAGTCCGGCTTGAGTCCGGCCCCCACCGATTTGATCTTCCGGCCACTGCCGATCGAAAAAAATTGAGTTCGGCCCCCACCGATTCGAAAACCAAGCTTCGCCACTGTTCAGGTCCGTGACAAGTTTTCAGGTTTGACCCACCAACGCATGCGCCCAACCCATTTAACAACCACATTATATGTGGGCCATGTATAACTTCTAAAAGTAAGTGAACCTGCAATTAGAAACCACTATGCGTTCGTATTACTTGAGACGATATTGTTAATGTATGAAAAGGAGGCACTTTATAGCTTAAGGAAATAAAAGTACGAACTTCTTATTATGAAGAAAATGATTTACTAAAATACTAAACGACTTGAAGATAGTAACAATATGAGATTATTAGATAAAACAGTGATGTTTGGCAAGTGATTTACAAAAAAAGCTCCCTTTGTCCAAAAAGGAAATTGGTCACCGAAGGGAACACTTTCATAATAGTTATCAAAATAGTTCACCAACAAAAAAGAGTTAGCTTTAAATTTAATAGGTATTTAGGAACCATACACTATTTGATTAGGAATGATACACTCTGGTCCACGTCACACACCAATAGAGGCTGCCACATACCCTAGAATATGATGTCACACACCCCAAATGTGATGTCACATGGTGTATGAATCCTAAAACCCATTTAATAAGGTTAATTATAATAAGAGTTGAGACACAGTGGAACAAAAAGACAGGGCCAGCTTTTAGGAAAAAAAGAAAAGAAAATAGTCATTCTCTTTATACCTATAATATTTTTGTGTGTATATAGCTGATTACCTCGGGAGGGTTTCGGGGTTGAAAAATCTAATTTTACGTGATAACCTATTGCAAATGGCTCAAGTTAACTAACCACAAAATCTCTTAATCATTGCATGTTCATAGTATTCTAATCAGTAATAACTCATATTCCCTAATCTAAAACTTAATCATTAATCATCTAAAGAATCACTTATGTAAGCTGCAACTATTAAAAAACTCATCACATCTCTCTAATTTATCACATTCTAATGGCTCTTATAATTCCTAACCTAATCAACTAAACAAACACTTAAGTTGGAAGTTGTAACCATTGCATCTCATTATGCCATGTGGCATAATCAAGAGATGGTTGAGGCCACAATTGAACGCCACGACAGCAACTATCAATTCTTCTTGGGAGCGTCCCGGGGTTGAAAAATATAACCATTCTAATAATACTAATACTAATAGTAATAATTATTACTCTTGTAATTAAATAAATAAAAAAATAACCTTGCTATAAGCTGACACCATGTGTTGCAGTGTTGCGCGATTCTTTCTCCTAGCTTCTCTTGATGAAGTATACCTAGTAAATTCCAATGATAACATGGCGATTGAGTTGATTTTCAACATCGTAGATAAGAACCTGGTTTAAAAGAAAAAACCTGATTAATGAATAACATGAACACTTTGTGTGTTTTTTTTCTGTATGAACGAAACCCCACAAAAAATAGTCGATTTTTTCTCCGTTTTTTATATAGTATTATGGTACTCGTTGGAAAGATAATAAAACGCTCGTTAATTTGTTGTAATTTTTTTCTTTAAAAAATCCCGTATATAAAAGATATAAACGTTTAAAAATTATGGGAGAAAATATGAGAGATAAAATTTTAAATTTATTTTTAAATTCTTTTTTACTAAAATAACTCAATTTAATTAAAAATGGAAATAATTCAAAAACACCAAAAACACTCAATTATTAAGCCACGTGGGACTCTCAAGGAGAGATTGAGGCCCCCATTGCACGCCACGTCAACATATACGTTTTCTTTTATATATATTAACTAGCTTATATCCTGGGAGCGTCCCGGGTTGAGAAATCTAAGTAAAGTTAATAAAATTAGAAGTATCTAAACTATAAAAATGGCATCTATGTATCAACTTACATTAAATATTTTTTTTAAAAAAATATACCAAAAGATCCATTTCACCTTACAACATCAACACCTAAAACAGAATATTAAGATCCCAATCACTTCAAGGGGACAAAGATTGTTTAGCACCAATACATTCAGTCAAATGTCTTTAACTGCATACAATAAGATTTGAGTTATTTCAGAATATGGTAGAAAAAGAAAACATAGCAATTACCTGTTGGAGAGCGTCCCGGGTTGAAATATCTAATATGACATAATAAAAATATCTAATATGACAACATAATTAATGACTTGTCAATCCGTTTTTTATATAGCACTATGGTACCCGTTGGAAAGATAATAAAACGCTCGTTAATTTGGTGTAATTTTTTTTAAAAAATCTCGTATATAAAAGATATTAACGTTTAAAAGTTATGGGATAAAACATTAGAGATAAAAATCTAATTTTGTTTTTAAATTTTAAATTATTATTTTCCTAAAATAAAGCTCTTGCCACATGGGATGACACATGACACACTCAATGAAGAGAATACCCTCTTTGAATGTCATGTCATTAAAATGGCTTTGGTTTATTATATGTATAGATAAGACTAGATTATACCCCGGGAACCTCCCGGGGTTGATAAATCTAATTTGACATATTAATCTTACATATAAAATAGAATGATGCGCTTTACGGTTACATGCATGAAAACTTCGGGTAGCACCTAACCTAAAACAACTAAAAATGTGTCTCCAATATTAACGCCTAACCTTAAACAATGTATAACTCTAATATTAATATCTAACCTAAAACAATGTATAACTCCAATGCTAACGCATGTTGAAAATAGAATTCATATTTACTGAAACATAATTAGTGACTTGCCTATACATGATTAATGATTTACCTGAACACTTTGTGTTGTTTTTTTCCTGTATGAACAGAATCCTACAAAAAAATAGTCGTTTTTTTCTCCGTTTTTTATATAACACTATGGTACTCGTTGGAAAGATAATAAAACGCTCGTTAATTTGGCGTAATTTTTTTCTTTAAAAAATCTCGTATATAAAAATATATTAACGTTTAAAAATTATGGGAGGAAACATAAGAGATAAGAGAGAAAAAAAATCCAATTTTGTTTTTAAATTCTTTTTTCCCTAAAATATCTCAATGCCACATGAGATGACACATGAGACACTCAAAGAAGAGAATGCCTCTTTGAATGCCATGTCATTAAAATGGCTTTGGTTTATTATATGTATAGATAGATATAGATAATAGATAGCCGATGATATAAAGTAAAATCTGTTTTACGTTGTCTATTTTAACAAAAGTCGATCATAATTATATAAATAAAACTTGTGATACATTACTAATCTCTATCTCTACTACCTTATTAAGGAGGAGAGATGGGTAAGAAGGTAATTTCACCATCATTTTAAGATGGCATACAAAAGGTCTCATGCATAAATTTCTAATTTTTACCATTTTCTTCCATATATGCCCTTATGCCCTTATGTACAAGTCACTAATACAAATCAATTGCACCATTCAATACATTTAATTCATGTATTAACTTTTTGTTACCTAGAACCATTACCAAGTAATAGATTAATTCATGTAATTTTTTTTAATGGATTAACTTTTTGTTACTAATGGAATTTGAATTATCACCACAAGAAAAGGCTAAGCCTTATTTAACACTTTGTAACCAGTAGGCTAAAGGCTCGTTGGTTTATGTGTGTAACTAAATATTGCAAATAAAAATCAAGCACGGATCGAATTGGATAAATGACAGTATGGTGTATAAAGTTTTGGCAATTTAAAATGTGAATAAAAATTAAAGGTAATTTCACTTAAATTTTAAGATGACATATCAAAAGCCTCTTTACAAATTTTTATTTTTTTGTCATTTTCTTCCATTTTTGCCCCCATGTACAACTTATAATGCCAATTGCATAATTGTTTAATGCACACTTTATACCCTCTTAGCATGTAACTCCCATTCATAAACACCCATCACACCCCATGTCTACACAATCAATTTACAAATTCACTGGCCTTCAATGAATTCCATCACTTTTCCTATCAATCACCATTCCCCTTAAGTATGCCATTTAATCACCCATTCAATATCCATTATAAAAGGAGGGTTGTCTCTCAAGTTCCAACATACATGCCATACACCTTTGATTCGGAATTCTGAGTTATTCTCTGATATGCTCTAACTCCGCTTGTGCTCCATAGTAAATTAGTAGATTTTGTAGAAATCATATTTTTTGGTGCTCATGTTAGGTTTTGTAAAATCCAAATTCTTTTTTTCTTGTTTGTGTAATTACTTATTTTTTGATTTTCTACTCACTTTTAATTTGGATGTTGTTGTTGGATTTAATTTGTTTGGCGTGCATGCATCGCAGGTTGGATTTATTTCAAAGGATATGTCCAAGTTCATACTTTTTTTTTTTTTTTGCATTGTGTGGAGGTGGTGGAATGGCCTTGTTAGGAATTGTATATGTGTGTAATACACACATCATATCACTTCCAACATGTAACCCCCTCCATTATTACACATCAAAATTAATCAATAACCTCTATTTACTTTGTTTTAATTATAAGTTAATCAATGAAATGTAAATAATATTCGGAGGTAAATAAGGTTTAAAGAAGTTAAAAAGAATTTTAATACCTAATGAATTCTGATTGTAATTAATATTGTAAACTTGAAAGAAAAAAAAAACTAAAATTTGTGAAGATATGGTCCTCTTTGAGACTTTAGTGTTTCATTGTTTTAAGGCATTTATTTGGTTTTAGAGCTTTCCATTTTTAATCATTTTTTAGACGAACTAGATACAGCTAACGTGTGCACTTTTTTTTTTGATGAACACATCAAATGCATGGCATAAATATTGCGGCTATTTGTTTACTGCCTCCACGTATTGAGTTTTTTTCTTTTGTAAACAGGTTTCATCATCCTATAGTTCTTTCAACAATTAAAAATATATTATAGGAAACCCGCCAGGCAAAGTGCACCTAAAAATGTTATCTTATTAAGGAGGAGAGATAGCTAGAATAGTAATTTCACAACCATTTTAAGATGGCATATCAAGAGGCACAAGCATAAATCCCTAACTTTTACCATTTTCTTCCTATTGTGCCCCTATGTACAATATTTGATGGCACATTATAAGTCACTAATACAACTTGTATAATCCTCCCTATCCAAATAAGTAGTAATGTTGAAAAGCAATTGTCTTTTTCAATTAGTTGCAAATCTTTAACAAGTAGGGGTTGAAAGTCCTAAAAATATAGAGGATACACACATACATGCATACATACATATAACTTCTACATTATTTTTTTTATTCATATTAAGCTTTGAATTATATTCCCGCCTTATATTATTGACTCCGCGGCAACGCGCGGGTTCCCCACTAGTTACTATATAAGGGGCTTTGCTTTAGATTCACTATTTATTATAAACTATTAACCCAATAGTAAAAGGTAACCCTATACTCCGGCAATCGTAGAAAGTGCTATGTAGCCCAAACTCATCATCTTCAGTTCTGAGGAAAACCTGCCGTCCGATGGACCACCAGGGGCAGATGTATTAAAGAGGGAGGGGTGCATCCGTTACCCCTCGATTTTTCCGGCGAAGTAGAAGTTTCTTTTTACGTTTTTTTATAAAATGCTATTCCTAAAATAATTTTTTTGTTACCCTTTAAAAAAATTTATGTTACCCTTTAAATAATATTTTTGATACCCCTTAAATAAATTATACGTAAAGTTAAGTCCCATGACCCATTAGTGGAATAATAAGAAAAACCTAATGACCCAACTCTAAACCTTTACTAATTCTGATTCCCTTCCCCCAAACCTACTGTGTCGAAGGCAACAGAAACAAAAACAAAACCCCAAACCATTTTAGCTCAATCAAGCGGTTTCCCTTGTCCCTTGCCGCTGCGCAAATATACAATTGTTAGATGAGATTCTAGGCCTCACAAATGCTTTATCAAAACATCTTCAAAAGAAGAGTCAAGACTTATTAGAAGCGGCTCATTTGATAAATGGAACAAAGCGAGCATTGAATCATCTAAGACAAAACGGGTTTAATCAAATGTTGGCTAGGTGGCATCTTTTTGTGAA
This sequence comes from Ambrosia x helenae, assembly GCA_030844895.1. Classification (NCBI taxonomy): domain Eukaryota; kingdom Viridiplantae; phylum Streptophyta; class Magnoliopsida; order Asterales; family Asteraceae; genus Ambrosia; species Ambrosia x helenae. Next base: position 13,398,395 of record CM061230.1, on the reverse strand, counting down.
AAAACAAGATTGCGATGGTAGAAATGACAGATACTTTTCCTAATCAAAGAAATTGAAAGAATGTCGTTACTAATCGGCATTATTTTGAAGTTGAAGTTTTTAATACAGTTTTGGATTTGCAAATTCAAGAACTTGGGAATCGATTCAATGAGGTATCAACTAATTTGATAGAAAATATGTCGGGTTTAAATCCTTGTGATTCGTTTTCTAAGTTTGACATATCTAAGATAGTGGTATTAATTTGCTGAGATGTATCCGAATGATTTTAGTAAAGAGAAAATAGGGTGTCTTTCGGGTGATCTTACGGTGTTTTTATCACACATTAAAGGAAGATAATAAATTTGCAAAATTAAATGGTACGTGTGATCTTGCTCGTGTGATAGTGGAAAATGGGAAACATGAAACTTTTCCTTTGGTTTATCGGGTATTGAAGTTAGTGTTGGTTTAACCGGTTGCAACCACAACCGTTGAAAGGGGCTTTTCGAAAATGAAGCTAATCAAGACGGATTTACGCAATAGAATAGGTGAGGAGTATTTGAACAATGCTGTGGACCACTACTGTAAAACCAATTGGGGTTGAATTCAAACTTGAGACCACTATCCTTCAACCCAAATCTTCACTTTCCTTCCAATGCCAATTGAGCTTTAGCTCGGTTACTACACAAAGTTTTAATATCGTCAAATTTATACAAACAAAATTCACTAACTCAGGTCAATGAAGTCTAACTGAGTCAAACCTTGAATCGAATTCATTAAAACTCTAAAAACCTAAGTTAATATATAGATATATGGCCAAAGGCATTATAGCTCAGCGGTAATTTGGTGGTGGGATAAGACTTAGGCACTATAAGGTCCTGGGTTCGAATCTCACAAAAAGGGGGGTTTTCTCATAATTATGAGTTTCCTCCTGAATTGGTGACTTGGTGGTGGAATATGATCGTGTGGTATCACTGGTGACACGATGATCCTCCAGTTGTCCGTGAGTGATTCCAATTGGCCGTTAATATATATATATATATATATATATATATGTGTGTGTGTGTGTGTGTGTGTGTGTGTTTGATAAATTTTTTAGAAAAGGGGGCCTACAAAGGGGGAGATGAAGCGAGTAAAGAAAGTGGAGCTACCAAGTATTGAACTTGTGAACTCGAATACTTATGCATTCAAATCATATATATACCAATTAACAGGGTGTTTGGGATTGAGTTTGGAAATGCAAAAGTGTTTTTGGTCAGAATTGCTTATTGGCTTATAACTTTTTGAAAATGAGTTTTAAAAAAAAGTGTTTGGATTAGTTTTTGGGATGAGAAACATCAAAAAGTCAATAGATTGTCTTTTTTTTTTAAGTGTTTCTCTTAGCTTATTGTGAATATTGGTTGTATGGGTAATAAATTTCTAATTTTTTTCCAAAAGTCAAAAGCCAAAAGCTAGGATTTCTAACTTTTCAAAAACAGTTTTTTCACCCTTAAAAGTCAAAAGTCAAAACAGAAAGTGCTTTTGAGTTACACAAACAACTTATTAACTTATTAGCTTCTCGAAAAAGCCAATACATCAATAAGTTGTTTTGAAACTCAATCCCAAACACCATCTAAGACTTCTGTTATATATATGTAAAACTTAAATAATATTTTTAGCCCCTTAGAACTATGGACTATGTGTGATCACACACATGTCCCACTCTATGGGTGCCATAGAAAATAAATTTTGGAATTATATGAGTAGTAACCATGTTGCTGCTTATGGTTGGTTGCTACCGATTGACAAAGTTGCCGCTAATAATCTCAAGTTGCTTTTGAAGATCGTTTTTAATGCAACTTTTGGCAATCGATGTAGATCCATTGCCCTAGGGATTGCCCCTCGACCCCACTAGAGATGCCATAGCAATCATGTATCAGGTACACCGTATAGTCATATACTTTTTTTTTTTTTTTGAACGGCAAATTTCTACTCCTTGTGAGACTTGAACTCATGACCTCCTCTTAGGTGTTCCTAGAAGCTTTGCTTCTACCATTGGGCTACCAACCCCCGTATAGTCATATACTTACCTTATATAAATTATTTACTTATTTGGGTAAAATAAATAAAAATTAAAGAATGTAAAAAACAATATGAAAATTAAAAACCCTATTAAACTATCGAACATAAATGAAATTAAACGAACACGTTATCGAACGTTCACGAACATAAACGAACACGTTACCGAACGCTCACAAACATAAACGAACGAATGCGACTTTTGTTCATGTTCGTTCATTTATTAAACGAACAAATACAAACGAACTTACCGCCAAACGGTTCATGTACTGTTCGCTGAAAGTTCAATTTGATTGCAGCCTTAGATATCGGGCCTGCTCATTAGTTATTTAAAACAAATTAAAATATGATAAATTACATACATATTAACAACACCATAAAAATGTCTAAAACATCTTAAATATGTTAATTTCATAACGATATAAATTCCACATGGTCAGTTTAAAATTCATGGGGGCACACAAAGTATATATTTTTCAAATATCCTAAAAGACAAGTTATTTTTTCATGTAATGAAACTTAAAGAATGGACTATTGGTAGACAGGTCAAGTTATTTTACACAGTGTAACAAAAATGAGAAGGACGAGAAGGATACAAAAAACACAATAGATCATGAAATATGACGCAATAAGCCACAAAAATAACACAATGCCGAAAAATATAACACAATGCTGAAGAAAAAGACACAAAGAATTGAAAAATGACACAATGATGAAAATAATAAAAAGACACAATGGTACATATAAAACACAATGATATAACACATATTCTAAAAACTACAAGCTAAAACCTCAAAAAAAACGACGACCTAAAAACTAACATCGTAGGGTTTGATAAGACGGTTCCAATGTCGCTTGAATGAGTTCAATCAGAGTCCGTTTGATACCCTTCCTACGACTTCCTATTTTTCTTTCAATGTGTATTTAATCCTAACCTTAGTAGACTTATTCTTTTTTGGGTAACAGGTATATGTTTCGGGTAATTGGACGTGTATCACGTAGTCTCATACTGTTCCAAATCCATGAAAATTTTCAGAACTAATATACCGTACCTGGTTTTATATATACCCAAGTACTCTAGTCAAATGTTTTAGGTAATCCTATGTTCGTTTCTTTTCCCTCTCTAAACCCTACATGGGGCGTTAGCTTTGAATAATTGTATATGTCACACCTTTTACCTTGTAAAATAACGTACATACCATTGGGGTTGGTGGCCCAATGATAGAAACAAAGCTTCTAGTAACACCTAAGGGGGAGGTCATGGGTTCAAGTCTCACAAGGAATAGAAATTTGTCGTTCAAAAAAAAATAATTAATGTACATCAAAGTTTTGCATATAATCTTTAAACAAATCCTAGTTACTCAGAATGGCTTAATGACACTAATAACACTGAATGATAAGTAGAACAAACCAAAGTATGTGTATTTCATGATTTCCTCAAAAGAAATTCCAAGTGGAAGTGGCAAAGAAATTGAGCCTTTCATAAAGTACAAATTTTAAAGAGATTCAGGAGATTAACTTGTTATGCCCTCCATGTGCTGCATTAACTTTTCCTTTATTAATCTCTCCTATTAGGAAACAAAAAACATAGGGAGATTATGGTAGCTAGGCACTTGCTGTTTCACATTACTTTTCGCCTAATTATTCCTATTTTAGACATGGCCTTTCCACAGTGCTGTATATGGTTTTTAACTTTTTATAGAATCGATCTTGAGTACAAATATCATCACAATGCAAACCAACTAATTGTTTGTCAATCCAACTTTATTTGGTTTTTCAATATTATCAAAAGTTAAAATCACTCCTGTATTTAGGAAAAATAAATCCACTCCTAAAAGACGAAAGAATAAAATATACAATCTTTTTTTTATAGACTAGGTCCGGACACCTGCGATTAACCTAACAAATAAATCACCCTTTTGTCTAAAGAACAGAATGTGACGACCCAACCCAACCCACTGGAGTAAACCCACAACTAAGAAAACCATCTTAGATTAACACGAAACAAAATTTGTCACTGGCGAGACTCCACCACATTACCTTCCATTTTAGAAAGTCAGAGAGCTCTCAAATACCACCTTGATGAACGGTGACTTTCTTTTTTATTATTCTTTATTTTCCTTTTTTATACTATATATATATATATATATATATATATATATATATATTATACTCTTTAAAATAATTTAATTTTTTTACTAATTTGATATTTTTAATAACTTCTGTTCGTTGTTTTTTATTTAAACCATCTAGCTTAATTGATCGAGGGGCCAATATAGCAGCCCGAAATGGAGTCTCCAATGTCCTGCACCCAACCTCTAACGTATTACAACGAACTATTTTAGCTTTTTTTTATATTGAAATGGTTATTATTTTATTTTATGTGTGCTTTTTTTTTTAAATTTATTATTTGTTTTTTTATTGTTCTAGTGTAATTTTATTTATGTTATTTGTATTTTTCATTTATTAGATGTTATTATGCATAATTTTAAATTAATTAATTAAAACATTTTAATTACATAAGTTTAAATTGGAATAATTAAGTTATGTGGAAATCTGGGGCAACACCATGCAACCAAGAGAGATCTAAAAAAACTGAGGAAAAAATTGATGTGACGCTAACGTATCACGCGAAGGAAACGGAGAAGTATGGAACAACTCCTTATGCTATAAGCTCCAAAGTTTAGAATAATATATATATATTCACCAATCACCATTAAGTTAAAAAAATCTATTTTATTACAAAAAGGCCTTTCTAAAGTTCAGTTGGGGATCGTCCGCCGTCCTACATGAAACAACAAGCCATGTGTTTAAGACAAAGTAGGATGCAAAGGTAACCCGTTTTCCCCACTTGTATGGGCCGCCGCTCGGTGGAACTAGGATGAGGGACAATTACCCTAGCTAGTTTTTGATACTCCTATAAAAGTTTGAACACATAATCAGCTAGCTATATAGGTCATAATATCATGATTCACTAACATGATCAAAAGATAAATAATGAAGTTTAAAGTAAAAGATACGCGGCACTCACTTTTGTATTGTAACAATACTATTGTTAATATTATAATATAATATAGCTTACTAGAGTCAAACATGCGCTTCGAAAGACAAAGTAACAAGGGATTTTATGTGAACTTGGAATGTAGTTTTATTAACTTCCCTCATGAGCTCAAGAAGTAACATAGGATGAAAATCAAAGTCTGTGGTCTGGAAGCACGATTAACATAGGACGCGCCGTATTAAGACGCGGTTGTTGTCCGCGACTTTAAGTCTTTATACCGCGACTAAAAGACCCTGTTTTGTACTAGTGAGACTTTGTAACGCGCTTTTTAGTGAAGATCATTGATGGAAATTCACTGACAGATCACCGATGACAATATCATATATGGATCAGGGTTGGAATGTTCACCGATGGAACCCCCATAACCACATCACCAGCAAAACACCGATGATTGTCCTTTGCCGCTTGCAAGCATTATTGACAAATATTCACCGAAGACTATTCTCGATAATCAATCGTTAATGTTAGTTTTTATTAAAAAGGTAAAAATAAAAATAATTTCAACTTTCAGAAAAAAAATAATAATTTGTTGAAATAAAAATAATCTACTTGAAACCTTTTCTAAATTAATATATATATATATATATATATATATATAGAGTAAAGATCAAATACATATAGTTTTTTTTAAGAACTGTGAGAATCAAAGGGGGTAAAAAAAATTTATTTATTTTTTTAGAATTTTTTTTTCCCATGTGCTTAAACATTCTTTCTAGATGAATAATACAAAAAAAAACTTTAAAAAATTTTTTTTTTAGTGTAATTACGTCATTAAGGTAAATACATTAGTTTACACTAGAGTAATTATGTAATTACTCTACACCAAATTTTTTTTTTTAGTTTTCAATACTATAATACATGTTTAACAATATGGGGAAAAAATTTTTTGAAAAAAAAAATTAAAAAAAAAATACCCTCCTTTGATTCTCACAGTTCTTACCAAAAAAACTATTTGTACCGGATCTTTCCCCTATATATATATATATATATATAGATAAGCGTTCCGGTACAAAAGCCTCTTTTTGTGAGAAGGGTAAGAAGGCTTGTGGGAATGACACGTGACACTATTATTTTTTAATCTCAAGGGCATTAAGGTAAATGTATCATTAAGCAAGAATTTGAAAATTTAAATCAATAATCAAAGTTGAGATATTTTTGGGTTTTTAACAAAAACATTAACTGTACATATATAGGCAATTTGCACTTTATTAATTATCTTCACTTTTTTTCAACGGCAAGATAAATGATTATATCATTGTGTTTTACGTTCATTCCAGTGTGTTTTATCATCATCGTCTTAACAAACTAATGTGTTTTATCAACTTTGTGTTTTAACACTATTTGATAAACAAAAAACATCATTTGGATCAAGATCGTTTGCATTCATTCCAGTGTGTTTTATCACTATTATTTCAATTAATTGTGTTTTATTTAGATATATTTTTTTTGGCAACAAGTTATCGGTTTGAAAAGAATATCATATAAACATAAAACACATGATCACGAATCCCACGTCAGCCGGACTATGCTCATGTAAAGCCCTGAGCGAGATGCCGTTCAAAAAAAAGAAACATGATCACGAAGAAGAAGGCTTTTAGACAACTCAAAGATGGGCAAAACACAATTTTCCAAACAGCAAAATAAAAGAAGATGATAACACACAATCCCCAATGGTCAAAACACAAAAACCAACAATCCATTAATCTAATTAAAACACACAATCCTGATCGTTAACACATCATTGTAACCTTTGTTTCATGTCGGATTCAATTTTTGATGATGTGTTTATCTTTTTTTTTTTTTTTTTTTTTTTTTGCTAAATCTGAACCAAGTCTGCAATAATTCTGACCAGTTAAGAAAAAACATATCTCTTTATCAAACCCAAAAAAGACGAAAAAAGGACTCATGCTTTACTAACGTTTTCAAGAAATGTTGTAGATTGAAGAGAAAAGACCATAAAAATCTTACTTATTTTATAATTTGAGGCCAAATCAACCAGGCCTTGATGTTTTGGATCCCAATCTTCTTTGAAAATTATTACACTCTTTGATTTAAACACAAAAGGGTAGGAGGTGTAGAATACTAGAATCATCCAGTCTAGAGGGTAAGTGTTTCATAATTAATGAAAAGAGTTGTTATGGTGTCGTCATCTTTAACTGATAAAACACACCATGATACGATCATTCTGTCTCTTTCTTCTTTATGAGATGTCTTTCACTTTCAGCATAGGAAACAGAGAGGGAGAGAAGAGAGAAGGAGAGAGAAGAAAATAAAATTAAATCCATTGATAATAGAGAGAGATTGCAGTAAATAATATGGAGAGAGACCTTAAATTTAGGATTTTGTTTTAATGATTTTTTTAGTGTTTTGACAACTATACCCTCACAAGCCCCAATTTATTAATTAGATTATAACACAATTTACAATTTTGCCATCCATTTAATCTCAACCATCCATCAACATGATCTAAAGGCCACAATTATTTCTCACCCTTCTCACAAAACACATCTTTTGTACCCTAACTCTACCCTATATATATATATATATATATATATATATATATATATATATAAGTAGAGTAAAGATCAAATACAAAGTGTTTTTTCGGTAAGAACTGTGAGAATCAAAGGGGGTAAAAAAATTTATTTTTTTTTAGAATTTTTTTCCCATGTGCTTAAACATACTTTCTAGATGAATAATACAAAAAAAAAAATTAAAAAAATTTTTAGTCTAATTACGTCATTAAAGTAAATACACTAGTTTACACTAGAGTAATTATGTAATTACTCTACACGTAATTACTCTACACTAATTTTTTTTTTAGTTTTCAATAGTATAATACATGTTTAACAATATGAGAAAAAAATTCGGAAAAAAAAATAAAAAAAAATACCCTCCTTTGATTCTCACAGTTCTTACCAAAAAACAGTTTGTACAGGATCTTTCTCCTATAAAAGTATATAACAATAAATAAAATTATTCATATTCTAATAAATTATTCAAATTAATACCACACGTCATTATCTCCCTTAATTTGTTAATAATAGCAACTGCTAAGGGAGTGCTGAGGGGAGTCCTCGGAAAAGAAAGTGGTGGTGACAAGGAGTGGTCGTACAAAGAACCATGAAGCACGATTGCAAATGTTGAATGTTCCCAAAATCTTTATAATGGATTGATACTGTATTGTACAAAGGTTCGGTTATCTTAGTGGATTATGAAGAAGGCGAGATTGTTGAATGCCTTACAGCTAAACAAATTGTTGAATATATTGTTTAAGATAATTCGAGATGAGGTTGTTGTTGATGAATCTTAGGCCTCATACTCCTCATGGTCCAGGAGTATGGCTTATAATCCTGGACTAAAACTCCTGATCGTTCTGTAGAATGACTTATACTCCTAGACTCGTTCTCTTTCTATGCAAAAACATGTAAAACTTACTAAAACTCCAACGAAACGTTGTCCATCACACGATAAACCTAGCCAACGATTAATATCAACCTATCACCAGCTGGGGACATACACGAAGTGCATTTACAGGGGCAATCGTCATGTAAGTTAAGACCAAATTAGGGACCTTGCCTTATCGACTTTCCTTGTTATTGTCACACCTTCAAATTTCCACTGCGGGGTTTATACCGCTAGGCACATGACATACCAGGATCCCATAGCCATAAGTCATATGAACGAACTCTAAATGCCTAAACCATTTAGTTCGTTTTCAAAAACCAAGTTTAGTTAAGCCGCGGAAGCGTAAACCAAATTTAAACCTTTTAAAACCATGCGCAAAACAACGCGCCCAAATTAAAGCCATATGAAAGAAAATGTAAAAGCATAATATGTAATTTAGGTGTATGCCCAAGACCCCAAATGCAGTGAAGTGTGCAGTGCTTTCTAATCGTGGCACCGAAAGCTAACTACCTGCAAAAGCATGTATATCGTGGGTCAACAAATAATGTTGGTGAGTTCACTAAGTAAAGAAAGTGAGTAAATAAATGCGCTGGTTTCCAAAACCACGTAACCAAGTAAAAGCGTAAGTAATTGAGTTGGTTCCAAAAACCGTGTTGTAACATTTCGCGTTAATAATTGTACGTTATGTATAATCTGGATAAAAACGACAAGTTTTATTATTATTGTTTGCACTTAATTATTTTTGTGGCATTTTGAAACCCTAATACTATAATAATTATTCATAATATATATATATATATATATTAAATATATATTAAACATAATTGTCAAAAATATATGCTGAGGCCGGGGTTCGAACCCGAGACCTCAGCCGGTTCAATTATACACACCCACACAACCAACTGCTCTAGCCATTATACTTGTTATAATCCGGACGCGTTTTAATTATATCATGATTCAGAATTCATCTCAGTTGACTTGGAAAGTCAACTGAGATCAATGACCTTCCAAAAACACAACCATTACTCGTAATTGATCGATGATTGGCATTAACAACGTGATATCCGGCCTGTTCTGACTCATACCCTCGTCAATTAACAATCAATTGTTACCATTTTGATCATTAGATGTGTCAAACATTCAATAGCGATTCAAAGTTTCCAATTCAACGAACCAGACCCGGTCACTATAAATTGAACACCCCCAAACCTGCTACACTCGCCAATCTTCTCCACTCAACCTCCAATTTCTCTTAAAATTTCACTGTTCGTGGGTTTCTGTTCGAGTTTTGACTTCGGGGTTTGACCATTCGTTAGTGTTCGATTAAGCCTTGTAAGTCCGATTTTGATTGTGGGTTTTATTGATCGGCACCCACACAACATAAGCCCTAAGATTAATCGGGTTAATGTTGTGTGGTTGCCCGATTGCAAAATCTAGGGCTCGTATTTGGATTTTGGGGAAGAACACGAATTACTGAAGTTATTTATTTTAAATAAACAGAAACCAAACACAACCACTGGTCTGGACCAAGTGGTTGTGTCTGGTGCCATCTACCTGAGCCACGCGGGTTCGAGTCCCGGCTGTGGCAAAACCCATTTCTTTATTTTTGTTTTTAAACAAACAATCAAATTAATTATATATAATACTTATAATTTTATAAATTCGTTTTAAAATATTAAAACTCTTTTAATAATTCTACAAAAATTATTTTTAGTTAATCTGATGAAAAAGTTTAACTCACAATTTTTAGTTTTCAAAAATTTATTTATTTAATATATATAATAATTAAATCAAATTTATTCTATTATATTTATAAAATTCTATTAAAATATCAAAACAATCTTATAAATTTCCACAAAAATTATTCTGAGTTTTTATAACAATAAAATTTTCTGAAATGATTTTTATTACAGAAAAATCATTTATTTAATATTTTTAATCAATTTTTGTTAGTTTTAATCATAATTAAATCATAATAAATCCAATTTTTAATATTTTTGCACCAAAATTTTATACAAATTATTTCTGATTATTTGGAACAGAAATATAATTTTTAAACTAATAATTATTTAATTTTAGTATTTTTAAATATTAAAGTTAAATTTTGACAATTTGTAATAAATAGATTTAATATTCTATTTTAAAGAAAATAATTTTATAAAAATTATTTTTGTACTTTAAACTCATTATTGTGACCATCCTAAATTCAAATTTTATAAAAAGATTTTTGTCTATTTATTTACTAAATTTCTCTCAATTATCAAACATTTACATTATTAATCAAACAAACAATTATCCCCAAATCCGAAGCCCTAGAACATATACATTTGTAGACTAGATAGACTTAGACATATTTATTACCTTATTATAGGGTGATATTTGGCATTGTTTGGGCAACACACTATTCAATTTTTCAAGAAGTATAACATTTTGCTAAGGTGAGTTTTACATAGCCCCTTTTCTATTTATCACCATTTTTGGGGTGAAACATGTTACAACATCATTTATGCAATTCAATCATCAATGTGTCTATGTGTTTTTCTATGTTGCATTATGTCTTGAACATGACTAGGGTAAGCACAATTCTAGCATAATCATTAACATTGATCAGCCGACGGTATACATTGATAGATCTATTGGACTGACAATCCCACCCGGATACGTGCCTCCTACAAAGGTAGCATGGGTGTTTGTTACTGCAACATAAACGAGTGAACCATGAGCGTATGGGATGTACCACAATACAACAGTCACAAGGGTTGATTATGCACTCGATTTACTTCTAGTATGTTTTCACATATGGACTAGAATTGCCATGACACATGAATTGCACAACAATTTTATTCGATTATCAAAACCTATGTAATTCTCACCAACTTTTGTTGACCCAAAATATTTTCAACTTAACATGTTTCAGGTTCTACTTGCTTGAAGATTTGAATTAATGCTTGAAGATGTGTGCATAGTTTTATTCAATTTGATGTACGAATTCTTGTAGAACAATTGTATGTAATTTATTTAAATCATATAATGAAATTTATTATTTACCATGAGCTACTGAACAATCATCAATATGTGACATCCCGATGTTTCCGCCATCGGTTGGGGTGTTACACATGTAACCACAAGTTCATCGCATGCCATGGGTAGCTAACCCATTCATGATAACTAACACCGATATACCGAACTGCTGATGTACGTGTTGTCACAAAAGTGAGCAGTTTGCCTTGCATCATTGCCTATCAACAATGACAATCTGTTAAGTTATAGTTCACTCCCGCACTCCTCCAAGCCGGTGTGAGGTTTGTCAGACCTAATAGCGCTATCAACTAATAACCCGCTTGCCATAACCCGGCAACTCATTTGGTATGTGAAGGACTTACTGTGATAGAGTTGGTTTAGTTCATCAAGGACACAGTTTGCCAACTAGCAAAACCCGAACCACACAAGGAGTCAAAACCCGACCCACACAAGGAGTCATAGCATCCAACCCGGGATGTGTAAGTAGTCCCAAACCAGACTAGAAAAAGTTAAGTACGTTGTCTCAAACCCGAGACACATAGTTTTAAGAAAAGAGTAGTGAAACTCACCTTAGTATGCAAGCAAGTAAATCCAAACTCCACAGTAGGGTGTGCTACCGACTCCCTAGTACATGTGTCACTAAGTGAGTATATGTGTAATACCATTACACCATATAACCCGTTTGTCCAAGACGTTTAATTGTTCAAAATCGTATAAGTGACACCTAGTGGTTCTACATGCATAAGTAAACCCTACGGACCCGTTGGTGAATATGTTGGTTACCATCAGTTGTACACTTCCTATGCATCTCATATAAGTGTCCATTCAAGTTCATGCCAATAACATACCACATAGGACTCCAAATAGTCACATAAACACATAATACACAATTTGCGTTTTTGGGACAAATTATGCGCCATGAAAACTAATCTGTTTAAAGTACTTAACAAACGAATTAAACTCCCAAATTTCTACTGAATATTATTTGGGATTCATTTGATAACCCATATTTTTGTTTTGTCTCAAAACCAAACACAAAAATCACGAAAATTGTACATCACAGATATGTCCAGAAAGTTTCTACAGCAGGTCAGGTTAGTAGAAAAATTCCCAAAAATCGTGTATTTATCCAAACGGGGTGAATCCACTTGAAAAAGCCAAGTTATTCTAATGTTAACCTACTGTCCAAATTTCATAACTTAATTCCTTGTAAAACTCGAGTTATGATTGTTTAAAGTTGACTCAGTTTGTTAATCCGAAAATCTGATATGACCTTTAATCAAAGAAAATTCCAAAAACTTATCAAACGACATCCAATTTAGATGATTTTGCCCATTCTAAAAAGCTAAGACCATGTAAAACCCATTCATGCAAAGAATCGATCAAAACAATTACTTTCAAGCCACGTAATAGACCCTACAAGTCGACATTCAGATTCTGTCCAGATTCTGATCATGCAATATTATCAATTATATCAAACCCTAGTTGCATATTATCAATCAATAGCACCTAATAATCATCACACAATATCAATAAGAGCCACATCTGATCAAACCCTAATGATACATCATAAACATCATCATTCATAAACCCTAGGAGTCTAAAACATCAAGAACATGCATAATCATGCAACCTATCAATTTCTAATCGCCTAAGATTATCTTTAACCCATTCAATCTTTATAAACTTCAAGTTTTAATCTTTATGAAAAGGTTTCAGACCTGGACAAACTTAGTTATAAGGTTTTATAACATATTTAAGAAGATTAAAATACAAAAGATTGGAGATTATACCGCAAGCCTTTCAAAACAATCAACCGAATGCTCTCCAAGCTTCCCGATCGATGTTCTTGAGCCTTAGCAGGTGTTAGAGGCTGATATTTTCGTAACTAGGTGTAAGGGGGCGATTAGGGTTGAGTTTAGGGGTTGTATGAGGCTTAAAATTGCTTAAATAGAGGTTTAAGGCGGTTGGGGCTCAACAGACACCCGTGAGCGGCCGCGCGTCGTTGTACTGCCCGTTTCCTTCGTTGTACTGCCCGTTTCCTTCAATGTTTTCACTATTTTGGACCATAACAAGTGTAACTCCATGTGTTAAGGCCCCAACCATTCTAATGGTCCATCCATTATGGTTTTTATTAACGTATTCGGTTTAAGTTCACGTAATCACATACAGTTTGCACATAGTTTCACAGAGTATCATAAAAGCACGTAATCGCAATCAATCTCAATCAATTAATTCACAATTACTTAACTTCATTGTTCACCAACGTACGAGGTTCACTAATCATGTATACAGTATGGTAATTTCCCGAATTATCACTTCATGCAGTTATTAACCTATAACTGTGCACCGTGTGTCCTATCTAGCTAACCCTAGTTAAGTAGAATGCAAGGAATGTAACTAGAGTTTAGTTAAAGTGAGAACCTGAAATTGCGGGGTATCACAGTTATGATATTCTGGCACACTTGAAACCGGGTCAACTTATAACCAGTTATATAAAATATAATGTGACGGATTTTGCAAACAATGGTCCTTTGTTTTGATAGAGCAAGACTTTTTTATTTATTTTTATTTTTTTGGTATCGTAAAATACTGCTAGTAGTATTCATCCTTTATTGACGATGGAAAGAGCTAGCTTCACTGTAAGCCATCTCGAATATATTACATGTTGATTTCCAATTCAAATTTGGCCGCATCTTCAAGCTTTGAGCAACTTTGACACCCATCCCATAAACGGTCGTCATCATCTTCTAGCATGTTTGAAAATTTCTCCATAAATGGATTATGACGTTCTCATATACATGATTGTGGGTCATGTATCATGTTATTTACACCAATTTTATTGCAACCGTTTTCATGATCTTCAATTAGATAATAAGCTCGACCTGGCCAATTTTGAGTCACAGAGTTAATGTTTTCATTTGGTGCAACAAAGTTGTATGACTAGGCTTGAAAACCTATTTAACCAAGTGAAACCTCGCATCATCCCTTTTTCCAAATGGTGTAAGTTTCAATAATGAGAACTATGACTTGTAATACAACACACTGTCCCAAAGGTTTAGTTAACTTTTCAATATACCTATCATTGGATGTATTTGTTCGTCCATGCATGATCATTGTTGGTCCTTAGTAACCTACATTTACTAGGTTTGACTATGATTCACTATGGTTAACTTGCATTGACTACGTTAATATGTTATACCGTGATCTATCTATTGTGTTGTAAATTGTAATGAGTCATTACAAGTCATCACGGGTTATAAGGTGTCTTTAATGATCATATATGTCCATTTTCTCCCTATATTTGTCGTGGTCGGCTTACATTAACTGTTTATTCACTATGATTGACCACTTTTGAATATATTTTACATTGTTGTCTAATGTATATTGTGGGTTATTATAAGTCATAACGGGCTATAAATCAGTGATGAAAATGGAAGTGAATTCGCATGGGGCTGCGATGGTTATGACTTTTCATAGTGACCTTTGTTGGGAAGAATATGGAAATCAATTTTCTACATTCCAATCCCCTTTCTTTAAATTTACTAACCAAACATGTTACAATTTTCCAATTCCTACAAATTATATTCCGTTAATCAAACGGGCCCTAAATACTACGCCAGCGTTTAATATGGGACTAGACTAGAACTCACCACTTTGGAAAAATGCCTTAGACTACAAGCCATTTGGTCTTTCGTTTATCTTTATATTATCATAAATTTATCAGAAATTGTAATTAAGTCATTTTTTAATTTTGATGAAATAAGAAGTCAATACTTTCTGCAATATGCTTAATTAAACCATAAAAATTGCATTGCATATATATACCATAAATAATTTATACATGGTGCGGAAAAGAAATAACAAACTAGAGTGGAGCATGTAATTTATAACTCTGAAAAAAAACAAATTTTAAGACAAAATCGACATTCAAAAACTTAGTCAAACTAACCATTGATTAAAGCTCCCAAAAGAACCTTAAAAAATAAGTAAGATTTGGAGCTCCTATTTCTTATGAAGCACACACTAGGCCGGGTTCCATACATCAACTTCTTCTATTATTTGGCCATATTTGACCATATTTGACCATTTCCTTTATGCAAACAAGTTTATAAATCCGGGGTTAGAGGATTTAAGGAAAGAGATTTGGGGGAATTGAATCCATAATATTAGTCATCCAAAAACCATCATATTCTTCATCAAACCCTTCTTGTACGTCTCCTTGATCACTCGAACATTGATGTTCCATTGCCTTCTCGATTTCGTCGTTTCTGGCAAATCTACCACGTATACGAGGTCTACTATCTGCCAATGTTTTCCTGCATACATACTATGAAGAGAAACATAGGTTTGTAAGGTGCCATGTTTATAAATGGAAATTTAAACAACCAATGTTTTGTTAAGGTCTTTTTTTTTTTTTTGGGGGGGGGGGGGGGGCTGATGTGACACATATGTAAGCGTGTTACCTTGATTTTCTTGGTGAAATTACGCTGAGATTTTTTACTTCGGTAACGTTCTATTCTCTCTTTTTTCTCATCAGGTGAGTACCGACAAGCCTTGTTCATGCTTTCGATGATACTGTTGCTTTCACTTGATATCGGACTTTCTGATCGATGAGAGTGACATTGCACCATATTTGTTCCCTGTAACACAATATATTATTAAGTTGTGTTAACAAAAATACTACATATATTCAACACAACAAATTTAACTTTAATATATACAATTATACATATAGTTGGTCACTTTTTCTTAGTGTATTCTTTTTGTCAAGTCCTCATGATTGTGACTAATCATATGTCGCGGGGTTATAATTCTCTACAACAATGATGGGGTATGTCTACATACAAAAGTGAAACAGATGGTTGGCAAGGACATGTACATAAAATATATATAACTAAAAAAATAAATAAAAGAAAGTAATATATGTATCATTATCAATATTCAAGTATCAAACAATGCAAAATCAATGATCATCATTTTAGAATGCCCTCCCTTAAAATATGTAAAGTAAATTATTCTAATATTTTTATATCAAGGTAATCAAAAGGTTAATAAACAAAAACATCCGTAATTAATAATACATAACTATTAGAGTAAGAACTAATTATACGATTAGTCATGTAGTATATCTATATTACGACTTTAATACATATTTATTGAAAACTACACCAGTGATCAATCTGAATATACATACTGAGTTGCGCGCACTCCATCTTTGTTTGCTTGTTGCACTACCCCTTAAACATACTTGTCAAACTTGTCAAATCAGAATGTTTTTTTCTTTCAACTCGAAATACAAAGAAACTACTTGGTTCGATGTTTTTAATAGTGGCGTGTGAAGAAAATTAAGACGGTGGGTACGTTTAACCAACCCCTAAACTTTTAATACCGCAAAATTCTTAATTTTCTGAAAGAAACAAAGAAAAAAAAACCTGTAAATCTTCAGCACTGAAAACCCTCCTCATGGTTGTGTTACACCCTTCAAAGTCTAACAACTCAATAGGGGATGAAATGGGTTGGTTAAAGAACCCATTATTATGGAACTGAGGACTAGCAATTGAATGACTACTTCCGGTCCTTTGAATCATCATGCTTGGAGTACTATAACTCGGTGAGTCATACCCTCCACTACTTGTTGCACACAAAGAATCCAACTCATATGTAGGTGTTGGTGTTAAGTACCCGATAGCGCCATGCGTTGTGACCGAACCCGGCATGGTGAACGAGTCCAGGGAGAAGGAGCTATAGGGGTCATTGTTGTGAGTGTGTCCATACATGGCGTGTGGAGGATCAAGTTGCAACCAAAATGTAAAGGAGTGTGTTGTGTATAGTCGTGGCAAAATGCACCACAAGTTATATAAGCTCTATTATGATGTCAAACATGATGTCATGTGTCATATATAGTTGACTTGTTAGGGGGTTTAATCTATACATTGACCCCAAGAGATTTTTGCCTACTTATTTTCAAGCACTTGGAATAAATGGATTCAAATGATTTGTTTTCATCTTGACAAGTCTTGTTAACGTCCGTTGACATTTTTTCTCTCGTTTACTTTTGTTATTATGACCTTTAAGTTACATCTGCAATATGAAATCTTTGTTGTTTATCTATATAACTAGTGGGATCATTTTCGATCTCGTTCATTACAGTAAAGTATGATACATGCATTCAGCATTGCAATCAACACGTGTTTTACATCAATTAAAAACCATAAAACCGAATACTAGTACTGGTATTGGTGTTGTGCAAACAGTTTCAGTTCGGTTCGTTACGGTACATGTATCGTACAGACACTCGATATAGCTTACGATACCAACAAAATAATCTGTTACGAATATAACTTTGTGTTCAACTAATTTTATACCACTACGTCGAGAAAACTATGAAAACGAATTCGGTATCGGCACCAATGTTGTTTGGTCGGTCTATATTCGGTTTATGATGATAAAAAAAATCAACTATATATGACCCGTTCTAATCGAACTTTTGTCGAATGTACATAATAATAAGCAAATGACCACGGTATATTTAGAATTTTATAAAAAAAAAAAATTATTGTATTACTAAAAACGAAGATGGTAATCTACATCATTTTATAAAAAACTAAACTGATTTTATATGTCGGTACCGATGTTAAAGAAATTAGCCATAAGATTATTTTTTTTAGTACTGTAAACATATATTTAAAAAAAAAACTACATAACGCTTATCAATTATATTAAAAAAAACTACTCGAGCTTGGCTAGATTAAAAACTAAAAAATGAGCCGAGCCTTATCGAACCAGAGCCGAGCTTAAGCCTAAAATAAAGCTCGTGAATTAATCGAGCCCGAGCTCGAGCCTAGCATGTGAGGCTTGTTGGGTTCATCGAGCCTTAATATAATATTAGTTTTATTAATACTTAATAATATTTAATAATATTTACCCCTCATTTAACTTTGTATACTAAACGAGCCTGAGCCCGAACCGAGCTTCATTTATCAAGCTCACTAGCCTATTCTATGTATTATTTTTATTTAGTATATTAGGTAGTAGATAGTAAACGAGCCAAACTCGAGCTTAAGCAATTTCCAACGAGTCAAGCTCAAGCTTTGAAAACAAAGCTTCAATCGAGTCGAGCTCTCAATAGGTTTTTGAGCTCGGGCCCAGCCCGGCTTGTTTGCAACCCTACATTAACACATCAAAAAATATTTCAAATTGTAATCATTTATCATCAATCACCTAATGTGTAGGATAAAGTATAGAATAATTGTAGAATAAAGTTCTCTTTGTGTTGGATATATATAGGATAAATTTTAATACTGTGTACAATAATTTTAGATATGTATAAGATCATTGTTTTCAAGGGTTAGGATCAAATACACAGTGAAAGAAAAATAGGAAGTTGTAGGAAGGGTATCAAACGGACTCCGATCGAACTCATTCAAGCGGCATTGGAATCGTCTTATCGAACCCTACGTCGTTAGTTTTTAGGTCTTCGTTTTTTTGGGGTTTTAGCTTGTAGTTTTTAGAATATGTGTTATATCATTGTGTCTTTTATGTACCATTGTGTCTTTTTCTTATTTTCATCGTTGTGTCATTTTTTCAATTCATTGTGTCTTTTTTCTTCAGCATTGTGTTATATTTTTTGGCACTGTGTTATATTTTGTGGCTCATTGTGTCATATTTGATGATCTATTGTGATTTTTGTATCCTTCTCACCCTTCTCATTTTTTGTAGCCTTTGTAGAATAACTCAGTCAGTAAATAATATCCAAGTTAACCCTTTGACACTTTTAGCCCTTTTATGTTTTTTTTTTTTTTTTTTTTTTTTTTTTTTTTTTTTTTTATCACTAACCAAGTTAACTTTGTTGGAAATTTTATAATTAAATATTATATTAAATGTAATATAATGATTTTTAGTTATAAAGCTAGGTGAATGAGAGATCTAAGCTTTATGTGTGTGGTGGAACTTTAAAGTTGGAGGAATTTGTGCTTGTCCCACATTGGTGGAAATATAAATCATGTGTTGGTTTATATCTAGAATTCTGCAGAGGAATGTATTCCTATACAATAGGACACACCCAGTGGCAGCTAGGAGGGTGGCACTGTGTTATATTTTGTGGCTCATTGTGTCATATTTGATGATCTATTGTGATTTTTGTATCCTTCTCACCCTTTTCATTTTTTGTAGCCTTTGTAGAATAACTCAGTCAGTAAATAATATCCAAGTTAACCCTTTGACACTTTTAGCCCTTTTATGTTTTTTTTTTTTTTTTTTTTTTTTTTTTTTTTATCACTAACCAAGTTAACTTTGTTGGAAATTTTATAATTAAATATTATATTAAATGTAATATAATGATTTTTAGTTATAAAGCTAGGTGAATGAGAGATCTAAGCTTTATGTGTGTGGTGGAACTTTAAAGTTGGAGGAATTTGTGCTTGTCCCACATTGGTGGAAATATAAATCATGTGTTGGTTTATATCTAGAATTCTGCAGAGGAATGTATTCCTATACAATAGGACACACCCAGTGGCAGCTAGGAGGGTGCGAAGCACCCGACGCGCCCGCGCCCGGGCACGGGCTCGGGACCGGGACCGGGACGAGGGCGATGGGCGTAATGTGGCGTTTGGACTGGAGTGGCTCGAGCCTGTGGCCAAGACTGGTTAATTAATGTGGTCAAGTCAAATGAAATGAAATTAATTGTTGAATAATGAGTATTAATACTCATTCCAGATTTAATTTCAATCATTGACCACGTTTGAATTCTAGTCAAACGAAATTAATTCCAGACTTAATTTCGTAATCAATAAGGCGTATTACTAGGCTCGGTTTTGTGACACCTGGCAAATTCGGGTTAACAACGTTGTCTAGATGAAAGTCTACCTTAGCGAGTCACGCGTATATTGTACTTAACTGGGTTAGTTAAGTCGGGTTATGGTTCGGGAACTATTGGTTAGTCTAGAAGATCATTGGATGTTGGTCTAGAGGTTCGTTAGATGTCAGTCCTTAACCAAGTGTACAAACGGTGACGATCGGTAGGATCGTCAGGGCATACGGAACATACGAGTCTCGAGTCCCGGGAATTGGTGAACGAGTGTGAATATGTGTATTTACTTGTGTTATGTGTTTACAATCATTATGTGACTTGTCGGTACATTAATATGTGTTAACATATGTTAAAACGGGGTTCATGTGGTGTGACTGGGAATCATGTGGTGTGACTGGGAATCATGTGGTGTGACTGGGGATCATGTGGTGTGACTGGGGATCATGTGGTGTGACTGGGGTTCATATGGTACGACTGGGACTAATCGCATGACTGTTCATGCGATTAGGCCCAAACGCGTTACTGTTCATGCGATTAGGATTCCTAATCGCGTATAAACCTGCACAATCGCATGGAACGGGCTGGACGACTAGAAACGCCTATAAATACCATACTTAACCTCCTAAACTCAATTAGACAAACCCTAGTCGTCCCATAACCGCCCCAAACACTTAAACAACCTCTGGAAGGCGATTTTGATCAAAAACACAAGGTTTCAAGGTCTAACCATCATCCCTTTACAATTCCAAGGTTTGATTCTCATCCATAACACTTTGTAAACGTTTTTAATAAATCCCTAATGGTCCATACCTGTTCATAAACGAAAAAGCTTTCTGAAAATCGTCAATAATGGTTGTTAATCGGATTATAACTAATATACATGCGTTATGGGTGTGTATGATTAGAAAGATAGGATTTTTATGATTCTTGATGATGATTTGATGTGTTATCATGCTAGGTCAGAATAAATATTGTTAGTATGATGATAGAAATCTCAGTAATTGGATAATAGGGTTATGATTACATGCGTTAATTGAATGTTGCATGCTATGTGTATGTGTTTGGATTGCTTTGGTTGCATGCAGGACTGATTTTATGAGGATGAACGAAGGGTTTTGGGTTAAACATGTTTAGGATAGTGTTTGGGATGATATTGGGTAGTTACACACGCTCTGGATCTGATTTGGAGCGTTAAACGCGCGAAAAACCGGAACAGCATGGTTACAGGCGAGTAGCAATGCTAATCGCCTGTAACTCATGCGATTGGGGTGCTAATCGCCAATAATATCATGTGATTAGCCCCAATCGCCTATAACTTCATGTGATTAGCCCCAATTGCTAGTAAGTTCATGTGATTAGCCCCAATTGCTAGTAAGTTCATGTGATTAGCCCTAAATGCTAATAATTTCATATGGTATAGCCCCAATCGCCTATATTAGTGGCGATTAGGATTCCTAATTGCTAGTTGACTTTCCTAAATGCTAGTTGACTTTTCCTAATCGCGTGTACTGCTGCTGTAAGTGTAAATTAGCATTCCGAGACCCGATTTGACATGTAGTAACATGCTAGGAACCTTGTAACATGTCTAATAACTTGGTAACATATATTTGGATGTATTTCGGTGATACGTGAACTATGTGCTATAACTTGTTGTGTGTTAACGTATGTTAAGTATACTTGCGTTACGGTATGTTTTGGAGCGTAAACATAACACGGGGAGTCTCGGGTCACCAATGGGATGTCGAGTCTTGTACTTTGGGTCAGTTAAACAGTCACGGTATTTTTAAACGAACTTGGTTATGGTCTGGACATCTAGGGACTAATTAACCTGCGGGTTATTAGTCTAAGTACTTGTAACTGTCGTATGTTAGGTCGCCACTGTACGGGACTAACATAGCAGCTGAGTTTACTCGGGATTAGGAGTAAAGCAACTTAAGGTGAGTTTACGGCCCCTCTTTTAAACTGGTTTTATACTTTCGGGGGAGAAAACATGTGTTAAACAACTATTTGGTAACTACTGTCATACTATGGGTTTCTATTGTGTACTACACGATCTTTGGAAGTCCCGGGGGGAACCATGAATGTGCGGGTTTGCACAACGGGGAAATGTGAATAGCGCTATTGGGAGTGACCAACCCCGCTCGTCGACTTGGAGGGTCGGCGGGTGCATATTGTCTCAAACAGGAACAACAGGAACAATTGGAACTTTTCGGGCACAACATCTGGTATTCGTGTTAGTAATGGTTTTCCAATCGTGGTAGTAACAAAACGTACGCCTAGCTAGCGTATACTGGTTTTCTATTTGTTATAGTATGGACAGGTGGACTTGGTACTTGAACTGCAAACCTGTAAACTCACCAGCATTTTTGTGCTGACGTAAACTTTTACATGTTTTCTCAGGTCGCTAAGGTAGCACATGGAACTAGGGCGCACGCGTCTGCACGGCGTCTAGATAGAGTTGCATGATTTCATAAACATTGAACTTTGGTTAATTATGTTGAACTTTATTTTGAATAAGCTTCCGCTGTAAACGGGATTTTAAAACTATGTTTTGGTATTGCATTAATTACATTTAGACTTGTTTATTGTGATCGTTGGTTTGGATCCTGGTTTGTCATGCGCCTCGCGGTAAAACTCCGCAAGTGGATTTTGAGGGTGTGACAGGTTTCGTGTTGACAAGTATAAAGAAAGGCTCGTAATCAAAGGGTATAGACAAAAGGAAGGTCTTGACTACTTTGACACATACTCGCCTGTGACTAGAATAACTTCTATAAGATTGGTGCTTGCAATTGCAGCTTTGAGAAATTTGGAAATACATCAAATGGATGTAAAAACTGCATTTCTGAATGGGGAATTAGAGGAAGAGATTTACATGGAGCAACCTGAGGGTTTCTCTGCTCCGGGCCAAGAAGGCAAAGTATGTAAACTCGTCAAGTCACTATATGGCTTAAAGCAAGCTCCAAAACAATGGCATCAAAAGTTTGACCAAGTTATGCTTAACAGTGGTTTCAAAATAAATGAATGTGACAAGTGTGTCTATGTGAAGGACACTTCTAAAGGTTATGTAATCTTGTGTATTTATGTGGATGACATGCTTATCATTGGGAGTGATGACAAGATGATCAGATCTACTAAAGACATGTTGAAAGCGAGATTTGACATGAAAGACATGGGTCTAGCTGATGTAATTCTTGGAGTGAAGATTATTAGAACCCAAACTGGTCTTGTGTTAAGTCAATCTCATTATGTGGATAAGATCCTTGAGAAGTTTAATTCCAAAGACATAAGTGTGGCTCAAACTCCGATTGATACCTCTCAACATTTATCAAAAAATAGAGGAGAGGGTGTTGCTCAATTGGAGTATTCAAGGATCATTGGCAGTTTGATGTATCTCATGTCATGTACCAGGCCAGACTTAGCATATGCTGTGAGCAGGCTAAGTAGATATACTAGTAATCCTAGTGCTGAACATTGGAAGAGCATGACAAGGTTGTTAAGGTATTTGAGATACACGAGGAATTATGGACTGCATTATGGTCAAGATCCAGCTGTTGCGGAAGGATACAGTGATGCCAACTGGATATCCGATATGAAAGATTCTAAATCCACAAGTGGTTATGTGTTTACCCTTGGAGGAGCAGCTATAGCTTGGAAATCTTCCAAGCAAACTCTTATAGCTAGGTCCACAATGGAATCTGAATTTATTGCTTTAGATAAAGCTGGAGAAGAGGCAGAATGGATACGTCAGTTTTTGGAATATATTCCAAGATGGCCTAAGCCTGTGACGGCTATTTGCATACATTGCGATTGCCAGTCGGAAATTGGTAGAGCTAAAAGTGCAATGTATAATGGTAAATCAAGGCACATACGACGTAGGCATAATACGATACGACAACTGCTCTCAACAGGAGTTATCACAATTGACTATGTGAAGTCAAAGGATAACATTGCGGATCCACTAACAAAAGGCTTAAGCAGAGAGGCAGTGCATAAGTCGTCGAAAGGAATGTGACTAAAGCCCTTGGAGTAAGTTTGTACAACGGAAAACCTATCCTAGAAGATTGGAGATCCCATGATTTAGGCTCAATAGGACCACCTAACTGTACAAACTAAGATCACTGTGGGGGGAGTACCCCAAGACACAAAGGGAGTTGCACACTTCCTAGTCCATCCTTAAACAATCAGTGATGTCAAAGGAGGTTAAGCATACGGCTTTTAATGATTTTTGGTAAAATCACCTATGTTAGAGAGAAGTGGGGTCGCTGCAAATGGAATTGTGGGGGGCGCAATTCCTAGAGCTCTCGCAGAACCAGGACAGTGCTCCATGACCTTAAACGGACACGACAATGAGGGGTTAACCAGACCAAGGAGAGTAATGTGTGATGTGTAATAATGTCTACATAAAAAGGGGTTGGTTCAAGGACACCGCGTCTACTAACCGCTAGGAGACAAAGTATACATCACAAAGGAGGGTTCAAAGGGAATACCTACCTATCCTGCATTACTTAACCGTAGAAATTTTATTTTGACACTTGAGTGTGTGGGAAGATCTCCATTCATGTGGGGGATTGTTGGAAATTTTATAATTAAATATTATATTAAATGTAATATAATGATTTTTAGTTATAAAGCTAGGTGAATGAGAGATCTAAGCTTTATGTGTGTGGTGGAACTTTAAAGTTGGAGGAATTTGTGCTTGTCCCACATTGGTGGAAATATAAATCATGTGTTGGTTTATATCTAGAATTCTGCAGAGGAATGTATTCCTATACAATAGGACACATCCAGTGGCAGCCAGGAGGGTGCGAAGTACCTGACGCGCCCGTGCCCGGGCACGGGCTCGGGACCGGGACGAGGGCGATGGGCGTAATGTGGCGTTTTGATGGCGCATCGCCGCGAGCCGCTTGAGAGCCGCCTTTATATTTTTAACTGAGCTTGGACTGGAGTGGCTCGAGCCTGTGGCCAAGACTGGTTAATTAATGTGGTCAAGTCAAATGAAATGAAATTAATTGCTGAATAATGAGTATTAATACTCATTCCAGATTTAATTTCAATCATTGACCACGTTTGAATTTTAGTCAAACGAAATTCATTCCAGACTTAATTTCGTAATCAATAAGGCGTATTACTAGGCTCGGTTTCGTGTATAAATACCGAGTACAAAACTCTGTTTTAACACACCGGAAATTTTCTAATTCATGTTCTCGAACCACCACCTTCTTTCAGAAAAATTTCCTAACTTTTCAGACCTGCAAGCTTTTGTTTCAGGTACTGTTTCAGGTGCTTGGCTAACTCCGGCAGTGCAATCTGCTTAGGCTGTTGTACCCTGGGAAACAGACGGGTTCACCTGGGTGGCCCGAAATCTGTTTTAAGGGAAGCGTGTTTTACACGTGCCTCAGTCACATCGAGTTTCCTTTGCCTTCCTTCGTATTTTCCTTTTAGTTTGTAATTTTCTTTCTGTCTGTATTCTGTTAATTTCATTATTGTATTGTAATCCGATTTTATTTAATAAACGACTGTATTTCTTTTATTTTGTGAACGGTGTTCCTACAAAATTGGTTAAGTGTAAATGTTATTTTGTCCTTTTATTAGCTAACGGTGCTAAAAGGTTACATTCCTGTAATAACAAAATCCCTGTTTTAATTATCAGTGAGTTCTCGTTTTGATATTTGATTCACTTTTTTACATGTAAAATACCCTTAAAGGCGTAATTATATGAAAGAGGTTTCGGGATGTTACAATATGTATATATATAGGTCTCTCAACTGAGTTGGGAGTTTGTAGAGTTTAGTTGATGTAGATGCTGTTAAGAAAATATGAAACGTCAACAAATAGCCAAAAATTAAGCGTTAACTTATTTACTAAGATTCCACATTCAACCTAAAAATTTGGGTCTAAAATGTTAGAAGCAAGATTCCACATTCAAAAAATTTCATGTTTCTTTTTGAAGTGAACATTGTGGATTGTTATTTCCATATCCTACTTCAGTCCCCAGATGATATTATTTTGATAAATATGATCAAATACGAGTTCAAGAAAACTACATGATATAAAATAACCATATAAATGTATTAAGATAATAAACTATGTGAACTACGTACATTAGCCAAATGCCCAAATGTATATCTTTTCTATTATTCCAAACATTTATATACTAACAATTTCAATGATGTGAACAGTGTTAATTCATTATCATTGCAATTCTACTGCAATTGACATTTTATTATATACATGTTTATCAAGGCTTTCTTTTAAAAGTTGTTTAGAATTTGGTTGTGAGAATTAATTTGATATAAAAGTTATTAATAAGCAATTTTTTTTGTAACTAATTATTTTAGTCACATATTTAACCAGCAAGTTTGAAGTAAAATAATAATAATAATAATTACCAACTACATTTATAGTACTGCATTATTTAAAAAAACAAATCTAAGACTTATTTTTTAGAAAAAAATAATCGGTTTAATGTGTTACAACAATATTGTCTTATGTAAAT
The DNA here is from genome assembly GCA_030844895.1 of Ambrosia x helenae. Taxonomy (NCBI): domain Eukaryota; kingdom Viridiplantae; phylum Streptophyta; class Magnoliopsida; order Asterales; family Asteraceae; genus Ambrosia; species Ambrosia x helenae. The sequence goes on along the minus strand of CM061230.1, from coordinate 13,371,563 downwards.
TTCTTTTATGGTTTTTAATCGATGTAAAACACGTATAAATATGCCTGTGGGCATACTTCTTTCGGTTGCTATACCGAGTACCGTGTCAAGTTGCAGATCTAGAACAAAATTTCAGGGTAACATTACATAATTTTCAAAGGTAATGTAATACAAAAAATGTAAAACAAAATTACACTACACACAGGAAAAGTTGAGGGGTACCTCTGCCTACACTCTAGATCCACCCCTGACAGTGTCGTACCAAACTAAAGCCTCGGTGCGTAGTGCGGGTGTTCTTACTAGTTTACAAATAAAGGATAAGAACGGTTTTATTATATTTGTAAAAGTAAAATGGTCTCCTTTGAAATATGCCCTCCCTACGTAGAGCAATGTTTCTTGGGTAAACGGTTGGGTGGTCCAAAGAGGGGTGTATAGAGTATACCATTTGTGCGAAAAATCTTTTGCAAGACTATCATATCTTCTTGCACCCTCTCACCACTTGCACTTTGACTAGACACAGAACTTACTAGACCTATCCCCACCACTCACATTGTGTTCCTAACACACATACCCACGTAAAGGATCGGGTTGGAAATGCACTTTGTGTATGTTCTCAACTAAGCTAGTGATGGGTTAGTATAGGTCGTTTACTATAGGTTTAACGTGTAATAGGGCCATGCTAATATGGTAATTTTATATATTGAGAATGAGAATAGGCGAATGGACCCATTCGTCTAGAACAACAGGCTAATGGGACTCATTCGCCTAGACTATAGAGGCGAATGGGAGGACATCTATAAATAGGACCCCTATGAACCTCCTCATTTGTAACTTTCTGATCTGAATCGGTGTAGGACCATCACAGATGATTCGATATCATGGGTTTGCTCATGACACGAGCGTGGAATCCTCAGGTCGTGGTTTTAGTAAGAAAATGATCAAACACACACAAAGACGAATAGTCGGATTAAGTTAAATGGTTATTTGATTAAGAAAACAGAGCACGAGTGTTTACAAATCAGGACCAGACGATAAAACCTATCAAAATCTCTCAAACATGGCAACTTCTCTCTTGGTGCTAATGAGGGCTTAACAAATTTTGTATTTTTACTAGTTGCCACTCGCCCTAGGCCCTAGGGGTGACTGGCCTTGCAGACACAAGTGGGTAGGGCACCCAATCGCCTATTTGGCACATGATTTGCTAAGCCAGTCGTGTGTATTCAAACCTACTCGCCCTACACAATTACCAAACTGCTTACACATGTGAATGAGCTATAAAAAACCCGTTTAACCTAGCGAACGGCCTATAATGACCTATCACTAGCTGGGGACATACATATAATGCACTTACAATCGTATTTGGCGATGAAGCTCCGCCGAAATTGTGTTAGAAATCTTATTGTGTGTTAAACGTTATCGTTGTTTCTAACTGACTATCTAAAGTGTGTGTTGTTTCTGCCGTCATACACATTAAAACCCGGAATCAAATTCTTGTGTTGCGTTCGTGTAAAAAAAATGGTCCTACACGGGTGTGAGGACACAACGAATGTTTGCCTTCCATTTTACATTTGTCATACATCTCCCTCTTCTACGTTAGTCATGTCACATCAGATTTCATCAGTACTTATCTTTTACTTGGCACAACTTAACAGATCATAGGAAATCATATGCCTTTCATTCTTCACATGCCACTACCAAAATTTAAATAACAAAAAAGAACTATCTAAATATTGGATTGGTTAGTGAGAGAAAGTGTGGCCAAATGTGATCAACGACCACAGTAATTTTTCATGTGATCAAAACACATCAATTTGAAACACTTAGCCACACTTTAAGAAATAATTTTAATATTTCAATGTGGCCAAATGTGATCTACATAACGATTAGCCACACCATTGTTACTTTGATTTTTAATGTTTTTCTTTTTGTAACAGAGCGATAGCACATGTCATATGGAAAAAAAAATGTGTGGCCAAAGCCACATAATTTTTTTTTTGTATTCGATCTATAATACATCTCAATTTCCCTTCTGAAACCCCTATATATATATATATATATATATAGGGGAAGTATATGGAAAAAAACCCATTTTAAATGAAAAACTCCAATAAACTCAATGCTTGGTCCATATTAAGCCACATCACCCACCATATTATAATATTCAAAGGGTAATATAGACATTTCAACTACCCACTTTCTCTCTCTCCCTATATATATTATTTTCCCCCTCTCTATCTCTTCATTTCTTTTCAAATTCAAATGGGCAGAACCTCTCTCTACCATCTCTCTACCTTTCCCTCTCTCTGTCTCTCTCTAGAACCACCACCACCACCGCCATCACCACCTCAACAACGTCCGGCCACCACCGGCCACCCCCTCTGTCTTATAAACATCAACAACACATCCGACGCGGGTACTGTTTCTCTCTATCGCTCTCTCTCTCCTCTTCCCTTTTTTTCTGCTCTGTTCGTGGACCGGTATCATCACTCGATGTGTAAATCTTCAAATAGTAAGTCAGACATCTTCAAATCATCTATTCAAGGTTTTTTTAATTATTATCCAAAAAATAATTTCTAACTTGCTAAGGATGACGTGTAAGAAGATTAATCATGTATTCAAGGTTTCTTTTTTATTATTATCCAAAAATGCTTCTCACTCTCATTTTGAAAGTCACTGTTACGTTTTTTTTTTGTCGCTGTTATGTTTGTTTTTTAAGATATTATTATGTTTTGATTTTTTTAGAATATTAATAATAACAATTTTGGTTAGAATAATAATAATAAGCTCTTATGTTTTGATTTGTGAGTTTTGTGTTATGTTTTGATTTTGTTAGGTTTTGGGTTTTTGTTAGAAAAATTAAAAAAAACTTAGGTTTTGGGGATAGTTTTTGTTCGCATACCAAGTGTTCGATCAAATGCTTGAATGAAAAAAAACTTATGTTAACCTTTTTTTTTATTTTTTTTATTATTATTATTTTGTTTATGTTATATTTTTATTAGATTGAGGACATGAGGTTGATAGATCACATGTGATTGACGAATAAATTTGTAGTCTTTTTTATGTTAGTATATGCTAACACAGGTTAGTGATGTCCTATTATGTGTTTTGAGGATCCCAAACTAACATGTGTATCTGTTCTAGTGTTGGTTTTTATGTTAGTATATGCTAACACAGGTTAGTGATACCCTATTATGTGTTTTGAGGATCCCAAACTAACATGTTAGTATATGCTAACACAGGTTAGCTATGAACTCGTATAGGGTACATGTCTAACACATGCTAGTATATGCCCAACTAACAGGTGTTAGGGTCCATATAACATACATTAGTTTCAGTAAAACATATGTTTTAGAATATGCTAACACATGCTATTGATGTATTGTTGGATTTCAAACCATATTAATCGTATTTGAGTAGTTGTATTAACATAGTTGTAAAAATCGCGCTTAGTGTTGTTTATACACATGTTTGAGTATTTATACACTTGGCACTTCAAATTGAGTACGATACACATGGCATTGCATATTTGGTATTTGTTTATACACATGTTAGTGATGCTAACACATGCTAATATATACCTAACTAACAGGTGTTAGGGTTCATATGACATACGTAGTATATGCCTAACTAACGTGTGTTAGGGTTCATATGACATACGTTATTTCAGTAAAACATATGTTTTTAGAATACACTACACATGTTAGTGATGTCTCATTATATGTTTCGGAGAGCCCAACTAACACGTGTTATCTTTTTTGTAGGTGAAAAGATGTTTTGTGTTAAAGATGAAGATGGGTATCAAGAACGAAGCATAGCTAGATCTTTTTTATGTTGTTATGATAGTTTTTTATCATTCACAAATAATTATGTATGTATGAAAACTTTTTTGATACATTTTTAGTATTGATTGTAATGATCGTTTTTATCATTTATTAAATAAATACACATTTTATGTGATCTTTTATTATGTTCTTTTAGTATATGCCTGGTAACACATGTTAGCGATGTCTCACACGAGGGCAAAATTTTGCATCACAACACTAACGTATGTTAATTTTTCGTGCTGGAGAAAGTGCCCAAAAAGTAGGAGAGAGGTGACTTGACAAGTGTCAAATCAACCTTTTTGAACCTAGGATTTAGAAAATTAAATTGGCCCACTTGGTTTAATGACTCATTTGCCCTTGATCTCATTACAACCACACAAATGCAAGTGGCTTTCTATTATTATAAGCAATTAATTAAGGACCATTGATCAAGTTTGATCAATGGTCACCATAGAGTTTAAAGGGTTTTTCATGAAGATGAGGTTTCCTCTTTATCCATCCCCTATATATATATATATATAGGAGAAAAATAAATTGAAAACCCCATTGAATTGAGAAAACTTAGAAAATCAATGTAAAAACCATCTATTTTTTTCTGAAAAAAATACACAAGGTAACATACATGTTTTTAAGTGTTTTGGGGAAAAAAACGCCGATAGGAAATGTCACACCCTCAAATTTCCACTTGCGGGGTTTTACCGCGAGGCGCATGACAAACCAGGATTCAAGTCAACGATCACAATAAACAACTCTATATGAAAAACGTAAATGGACATAACCATTAATTTAATAAGCGGAAGCGGTTCAGTAGCATTTAATCAACTATGCTATCATCTCAAAAGTTGTTCAAAATACTTTTATTACAAAACGTGCAACTATGCCTAGACGCCAATGCAGACCCGTACGCCTAGTTTCGTTCATTGCTACCTTAGCGACCTGAGAAAAACATGCCAAAAAGATGTCAACATATAATGCTGGTGAGTTCACAGGTTTGTTCAATATGTTACCAAAATGTTACCATGTCCATACTATATCAGTGTTACCAAGTACGCTAGCTAGGCGTATGTTTCATTACTACTACGATTGGAAACCATTACTAGACACGTTAGCAATGTTTAGCATGTTTAAGCAGCCCGTATGTTCAGCATGATACCAATGTACCTGTTCGAGACAATATGCACCCGCCCGGCCCTCCAAGCCGACGAGTGGGGCAGGTCACGCCCAATAGATCTATCCACATTTCCCCCGTTGTGCATTCCTGCACATTCATGGTTTCCCCCGGGACTTTCCAAAGATCGTATAGCAATATAAAGTTAAAAGCCATAGTATGACATATGTTACCAAAACAGTTTAGCGCATGTTTTCTCCCCCAAAAGTTAAAGCAGTAAAAGTGGGGCCGTGAACTCACCTTAGATAGCGTTCTTCAATTACAAGTAAAGATGTTTAGCCCTTGATAATCCCTCTACCGGAGATCTATCAAAATGTTCACATAAGTGTTCCGACTAATAACCATAAGGTTATCTAGTCCCCGATTGTCCAGATCGTAACCAAGTATGTTTTAAAACGTGCTTAAATGTTTAACCGACACACTAGACCGACCCGACAATCCCGTTGGTGACCCATTACCCTAACTAATCAAGTACACATAGATTACACACAAGGTTCAAGCATAAAACACTTAGTTTGTATCAAAAAATTTTATTTCTGCATCCAAACGGTCGAACCAGTCAGTTTTAAGTCTCCTTCGCACCTTTTCAGTCTCCTTCGCCCGTTTTACATCTCATTCGACCGTTTGATGTCTCCTTCGCCCGTTTTACCTCATTCGCCCAACAAAAACCCAGGTTCGACCCTGGTTTTCCTCCTTCGCACCTTCGATCGGTCGAAGGAGGCCAGGTTCGCCCCTGTTGTATAATTTTTCCTAAAAACGCTTCAAACACATTCAAAGCGACTCGAAACATCATCAAACACAGCAGTCAAACATGGATAACTTATCCTTACAAAACCCCACCGATTTCCCCCGATAATACGTCCGTTTCAGCCCTTTCCCAAAATGGTAAAGATTATGGAAACATCACTTTCATGCATGAATAATTTACCCAATTTGGAAACTTTTGAAATCGATTCATGCTTAGCTTAAAATACTCAGTTTGTCGATTATCCGATCTTTCTTATCCATTCTATTGATCATAAATATTCATACATCAAGTTTTAATCCAATAAAACCCCCAAATATCATCATATCCAATCCTAACCCTAGACAACAATATTCCAACATTAATAACAATCCTATATCATGTTTCTATCATAGATATAGCAGCAAATCATTGAACAACGCATAACACCACATAATACACAATTTACATATGTTATTCATCATGAAAACCTATGTTAAATGATCATGTTTTGATTTAGAAAGATGTTTAAAAGGTTTTTAATCATAAAAACACCCTTAGAACAGATCTGGACAATTAGGGTTAGATGAAAACGAATTACAATGCTTTTAAAAAGGTTTAGGATTATGAACACACCTTGGATTCTTGTTTAGATGTTGTAAATAGGTTAGATTATGAAAAAGAAGAGCAAAAACTCCTTCCTTAGTGTTTAAGATCGTTTGAGAGCGTTTTGGGACGGTTAGGGTTTGTGAAATGATGAAAAATGACAAAGGTTGGTATTTATACTAATCCTCCTTCGCCCCAATTCATTGGTCGAAGGTGGTCTCCTTCGACCCTTTCACAGGGTCGAATGAGCCCTGTCCGGTCGAAGGGAATTCCTTAAATTCCACTTCCCTGGTTCGCCCATTTACAAGGGTCGAACCAGACAATTACTTCTCCTTCGACCACTCGAAGTGGTCGAACCAAGATCCCTTTTTAACTAGTTTTCCAGTTTGTCGTGTTTAACGCATTCTAACACATCTTAACACATAAGCATGCATTCTTAGTCTATATTTAACACATTTAAGCACAGATAATCATTTATACATCATTCAAACACATCTATGTATATAATCCACCACACGACCCATAATCTACACATATACTTAATTAGTTCATGTAATGTCACCAACAACGGAACCCGGTATTAGTGTATTATCAAAACGACTCCCAATGATCCTCCAGATCACTGTACCCTGGACAATCCTAACTTGACTCGACTCAACTAACCCAGTTAAGTTTGTTTATAAACGTTTCTCGCTAAGGTAGACTTAGATGTTACTAATATGTTTAAGCCAAACATGCCGGGTGTCACAGGAAATATTTTAAAAAATAAACAAAGTTTGCGCTGTTAACATATTTTCAGCTTTTTAACATATGTAACAGCGCAAACTTGGTTTATTTTTTAAAAAAATATCTCATCGGCTCTTTTTTTTTTGGCCCAAAACGCTTAAATACATGTATGTTAAAAAAAGAATTAGATGGTTTTTACATGGGTTTTCTAAGTTTTCTCAACTCAATGGAATTTTCAATTTATACTTTCCCTATATGTGTGTGTGTGTTTGTGCGTGTGTGTTGTTGTAGCTATATATGTGAGAACATATAACAAATGTGCTGGTGTTGGAGTTTATGGGCTTTATCATGTCATATTAGGTACTAATGGGTTAGATTGAGTTGTAATCGGTAGGAATGAGCTCGGTACTGAAAATATTAGTCCAGAAAACCGAAAAATGGGTACGAGTACCGAAAATGGTCATAACGGTATCGTAAGGCATTCAAAGAGAAATCAACCCAATATATAGTACCGTACTGAATTGGTGCCGGTACTGAAAGTACCTATACCAAAAAAAGGAAAAAAATTAGTCGTGGTACAAACAAATGGCTAGTACGGTACCGGATTGATATCACAAATATGCCTTAGTGGATAATAGTAGATGATCATATATGTCTTAATCGACCGTATTGATCCTTAACAACTACGATAGCTCTTAATGGATCATTACGGGCGATATCATATCACATTAATTTCCAAGGGTTAGATCAAGTTGTAATGAGTATTTATACAACACAATGGACAATATTAGATAATATATGTCTTAATCGACCATATTGGTCCTTAATGTATCACAATGGACAATGGTAGATAATAAATTTCTTAATAGACAATATTGGGCCTTAATGTATCACAATGAGCAATAGTAGATCAAATATGTCTTAGTAGACCATAACGGGCCTTAGCAGATTACAATAGGCAACAGTAGATCATATATGTCTTAATGGATTATATTGGGCCTTAATGTCTTATAATGGACAATAATAGATAATATGTGTCTTAATAGACCATATTGGACCTTAATGGATCATATTGAACAACAGTAGATTAATTATGTATTTATGGACCAGAACATGCTTAAACAAATTACAATAGGCAATAGTAAATCATATATGTCTTAATGGGTCGTATAGGGCATTATGGATCACAGTGGGCAATAGTAGATCATATATGTCTTAATGGACCATATTGGGCCTTAATGGATCACAATGGTCAATCATAGATCATATATGTATTAGCGGACTATATAGGGTCTTAATGGATCACAACGAACAATAGTAGACCATATTTGTCTTAATGGGTCATAATGAGAAAAAGTATATCATATAAGTCTTAATGAACCACATTGTGTCTTAATGGATCACAATGGGCAATAATAGATCATGTATGTCTTAATGGACCTCATTGGGCCTTAACAGTCTGTTTATACTTTTCATTATATATATATATATATATATAATTCTTATTGTTTTTGAAGTTTCAGTTTGGTCTTATATTTTTTTTATTTACCGTTAACTTTTTTTAAAGTTTCAGTCTCGACTTACTTTTTTGTTATTTGCCGCCGTGAACCAAACTACGATATAAACAACATCAGTACTGCTATTCATTTTTATGTTTTTCTCAACGTTCCTATCAATTTCGTGACAAAAACAAAGAGTCGGTTATTTCATGACTTGTGAGGACAATTGAATGAATCCATGACGAAAAAGACACGGCTTGACAAAAAAATTTGATAGTGGGTTGTTATAAAATCCGACTGCTAAAAAAACATGACACCATAAGAAAAAATTATAGTTCCACCATTAGGGAGACCTATTGATGAGAACTGACGATTTAACAGAAGACAGCACCCCCGTTATCTATTGCCCATTTTCTCCATTTGTTCGGGAAGGTCATTTGGGCCTGCACATCATATCTATGTATAAAATTCCAATTCAAGTTATCAAAGGCCTCTTCGAAATCCATCTTAAAGAAAAGCAGTTTACACTTCTTCTTAACCCAAGATAAAATCTCATTAATAAGCCCATCGATAATACTACGATCCTTTAAGAGAGCGGAATAGGTATCGGAAATTAGGGGTGTTCAGAATTCATTTCGAATTCGAAAAATTCAAAAATCGAATTAATTCGATTCGAGTATCAAGAATTCGATTCGATAATCGAGAATTCGAATTCGAATTCGATTCAATTCGAGTTTAGTAAATCGAATACGAATCGAATACGAATTTATGATTTTAAATTCGAATCGAATACGATTCGATTTGAAATTCAAATAAAAATAATTCATATTTATTATATATATATATATTATACACACACATATAATTATATACACACTTATAACTTTAAAACATGGGCTAATCTATAAATTTGATCTAAGTTATAAATTAGTCCATTACCAAGTCCAAGCCTAACTAAAGCCAATAACTTAAAGTCTTAACCTTAAACGAATCTATTCGAATTCGTTTCGAATTCGAGTTTCTGATACGAATTCGAATCGAATTCGAATTGAGTTTTTTATTCGAATACGAATCGAATTGGTCAGCTTTTAGCGAATTCGAATCAAATACGAATTCAGTAAAAAAATAAATTCACTACTAGAAAAATACCTCTTTCTTGACGCGCATTGCGCGTCATAAAAGGGTGTTTATGACACACAAAAAAGTGTCAAGGAAGAACATGTCAAGAAAGGTTTATGACATGCAGGCGCGTGTCATCTTTTAATGACACGCGTTTATGACACTCCTTTACGACACGCTTTTTTGACACGCATTTATGACACACTCTTTAAGGACACTCTTTCATGACATGCATTTACGACACACCTTTATGACACTAATTTTGCGTGTCATGTTTTTTTTTTACCTAAAAAAAAAATTTCTACAAAATGGCTAATATCCCTGGATTTATATTTAAATTTATAATTACAAAATCAATAAATTACATAATAAAACTGCATTTATTATATATATCACCAAAAAAATCCATTACAATATAAGCATTTATCGAATCCTACCACAAGTATTAACGGTTACAAAAATATTGTGTCAATACATTACGTTAGTCTATACCTAAACATACGGATCACTTGAAAATGAAGTTTGCGGCATAACTTGACCATTCTTCACGACTGATATTGACTCCAGTTTGCCAGCCTGTTGTGTCCCACTACCACTGTCGGCCTCAGGTGTTTGAGCATAAGGAGTTACTCTAGTTCCCCCCACATTGTTGACCTCCAAAAGATGGCTGACCAAACCCAGGACTACCAAATTTATTAATGACAATTCTTTATAAATTGCAACATAAAAGCTAGAATCAATCACCTGCAGCAACAAATGACCCCTTTGCTAAAAGTTCCATGCCTTGTGTGCTAAACGCGACACCAATTTTTGGGGGAGCAGCGCCTACAACCATGTAAATGGTTGCCATTTGCAACATTGTTGTCTTCAGAGCTGCTCTCTCAGACTTACGCATTTGAAATACATCAAACGATTAAAAAGTTACAAAAATAAATAAATGGATCAAGTGATCAACTACCTCGAGAACTCTGACGCGAAGTTTAAGGTCTCCTGCTTCTAGTTGTGTAACAAACTCTTCGATCCGTTGAACTCTGTAAGGCATTGACATGGTGTTTAATCTTGCCTGCAAGTTATTTAGATAAGCTTCTTTTAGCATATAAACAACTAGTTTTTACCCCGGGAGCGTCCCGGGTTGAAAAAATCTAATATGACGAAATAAAATCTTCAATATATGATTTACAAATCCTTATATAGTTTTTGACAAAACATTTGTTGTTAATGTAATACAACATATTACAAACAAATTAAGATCAATACTTGTTGTGTGGTACCTCTATGGCATCATTTCCTTTTATATTCATGAAACTTTACTCATAACTCTAGCTCCAGTCATTTTACAACTTTGAGAAACTATATTGTTCAGCCATAGATTTTCGACAAAAGATACAAAGATATAAAAAAAATAATTAATTAAAGTAATAGAACTAACTACCTTGACTTATCTCTAAAATCAGATCTTCGGGGTCGCTTAAATGATTGGCAATCAGAAACGCAGCAGGCACAGGAGGTCGCCACCTGTTTTGAAAAAAAAAAAAAAAAAGTAAACGCTAACTAACATTCGTCATCTTCGCATGTTAAATATAATAATAAAAAAACTATACTATCATTAAACAACATGATCTATGGATCACCTATTCATCTTAAAGAAATATTTTTAAATTTTTTTACCTTGGGTGCCTCACATGCGTGAAGCTCTCGCCTGACACCTCACGCCTCAGCTTTTGGAACCAAAACGCTTCGGAGCGCCTCAAACTTTTTTAAACTAAGATTAGGCGATTAGCACACTACAATCCTATAAACAGGTTCTAATGACTATTCATTTATTTTATTGTATAACATTCTAAATGTATCTGTGTAGTAAACAATTGCAATGCAAATGAAATAATAGATTCGATTACAAACAGAGACATATCAAGCAAAGGTGATTGTACCTTCATTACTGGAAGTAGTACCACCACCAGCCTTGTTTTCAAATCCAAACCAACTAATATTATTAACAACATATATATATCTACTTATAACTTACCTTATTATATCATGCAAAACATGAACAGAAATTACTTACCAAGTGTAAGACATCAATGCTGACAAGGCGGGCATCATTACCTTCAATAGTTACCAGAAGTACATTTCCAGCAACATCTGCGAATGTTTTGTTGTTCACGATTTCGTGCTTGTTTGAGTATTGTAGGTAGACAGTTTTTCCCTCGTACCTGAGCCGGTTCTGATGACGAAGCATAATACGATATCATTGCAATCACTTGATTTTGTTCAGCCTATAAACAATATAACACACAAATGACAAAGCAATAAGTCTATGGGGCCGACAATAAGCATAATATGTTACTATGTAACGGTAACACTCACAAATTCAATAAAGGCTTAATTTTTGTTTGCTCCAACATTACACTTTGTGTTCACAACTTTACAAACAGCTTCCCGAGCTCAATTAACTCTTCTTCAGTACATTCCCAAGGCAAGTTCCTCAAATGAAGAACCTTCGATGGCGTCTGCGCGTACTGAAACTGCGGCTGACTTGATACCGACGCCGTTCGCGCTACAAATCTCAATTCTTAAATAAAATATTAATCAATAACATGTTCCCATCCAATTCAAAAAACACCCGAAAACTCAATAGACACCCAAATTCATATGCAAACGAACTAACCTGGATAACAAAATTAATAACAATAACAATTTATGTAGGTTGAAACTAATATTAGCATAACAATCACTAATCAGCAGCGCAAAGATAACACCAGACACAATCATAATCACCGGTGGATCACGGCGAACCATCGAGAACAACAACACTGCACCAAACCATGCAACCATCCTACACATATATACATACATACTCACATTACCAAATCTAACTAAATATATAGAAACATCTATATATATAATCATTACCTGGGTATACAATATAACAAAACAAAACAAGATTAAGATTCTACATAATAATAAGCAAACTGTATAATCAGTTAAATACCTCAATAACACCAACCAATTCGACCCAAGCGACAAACCCAAATCATCAATTGACTTCACCAAATTCCTAAACTTAACCCTAGAGAAAAAAAATAATGTGCATCTGCATAGTGATACAATATTCAAACATGGCTGCAGTACTCAAACCTATAAAAAGTTCATTACGTTGACAAAATCTCATTAACTGTTTGATCTCCATGACTCCATCTCCTCCTTCCTTAAAAAACCCCTAACCATAAACAGATCAAGAACTAAATACTATAAACAGAAAGCACAATCAATTCATCTTATAAATCTTTCAATAATGCAATCAACGCCCCCGTGATTTACTCACTGTTTCATAATAATCAAAAATAAAATAAAGAAACATGTATCTTTTAACCTGGAGTTAATCCTGTTCGATTGCTATAGCTAAATCAACCCCAAAATCCGATAGTGTTACATTCCTGGTCGGCAGACGCGATAGTAGTTATGAGGGATTGATTCAGCTGACGCGATGTTTGATTATGATGGTTATGAAGACGCGATGGGTTTTTTTTTAGGGCAGAGGGTTGGGTTTTTTTAGCGCAGAGGGTTATGAGGGTTTGTTTGATTCAGCAGAGGGTTATGGGATTTTGATCGAGGTTTGCACAATAATAGAGGAAGAGAGAGAGGCGCGGGTGAGGGAATTGAAAAATGTGAAATATTTGACACCAAACATGACACTCAATTCTTATAGTGTCATGTTTTTTAAAATCTTGACATTAGATTATTGACACGCAAAAAAGAGTGTCATTGTTTGACCATTTTTTTTAAAAGAAGACGATTTTTTAATGACACACGCTTTTGCGTGTCATGAATTCTCGCGTGTCATTAAATGTGTGTCAAGATAGGGGTATTTTTCTAGTAGTGATTATTCGATTCAATGAACACCCCTATCGGAAATAACGGAGGGAATCACCTTTCTAAGACTGTGAGGAGTGGAGGGGGGAGGGGATGAAACGCCATGTGGCACATGTGGGGTTCACGTTTAAAGGGTAAAAATTGTGGGAAGTGGAGAGGGGGGGAGGGGATATTATTATTATTATGAATTGTGTGTTGAAATTTAAAAAAAAAAAATGCAGTCAACCATCTTCAACCTCAACTGCCCCAAGCCCATGAAAATCTCCACACCCAAAGGGCTCCCCCACTCCACGCCACCAGGGGGTGGTGTAGGTGGGCTTGAAAGCTCTTCACGCCACTTCCCCACCCCCTGCACTCTAAGTCTATCAAGCAAATGACTAGTTATTAGTTTCTCCTTAAGGTCTTTAATGATACATCAAATCTCTTTCCCGTCCAAAGAATTAAGAAGAAATTCCACGTCTATCTATGTATATAATATTATAAACTAGAACTTTATTGAACTTAACTATCTACGGGTAATCATAATGTAGTGACAGTAATAACACGTCAAGGAAAAAAATGGCAATACTTGATATTATTCGATCTTTTGATAACACTTAGGCCTATTCATTCGTCCAACATCTACAGTGTTTAAGGCAACAATGACAGGCACCACAACTCACAAAAGTAGTTGCAGTACTGTAATACTGTTGCTGTCAACATTACTGTTAATATCTCAGACAGAAATCACCAAGCTTTGTTGTACAAAAGTTCAATGATGGTTCATACCACAATATGAAATCACAATGAACAATAAAATATGAAATATTTGCGTTGTCTGATTGGTTCCCTCTGTGTTGTTCAAGCTATTCACCAACCAGAAAACGAAACGTCCTTTACAGTGTCTCTTAGGTAATTCGTGGGACTGGAACATTTTGATCATCAACTTTATGACAAAATTGTACCAAGTTAGAGCTTTTCTTTTTCTAAGCACTGTATGCATGCAAAGTCTGTGTGTGTAGAATCATTGAGGTGATAGATACGATTCAGCATTGAAGGACCTACAAGGATGTAAGGACTAAGGAAGATAATTCTATCATATCTTAGTGTATTCATGTTAAATGCCTGAGTTTCCTAAACTTCTTAATTTTCATATATTCATCATTACCATCGATCGACTTAATGTGTTAATGGTTTTATCATTCTTTGATACATGTTGTACGTTGGAACATCTTAACATATATTTTCGGATCTATAATGATTTTATAAATAGAAAAATGTTATTTTTACATTTCTTTATTCAAACTTATCTCAAATATATTTAAACTAGATTATCACTGGGTGCTTCTCAGGATAGACAAATATAATACGAATTGAAAAAATGTGTGTACGTAAAAGAAATATGCCGTTTTTTCCGGAATTTTTTTATAAATGATGAACACTCGTTAACTCATAAGACATACTTCTAATTTTACATGTGCACATTTTGTTCGAGTGAAATCTCTATACAACTTTGTCATTTCTTAAGACATTCTGGTGTCTAAGAAAAAATAGGCTAAAACTAACCGGCTTAACAACCTTTGTAATCAATATTCCTAGCAATACCAGTCAAAATACAAAAAAAAAAAAAATATATATAGATTCTTACCAAACTGACTATATCTGTAAATATATATGTTGTTAGTGGGTTCTTATATGTAATTGTAGTTTCAAAAATGTCACACCCTCAAATTCCACTTGTGACACCCGGCAAATTCTGGTTAACAACGCTGTCTAGATTAAAGTCTACCTTAGCGAGTCACGCGTATATTATACTTAACTAGGATAGTTGAGTCGTGTTACGGTTCGGGAACTGTTAGTTTGGTATAGAGGATCATTAGATGTTAGTCTAACGGCTCATTAGATGTCAGTCCTTAACCAAGTGTACAAAAGGTGACGATTAGTAGAATCGTCAGAGCATAGGGAACATACAAGTCTCGAGTCCCGGGAATTGGTGAACGAGTGTGAATGTGTTTGTTTGCAAGTATTATGTGTTTACAATCATTATGTGACTTGTCGGTATGTGAAAATGTGTTAACATATGTTAAAACGGGGTTTAACGCGCAAAATACGCTGAACCAACCCCTATAGGCGATTAGGAGGGCTAATCGCCTATAGGAGGGGCGAATAGGGACATGCTATAGGCGAATAGCATGCTAATCGCCCCTACTATAGGCGATTAGCATCCCTATTCGCCTGATGATGCTGTGTAATCGCCTATAACGTGCTGGACGACTAAAAACGCCTATAAATACAATACTTGACCTCCTAAACTTCATTATAACAACCCTAGTCGTCCCACAACTCGTCCCACACACACACAACCTCTGGAACACGATTTTGGATCAAAACACAAGATTTCAAGCCTATTACATCAATCTATCATAAATCTAAGGTGTGGTTTTCATTCATGCAATCTTTAATAACGTTTTTATTAAATCCCTAATGGTCCAGACCTGTTTATAAACATATGTGTCTTCTGAAATTCGTTAATAATCATTGTTAATTGGATTCTAACTACTATGCATGTTGTATGTTTGTTTATGATTAAAAGATAGGGTTTTTATGATTCAAGAAGGATTGGTAACATGATATTAAGGTAGTTACAGATTAATAATGATAGCATGTTGATGAAATCTGAGTAATTGTTCATTAGGGTTAGGGTTATGCATGTTAATGTGATGTTTCATGCTATATGTGTTGTTTTTGGGATACATGGTTGCATGCAGGGCTGATAGAACGAGGTTAAACGAAGGATTTTGATTGAAATATGTTTGATATGGTTGTTTGATTGATAATTGATGTTTACACACGTTCTGGATTTGATTTAGAGTGTTAAACGCGCGAAAAACCGGAACAGCTATGCTATAGGCGAATAGGAACCCTAATCCCCTATACTATAGGCGATTAGGAGGCTATTCGCCTGATGGGATGCCCTAATCGCCTATAATATAGGCGAATAGGAGCCTATTTGCCTTTACTTCATGCATTTACGATCCTAAATGCTAGTTAAGCCCTGAATTGCATGCCTTACGACGTAATCGCCTATAAACTCCTAATTTGCATACCATATAGCCCTAATCGCCTATAGTATAGGCGATTAGCATTCCTAAATGCCTGTTGACCCACGTAATCACTAGTTGACTTTTCCTAATCGCCTGTACTGCTGCTGTAAGTATATTTTGACATTTCGGGACCCGATTTGACACCTAGGAACATGCTAGGAACCCCGTAACATACCTAGTAACTTGGTAACATGTGTTCGGACTTATTTATGTGATACTTGAACTACGTGCCATAACTTGTTGGACTTTAACGTATGTTAAGTGTGATTGCATGATTGTATGTTTGAGAGTGTACGTATAACACGGGGAGTCTCGGGTCACCAATGGGATGTCGAGTCTTGTACATTGGGTTAATTTAACAGTCACGGTGTTTTCAAACAAACTTGGTTATGGTCTGGACATCTAGGGACTAACTAACCTACGGGTTATTAGTCTAATTACTTGTAACTGTCACATGTTAGGTCGCCGCTTTACGGGGCTAACATAGCTTGCTGATTTTATTCGTATTACGAAGTAACGCAACCTAAGGTGAGTTTACGGCCCCTCTTTTAACTGGTTTTACTTTTCGGGGGAGAAAACATGTGTTAAACTTATGTTTGGTAACAACTGTCATACTATGGGTTTCTATGGTTTACTATACGATCTTTGGAAGTCCCGGGGGAAACCATGAATGTGCGGGTTAGCACAACGGGGAAATGTGAATAGATCTATTGGGAATGACCAACCCCGCTCGTCGGCTTGGAGGGTCGGCGAGTGCATATTGTCTCAAACAGGAACAGGTTTACTATTCGGGCACGACATCTGGTTTGCGAGTTAGTAATGGTTTTCCAATCGTAGATGTAACAAAACATACGCCTAGCTAGCGTACTTTGGTTTGCAAATTGTTATAGTATGGACAGGTTGAACTTGGTACTTTGATTACAAAACCTGTGAACTCACCAGCATTTTTGTGCTGACGTAAACTCTTACATGTTTTCTCAGGTCGCTAAGGTAGCACTATGGAACTAGGGCGCACGCGTCTGCACGGCGTCTAGTTAGGATTGCATGGTTTTCAAACATTAAACAATTTGGTTTACTTTTGGAATATGTTTTGAGAATAAGCTTCCGCTGTATTTGGGGATTTTAAACTATGTTTTTGAAATTGCATATGTTCATTTAGACTTGTGTATTGTGATCGTTGACTTGGATCCTGGTTTGTCATGCGCCTCGCGGTAAAACTCCGCAAGTGGATTTCGAGGGTGTGACAGATTGGTATCAGAGCCAATGGTTATAGTGAACTAGGACTGCATGTAGAGTCTAGTCTATAGCCGAGTCGCACACACTAGACGATCACACAGTACTAAACATTATGGTGGATTACGTATGGCCTTGTCGGGGTGTCTCTAAATCATCTGACTTCCTATGTTACATCATCCGTTCTATCTTATGTTGGGTTACTTGCCTTCTAGGCAGTGTGGTATATTGGGGTAAATCGTGTACTCTTGAGATTTGTCCAAGGCTCGGACATCTCCCTTTCATACTCCAATAGGAACACTTGCCATAAACTACCGTAGCATTACGGTGTATAGCTAAGAGTCTATGTTCGGTGATTTGAACTTTGAACTAGGAGAACACTTGGAGGACCATGTAGAGCGGTTTATCATTTTGGGTGCACACAAAATCATAAACCGAAATGCATGAAAGCCCTAGTGAGCTCTGGGTTTGAATGGATAGTCCTGAGTTGGATCTAGCTTTGATCTTGTGAATGCTAGTGGTTACCATTAGCTGTGAAACTAAATTTTCTCATTCTTTCTGTCAGAATCATGTCTGGAGTACGAGGAGGACGTGGAGGTGGCCGCAATGGTGGGCGTGGTGGTGGTCGCGGTGGTGGTGGTGGTCGTGGAGGTGTAAACCTATCACAAGAAGATCTGAACAACTTGCTGCAAGCTGCCTTTCAGTTAGGGCACAATGGTGGTGGTAAGTTGATTTATCCACTTTTGCCTCATTTGGTGAACCTTGTTTACATTCTTCGTGGTTTCTCATGCGTTTCATTTCAGGTGGTCCTGTTAACCCACCCCCACCTATGTGTACCTACAAGATGTTTCGGGACTGTAAGCCCCAGGAATTCTCTGGCACTGAGGGTGCGGTGAGCTTGCTCAGGTGGCTGGAAAAGGTGGAGTCAGTGTTTCTGATGTGCAACTGTCTCCCAGAGGATCGAGTCAAGTATGCTGCTGCGTTATTCCAGGATGTTGCTTTGACCTGGTGGAACAATATCACCCAGAATATGGGTATAGGGGAGGCTTATGCTATGCCTTGGGAAAATTTTGTTCAACTACTGAAGCGAGAGTACTGTCCAAGGGAAGAAGTTCAGAAGCTAGAGCATGAGGTGTGGAACCTCAAGATGACCGGGTCAGAGATTGAAAAGTATACGGTAAGGCGTAATGAGTTGGCAGTGCTGTGTCCTGATCTGCATGTGCCAGAATACAGGAGGATTGAACACTATATCTCGGGGCTAGTACCAGAGATCGCAGGGTTAGTGGCTGCGGGAAATCTTCCTACATACTCAGAGGTGGTCCGATCGGCTCACAGGATGACAAACTTGAAGGTGAATGAGGGTATCTTGCCTGCTAAGGGTTCGACTGTCAAGGCCCCGGAGAATAACAAGCGTAAATGGGATAATGAGGGAAAAGGATCTGTGCCAGCACCAGCACAACAGGGTAAGAGATTCGATAGCGGGGGTTCTTCTTCTTCTAGTAACAAACAGGGTGGTTATGCGGGGAAATTACCTAAATGCAACAAGTGTGGGCGTCATCATCAGGGGGACTGCGACCGTAATCGTTGCCATCGCTGTCAGCGACTTGGGCATTTTGCTAAAGACTGTCGGGCGACACTTCCATCGACCTAGACCCCAACTACTAACTCGGCTCCTACTGCTCAAGGAAATACGGGAAGACAGGGTTGTTACAACTGTGGAGAGACTGGGCATTACAAGAAGGAGTGCCCGAAACTGAAGCAGGGCGGGAACAACGGTAACGGGAACAACGGGGGCGGTGGCAGGAATGCACGTGCCTTCGTCATTGGAGCCGCTGAGGCTAGACAGGATCCTGACACAGTTACCGGTACGTTCCTACTCAATAATCGCTCTGTTAGTGTTTTATTTGATTCCGGTGCCGATAAAAGTTTTATATCTATGAAAGTTAGTCGACTGCTAGATGTAGTACCCGTACCATTAGAGGCTATGTATATTATTGAGTTGGCTGATGGTAAAAAGATTGAAGCTACTTGTATCCTTCGGGAGTGTCAACTAGAGTTGTCGGGTTTGTCGTTCCCCATCGACCTTATGCCGGTACCTTTGGGTAGTTTTGACGTTGTTGTAGGCATGGATTGGTTGTCTTTGTATCGCGCTGAGATCATTTGTTACGACAAGATTATTCGGATTCCTCTCCCTGATGGAGAATTCCTTTCTGTGTACGGTATCAAGGGCGGTGTTCCGCTAAATCTCATCTCCAGCATGAAAGCCCTTAAGTATCTTCGAAAGGGTTATTCGGCCGTTTTGGCACTTTTATCTGTTTCCTCTATCGATGAGAAGAAGATCGACGATATTCCTGTTGTACGCGAGTTTCCTGATGTATTTCCCGATGATTTATCTGGTCTTCCTCCCCATCGTCAGGTTGAGTTCGGTATTGATCTTGTACCAGGGGCTGCTCCTATTGCTCGGGCCCCTACCGTCTTGCACCTCCCGAGATGCAGGAATTGTCCAGTCAGTTACAGGAACTCTTGGACAAGGGTTTCATCAGACCAAGTTCTTCCCCTTGGGGAGCCCCGATTCTGTTCGTTAAGAAGAAGGATGGAAGTTTCCGATTGTGTGTGGATTACAGAGAATTGAACAAAGTGACCATCAAGAACCGTTATCCTCTTCCACGTATTGATGATCTATTCGACCAACTCCAGGGTTCTAGCTACTACTCTAAGACTGATTTGAGGTCCGGTTATCACCAGTTGCGCGTAAGGGAAGCTGACGTTGCAAAGACTGCCTTTCGTACACGTTATGGCCATTTTGAGTTCTTGGTCATGCCTTTCGGTCTCACAAACGCACCGGCGGTTTTCATGGATTTGATGAACCGCATTTGCAAACCATATCTTGACAAGTTCGTCATCGTGTTTATTGATTACATCCTGATTTACTCCAAGAACAAGACCGAACACGAGGAACACCTGCGTTTGGTTTTGGAACTTTTGCGACGGGAACAACTTTACGCTAAGTTCTCAAAGTGTGACTTTTGGTTACGCGAAGTTCAATTCCTAGGACATGTGGTCAATGAACTAGGAATTCATGTCGATCCAGCTAAGATCGAAGCGATCAAGGACTGGGGAGCACCAAAGACGCCAACTGAGGTGCGGCAATTTCTAGGCCTTGCGGGCTATTATCGTCGTTTCATCAAGGGGTTCTCGAAGATCGCTCAACCCCTCACCACTCTTACTCAGAAGGATAGAAAATTCGACTGGGGTGAACCACAAGAGTCGGCATTTCAAGAACTGAAGTCTAAACTTTGTTCTGCTCCTATTTTGTCCTTGCCTGAAGGCCCTGATGATTTCGTTGTTTACTGTGATGCTTCTATTCATGGTCTCGGTTGCGTGTTGATGCAACGCGAGAAAGTGATTGCGTATGCTTCTCGTCAACTCAAGGTGCACGAGAGGAACTACACCACCCATGACTTGGAGTTGGGTGCAGTGGTTTTCGCGTTGAAAATTTGGAGACATTACTTGTACGGTACCAAATGCACCATCTACACCGATCACAAGAGTCTTCAACATATTTTCGACCAACAACATTTGAACATACGACAACGTCGTTGTATTGAACTACTGAACGACTATGATTGCGCCATTAAGTACCATCCTGGCAAGGCGAATGTAGTAGCAGACGCCTTGAGCAGGAAGGAATCAATTAATCCTCGTCGCGTTCGGGCGTTGCAGCTCACCATTCATTCCTCTCTACCTGACCAACTCCGTTCTGCTCAGTTAGAAGCTTTGAAGGAGGAAAACCTTAAAGCTGAGACTATGCACGGTGCCGACAAGCACCTCGAGCGAAGGCCTGATGGCCTGCACTACTTCGCAGAACGCTTATGGGTTCCTTTATTCGGGGGACTTCGGGAGTTTGTTTTAGATGAGGCTCACAAGTCCCGGTATTCTATTCATCCTGGTTCGGATAAGATGTACCAAGATCTGAAGGTGCTTTACTGGTGGCCAAACATGAGGTCGGATATAGCCTCATACGTGAGCAAATGCTTGACCTGTGCTAAAGTCAAGGTAGAATACCAGAAACCGTCGGGTCTCTTGCAACAACCTGAAATCCCGGAGTGGAAATGGGAACGGATTACAATGGATTTTGTCACGCAACTTCCTAAGTCACCGAGCGAGAATGATAAGATATGGGTCATTGTTGATCGATTGACGAAATCAGCCCATTTTCTCGCTATTAAGGAGACCGACACCATGGATCGTTTGGCTCGTCTTTATCTGAAGGAAGTTGTTTCTAAGCACGGGGTGCCGGTTTCTATTATTTCGGATCGTGACTCCCACTTTACTTCTCACTTCTGGAAGTCTTTGCACAAGGCTTTGGGTACCCAGCTAGACATGAGTACCGCTTATCATCCACAGACTGACGGTCAGAGTGAACGCACGATTCAAACCTTAGAAGACATGCTGCGGGCATGTGTGATCGATTTTGGCAAAGGTTGGGAAGCTCACCTACCGTTAGTAGAATTCTCTTACAACAACAGTTACCACACGAGCATCAAGGTAGCTCCGTTCGAGGCACTGTACGGGCGGAAATGCCGGTCTCCTCTTTGTTGGGCCGAAGTGGGTGAGAGTCAACTCACTGGGCCTGAGCTAGTGTACGAAACTTCGGAAAAGATCGTACAGATTCGTAACCGGTTGGCAGCGGCACGGGATCGGCAGAAGAGTTATGCCGATCAGCGTCACAAACCACTGGAATTCCAAGTTGATGACAAGGTACTTTTGAAAGTTTCACCGTGGAAGGGCGTCATACGCTTTGGGAAGCGTGGCAAACTCAACCCTCGGTATGTCGGTCCATTTACAATCCTGGAACGGATTGGACCGGTGGCATATCGTCCTGATTTACCGACGGAGCTCGGCAACGTACATAACGTCTTCCATGTGTCCAACTTAAGGAAGTGTCTGGCTGACGAGTCTCTTATTGTTCCACTGGAAGAGATCAAGGTTGATGATCGTCTTCGGATTGTGGAGGAACCTGTTGAGATTCTTGATTACAAGATTCGTAGCCTACGTCATAGCAAGATTCGCATTGTTAAGGTTCGCTGGAACTCGAACCGAGGACCAGAGTACACTTGGGAACGGGAGGATCAGATGAAGTCTAAGTATCCTCATCTCTTTCCTAAGGAAGCGTTCGAATCGAGATATGTTACCACTGCTGCTGAATGAATCTCGGGACGAGATTCCTTTTTAACGTGGGGATGATGTGACAACTCGGGTAAATCTCCCTCTTGGTTTCTATCTTTTGTCTGTTTCTTTTGTTATTCGTTTTGGTACTTGTGCAATTTTCGGGACGAAAATTCTTTTAACGTGGGGATGATGTGACACCCGGCAAATTATGGTTAACAACGCTGTCTAGATTAAAGTCTACCTTAGCGAGTCACGCGTATATTATACTTAACTAGGATAGTTGAGTCGTGTTACGGTTCGGGAACTGTTAGTTTGGTATAGAGGATCATTAG
The DNA here is from genome assembly GCA_030844895.1 of Ambrosia x helenae. Classification (NCBI taxonomy): domain Eukaryota; kingdom Viridiplantae; phylum Streptophyta; class Magnoliopsida; order Asterales; family Asteraceae; genus Ambrosia; species Ambrosia x helenae. The sequence goes on along the minus strand of CM061230.1, from coordinate 13,348,225 downwards.
ATGTTAGTCTAACGGCTCATTAGATGTCAGTCCTTAACCAAGTGTACAAAGGGTGACGATTAGTAGAATCGTCAGAGCATAGGGAACATACAAGTCTCGAGTCCCGGGAATTGGTGAACGAGTGTGAATGTGTTTGTTTGCAAGTATTATGTGTTTACAATCATTATGTGACTTGTCGGTATGTGAAAATGTGTTAACATATGTTAAAACGGGGTTTAACGCGCAAAATACGCTGAACCAACCCCTATAGGCGATTAGGAGGGCTAATCGCCTATAGGAGGGGCGGATAGGGACATGCTATAGGCGAATAGCATGCTAATCGCCCCTACTATAGGCGATTAGCATCCCTATTCGCCTGATGATGCTGCGTAATCGCCTATAACGTGCTGGACGACTAAAAACGCCTATAAATACAATACTTGACCTCCTAAACTTCATTATAACAACCCTAGTCGTCCCACAACTCGTCCCAACACACACACAACCTCTGGAACTCGATTTTGGATCAAAACACAAGATTTCAAGCCTATTACATCAATCTATCATAAATCTAAGGTGTGGTTTTCATTCATGCAATCTTTAATAACATTTTTATTAAATCCCTAATGGTCCAGACCTGTTTATAAACATATGTGTCTTCTGAAATTCGTTAATAATCATTGTTAATTGGATTCTAACTACTATGCATGTTGTATGTTTGTTTATGATTAAAAGATAGGGTTTTTATAATTCAAGAAGGATTGGTAACATGATATTAAGGTAGTTACAGATTAATAATGATAGCATGTTGATGAAATCTGAGTAATTGTTCATTAGGGTTAGGGTTATGCATGTTAATGTGATGTTTCATGCTATATGTGTTGTTTTTGGGATACATGGTTGCATGCAGGGCTGATAGAACGAGGTTAAACGAAGGATTTTGATTGAAATATGTTTGATATGGTTGTTTGATTGATAATTGATGTTTACACACGTTCTGGATTTGATTTGGAGTGTTAAACGCGCGAAAAACCGGAACAGCTGTGCTATAGGCGAATAGGAACCCTAATCCCCTATACTATAGGCGATTAGGAGGCTATTCGCCTGATGGGATGCCCTAATCGCCTATAATATAGGCGAATAGGAGCCTATTTGCCTTTACTTCATGCATTTACGATCCTAAATGCTAGTTAAGCCCTGAATTGCATGCCTTACGACGTAATCGCCTATAAACTCCTAATTTGCATACCATATAGCCCTAATCGCCTATAGTATAGGCGATTAGCATTCCTAAATGCCTGTTGACCCACGTAATCACTAGTTGACTTTTCCTAATCGCCTGTACTGCTGCTGTAAGTATATTTTGACATTTCGGGACCGATTTGACACCTAGGAACATGCTAGGAACCCCGTAACATACCTAGTAACTTGGTAACATGTGTTCGGACTTATTTATGTGATACTTGAACTACGTGCCATAACTTGTTGGACTTTAACGTATGTTAAGTGTGATTGCATGATTGTATGTTTGAGAGTGTACGTGTAACAACGGGGAGTCTCGGGTCACCAATGGGATGTCGAGTCTTGTACATTGGGTTAATTTAACAGTCACAGTGTTTTCAAACGAACTTGGTGATGGTCTGGACATCTAGGGACTAACTAACCTACGGGTTATTAGTCTAATTACTTGTAACTGTCACATGTTAGGTCGCCGCTTTACGGGGCTAACATAGCTTGCTGATTTTATTCGTATTACGAAGTAACGCAACCTAAGGTGAGTTTACGGCCCCTCTTTTAACTGGTTTTACTTTTCGGGGGAGAAAACATGTGTTAAACTTATGTTTGGTAACAACTGTCATACTATGGGTTTCTATGGTTTACTATACGATCTTTGGAAGTCCCAGGGGAAACCATGAATGTGCGGGTTAGCACAACGGGGAAATGTGAATAGATCTATTGGGAATGACCAACCCCGCTCGTCGGCTTGGAGGGTCGGCGAGTGCATATTGTCTCAAACAGGAACAGGTTTACTATTCGGGCACGACATCTGGTTTGCGAGTTAGTAATGGTTTTCCAATCGTAGATGTAACAAAACATACGCCTAGCTAGCGTACTTTGGTTTGCAAATTGTTATAGTATGGACAGGTTGAACTTGGTACTTTGATTACAAAACCTGTGAACTCACCAGCATTTTTGTGCTGACGTAAACTCTTACATGTTTTCTCAGGTCGCTAAGGTAGCACTATGGAACTAGGGCGCACGCGTCTGCACGGCGTCTAGTTAGGATTGCATGGTTTTCAAACATTAAACAATTTGGTTTACTTTTGGAATATGTTTTGAGAATAAGCTTCCGCTGTATTTGGGGATTTTAAACTATGTTTTTGAAATTGCATATGTTCATTTAGACTTGTGTATTGTGATCGTTGACTTGGATCCTGGTTTGTCATGCGCCTCGCGGTAAAACTCCGCAAGTGGATTTCGAGGGTGTGACACCACTTGCGGGGTTTTACCGCGAGGCGCATGACAAACCAGGATCCAAGTCAACGGTCACAATAAACAACACTATATGAAATACATAACTCAAAACTTGGTTATCAAACCATTAAAACATAGCGGAAGCATTTAAAGATTTAATCAGCTACAAAATTGTGTTCCAAAGTATTCAAGACACTTATTTAAAATATGCCACTAAGCCTAGACGCCAATGCAGACCTGTGCGCCTAGTCCAACCGATGCTACTTTAGCGACCTGATAAAAACATGCCAAAAGGACGTCAACATATATAATGCTGGTGAGTTCACAGGTTTGTTCAATATGTTACCAAAATAGTTACCAAAGCGTTACCATGTCCATACTATACCAATGTTACCAAGTACGCTAGCTAGGCGTATGTTTTATTACTACTACGATTGGAAAACCATTACTAGACACGTTTAGCAATGTTTAGCAATGTTCAGCCCGAATGTTCAGCATGTTACCAATGTTACCAGTTCGAGACAATATGCACCCGCCCGGCCCTCCAAGCCGACGAGTGGGGCAGGTCACGCCCAATAGATCTATCCACACTTCCCCCGTTGTGCATCCCCGCACATTCATGGTTTTCCCGGGACTTTAAAAGATCGTATAACAATGCAAAGTTAAAACCATAGTATGACATATGTTACCAAAATAGTTTAGCGCATGTTTTCTCCCCCAAAAGTTAAAGCTGTAAAAGTGGGGCCGTGAACTCACCTTAGATTGCGTTCTTCAGGAAATAATAAAACGCCAAGCCCTTGATAATCCCACTACCGGAGATCTATCAAAATGTTCACATAAGTGTTCCGACTAATAACCATAAGGTTATCTAGCCCCCGATTGTACAGATCGTGACCAAGTATGTTTTAAAACGTGTTTAAGTGTTCAACCGACACACTAGACCGACCCGACATCCCGTTGGTGACTCATTACCCTAACTAATCAAGTATACGTAGATTACACACAAGGTTCAAGCATAAAACACTTAGTTTGTATCAAAAATCTTATTTTTGAATCAATAGGGTCGAACCAGGAGGATTAATCCACCTTCGCCCGTTTTTAACCCACCTTCGACCCTTTGGAAAGCCACCTTCGACCGTTTTTAACAGATTCGACCAAACTGTCCAAGTTCGACCCTGGGATTCCACATTCGACCACTCGACCGGTCGAATGTGCCCAGGTTCGACCCTGACAGATTACTTTTCCCAAAAACGCTTCAAAAACATCTGAAAACATCCCGAAACATTATCAAACACTGCAGTCAAGCATGAATAACTTATCCCTACAAAACCCCACCAATTTTGCCCCAAAACCTATTCGTTTCAGCCCTTTCCCAAAATGGCAAAGATTATGGAAGTGTCACATCATGCATGTAATCTTTACCCAATTTGGAAACTTTTCAAAATCAATCCATAATCATCTTAAAATGCTCAGTTTATCATGTAATCGAAAACCCTCAATAGTTTTATTGATAATACTAACATGCAACAAGCCCTGGATTCAATAAAATTCCCAAATTAGACTTGATATCATCATCTATCTAATTATAACCTTTGATAATCCTAAACTATCATCAATAACAGCCCTATATCATGTTTCTAGCATTAGCACAGTAGCAAATCATTAAACAACACATAATATCACCTAACACATAATTAACATATGTTTATTGATATGAAAACCTATGTTTAATTATAGGGTTTAGGTTTAGAAAGATGTTTAAAAGGTTTTTATAACAAAAACATTCTTAGAACAGATCTGGACATTTAGGGTTAGATAAGAACGAATTAAAATACTTGAATAAGGTTTAGAATTAAGAACACACCTTGGATTCTTGATTAGATGTTGTTGATAGGTTAGATTATGAAAAATAAGAGCAAAAACTCCTTCCTTAGTGATTAAAATCGTTTGAGAGTGTTTTGAGACGATTAGGGTTTGTGAAATGGTGAAAAATGACAAAGTTTGGTATTTATACTAGTCCACATTCGCCCCTTTCACAGGGTTGAATGTGCTTTGTTCTGGTCGAATGAAATTCTTTCATTTCCACATTCCAGGTTCGCCCCTTTGATAAGGGTCGAACCAAAATTATTTTCCAGGTTCGCCCCCACGATGTGGTCGAACCTGGACCTGTGTTTTTCTAGTTTTCCAGTTGTCGTGTTTAACACATTTTAACGCACCTTAACACATGAACATGCAACCTTAGTCTATGTTTAACATATTTAAGCATGGATGATTATCTACACATCGTTTAAACACGTCTTTGCATATAATCCACCATATAACAATTAATCTACACATAACACTTAATTAGGGGCTGTTTGGTAGCCTCTTAATGAGGCTCTTAACCATTCAGCGCTGAATGATTTAGCATTCAGTGTGTTTGTTTCAGCTTCTGAATGGAATGGTTAAGTCTGAATCATTAAGATTTGGGATGTTGCTGAGCCATTAAGCACTGAACTATTAAGGACTGAACTAGGCTAAATCTCAATGAGGCTCCCCTACCAACGCGGGACAAGAAAACTAACCTTTAAGAGGCCCAACTTAATGATTCAGCGCTTAACCATTCAGACCTCTTAACCATTCAGACATCTTAATGATTCAGCACTTAATCAAACAAACAGCCCCTTAGTCTTTGTAATTTCACCAACAACGGGACCCGGTACTAGTGTATTCCCAAAACGACTCCCAATGATCCTCCAAATCATTGAACCCTGGACAATCCTATCTTGACCTGACTCAACTAATCTAGTTAAGTCTGTTTATAAATGTTTCCCGCTAAGGTAGACTTAGGTGTTACTCAAATGTTTAAGCCAAATATGTCGGGTGTCACAAAAAACATATATACTATCATAATATTATTAGTGACTTGCTTAGAAATAAATAATTAATTACCTAAACACATTGTATATTTTTTCAGCATGAACAAAAACCCATTAAAAAGTTTTTTTTTCTTTTTTTATAACACTACGATACTCATTGGAAAGATAATAAAACGTTCATTAATTTGGTGTAATTTTTTTTTTAAACAATGACGTATATAAAAGTTATCAACGTTTAAAAGTTTTGAAGGGAAAATAAAAAAAATAAATTTAAAAATCTTAATTAACATATTTGAAATTTTAAAATAATAGTTAATAGTTATCTTTATTTAAAATACATTTAAAAAAGACTTTAGGAGGGAAATCAAGGGGTGTGAAGGCCACACATAGTGCCCATGTGGCATACCCTTTTTCTCGTTTATATATATATATATATATATATATATATATATATATATATATATATAGGGTAGGGATCATGCGAGAACCAACTTTAGGGAGAGAACTCGAGAACCAATGTGAACAGGGGGCATTATTGTAAAATATATTATTAAAAAAAGGACGGGTCATAAAACGGCTGATAAGAACAAACGGGTAGAACATTATCACATTTCAAACTCAAAAACTCAAAACCCTAGTTCTTACAACCGATTCATCAACAACCGATTCATGGCCTACATTGTGATAGGACGAAGAATCATTCAATCTAAAGGATTATAATTGAAGAAACATTTACTACAACCGCTACCACTGTCGCTCCATCATCCACTACAACCGCTACCACCGTCGATCGACTACCTTACCACACCGGCATCTACCGTCGTCCTGCTACTCCGGTTGGATAAACTCAATAATCGGCGGCGTAAGGTTGACCGAACTACATATTCTGTCATAATCACGCTTTCCGAGGCACCATCATCATTCTCTCATAACTGTATTCTCCGCCACTAAAGCAGACATGGGAGACGGTGGAGGAGTTGACAGAGAGTGAGGGACGGAAGAGGGCCTTACAGGTGGAGTAGCAATGGAAGGCCTTCTTCAAGTTCCACCTGCTTAAGCACTACGTATAATAACTGTAATAGGATTGGTTGCACAGTATCAAGATGATGATTTTGATGGTGTGGTTGGGATTCGGATGTAATGGATTGAAGCTAGTGACATTTTTGATGAGTTTGGGGTTTGGTTTTGTTTTGTTTATGGTCATAAAATAATCAAGGAAGGAAGGTGTAGTTGTTGTTCTTAGAATAATAATGCGGATAAGGTGGGCTTTTACGGTTAAAGTGACACCAAGGTTTATAAAATTGACAGGTCATCAACTATATCCTCAAAAATCATTATATTCCTTTATTTTTATCCCAACAATCCAAAGAGTAAGTTTCATTGTATATGTTTTAATCTTATCCTCTTTAATAATGAAATGCACATGTGTATAATGTAGTTGCTACTAATAAAAAAAAATGTTAATGCACATGTGCAATTATACTGATATCATTAAGGTTTTTCGCTCTAACGCACATATTCATAGTTATATGGTAATGAAAAAAAGTAATGTTAATGCACATGTTCATTAATATTGAAAATTTGGTTTTCTTATGTTGTTTATTATTTGTAGATAAATACGGGCTAAAAATCATAGAATGTAACTTTTGCGTTATAAACGAGGGAGAAAGGGTCAAAAAAGCTGCCGGATGCGATTGAGGATGATGACATAATCGTTGATCATGTAGTTAAAAAAGGTCGTTATATTTATTTTTGCAATTTATGTATATATGCGCATGTGCATATATGTATATTTTTCATGTTAACTAATAAATTTTAATTGTTAGTTGTTTAAACACATGAACAATGTGATAAATTTGAGAAGTATACGATATTCAGGTTGACGGATGAAAAAAAAAAGGAAGATGTTAGATGATACATCAATGATGTGTGAAGAATGTTGTAAGAAGATAAGTAAAAGGGGAAAGAAGATGAAAAGGGACAAATAAGCAATAGAAGGGGACACTATTGGTGAACATGAGGTTGTGAGATAATTTGAAGTTTGTAGGTAGGTGGTCAATGGTAACATGGTTGGTTTGTAATATGGGTTTTTTTTTGTCGTTTGTTATATTGTATTGATGGTGTGGTAGAAACTACATGTGATTGTATAATAAAACCAGATGGGTACAAAAAGTTTGTTATTTGAAGGATGATGCGTGCTTAAATGTATATTTTGGGTGGTATTAAATGGTGGTTTATAGATTGATTATGTTTGTGATTATTATGTTAGCATATGTAAATTTGTATGATAAGTAAATTGACATATGCACACGTGCATAATTATAATTAAACCCCCACCCCCACAAAAACCTAAACCCACCACCCCATCCCATCATACCTAAAAACTAAGATCTAAAGCTAAACCACTCAAAAAATCCAACTATATTAGTGAAATGCACATGTGCATGTTGTACACGTTTCTTATTTTATAGTTCTTATATAGAGTTATTTTAAGTTTATTCATGTTTGTTGTCATACACGTGTTTTATTTTCAATTTACGTTATAATATGAATGACTAAACAATTGACGAGTTCAAGTGTATTTTATATCTCACTTTGCGTCCATTTAATGATCATTGAATAGAATTTGTGACTCCTTATATATCTGTATCACGTCCATTTAATAATCATTTAAGTATGACAATTCATTCAAAAGTGTGATTTAATAGTGAAATGCACATGTGCATACGATGTATTTCTGTATATATAACAGCGAAATGCACATGTGCATCAGGGATGACGTCCTATGATGTCATATCAGCCATTTTTTTATTTTTTTTTCAAATTATTAATGCGAAATAATTATTTTGGTGTATACTTTTTTATTTATTTAGGTTATATAATTTTTTTTATTATTTTTTTTATTTTTTGATAGAGGGGTTTTTGTAGACACCATTCATATTTACAAAAATGTCATTTGTTCACACTGGTTCTTTGGTTCTCTCTCTAAGTGGTGGTTCTCAAATGATCCGCATCCTATATATATATATATATATGATTGGGTTCAAATGAGAACCCCATCCAGTTGTGAGAACTAGAGAACCCTAATGGACCAATAAGCATTTGACACATAGCCCCTTAGTGTGTTTTATATTAATGGGTAATTTAGGTAAATCACTTTGTGTTATGAGTAAAACAACTGTCAAAAGATGCTTTTAGAAGAAAATTAGCACAATGTGTCAGTAAATAATCACAATCCCAATAAACAATCTGATCTTTTCTCCCGCCCATTTTTATTAACACCTTTTGATGTCTTTATTACACACACACAAACATAGAACATATCTCCATGCAACCCCCTTTAACAGTCTGATCTCTACTCTAAAAGTTATCGAAAAGAATAGTTTAAAATTTAGCAACGATGAAGAAAGCAGATGATGCTGGCAACGATCTTGAGTTTTTCTCCGAGGAAGATTTACAAGAGGTTTCCATTTTTCTTAGGGGGAAAGGGCAGGCACATGCAGGGGCAGGGGAGGGCTCGTCGATGACGGACATACTGGTCGACAAGGGGAAACGGGTGATGGACGAAAGTGAAGAAACAATCCAGGTGGTGCAGTCGTCCGTTGAAGGTGGGGTTTTTGAGGCTGATGAAGGTGGATTTTCTGACGAGGTTAACAACATGTCTCTAGTGAACCAGCGTCTGGTCGGGGAAGACGACGGTAAATTTTTCTTTTTAATCTTGTTTTTATGTAGTTTTTTTTATTGGTTAACTATATGGTTTATTTTTGTAATCGGTGCAAAGTGTGGGTAATGTGTGGTTTTTATGATTTTTTTTGTTCCATTGTTTGTATATTAAGGAAACACGTAGAAATTACCCCAGTGTAAATTAACATGGGGGTGAGATACCGGTGTAAATTAACATGGGGGTGAGATGTTTTTTTTAGTTTTGCTGATGTACTGTGTGGTGCAAAGTATGTGTAATGTGTGGTTTTTTTATGTTTTTTGTGTTTTTTTGGGTTACAGTAGTGTATATGGAGGGTTACACTAGTGTAAATTAACATGAGGGTGAGATGTTTTTTTTTTTAGTTTGCTGATGTATATCTGTTTCCTTTTTTTTTTTTTTTTTTTTTTGGGTTCAGGGAGTGGTTGCGATTATTGGTTTACCCCCAATGGTAGTCGGTACTGGAGACCTATAGTAGATGACTCAATCAAACCAAACATGAGTGCTAGGTATAGAGAATGGGAAGATGTGGTTGGAATGTATGAGTTGTATGCTCGGAACTGTGGGTTTTCAACAAGTAAAAGGAAATTTGACTCAGCGGAAGAAACCTCCTTGAAGGTTAGGCAGTCAACGTTCCAGCGTAGTGACTGTAAAGCCAGCATTAGAGCTAAATTGTGCAATGTTACGTCATTGTGGGAGATTTACCACTTCGAAGAGACCCACAATCACATGTTGGTGCCGTCCTACAATAGAGATCTAACGAAAATAGGGAGGAAGCTGGATTTTGCAACCAAGGACTTTATTCACCGTGTTAGCCTAAACAAGGTAGGTCCAACAGTTGCGCATAGAATGCAGGTTAGCCTTAAAGGTGGATATCACAATGTGAAGGGTACCCCGACTGACTACAAGAATTTTGCCAGAAGTATATGTATGTTCATTGGCAGTAGGGACTCGTCTATGATGATTGAGAAGCTGAATGACAGGCTTAAGCACCTGCCAAATTTCTCTTTCAAGTACAATTTGGTAAATGGTGAGCTTAGACATGTTTTCTGGGCGGACGAGATATCGAAGATAAACTATCAGCATTTCGGCGAAGTGGTTGCGTTTGATGCGACATACCAGACCAACAGGTTCGTAACGAGAGTTTTTATATGTTTTGAAATACTTATCGTTTCCCTGCACATCACTTGCCACGCAATCGCTAACTGTTTTTTTTAAACTAGGTACAACTTAATTTTTGTCCCATTCACTGGCGTGGACAACAATAAATGATGTGTAACCTTCGGGGCTAGCCTGTTGTTTGATGAGACAATAGAGTCGTATGTTTGGTTTCTTAATACGTTCTTGGGAGCTCATGGGAAACAGCCTAAGTTGGTGTTAACAGATCAGGATCCTGCGATGAAGCAAGCTGTGCCCGCTGTTTTTACTGAGGCAAGGCATCGCCTATGCATGTGGCACATTATGAAGAAGCTGCCCGCAAAGGTACTCGTTCGTTCTCTTTTTTTCGATGTGTTTTTTTTCCAGACACGTGGTACTTTGTTTTTGCTTTTTTGTAAAGCTGAATCGTGTTTTGGTTTTTTTTCCTATGCAAAGATTGCAGGAGTTGGTGTCGACAATGCAGAAGTACGGGTCGCCCTTCACAAGTTGGTATGGAACGTGTACATCAAACCGGAGACCTTTGAAAGGCGATGGGGAAAGTTACTTGATAAGTACGGGTTAACTGAAAACGAGTGGCTGAGAGACATGTTTAACATGAAGGAGCTTTGGGTGCCCGCATATTTTCGCGACATCCCCATGTCATGCCTCATGAAGACCACATCCCGCTGTGAAAGCTCAAATGCGGCATTCAAAGTAAATTCCAGCTGGGCAAACACGCTTGTCCAATTCTTGTTGTGCTTTGACACCACGATGGACTCGCAGAGATACAAGCAGAGAGTTGCGGAGTACAAAACTGAGTGCAGGGCCCCTGAATTAAAAACTGGCATGGCGATTGAGAAGCAATGTGCGTTGGTCTACTCACAAACGATATTTTATGAGGTGCGAAAGGAAATCCAGAAAGGTTTGTTGCTTTGTTTTGTAACATCCCGAAAATCCATTTCGCTTAATTACGCTATTAGGCGTGAATAAGAAATGACAAAACGAATTAAATAGTAGAATGAGCCTTTTTTTATGGATAGTAAAATGGGATGATACGAGTGTGGGATTATGTTCTATTATGAAAATTTCTAGTGGAAGTTATTATCTTTATAATAGGGAAATAACACTAAAAAGAAACTTGCATAGTTAAGGTTTTGATAACAAAAGGCTTTGGGGTAAACTTGAGGGACTTGTAGTGTAAATATGGAACAAAACAAATGATCCAAACACACCCCATTTGTGGGCAAACGAATTCAGCCCTCAAGAGGGTATTCTTGAGCTTAAACCAAACCCTAAGTCCCTAAAGATGAAGAATTGATGCAAGAGGTTGATGTAAGAGATTAATGGTTGGTTCTAGAGGGCTAATCTTCAAGGATTAAGCTTTGGTAAGAACCCTAACCCCAAATTCGTGTAGGATTCGAACCCCACATGTGGGTTTTGAGCAAAACATGTTAAATTCATATTATTGCTTGATTTTATGTGATATTGATCATCTCTAATAGTTTAGAGATGAGCTATTCACTATAGGTTGCTTGTGTTCAAAGATGATGATTTTGGTTTTGATTGGTAGCTTTGATGTTACTAAAATAGTAGGAAATCTATGTTTTAGGCATAGATTGTAGAGGAATTGTATTCCATATGTCTTGCATGAATCTTATGTGTTGGTAAAATTACAAGTTGAAATTGAAAATAGCTAAGCATGATGGTTAGAATGATGTTGTTGATGATTAGCTAGTTAAATGGCAAAGTTTGAGAAGTCCATAAGGCTTAGAATTCACTTGCAAAAAGGGTGCACATGAAGTGTTTGATACAATGCTTACATGAAACTTGAATTGGGTCAAATGGTGTAAAATTGTATGAAATTCGTCATTTTTGACAGCCCTAGATAGTCATCTTGTAAAGGGCATATCTCATTCGTTATTAGGAGTTAGAAGACGAGCCTTATATCGTTGAAAAGCTTGTTGCACATATTACATTTCATATTTAGTCATAAGAAGCTGATTCTGAGTTGTAGTGGGTCAAAACAGCATCTAAAGTTAGCATTTCAGTTTTGACAGCAAAGCTGTTTGGTCAAAATTATGTTTCTGACCTGATCTAAAAATATTCATATAAAATCATAGAAAAATCGTTAGGAGGTGTTCTTTATATGCTTGGAAAGGTCTTTGAATGACGCACATTTTGTATTTGATAGTCAAGATCTGATTCCGAGGTTTAGAAGGGGAAAATCGCCCTTGAACAGCAGCTGCGCAGAAAATCGCTGCACATTTATAATGTAATATTTAATAAGAAAAGGTGTAAGAATGTACACCCTTGTAGTAGTCTTGGAGTACGGATTGTAGGGAAAGAATAGCGTGTTATGTGGCCTTCAAAAAGTGTCTAAGAACACTTACTACTAGTTCATGCAACTATTTTCACTAACGGGTCAAACGGGTAGTATATGGAAAGACTTATTGAATAGAACTAGTTGTTGAATGTATTGATGGCATGTTTGAATGATGTAGAATGAATACTAATGTTTGAATAGGTAAGTTCCAAATTAGTATTCTAACACGGCATGTTGACTTGAAAGTAAGCTAGGTACAAGAAGCTTAAAAGTCAACGGGTCAAGTGGATACGATCTCGAGCTAGGTGAAAAGCTTGGGACTATAAGTCAAACGCATATAAGGCGAAAACACTCCTACGGGCAAAGGTAAGTGACTTATGATGCAAACTCTTGGTTTAGTAATTGTATGTTCATGTATAAATAGAGAATGGGAACACGTATGAAAAGGTAATTTATAATAAGGTAAGCGAATTGATGTTGTTGGTAAATGGGTATAGTTCACCATACAACAAGGAAAGTAGTTGGGATAAATGAGCAACAAAGATAAATGAAGTGAGGGTAATTAAGCATGAAATAAACCAATATTAACAAATATGGCATAAGAATGAATGGTAAAATGTACGGATTGATATGAGTGTATATATATAGATGGGTACATTAAATCATGGGTGTAACTATTTAGATTGAATTGTATAGTTATGCAAGGTCACACAAATGGTAAACCGCTTAGTAAGTGGAGGTTTCTCACATTGGATGCTAGTGTAATAAAATGTGTGCATAGTTGCTTATGCCCGGTAATGTGTGAAAGTGTTATGTATGTAAAGGTTGGTCGTTATGTGTAGGTTGAGTATAAGTTCGAAAACGTCATGTTTGTCCTTGAGAATACATGAAGGAAGAGTAGTATGACGGGTTAAGATAACTTGTACATGGGATTTGTACGTGCGTGTGTATTGTAATGTCATTAATCTTTTGTTATGAGGATGGTAATAAAAAAATGCAGGTATGTAAGTATGAATGCATGGAAATTGGAGGATAGGATCAGGAGACCGGATCCGAACTTACAAAAAGGCGTTTGGTTATGACAATTGAGTATTGTTGATGTTATTTCCATATTGTGAATATTTGCATGAAGTCACTTAATGAACTAACGAAATGGTTATGTGGTAGTTGCAGGTTGTCAAGTCAAGCTCACAAAGCAAGAAATGGTTGGAGGTCGAGTGAGGATGCGGATTGTACGGGGTCGCGGTCACGTAAACTAATAAAGATGAGTTGTAGTTGATGTAATAAGAAACAATAAAATATGAAACACCTATAATATCTCGTAGCTATGGGTTCCAAACATACGATAATGTTTTTATAAAGCAAGAAATTTTATGGTTCGTATTTCCGCTGCGTATTTTCGGTTAAAAAGGTTTAGGGTGTTTCATGTTTCATTACAAACCAAGAAGAAGTAGATGGCGTCAAGGTGTACACTGTAACACACCTTGATAAGCGGTCAGACGTTGTCAACGAATACACGGTATTTTTTTGTCATCAGTTTTTTTACATCAGTGTCGATTTGTTTTACATCAGATTTTTACCGCTGTCTCTTTTTTATTTTCCTGTGTTCTTTCCTGAATTGTTAATACACAGGTTAAGGTTGATGCTGTTGCGGGAGATACGACATGTTCGTGTAACTCATGGACCCGAATTGGATACCTATGCCGCCATATTTTTTGTGTTTTTAGGTATACAAAAGTTGAGGAAATACCAGACAAGTATATTATGCCGCGTTAGAGGCACGACGTGTTGCCAAAATCTGTCTTTAGCATTGATGCTCGGTATGGGGTTGACAACAGCGACATGTCCGTTATGCGGAATGACTTGTTGGAGATGTTCAATGATTGTGTGGATCGGCTTAGTGTATCGCCTGACCGTTTATATGCGTTTTCGGAGCAGTTCAAGGGCATGAAGGATCAAGTTTTGGGGAAGGCTGTTGAGGTACCAGAACCTGAGGTCGTCAAGGAAGCTGTCATCGCAAGCCTTTTACGTGTACCAGAGGAGACTGAAGTTTCGTGCAGTAACCCGCATGGTATTAGGAACAAGGGGTGTGGAACAAATCGCCGACTAGTCGGCCCTGGCGAGAAAGCTGCAACAAGGAAGAAGAAGCACCCGCGCCAATGCAAAACATGCTGGGAATTCGTTACTTATCACGACTCCAGGAACTGTCCATCCAAGAACAAAGAACCAGAACCTTAGATGATGCATCTGCCCACCCCCCCCCCCCACAGCACATCCGACCGGTTGGTTTTTATTATGATAAGTAGTATGGTTTATTATGATAAGTAGTAGCGACTCTAATATGGCTTGGTTTTTTTTTGGTGCCCGATGGGGACATGGTGTAAATGTCTGGTCCGCACGTCGTTTACAATGTGCGGAACTGCCATTTTTTGGCCCATGTGAAAATGTCCAGCAGTGGTGGGGGTGGTGCTTTTTTTGGTGGTACGTGTGGGGGGTGGGGGTGGTGGTTTTATCGTTTTTTTTTTTTTTTTTGGTAAAAACAGTTTGTAATGTGTGGATATATCATAATATTTTTATCTTCTGTTGTGTATTGGTACCTTTTTCTGTGAGTGTGTTTGGTTTTGGCAAACTGCGATAGATAATGCAATCCATAAAACCATTAGGAAGACTGGGATACCCAGCTAAATAGTACATGAGTCCTTTACACCAGTGTAAACATAACACAGGCAACATAGGACTTAAAACATTAAACCTAAATAGCAGCAGCAACAACAGTTACATTTTTTTATTTAGATACATTGACCTAAACCTTCACATCGCAAGGCCAAAAGATACTCTTTAGCAACGCCCTTTTGGTGACATCACTACGTCCCAATCTGCTTCGTCTTCAGATGGCCAGTCAAAGCCCACATAATCGTCATCTTCGTCATCATAATCCTGCGAGCCCTGGTAGTCTTCTTCGGGCATTGGTGCTTTTGATGCAGACACCACATGTTTTGGTTCATGTGGCTTCGACTGGGCGATGTTTTTCTTGAGTGACCTTGGGTCCACAGTAGAACTAGTATTTGGTGAATCCATGTCCAACGGTTTACCCCAGCCTAGGTCGAGCAACTTCACTTCCACCCCTCTCCCAGCACCCCTGTAACCTGGGTACACCGGTAGCGGACCATAGTTCGGACGGGGGCTGTAAGCCGGCAGCGGTCCGTAGTTTGGTGACGGGCTGTACGGCCTCTGGATTGGCGCCTTGCCTCCGTCGTACTGTTGATGCATGCCCCGAGGTGCAGAGTTCGGTGGGGGGTTGTACGTACCCTGGCTTAGTGATTTGCCAGTGTCGTAGTCTCGGCGGACAGCTGAAGCTGCAGCAGGAGCCGAGACCGGGTGTGTGGGGGGACTGACGTTGTTGTATGTTACCCCCATTTGTGAACGATTCCACACTTGCACCAATTTTCCTTTGCGTTCGTTACGGGGGAATTTGAAAGGCCATGGTTTGTCATCAGCCATACTGTTTCAATTGAGGGGGTTAAAAAAACAAGAAATAAGGGAAAAAAATAACGCAAGTAACAACAATAGTAAAACACGTCAGAAGAGCATTTTTTTTTGCACGGGTGTATTTTTGTTTACACCAGTGTTTTTACCCATTTTGCAAAAAACAACCACTGTTACACGATTTTTTTGTGTTTACACCAGTGTTTTTTACATCAGTGTTTTTTAACGATCTGTCATTTTGTATGTGGTTAAAAGAAATAACAGAAAAAAAAAAGACTGGCCTATATATACATTTTTTACACCAGTGTTACAATGCACAACAACTGAAGTGTTTTTTACCAATTGTAAAACAACCATTTATTTACACCATTGGTTTTTACACAAAAAAACACTCATCTAAAGGTGTGTGTTTTTTTACATCAGTGTTTTTTATCGCTATGTCATTTGTATGTGTTAAAAAAAATAACACCAAAAACAAAAAAGAGTGGCCTACATACATTTTTACACCAGTGTTCTAATAACACTAAAAAAAAAGTCTCATGTGTCTTTTTTTTTTACAAAAAACACACATCACAAGCCAGGGCCTTCTTTTTTTTTTACACCCGTGTTTTTTATATGTACCATAGGGGTTTTTTACCAAAAAAAAAAAAACAAAAACACGCATCCAAAGTCGTGCGGTTTTTTTACATCAGTGTTTTTTTTACTTATATGTGTTTTTATGTACCACACACGCCCCCATCCTTAAAATACACACGTATATGTATTTTTTTTATACCAGTGTGTTTTTACATCAGTGTTTTTTACACCAGTGTCTCAATCCCCCCCCCCCCCCCCAACCATTTCAAGAAACAACATCAATACCTTTTTTTTCTTTTTTTCAGGAGTGGTGTTTTTTTGGTGATGGAGAACCTATTTGGGTGACCATAGGTTATAAATAGACAAAGGCAGTGAACTTATTCAATGGAAGAATTATTTTAGCAGTTGAAAAAACGCCCCACGTGAATGGTGTAGATTGGGCAGGATTTGTTTTTTATTCCCTTTTTTGGTATAAGTGCACACCTAATTTCGTCGGTAGGATACCTACAGGACCCCCAGCAACTTTACCCCGATGTAAAATTTAGATGTTTTTACAAATACGAGTATACGATACATTTTACTCTAGTGTAAAAAACACGTGTACAGGGATAAAGTGGGCCATGGAAAATAGTCCCACCACATGGATCAAAGTTGTTGTGTTTTTGTTTTTTTGATGTGTCAGAGGGATGTTTTCTTGCCATTTTCAATTACTTTGCTTATATATTTGTTTCCCTTTTTTAATACCTCGTTTTTTTGGGTATTTTTATTTATTATGGTGTAAACATTTTTAGATTATATAATGGTTTTTTACAATGGTGTAAACTTTGATCCCCGAGGCACTCACGCACATTGATGTGTAAAAAACACGAAAAACAAAATATATTTTTTTACTAGTAATCAAAAGTGTTTTTACCCATTACACAAACAACCATTACAACTCCCAGCCCACCTAACCAAAATAACCAAACCACACAACATGTTTTAAACCAGTACACACAACCATTGTAAAAAAAAAAAAAAAAAAAAAAAAAAAGCATAAAAAACACAATGTTTTGGCTGAAAACAGATTCAACGCCTGCTACACTCTACCACGCCAAACACGGTCGTTGTAGATGTTGGTGGATGACAAAAGCATAACTGCTGCAAACCGCTTCCTCAAATTATCCAGCTAGGACTGTTTGCGCTTCCCGTTCAGGCTAAACCCACATTTGAAATTAACGGAGGTGCCGCAGTAATTTTCCATGTGGCGCATAACAAACACCCCACAATCGTCAGTGTTTTTCGAGGTGGCCTAGGGTAAAGGGACTGGTCTTACAGGGCATCCGTTCATCACTTCCGCTTTTGGGTGGTTGACCATAGTCAAGTAGTCAACAAAGATATGTTTCTGCACAAAATACTTTTTTTAGGTAGGATTACCGATTTTATGGGCACATTTTTACAAAGGTAAAAAACAGTGGGGTAACAATGTAACTGTTTTTTTTCTTACCACTTTGCACGGCGTGGTTTTAACAATGTACAAGTTGTGGTCCGATAGCACAACGGGCGACTTCCTCCGTACGATGTTATCTATCACGCAGATATCCTCATTCTTGAAATCAAACACCACAACATAGTAATGCTCGCATTCCAGAACAGGCACAAACACCATGTCCACAGCTTGCAGATCCAGTAGCGTGTCATCCCCGCACACTGCGCCTGATATAGCATTCTTCAACGAAGCCACACGGTTGCCCCCCGGGTCCTCATCCAACGTCAACATCCAGTTAACCTGATTTTTTTTAATATTCACACCAAAATCTCAGCACCCTGTTTTTTGAGAGTAGACATAAAAAAAAAAAAAAAAAAAAACAAAGTCATGTATGTACTCACAATGGTACTAGTACCAAGGAACAAGCGACGCACACCGCCAAGCGTCTGGTACATTGGGTCATGGTTAAGGACACCCGCCCAAGCGTCAATAATTGCCCCGTACAACCTTCTACCTATTGCCAAAGACTAGAGCAGCGGGGCTTCAGCACGCAGCCCGTAACGGGTCTCAAACAGCACATACCTGCCATTTTTGTTTTTAATACAACGAGAAGCGTGAGGGAGGGGTGGGGGCAGTTTCACATTTACATGTAAAGCATACAAATATTTGTTTTTTAAAAGACACTAACGGAAAATGCTCGGTGGGTTCAATGTTCTCCGCATCAAAAACACCTCCAGCAGCTTCTTTTCTACAAAAGGACACAAAAAAAAAATGAGAACTAAAACGTGCGTACAGACTATCGCGTTTTACACAAAAAGCAATATGACTCTATAATAATATTCCATAGCTTACTGGGTCTTAGCTTCAATGGTTGCTAGTTCCATCAGCTTCGTCTTGCTAGTAGTCCTAAACAGAAAATCCCATACCAGCAGGTCCCTCCTCGATGTCTTCGTGGGTAATTCATCGCCACTTTTCAATACCACAGGCAACCTAGCAACCATACTCCTTGTTAGCCCCCGCGACGTGGCTGTTTGGCGGATAACACCCTGGTTAGTAGCTATCGCAGCAGCATTTGTTGGTAAGTTAGAGATAGCACACAGCTTTTCATGACCTACCAAAAAAATCAAAAAACACGAATCAAATAAACTAAATAGGTTCTAAAATACCGGGGGGTGGGACAAATGACACCAGTGTAAAAACAAAGTCATAGCAAAAATAAAATAGACCCTGAAATAAAGTTTTTATACTCTGACCTTCCCCACCCTTAACCTCAATACCTGAATTAGAAGCGTCCGTAGCCGCAGTCTCCAAGTCCTTTGGGTCTTGGCTCAGCCCCAAGCTAAAAGACGATAGGGTAAAATCAGGAACAACAGCCGGGGCTTTCAGCGTGGGGCACCCCGAGGTTTCTTATGTGAGTCCAAGACTAAAAGATGGTTGGCTCAAGTTTGTATCTTGCAGCACGGGTACAACCGGCGGAAGCACCACGGGTTTCTCTCCACTAGCCCCAATCGACTGACTCACTTGTGTCAGTCCCAAGTCAAAACTTGGCTGACTCAACAACGCTGTCGCCTGGACCGATGCTCCTGCTACATTTTATGTGTCAAACGATGGTAAAGAAGAAATTTCAGCATACAGTTTTTTTCTTTCCAAACAACACATTTTTTCTATGTAAAAAAAAGGTGTTATTCGAAAAATGCTAGGGACATACCATTTACACCCGCACCAATTGTTGGAAGACCAAACCTCTTCCTGTGCGCATCCATTTCCTCTGCTAATTTTTCCCCGCCACTACCACTAACTCCAACAGCAACAATAGTTGGGCTTACACATTCAACACTTGGCTTTTTTACCCCAGTGTCCAACGCAACACCAAGAGGCTCGAACAATCGGCTCAATTTGCTGTCAACCACTGCCTCGACACCCTTCACAACCTTAGCCTGTGGTGCACCTTTACTGACCGCAGGTTCGAACTTGGTAAACAACCAGCGACCATCGCCATGCGACTCTGATGTATCTGATCTGGTGGTAACATATGCTGCACCTTCGTTGTCCGATGCCCCTGAAAAAGCATTAATGTATATAAAAAAAATAGTTTACATAAAACGGGCTGCCATAGGTTTGTTTATACCTTCAAAACTGTCCGGTTCATCCACTGGCGACCCGTAGCTGTACTGTCCAGCTAAGCTTGTAACCACATGTTTTATCGTCTTAGATGGCGTATCAAGTGTCTTCCCCTTATCAACAAGCGCTGACGAACTGAACATAATTCCCTCTGGTACTCAGCTTCCAACTGAATCACGTTGCTGTTGTTTGGATATTTTGAACTGGGCATAGATAAAGTTGACCCAATCTGCATTTTCAACGACTAGAATTGCGATAACCTTTCACGCGCCATACGCAATTCGATCTATACACAAAAAGAAAGTTACGATCAACCCAAGGTTAAAAAAATAAAAGAATAAATTAAGCAAGCAACGGTCGTATCATACCTCAAAATCACCATCAGCAACACCGGCATGCATAGTAGCCTCCGTAGTTAACTCCTTTAACTTGCCCAGACCAAACCCTCCATGACGCAACTCATACTCCTGACGTTTGGTTAACAATTCCTGCGACCAATGATGCATCGCTCGAACACCCTCTGGCGTGTTCATACCCTCAATTGCAAAACAATCCACATACAGAAGCTGACCAAAAAACAAAGTAAGAAACTAAGTTCCAGTTTTATTATTTACTAATTTATTTAAAACCAGGGGAGGGGGAGTGAAGTAAAATTTATTATTTTTACCGCTAGGAATGTCAACGGACCAGCAAAGGCGCAACCTGGATCACTGCGCCTCCATCTTGTCTTACATGTGCGAAGGGAGCTTACCATGAACTCGCACCAGTCAATGTCCTTGAACCTTGTCTCACTTGTAAAACACTTCGGAATTTCTTCCTTGCAAAGCCCATTTCCATATGAGATGATCATCGTTGTCACGAACAGCATAATGAAGTCAACCTTAAAGATGAACATGTCTTCATACTCATCAGCGAGTATATTGTTGACTATCAATGACGTGGATACGTAACACTTTGCCGGGTAGCGATCACGCCAGACTTTCAGTGTAGGATGCCATGTCTCCGGTTCAGCCAAGGTTGAAAATTTAATGCCTCCATACGGCACGCCAAAAACCTTATGCACCACAGTAGCGTCTATTTGTACTTCTTGTTTCCGAGACAACATTCGCATTTTGTCAGGCTGGAAAACATCTACCGCATAGTGTGCGAGCTTCACCGGGATACCGTCTACTCTGAAACGCAAAAGATCCCCAAATCCCATATGCCGAACCGCTTCCTGTTGGCGACCACTCAGTTTTGAAACAGCCAGGAAGAGCTGGCGAGGGGATGAACGCGTTTTTAAGCTCCCCCATGACTGCTTTTGGGGCGGCTTAGCCACTCGCTTCGGTGACACTGAATCAGAGACGTAACCACCTTCAATTTGAAGTGGAATAGGGGATGAACGATTTTTTCGCTTTCTTAGAGTTCGTCTACTCGCAGGCGAGTCAGGGACAGCAGACGAGCCAATATGTATTGCAACGTCAACATCAATGGCCCTCGTTTTTCTGCTGCTGGAATCACCCGTATCATCCCCTGAACAACGAAGCCATTAAGAAACTAAAAAACACAAAAAAAATAAAAATAAAATAACTATAAAAATATGTTTTTAAAGAATGGGGCAGACCTTGTTCCCCAGAACTCAGGCAGATAAAATGTGGCACACGAGACCGTTTTGAACTTCTGGTTCCAGCCATCATCCTGAATAACACATATATCAGCAACGTGAGTCTTACCCCGATGTAAACTACAAGAGACACAATCATAGCCCTAATCACACCCAAAAAAAAAAAAAAAAAAAAAAACTTTTTTTTACATGTTTTACCCCAACGTTAGCACAACAGAACAACCATTTCATGAAGAAGTATGGTAATGGTATTATCATAGATACAAAGAAAAACCCTCAAAAACCATAAACAAAAAAGAACAAAAAAAAAAGAATTACAAAAAAAAAAATACCAACAAAAACCATACGTTTTTAACGGCAATACCCAAACCTAAGTATAATTTTTTTTCATAGCAAAATGTATAAAAAAATACATATAATGAATGCTACCAAAATACAATACTATAATGCAAAAAAAGAATGTATACAAAAATACATACTGACATCAGATGATTCTTACCCTTATTTTTTTCATTCGGCATTATACTTAAAAAAGAATACCCAAAAAAATAAAACATAAAAAATACCTCAATCGTCAGATGATGTGCGACCTATTTTTTGATGATGAAAGAGAGAAAGTGAAGTTTTTGATGATCAGATGATCGGCAAAGGGAAGAATGAACGACGGTGGTTTTTGAAGGGTGGGCAAACGGTTTTTCAATCGTGGGTTTTGATGATCAGAGAGAGAAAGTGAAGAGTGTGAATTTAAATTTTTAAAAAAAATAGGAGGGGGGGTTGATATGATGGTGTGATAGGGATGCCAGGATTTTTGTTTTGTGATACCCAAAATGCCCTTCCCAACATTTTTTTATTCTAAAATGATAACCAAGAGGTATTAAATCCACTACAAAACAAAAAACCCCAATATTGATTCTTAACCCTTAGATCAACAAGATCAATGGTCCTTAGGGGTTCTCTAGTTCTCACAACTAGAGGGAGTTCTCATTTTAACCCAACCCTATATATATATATATATATATATATATATATATATATATATAGGGTAAGGTTCTTGTAGGAAAATAGTTTTGTGTAGGAAGTGTTTTCAACCGTTTGATCTAGAAATCGATGGTTTAGATTAAAAGTTTTGGTTACATAAGATTATACTAATTATAATTTAATAATCAAGGGTGGGATGGTCCAAAAATGTTAAAAAGAGGGCATGAAAGTCAATTTCTTGTCTTTGATCATTAAGCACTTCCTTAATTAACGTTTGTTTCTCTCTCATAATAACTCACCTTCTTTATCTTTCTACATTCTTAAAATAGCAGGCTTCCTCCTACCATCTTCACCAATATACAACATTTTTGAATTATTTTAGAGAAAGAGAGGATTGATTATTCAAAATAGATTATGCGTTTTGAAAAAGCAGGGGTGGAGCTGCTTATAGATTATTGCGTTTTGGTAGCTTAAAAAACTGATTATCTGCGTTTTTAAAACGCAATCCAAACACTAAAAAATGATATGCGTTTTCAAAACGCAATAATCTAAAAATCAGATTCAAAACGCAATCCCAAACACCCTCTTAGTCTGCCAATAAATTCACTTTGCTCGTGGTCAATCTCCGAGGAACTATTTTGAAACTTACCAAACCTAAAGCAAAATTAACATAAGCCAAGCTGAAAGCTGTTGTTACTCATCTATAGATTATATCAGATGGACTTATTCGTCAATGTCTTAATTTTGGTGATGAATAAACAAACAATTTTGGGTTGAAGAAAAAAAAACTATTATATATATCTATTAAAACAAATACACTTGAACAGTGTCTTTGTTTTAATATATATATATATATATATATATATATATATATTGGCTACCAACTTTTAAGTTAATTTTATTTTCTGTCATTAATTTTTAGGTTAACTTTATTTTCTTTTAATCTTACCATCAAACTTAGACCACCAAACTTTTAGCTTTTAAGATTTAAAACTTTGGCCACTAACTTTTAGCTTAACTTTATTTTCTTCTAATTTGACCACCAAACTTTGACCACCCAATTTTGGCCACTAACTTTCTTACTAACTTATTTACTTTATTTTCTTACAATTTGACCACCGAACTTTGACCGCCAAACTTTTAGCTTTTAGGATTTATAACTTTAACCATCAAACTTTTAGATTTTAAGATTTAAAACTTTGACCACCCAACTTTGGCCACTATCTTTCTTACTAACTTATGTACTTTATTTTCTTACAATTTGACCACCGAACTTTGACCCCCAAACTTTTAGCTTTTAGGATTTATAACTTTGACCACTAAACTTGTAGCTTTTACGATTTCAAACTTTGACCATCCAACTTTGGCCACTAACTTTCTTACTAACTTATGTACTTTCTTTTCTTCCAATTTGACCACCAAACTTTTAGCTTTTATCCGCGAGTATTTTTTTGAAGCCCACACGATAATAGCAGTTACTTAATATTATCTTTTATGTCCACGAAACCGTCCACGCAACAGGAGCTCCCACAGCGACGCGCGATCTTTAACGTCCACCAAACCCTCAACGCAACAGGAGCTCCCGTCGCGAAACGCGAGGTAATACAATCCTAGTTTTTCTTAATGTTTGGATAGATTTTTCTGATCACCAAACAAACACACCCCACTAAATCTCCTTCTAAAATGCACGTATTGCCCACCATCTAGAGTATTTAAAGCCACACCACTCTGATAAGGATAAAGCTCTAATACAACTATACCGAAAGGGCATCGGCAATTGTTGGCAAATGATTATAGGTACGATCGTTTAAGTTGTAATTAAATTTTCTTTAATTTGTTTATTAATGTTTCTATTTGTTTACATTTTCAAACTAGAGAATGATTTTTAAAATTATGGTAATTATTTTTATAATAATTTTCTACTATTTATGAGTCGAAATTTACTATTCAACTTTTAGACTGTAAGGAGTGGAGGGCGGGAAGGGGGGGAACACCACCGCCAGTAGGGCGGGAAGCTTGGCGTGGGGCGGGGGGCGGGAGGGGATTCACTGGCGTGGGGCTTGGGGTGGGGGTGAGGTGGCAGCGATGTATTGGTCAGTTTTTTTTTTTTTTTTTTTTTTAACTTTAACACAATATAATATTATTTCCTTCCCCCCCTCTTCCCCCCCTTCCACTCCCCACAATTATTTTCCTCCCCACAATGGTCCCACAAGTGCCACATGGCGCTTCATCCCCCTCTTTCCCGCCCCCCACTCCTTATAGTCTTACTAATTTAAAATCGTGGTGGACAACTACTTAAGCTTCCTCCTTTTACATTTTTGCTTTATTTTCTTTTTTTATGTTTATCTTTGTTTTATATTGATTTTGTGAATATACGCCTCACTTACGGTTTGCGCATATAATGTATATATGTGTGGCTCTCGAGGGGTAAAAGTAAAGTTGCACTAGTTTTAATGTTATTTTACTAATTTCGTGAAAATAACGTTAAAAATGACGAACGGTTAATCATGCATCATGTGGTGGCGTTGATAGTCAAAGACAAAGGGGTACATGCACTGATCAGGTTTGTCCCGTTTGCTAAGTGTTTTGTGCCTTATGTCCAAGGCTTGATACCAAACCACATCGAGTCGAGGGTCTCACTGGAAGCAGCCTCTCTATTCTTAGGGGTAGAGGTAAGGCTGTCTACATCTTACTCTCCTCAGACCCTACCTTAGCTTTGCTATAGGTGGGATTAACTGAGTATGATGATGATGATGATTTGTTTTATATTGATTAACTAGATTATATCCTGGGAGTGTCACGGGGTTTAAAAATCTAATATGACACATTACTTTTACATATTAAATAGACTTATGCGCTTTACAGTTACATGCAAGAAAGCTTCGGGTAGCACTTAACCTAAAACAATTAATAATGTATCTTCAATGTTAACGCATAACCTTAAACAATGTATATTACTAATGTTAACACCTAATCTAAAACAATGTATAACTCTAATATTAATATCTAACCTAAAACAATGTAAAACTCCAATGCTAACACTTAACATAAAACAATGTATAACTCCAATGTAACTCTAATATTAACATCTATCCTAAAGGCTAAAAAATGTACAACTCTAATATACTAATATCAGTACCTAACCTAAAACAATGTATAACTCTAATATTAACACCTATCATAAAGGCTTAAAAATGAATAACTCTAATATCAATATTCAATACATAACCTAAAATAATGTATAACTCTAATATTAACATCTATCATAAAGGCTAAACAAATGCATAACTCTAATATCAATATTCAATACGTAACCTAAAACAATCTATAAATCCAATGTTAACACCTAATACTTCAAACAAAAAATAGTCGTTTTTTATATAGCATTATGGTACTCGTTGGAAAAATAATAAAATGATCGTTAATTTGGTGTAATTTTTTTAAAAAAAAAATCCGTTTATAAAAGATATTAGCGTTTAAAAATTATGGGGGAAACATGAAAGAGAAAAATCCAATTTTATTTTTATTTTTTTTTCTTCCTAAAATCACTTAACCCCATATGGGCATATTGGCATACTTAATGAGGAGGCTGACTATTTCAGTGTCATGTAAGATTTATTGCTTTGGTTATTATATATATGGATATAGATATAGATTATTTCTTATTTATTGTAACTTCTACAAATATAAATACAAATTTTTTTCTTTTAATTTGATTTCTTAGGACTTCTAAATAATGTACACAAACTTCATTATTGTCTAATGCATATAAATTACTTTTTCACTATCGTTACTGTAACTCAAATATTTTATTGTAACCTTTATTTGATTGAGTGTGATACTATTGTAAACATTATTTTACGTTTCAAACATTAACTTATATTTTATTAGTGTCCATGTGATCCGTGAGTTAACAAGGGACGGATACAGGAGGTTTTAGGGGGTTTCCAGGAACTCTTTCGGTTTAAAAAAATTGAAAAGTTTTATGGAAAATTTTGAAAAATAAGTGAAAATCTACAAAAGAAACCCCCTAGAAATCCGTTCTGGATACACCACTGGAGTTAACGTGTATTAACGCTTCTTGCACAACGTGCAGTTATGTGTTTACTAGTTATACTAAATATCTAAATATGAATTTCTTCTTACATAAACTAGTTAGTTGTTCCCCATAAAACTAATATACACTCATTGTGTGAGTTACAAGCTATACACACACTCTTGCAAGAACCTACAAATATTGGCTTTCTCTTTCAGAATAATTCATGGCTCCAATTCACTAATCACCATGTTTTCTTTTTTCTTTTTTTTTTTAACGGCCAACGAATCAATTTCCGAGCACTCTCGGGCACCCTTTTGGCGAATCAGGTACTCGAGAGTACCCGGGTCATCAATTGCCACCAATTCCCGGGAAAACCCGACCACTCACCCGCCCGAAGGCACGACAGTGAAATAATCGGTAAAACCGGTCGGGATCAGGACTCGAACCCAAGCCAATGGCCGGGTCATCCCTCATTTCCCCTCCACCAGTGTCCTCCAAATGTAGCTAATGGAAATTGAACTCAAACCTCTCATAAAAAACTTTAGGCCCTCAACCAGCTGGACTACACGTGTTAGACCCAAAAATTTAGTGTCATGTTTTCTTTTCAAAACTCCTCTTCCATACTTTTTGTCATATTAGCAATTTTGTTTCTAGAACATTCGAGTCTGATCGATAGGAAGTGAATTTGACAGGTGATAATACCTTCAAAGTGCATTGTAACATATGAAATGCATGGACGTTAACCTAATTTTAATTGTATAAACTTTATTATATTGTAACACACGGTCCCTCTATGTGCAATTGTCATTGTATTTAGTATAGGGGTCATATATAATGTGATATAATTATAACTTCTGTTTTATTAAATTGTAAGATTGAATATATAGAATATGTAAAAAAAAAAAATTTTGGTAATTTTTTTTATTTTAACTATGTAATTATAAAAAAAATAGATAAAAGAATTATGAAGATGGAAATATGTGAAAGAGAGATTCACAAAGCATTGTTGGGTCCCTGAAAGCACCTAGAAAGATAGATCACAAGAACACGTTTATGTGGGTGCTACAAGCTGACTAACTCGCCAACCAAAGTAAAACAGAAATCGTCGATTTATAAATTTTACTACCATTTGATTTGATGGTATCTAATATTTCTTTAGAGAATTGATTGGTTTTTCAAAACTACATTTTTCAAGGTACAAAAACATAAGTCTCTTTTGATACATAAACATATAATAAGTTACTCCAAAACAACTAAAATATCACTCAAATAAATAGTAACAAAGATCCACCCACTAATAGTAACATATCCTCCTATATGTTCTTAAGAATCAAGTTTTGACCCCACATCACAATAATGTCACGTCAATCTCTATTCAAAATTCCAACATATATTTTCACCTCAAATTAGCACATTTAAAGATGTTGTCTAGTGTGTTGGTATCCTATGTTTCGTGTTTCTGGTGTATGTTTTGAATTATGTGATGTATTGTGCAACTTCTTGCTATTATTGTTATCGTGTGATTTTAAAAAATTAATACGATGACTTAATCTTACTTCTAAATCTATATACTTTTTTATTATGAGACTTGAACCCCCGAATATACGGGGAGAGACATAGTTCTCCACACTTTGAAGCTCCTAGACTACAACTTTACAAGCCCTTTGGTCAAGCCATAGTTAAATATCTACAAGTTACTAAGCTACTCATATACACAGTGGCACAGCTCTTAAGGGGTCGGGAGGGGCGGCCGACCCTCTCGAATTTTCGTGCAGAAGTTCCGATTATATAGTATTTGTATAGAAATTGTTTGGTATATACGATTTCAACCCCGAAATTGGTTTTCAACCCCCCGAAACTAGTGATTTCCAACCCCCGGTGACTTCCGACCCCCAAAGTTTCGGGTCAAGCTTCGCCGCTGCATATACATGCACATAGAACATGTAAATATAAAACATTATAATAATCCCTCATATACATGCACATAGAGCATGTAAAGTATAGAACTATCTAATGGTGTAAACCTAACCAACTATAAGGAATGAAATTATTGGCAAACCGTATAGTTGACTATTTCACCAAAGTACCCATATATACCCATATTATTGGCACTTGTAGTTCTTAGCTTTCACTCAAGAAAAAGCCTACTATTTGGCTAAAAGAATGTGCTCTTTTTCTTCCATGGGTTGCACATAGTGAAGAAAAAAACTGAAACGACTCGAGTGCTAGCTATAGTTGCTTGTGGGGATTTACCTTATCTTACAAAGGGGCTTTAAGTCACTTCGTTCTTGTCGCTTTCTTGTTTCAACTTTGCACCGACTTAAGCATAAGAGAAATGAATATATCGACTTACACAACAAATGTACACAATATTTAATATTGACCATCTAGTGAACAGGAGTCTAGATTTAAAGCCCTACTCAGGATTTATATTCGCTAGGTCAAATATATTGCTCAATCAAAATCAATAATTGTTAGGCACGTTTGTTTTTTCAACTTTGCAACTAATTATTAATCTTTCTTTTTATTTTTGTTACTTATAGGTTTTGACTTCATCGGAATATATTTAAAAAAAATCACTTACATACAGGACTTTAAACTTTATGAAAAAGGCTATTGAACTCAATCAGGTTAATTCATAACTTATTTGGTCATATATAACAAAAAGTAGATTTATCTTAATTTTCTATGGAGCATGGGAAACATATATGAGGAAACACGATAGTGTTTCTTCTGATACCAATTCAAGTCCTAATCGAATATCAAACCAAATAGAAAGGTCGAAGAAAAGAATTAAAATTGATTAATGACTCTCAATTTTATTAATCAGAAACTAACTCAAAACTGATTACATCTCTCTTAACCTTAATCACATCAGGTTATATAGGACATGACTGGATTATAATTAGAGTAGGACTCAACTTCCTAACTAGATAATAATAGAATAAACTCACATGTTTATCTAACCTATCTATTATAAATTAAATACAACTCATATAATTTATCTCGAATTGACTAAACCAAATAACCATACTAATCCATATGCTCTAACTAGCTGGCCCAACCCACCTCATACGCTTAAGGACGGGAATTATGTCCAACATACATCGCCCATGACCAACAAACTGAAGTGCCCCCACATTTCATGACATATGAAACTTAGATTAACCCCAAATTTAAGGATGTAATAATTTTGTAATCGTTTTTAATGCCCCAACATTCCTTTGTTGATTATAATGCTGAGGAAACCTACTAAGAATATGTGTTGTGGGGCGCTAATGAAGCTCTACCACGTCGACAAAAATGGAATGGAACAGAACCACGAGAGGGGCGCTAAGGGCCTGAAGATGGTGATTTTCACGGGTGTGATGACAAAAGAAATTGAAAGTTGGAGGTTGGGAGTTTGTCACGAGCCATTGCAGCCACAATTAATAAAATAAAAATTATTAGAGATGTAGAAAATTATTTGTCAGAGTTACTACATGTCAGTGATCCATCGAGTATATACTCACTCATGATCCTCCGAAAATGCATTACCCATACCATGTTAATGGGAACCACCTGATGGAATATCATGGTGGTGAACACTATATTAAACCTTGCTTTTATTTTTTCATGTAATTTGTGGCCTAATATCATTTACCCATCAAGAGGATATTAACCTTTTAGTGATTGATATTGTACACCTATTATTAGTTATATATAGGGCTTCAAACGAACCGAACGATCTTGTTCGTGTTCGTTTGTTAAGGAAATCATGTGTTTACGAACGGTTCATGAACACTTGCTGAACGAGATTTTTTGTTCGTGTTCGTTCATTAAGAAAACACTTGTGTTCGTGTTCGTTTGTTAATTTTGTTCATGAAAGCACACGAACACAAAGAAATGTTCATGAACAGAAACAAACACAAACGGACATATATTAACTTTGAAATAAGATAAAATTCTTAAGACATCAACTAGATCTACCCAAAATATAACTAAATTATCCAAACATATTTACCTCACATAAATAAAATAAAATAAAAAATTATAAGAATTATAAACCCTATTAAACTATCGAAAATAAACGAACACGTTACCGAACGTTCACGAACATAAACGAACGAACGCGGCCTCTGTTCATGTTCATTCGTTTAACTAAATGAACAAAATTTTTTGTTCATGTTCGTTCATTTATTAAATGAACGAACACAAACGAACTTCCCGCCGAACGGTTCGCTGAAAGTTCAGTTCGTTTGCAGCCCTAGTTATATATACACACACACACACACACACACACACACACACACACACTAGTATGAAAGCCCGCGCGTTGCAGCGGGTGCTTGTTTTGCCAAAAAAAAAAAAAAGATGAGATGGCTCAAGTTGGTTCGTGTTTTTTTTTTCATGTATTTGTGTTCTGCACTATAGCTTACACAGATCATAGCTTCATAATATTTGACATAAACCCTAATAACTTGTTGTCAACGTGATTGATTAGCGGTGCCCATTGGAGGAACAGGAAGAAGCTACGACATCTGATCCAAAACGTTTAAATCCCTAAAGGGTACCCTTTATAATCCAAATACATAAAAAATATCAAAGTCCAAGAATAATGTTTTGATAGTTTAAGATTTAAATAATCACCCTTACTGAATGAAGAAGGCGGTAGGAAATGTGTGCCTATGTATCTATTGTTCTGTTGCTCAATTTAGACAAACGAGCAGATTCATCTCTCAATCCTATATCCTATAGCAGCAGGCAAAAAAATGGTACTGGTATAATAATATTTATATCATGAAGAAAATGGTTAGCCAAAACAGTCTTCAATATATGGATTCCTCTTCTCCTAGATATCAAAATCAGTTTGTCAATGAGACAATAACATAAGAATAAAAAAAACACATACAGTAAATTTTATTTTATTTTACAAACACAAACGGACATATATTAACTTTGAAATAAGATAAAATTCTTAAGACATCAACTAGATCTACCCAAAATATAACTAAATTATCCAAACATATTTACCTCACATAAATAAAATTCTTAAGACAAACGGACATATATTGTGTTTGTTCATGAACAGAAACAAACACAAACGGACATATATTAACTTTGAAATAAGATAAAATTCTTAAGACATCAACTAGATCTACCCAAAATATAACTAAATTATCCAAACATATTTACCTCACATAAATAAAATAAAATAAAAAATTATAAGAATTATAAACCCTATTAAACTATCGAAAATAAACGAACACGTTACCGAACGTTCACGAACATAAACGAACGAACGCGGCCTCTGTTCATGTTCATTCGTTTAACTAAATGAACAAAATTTTTGTTCATGTTCGTTCATTTATTAAATGAACGAACACAAACGAACTTCCCGCCGAACGGTTCGCTGAAAGTTCAGTTCGTTTGCAGCCCTAGTTATACACACACACACACACACACACACACACACACACACTAGTATGAAAGCCCGCGCGTTGCAGCGGGTGCTTGTTTTGCCAAAAAAAAAAAAAAAAAAAAGATGAGATGGCTCAAGTTGGTTCGTGTTTTTTTTTTTCATGTATTTGTGTTCTGCACTATAGCTTACACAGATCATAGCTTCATAATATTTGACATAAACCCTAATAACTTGTTGTCAACGTGATTGATTAGCGGTGCCCATTGGAGGAACAGGAAGAAGCTACGACATCTGATCCAAAACGTTTAAATCCCTAAAGGGTACCCTTTATAATCCAAATACATAAAAAATATCAAAGTCCAAGAATAATGTTTTGATAGTTTAAGATTTAAATAATCACCCTTACTGAATGAAGAAGGCGGTAGGAAATGTGTGCCTATGTATCTATTGTTCTGTTGCTCAATTTAGACAAACGAGCAGATTCATCTCTCAATCCTATATCCTATAGCAGCAGGCAAAAAAATGGTACTGGTATAATAATATTTATATCATGAAGAAAATGGTTAGCCAAAACAGTCTTCAATATATGGATTCCTCTTCTCCTAGATATCAAAATCAGTTTGTCAATGAGACAATAACATAAGAATAAAAAAAACACATACAGTAAATTTTATTTTATTTTACAAATACGAGATTTTAGATATACCATTGGGATGATAGCGTCATCCTGTCCAGTTCTTCGTAGACACGTATAGGATAAAAGACCAATACCTTTTGCTTACTCGTCTACAAAACGGCAATATCAAATATTAAGGGCATAATCGTCAATTCCAACAATTCAAAAATAAAGAATCAAACAACATTAAGACAATGCACGTTACCATCTGAAAAATATTACCCTATGCACGGCTGAAAACAATGACATCGGCTCCTAACTGCATTGTGCTTGTTTTGAATCCATTACAATCGGGAAAATATAAATATCTTTCAATGAACGAAATGTGGGTGCATTGGATTCAAAGCCAAAAATTTAAACAACAAACGAAAAGTGGAAGCTTTTAGAAGCACAATCGAGTTACATTGCCCAATGATTTGTTTTCTTGATTGAGTATCCCAAGCTCACGCACTTCCGAATAACATCTGGATCAATTCCACCTCCATCGTTTGTAACAATAGTTCAAGTACTGAATTAAAGTTTAGATATATTATGGCTACTTGTAATTATAAACTCTGGACAAAGACTGACAGTTACCTCATCAACAGCATTATCCAAAAGTTTGAGAATTGCTACAATAAGATTGTGCATTATGATGGTTAACTCTGGACAATAACATTAAATTGTCGTATAATAGGTTGGGTTTTGAAGGATTAGAAGGATATCACCCATCTTAACTACGAGATTATTATCCATCTTAATTCTTAACCTAAAAATGTGCAAGAAAGTGACTACGACCGTAAAATTTTAAGCATGCTCCTTGGAAGTTCATGGATTTTTTGCCATATCGCATTGTTGGCTACCCAAGATCCTCAGAATTTTATCTCTAACATGGTATAGCCAATTGATACTTGATAGTATACACTTAAGAGAGGCAAGGTGTAGCTTAAGGGCCCGAACACGCTCACATGCAAAACAGCAGTTAGCTTTTTTTTGGTCGCTTGCTGGTAATGCCCGTTACATGTTGGCTTTTGTTCTCTCTGTTATTTTCTTTGGTCTTTTACTTGCTAAATCTCATGGTTATGGTATATTTTTTGTGAGTGTTACATCCGTCCTTGAAAAAGGAGGTCCTAGGCAATGAGACTTTGACCAATCTACTGCACACAGGTTATTTGGTTTGGGTTGCTTTTGTTCCCAGCCTGAAGTTATAACTTTCTGTAACTAAATGTTCCCATTTTTGTGGTTCCCCTGCGACCATATGCCCACTTTTAGCCTCACTGGTTTGGGTTGCTTTTGTTCCCGGTCAGAAGTTATAACTATCTGCACCTTTATACCAGATGGCTCGATTTATATGGCTGGTATATACTAATTTCAATTTGCTTCTAGCTAGTAATCCAAAAGGTTTAGTTTTCTACTACTTGTTCCAGAGTATTTCATCTACAAGTTAAAGAGTCATGTTCGAAATTTAAAATGTCCGAACATTGGGATTGCATTAGAATCTTCTTGGTGCACCTTAGGTCTCTTTCAATTTGCTACACCATGATTAAAAAAGTTAAAAAAAAAAAAAAACTATTAAAAAAGAGTAAAAAAGATCACACCTCCAAAAGCCTATTTATGTGAAGTTGCATTAGAATGAATAAACTTAGGAGGTGATGCACGAGCATGTTCTAATTCATCTGCAACAAAAAAAAGAAACAACAAAAATTGCATTACAATAAACTGTTATTAATGGAACATATATTTATATTTTAAAGGAGGCATGAATGATATAGTAATATATTTAACCTTGTGAAGGAGTCCACTTTGTTGGACTAATATCAAAAGCTCCATATAAAGAAAATAAACCTGAATGACCATGATACTCATGTACAAACGACAGCTACACAACAAATGCATTCAACGAAAGACAAGAGTCATTTAGCGTACCTCACCGCCTCCGTTGTCCAGTCTCATGTTACAGGATAGTTACCGATTTCGTTGCTGAGGACGACTGGAGCATTGTAGACTTGACATTTCAATTGGGGTTTCACAAATACTGATGTTCAAGAACCACGGTTACAAGTAACAATCTTAAAACCCCCATGACAATTTCTAAATTCATAACCCGTTAGCCCATGGATTTTATCTACCCAACCTGCAAGTTTCACGGAAATAATATGTATCTTATGCACAATTTGCAATTGTACCAGCAGGAAGATTATTTCTTGAAAGTCCTTGTGACTGTAGGTCCATCCTCCACATCGATAATCATGATTATCGGCATAGGACCTTGCACAGAACTAAAACAACAACAAAAACAACAACCTTGGATCCCCCACATTCAGATTAAACAAAAGCTAAAAACAATCGAACTAAACAAATGAAAACAATAAATCGCAAAGGGAGAACATGTAGACAATACCTCTTCGCCGTCGCAAATTCGCCAACAACTTCAATCGTCCAATACCTAAAACAGAAGCAACAAAAACTTCAACTTTTTTAGAGTCATATTTGATTAATATTCCATGGATCCTGGTTAATTGAAACCCTAGAACCCTAATCTCTAATTACCCTTCAATTCCTTTTAGGGTTCATGTAACTGTATATATATAGAGAGAGAGATGAGGAGACGTAGATTGAAAGAATGAAGGTCAATTTACATTTTAGCATTTAAAAAATTGATTAATGCAAAGACGAAATGCTGGTATAGTGAAAGGAGGGAGGGTAGTAAGGGAATGAAATTTGAGTTGTAAACTAAAAACAAACCATAAAATTACTATTATAACCTTGCAAGCATCGTAATATATACCTAAGTGACTAATTTACCCTTATCTAATAAGCTTTATTAACTTGTATATGTAGGTATAAAATTTGTACACAAGACAAAATTACAATATTGTCCATCACTCCTCCTTTATAATGTAGTATAGATTAGTAATTTAGTATATTGTTAATTAATTCTTTCTAACAACATCTAAGCCATCTCTTAAGTATTGCTTTTTCATAGATCTTTGAGTTTGGTACTGTAGGTGTGCATCGTAGCCCTCATGCGCCTTTGATAACTATGACAAATTGTATAACCACTTTGTGCTAGTAATTTTTTCTTCCTTTTAATTTGGCTGTTAAAAATTTGCTAATGTTGGTGAGATTATCCCATATATCAAGATGCTATTAAAATTGCTCTTTACTTGGGGATATTTAATATTGACAGTGAGATTAGAGGAGTTGCAGGCAAAAGAAGAACTCCCAAGATAGTTATGGCACATTGGTTACATGCAATTATGCCTCCTATTGAGGTACTTATTTGTTCGTTGTCAAATATTGTACCATCAAATTGTAAATTTTTGCCCCGCGGCAATGCGCGGGTATAAAAATGGTGAATGACGTAAGTAGTAGAGGTTTTCAAGAAAATGCGTCGAGTGTTTAGAAAACATTAAAAAGAAAAATGGATGAGATGATAGAAATAATATTACTAATATTAATACTAATATTACAATTTTTAATTTTTTTTATTTATTATTGACCGAATTAAATTCCGAATATATTACTAATACTAAAACTAATATTACGATTTTTAATTTTATTTTTAATCTCATTTATTTCTTATCTACCGAATTAAATTTTTCTTTTACGATTTATACTGCCCCAAACATCTCACTGCATTTTCCAACTGAAATGAAATATGACTACTAAAATTGAATTGTATATCCAGAATAGTCCTAAGAAGACATATATACTATATTCAATATAATTTTCAATTATATTAATAAATTAGTAAATAATTTTAATTGTTAAGTTAACTTTTGTCATCCATTTATTACTATTAATAGTAATAATTATTACAATTATTAACATAAAGAATAAACGTAACATTAATATAAAAAATCCTCATTTGTCATGAAACCCTCGACCATTAACAACGTTCAAATTATTTCAAAAATTATAAAAAAAAAAACTCAATTAATGATAACAGAAAGATTCAAGCAATAATTTTGGTAAACAAAATGTATTTAATAAATACAATTTAAATTTATTTTTTTTAATAATAAATATAATTTAAATTTATTTAACAATTTCCTAAAATATATAATATATTCAAAATAATTTTCAATGATATTACTAATAACAACTTTCATTTTAATATTGTTGACCGATAAACGCAAATACTTTTTACGTTTTTGTTACTTTGATGGAGGTCAATTCTTTGACTTTATTTATTTTTCATGTCTTACAATACACTTATTAGTAATTAGTAACAAAATTAGTAATGAAATATCATTTTACGTTATCAGTAACAACATTAACTAAAAGGCGATTCAAAACATTAAAAAACCTCATATTTCATGAAATCCTCCATCATTGACTACATTAACTAAATATCGTTTCAGTGATACTAAGAATATTACGTCTTTCATTTAAATATCT
Source organism: Ambrosia x helenae (assembly GCA_030844895.1). Lineage (NCBI taxonomy): Eukaryota > Viridiplantae > Streptophyta > Magnoliopsida > Asterales > Asteraceae > Ambrosia > Ambrosia x helenae. Next base: position 13,311,022 of record CM061230.1, on the reverse strand, counting down.
TTGACAGATTAACGTTATAATATTATGTTACAAAGAATTTTCCATTAATCAATTGTCATGAAACGCTAACCATTATCATGATTGCAATAATTGTGCTAATTTTAAGCGTCGTTGACCAAATCACGTAAATTACCAATCCTTCCATTTTTATAATTCAACTATATAAATAAATCCGACTTATTCGATCAGAATTGTTCGAGACACAATATTCTGATTGTGGAAGCATTGAAACAGGTCAAATGGATAAAAGGTTGCCCTATAGAAAGCCTCATATTTTGACATATTATTCAACCCATCCACATTGCTATCTTTACTCCTAATGAGTTCCTCATGTGTGTTTAGTATTGATTTTTCACCGTGATTTTAGCTTGATTTTTAGGTCATTGGTTATGAGTCAAACGGTCAAAATAGTTCAGGGTCTTCTGGATATATTTACCTTAAATTCTTGATGATAATATAGTTACAATGCCAAATGTCTTTCTTTTCCTCACCAGAGTTTTTTTTTTTTTTTTTTTTTTGAAAAATTTTACTGTTTTGTTATTCTAATGGTTCAGGGATCCTATAAGTGGACATAAATTCTTTTCAAAGTTCCAAATCGTCTTGCCATATCAAACCGTGTTATAGAAGCTAAAATAATTTCAGGGAGTAACATTGGAATGCGAACTTTTATCCAAAGAATTAGGCTGGCCCCATCTGATAAGAAGATTCCTTTCAAATTTAACAGAAGACAATTCCCTCTTACTTTATGTTTTGCAATGACAATAAATAAGAGTCAGGGACAAACCCTATTTAGGATAGGTCTGTATTTAAAAGATCCTGTTTTTACGCATGGGCAGTTGTATGTCGCTGCCAAGTGACAAGAGTAGAGATGGCCTGAACATACTAATATTGGATAAAGATGACAACGTTAATAATAAATAACAAATATTGTCTATAAAAAAATATTTTGAAGTTTGTGAATAAGTATGCGATCATATTTTGCATAAATCGTTTTTTTATTTTATTTTTTGGTTGTGTGATTTGTTAAACTACATTTATTTACTTTGAATTTAATCTTCATTTGCATGCCGTTACAATAAATATATGTTTATTAATTTCATTATTTTTTTTAAATCACGTCTAATCAAACATTTGTTGATTCATTTATTTGTTATTGGGTAACATTAAACTTTTTTTATGATAATTACAATCAAGCAAAATTCATACGAATTGTATTACGTAACTTTCAATAAATAAAATTTGCATACTGCGATATTTATAGAATTTTTTTTCATTTGACATGAACATGTACCGCGTGTACACGCGGGGCTCTAACCTAGTTATTATATATAACAATTCACATCGACGAAAACACTGTAGCGAATGTCGTTTTCGTCGCTACAGTAGTACGCTTCTATTGGTCCACGTGCAGAGGTCTTACAGCGATGAATTTACACAATAACCATCTTCCTGACCAGCAATATTACGAAAGTGCCCTTCGTTCAAATCTACAAGCCGACAGCTGGCCCTCATGACAACAGGTCGGCGTCACCACATCGCCATGGTCGCCGGTGACAGGAAACCGGTCGTTGTGGTTTCGCCGGAGCTCCGCAAAGTACTACCTTATCGAAGTAGATGCTGAAGCTTCTCGAAGGGATCAGCAGAAGGTGATGGGTTTCGGTTGTTGGGGAGTCGTCCCGTCATCGGCTCATCGCCATGGTCGCCAGTGACAGGAAACCAGCCGTTGTGGTTTCGCCGGAGCTCCGCCCTGAGCGACAGCCGGAGATCCACCGGCCTATCTTTCTTCTCTGATATATCTTTCTCTCTTTATCTGTGGATAGTGTGTGTTATCTTTGTGATTTGTCAACGTGTTGTGGGTGGTGGTGGTTATTTGGCAGTCGTAGGGGGTTGAAAGGAAGGGAACTAACTTTTTAGAGACATAAATGCAGAGTGTTTTAAAATATCTTGAAGGTAGTGGTTTTCTAAATGGGTGGTGAAAGGTTTTCTATGGGTAGTTCACCAAAATTGATTTTTCCATTATTTTATTTATAAAAATTATCAACATATTGCTTAGTTAGTTACAGTAATACTTAAGCATAGTTCTCCGAAACCGCACCTTTAACCGTCAAATATAATACATTTTCGTTTGACGGAAATTGAACGGTTGTATGTTCCTGCGCCGCGCATAGCGCGGCGTGGTAATATACTAGTTAATAATAAAGCCGGGTCAGAGTGGATCTGACGGCCAAGATGATATTGTGAAGGAGATCTACTGTTGTGACTATAAGGGCATGTGCAGTGGAGGGGCGTTATGGGACGTTATAGGGAATAAAATATTATAAAGTAATAGAAGGGGCGTTATGGACCGTTATGAGAAAAAAAGGGTGTAGTGGGAAGGGGCTTTATGGGGCTTTATAAATAATTGGGTAATCATTGGTTAATTATTTTTTTCTTATATAAATAATAATATTGATAATAATAATAATAATATTAAAAGAAAATTTATTAAATTAAAAATAATAATAAAAAGATAATATTTAATATTTAATATTAAAAAATAATATTCAAACACTTGAATTTCAAACGGTTACTGTTCCAAACGTTTAAAATTCAAACGCCCCTCCCCCCAAACGTTTGAATTACAAACCTTTTCCCCCCAAACGTTTGAAATTCAAACGTTCCCCCCCCCCCCAAACGTTTGGATTTTCTAACCCTATAAATACAAGACCAAAATTGTAACACCCCAACCGATGGCGGAAACATCGAGGTGTCACGTAAGAATGAGTATATAGTAGCACATGGTATTCAAGTTTTAATTGAAATTTATTTAAAGTAAAAATATCCAAAATTGAAAATACATAACAAGTCTTGAATGAAATTCTAATACATCATAAAGCCAAACAAAACATAAACTTCAAATTGTCTCCTCATGCTAACTCTCTAGACTTCAATCATCATTATTTCCTGTTGAGTTGTAAAAATGGGCGGGCAGGGGGGGTCAACTAGAAGTTGGTGAGAATACATAAGCCATGTCAAGCAATTAAGTTTAAGAATAAAAGTTTAGCAATTCATATGCCTATCGTAAGTTTAAGTCTGCATGAATAAACATGAAGTATAGTATGCACATAATCAAACCTCCGACAAGTTTAGGTCCATCCCGTCATCCACGGTTCACCTTAATATCACGTTGGAACGATAACAATCACCCGCGCTCCCCATAAAAGATGGTCAACGAATCTAGGTGTGATTGTCAATCCAATAGATCTATTATTGAGTATCACCAGCTTGGCCATAGCTAATGATTATGTATGTTGAAGTTTAAGTCTAACAGTAGTTGTCTAAGTCATGAGGCATTAAAGTTTACAACTAGACATGTATGTAGAATTGCTTAATTATAATGTTGCAAGTATAAAGAATTGCATAAACATGGTTACGTAAACTCACCTTAGCAAAGTATTAAGTCTCGAGAAATAAAGTATGTGTAGCCCAAGGTTGCCAAGTATTACCCTATGTATAAGGTAACAAATAAGTCTAAGTCTTTCTAGTCTACAAGTATTTTCTAGGGTTTCGAATTTGGGGATAAGTATTTGTTTGATTAATAATTAAATTGTTTATTAAATAACAGAAATTCGATAAATAAATAATTAAAAGTCTTTTAGTAAACTTTAGATTAAAGAAGGTCACATTATAAGGTTTTAAGTATGAAAATAATTTTTATAAAATTATTTTCCTAAAAAAAGAATATTTAATCTATTAATTTCAATTTGTCAAAATATAACTTTAATATCTAAAAATATTAAAATTAAATAATTCCTCAATTAAAATTTGTATTTCTGTTCTAAATAGACAGAAATAATTTATATAAAATTTTGGTGCAAAAATATTGAAAAATGAATTTATTATGATTTATTTATGATTAAAAATAACAAAAATTGATTAAAAATATTAAATAAATGATTTTTCAGAAATAAAAATCATTTCAGAAATGTTTAATGTTTTATAAACTCAGAATAATTTTTGTGGGAATTTATATAATCGTTTTGATATTTTTATAGAATTTTATAATTAAAATAGAATAAACTTGAAATATTTATTATATATATTAAATAAATAATTTTTGGAAAACTAAAAATTGTATGTTAAACTTTTCTATTAGAATAACATAAAATAATTTTTGTAGAATTTATAAAGGAGTTTTAGTATTTTAAAACCATTTTTAAAATACTAGTGAATATATATAAATCTAAAAAGGAAAGAAAAATGTTTTGCTCAAGCTAGGATTCGAACCCGGGTCCGGGACCGGTTCGTGTTTAATATCACAAGTCTAGACCATCTGGTCTAGACCCTAAGAACGATTAATCTTAGTTAGAAATAATTATATAATTATGCTTGAAACACATTTAAAATCTTTATAAAAGAAAAGAATAAAAGCCGTGAAGTGTGGGACTCGAACCCATGTTCCCTGCTTGACAAACAGGCAGACACAACCACTTGATCTAGATCAGTGGTTGTGTTTGTCTTGTCTCTGTTTTAATTATAAACACAATGTCTGCAGAAGTTTATCCCCAATTTCAAAGTGTCGAGCCCTAGTTTTCTTAATAACCATAATTGATAACCAATAGCCCCTGATATGATGGGGCTATTGTTTGTAGGTTGCCGAAGATCAAAACCCAACAAAAAAATTGAAACTTACAAATCGTTTATCGTGAATACGAGCGGTCAACCAGAAAAGTCAAACGCGAACAATTTGAAGCTTGAAAGGTGTTTTTATCAGAAATTGAGGATGAGGAAAGATATATCGGCGAGTTTAGAGTGAAATGAAGGGTTCAATTTATAGTGTGGGGTTCGGGTGTTCCAAAATGGCAATGGTTGACCCGTTTATTACAATGACGCGATACTTGACAAAATTTGGAATGTTTTGATGTTAATTGGTCGTGTAATGGACGCGTTTTAGTCAACCAAATCATATTTTACCATACTTGGATTCAAAAACGCGGTATTTGGGTTTGGATTTGAAGTGTGTTCGTCACAGTTGACTTCTCACAAGTCAACTGCACCACTAAACTTAATATATATATATATATATATATATATATATATATATATAAAATATAAGTCAGGATCATACCAAAAGAAGCTGTAGACCAGCTGGTTATGTTGTGGTGGTGTTTGATTGAACCGGCCATGGGCTCGGGTTTGAACCCCGGCTCATGCCATTATTTTTTTGACAATATTAACAATAATATCTTGATGTTATATGTATACAGTATGGTACAAGGGGTCCAAATGCGTCACGAAATATTTTTGAAAGGACGATAAATGATGAAACTCGACGTTTTATTAATAATCAACGTAACGTACAAATAATTCAATGCGAAATGTTACAGTCTCCCCTAATTTTAGGAACTTCGTCCCGAAGTTGAAGTTGGAGAGTCTGGTGGGAAAAGATGTGGGTACTTAGTCTTCATTTGGTCCTTGCGTTCCCAAGTGAACTCTGGACCTCGTTTAGATTCCCAACGAACCTTAACGATCGGAATGCGACTGCACTTGAGTTTCTTGACTCCAGTATCCACGATCTCAACAGGTTTCTCGACAATGTGCATAGTTTCATCGATCTGCACATTTTCAAGAGGGACATGGAGGTTCTCATCTGCTAAGCATTTCTTGAGATTCGAAACGTGAAAGGTTGGGTGAACATTGCTTAACTCAGGTGGAAGATCAAGTTTGTAAGCCACTTTTCCAATCCTGTCAAGAACTTTGAATGGGCCTACATATCGAGGAGCTAGTTTTCCCTTTCTACCGAAGCGAATCACACCCTTCCAAGGGGATACCTTAAGAAGTACAAGGTCCCCGACTTGAAATTCCAAGGGCTTACGACGTTTATCAGCATAACTCTTCTGTCGACTTCTAGCCTTGAGAAGATTATCCTGAATGAGTTGGATTTTATCTGTGGTTTCCTGGATCAATTCAGGTCCAGTGATCTGGGCTTCACCAACCTCAGTCCAACAGACAGGTGATCGACATTTACGACCATAGAGTGCCTCGAAAGGAGCCATGTTAATGCTGGCATGATAAGTGTTGTTGTATGAAAACTCGACCAAAGGAAGATGAGAATCCCATGCGCCACCAAAATCGATGACACATGCCCTGAGCATATCCTCAAGTGTCTGGATGGTCCGTTCAGTCTGACCATCTGTTTGAGGGTGATAAGCAGTACTCAGGTTCAGCTTGGTACCCAAAGCGTCTTGTAAAGAATCCCAAAAGTGAGAAGTGAAACGACCATCACGATCAGAGATAATGTCCAAAGGTATACCATGGCGACATACGATTTCACTTACGTACATCTTTGCTAACCTTTCCACAGAATATTTCTCACGAATAGGTAAGAAATGGGCTGACTTGGTCAAACGGTCAACGATTACCCAAATGCTGTCAAAACCTTTGGGTGTACGAGGGAGTTTAGTGATGAAGTCCATTGCTATGCTCTCCCATTTCCATACAGGAATTTCTGGTTGTTCAAGCATACCAGATGGTCGTTGATGTTCAGCCTTGACCTTTGAACAAGTAAGGCATTTTGCAACGAAAAGAGCGATATCTTTCTTCATACCAGGCCACCAATACGAATAACGAAGATCTTGGTACATCTTGTCAGCTCCAGGATGAATAGAATAACGAGACTTATGAGCCTCGTTCATAAGGAAGGTACGAAGATCATCACGGTTAGGAATCCAAAGTCGATTGAGAAAATAGAGTAGACCATCAGGTTTGGTTTCAAGTTGAGTCTCAGCACCACAAGACATTTCCTCGTACATGTTACCTTGGGTGACTGAAGTATGTTGAGCTTGGAGGACACGATCCTGAAGATCAGTACGAACTCTCGCACAATGAAGTTTGATGCGCTCTTTACGACTGAGTGCGTCAGCCACAACATTCGCTTTGCCAGGATGGTAGCGAATTTCGCAATCATAGTCGTTAAGTAACTCAACCCAACGTCGTTGCCTCATGTTAAGATTTTTCTGGTCGAAGACATGTTGGAGACTTTTGTGGTCCGTGAAAACCACACATTTGGTTCCATAAAGGTAGTGTCTCCAAATCTTAAGAGCAAAGACGACAGCGCCCAATTCAAGATCATGGGTGGTATAATTCTTTTTGTGGGTCTTGAGTTGCCTAGACGCATAAGCAATAACCTTGCCTCGTTGCATGAGAACACAACCAAGACCTTGGTTTGATGCATCACAATAGACCACGAAGTCATCATTACCATCAGGTAGAGACAGGATAGGAGCTTCATAGAGTTTCAGCTTAAGAGTCTCAAATGCTTCCTCTTGTTTTGGTCCCCACTCATAAGGTTTACCCTTGTGAGTTAAGGCAGTGAGAGGAACAACGATCTTAGAGAAGTTGGCAATGAATCGACGATAATAACCAGCCAAACCAAGGAAAGAACGAACTTCTGTTGGAGTTTTAGGAACACTCCAATCTTTAACAGCTTCGATCTTCGCGGGATCAACATGAATTCCGTTCTTATCAATGACGTGTCCCAAAAATTGAACTTCCTTAAGCCAAAATTCACATTTCAAGAACTTGGCATACAGTTGTTCTTTCTTTAGGAGACCCAAAATTGAGTGAAGATGTTGTTCGTGATCGGATTTTGATTTTGAGTAAATCAAAATGTCGTCGATGAAGACGATCACGAATTTGTCAAGGTAGGGTCTGCAAACCCGATTCATTAGATCCATAAACACTGCGGGAGCGTTGGTCAATCCAAACGGCATGACCATGAATTTGTAAAGACCATAACGTGTACGAAAGGCTGTCTTGGGAATATCTTCATCGTGGACTCTAAGCTGATGATAACCAGAACGAAGATCAATCTTCGAGAAGTGGGTTGCTCCTTGAAGTTGATCGAAAAGATCGTCAATCCTAGGCAAGGGATAACGATTCTTGATGGTGAGTTTGTTGAGTTCACGATATTCGATACACATCCTGAGAGATCCATTTTTCTTCTTAACGAACAAAACAGGGGCTCCCCATGGAGAAGAACTGGGGCGAATGAAACCTTTATCAGAAAGTTCCTGTAGTTGACTGGCAAGTTCTTGCATCTCAGAGGGTGCAAGACGATAAGGAGCTTTGGCGACATGATTTGCACCAGGAACAAGATCGATCCTAAATTCCACTTGTCGAGCAGGAGGCAGACCAGGTAAATCCTCTGGAAAGACTTCAGGATAGTCCCGAATGATTGGGATGTCCTGGATACTTTTGCCCTTGTCTTTCTTTTCTATCACGTTAGCTAGGAAAGTTGTATACCCCTTTCGTAAGTATTTTTGGGCAGTAGTACAAGACATGAGCTTAAGCTCGCCACAAGGCTTCTCACCATAGATCTTCAAAATATCACCAGATTCGAGAGGAATGCGAATGACTTTCTCAAAGCATAGGATTTCAGCACGATGGGTTGACAACCAATCCATGCCTACTATGACATCAAAGCTTCCAAGATGCATAGGAATGAGATCGATAGAGAAAGTATGTTCATCGAGGTTCAACACACAGTTACGAATGACGGAATCAATCGAGATAGACTTCCCATTAGCTACCTCTACTACTAAAGGTTCCTCTAGGTTAGTTTGGGGTAAGTTAAGTAAGGGTTCAAACTTTAGTGATACAAATGACTTATCAGCACCCGAATCAAATAATATGGATGCATAGTGGTTATTAACGAGAAACGTACCATTAACCACCTCGGTGTTGTCGCGGGCCTGATTAGCATTGAGGTTGTAAGCGCGACCTCGAGCACCTTGGTTCTGGTTGCGGTTCTGGTTTTGGTTGCGGTTCTGGTTTTGGTTCTGGTTCTGGTTTCCAAGTCTAGGGCAAGCATCCCTATAATGTTCCGTGCTTCCACATTCATAGCACCGGCCACGAATAGGCCTACCATTTTGAGCATTAGGAGCTGGATTATTTCTGGCAGGGTTGTTTTGAGTGGCAGGGGCTTGGCAAGCATTGCTATAGTGTCCATACCACTTGCAGTTATTACATTGGCGGCATGGTCTGTCAGCAAGATGGTGGTATTGACAAGTGTTACAAAGAGGGTGATTCCCGACATACGGTTTCTTGGCTGGGTTTTGTACTGCAGGCGGGGTGGTAGCAACCATGTAGTTCCTAGCCTTGCGCTTCCTGTTGGTTGAGGTCTCAGGCTTAACCTCAATAGCGGGCTGAGGAGTGTCTTTTGCAGCAGTCTTCTTGGTGTTCTTGCGAAAGAGAGTACCGTTCTTCACATGATTATCGGTGAGAGTAGCCGCCAGGCGTTTGGCTTCCTCCAAAGTGGCAGGATTCCTTCCCCATACCGTGTCCTGGATTTGCATAGGTAGGCCACCGATATGCTTCTCGATGGCTATAGGTAGGGGAGTAACTTTATGGGGCAACAACAAACTGAGCTCGTGAAAGCGGGTATTATAAGCAAGGTTTTCCCCACTATCCTGAGCAAGGGTGTGGAACTCGTCTTCCAGTTTCTTAACCTCGTTACGGGGACAGAACTCATCTTTCATAATCTCCTTGACTTGATCCCAGGTCATAGCAAGTGCAACTTCAGCTCCGCGGGTGCGCTTTTCCTCATTCCACCAAGTGAGTGCTCGTTTGTGAAGAACACTCATGGCATAACGGACCTTAAAGTTATCGGGACACTCACTGTTAATGAAGGTATTCTCAATACCCTCGAACCATTGTAGAAGACCCGTAGCTCCTTCATCTCCACCGAACTTAGGAGGATTACAGGTATTAAAATGTTTAAGAGTGCAAGCTGGGAGACCATTCCCGTTTCCATTCCCGTTTCCATTGTGGTTTCCATTGCCGTTTCCGTTGTCGTTTCCGTTTCCATTACCATTTCCGTTCATCTGGATGACTTGAGCCAGTAAGTTAGGAACCAGAGTCGCGATCTGTTGTGCCATTTGTTGAGAGATGATCGCAGCCAGTTGAGCATCAACGCCATTGTTGTTGTTGTTATTGTTGTTGTTGTGGTTAGCGTCGTGGTTATGGTTGTGGTTGTTGCTACTTTCCTCTTGATTTTCACCACTGTTATTGCGAGTGCTGCGACGTGGAGGCATGATCTGTAAGAGACACAATGAAATGAATGAGGTAATATAAGGAATGTAATCATTTATTCATTAATTAAAACGAATAAACGAAAACGTTGACTTATCAAAGATTCTAGATTCTAATAACATAGTGAAGACATGCTTTAGCCTATAAGTGAACACTCATCCCGAGAATTCCCAGGTAGGCATCCCGGTCCCTCGTCTGATTGGGATATATGCGCAATGCCAGCCTAGACAGAAGACTCAGAATACAGGCGTTCACCCTTCCAGATTGCACGTGTTCGTTATTAAAATCTAGAACTTCGACGAGATCTCAAGGTGGTTCAGGCTAAACCTGAGGATTTTGTCCTATTAATCTAATGGTGGATCAGGATTGCAACAGACGAATAAGAGCAGTCAACTTGTAAAGGCTTAGGGTTGTAGGATAGGGATAAGATTAAGGAAGCAATTAGGGTTACAAGTAAGAGAAGCAAGTACTGTTTTAAATCCCTAAGGTTATAGTCTAGATTATTTTTCCAATAACCTAATTCCCTATAACCAAGGCTCTAATACCAATCTGTAACACCCCAACCGATGGCGGAAACATCGAGGTGTCACGTAAGAATGAGTATACAGTAGCACATGGTATTCAAGTTTTAATTGAAAATACATAACAAGTCTTGAATGAAATTCTAATACATCATAAAGCCAAACAAAGCATAAACTTCAAATTGTCTCCTCATGCTAACTCTCTAGACTTCAATCATCATTATTTCCTGTTGAGTTGTAAAAATGGGGGGGGGGGGGTCAACTAGAAGTTGGTGAGAATACATAAGCCATGTCAAGCAATTAAGTTTAAGAATAAAAGTTTAGCAATTCATATGTCTATCGTAAGTTTAAGTCTGCATGAATAAACATGAAGTATAGTATACACATAATCAAACCTCCGACAAGTTTAGGTCCATCCCGTCATCCACGGTTCACCTTAATATCACGTTGGAACAATAACAATCACCTGCGCTCCCCATAAAAGATGGTCAACGAATCTAGGTGGGATTGTCAATCCAATAGATCTATTATTGAGTATCGCCGGCTTGGCCATAGCTAATGATTATGTATGTTGAAGTTTAAGTCTAACAGTAGTTGTCTAAGTCATGAGGCATTAAAGTTTACAACTAGACATGTATGTAGAATTGCTTAATTATAATGTTGCAAGTATAAATAATTGCATAAACATGGTTACGTAAACTCACCTTAGCAAAGTATTAAGTCTCGAGAAATAAAGTATGTGTAGCCCAAGGTTGCCAAGTATTACCCTATGTATAAGGTAACAAATAAGTCTAAGTCTTTCTAGTCTACAAGTATTTTCTAGGGTTTCGAATTTGGGGATAAGTATTTGTTTGATTAATAATTAAATTGTTTATTAAATAACAGAAATTTGATAAATAAATAATTAAAAGTCTTTTAGTAAACTTTAGATTAAAGAAGGTCACATTATAAGGTTTTAAGTATGAAAATATTTTTTATAAAATTATTTTCCTAAAAATAGAATATTTAATCTATTGATTTCAATTTGTCAAAATATAACTTTAATATCTAAAAATATTAAAATTAAAGAATTCCTCAATTAAAATTTGTATTTCTGTTCTAAATAGACAGAAATAATTTATATAAATTTTTGGTGCAAAAATATTGAAAAATGAAATTATTATGATTTATTTATGATTAAAAATATTAAATAAATGATTTTTCAGAAATAAAAATCATTTCAGAAATGTTTAATGTTTTATAAACTCGGAATAATTTTTGTGGGAATTTATATAATCGTTTTGATATTTTTATAGAATTTTATAATTAAAATAGAATAAACTTGAAATATTTATTATATATATTAAATAAATAATTTTTGGAAAACTAAAAATTGTATGTTAAACTTTTCTATTAGAATAACATAAAATAATTTTTATAGAATTTATAAAGGAGTTTTAGTATTTTAAAACCATTTTTAAAATACTAGTGAATATATATAAATCTAAAAAGGAAAGAAAAATGTTTTGCTCAAGCTAGGATTCGAACCCGGGTCTGGGACCGGTTCGTGTTTAATATCACAAGTCTAGACCATCTGGTCTAGACCCTGAGAACGATTAATCTTAGTTAGAAATAATTATATAATTATGCTTGAAACACATTTAAAATCTTTATAAAAGAAAAGAATAAAAGCCGTGAAGTGTGGGACTCGAACCCGTGTTCCCTGGTTGACAAACAGACAGACACAACCACTTGATCTAGATCAGTGGTTGTGTTTGTCTTGTCTCTGTTTTAATTATAAACACAATGTCTGCAGAAGTTTATCCCCAATTTCAAAGTGTCGAGCCCTAGTTTTCTTAATAACCATAATTGATAACCAATAGCCCCTGATATGATGGGGCTATTGTTTGTAGGTTGCCGAAGATCAAAACCCAACAAAAAAATTGAAACTTACAAATCGTTTATCGTGAATACGAGCGGTCAACTAGAAAAGTCAAACGCGAACAATTTGAAGCTTGAAAGGTGTTTTTATCAGAAATTGAGGATGAGGAAAGATATATCGGCGAGTTTAGAGTGAAATGAAGGGTTCAATTTATAGTGTGGGGTTCGGGTGTTCCAAAATGGCAATGGTTGACCCGTTTATTACAATGACGCGATAATTGACAAAATTTGGAATGTTTTGATGTTAATTGGTCGTGTAATGGACGCGTTTTAGTCAACCAAATCATAGTTTACCATACTTGGAATAAAAAACGCGGTATTTGGGTTTGGGTTTGAAGTGTGTTCGTCGCAGTTGACTTCTCACAAGTCAACTGCACCACTAAACTTAATATATATATATATATATATATATATATAAAATATAAGTCAGGATCATACCAAAAGAAGTTGTAGACCAGCTGGTTATGTTGTGGTGGTGTTTGATTGAACCGGCCATGGGCTCGGGTTCGAACCCCGGCCCATGCCATTATTTTTTTTGACAATATTAACAATAATATCTTGATGTTATATGTATACAGTATGGTACAAGGGGTTCAAATGCGTCACGAAATATTTTTGAAAGGACGATAAATGATGAAACTCGACGTTTTATTAATAATCAACGTAACGTACAAATAATTCAATGCGAAATGTTACAAAAATCTCATTCTCAGTCACAATTATCCCTCAAACCAATTAAAGATATGGGTGACGGTTATTATTACGAAGCTGCCGGACCTTCCGATCTCCGGCAATACTCTCGCCGGAGAAGACGACTACCATTTTCATCTCCTCCTCCTTCACAACCAATGTTCTCTCCTCCTCCCCCACAACCAATGTTCTCTCGTCCTCCTGCCGGACCCATTCCTCCTCTACCAGGGTATACTCCACCAACACCAGATGCGGATCTCACTGATGAGGAGTGCCTCTGGGCCTTGAATTATACCATGGCTGAGATGGGTTTGGGGCGTCTACGGTTGGTGGATACCCGACCGAACCCCACCCCAAACTACCACGGTACCCCCCCCCCATTAATTAATGTTCCAACGGTCCAATAATTTAATTTTCCAACGGCTATTTCACCCAAAACGCTCGCCATCATCCCAACCCTCCTACCTAAAACACCACCATAGCGCCTGGAGGGTGGTGTTCCTGACGCTATGGGGCTAATGGCACCACAAAATGCTTCCACTACACACACTAAAAATAGAAGGCATCGTTTAGGTTATGACTTGAGATTGCAACCCACCACCCGTTTGACTGTAATTTGCTCATTCATATCCAAAAAAAAAAGAAATAAAAATTTGCCGTTACAAAAAAAAAAAAAAAAAAAAGAAAAGAAAAAAAGATGGATGTTCTGAAAATGAAAATGGAAGAGATGTCTCTGCCGACTCTGTTCGAGCAGGCCCGTAAGATTGCAACCGATGATGATTCTGGCGACAAGGTATGTGTCTGTCTGTCTGTCTGTGTTTATTAATTAATTAATTATTAATCTCGCTGGCAAGCAAGCAGTTATAGGTTTTTGTTTGTGTTAGACTGTGATGTCGATGATTCCTTCTTCTTCTTCTTGATTGATAGGAAACAAGGTTGAGAAAAGGATGCGAAGCTTTCCAAAAGTGCGAGGAAATGATTACCAAATTAGGCCTCTTTTCAACTAATGAGACCATCCATGAAATCACCACATCAAATCTTAAGTATATTCTGCTCTGCTCATTCATTCTTCTTCTTCTTCTTCTTCTTCTTCTTCATATTTATTATATCTACTCCACTCCACTGTGTTAATAATAATAATAGGTTTGTTTTGCTTATTATTATTGTTGCAACAAGACTGGGCAGCATGACCAAGACAGGATTCAGATTCTCAAGTCTTCACAAGCTAAGTTAAAGGAATTTCTTTCCTTTTGTGATGCAATGGACCTTCTACCTCAAGATGAATCCCTACAAGAAGAAGAAACTACTCACAATACCATTGCTAGGGCTAAGAAGGTAGGTACCCCCCTCCTGCTTTACCAATTAATTACCTTCACCTTCTCTAACTTGTCCTCTTTACTTGATCATCCAGATTGCTCGCTTCAAAAGTCAACGTGCTGCACAGTCCAAACTCTTGGAAATAAAGGAACGCAAGGAACGACGTCGCCCATCAACTAGAGCTTCTACTCCTGTTGTTGATGCCGGCGATTATGATCATGTGCTAGATGATGATGATGATGATGATGGGGAAGAAGAAGAAGAAGAAGAAGAACGGGAGGTCAGTCAGTTTCACTACATTACATTACTATGTTTGATTGCTTTTAATTATGTTTACTGTTGTCCTCTGCTTTCTTGAGCAATCACCATCTCTATTTTATGCATAAGGGTAGGGTAGTGAATAATAGGATAAACCGTTACTTCTTAAAGGAGGCCACTAATTATTTCAGTTCGTTCGTTCCATATAAAGCCTCCTGTAGCTAGCTGTTATTAATAGAATCCTTGACATACAAGTTTACACTTCACACGTACGTGATTTTAACATCAACACTACAGTCAATGTGTAACTACCGTCCTAGTCCAGGTTTCATAAATTAACAAACATGTAATGTTGCACTTAGTAATGTTTGTTTGATGGGAATGAGAGAAATAGCAGCAAATTAACACTTTTGAAGATGTCGACTGGGATCAAAGTATGCTTGCTGCTCATTACAGGAAAAATAGCCTCAATATGTTTTGCAAAGCCTTTCTTCATAAGATATTTCTACTAACATAACAGTCTCAATACCTTTATAAGATATTTCAGAACCAGCAAACAAATTATTATGGACTTTGATTTAAATAACCATCAAACTTAGCTAATGAGATCACATGTAGTAAAAACTACTTAACTTTAGCTAATGAGCTTTCCTCTACTCATACCCCCCAAACCAAACCAATACAACAGACTATCTATCATTTTCAAAGCCAATATTTCAAATGTGAAGGCTATGAGAAGAAACATATACGTCTTTTGTAAATTTCCAGTCGAAAAACACCAGATTAATCGACTTGCAATGAACCCATGATTTTCTCCTGCTAATTGTATAAGCACTTGCAAATAGAAGGAAGGAATTATCACATGCTACCATTTCTAACGTCACAAGGTACAAAGAAATAAGATTTATACATATAATTGCTCCGGAGACCTAGCATTTGTAACTTTTTTTGAATAACTCAGTCTTATGTCAAGACCCGCTTTTCTGTATTTTGGCTCTAATACGAACAAGATAAAGTATACCGCTTAGGGCAGATGCCCATACAGATTCTTCTTTCTCTTTCATTATAACCAAAAGTCTTACTTTTTTTTTTTACCAAATCTGACTGTAATCACTTGGCTTTCTATACTCTTTTTGTCAATTAGCTCCATGAATCAAATCAACTCTCTACTAATTGATAGTTTACCACCTCTATCATCGGATCACTACCCTGTCAATTAAAAACCCTCATCATATCTTCACTGCCAATCCAATCCAATCACTTCGTGTCCTGTATAGAATCAAGTTTGATGAGCAAATTCAATGATTCTCGAGAAAGGATGGTAGAATCAAACTGGGTTGTATTGGAAATAGAGGATTTGAGAGCTGACTTGAAGTTAATTAAACATGTCGTGACCTGGTGATTTCAAGAAATTAATTAATGATCGGTGAGGGCAGAGAGAAAGGTCAAGGATGAATCGATTGGGATTGGCGTTGAAATAAGGGTATCAAGTGTAATAAGCTCTACAAGGTTCATTGTTTGTATATATCTTTTTAGCAAGTGTTATTGAGTCTTTCTTGCTTGAGATTCATTTTTCTGTCTGTAAATTTGCAGGCATGGCTTACTACAATCTCATTGGCTATCTGCAAGGTTGGTGTTTGTGTTTAGTAATTTTTTGACCCGAGCTCTTCTTATTGCATCTTAAATTAATTGTGTTATGTGATGAAATCATAATTGTAGGCTCTTGATCTTATGGAAATGCTGAAGAAAGAGGAGGAAATGCTTTCTGCAATAAAGGAAAAGCAAGAGCAGGTATAACAGCTGCTTATTATAGAAGCTTAGCGTAACTAATAATCAATCAAGCAAGTTTAATAACATCAGAATAGGAAATACACTTTATATTTTTTAGAAATGAGCAAACCTATCTGAAGAAACACCAGTCTAATAACCAAAATATAACAATGATAATGAACTAATAATGCAAAGGAACGAGCTTCTTATTTATCAGGACAAGTTACAAGACACTGTTACAAGATTATTACAGCGTTTCGACTATAATCTATCTCTCACAGCTTACTATATGAATTCTATTCCTTGATTTTCGATCCCTTCTTCTGGTGACGAAGGGAGGTATTTATAGGCTGCTTAGGTAGCCTGTGATTGGCTGTGAGGAGCATGGCAGCTGTCTTGTACGATTGTGGCCGTTGTCATTTTCTGCGCTGTCTTCTTTTGATTGGTCCACGTGTCCTGACGTCGTCCTTTTCGTCCTTTTCTGTACCTCGTACTGGCAGGAGATCGTGGAGCAGGGTGTTCTGGCCTGTGATTGGCTGTTGGCTCTGCTCCTGTCGGGTGACATTTGTCCTTTTTTGTAGTTGCATGCGCCGTCTTCCAGAACGCCACGTCATATTATTGTGCTGACGTGCGCGCGGGTTTCCTTCCTGCGCGTGTGCGGGTACCTATCTCTTCAAGTCCCCCTAGTCCAGTGTGTTGTTTGCGTAGCATACGAGACGCTGGACTCAGTTTTGTGTCGTGGGGCATTTTTTAAGAATTGCGCGTTGATTAGGCGGGGGAAGCTTCCGCGCGGTATTGTGCAAGTGGGGTAGGTGTGGACGCCCCCTAATTAATGTGCACATCAGTTCTATCAGATCGCGTGGGTGACGCGACTGGTTGGTAGCCGAAAAGTCTCTGACGGTTGTACAAACGTCAGAGACGTGGTGGGCCCGGGTTGTTTTGTCTTCTTTACATTGCGACGTGTCCTCCATTGGTTGGTGGGCATTTTGAATTTCGAAAAACCGTCAGGCTACGTGTCTTCCACGTGTGGCCTTCCTATTTAAACCCTCTTTCTCCCTTAACCTTTTCACTTTTTTCATACTTATTCTCAAATCCTCTGTTCTTTTCTCCTCGGCGATTTTATATTTCTGCGTTATCTTCCTGACAATATTTCTTGGTTTTGAGTCATGGACCACATTGTTAACATTCCCAGGAAGAAACGTGGATCAAAGAAGGGAGATGACGGTTCAAAGAAGAAACCGCCCCACGCTGGGGAAGTGACGGCGGTTTGGAGTAAAGGAGAATTTAAAAAGTTTAGGAAAGGGGTTGGCTTTCCGTCTTCGTATGGGGTAGAGATTCCTGCTCCAGATAAAACTATACTGGAACCCCCTGTGGGGAAGGTGGGGTTATATGCTTGCTACTTCCGAGACTGCAATTTCAGGGTTCCGATTACCCAGTTTCTCGGTACCTTTATTCGTGCAATTGGCGTGCACATTAACCAGATCCACCCTGGTTTGATGTCTAGATTGATGTTCTTCGAGTTTTGCTGCCGCGCCAACAAGATTGAGCCTTTGGTGGACATGTTCCTGGTGTTTTATAGCTTGAGTTTTGTGGAGAGTTGGCTCTCGTGTAGGCCACGCCCGGGGGTTTCTGCCTGCGCTGGGGCCGGGGTGAAGAGTTTCCGGGAGTGGAAACCTAAATTTTTCTGGATTAACCAGGGGGTTATTCCCATTGAGATGAGTAGGTTAGACCCAGCGGAGGGATTGGGTAAGACGGAGTTGATTCAATATAAGGATCAGCCGTGGTTTAATACCTTGACCAGCCATCCCGTTGACTTATGCGAGATCCCTGAACTTGGCCTTGTGATGGCTGGGATGAGCATAAAGTATGAGGTGGAGGGTCGCAATCCGCACTTGACTGAAGATGGTAAAGGTTAGTAGTTGATCGTCTTTTTTCTTCTGCACCTGCGCGGTGTATTGCGTTATTGATTTATTTATCTCTTGTTTGCAGAGGTAGAATGCCTCTATAGCATGCTGTTAGGCGGGGATAACATGGGGTTCGCTTTTGAGAAGCTGGCGGACAATGAGCTGTACATATTGGAGAAGGCTTGGGACACACTTGTCCGTCCCAAATTGGATAGCGCGTCGCAGGAGGCTACAACTGCGCCGCTACTCATTACTGAAGCCGGTGAGTCCTCGCCACCTTATGAGAACCCTTCGCCCGTCAACATGTTTGTGCGGACGGGCTTACCCTTACTTGTGATATCTAGTGATGACTCTTCTGACTCGTCTTTGCTTTCGCCAATTACGTGGTCTGCAGGGAGGCAAGATGTGCAACAACCACCTGCGCGCGCGGATGATGACAGCGAGGAGACTATCGATGAAGACCCCCTTGTGCATCGCATCTCCAATCCGCAGGCGAATGTGACCAGAGGTGAAGACTATTTTTTTGTTTTAAACCACGAAGTGGTTAACAGATACTTTGAAAATTACCAGCCTTTTGAACGAAGCTACGTTGAACTTTCAGATGCGTTCGTTCAAGGGGAGTCCGTGATGAAATTGACTGAAGAGGTTCAAGGCGCTATGCTGACGAAACCTGTCACCGCGGGGCCATCTGAGGGTGGAGCCATTCCCGTTGACGCGCCCCGCCATAAAAAGCGATCTAGGCGGTCAAGTAGGGAGAGGAGAGCCAGCGGGGAGCTGACATCGCCCGTTGAGAAGAGAGTGAAGCTGGACACGCTTGTCCGGTCTGTGGAGGAAGACTTGTTAGGTGAGTTTGCTACTTGTTTCTCCCTTCCTTTCCTTTTTATTGGCTAATGACCTTGTGTTTTTTATAGCTTCGTTGTTGGGCACGACCGCGCCAGAGGATGTGACTGCTGCTCCTATCAACAAGGAGTTTGACACTGGGCCCATCAGGCCGACGTCTCCTGAAGAGCGAGTTGAGGAGTCTGCGCATACTGATGTGCAGGATAATGTGTTGGTCACTTCTGTGTTGGCGGACCCGCCATCTCCCCTTCGCCAGCCTTCCCCTGTGCAGGGATCAACGCCACCGCGCCTGCCAACGCCACCGCGGTCGCCATCGCCTGTGCGACTCCCTACTCCTCCGCGGAATGATCCGGAGGGTGATGAGGGAAGGGTGTCGCCGACAGACATCAGTGAGGGGTATGGTCATGGCGTTGATATGACCATTGATGATGATGAGGAGAACGAGAAACGGGTGACAACGGAGCCGAATCCCAGTTCTTCAGGTGCGCGCCCAGCTGGGGGCGGGGAGTCGTCTAGCGGCATTTTTGTGCCTAACTGGACGTTGACTCCGGCCGCCCGTTTCTTGAGTGTGGAGGAGTGTCGTCAATTCTTGGCGAATGTTATCCCTCCTGGTGATCGCGAGCACCAGGCCACGCGTCCTCGCGGGGACCTCATGGATGACCATATTTTAAGTGTGGCCAACATGTTATCCACTTCTGCTGAGATAGTGCGGGAGTGGGGGTCCATGGCGCATGACCGTCATAGATTTCATCAAGATTTACAGCGTGTGACGGAGGAGCGTGACCGCGTGCAAGCGGAGCTGAAGCGTGCTAAGTGGGACGCCGTTACCTTTCGCGAGGAGCGTGACAAACTCCGTGAGCACATCTCTGAGAGAGAAGAGCAATGGAGGGTTGCTTGCGCGAAGGATAACGCGAAGATGGAGGCGACCAAGAAGCGCATCAGCGAGATTGAAGCTCAGAGGGATGAGACTTGTAAAGAGTTGGACGTGCAGCGGCGGCTGGTGCAGCAGCACAAAGATAAGTTGATTGAGGCCCGCGAGCTTTTCAAGGAGAAGGATCAGTTAATCGCTGACTTGCGTGAAGGGCATGATGGGCTGGACAAGGAAAACTTGTCCCTTCACCGGAAAGTGCTTGAGCTTGAGGGGCAATTGTTGGAGGCCCAGAATGAGAAGGATGTGGCAGAGGAGGACCGCGCTTGGATCCTGGGATGTTGTGTCCCCGAGGTATGTTCCTCTTTTTTTTTTGCATTTGTCTTCTCACTATTTTGTGTTTGTTTGTACTAACTTTGTTTCTTGAGTATCGTGCAGGTCGCCCATCATGTAAAGAATTGCGCGCAGACGCGTCAAGCTGTGGCCGCAGTGAACGCAGCCGCGAAGCTTGTGGGTCGCAAGGCTGGCTTCATTGAAGGGTACCAGCATGCGCAGGATGGGAAACCTTTGGACCAATTTCCCCTGTATAAACAAGACCTGGATGCTGTGTTTGCTAAGAAGGCCGCGGAGTTTGATGAGTTGAAGTACGAGCTGGTGGACTTTGTTGTAGGCCACCGTGACCGTCCCAGCTGCTTTGAACTCAAGGAATCATTCGACAAGGCCGGCTTGGTGCATACGCGTCATGAGTACGCGAAGCTGAAGGCGATTGACTTAGCAGCTGAGGCTCAGGCGGAGGGTGGTGAGCGGTTGAGCCTATCTGGGTCAGACGATGATGATTTTAGTGACACATCTTCCACGTCCAAGAAATGAAGCTGAATATTTTGTCTTTGTATTTAATCTTGGCTGTATTTGTAGCTCCACTTTCGATCTGCTTAAACAATATGTAATGGTTTTATGTTTATAAGTATTATTGAACATATTTATTTTGTCAATGGCAGTTTAGTTTATTTCTGCCTTGTGTTAATGTTCATATGCCTTGTTACTATTTCATAGCTGTTACTTTGCGCGTCACATTTTTATCGAAGCGTCCGCGCAGGAATCCAGTAGACATAGGATTTTAAGCAATTTTAAGGAAATTATAGATGTACTCTATGCAATTCTGAGGTTTAAGATGCGCGTTGTGTTTTAACTATGCGACGCACCATTTTAAAGAAATTGATTCAATTTCTAAGTTTAGGGTGCGCGTTGCATCTTAACCATGCAACGCGCAGTTTTAAGGAAATTGCAGATTTTCTCAATGCAATTTCTAAGTTTAGGGTGCGCGTTGCATCTTAACCATGCAACGCGCAATTTTAAGGGAATTGCAGATTTTCTCGATGCAATTTCTAAGTTTGGGGTGCGCGTTGCATCTTAACCATGCAACGCGCAGTTTTAAGGAAATTGCAGATTTTCTCGATGCAATTTCTAAGTTTAGGGTGCGCGTTGCATCTTAACCATGCAACGCGCAATTTTAAGGAAATTGCAGATTTTCTCGATGCAATTTCTGAGTTTAGGGTGCGCGTTGCATCTTAACCATGCGACGCGCAGTTTTAAGGAAATTGCAGATTTCTCGATGCAATTTCTAAGTTTAGGGTGCGCGTTGCATCTTAACCATGCAACGCGCAATTTTAAGGAAATTGCAGATTTTCTCGATGCAATTTCTGAGTTTATGGTGCGCGTTGCATCTTAACCATGCGACGCGCAGTTTTAAGGAAATTGCAGATTTCTCGATGCAATTTCTAAGTTTAGGGTGCGCGTTGCATCTTAACCATGCAACGCACAATTTTAAGGAAATTGCAGATTTTCTCGATGCAATTTCTAAGTTTAGGGTGCGCGTTGCATCTTAACCATGCAACGCGCAATTTTAAGGAAATTTCAGATTTTCTCGATGCAATTTCCAAGTTTGGGGTGTGGGCACATATAAAATAGAGGAAACTGCTATATTTCATTTCATTTAAGTGGCGCAACGGCCTTTGTTACATCATGGTTTGCAGTTACATATAGCACTTTCTTAATTGCGCCGCGTTCCATGTTCGGGGAACCGGTTTGTCTTCTAACGTTGATAGCTTGTAGGCCCCTTTGCCGAGGACTTCTTGGATGCGGTACGGTCCTTCCCAAGTTGGGGTTAACTTTCCCTTGGGGAGGGCTCCGCTGGCCTCGTTGTTTCTCAAGACAAACTCTCCGACCTTGAACGCTTGGGCTTTGACTTTGGCATTGTAGTAGCGCTCTAGCTGTTGCTTGTAATTTGCCTCTCTTATTGCTGCTTCATCGCGGCGTAATTCTACCAAGTTAAGGTTTGTGCGCAGCTCTTGGTCATTATCTGTCGTGGTTGCGGAAAGTACTCTCGAGGATGGGCATCCGATCTCCGCGGGAATCATGGCTTCAGAGCCGTATGTGAGGCTGAACGGAGTTTCACCGGTGCTCGTTTTAGTTAGTGTGCGATTAGCCCATAGCACGCTCGGTAATTCTTCTGCCCAAGCCTTACCTTTCGTTCCCAATCTGGCTTTGATGCCTTCCACGATGCTGCGGTTCGCACGCTCAACCTGGCCGTTGCCTTGTGGGTGCGCGACCGAGGTGAAGGTTGGTTGGATGTGCAAATCCGCGTACCATTTCAGTAACCCCTTATCCGCGAATTGAGTCCCGTTATCTGTGACGATTGACATGGGCAGCCCGAAACGGCAAATGATGAATTCCCAAATGAACTTCTTCACATGGTTAGCCGTGATTTCAGCCAGCGGCTTGGCTTCGACCCATTTGGTGAAGTAGTCAATTGCGACTATCAGGAATTTCCTTTTGCCTGTCGTCATTGGGAAGGGTCCCACCAGATCAATTGCCCATTTTTGGAATGGCCATGCCGAGGTTACTGGTATAAGTTCATTCTTTGGACGCAGGATGTTGGGGGCGTGCCGCTGGCATGAGTCGCATTTGCGGATGATTTTTAAGGCATCCATGTGCATGCCCGGCCAATAGTATCCCGCGTTCATGATCTTCGCGACCACCATGCGCGGCCCCGCGTGTATCCCACATATCCCTTCGTGTATTTCTCGCACCAAATAGTCCGCATCAACTGCACCCACGCACCGCAGCAATGGCCCCAGGTATGACTTCCGATAGAGCACTCCGTCTTGTATTTGGTATTGTAGGGCTTTGTGCTGTATCTTTCTGGCCTCGGCGCGTTGCTCTGGCAGGGCGCCGTTGGTCAGATAGGATGTTATCGGAGTCATCCAGCTGTCAGCACCCGTTTGGATGACGTTGACCTCTTTGGGTGGTACAGACGGTTCGCTCAGCGTTTCGATTCGGACCTCTTTTGCTAAATGGCTGAAGGTTGTAGAGGCCATTTTGCTTAGAGCGTCCGCCGGCTTGTTCTGACTGCGTTTGATGTGGTCGATGGTGCAGCTGGGGAAAGTAGCCATGAGTTCCTTGGCGCGTTGAAGGTATAAAATCATTGAGGGTTCTTTAGCCTCATATTTCCCGCTGATCTGACCGGCGACCAACATTAAGTCGACGTGCGCGAAGATGTGCTTGGCGCCTAGCTTGTGCGCGATGCGTAGTCCAGCGAGGAATGCTTCATACTCAGCCTCGTTGTTGGTGGCTTTGAATTCGAGCCTGATTGCGTAGGTGAATTCCGCTCCCTCTGGACTGACCAAGCGTATCCCCGCGCCAACGCCATCCTCGTTTGAGGCCCCATCTGTGTAGAGGTTCCAGATGGCCTTCTCGTCATTCGATGGTTGCGGTTCTTGTTCAGCTTTGCATTCTTCTACTTTTTCTTTTGGTACTTCTGCTATGAAATCAGCCAGTACTTGTCCTTTAATCGCCGGGCGCGTCTTGTAATTGATGGTGTGCTCACCCAGCTCAATTGCCCATTTTGCCAATCTCCCAGAAACTTCTGGCTTTGATAGGACATTGTTCAGCTTGTAATCGCTCAGCACGTTGATGGGATGGCCTTGGAAATAACGGCGCAGCCGTCTTGATGCATGAACGAGGGCTAAAACTAGCTTCTCCATGATGGTGTATCTGGACTCCGCATCTGTTAGTACTCTGCTGACGTAATAGATAGGCGTTTGGACCAGCTTTCTATCTACCATCAGTACTGCGCTCACCGCCTGCTCTGTGGCGCAAAGATACATCGTTAGGGGTTCCCTAGGGAGTGGAGCGGTGAGCGTTGGTAGGTCCATCAAGCATTCCTTCATCTCTTGAAAAGCCTTTTCTGCCTCCGGTGTCCATTTAAAATGGTTCTTTTTCAAACAGCTTTTCAGTGTTTCGATGAAAGGAATGGATTTGCTTGCGTGATGCGACAGAAAGCGGTTGATCGCTACAAGGCGTCCATTCAGCGTTTGAACCTCTTTCAGGGTGGATGGGGAGGGCATTTGCGCAATGGCTTGTATTTTTTCGGGGTTTGGTCTGAATCCATCTTTGGTGACCACGACCCCCAGAAACTTGCCTTCTTCCATCCCAAAAGCGCACTTGCTTGGGTTTAGCTTCATGCAGATCGCTTTTAAATGCTTGAAGGTCTCTTCAATGTCTTTTAGCATCTGATCCTCTTCCTTGCTTTTGATGACTAAGTCATCAACATAGACTTCTAGGTTTCTCCCGATCTGCTTGGCGAATGCGCGGTCCATCAGTCGTTGATACGTGGCTCCGGCGTTTTTTAGGCCAAATGGCATCTTTGTGTAGCAGAAGACTCCTTTATCTGTGCGGAAGGCAGTTTTGTCTTCATCTTCACGTGCCATCTGTATTTGGTGGTAGCCTTTGTAGGCGTCCAAAAAACACTTGAAGCGGAACGGGGCTAGAGAGTCTATTTTCAAATCGATTTCTGGTAGGGGATAGCAGTCCTTCGGGCATGCTTTGTTGAGGTCGGTGTAGTCGACACACATCCTCCATCCGCCATTGCTTTTCTTAACCATGACTGGGTTCGCGACCCAGGTTTGATATCGTGTTTCCCTCAAAATGCCTGCCTTTAACAGTTCTCCAACTTGCTCATTCATTGCTTGAGTTTTTTCAGCACCCATACTGCTGCGCTTCTGCGCGATGGGTTCTACAGAGCGGTATGTGTTAAGCTTGTGTTGAGCGAGTTCGCGCGGAACACCGATCATGTCCGACGGTTGCCATGCGAAAACATCGATATTTTTGCGGAGGAGTTGTTTCAAATGGTCCCTGATATTTTCGGAGATTTCTGGCCCTATTGTTATGGGCTGCTCAGGGAACTTTGGGTTTAAGATCCACTTTTCTGGTTCAGTGCGCGGGCAGGGCTTCAACATTTTTGCTGGGTGGGGCTCCGTGGTCATGGCGCATTCTCTGTTGGCCCATATAATGGCTACCCCGTTTGGAGTGGGGAAACCGATCGCGCTATGCACGGTGGAGGTGACCATGTTGTAGGAAGCCATGGAGTCCCTGCCCAGGATGATATCATATTTAGACTTGGATGGGATGACGAGGAAAGTGACCTCTTCTGTTCGCGACCGTCCCTGCGCGCCTAGAGTGAGAGGGAAGGATATTTCTCCGAGGGGTGTCACAACCTCGTTGGAGAATCCCATGATCGGCGAATTGATGGGGCGCAGGCGCTGCTTATCCTCTTCGTCCAGGAGGTCAAAGCACTGACCATACATAATGTCTGAATTGCTGCCCGTGTCCATGAATGCTCTAGTGGTTCTGTAGTGGTCAAAAATGGCTGTGACAATGATTGCTTTTGTGGCCGATGGGCCGCCTTTGACTATGGGGAAACACACCTGTTGTTCCCTCCATTCTGCTGTTGATTCAGTTTTTCGTTTCTGGCTTCGGTGCCCGCTGCTGTGTATCATCATGCTTATATTCTTTATCTTTTTGGGCGGAGGACCCCCCGCTTGTTTGCGCTCGACGTTTTGCAGCAGGTGGCCGAGCTTGCCGTACTTTAATGCATCTTCAATGGCTTGCCTTAGTTGGTAACACTTATCGGTGTCATGACCGATGTCTTGATGGTATGCGCAAAACTTGTTGTGGTCCAACCCTTCGCGCCGTTTGATGACCTTAGGTTCTGGGAAGTCAACGTTTCCGTTGCTAGAACTTGCGCCGGTGTTTTGGTTAAGGGAGTCCAGTTGTTGTGACTCCTTCTGTTGGGCTTGTGCACAAGCGAGGTGTTGCGCTGGTAATCTTGTGACGCAGAAGGTTTTGGGGTTGTCTGGTCGGCTCCTTGAAGCCTCGTCCAGACATTGCCCTTCGCCCTCCTGTCATGCTTGTTGTTTCGGTTGCGCACTGCTTGCGCTTGTGTATCTGTGTACTGTGGTGCTTGAATTCTGCTCCAGACGGATAGTTCTCTTTCTGTCTTCGCATAATTTTTAGCGCCGCGCATGATCTCTTCCCATGTATTTGGCATGCCTGTGCATCCGGCCAGCGTGCGGATCAGCGAGTCACATCTGACTCCTTGCGTAAACGCTGCTTTCATAAGCTCGAATCCGATTGGACCAATTTGTAAAGCTTCGCGGTTGAACCTGGTGATGTAATCCTCGATGGACTCATTATCGCGTCTTTTGACTTGCAAAATGTCAGTGGAATCCCGCTCGATTATTTTGTTTTGACTGAAGTGGTCCAAGAATTTATCAGTCAGCTCTTTCAGATTATCAATCTTTCCGTTTGGTAGGCTGTCGAACCATACCCGCGCTGCGCCCGTGAGCGTCTGCGCGAACATGTGACACCATGCTGGCAAGGTCCACCGCGCGCATTTTCCTGCGACCTCGAAACTTCGTATATGGTCATCGGGGTCGCCGGTGCCGTCAAATTTTCCCAATGTGCTTGGCATTTTTGTCCCAGCGGGCAGTATGGCGAGTGCGATGCGCGGTGTAAACTTTGATTTTTCACTGAACGAGGGGGGTAATATGGTTTTGTTAGGTCGTCTTCTCCGGACGACAAGTGTGCTCGATCAACGGTGTTGGTCAAGTACTGGCTTGTGTCACGTTGAAAACGACTCTGTGACTCGTCGGAGTCTTCCCTCCATGTTGGGTCAGTGTTATGGGTGCTTCCGCCGACGTGTCCCGCAGCTCTGGATGGCCCTTCTGAGATAGTGACAGGCCTTCCTTCGCTGAAGGTGATCGATGTCGTTGGGTCGGTCAAAAATAATGAAAATAGTAGTATATGGAAGTTGAGTCGTCTCCACAGGGAATTGGTGGAAAGAGTAGTTTTGTAAATTTAACTATTAAACTAAAACCTAATTACTTTGCTTTTGCTTTGAATTAAGAAAACGGATTTGAAAAGTTGTAAACAATAAAAATAAAGAAGTAACCCCCTCCAGGTTTCCGGTTCAATGATTCACCCAACCCTTGTTTAGATGTTTGGATACCACATAGACATAGTTTTGTTGAACGGTTTAGGTTAAGTGATAATCAAACACAAGTTTTTAATAATAACTCGTACAATTTAATTACCAACCCATGAATAACAACTACCTTCCCATTAATCAAACTACTCACGATGCAAGAAAACCGAATGCGAATGACTACAAGATAGGCAATTGCACAAACATGACTTGTTTAAATAACTCAAACCACAAATATCTTTCAAATAATTAAAAGACAATCCATAAACCAAACCAAACAAGAGTTAGAGTTTCACAAATAAACCTTACACCCGGAGGTGGTTACAAAGATGTTTAGCCACTCATGATAGCAAGAAATAACTCAAAAGTATGAATAATAATATCGAACATGTTGATGGAAACCGAAAGAATGGATGAATGATGATGAACAATGGTGTTTGTAGCTTCAAAAGTCTCCAAAAGATCTTCAATTTTCGTGCATAATGAGGTTAGATGGCTGCTAGGTTTGATAAAAATCATTTTATTCATTAAAAACAACATCTCCTAATTTTGCTCTTCAGCCAGCCGTAAGGTACTGATCAGCCCGTAGCTTACAGTTCAGTCAATCTATCAGCATTGCTTTATTCAGCAGTAACTTACAGATCAGCCATGTACCTTACTATTCAGACCCACGTGAAAATGCTCTAATTTCCTTGTAATTCATCAGTAAGCTACAGATGGAAGGCGTAGCTACACATTGTTTCCTCCACTTCATTCCAAAGCATTTTTCCTTCAATTCCTTGCATCCAAACACACTCTAATCTTCAATTCTTCATCTTAAACATCCTTCAAACATCCAAATCTCTTCCACAAGCTCTCGAACACCTTCCAATTCTTCAATTCTTTAACTTGGACACCACGCTTCACACTTTTCGGCTCTAATTCCATCCGTTTAGCCATTTATCCTGAAACGATCAAAGCTCACGTAGTTATCCCATTCATCGTATATTTTCAACACAAACATAGCAAAAACACACAAAATGGGCTTATTATTAACCATTCATTTACCCTCTCATCACATTCCCACACTTACCTTTGATTGTCCCCAATCAAACCATCACAAAACACTACTCGCTTTGTTAACAAGCCACCTTCAATTCCCTTACCGAAACTACTCTTCAAGGCCCCGAATCATACCCAATCCCATAGACTTACACAATCGAGATTGACAAACTGACAAGCAATATTGCATATTTTAAAAATCAAGCCTTGCCTAACTAAACCTAACATGCTTATCATCATACACATATACTACACACCCCTCACAATGGTCGCTCCTCTCGGTTTATATCTGGACTAGCTTGTAATGTGCTAGTATAAATCACTCAAAAACCAAGAATGTAACCTTGCTATCATAGGTTTGTATGACAATCACACAGAAGCTATAAACTATGCACACATCGAAAGGTCTTACAGGTTTTGGGCTTAGGGTAAAGGTAGGAATGATTTGGCTAACAATTGGTTTAACAAGGGTTTCAACACGCTTGAATGACTATCCTTATTCATACTACACAATAATATACTAAACAAACAACTTTGGGTATATTTAACCCATAATACATACTTCTTTTTTCTTTCTTTTTTTTTTCTTTCTTTTTTTTTTTTTCAACTTAAACATAACTCAATCACTTAAACGAAACACAAACACAATGGATGTCATCAATTTATTACACAAAGGTAAACGGGTCAATTTGGGTGATGTTGTAGGTTTAATCAAATGAAAGGGTATAGGCTCAACATGGGCTACTAAGGGTAATTTTGGATAAACGGGTCAACAAAACATGAAGTGGCTTCAAACACAACAAAGGGGTCTTCCTAAATTGCCTTTCTCATCTATGCGCATATTTTGCCTACAGCTCTAGCACGTATCAAATCACACAAATTCTGCAGCAAGGAAACATTTGGCCTACTCTCAACAAATGAACATATATATCAATTTCTATCAATCTAGTAGGCTCAAAGTCTCACAAAGTAGGGATATAGGTTGCCGACATGTAGCATATGCAATTCCTATAAGCATGTTACCCCTAGTTAGGCATCTCTTTTCAGTTCTTATAAAAACGCTTGTCAGAAAAACTCTCATGAAACTTAAAGGGATGACCATGATAAAGGGTCTCATTTTTCATACTCGGCAAAAGACTCGTTAGTAACTGAAAACGCGGCTTTTGTGCCTACTCAAGTGAAAAAGGAGACATTTTTGCAAGAAAATTTTTTCTTAATTCATATTTTTCTTTTAAAATTTCAAAAATTTCTCAATTTTTCTCACAAATATGTAAGTGTTCCCCCAAACTATCCTAGGGCTACCCATCCCCACACTTGGGATACATTGTCCCCAATGTATGGTGTTTTTGCTCGTTTTCAATCCTTCCTCACTCAACATGTTCAACTTTCAATACTATCCATCCAAACGACTAACATCCCAAAACAAGAAACAAAACACACTAAAAAGAAAACAACGAAATAAATGCAAAAGTACAAACTATACAAGATGAGAGAACAGCACATGACCTGATAAGGAGGAGGACGCGCCTCAGTAAGATGGACCAGGTGGTCCACCATAGAATCCCCCCAAGTGCTCATAGAATTCAGTCATATCGAAAACGCTGCCCAAGCCTTGGTTCTGACTCTGCTGTGATGCTGATGATGATGCTGATGATTGAGGCGGCTGCTGCTGCTGCTGGGACGGGTACTGATAAGGTGGTGGCTGGTATGGATGCGAGCTCTGAAAATGGGGAGCAGTATACTCCCGTGGCAGCCACATCGACCCGTGAACTAAAGGTGAAGGGGGCCTCGGCACACCTGGTCCGAGTGATGACATGGTGCTGTAATCCACATAAGGTGGGTTCTCAACATAAGGAACCCCAGCACACAGATCCAGATGCCTCCGATACTGATTTTCATCGAAAGCTCGCATGTTCAACTCCATCTGCGACTCTAAGTGTCTAACCCGCTCACACCTCATCAATTGCGCATGCTCCCTCTTCCGGTTTTCGTCTATCCGCGTATTTTGATCATAAATGCTCTGCTGATAGAGGTCCCACCCATCATATTGTGGTGGTCGCATGCTCATTACCCTTGCCTGCATCTCATCATCCTCGACTCCCCAAGAATACCCCGGTGTACCCATCTGAGGCTGGCTAGGCCCCTCGTCCATTTCAATACCTGCTTCTCTTTGCTGTCTCACAAACTCTTCATCACTCGAGTCAAGATCATCCATCTCGCCTTCCTGTGGCGCTTCCTTTCCCCATTGTAAAACTTTCACTTTACTTCCATCACCCATATTCAGCTTGTGCCAAAACTTCGTCTTTTTGTACTTCCATGGATCTTTGGCCAAAGCTTGAATTGAGAATATGGTGTGTTTTTTACAAAACTCTGGCTCCGGGATGGCTATTGCATCATATTTTTCCATTAATGTGCTCAAGAGTCTCGCATGCGGGATTAGTTTCTTCCCTCTTTGATTCCGTGCTTGCCAAACGTGCATAAGTACCAATTGACGAAAGGAAAGCCTCAGTCGAGCGGTCATGATAGCATACATTAAAGGAACTTCCCACTTTCGAAGATGCACCTTATCACCGGTTCTAGGAGCTACATTATGGATCATAAATTGCAACAAAACCCTCACAATCGGCTTCAAGTTGGCTCTTTTTAACTCTACACCCCTCCTTAGATCGAAGATTTCAGAAAACATGGCGGTTTTATTTGCTAACTTGTAAGCGTTGTTCCAATAGTCCTTTTCGTCGACGTATTGATACCATGAATCGTCCCTTGAATCGAACGGTGCGATCCGTCGCATCGTAGCAAAGGACAAAACCACTTCTTTTCCTTCAACAATCCCAGTGAGTTTAGTGGTTTGTGGAGGGTGCCTACCGTCATCCCTTTTCAATGTGCTCAACCATTGCATAATGCTATTCACGTGTACTCTCCCATCCTTAGCACCTTTGAAATCCATAACCGCTTCCCAACCCAATTCTTGGAATTTCTCCATGAGTCCCAAGGCTCTGAAATCATCCTTCAGCACCTGTTTTTCAAAACGCATGTTTTTTATGATTGAATGCCTGTCGCCCATCTTTGTATAAAACAATTCAGCTTGGTGTTCCTCTGGTCGCGCTGACAACGGTCCTCCTGGCCAACCGGGAATATATGGGACATCGGTATGGGGGTTGGGTGGTTGTTGAAACCCATGATCCTCTGGTTCTTCTTCTTGGACCGGTGCGTCCCGAATCACAATTTCTCCTGCCGTCTTCCGCTTTTTAGAGGCCCTTGTTGCGGCTGATGATGCCGCTGCCTTCCCCTTGCCCTTTCCAAAAGTCTTTGACTTCGTCATCTACACACATAAACAATCAAACACCTCAAGTTAGTGTCTAGAATTCGAGTCATAAACAAGTGTGTTCACATCTTCCTTCCCACACTTGTTTATTGCCATGTTTTGCCTATGCATCACCACTTGTTGTGTAAAGTCCATGAAAAAGAATTTAAATCAATAGTTGATACCAATTTCATGTTCTTATTGTTCACAATATGCTACTAAAAGTTCAATGTTTTACACATTTATGAACAAAAACTCATCTTTGGTGATGATTCATAGCAAAACCATAACAATGTAGACAATCAATCACAATCAAAAATCAACAACTAAGGCCTTCAACACAACCACTTGTTCCTTTACCCTCCTAATTCATCATGTACCGAGCAATATCAACATTATAAGCAATGAACATAGTAAAAGAGAGTAGAACATACCTTAGCTTGATGATAATAAACAATAGAAAGACAAGATTGCAACTTTAAAGAACACCCTCACAATACCCCACGACTTCGGTCAAAAAAAACCAGAAATCTCGAAAACCGTGGCGAATTAGCACAAAATAAGTTGGGGGTTTTGTAGATCTCGAAAAATTAGTCAAGTTAGACTCAAGAATCGTTCGATTTGGTTAAGGATTGAGTGAGTTATGGATGGTTAAAGATTAGGGTTTTTGAGGATTTTTGGGGAAGAAGGTTATGAAAAAGAGATGATGCTCGATGAATGGGGCAGAAATTGTTGTTTGGATAGGTTAAAATTGAAGTTGGACTAGTCAAATGTGTTTAAGTTGTTTAAAAACCCGGTTCAGAAGGAAGGAGGTGGACCCGGTTCATTTTATCAATCAACCGTAAGGGCAGAAGCAAGCCGTATCTTACACCTTAAACTCTCGCATTTTCTTTTGTTGATTGTGGCTGTGTGGACCGTAAGTTACATGAGGGACCCGTAAGTTACAATTGAAAGCCTCGCAAATTTTTTTTGCTGTGGGACCCGTAGATACATAAGTCACCCGTAAGTTACAATTGAAAGAGATGGCATTTTTTCTTTCTTGGCTGTTAGCACCGTCAGATACATAATTCACTTTGATTTTTTTTTTTTTTTCAAGGTGCATTAAATGCACACTTTTATTTGCATTCTTCACTTTTTTTTTTTTTTTTTTTTTTTTTTTTACGTTTATATATTAAGTATTATTATTATTATTATTATTATTATTATTATTATTATTATTATTATTATTATTATTATTATTATTATTAGCCTCTGACTCGGGTGTTCTTGGCTTCTTCAAAGTTCCTCTTCAACGCTCCAACGTCCATGAACACTTTCAAGTGTACGCGACTCGATCATTTTCCTTCGGCTCACACGCGTTACACAACTCATCTTAAGTCCATCATTTTAGCCGCTTCACCCAATCATCACAAACTTATTCATTGCAAAAACATTAAGAATTTTTTTTTTTTTTCGCCCTCACCACCCCCCTTAGAAAAATTATAAGTCGTCCTCGACTATGCTTCGGGTTAGAGCAACGTACCTGGGCGATCCAAACGTCCCCACACTTGTGTGAGCCACTGGGCGTACTTCAACAACTTGCAAACGGTTAAAAAAATAAATAAAAACAAACAATAATATCTACAAAAATTTCGGGTTGCCTCCCGGTAGCGCTAAGTTTATTAGTCTTCAGCCAGACTGTTACCTCGGATGCTCATTCTGAATGATAGGTCAGAGTGCTTAAAGCGAAGCTCTCTGACTGTTTGTCCGGTCCATTGATGTCATTTGGCTCGATATAAGGTTTCAATCGGTGGCCATTCACCACTTGCCTCAAATGATCATCAAAGTCTTCAATCTCTACATCTCCAAAGTTCCCCACACGTGTGACCAGATACGGTCCAGTCCACTTGCTCCTCAGCTTTCCTGGAAATAACTTCAATCTAGAATTGTATAACCAAACCCTATTACCTACCTCAATGTTTTTCAACCGGATCTTGGCATCATGCACCTTTTTGACCTTGTCTTTATATGCCTCCGCACTCTCATATGCTTCGTTTCTCAGCTCTTCTAGCTCTCCCAATGCCAACTTTCTTGCCTTTCCTGCAGCATCATAGTCCATGTTAACCTGTTTAATAGCCCATAAAGCACGATGTGTAAGTTCAACAGGTAAATGACACCCCTTCCCGTAGACCAACCGATAAGGTGTGGTTCCAATAGGCGTTTTGTAGGCAGTGCGATACGCCCACAAAGCATCGTCCAATTTGGTGGACCAGTCCTTGCGGTCGGGTCGCACAGTTTTCTGTAGAATTTCCTTAATCTGCCTATTGGACACCTCAACTTGCCCACTAGTTTGTGGGTGATACGGTGTCGCGATACGGTGGTCTACACCATAATTTTTAAGAAGCTTGCCAAAGTAAAAGTTTTTAAAGTGGGACCCCCCATCACTAATGATCACACGAGGGATTCCAAAGCGAGTAAAGATGTTACTTTGGACAAACTTGCACACCACTTTGTGGTCATTCGTCTTGGTGGCGATGGCTTCGATCCATTTGGACACGTAATCCACTGCCACTAAGATGTACAAGTTACCGAATGAATTCGGGAACGGGCCCATAAAGTCGATTCCCCAAACATCAAAGATGTCGACAACTAGAATCGGCTGCATGGGCATCTCGTTCCGTTTTGAAATGCTACCCATCTGTTGACATCTTAAGCAATTTTTAGCGAACTCGAAAGCATCTTTAAAAATGGTAGGCCAATATAGGCCGCATGAAAGCACTTTGTGGCCCGTCTTTTGACCACTGAAATGGCCACCACATGCTGATGTGTGCACCATGCTCAGCACACATTGAACTTCATCATCTGGTACACATCCTCGGATGAGCTGGTCTGATCCAACTTTGAAGAGGTATGGGTCATCCCATATGTAGTACTTTGCTTGGGAAAGAAAATGTTGCTTCTTCCTCTTTGACCAGTGCTCTGGAGTGGTTCCTGTAACTGCATAATTAGCAAAATCAGCAAACCATGGTTTAGTGGAAATAGATAATAATTGCTCATCTGGGAATGTGTCATTGATTTCCACTTCCGGTGCTTGTGTCTCATGCACCACCCGTGACAAGTGGTCAGCTACCACGTTCTCACTCCCCTTCTTGTCTCGAATCTCAAGGTCGAATTCTTGCAACAGTAAGATCCAACGAATCAGCCTTGGCTTAGCATCCTTCTTTTCCATGAGGTACCTGACAGCACTGTGGTCAGAATAAACAATAACTTTGCTACCCCATAAATAAGATCTAAATTTATCCAGTGCATACACAACTGCAAGCAACTCTTTCTCAGTAGTGGTATAATTTAACTGAGCATCAGAAAGAGTTTTGCTTGCGTAATAAATAGCCACAGGCTTTTTATCCACCCGTTGTCCCAGAACCGCCCCAACTGCATAGTCACTAGCATCACACATTATCTCAAAAGGGGTGGACCAGTCTGGTGATTGTAAAACAGGAGCCTCAATTAGTTTCTGTTTTAAGGTGGTAAAAGCTTTCATACATTCTTCATCAAAAACAAACGGGACATCTTTTAGTAAAAGGTTACATAGCGGTTTAGTAATGACAGAAAATCCTTTTATGAACCGTCTATAAAACCCGGCGTGTCCAAGAAAGGAACGGACGCCTTTAACATTTGTAGGTGGAGGTAAAGTTAAAATCACTTGAATTTTAGCATGGTCCACCTCGATTCCCCTACTTGAGATTACATGTCCCAACACAATCCCTTCCTGAACCATAAAGTGGCTCTTTTCCCAACTTAAAACCAGATTTGTTTCGACACATCTTTTCAAAACTTTTGTTAGTTGTGTTAAACATGACTCAAAAGATGTGCCAAAAATGGAAAAGTCATCCATGAAGATCTCTAGAGAGTCCCCGACCATATCTGAGAAGATACTCATCATGCACCTTTGAAAGGTGGCCGGGGCATTACAAAGGCCAAATGGCATTCGCCTGAATGCGAAAGTGCCATATGGACATGTAAACGTAGTCTTCTGTTGATCCTCAGGATGTATAGCAATCTGGTTATATCCTGAATATCCATCTAGAAAGCAGTAAAATTTCTGACCTGCGAGTTTCTCAACTATCTGATCAACAAAAGGTAATGGAAAGTGATCTTTGGAAGTCGCAGAGTTCAACTTCCGGTAATCAATGCAAATACGCCACCCGGTCACGGGCCGGGTAGCAATTTGCTCACCATCCTCACCTGTAACAATCTGTATACCTGCTTTCTTGGGCACTGTCTGTGTTGGACTCACCCACTCACTGTCTG
Organism: Ambrosia x helenae; assembly: GCA_030844895.1. NCBI lineage: Eukaryota > Viridiplantae > Streptophyta > Magnoliopsida > Asterales > Asteraceae > Ambrosia > Ambrosia x helenae. Next base: position 13,274,904 of record CM061230.1, on the reverse strand, counting down.
AAATTGGGTAGACAATACCTGCATCAAGCCACTTCAAGACTTCCTTTTTCACCACTTCCCGCATATTCGGGTTCAACCTTCTCTGAGCATCCCTAGCCGGCTTTGCACCTTCTTCAGTAATGATCCTGTGCATCACAATGGATGGACTAATTCCCTTCAGGTCTGCAATGGTCCATCCAATCGCCGCTTTATGCTCCACCAACACTTCCATCAATGCTTTTTCCTGCACATCAGACAAATTAGAAGCAATAATAACAGGAAGAGTTTTATTCTCACCCACAAAAGCATATTTCAAATGCTTTGGTAATTCTTTTAGTTCCAGCTGTGGAGGTGATTCCAATGATGGCTTCAGTTGCGTGTCAATGTGCTCTGGTAGGCTTTCCACCTGATGTGTCCAAGTGGGTTTCCCTTCTTTGACTGCCATCACCTCCAACTCATCCTCCATCTCTTTCAGAACCTCCCTGTATTCAGCATCCTTCCTGTCACAAACAAAACACGTCTCTGTTGCGTCCTCCTCATTGACATGAGGGTGACACGTGTCGATAATGTCTGCCATAAAGCATTCGTCACTGACTAGAGAATTAGATGTATGGGAAAAAATATTCAACCGAACCTTTCTATTCCCGTATGTCATGTCGACTGTCCCGTTTTTACAATCAATTAAAGCATGTGCAGTTGTTAAAAACGGTCTACCAAGTATCACATTAGACTGTTTAGGTTTGTCTGAAGAGACAAAATCCAACACTAGGAAATCAACTGGGTAATAAAAATCCTCGACTTTTACAATGACATCATACACTATCCCCCGGGGAAGTTTCAAGGTCAAGTCAGCCAACACCACTGTGGTATCGGCTTTGTGTAGGGGCCCAAAATCATACTGGTCGTATAAACTCCCCGGTAGGATACTAACACTAGCTCCAAGATCCAGTAAAGCTCGGTCTATCCTAAATTCACCCACTTGAATGGGTATCAAAGGAGTTCCTGGATCCCTAAGCTTAGGAGGAAGTATACCCGATAAAACAGCACTAACACTTTCTGAAAAATCAATTTTCTTTGGAACTTTATTTTGCCGTTTTTGAGTACACAACTCCTTCAAATACTTAGCATAAGCGGGAATCTGTTTAATAGCATCCAACAAAGGTATGTTAATCTTTACCTGCTTAAAAATTTCCCACATCTCCTCCTGTTGTGGGCTCCTTCTTTTTACCTTTGTTTCTGGTGGTACCAAAGCTTCAGGAAACGGGATGGTATTACCATCCACACCCTTTTCCTTAGCTTCAGTGTTATTCTCTAATACCCTATTTGGTGATTCAGCAAAAGTTACTTTCTTAGTCTTTTTAGGGCTAACAGATGTTTTCACAGATTCCCCCTCATCATCATCATCACTAACATCCTCCACCACCCCCTCTACAAATGGTGGTGGAGACCCTACCTTATTGTCATAAATCTTACCTGAGCGAAGAATACTTACCTGATTAATCTCTGCATTCTTGCCATGTCTCGAGCTGGATGACTGGTGTGCAGGATTCACTGTGGTGGTGCTCGGTAGCTTACCTGGATCTTGACGTATGGTGGACAACTCTTCTGCAATTTGGCCAACTTGCTTCGAAAGGGCCTTGTACTCCTTGTCTCTGATTTCGTTGTCCTTTCTGATCTCTTTCATGAAATCGCCCGTGGACTTCATGAATTCTCCTGTTGACTTCATAAACTCAGTCAACATATCCTTCACTGATACATCCTGTCCCGAAGATCCACCCTGTTGATTGCCTTGACTTCTCCAGTTGCCTTAAGAACTCCCTTGATTGCTTCCAGCTCCTTGCTGATAAGTTCTTTGATTGTTGTAGTTCCCTTGGCCTGAATATCCTCTTTGATTGTTTTGATTAGGTACCTGTGATGGAGGATTCAACTGGTTAGAAGTATTACTGTAACTAAAATTAGGGTGATTTCGCAAACCTGGGTGATATGAATTAGAATTCATATCATATGGCTTTCGTTGTCCATAAAGCTGATTTACTTCTTCAGATTTCCCTTGTTGAGTAGGACAATCAGCATCCATGTGTCCCAGATCATCACAAATGGAGCAAACTGTAAAAGAATTAGCTGCCTTTGCGCCATCACTCCTTCCTGCGCCTCTACCAGCTGTCAACTGTGCAATCTGTCGCTCTAAGCTTGCTATTCTCTTTTCAGCCTCTACATCAACACCCCTAGTTGCACCTGTTCGGCTTCTTCTACTAGCACGAGCCTGTCTCTTTGATGTCACTGCCAACCTCTCCATGTACTCCCAATCCACATCCTCATGATTAGTCAAAAAGGTACCATTACTGTTGGCGTTCAAATCTCTCACATCCTCGGGTAATAAGCCGTCATAAAACGACTTAATCAGTTCCCACATAGGTATATCATGATGTGGACACTTCCTTAACAACTCCTTAAACCTCGTGAAAGCTTCATGAAATGGTTCCCCCGAGTGTTGTTGGAAAGTTCTAATAGCCTCCCGAGCCTCAGTAGTGCGAGTCATAGTATAATATTCCTCTAAGAACTGCTGTTGAAGCTCTTGCCATGTGAATATACTCCCAGCAGGCAATGAATGGTACCACAATTTCGCTTGATCTTTGAGGGTGAACTGAAACATCATCAACCTCACCTCATCCGGACTAAACCCATGGCCCCCAATGGTGTTACAAATACTCACAAATTCCGCAATATGTAAATAGGGTTCCTCTGTTGCTTTACCATAGAAACTCGGAAGGTGATTCAAATATTGTGGTCTAACCTCAAAGCTCCTTCCATTCTGATGAGGTGGTACTACAGGTGAAGTGTGCTCGGTGGCCACTGGGATAAAATGGCTCCCAACGCCATTTACAGGAGGTCTGTAGTTCACCCGAGGTACTCCATCTACATATTGCCTCTGCCCATTCCCTCGCAGTTGATTTCTTGGTTGATTCTGAGGGACCCCTCTCTGTCCCTGATTACGCCCCCTCATATTAAACCCTTGCTGATGTTGCTGCTGATATTGTGGACCAAACTCATCATGCTCATCATAGTCAAACTGATCCTGATTCATGTAGTATCCATCATCAGCAACTCCTCCATCCCAATCAGCAACTCTACCATTAAAAGTGCCCGCTGTACCATGCATACTGTCATCTCCATGAAGTGACTCCGTTGCTCGATTACTGTTAGTTCTCGGGTTACGATTTTGTGGTGGTTGTCGATTTAAGTCTAATGGATGGTTGGGTTGTTGTTGTTGTTGTGGGACCTCAAAAGCTTGATCATTTTCATCATGTTCGTCCCACTCGTCATGCTCTTGATGGCCTTGCTGAAATTGTCTAGAACCACCAGCGTTCGGATCTGGGTTAAACTGTGGGAATGGTTGTTGTTGTATTGGAGCTGATGTTGTTTGAAATGGTCGTGGAGGCATATTGCCCAATGGATTTGGTTGTGGTGGTATTGGGTCAGGTTGGTTCGGTGGAGGTTGGTTATCTTGGTTACTAGGATGGCTCATGTTTGGTGTTGGTCGGGTTTGATGAATGGCTCTGTTCTTTCTAGCTGTCTTTTCAATTTCCGGATCGTAAATTAGTGGTGAAGTCTTGCCTGAATAACGTGTATGATGCATGCAACTGAATTACCTGCACAGACACAAACAAGCAAACCACGCGTAATACTGAACTAAAGAAAACAAAAACTTGAACTAAAAGACTAGAAAAAGAAAATATTTTTGGTTTTTATTTTTTTTTTATTTTTTTGGATTTTTAAGAAAATAAATAAAAACTAAAACAAAACTATCTAACTAAGCGCACCGATTCCCCGGCAGCGGCGCCATTTTGATCGATGTCGTTGGGTCGGTCAAAAATAATGAAAATAGTAGTATATGGAAGTTGAGTCGTCTCCACAGGGAATTGGTGGAAAGAGTAGTTTTGTAAATTTAACTATTAAACTAAAACCTAATTACTTTGCTTTTGCTTTGAATTAAGAAAACGGATTTGAAAAGTTGTAAACAATAAAAATAAAGAAGTAACCCCCTCCAGGTTTCCGGTTCAATGATTCACCCAACCCTTGTTTAGATGTTTGGATACCACATAGACATAGTTTTGTTGAACGGTTTAGGTTAAGTGATAATCAAACACAAGTTTTTAATAATAACTCGTACAATTTAATTACCAACCCATGAATAACAACTACCTTCCCATTAATCAAACTACTCACGATGCAAGAAAACCGAATGCGAATGACTACAAGATAGGCAATTGCACAAACATGACTTGTTTAAATAACTCAAACCACAAATATCTTTCAAATAATTAAAAGACAATCCATAAACCAAACCAAACAAGAGTTAGAGTTTCACAAATAAACCTTACACCCGGAGGTGGTTACAAAGATGTTTAGCCACTCATGATAGCAAGAAATAACTCAAAAGTATGAATAATAATACCGAACATGTTGATGGAAACCGAAAGAATGGATGAATGATGATGAACAATGGTGTTTGTAGCTTCAAAAGTCTCCAAAAGATCTTCAATTTTCGTGCATAATGAGGTTAGATGGCTGCTAGGTTTGATAAAAATCATTTTATTCATTAAAAACAACATCTCCTAATTTTGCTCTTCAGCCAGCCGTAAGGTACTGATCAGCCCGTAGCTTACAGTTCAGTCAATCTATCAGCATTGCTTTATTCAGCAGTAACTTACAGATCAGCCATGTACCTTACTATTCAGACCCACGTGAAAATGCTCTAATTTCCTTGTAATTCATCAGTAAGCTACAGATGGAAGGCGTAGCTACACATTGTTTCCTCCACTTCATTCCAAAGCATTTTTCCTTCAATTCCTTGCATCCAAACACACTCTAATCTTCAATTCTTCATCTTAAACATCCTTCAAACATCCAAATCTCTTCCACAAGCTCTCGAACACCTTCCAATTCTTCAATTCTTTAACTTGGACACCACGCTTCACACTTTTCGGCTCTAATTCCATCCGTTTAGCCATTTATCCTGAAACGATCAAAGCTCACGTAGTTATCCCATTCATCATATATTATCAACACAAACATAGCAAAAACACACAAAATGGGCTTATTATTAACCATTCATTTACCCTCTCATCAGAAGGACAGGGCGCGGGATGCCTCTCTCAGATGTTGTTCTTTAAGCTTGTGCATGAATGCTTGCTTCAGAGCTTCTTTCTGCTGCGCATACCATACCTCCGGGCTAACCATTGGCGTAGTATGAGCGGCAGGTGAGGTCTGAAGGTTATCAGTTGCAAAATGGAATGACGGGGTTTGCCTTGTCCCGGAGGACGGGGTGTGGCCCACGTCGGTGATGTGAACTTGCTCTTCCGCGTGGCTGTCGGGCTGGCTGGTGATTGCCGGAGCTACACCAGTGCCGGACGGGCCTTGTGGAGAGTTTGTGTTGATTGGTAAAGAACTCATCGCTGGTGTGTTGAGAGATAGAAGTTTTTAAATTGCTGTTCTTAATAACTCAATAGACGGATGGCGCCAATGAAGAAACACCAGTCTAATAACCAAAATATAACAATGATAATGAACTAATAATGCAAAGGAACGAGCTTCTTATTTATCAGGACAAGTTACAAGACACTGTTACAAGATTATTACAGCGTTTCGACTATAATCTATCTCTCACAGCTTACTATATGAATTCTATTCCTTGATTTTCGATCCCTTCTTCTGGTGACGAAGGGAGGTATTTATAGGCTGCTTAGGTAGCCTGTGATCGGCTGTGAGGAGCATGGCAGCTGTCTTGTACGATTGTGGCCGTTGTCATTTTCTGCGCTGTCTTCTTTTGATTGGTCCACGTGTCCTGACGTCGTCCTTTTCGTCCTTTTCTGTACCTCGTACTGGCAGGAGATCGTGGAGCAGGGTGTTCTGGCCTGTGATTGGCTGTTGGCTCTGCTCCTGTCGGGTGACATTTGTCCTTTTTTGTAGTTGCATGCGCCGTCTTCCAGAACGCCACGTCATATTATTGTGCTGACGTGCGCGCGGGTTTCCTTCCTGCGCGTGTGCGGGTACCTATCTCTTCACTATCAATCATATTCCTAAGTATTGTATTGTAAGCCTGCGTGCAGGAAGGAGATGCTGAAATTTCAGACGCTGTTCTTTATGAACGTGCAAAGACTGTTGAAGACTGGCACCGCAATGCTGCTGCTAGAGCTCGATACACTAAAGCAGCAGCACCTATTACATGTGCCACTTTTGCTCAAGATGTTTTGGAGGGGAGAGCTAAGGTTTCACAGGCACATGATCACAAACACCAACCACTCATGTTTGGACCAGCTAGTCTTGTGGGTGGAAGCATAACAAGTGAAAGAGAGAGAGGATTGCTGCACAGGTTTTCCAACCTGGTCACAGGTGGTATCATATACGCTTTTTAAAACAATTATTTTTAAGTTGTTCTCGTGAGAATATGATAATTAGTGGTATGTTTTGGAAATATGAGATTGCCAACGATGAGCATAGAGGAAGCTGGGTTGAAGGAGATGGAGATGATGAATAAATGGCAAGAGAATACTGCTAAGATGATAGAAGAAGCGAATTCCTTGTGGCACAATGACAAGTGGAAGCCAAGGGCAGGTGGTGCTGATGACAACGATGACGACGACGCTGCACAAGACAGGGCAAGGGCCTTTGATGATTGGAAAGATGAAAACCCTCGAGGGGCGGGAAATTCAAAGCTCACACCTTGTGGCTAGGTAGGTATTCATTCCTCTGTTTTCGGCCAAAACTCAAGTGGTGCTGATGTGTCTATTTGAGGATAGACATGTGTAATAGCGAGCTTAACTTCATGTAAACCGTATAAAACAATGTTGTGGAGCGCAGCATTATCCCATGAACAATCTCACTGCATACCTCTTCTCATCAACCCTTCCCATGATGTCTTGTGCTCCCGGTACGTCTTTGTGGCCACCCTTACAGCCTACAACATCAATAATCAGTCAATCACAACTGCCATAAAAAGTTTCAAAATTCATGATGGGATATAACTTAATTTAAGTATCATCTCACATTGCAGAAATTTTGCACAAAATAATAGTCTCACTTCTCTTCTATTATATTCTCTAATGTTAAAAGATTAACCATATCGAATCAGTCTATAACATTCTATTAGTGGTTTAGAAAAATAAATTAGTCAATGTTCATTACACAAAGTCAGACAAAACAAATGAATGGCAGAATTCTTCTATTCATGTTTCCTCCTCTCTAAATCAAGTTTCATAGTTTGGTAAAATGATCACAATGAAGATACTATGTTCTGGACAGTGTTAGGACGACAAATGTCTGGAAACACTTCGCCTGACCAGGCCGAGTCAGCAATCAGTGAGCTGACTGCATGTCCAGGGTTGAACTGATCCCACCACACATAGGTTGAAGGATCTTCACAAGCCATAGTCATGGACATGCACCCCCTCATCCTAGTATTCATGCCAGCTTCCCCGCAACATGCATTCTTCGCATTCTTAATTCCTACAAAATTAATGTAGCAAACTGCATGTTACAATCCATATATATATTGATGCATATAAAACAAAAAAAATAACGTGCACAGTAGGATTTGTAAACTACATAATAATTTATAGAGTAAAGATCAAATACAAAGTGTTTTTCGGTAAGAACTGTGAGAATCAAAGGGGCTAAAAAATTTTTATTTTATTTTTAGAATTTTTTTTTCCCATGTGCTTAAACATACTTTCTAAATGAATAATACAAAAAAAAATTAAAAATATTTTTTTAGTGTAATTACGTCATTAAAGTAAATACACTAGTTTACACTAGAGTAATTATGTAATTACTCTACACGTAATTAATCTACACCAATTTTTGTTTTTTTTTTTTTTTTTTTTTTTAGTTTTCGATATTATAAACATGTTTAACAATATGGGAAAAAAAATTCGAAAAAAATAAATAAAAAAAAAAACCATCCTTTGATTCTCACAGTTCTTACCAAAAAACACTTTGTACAGGATCTTTCCCCATAATTTATAATATATATTCACACGCACATTATGACTTTCGATTATGAGTTATATGTATTAAGAATTGGCTTTAATTTATTCGATCCAAATTAGCAAGCCAACGAGCAGGCTGCTTACCTTGGCTCGGGTTCAGCTCATTTGAAATCGGGCTCAGCTCATTTACAAGAGTCGAGAGCCTTTGATACAAACCCTAATGGTATGAGCTCTTTCATAGATTAAAAATATATTTTCAGGATCATCATTTCATACCATAGGCGTTGGGGTTATTAATGATCTCCATCATAGGCCGATAAAAGTCACAAAAGATCAACTGAGCATCTGATAATTTCATACTGAGCCGAACAATGCGTTGTTCTAGAAAAGCATTGTACTCCAAAACAAAGTTATTGATGTCATCTGCACAAACCATCTCATCTCCAATGCCGAATCCACCATGACCATCACTGACCGAACCGTTCGTCGCATGCACAAACCTTGGTGCACATCCTAAAGGAAGTATGCCCATAAAGACAAACTTCCTCACATTTGAATCATAAAGATACTCAACAGCATTAGTCATTTGATCCACCAATATTCGGGACAACTTTTCGGCATCTGATCCTGGACCCTTGACAGATTTGCTGCGGAAGAGGTTAATGTAGTCATCTTTACCAAAAGAAATGTAGAAGAGGGTGGAGGCTTTTACAAATTCGTTCGCGGGTTCCTGGCCGAGTTCTAGTTGTAAAAGCTGAAAAATCTCAAATGCTTGACGAAGCTGCTGGTTGAGAGACTGTAGGAGAGGGTTGGTTGGGTTGCTTAAGATGGTAGCTCCTGTTGATCCTAGATTTATACCCTTTGCAAGCACCTCTGATGAACCATTTTGGCTATTGAATGGTATGGGATATGACAATCCCATCTTTTTTGCTACATCAAAAGCATGAATATGAAATATTAGAATGAAGATAAAGAAATGAGAATATAATGGTCAAAGATGTAACAAAAATAGGGCATGTTATATACGTGCGTGTTTTAACGGCTGTTTGAGTTTGCATCAAACTGTTTGAAGGTTAATGCATGTGTCATAACCCCTCCTATTTTTAAACAGCCGTTTGAAAATTCATCAAACGACCGTTTAAAGGTTAGAGCTTGTGTCGTGGCTCCATACCTTAAAACGGCCGTTTGAGTATTTCGTCAAACGGCTGTTTGAGTTTAGGGGTGGCGTGGGATTAGTAGGGTCCTAAATTTATATAAAACAAAGTAAATAAATGAGATGTAATTACCAAGAAGGTGTGGAAGAATGGTGGAAGGACCCTCACAAGGATGTATGGAGAGGTTACGAAGGAGATAAGGGAAAAGGAGTGTGTTTTCACCACAATCAACCGTTGAATCCCCCATCACATACATGGCTTTTATGCTACTTACAGTTATGTTGCAACTCACCATTTTTATAAATATTGTGGTGACAATAGGAAGAAGAACATCGAAATTCATTTTGTTTATCATCATTCCAATTCTTTTATTTATTACTATCAAGAGTGTCCCTTTATATTGTTTTGAAGTCAAATTAACAATTTGTGTTTAATTTAAAAATCGATGAATTAATTTAACATTTGATTGTTTATTATGTATATAGTTTTAACTTATAAATCAACAATTTCCCAACATATTTTTGGGTTAATTATGTTTAGCCCACTTAGGTGCATACCTAGACCACTTTTCAGGCGTAACGCAGCTCTCTCGCTTTGCTTCAAAAGCCCTAAGCTCTCATGCGCCTTTTTTAGGCCAAGTTCCATTGGAATTATGGCCAACAGTTGTCTAAACAGGTCTGAAACAATTATACCAACCCTAAACAAGTCTATAATCAACCTAAAACAACCTGAACTAGCCCTAAAGAATCCTAAAACATGTTTAAAACTTCTAAAAGTATTTTTATACCGTGTGTTTCGCTTAAAAAACTCTTGCTTTTTAAGCGTCTTGAGTTCGCCTTTAACAACTATGGTTTTAAGTAATATTAACCATATTGTTGTTATTATTAATATTATAATACCAACCAGGGTTACCTAAAAAAGTTAATTGTTGGTCATCAGATTTTCAACAATTTGGAATTTGAAGACATGTAGATTTGCATGTATAAAGCAACATAATTAGGTGCATCATGAATGTCATGTTCAACTTTACTAGACTATTTACGGATCAACAAAACTTAAACAAACTTTAAATTTGATTTTACAGATTATGTTTGATAATCAGAGTGAGTTAAACAAATAAGGTATTTTACAATAAGAAAATATTATGTGAAGCATTCATTAACTGTGTATTAGAATAATTTCAGCTTTGAACCAAAATTAAGTGGCTATTTGGTTGATTAAGTGCTGAATCATTAAGATAGTATTAATAGAGATAATATTTGGTAAACCTTGACCATTCTATTCATTATCCCTCAATATATAATACATGATGGATCAATCTAGATCCATAATACAAGGAATGTAGTTAATGATAATAATAACAATTAAATACAATAATATGGAAACTATCTAATTGATTATGCTATTACACCCCCGCAGTCGAAGCGGGAGGAGACCGAATGCTGAGACTGGAGCGAAAGTCTTCAAAGAGCACTCGGGGAAGACCTTTGGTGAAGATATCTGCAATCTGATGGCGTGAGGGCATATGAAGAATCCGAACTTGGCCACGTTGTACTTTTTCCCGCACGAAGTGAATGTCTAGCTCGATGTGCTTCGTGCGCTGATGCTGTATGGGGTTACCTGAGAGATAGATGGCAGAGACGTTATCACAGTACACAATGGTGGCTTTAGACGGGGGACGGTGTAGCTCGAGAAGTAAGTTACGTAACCAGCAAATTTCTGCAACGACATTGGCTACCCCGCGATACTCTGCTTCAGCACTGGAACGAGAAATAGTGGGCTGACGTTTGGAAGACCATGAGACCAGGTTGTCCCCATAATAAACGCAGTAGCCGCTAGTCGAACGGCGAGTGTCCGGACAGCCAGCCCAGTCTGCATCAGTGTAGGCAAGTAATGTGGGTTGCGGGTGTGAGCTGATAGATAAGCCAAAATCCGTAGTGCCCTATATGTATCTAATAATGCGTTTTAACGCATTCCAGTGATCGATCTTAGGAGCATGCATAAACATACACACCTGCTGAACTGCATAACTGATATCTGGGCGAGTGAAAGTGAGGTATTGTAAGGCACCTGCTAAGCTACGGTAAAGTGTGGGGTTATCAAAATCTGGGCCAGCGTTAGCACCGAGTTTGGCGTTGGTATCAACTGGCGTGACGGCGGGTTTGCAATTGGACATGCCCGCTCGTTCAATAATATCTGCCGCGTAGCCCTGTTGAGATAAAAACATTGAGTTGCCTTGCCGTGTAACTGAAATACCAAGAAAGAAGCTGAGAGCCCCAAGATCCTTCATAGCAAATTCAGAAGAAAGGAATCGCATGAAGTGTTGCCGAAGAGCCGTGGAAGAAGTGACGAGAAGTATGTCGTCAACATAAAGAAGCAGATATGCCGTAGACCCCTGGTGATGATAAATAAATAAAGAAGCATCGCAACCACTCTGACGAAATCCCAAAGTGAGAACATAATCCGTAAATCGCTGGTACCAGGCCCGGGGAGCTAGTTTGAGACCATATAATGATTTTTTCAAACGGCAGACATGGTCAGGAAGTTCCCTGTTGCGAAAACCCATAGGCTGATGCATATAAACAGTCTCGTGAAGGGTGCCATGAAGAAATGCATTCGTGACATCCAACTGATGGACAGGCCATGAGTTAGATAAAGCAATTGACAAGACTGTCCTGATAGTAGCCGGTTTGACAACCGGGCTGAAGGTATCCCCGCAATCAATCCCAACCTGCTGAGACCGACCATCACAAACCAGGCGAGCTTTGTATCGCTCAAGAGTGCCATCAGATTTAAATTTATGTTTGAAAAGCCACATGCTGCGAATGATATTCATGTGTGGCTGGCGCGGTACAAGCTCCCAAGTATCATTTTTAATAAGGGCTTGAAACTCATTGGTCATGGCGTCATGCCATTCCGGTACGGACAAGGCCAGGGAAGGGTTTTTAGGGATAGGTGAAATGGTGGTGGTGTGGAGGTTAAAGATGTGTTTCGGTTTAAAAATGCCGTCCATGGAACGTGTTCGCATGGAGTGAGCGGGTGCGGTTTGATGTGATGGTGTGGACGATGTACTGTGAGGAGGGGAGTTGTTTGGTGGGTTGGGTTGTGGATCAGAGGATTGGGCCGAGGGGAATGTAGGATATTGGGAGTGGGCTGATGAGGGAGTTGGGCCGTGGGAGGTTGAGTGAGGCGATGGGCCAGGAGTGGTGTGGGAGGGAGGTGGATTGGGTGGAAGTTGTGGGCCAGGAGGATGGGCCGTAGGAGAGGTGTTAATGTTATGCCACAAATGGGGTGGGATTATGGTGGACAGGAAATCATAAGTTTTGGCAGTGGGTTTTTCGGTATTAAGTGAGGCAAAAGGAAATGACGACTCGTCAAACAACACATGGCGAGCAATAATTGTGGTGTTGTTTTTCAAGTCATAGCACTTGTATCCTCGGTGGGTGTTGTAACACCCCAACCGATGGCGGAAACATCGGGGTGCCACGTATTGATGATTGTTTTCAGTAGCACATGGTATAACATAAATTTTAAATAATTTATTCAAACATAAATATTCAAAATGTGAAATAATGTCTAAGAATTCAAATACATAAACTCAAATAACAACTTCAATGACTTCAAATAAACTTCAAGTAAAATCCTCATGCTAACTCAAGCCTCAGCTTCGTTGTTACCTGAAACATGTTAATTTTGAAAGTATTTTGGGTCAACATAAGTTGGTGAGAATTACATAGGTTTTTGATGATAAAATGAATAAAATGTTGTGCAATTCATGTGTCATGTTAATCTAGCCCATATGTGAGAACATATTAGAAATAAATCGAGTGCATAATCAACCCTGCTGACTGTTATAAAATGATACATACCATACACTTATGGTCCCAATGAATATGTTATGCGATAACAAACACCCACGTAACCTTTGTAGGAGGCACGTATCCGGGTGGGATTGTCAGTCCAATAGATCTATCAATGTATACCGTCGGCTGATCAATGTTAATGATTATGCTAGAATGGTGCTTACTCTAATCATGCTCAAGACAATATGCAACATAGAAAACACATAGACACATTGATGATTGAATTGCAATGATAATGTTATAACATGTTTCACCCCAAAAATGGTGATAAATAAAAGGGGCTATGTAAACTCACCTTAGCAAATGTTAACTTGTTGAAAATGTGAAATAATTGTGTTGCCCAAAGTGATTCCAAATATCACCCTATAATAAGGTAATATGTAATAAGTCTAAGTCTAATTAACTAATGAGTGTATCCTAGGGTTTCGATTTGGGGATAATCAATTGTTGAAATTTAAATTAAAGTGCTTAATTTTTAAAGGAAAATTGGATAATTAATGAAAGATAGTCTTTTTATAAAATTTGAATTTTGAGTGAGCACATTAAAGTGTTTGAAGCAATAAAATAATTTTTATAAAATTATTTCATTTAAAATAGATTTTTAAATCTATTTATTTATAAATAGCCAATTACTAACTTTAATATTCAAAAATACTAAAATTAAAGAAATCTTATTTTAAAAATCATATTTCTGTTCTAAATGATTAAAAATAATTTGTATAAAATTTTGGTGCAAAAATGATGAAAATTGGATTTATTATGAATTAATTATGATTAAATCTAACAAAAATTGATTAAAACTATAAAATAAATGATTTTACTGAATTAAAAATTATTTCAGTAAAGTTTAACTTTATAAAAAGTTAGGATAATTTTTGGGGAATTTAATAAAACTGTTTTGATATATAAATGGATTTTTATAAATATAATAGTATAAAAATGATTTAATTATTATAATTATTAAATAAATGAATTTCTGAAAAATAAAAATTACAAATAAAACTTTTATTACAGATTAAACAATTATAATTTTTTTTAGAATTTATAAAATAGTTTTGGTATTTTAAAAAGAATTTAAATGATTAATAGGATTTAATATATTATATATAATTATATTTGTGGTTTAAAAAGAAAAGAAAAGAAAAGAACAAAAACCGGTCAGAGCCGGGACTCGAACCCGGGTGACCTCAGTGTATAACAAGGGTCACAACCACTTGGCCTAGGCCGGTGGTTGTGTTATCCTCTGTTTTAAAATAAATAAATACAATACACTAATCCAGTTTTATCCCCAAATTAAATCGCGATGAACCCTAGATTTACAATTGGATGATTCAGGCAACTATAGCCCGATTAATGTTAGGGCTATTGTTGCCTGAACGCCGATGAACAAATCCCACAAAACTAATCGTACTCACAGTGTGGTATTGATGTTGATAGTCGGGTCAAAGAGAAGGTCAACCACGAGCAAAATAATCAATATCAGAGTGAATTAGAGTGAAATAGAGATTGAGAGAGAGTTGTGAGCGATTTGCCAAGACTCGCAGACCATCTATTTATACTAGAGGATTAGGGTTAGGGTTAATTAGAAGGTTTGACTTTCAGTTGAATGTTACGCGTATAATTGAATAAAAAGGTCAACCATTGACGTGTAATCGTTGTGTATTCGTGTTGTACAAGGCCGATAATTACACGAGTTTGCCAAAAATAGTTCAATTACGCGTTTAATTGTGGATTGATCACCAAGTTAACCCACAGTTGACTTTTTTGTCAACTGTGAAGGTTTTTCAGAATGGGAATAAATGTAACGTGTGTTCGGGTTATATCAACAATGAAGGTCCAGCCCAGTTGGTTTGTGCATTTGTGTATGTGTGGCCCGGCCTTTGGCGCGGGTTCGATTCCCGGCCAAGGCAATGTTTTATTTTTTGATATAATTATACAAAACACACATGTATATAATATTATATATAGTATTAGGGTTCCATAATCGCGACAAAAATAATAAATGCGAATATAAATATGAAAACTTGACGTTTTATTAATGTCGATGCGTAACGTACAAGTATTTAATGCGTAATGTTACAGTCTCCCCTACTTTTAGGAACTTCGTCCCGAAGTTGGAGTTGGAGAGTCTGGTGGAAAAAGATGCGGATACTTCGTCTTCATCTGGTCTTTACGCTCCCAAGTGAACTCTGGGCCTCGTTTAGATTCCCAACGAACCTTAACGATCGGAATACGACTGCGCTTGAGTTTCTTGACTCCAGTGTCAACAATCTCGACGGGTTTCTCGTTAATGTGCATGCTTTCATCGATTTGCACATCCTCAAGAGGAACATGAAGGTTCTCATCTGCTAAGCATTTCTTGAGATTCGAAACATGGAAGGTCGGATGAACATTGCTTAGCTCAGGTGGAAGATCAAGCTTGTAAGCCACTTTTCCAACTCTGTCAAGAATTTTGAAGGGGCCTACGTAACGAGGAGCTAGTTTTCCCTTTCTACCGAAACGAATAACTCCTTTCCAAGGGGATACCTTAAGTAGCACAAGGTCCCCAACTTGAAATTCCAAGGGTTTACGACGTTTATCAGCATAACTCTTTTGGCGACTTCTAGCCTTGAGGAGATTATCCTGAATAAGCTGGATTTTGTCTGTGGTTTCCTGGATTAGTTCGGGTCCAGTAATACGAGCTTCACCAACTTCGGTCCAACAGACAGGAGAACGACATTTCCGACCATAGAGTGCCTCAAAAGGAGCCATGTTAATGCTGGCGTGATAACTGTTGTTGTATGAGAACTCAACCAAAGGAAGATGTGAATCCCATGCGCCACCAAAATCGATGACACATGCCCTGAGCATGTCCTCAAGTGTCTGGATGGTTCGTTCAGTCTGACCATCCGTCTGAGGGTGATAAGCAGTGCTCAGGTTCAACTTAGTACCCAAAGCATCTTGTAGAGATCCCCAAAAATGGGAGGTGAAACGACCATCGCGATCAGAAATAATGTCCAAAGGTATACCGTGACGACACACGATTTCACTTACGTACATCTTTGCCAACCTTTCCACAGAATACTTCTCACGAATAGGTAGAAAGTGAGCTGACTTGGTCAAACGATCGACGATTACCCAAATACTGTCAAAACCTTTGGGTGTGCGAGGGAGTTTGGTGATGAAATCCATAGCTATGCTCTCCCATTTCCAGACAGGAATCTCTGGTTGTTCAAGCATACCAGATGGTCGTTGATGTTCAGCCTTAACCTTGGAACAAGTGAGGCATTTTGCAACGAAAAGAGCAATATCTTTCTTCATACCAGGCCACCAATAAGAATAACGAAGATCTTGGTACATCTTGTCAGCTCCAGGATGAATAGAATAACGAGACTTATGAGCCTCGTTCATGAGAAAAGTACGAAGATCATCACGTTCGGGAATCCACAGTCGGTTAAGGAAATAAAGGAGACCATCGGGTTTGGTTTCAAGTTGAGTTTCAGCACCACAAGACATTTCATCGTACATGTTACCTTGGGTGACTGATGTGTGTTGAGCCTGGAGAATGCGATCTTGAAGATCAGTACGAACTCTCGCACATTGGAGTTTGACACGCTCTTTACGACTAAGTGCGTCAGCCACAACATTCGCTTTGCCAGGATGGTAGCGAATTTCGCAATCATAGTCGTTAAGTAATTCAACCCAACGTCGTTGCCTCATGTTAAGATTCTTTTGGTCGAAAACATGTTGAAGACTTTTGTGGTCCGTGAACACCACACATTTGGTCCCATACAGATAATGTCTCCAAATCTTGAGTGCAAAGACAACAGCGCCCAATTCAAGATCATGGGTGGTATAATTTTTCTCGTGAGTCTTGAGTTGTCGAGACGCATAAGCAATAACCTTTCCTCGTTGCATGAGAACACAACCAAGACCTTGGTTTGATGCATCACAGTAGACCACGAAATCATCATTACCATCAGGTAGAGATAAGACAGGAGCTTCACAGAGTTTCAGCTTAAGAGTTTCAAACGCTTCCTCTTGCTTAGGTCCCCACTCATAGGGTTTACCCTTGTGAGTTAAGGTAGTAAGAGGAACAGCGATCTTGGAGAAATTGGCGATGAATCGACGATAATAACCAGCCAACCCAAGAAAAGAACGGACTTCTGTTGGAGTGGTAGGAACACTCCAATTCTTCACAGCTTCGATTTTTGCAGGATCAACATGAATTCCGTTCATATCAATGACATGTCCCAAAAATTGAACTTCCTTAAGCCAAAATTCGCATTTTGAGAACTTGGCGTACAGTTGTTCTTTCTTTAGGAGACTCAAGATAGAGTGAAGATGCTGCTCGTGATCGGATTTTGATTTAGAGTAAATCAAAATATCATCGATGAAAACGATCACGAATTTGTCGAGATAAGGTCTACAAACCCGATTCATCAGATCCATAAATACCGCGGGAGCATTGGTCAAACCGAAAGGCATAACCATGAATTCATAGTGACCGTAGCGAGTGCGAAAAGCTGTCTTGGGAATATCTTCATCGTGGACTCTAAGCTGATGATAACCAGAACGGAGATCAATCTTCGAGAAATGCGTTGCTCCTTGAAGTTGATCGAAGAGATCGTCAATCCTAGGAAGCGGATAACGATTCTTGATGGTGAGTTTGTTGAGTTCACGGTAGTCAATACACATCCGAAGAGAACCATCCTTCTTTTTAACGAATAAGACAGGGGCTCCCCATGGAGAAGAACTAGGGCGAATGAACCCTTTATCAGAAAGTTCTTGTAATTGACTAGCAAGTTCTTGCATCTCAGAGGGTGCAAGACGATAAGGAGCTTTAGCAATAGGATTAGCACCAGGAACAAGATCAATACGAAACTCCACTTGTCGAGCAGGAGGCAAACCAGGTAAATCTTCTGGAAAGACTTCAGGATAGTCTCGAATAATAGGAATGTCTTGGATACTTTTGCCTTTGTCCTTCTTCTCTATCACGTTAGCTAAGAAGGCTGTATACCCCTTTCGTAAGTACTTTTGGGCAGTAGTACAAGACATAAGCTTAAGCTCACCACAGGGTTTCTCACCATAAATCTTCAAAATCTCACCAGATTCGAGAGGAATGCGTATGACTTTCTCGAAGCACAGAATTTCGGCACGATGAGTTGACAACCAGTCCATGCCTACTATAACATCAAAACTACCAAGATGCATGGGGATGAGATCGATAGGGAAGGTATGATCATCGAGATTCAACAAGCAGTTACGAATAATAGAGCCGATCGAAATAGACTTCCCGTTAGCTACCTCTACCACGAAAGGGTCTTCTAGATTAGTGTGGGGTAAGTTAAGTAAAGGTTCAAACTTCATTGACACGAATGACATATCAGCTCCTGAATCAAATAATATGGATGCATAGTGGTTATTAATGAGAAACGTACCATTCACCACTTCGTTGTTGTCACGGGCCTGATTAGCGTTGAGATTGTAGGCGCGACCTCGAGCACCTTGGTTCTGGTTGCGGTTCTGGTTTTGGTTTTGGTTCTGATTTTGGTTTTGGTTACGGTTACGGTTAGGGCAGTTGTTGATGTAGTGATTAGGGTTACCACACTCGTAGCATTGACCACGAGTAGGCCTGTTGTTTTGTTGGTTGGGAGCTGGGTTGTTGTTGTCTTGGGCAGCAGGAGATCGACAGACGTTCACCAGGTGACCATATCTTTGACACTTAGTACAAAATCGACATGGCACCTGTGTGGGATGGTGATACTTGCAAGTGTTGCACAAAGGGTGAGGTCCGGTGTATGGTTTCTTGGCTGGGTTTTGGGCAGCAGGTGGAGTAGCAGCAACCATATAGTTTCTAGCCTTGCGCTTCTTGTTGCTGGAGGTCTCAGGCTTGACTTCAATTGCAGGCTGTGGAGTATCTTTGGCAACAGTCTTCTTGGTGCCCTTGCGAACCAGAGTACCGTTCTTCACATGATTATCAGTAAGAGTGGCCGCTAGACGTTTGGCCTCTTCCAGAGTTGCAGGATTTCTACCCCAAACAGTGTCCTGGATTTGCATGGGCAGACCACCGATGTACTTCTCGATGGCTACCGGCAGAGGAGTAACCTTGTGTGGCAACAATAAGCTAAGCTCATGAAAGCGGGTGTTGTAGGCAAGGTTTTCCCCACTATCTTGAGCCAAGGTGTGGAACTCATCCTCAAGCTTTTTAACTTCATTGCGAGGACAGAACTCCTCCTTCATGATCTCTTTGACCTGGTCCCATGTCATAGCAAGAGCAACCTCGGCCCCACGAGTACGCTTTTCTTCATTCCACCATGTGAGTGCTCGTTTATGGAGAACACTCATGGCGTAACGAACCTTGAAATTGTTGGGGCACTCACTGTTGATGAAGGTATTTTCAATACCCTCAAACCATTGGAGAAGTCCAGTAGCTCCTTCTTCACCGCTGAACTTTGGAGGGTTACAAGAGTTGAAATGTTTAAGGGTGCAAGCTTGGGGTCCATTACCATTGCCATTGCCATTTCCGTTCCCATTGTGACCATTCCCATTCAATTGGATGACCTGAGCAAGTAAATTGGGAACCAGAGTTGCGATTTGCTGCGCCATTTGTTGAGAAATGATCGCAGCCAGTTGAGCATCGACCCCATTAGTGTTGTGACCAGGACCTTGTTCATGACCATGGTTGTCACTACCTTCATCGTGGTTCTCACCAGTGCTGTTGCGAGTGCTGCGACGAGGAGGCATGATCTGTAATAGACACAATGAAATGAATGAGAGTTTATATAGGGAATGTAATCATTTATTCATTAATTAAAACGAATAAACGAAAACGTTGACTTATCAAAGATTCTAAATTCTAATAACATATGAAGACATGCTTTAGCCTATAAGTGAACACTCATCCCGAGAATTCCCAGGTAGGCATCCGGGTCCCTCGTCTGATTGGGATATATGCGCAATGCCAGCCTAGACAGAAGACTCAGAATACAGGCGTTCACCCTTCCAGATTGCACGTGTTCGTTATTAAAATCTAGAACTTCGACGGGATCTCAAGGGGGTTCAGGTTAAACCTGAGGATTTTGTCCTATAAATCTAATGGTGGATCAGGATTACAGCAGACAATTAAGAGTAGTCACAAGTAGGTTTAAGGCATAGGATAAGGATAGAATTAGGGAAGCAATTAGGGTTACAAGTAGGAGAAGCAAGTACTGTTTTAGTCCCTAAGGTTATAGTCTAGATTATTTCTAATAACCTAATTCCCTATAACCAAGACTCTGATACCAATCTGTAACACCCCAACCGATGGCGGAAACATCGGGGTGCCACGTATTGATGATTGTTTTCAGTAGCACATGGTATAACATAAATTTTAAATAATTTATTCAAACATAAATATTCAAAATGTGAAATAATGTCTAAGAATTCAAATACATAAACTCAAATAACAACTTCAATGACTTCAAATAAACTTCAAGTAAAATCCTCATGCTAACTCAAGCCTCAGCTTCGTTGTTACCTGAAACATGTTAATTTTGAAAGTATTTTGGGTCAACATAAGTTGGTGAGAATTACATAGGTTTTTGATGATAAAATGAATAAAATGTTGTGCAATTCATGTGTCATGTTAATCTAGCCCATATGTGAGAACATATTAGAAATAAATCGAGTGCATAATCAACCCTGCTGACTGTTATAAAATGATACATACCATACACTTATGGTCCCAATGAATATGTTATGCGATAACAAACACCCACGTAACCTTTGTAGGAGGCACGTATCCGGGTGGGATTGTCAGTCCAATAGATCTATCAATGTATACCGTCGGCTGATCAATGTTAATGATTATGCTAGAATGGTGCTTACTCTAATCATGCTCAAGACAATATGCAACATAGAAAACACATAGACACATTGATGATTGAATTGCAATGATAATGTTATAACATGTTTCACCCCAAAAATGGTGATAAATAAAAGGGGCTATGTAAACTCACCTTAGCAAATGTTAACTTGTTGAAAATGTGAAATAATTGTGTTGCCCAAAGTGATTCCAAATATCACCCTATAATAAGGTAATATGTAATAAGTCTAAGTCTAATTAACTAATGAGTGTATCCTAGGGTTTCGATTTGGGGATAATCAATTGTTGAAATTTAAATTAAAGTGCTTAATTTTTAAAGGAAAATTGGATAATTAATGAAAGATAGTCTTTTTATAAAATTTGAATTTTGAGTGAGCACATTAAAGTGTTTGAAGCAATAAAATAATTTTTATAAAATTATTTCATTTAAAATAGATTTTTAAATCTATTTATTTATAAATAGCCAATTACTAACTTTAATATTCAAAAATACTAAAATTAAAGAAATCTTATTTTAAAAATCATATTTCTGTTCTAAATGATTAAAAATAATTTGTATAAAATTTTGGTGCAAAAATGATGAAAATTGGATTTATTATGAATTAATTATGATTAAATCTAACAAAAATTGATTAAAACTATAAAATAAATGATTTTACTGAATTAAAAATTATTTCAGTAAAGTTTAACTTTATAAAAAGTTAGGATAATTTTTGGGGAATTTAATAAAACTGTTTTGATATATAAATGGATTTTTATAAATATAATAGTATAAAAATGATTTAATTATTATAATTATTAAATAAATGAATTTCTGAAAAATAAAAATTACAAATAAAACTTTTATTACAGATTAAACAATTATAATTTTTTTTAGAATTTATAAAATAGTTTTGGTATTTTAAAAAGAATTTAAATGATTAATAGGATTTAATATATTATATATAATTATATTTGTGGTTTAAAAAGAAAAGAAAAGAAAAGAACAAAAACCGGTCAGAGCCGGGACTCGAACCCGGGTGACCTCAGTGTATAACAAGGGTCACAACCACTTGGCCTAGGCCGGTGGTTGTGTTATCCTCTGTTTTAAAATAAATAAATACAATACACTAATCCAGTTTTATCCCCAAATTAAATCGCGATGAACCCTAGATTTACAATTGGATGATTCAGGCAACTATAGCCCGATTAATGTTAGGGCTATTGTTGCCTGAACGCCGATGAACAAATCCCACAAAACTAATCGTACTCACAGTGTGGTATTGATGTTGATAGTCGGGTCAAAGAGAAGGTCAACCACGAGCAAAATAATCAATATCAGAGTGAATTAGAGTGAAATAGAGATTGAGAGAGAGTTGTGAGCGATTTGCCAAGACTCGCAGACCATCTATTTATACTAGAGGATTAGGGTTAGGGTTAATTAGAAGGTTTGACTTTCAGTTGAATGTTACGCGTATAATTGAATAAAAAGGTCAACCATTGACGTGTAATCGTTGTGTATTCGTGTTGTACAAGGCCGATAATTACACGAGTTTGCCAAAAATAGTTCAATTACGCGTTTAATTGTGGATTGATCACCAAGTTAACCCACAGTTGACTTTTTTGTCAACTGTGAAGGTTTTTCAGAATGGGAATAAATGTAACGTGTGTTCGGGTTATATCAACAATGAAGGTCCAGCCCAGTTGGTTTGTGCATTTGTGTATGTGTGGCCCGGCCTTTGGCGCGGGTTCGATTCCCGGCCAAGGCAATGTTTTATTTTTTGATATAATTATACAAAACACACATGTATATAATATTATATATAGTATTAGGGTTCCATAATCGCGACAAAAATAATAAATGCGAATATAAATATGAAAACTTGACGTTTTATTAATGTCGATGCGTAACGTACAAGTATTTAATGCGTAATGTTACAGGTGTTAGGGTAACCGAGAAATACACACGGGTAGGATCGGTGTTGGAGTTTGTGTATAGTGGTGTACGGTATAAGTGGGTAGCAAAGGCAACCAAAGACTCGTAGGTGGTCATAGGTAGGGGTGCGGTGGTAGAGAAGTAAGGTAGGGGTATGGTATTAGTGTGTTTTGGAGGGTATGATGTTGATGAGGTAGGTGGCGGTTTCAAGGGCATGTGGCCAAAAGTTAGTGGGAATTGAGGATTGGACCATTAGGGTGCGAATAATGTTGTTGATGGAACGTATTTTTCGTTCCGTCTTTCCGTTTTGAGGGGAAGTATAGGGGCAAGAAAGGCGAAACAGGATGCCATGGGTGGTGAAAAAGTTTTTAAAGTGGTGGTTGACATACTCGGTTCCATTGTCACACTGAAATGTTTTAATTTTGCGTTAGAATTGAGTGTGGACAAGCGTTGTAAATGATTCAAAAACCGAGTAGACTTGGGACTTATTAGCAATGGGAAAAGTCCAAAGGAAATTAGTAAAATCATCTAAAAATAAAACATAATAACGATGACCACCCGAGCTTAAAATCGGGGAGGTCCACACATCACTATGCACAATATCGAAGGGTTGCAAAGATGAATTATTAGATAAATGAAACGGGGGTTTAATACTCTTGCCAAAAACACAAGGTTCACAAACATTTTTATTCAAAGAAGTAAAAACAATAGACTTAGAATGTTTCAAAGCTTGTAATAAAGCCGGGCCAGGGTGGCCAAGGCGTTGGTGCCAAAGACTTGAGGACTGAGCAGCAGCTGTGGAAGTGGAAAAAACAGTGGTGGTCTTGGGAGAAGGTGTAGAGGTCACCGCTGCTGTTGCACCGGAGCATAGGGGCCCGGGTCTTGTAGTCCTTCACAAGAAAACCAAATGGGTCAAACTCAACAGACACAGAATTATTACGAGTGAATTGACGAACAGAAATAAGTTTGTGAATTAGGTTAGGGGCATAAAGGACACGGTCAAGTTTAAAGGATGGGTAAGGTTTGGGAAATGTTTGAGGGCCATGTCCGAGTACCGGTATAGTTGAACCATTACCAACAATAATATTTTCATTCAAGCGATTATTAAAAATAGTACTGAAATTACCTGCATTGGGATCCATACTAATCGTAGCCCCGGTGTCCATTACGCCATTGTGGTATTCGGGTGGATTAAGGGACATAGTGTAAAGTGCTTGTTGGATGTCCGTGGGGGTATGAGTGGCAGCCGCGGCCGAGTGGGACTGATTTGGGCGAGGGCCGAGTATTCCTTGGGCTGTGTTGGGTTGGTTTTGTGGGTGTGTTTGATGGGTATGGGCATGGTGGTGGTGCGGGCCATTGGAGCCAAGGTGAGGGATTGGTATAGGCAGAGGATTGGTTCGGCCAGGGGGAGTATGGAGAGTAGTAAAGTTGTGGTGAGGGCTGTGGGTACCAGGGAGGGTATGTATAGTTGGAACGACCCCTGCCAAATGCAGAAGACCGGCCACTGCCACGGCCACGACCACGAGAGCGGCCGCGTCCGCGGGAACGGTCCTGATTGGCGTAGGAGTCAGCAGTGTAGTGGGTGTGGTTGTTGTGGGAGGGCTGAGGAGATGGGTTAGTAGCAGGATTGGGGTTGGATGATTTGTTGGTGGATGCGGCTAGGGCCTGGGCAGCGTGTTGAGCAGCAAAAACGGCTTGTTCGGCTTTTTGATCTTCAACCATACATAGTTGGGAACGGACATAGTAGAAGGATGGCGTGGGGTCTTTTTGTTGCAGGATTGTGGATATGCCTTCGTAGGACTCGGTGAGACCGGCTAGAAGTTGTAGAACTAATCATTTATTGTCGACGGGAGCGCCGACATTAGCGAGTTGGTCGGCTATGGACTTGATGGCTTGACAATAAGATGTCATGTTGGAGAAGTTGGCAAGGCGAGTAGTGGAGAAACGTTGGGTGAGATGAAGGGCTCGTGCAGTTTTGCTGTCTTGAAAAAGGTCCTGAATAGTCGCCCAAGCGTCATAGGCGGTGTTTCCAGGAACCATGGCTGTGTTGCGGATGTCATCGGAGACAGTGCTATAAATCCATTGTAAAACAATGGCGTCTAGTCTGTCCCAGGTTTCATCCGTGGTGGAAGAGAAGGATGCGGGTCTAGGAGAAAGGTGGTCAAGGACTTGGAAAGCACGACAATGGATGCGAAAAAGCTCGCACCAGTTGACGTACTGACTGCTGTCCCAGTCTAAGACAATAGGGATGACATTCTTGATATTTGAAACAGTTACCGCCGGGTGAAGGGGTTTGAAATCCGGTGAAGGGTTGCCGGTTTGGGAGGGAGATTCAGGAGGAGAATTGGTCATGATTGTGAATGGTATGAGGGATAGGAAAAGGGTAGAACCGGTGCAGAGACAATCGGACAAGCAGAAAAACAGAGGTGGGTGGCGGAAGGGAAGGTGGGTGGTTAGAGGTTATCTCTTGATACCATGATAGAGATAATATTTGGTAAACCTTGACCATTCTATTCATTATCCCTCAATATATAATACATGATGGATCAATCTAGATCTATAATACAAGGAAGGTAGTTAATGATAATAATAACAATTATACAATAATATGGAAACTATCTAATTGATTATGCTATTAGGTATGAATGGTTAAGAGGGGTTAAGAGCTTAATCATTCAGCATCCCTTATTAACTTAATGGTTCAGCACTTAATCATTTCATTTAGATGCTGAAACAAACAGTCTAAATGCTAAATAATTCAGACCTAAATGGTTAAGAGGTTGATTAAGAGGCTACCAAACAGCCCCTAATTGCGGTAATCTTTACATTGCCAAAAGACATGGAACTAAAATCATCAAAATTTGGCAATCATTTGATCGGCAATTATTTTTTTATTATTTTTTTTTATATCAATAACTAGAGGTGCAAGAAAAACCGGAATCGGAAAAAAAACCCGGAACCGGGTATTAAAAAAACCGGAACCAGCCCTACCCGGAACCGGAACCGACCCTACCCGTCGGGTACGCATAGGGTATAGATTTCTATGTAAAAAACCGGACCCGGTTTGTATCCGGTTTTTTAATACCCGGAACCGGGTTTTCCTAATACCGGTTCATGACCCAAAAAATATATGTCAAACGACGGGACTGTTTGGCATTTTGATGTTGAGGCGGTCCGGGAAGGAATTGGTCACTTCGTGATTCAAGAAGGGTTGCCATTTGACCACTTCGACAACCCAAGATTGACTTGTCTCATCCAAAGAATTCTATAACCGCGTTATAATCATCTAAGTCGCACTACCCTTCGACGTGATTGTATAAAAAGAATTCATTATCCAGCATAGCCGGGTTTTTTCAATACCAAGTGTACCCGTTTTTTTCAATACTCGGTATACTCGAAACCGGTTCCATACCCGAAACCGGGTATTGAAAGAACCGAAACCGGGTATTGAAAAACCGGAACCGGTATACCGGGGTATAGTTTTTTATGCTAGAAACCGGAACCGGAACTGGAACCGGTTCTTCCAATACCCGGTCGAAGTAATACCCAACGCTACCCGGAACCGGTTCCATACCCAGAACCGGGTATTGAAAAACCCCGATTTGTGCACTCTATCAATAACACTTTTCTAGTGGATGTGGGCTTTAGAATTAATTGGGCTTCATTTCGTGACAAATCGGGTTGGGCCAAGAACTTCAACGGGATTGAACGAGGAGAGGCTCGGGCCCGAACCAGTTTTGGTAAGTTCGAAACACAAACCTATGGACCCAGTATGGTTCGGTTCACTTTCGGTTTGTATACCAGTTTGTGTACGTGCACACATTTTAAAATTGTTTCATTTACAAAACTAATAATTTTAAAAATTATAACATCAAGTAATCCAATTTTTTTAGTGTTTATTCTTCGCTAGAACGATAGTTTATGTTAATCGAACATTATAGGCGAGTTCTACTTTGGATATGAGATCATTTATTCCCTTATTCACCTCTTCCTCATGTATTCCTTCTTCAATTTCTAGTTCATCATCGAGACTTCGATGTGTTGTATCGTTACAAAATTTTATATATCTCATATATCTTTTATGCTTTGTATAAAAACATCATGTAACATATTTCTAAGGGGGACGGGGCATTACCAGATTTGGTCATGGGTATTCCACTACCAGCACGGCAACCGCCGCCGGTAGCGCTAATAGGGGTCCCGTGGATCTTTTGCTGGTTCTATCTAACGGGATCTTTCACGGGAGAGAGAGGAGAGAGTGAGTGTCGACCCATTTATTATTGAGAGAGAGAGAGAGAGAGAGAGAGAGAGAGAGAGAGAGAGAGAGAGAGAGAGAGAGAGAGAGAGAGAGAGAGAGAGAGAGAAGGTGGGAAAGGGTAATATATTATTGTTATTATTATGTGTGAAAATAATTAATTGTTGGTAAAAAATCAGGTGTTGCATCCAAAAAACTGTTTCAGTAAAGTAAATCAGTGAAATAATGTGGCAATGCAGGATTGACAGAAATCAGTGAAGTGAATTTTTTTTTCAGTAAAGTGTCCCTCCCCTCAAAGCACACCAACAAAGAGACTGCCCTACACAATCAAATTAATAGAGTGTACAACACTTCGAAAATGAAAAAAAAAAATATCGTCACAAATTGGATTGTCTTATTTTAAAAATTTTAACCATGCTTGTATTGTTTGGGCGTTATTGAAGACGGTGAAAAAAATTGTTATATAAACTATAAAGTTTTATAAGTTTTATTACGTAATAGTTTAAACGCAATCGTATGTTTCATCATTTTTGCTATGTATTGTGATATACCCAATGAGCGTTGACACTTATATGTACCATTCCGGTAAACCATGTGGAGGCGTCCAAATATCGATAGTTAAGTTCAAACCGGTTTTTAATTTTTCAAAGAATAAAATTAATTTTGTTTTGTTTGTTTCACAATTTCATACAATAGCATCTTAACTCTTAAAGTAGCATGACTCACGTGATTTGTCATACCCTCAAATTTTCACATGCAGGGTTTTACCGCGAGGCGCGTGACACACCAGGATCCAAGTCAACGGTCACAATAAACGACAACTAAATGTAAGAAAATGCGCAAAAACATTCCATGCAGTAACCAAAACATTATGCTTTGAGGCGTAAACCAGCAGCGGAAGCATTTCTTATTTACAACCAAAAGACATATTGCAGTTTACAAAACATTAATATGCTACAAGACTCTAGACGTTGTGTGAGACTCCGTGCGTCTAGTCCATTTACTGCTACCTTAGCAACCTGAGAAAACATGCCAAAAAAAAACGTCAACATATAATGCTGGTGAGTTCACAGGTTTTTCTTTTTCAATAAGCGTTTCATTAATCCTTTAAAAACTGTTACAGTTACTGTTACTGTTATTATTACTGTTCATACTATGCTTGTATGTACGCTAGCTAGGCGTCAAGTGTGATACTCATACGGGCGAAACCATTGCTGACTGTGTGATACCCTTGTTACAGACTACCTCATCTTCGGTAAGCCTAGTGTGATTGAGACAATATGCACCCGCCCGGCCTCGAACCGTCGAGTGTGGTTTGTCAGGCCCAATAGCGTTATCCACATTTCCCCGCTACATCCCCGTATTAGTGGTTTCTAAGGGACTTAGATGAACCGTATAGTAATAAAGTGTGAGCCATAGTATAGCATGAAAACGTGTGTTTATAATGTATAACATGTAAATGTGTGATCAAAACGTATAATCATGTTTCTACCCCGAAAACAAAACTAGTAAAGTGTGGGGCCGTGAACTCACCTTAGATTGCGTTACTTGAAAACAGTTAAATCAGTATGCTATGATAGTGTGACACCCGGCAAATTCTGGTTAACAACGTTGTCTAGATGAAAGTCTACCTTAGCGAGTCACGTGTATATTGTACATAACTGGGTTAGTTAAGTCGTGTTATGGAACGGGAACTATCAGTTTAGTATAGAGGATCATCGGATGTTAATCTAGAGGTTCATTAGATGTCAGTCCTTAGCCAAGTGTACAAGTGGTGACGATTCGTAGAATCGTCAGAGCATAGGGAACATACAAGTCTCGAATCCCGGGAATTGGTGAACGAGTGTGAATATGTTTGTTTGCAAGTGTTATGTGTTTACAATCATTATGTGACTTGTCGGTATGTGAAAATGTGTTAACATATGTTAAAACGGGGTTTAACGCGCAAAATACACGGAACCAACCCCTATAGGCGATTAGGGGAGCCATATCGCCTATAGGGGATGCGATTGGGCATCATCAGGGGCGATTGGCATGCTAATCGCATGCTTTAGGGGCGATTAGGCCCTAATTGCATGAAGTTTCATGCGATTAGGAGCCCTAATCGCGTATAGCTGCTGCACAATCGCGTGTTACGTACTGGACGACTAAAAACGACTATAAACACAATGCTTGACCTCCTAAACTTCATAATATCAACCCTAGTCGTCCCATAACCCGCCCCAACACACACACAACCTCTGGAACGTGATTTTGGATCAAAACACAAGGTTTCAAGCTTATTTCATCAATCTATCACAATCTAAGGTGTGATTTTCATCCATGCAATCTTTACTAACGTTTTTATTAAATCCCTAACGGTCCAGACCTGTTTTAAAACGAATAAGCTTTCTGAAAATCGTTAATAAGTATTGTTAATTGGATTTTAAATAGCATGCATGATGTATGTGGGTTTTCAATTAAAAGCTAGGGTTTTTGTGATTCAAGATGGATGATTAACATGTTATTAGGTTAGTTTCAGATTAATAATGATGGCATGATGATGGAATCTGAGTAATTGTTCATTAGGGTTATGGTTATGCATGTTAATGTAATGTTTCATGCTATGTGTATGGTGTTTGGATTACATGGTTGCATGCAGGGCTGATAGAACGAGGTTAAACGAAGGATTTTGACTTAAACATGTTTGGAATAGTTGTTTGATTGATATTTGATGTTTACACACGTTCTGGATCTGATTTGGAGTGTTAAACGCGCGAAAAACCGGAACAGCTGGGCTATTGGCGATTAGCAACCCTAATCGCCTATGTTAGGGGCGATTAGGAGGCCAATCGCCTGAATAGACTCCCTAATCGCCTATGTTACATGCGATTGGGGGCTAATTGCCTCTGTTACATGCAATTGTGATCCTAATTGCTAGTTAAGTCCTGAAATGCATGTCTTATGACCTAATTGCTAGTTAAATGCATGTCTTATGACCTAATTGCCTATAGACTCCTGAAATGCATGTCTTATGACCTAATTGCCTATAGTATAGGCAATTAGCATTCCTAAATGCCTGTTGACTTTCATAATCGCTAGTTGACTTTTCAAAATCGCCTGAACTGCTGCTGTAAGTATATGTTGACATTCCGAGACCCGATTTGACACCTAGGAACATGCTAGGAACCCCGTAACATATCTAATAACTTGGTAACATGTGTTCGGACTTATTTATGTGATAATTGAACTACGTGCTATAACTTGTTGGACTGTAACGTATGTTAAGTGTGATTGCATGATTGTATGTTTGTGAGTACAAGTATAACACGGGAAGTCTCGGGTCACCAATGGGATGTCGAGTCTTGTACTTTGGGTTAATTTAATAGTCACGGTGTTTTCAAACGAACTTGGTTATGGCCTGGACATCTAGGGACTAACTAACCTGCGGGTTATTAGTCTAAGTACTTGTAACTGTCATATGTTAGGTCGCCGCTTTACGGGGCTAGCATAGCTTGCTGATATTATTCGTATATCGAAGTAACGCAACCTAAGGTGAGTTTACGGCCCCTCTTTTAACTGGTTTCACTTTTCGGGGGAGAAAACATGTGTTAAAACTTATGTTTGGTAACTACTGTCATACTATGGGTTTCTATGGTTTACTATACGATCTTTGGAAGTCCCGGGGGGAACCATGAATGTGCGGGTTAGCACAACGGGGAAATGTGAATAGCGCTATTGGGAGTGACCAACCCCGCTCGTCGGCTTGGAGGGCCGGGCGAGTGCATATTGTCTCAAACAGGAACAACAGGTTTACTATTCGGGCACGACATCTGGTTTGCGAGTTAGTAATGGTTTTCCAATCGTAGTAGTAACAAAACATACGCCTAGCTAGCGTACTTTGGTTTTCGATTTGTTATAGTATGGACAGGTTGAACTTGGTACTGTAATTACAAAACCTGTAAACTCACCAGCATTTTTGTGCTGACGTAAACTTTTACATGTTTTCTCAGGTCGCTAAGGTAGCACAATGGAACTAGGGCGCACGCGTCTGCACGGCGTCTAGTTAGGATTGCATGGTTTTCAAACATTGAACAATTTGGTTTACGTTTGGTTTATGTCTAATAATAAGCTTCCGCTGTAACTGGAGATTTAAACTATGTTTTTGAAATTGCATATGTTAATTTAGACTTGTTTATTGTGATCGTTGGTTTGGATCCTGGTTTGTCATGCGCCTCGCGGTAAAACTCCGCAAGTGGATTTTGAGGGTGTGACAGATTGGTATCAGAGCCAATGGTTATAGTGAACTAGGACTGCATGTAGAGTCTAGACTATAGCCGAGTCACACACACTAGACGATCACATAGTACTAAACATTATGGTGGATTACGTATGGGCTTGTCGGGGTGTCTCTAAATCATCTGACCTTCCTATGTTACATCATCCGTTCTATCTTATGTCGGGTTACTTACTTGCTAGGCAGTGTGGTATATTGGGGTAAATCGTGTACTCTCGAGATTTGTCCAAGGCTCGGACATCTCCCTTTCATACTCCAATAGAAACACTTGCCACAAACTACCGTAGCATTACGGTGTATAGCTAAGAGTCCATGTTCGGTGATTTGAATTTTGAACTAGGAGAACACTTGGAGGACCATGTAGAGCGGTTTATCATTTTGGGTGCACACAAAATCATAAACCGAAATGCATGAAAGCCCTAGTGAGCTCTGGGTTTGAATGAATAGTCCTGAGTTGGATCTAGCTTTGATCTTTTGAACGCTAATGGTTATCATTAGCTGCGAAACTAAATTTTCTCGTTCTTTCTGTCAGAATCATGTCTGGAGTACGAGGAGGACGTGGAGGTGGTCGCAATGGTGGGCGTGGTGGTGGTCGCGGTGGTGCTGGTGGTCGTGGAGGTGTAAACCTATCACAGGAAGATCTGAACAACTTGCTACAAGCTGCCTTTCAGTTAGGGCACAATGGTGGTGGTAAGTTGATTTATCCATTTTTGCCTCATTACTGAACCTTGTTTACGTTCTTCGTGGTTTCTCATGCGTTTCATTTCAGGTGGTCCTGTTAACCCACCCCCACCCATGTGTACCTACAAGATGTTTCGGGACTGTAAGCCCCAGGAATTCTCTGGCATTGAGGGTGCGGTGAGCTTGCTCAGGTGGCTGGAAAAGGTGGAGTCAGTGTTTCTGATGTGCAACTGTCTCCCAGAGGATCGAGTTAAGTATGCTGCTGCGTTATTCCAGGATGTTGCTTTGACCTGGTGGAATAACATCACCCAGAATATGGGTATAGGGGAGGCGTATGCTATGCCTTATGAAAATTTTGTTCAACTGCTAAAGCGAGAATACTGTCCAAGGGAAGAAGTTCAGAAGCTGGAACATGAGGTGTGGAACCTCAAGATGACTGGGTCCGAAATTGAAAAGTATACGGTAAGGCGTAATGAGTTGGCAGTGTTGTGTCCTGATCTGCATGTGCCAGAGTACAGGAGGATTGAACACTATGTCTCGGGGCTAGTACCAGAGATCGCAGGGTTGGTGGCTGCGGGAAATCATCCTACATACTCAGAGGTGGTCCGATCGGCTCACAGGATGACAAACTTGAAGGTGAATGAGGGTATCTTGCCTGCTAAGGGTTCGACTGTCAAGGCCCCGGAGAATAAAAAGCGTAAGTGGGAAAATGAGGGGAAAGGATCTGTGTCAGCACAGCAGGGTAAGAGATTTGATAGCGGGGGTTCTTATTCTGGTAACAAACAGGGTGGTTATGCGGGGAAATTACCTAAATGCAACAAGTGTGGGCGTCATCATCAGGGGGACTGCGACCGTAATCGTTGTCATCGTTGTCAGCGATTTGGACATTTTGCTAAAGACTGTCGGGCGACACTTCCATCGACCCAGGCTCCAACTACTAACTCGGCTCCTACTACTCAAGGAACTACGGGAAGACAGGGATGTTACCACTGTGGGGAGACTGAGCATTACAAGAAGGATTGCCCGAAACAGAAGCAGGGCGGGAACAACGGTAACGGGAACAACGGGGGCGGCGGCAGGAATGCACGTGCCTTCGTCATTGGAGCCGCTGAGGCTAGACAGGATCCTGACACAGTTACCGGTACGTTCCTTCTCAATAATCGTTCTGTTAGCGTTTTATTTGATTCTGGTGCCGATAAAAGTTTTATATCTATGGAAGTTAGTCGACTGCTATTTGTAGTACCCGTACCATTAGAGGCTAAGTATATAATTGAGTTGGCTGACGGCAAAAAGATTGAAGCTACTTGTATCCTTCGGAAGTGTCAATTAGAGTTGTCGGGTTTGTCGTTCCCCATCGACCTTATGCCGGTACCTTTGGGTAGTTTTGACGTTGTGGTAGGCATGGATTGGTTGTCTTTGTATCGCGCGGAGATCGTTTGTTACGACAAGATTATTCGGATTCCTCTCCCTGATGGAGAATTCCTTTCTGTGTACGGTATCAAGGGCGGTGTTCCGCTAAATCTCATCTCCAGCATGAAAGCCCTTAAGTATCTTCGAAAGGGTTATTCGGCCGTTTTGGCACTTTTATCTGTTTCCTCTAGCGACGAGAAGAAGATCGACGATATTCCTGTTGTACGCGAGTTTCCTGATGTATTTCCTGATGATTTATCTGGTCTTCCTCCCCATCGTCAGGTTGAGTTCGGTATTGATCTTGTACCAGGGGCTGCTCCTATTGCTCGGGCCCCCTACCGTCTTGCACCTCCCGAGATGCAGGAATTGTCTAGTCAGTTACAGGAACTCTTGGATAAGGGTTTCATCAGACCAAGTTCTTTCCCTTGGGGAGCCCCGATTCTGTTCGTTAAGAAGAAGGATGGAAGTTTTCGATTGTGTGTGGATTACAGAGAATTGAACAAATTGACCATCAAGAACCGTTATCCTCTTCCACGTATTGATGATCTATTCGACCAACTCCAGGGTTCTAGCTACTACTCTAAGATTGATTTGAGGTCCGGTTATCACCAGTTACGTGTAAGGGAAGCTGACGTTGCAAAGACTGCCTTTCGTACACGTTATGGCCATTTCGAATTCTTGGTCATGCCTTTCGGTCTCACGAACGCACCGGCGGTTTTCATGGATTTGATGAACCGCGTTTGCAAACCATATCTTGACAAGTTCGTCATCGTGTTTATTGATGACATTCTGATTTACTCCAAAAATAAGACCGAACACGAGGAACACCTGCGTTTGGTTTTGGAACTTTTGCGACGGGAACAGCTTTACGCAAAGTTCTCAAAGTGTGACTTTTGGTTACGCGAAGTTCAGTTCCTAGGACATGTGGTTAATGAACTAGGAATTCATGTCGATCCAGCTAAGATTGAAGCAATCAAGGACTGGGGAGCACCAAAGCCGCCAACTGAGGTGCGGCAATTTCTAGGCCTTGCGGGTTATTATCGTCGTTTCATTATGGGGTTCTCGAAGATCGCTCAACCCCTGACCACTCTTACTCAGAAGGATAGAAAATTCGACTGGGGTGAACCACAAGAGTCGGCATTTCAAGAACTAAAGTCCAAACTTTGTTCTGCTCCTATTTTGTCCTTACCTGAAGGCCCTGATGATTTCGTTGTTTACTGTGATGCTTCTATTCATGGTCTCGGTTGCGTGTTGATGCAACGCGAGAAAGTGATTGCGTATGCTTCTCGTCAACTCAAGGTGCACGAGAAGAACTACACCACCCATGACTTGGAGTTGGGTGCAGTGGTTTTCGCGTTGAAAATTTGGAGACATTACTTGTACGGTACCAAATGCACCATCTACACCGATCACAAGAGTCTTCAACATATTTTCGACCAACAACATTTGAACATACGACAACGTCGTTGGATTGAACTTCTGAATGACTATGATTGCGCCATTAAGTACCATCCTGGCAAGGCGAATGTAGTAGCAGACGCCTTGAGCAGGAAGGAATCAATTAAACCTCGTCGAGTTCGGGCGTTGCAACTCACCATTCATTCCTCGCTACCTGACCAACTCCGTTCTGCCCAGTTAGAAGCTTTGAAGGAGGAAAACCTTAAAGCTGAGACTATGCACGGTGCTGACAAGCACCTCGAGCGAAGGCCTGATGGCCTGCACTACTTCGCAGAACGCATATGGGTTCCTTTATTCGGGGGACTTCGGGAGCTTGTCCTAGATGAGGCTCACAAGTCCCGGTATTCTATTCATCCTGGTTCGGATAAGATGTACCAAGATCTGAAGGTGCTGTACCGGTGGCCAAACATGAGGTCGGATATAGCCTCATACGTGAGCAAATGCTTGACTTGTGCTAAGGTCAAGGTAGAATACCAAAAACCGTCGGGTCTCTTGCAACAACCTGAAATTCCGGAGTGGAAATGGGAACGGATTACAATGGATTTTGTCACGCAACTACCTAAGTCACCGAGCGGGAATGATAAGATATGGGTGATTGTTGATCGGTTGACGAAATCAGCCCATTTTCTCGCTATTAAGGAGACCGACACCATGGATCGTTTGGCTCGTCTTTATCTGAAGGAAGTTGTTTCTAAGCACGGGGTGCCGGTTTCTATTATTTCGGATCGTGACTCCCACTTTACTTCTCACTTCTGGAAATCTTTGCACAAGGCTTTGGGTACCCAGCTGGACATGAGTACAACTTATCACCCACAGACTGACGGTCAAAGTGAACGTACGATTCAAACCTTAGAAGACATGCTGCGAGCATGTGTGATCGATTTTGGCAAAGGTTGGGAAGCTCATCTACCGTTAGTAGAATTCTCTTACAACAACAGTTATCACACGAGCATCAAGGCGGCTCCGTTCGAGGCACTGTACGGGCGGAAATGCCGGTCTCCTCTTTGTTGGGCTGAGGTGGGTGAAAGTCAACTCACTGGGCCTGAGCTAGTGTACGAAACTTCGGAAAAGATCGTACAGATTCGTAACCGGTTGGCAGCAGCACGGGATCGGCAAAAGAGTTATGCTGATCAGCGTCGCAAGCCATTGGAATTCCAAGTTGATGACAAGGTACTTCTGAAAGTTTCACCGTGAAAGGGCGTCATACGCTTTGGGAAGCGTGGCAAACTCAACCCTCGGTATGTCGGTCCATTTACGATCCTGGAACGGATTGGACCGGTGGCGTATCGTCTTGATTTACCGACGGAGCTCGGCAACGTACATAACGTCTTCCATGTGTCCAACTTAAAGAAGTGTTTGGCTGACGAGTCTCTCATTGTTCCACTGGAAGAGATCAAGGTTGATGATCGTCTTCGGATTGTGGAAGAACCTGTTGAGATCCTTGATTACAAGATTCGTAGCCTACGTCATAGAAAGATTCGCATTGTAAAGGTTCGCTGGAACTCGAACCGAGGACCAGAGTACACTTGGGAACGGGAGGATCAGATGAAGTCTAAGTATCCTCATCTCTTTCCTAAGGAAGCATTCGAATCGAGATACGTCTCCACTACAGCTGAATGAATCTCGGGGCGAGATTCCTTTTCACGTGGGGATGATGTGACAACTCGGGTAAATCTCTCTTTTGGTTTCTATCTTTTGTTTGTTTCCTTCGTTATTCCTTTTGGATACTTGTGCAATTTTCGGGACGAAAATTCTTTTAACGTGGGGATGATGTGACACCCGGCAAATTCTGGTTAACAACGTTGTCTAGATGAAAGTCTACCTTAGCGAGTCACGCGTATATTGTACTTAACTGGGTTAGTTAAGTCCTGTTATGGAACGGGAACTATCAGTTTAGTATAGAGGATCATCGGATGTTAATCTAGAGGTTCATTAGATGTCAGTCCTTAGCCAAGTGTACAAGTGGTGACGATTCGTAGAATCGTCAGAGCATAGGGAACATACAAGTCTCGAATCCCGGAATTGGTGAACGAGTGTGAATATGTTTGTTTGCAAGTGTTATGTGTTTACAATCATTATGTGACTTGTCGGTATGTGAAAATGTGTTAACATATGTTAAAACGGGGTTTAACGCGCAAAATACACGGAACCAACCCCTATAGGCGATTAGGGGAGCCCAATCGCCTATAGGGGATGCGATTGGGCATCATCAGGGGCGATTGGCATGCTAATCGCATGCCTTAGGGGCGATTAGGCCCTAATTGCATGAAGTTTCATGCGATTAAGAGCCCTAATCGCGTATAGCTGCTGCACAATCGCATGTTACGTACTGGACGACTAAAAACGACTATAAATACAATGCTTGACCTCCTAAACTTCATAATATCAACCCTAGTCGTCCCATAACCCGCCCCAACACACACAACCTCTGGAACGTGATTTTGGATCAAAACACAAGGTTTCAAGCTTATTTCATCAATCTATCACAATCTAAGGTGTGATTTTCATCCATGCAATCTTTACTAACGTTTTTATTAAATCCCTAACGGTCCAGACCTGTTTTAAAACGAATAAGCTTTCTGAAAATCGTTAATAAGTATTGTTAATTGGATTTTAAATAGCATGCATGATGTATGTGGGTTTTCAATTAAAAGCTAGGGTTTTTGTGATTCAAGATGGATGATTAACATGTTATTAGGTTAGTTTCAGATTAATAATGATGGCATGATGATGGAATCTGAGTAATTGTTCATTAGGGTTATGGTTATGCATGTTAATGTAATGTTTCATGCTATGTGTATGGTGTTTGGATTACATGGTTGCATGCAGGGCTGATAGAACGAGGTTAAACGAAGGATTTTGACTTAAACATGTTTGGAATAGTTGTTTGATTGATATTTGATGTTTACACACGTTCTGGATCTGATTTGGAGTGTTAAACGCGCGAAAAACCGGAACAGCTGGGCTATTGGCGATTAGCAACCCTAATCGCCTATGTTACATGCGATTGGGGGCTAATTGCCTCTGTTACATGCAATTGTGATCCTAATTGCTAGTTAAGTCCTGAAATGCATGTCTTATGACCTAATTGCTAGTTAAATGCATGTCTTATGACCTAATTGCCTATAGACTCCTGAAATGCATGTCTTATGACCTAATTGCCTATAGTATAGGCAATTAGCATTCCTAAATGCCTGTTGACTTTCATAATCGATAGTTGACTTTTCCTAATCGCCTGAACTGCTGCTGTAAGTATATGTTGACATTCCGAGACCCGATTTGACACCTAGGAACATGCTAGGAACCCCGTAACATATCTAATAACTTGGTAACATGTGTTCGGACTTATTTATGTGATAATTGAACTACGTGCTATAACTTGTTGGACTGTAACGTATGTTAAGTGTGATTGCATGATTGTATGTTTGTGAGTACAAGTATAACACGGGAAGTCTCGGTCACCAATGGGATGTCGAGTCTTGTACTTTGGGTTAATTTAATAGTCACGGTGTTTTCAAACGAACTTGGTTATGGTCTGGACATCTAGGGACTAACTAACCTGCGGGTTATTAGTCTAAGTACTTGTAACTGTCATATGTTAGGTCGCCGCTTTACGGGGCTAGCATAGCTTGCTGATATTATTCGTATATCGAAGTAACGCAACCTAAGGTGAGTTTACGGCCCCTCTTTTAACTGGTTTCACTTTTCGGGGGAGAAAACATGTGTTAAAACTTATGTTTGGTAACTACTGTCATACTATGGGTTTCTATGGTTTACTATACGATCTTTGGAAGTCCCGGGGGGAACCATGAATGTGCGGGTTAGCACAACGGGGAAATGTGAATAGCGCTATTGGGAGTGACCAACCCCGCTCGTCGGCTTGGAGGGCCGGGCGAGTGCATATTGTCTCAAACAGGAACAACAGGTTTACTATTCGGGCACGACATCTGGTTTGCGAGTTAGTAATGGTTTTCCAATCGTAGTAGTAACAAAACATACGCCTAGCTAGCGTACTTTGGTTTTCGATTTGTTATAGTATGGACAGGTTGAACTTGGTACTGTAATTACAAAACCTGTAAACTCACCAGCATTTTTGTGCTGACGTAAACTTTTACATGTTTTCTCAGATCGCTAAGGTAGCACAATGGAACTAGGGCGCACGCGTCTGCACGGCGTCTAGTTAGGATTGCATGGTTTTCAAACATTGAACAATTTGGTTTACGTTTGGTTTATGTCTAATAATAAGCTTCCGCTGTAACTGGAGATTTAAACTATGTTTTTGAAATTGCATATGTTAATTTAGACTTGTTTATTGTGATCGTTGGTTTGGATCCTGGTTTGTCATGCGCCTCGCGGTAAAACTCCGCAGGTGGATTTTGAGGGTGTGACAGATAGCCCCAAATAGCGGCGACCTATCATAAGATGTATATAAGTACCCGGACTAATAACCCCGCGGGTTAACTAGTCCCCGAATGTCCAGACCATAACCATATACGTTTGAAAATACCTTTGACTGTTAAACCGACCGTACCAGACAAGACCCGACATCCCATTGGTGACCCGACATCCCACGTGTTAGCCAAATACAAAATATCATGCAACATATGTAGTTAGACACTTAGCACGCGCGAGAGTTCACCTAGTCTAGCATAACGTTCAATTAACACATAAACGAGTCCAAACACGTGTTACTAAGTCATTGGACATGTCACGGGGTTCCTATCATATTCCTAGGTGTCAAATTATGCTTCGGGATGTCAAAATACGCTTACAACAGCAGCACACGCGATTAGGCTATCATACATGCATTTTGGAAAGTCAACTGGTGATTAGGATGGTCAAACTAGCAATTGGGAGTGTAATCACATGCAGTACAGGTGATTAGGTGCCCAATCGCCTCTAATGTCAGGCGATTGGCCCAATCACATGTCCCATCAAGCGATTGGGGCTCCCCAATCGCCCCCTGCAGCCCGGGTTCCGCTTTTTTGCGCGTTTAACCCTCCAAATCAAATCCGAAACGTGTAAAAACACCCAACATCAAACCTAAACTATTAACCAACCCATTTCAAGCAAAAACCCCCCAATTTATCTCTGCTCTAACACCCTCGGTGCGATTATTTCCAAAAATGGCAAAGTACTAGGTTTCATTAACTATGCAAATCTTTCCTTAAATGGCAATAATCAGACTTCACAATCTACAACCTTGTAAATCTTTATCCCTATGTTATAACATCCTTCTAATGTGAATCCTAACAACAAACAATCATTGAATCATATCATAACATCCTAATTCTTCAAGAATCATCAAAATGGGTCAAAATGCATACTTTCATCAAAACATTATAACAATAGCTCAAATCCTTAGATAATCATCCTAATAACTCTTACACATCAGAAGTACATCAATTACATGGAAACATTCATGTTCAAACCACCAAAAATCATCATATGCATGAATACTTCACATATATCAAGTATAATGGTTTAGACTTGTTTTAGAAACTCATTTCAAAGGTTTTTAAAGACACAAACTTAGTAAAACATGGTCTGGACCTTTGGGAACCAAAACAATAACATTACAAAGGTTTGGGATGAAGAACACACCTTGGATTTTATCAAAGAAAGGTGTGTAAGCTTGGAAATGGTGAGTTTTGAAGCTAAACAAGTTCCAGAGGTATTTTGAGGTGTGTGGGAGGCTTAGGATCAGTTAGGGTTGCACAAATGGTGTTTAGTGAGTCAAGGGTTGTATTTATAGGTGTTTCTAGTCGTCAAGAGCAGATCAGGCGATTACAAGGCTGCAACAGGCGATTGGGCTCCCAATCGCCTATACTGACTAGCGATTGGGGCCTAATCGCCCCCAATAACTGGCGAGTAGGCTAATCGCCTGTTCCCAGTCGCCTGGTCCCCTCCTAATCGCCCTCAGCATCCAACTTTGGGTTTTTGGCGCGTTAAACACTATTTTAACATATATAAGCACGTATTCACATACCGACAAGCCACATAATGATTACAAACATATAAGGCATGATAACTAACACGTTTACACTCATTCACCAATTCCCGGGACTCGAGACTCGCGTGTGTGCGTTAAACCCGGTGATTCCACGAATCACAAATCCTTGTACACGCGGTTATGGACCGACTCCCAATGATCCCGTGGATCATCGTAATGACTCCCGATGGTTCCCCGAACCATCGTAACGAATCAACTGACCCTGTTAAGTATGTAACATGCATGACTCGCTAAGGTAGACTTACTAATTTAACGAAAGTTATTAACCGGAGTTTGCCGGGTGTCACATGATTGTAATTAGATTTAAACGTATCTTTTTTTTTTTTTTTGTCTTTCTGCATGATGTGATGATTGCAAGGTTTTTATAGCTTGCAGTATGTTACACCATTGCATTACACATGTTATTTGTGTGCTTTTTATTATTTTTGTTGTCTAAAGTCCTTGAATATTCTTATTGTTTAACTAAAGTACGATCCCAGAGAAATCATCATCATACTCAGTTAATCCCACCAATAGCAAAAGCTAAGGTAGAGTCTGAGGAGGGTAAGATGTAGACAGCCTTACCTCTACCCCATGGGAACAGAGATGCTGCGTCCAGTGAGACCCCCGGCTCAATAGTGGTTTTGTATCAAGCCTTAGACATAAGGCACATAACACTTAGCAATCGGGACAAACCCCGCTGGTGCATGTACCCCCTTGTCTTTTGGCTATCAACGCCACCACCTGATGCATGATTAACCATCCGTCATTTTTAACGTTATTTTCACAAAATTAGTAAAATAACGTTAAAATTAGTGCAACTTTACTTTTGCCCCCCGAGGGCCACACATATATACATTATATGCGCACAGCCGTAAG
The DNA here is from genome assembly GCA_030844895.1 of Ambrosia x helenae. Classification (NCBI taxonomy): domain Eukaryota; kingdom Viridiplantae; phylum Streptophyta; class Magnoliopsida; order Asterales; family Asteraceae; genus Ambrosia; species Ambrosia x helenae. The sequence continues at coordinate 13,233,208 of CM061230.1, read as the reverse complement.
CGGCCATCATCAATAACATTGAATACAACCAAAAAATAGATACATGTCAACGGAAGCTCAGGAGACCATCATCACATATGTGCAGCCGAATAAAGGATATCAGAAAGGAAAGAGAGTAAAAAAACATATTCATACGATAATATTAATGTAGTCGGAATCAGTAAAAAACACATATAAAATCTGGTTCGTAGATGTCATGCGTATATAAGCAACAAAAGAAAAGAGGTAACCGTAGACTAAGCTGGCATCTCTACTGTACGAGATTTCGCTGGAGAAGAAAACACTCAGGAAAGAGAAACTGAAGTGTCAAAAGTACAAATGTGTATCAAACACTATAAAGCATCGCCTTAATTATTGATATCATAAGTGGTTGTGGGTATAAGAGAATGATTAACCACATTTTATTCATAATTCATATATGATATATATACAATGAGGAAGAGACACAATCTAGCATACCATTAATAGTAATAAAACTCTTTGACTAGACTTTGAATATGACCAGGACTTGAACTTTGACTTGGAAATACATAATTACATATTCAAAATATACAATTAATAACAATGAGAATTTGGTGCATCTCTAATATGTCCCCGCAAGATGGACGGCCTTGGAATAAATCCAATCTTTTATAGAAGTAGATGATGTCGTTGGTTGAGCAAGGGAAGAAGTTGATGAAGTAAAAGATGTAAAGAAAGGTGAAATTGATTAAGCAAATGAATCAAGAGAAAATACATTTTGTGTTTTTTTTTTAATATTGCAGGTAAAGAACATGAATAAAAGAGAATTTGGTGCATCTCTTATATGGATGAAATAGAGATGGCTAAAACCAATAAAAGAGAAATGGAGAAGAATGATCAGAGGGTAAACGGAATAAGTGATAGAAGATTAGAGGTACAGTTTGTCCGGAACATAAAGGTTGTGGCACAGAACAGGATTTTAGATTTTTAGGTTTTGCAAAACCAGGCAGAAGGAGAATGAGTTATGTTTGAACTTTGAAGGAGTAACAAAGTGTAATAGTGAGGTAGGTTGATACTGTTGAGGGGATGAGATTAGAGTTTTGAAGATGCTGGTAGATGTGAGTTTTGGAGATGTTGGAGAGATGATAAAAAAGAAATAGTAGGGGATATTTTAAAGAATTTTGGAGTGGTGGTGATCACGGAATAGTTGAAGAAAATGAGCTTTAGGTAGACATGGTAGGGATCGCAGTAGCCTGAAAAGAAATTTAAGGGTGATGGGCAACGGTTCCCATGTTGATAGGATCAAGAGTTTTATCATTGGAGATAATGCTCTGATACAATATAAGAGAATATTCAACCACATTTTATTCATAATTCATACATGATATATATACAATGAGGAAGAGACACAATCTAGCATACCATTAATAGTAATAAAACTCTTTGACTAGACTTTGACTATGACCAGGACTTGAACTTTGACTTGAAAATACATAATTACATATTCAAAATATACAATTAATAACAATGAGAATTTGATGCATCTCTAATAGTGGGACCATAAATGGCAATAACTCAAACACTAAGGATTTACACAAAAGAAACGACCAAAGGGACCAAAACTTACAAAGCCACAAAACACCAAGGGTTTACACTAAACAAAAAAGTTACAAGGATAATTTAACCAGCCATTGCTCAAACTTGAAGGGCCAATGCCGAAAGAAATTAAATCCATCAACTCTGATTTTTAGTATATAGGGTAACAGTTCTTTACACTTTTTATTTCATCTTCTACCAATCTCAAGTGAGTAAACGAAATCGAATTACAGTTTATTTAGACCAACTAATGGCTATAAGAAAAAGGAAAGCCACGTGAATTCTTGGACAGTTATGCATGTATAGTTATTGGGAATGAAATTATAAAAAACTGACATTTTATTTGGGTTCATGTTATTAAACATTAAAAAATTATATGGGTCTCTATCTTTCTTTTAATTGTTTTATGAAATCGAATAGTTATACTTATGAGTATAATGAAAACGTTTTTTAAAGTCTTTTTTTCTGATCAACTCAATTTTTGAAATTTTTTGAAGTCTTTATAAACCGGTTTGTCAATGTCATTTTACACAGTGCGTCTAACATTATATAACGGTGTGTCGATATCATATAACTGTGTGTGAGGCAGCCTAGTGTGCATCATGCACCATCTTTTATATATTGGTATGTCGCAATTCACATTAAGCCTAGTGTGCATCATGTACCATCTTTTATATAATGGTATGTCGCAATTCGCATTAAGCCTAGTGTGCATCAGGTACCATCTTTTATATATTGCTATGTCGCAGTTCGCACTTCTCTATGTATGACGCCTCATGGTTGTTTAACACATATCTTACGAATTTGTTCTTTTTATAAATTTTATTGTTATAGTAGAATTCTGTGTATATGTATGTATGTATGTGGGTGTGTGTTTGTAAATTTGGCATGATCGATCACTTCAATAATGCATTGAAACCCAAAAGACAAACACCTTGGCTTCCAAGCCTAATTAAATTAATGTCAACAATTGTGCAGTTAACTAATGCAATACGTAGCTTCTAAATTCAGATGATATTTATTTTTTCTGCCGTGAAGTATAAGGTTTGGGATTGACCGATTGTGTCCTACTAGTAAGAGGTTTGTTTCGCAACTAAAAGGTTGTGGGTTCTAGCATACCATTGCCTTGGGGTGTTTATCGGTTTGGTTTACGGTTTATTTGGTTTATTCGATTCGGTTTATTCGGTTTTCAAAATATTGTACCCCAAACCAAAAACCAAACCAAACTAAATTAGGAATATGAAAACCAAACCAAATTCAACCAAATTGAAACGAAGTTTTTTTTTCTCTAACTTATCTACCTCTGTGTTCCAAAATCCGAATAGAAAGATAGCAATTAATATAAATCAAACCACGCAAACACAAACATCATAGAAATTAAAGATAGTAAATAAGTCTTTTCAAATTCCACAGATTATAAATAAAGTTCAAACTTAAAGAGATATTAATACTAAACATATACTTGGGCTTATATATTATATATGGGTTATTAAATATTATTATTTTTATTTAATAATTAATTATTATACCGGTTTATTCGGTTATCTAAATAAACCAAATAAAAAAAATGTAGAACCAAAAACCAAACCAAACACCGAATTAGCAATTCGGTTTCGGTTAAAACCAAACCAAACACCAAATTCGTTATTCGGATTGGTTTTTTCGGTTATCGGTTTTTATTTGGTTTGCGGTTTTTCTGAACACCCCTACCATTGCCCAACTAAAAATTTGTGGGTTTTTATTCAAAAATAAAAATAAAAATTCTAGGTGTTGGTGTATATCGAAAAAAATAAAGCGTCAATAAGAATATATTTTTTTGTCAATTCAATGTATAAAACCCATATAGCACCACTAAATTGACTTTATTATAAAGGTGCGGTTAGTATATTTTACCGCACCTCTAAAGATAACCCATAGCACCATTAGTTCACTTGTGTACTAGTGGTCGATTAACATGACTTTATATTTTTTTTTTCTTGTATTTTAACTTTCATCATATTAACATAGTTAATGATGAACCAACAATAATTAATTTGTTGTCGTTAAAATGATAGCACTTATAATCATTTGAAAGGAAATTGCCGTTCAAAAAAATTGAAAAGAAATTGAAATATTTCATTAACTTAAGATTAAAAAAAAAAAACAAAAGTATGCGCAAAAATAGCGTTTTATCACTTTTTGGCAAAAATAAAAAAAAAGGGTTTTTACACAATTTGTATTTGAGTTTCGATATTGGTGTACGCTGAATTTTTACGTTTGCATGCATTGCAATTTGACTTCACTTTTCTTGCTGACAAAACTTAAAACACAAGTAAATATAGCCTGACTTCTTCCCTCGACATGTCTATGCAAATCATAAAGTACTAATCGACCATCTGTAACCTTGCCAGCGTCCACAGATACTGTTTGTCTATGTCCTATATACAGTGCCATAACATTCAATTTACATTTTTAATTGTTTTTTTTTTAAATAGTTATTGTATTAATAAAGGACAAACCCGAGGCTACACATATATACACGGGATCCATGTGACCACAAGATCACATCTAGCGTACCGTAAGTTACAATATTAAATCGTATGATACAAATCAATTCTTTTTAAAAAGTTGTAACGTTTGTTTGATAGGTATTTAATGTTAAGTTATTTACTATATATTGCAAACTAATAAAATAAACGCATACTCGGTGCAGAAGGCTTCCATGTGTGTTGGGTGAGGGAGTGTCAGGTAGGGATGAGCATTCGATGGTGCGTGCTGGTATGTATCGATACCGTACTCGTATGTATCATACCATACCATACCGGTATCCATTTTTCGAGAAGTTGGTATTCATACTTTCGGTATCAATAGCATATAATAGAATTTAACATTTTATAATAAGTATCGGTACAGTACCAATAAATTCATTACGCACTTTTTGCAAAATTTGGTATTTGTATTTTCGTTACAGATATAGTACCAATCTCATCGCTAGTGTCTGGCCAAGACAATTATTATATACGCATTCTTTATTTGTGTAGGACCGATTTCCGGATAAACTGACAATCACGGATCAACAAACAAAGTGCAGAATCCTTTATTTGAAGTTTGGCAACAAGTGTAATATTGAAAACAATCAAAACAAGTAAAGAAAAGTTGTTCGAATATGGTTAAATGAACAACTAGTAGGCTAGGGCTACCAACATGTTCTATTTATAGGCCTAGGACCCCTTCACCTACACTATAAGGAATAAGACTATTAGTGGCAATCAAAGTCGCCGCTAATAACCCACCTTTAACGGCGACTAAACTTTTAGCGGCGACAGTCATTGCTATTGCTCCCACCTGTAAAAAAAACGTCGCTATTGACAATTGTCGCTCCTAAAGACGTCGCCGATAAAAGTCCAGTTTCTTGTAGTGCTAAGGCCTGAGGCAAAGGGGTTGGACACACGAAGAGTACCAAGCGAAGAGATGGACTCCTTCGCCTGAGAAACCACACGAAGGGATGAGCCATTTGTGTGTAATGGACCCCTTTCACCAGGGGCAGAGCATTAAAGGGGCGGGGAGGGGCGGCCGACTCCCCCGGATTTTCGCTCAGAAGTTTCGAGTATATAGTTTTTGTATGGAATTTTTTTTGTATATACGGTTTCGACCCCCTGTTTAAAAAAAAAATAGTTATATAAACCAAAACCTTAACCCAAAACAAAGTAAATGTAAAGCTCAAATCCTAAAGTACTAAGCACAACAACTACATGAGCGGGATAGTAGATTCAATGAGCAAGCGATTGAGTTGTTATCTCTTAGCTACTCGAGCTTGGCAGGGTAAAAATCTCGAAACGAGCTGAGCCTTATCGAGCCCGAACTTGAGTTTAAAACAAAGCTCGTGTACTAATCGAGCCCGAGCTCAGCCTAGCATGTGAAGTTCGCCAGGCTCATCAAACCTTAGTGTAGTATTAGGTTTATTAATATTTAATAATATTTACCCACTCATTTAAGCTTGTTTACTAAACGAGTCTAAGCCGAACTTCATTTATCGAGCCCCGAACCAATTATTTACATTACTTTTATTTAAAATATTAACTAATAGATAGTAAACGAGCCGAGCTCGAGCTCTCATAAGTCTTTTGAGCTCGAGCCTGATCGAGCTCGGGCTTAGCTCGGCTCGTTTGCAACCCAATCCATAATTGAATAATTCAAAAATCTTAAAGGTCGACGGGATGAACTGTAATTCTTCATCCAGGTACCAACCATTTGTCTCATTTTTAATGTTTTAGTGTCTTTGTTCAATTGTTTGTTAAAGAATGCTTAAAACTTTTATATTTATTGTATTAAATGTTTGACTTGACTCGACCCGACCCGAATCGAATCACCGACACAAACATATCACCCGAACTTTAGCTACAGAAAAAATAGGTCACGTCCCGTGACCGCTGACTTCCGACCCCCCAGGTCAAATTCTCAAGCTTCGCCACTGCCTTTCGCCCAAACTAATTACAAATATGCCCTTACCTATCAAACAAGCTAAAAACAACGTAAATACATACAACAAACACGTATATCGGGCTAGGGACATATAATAAACGTTTACTAACAATCTACAATTCGCAAAAGGTTTTCATGACTCGACATCATGATCCCTCCATGTCATATAACAGCAGCCTTGCCGTCGCTCCAATGTTCGCCAAAAAAGAATAAAAATATAAAGACATCACTACAAGGGAAGAGATTTTCCCTAAAGCTACACCTATAAAAAATTACAATGGCATTCACATAGAACAGATTACGAATAGGTTTCGGCAATCCCAGTGCATATGCCAAATCTATGAAATTGACATTTCAATTCCTTCATTAAATGCTAGCTTCTATGGCAATTCAGATCTTTCATCTTTCTTTATATATATAGTACTATTACTGTCAAGCAAACGTCTAGTGACATAACAGAAACCCACAAGTCACAACATGACACATTACCTAAACCAAAGGTACAATCTTTATTACACGATTTACAAGTTATTATTTCAACAACAATAACAATTTACCCTACTACTGGGAATTAATATCATCTTCTCGAAAACTTAACCATAATGTCAAAGGTTTAGTCTTGTCCACATCACATAGGTTGACTAGGGTTAAGTGGTGTGGTCGGGAAGAGTTGTAGTGTTTTGGGTGGTACTCTTGTGCAATATGGACTTGTACTCTCCATCATCATCACTGTCATGAATGAGCAATCACACATGACGTTCTTGCATCTCTGATCTACATTCCGTTCGTTCACCATGTTTTTGCTGCTTATTGCTGCTATATTATCTTCAACTACAGCACCACCCTGTAAATTATATTGATCATTAACTATATATATATTACACAATTATGTAGAAAGTAAATACAAGTTTGATTAAATTATATGAACCTTATATAATAACAAGAATAATTTTAAGTTCTAAATCATTGATTTTTATACTACAGTTTTGAAAAAAAAAAATAATAAACATATCATGAAACTAATGTTTCATGTAACATAGTTTATTAGTATGATAATCTAGTACACTAAACAAACTATTTTAAATGTTTTTTTAAACAATTTCAAGATTTTCTAGGATGAATACATTTTTCACATAAAATCTGCTCTATATCCCTAAGGGGTTTAGGTTTGAAATTAATTTAACAATTTTATGTCACATTAAATATTTTTTTACAAATAATTTTTAATTTACATTTAACAAAAAGTTATGATATATACATAAAGATTTTTTGGCAACTAGTCTGTTGTACTTCACTCTAATTCATGCGACTTTGTACTTTCTACCTGCTTTGCTAGGTAATAAATAAAAACATGTTTGCTGTTAAAAAATATAAGATTTTAACAAATATATCGTAAGTTGCTTTTCATAAATCTATATTTAAAGATATAATATAATGGTAACTCTACATAATAAAACTAACCAATCAACTACCAGTAACTTTTTTATGTTGTTTTAACATATATGTTCAAATACATCCAAAACCCTAACCAGAAAAATTTTGGACGTTCTTGTAGAATTGTGACATTAACACTATTGTGGTCAAGTGTGACAAGTTTAGTCATGAACATTGTTCATGTGAGATTAATTAAAACTATGACAATATACGTTATTGTAAACAAGTTTCAATTCATTTAGACTAAAGATGGATATATTCTTTGTTAGAAGCTAACTAGAGGATCAAAATCATATATATTTTTAACATAGATTATATATATATATATATATAAATGTACATATTCTAGTGGTCGGGCTAATTCGTAATTTGCCCCTTTATTTTTTTTTAAAGAACAAATGTATCGCTTCTTTTCATTTCAACAAAAAGGGCAAATTACATAAGAATAACAGGCATGCGGACAACAAGTTGCGCCGCCACCCTTTCTGGATAGAGAACCCTAATCTAGAGAACCTTTTTATTGAAATGAAATTAATTTACTTTCATTCCAGGACAAAGAAAATTATATTAAGAAAAAAATGTAACATATTCTAGTGGTCGGGCTAATCAGTAGACTGACCTTGACTTGGCCACATTATTTAAACAAAGAGTAGGTAATTACCTGAATAGGAAAAGGATGATAACAAGGTGAGTTGTAAGAAGGTAAAAAACGCTGGTGTTGATACATAGCCAAGAGTTTCTTTCGAATTTTCTGTCGATCGCGCGCTTTATGATTTTGAAACCAATAGAACACATTTTTGCCTTGAATTTTGCCATAAAGAGAGAGCCTTGCGGTTATATGTTGTATTTGTGTCGCGGTTGGTGTTTTCAAACCTCCTCTATACATTTCCTCTAACAACATCACCTGCTCGGGTGTCGGACACCACCTGCTTCCGCCTCCGCTATTCGACATCCTAAATCGTAGGTTTTATTGAATTTTATTATTGTAATGGATGGTGGAATGAAGGGGTATTTATAAAGGGAATGAGTGATTTGATTATGTTGTTGTCGCCCTCAGTTTGCATGTACTATTTTGAATAAAAACAAAAGCCATGGAATATCAAGTAAAAGTGAATTTTGGATGGGATTGATGCAGCCGTGCAAACTCTTTTCTTTCTACTATTATTTGTTTTGGAAAATAAATGATTCCAAGTAGGGATCATAATTAAGGTTGTTGGATTATTTTCTATATATTTTTATTTCTTACTGTTTTGTTTTTGATATATTTGAAACCCTAAGCAATCAGATTTTTTTAAGTGGGTGCAAAACGTGGTGCATAGTAATTTTAGATCGGTCAAGAACCAAGATTTTATTTTTAATATAATAAGTTTTGCTATTTTAAAGAGGGTAGTGACGCAACTTGTTACTCATTTACATGCGCCCACTTGTAATTCTTTTATATAAACGATAAATCAAAATAGAATATTAATAAATGTCATCATAGTTTTCAGTTAAAAAAATCTGAAAATTCATTAACTTTTTTAAACGGCCAACTAAAGAATCGTCGGGTACTCTCGTACACGGCTCCCAATGGCAAAGGGAAGCTCACAGACTCGGAGCCGAACTCAAGAGCCTCGTGGCGGCCCAACCCGCACGCATGAGAGCCCCTAGCCCACCCGTGTGCCAGTTCCAGGGAAAACCTGGCCCACATACCCGCCCGAAAGCACGTCGGTAGCGAACCGATAAAACCTGTCTGGCTTAGGAGTCGAACCCATGACCACTAGGGTCATGTGTCTCTCCCTCATCACCTATTACCTGATACCACTCCAACACAAGGGTGGGTTGAAAATTCATTAACTAGTAATTAAGATTTGAATTTCGATTACAAATTCACTCTATCCGGTTAATATACATTTATATTTTAGTATTTTACACCAAGGTGAATTCCAGAAAAAAAAAAAGAAAAAAAAAAGGTGACGTCTTTATCATCACCTAACAGATCGTTTATAGTTGTTATAAAATTGAAGGAACTTGTTTCTGCATGTCCAACAGTTCAAGTCACTCACATCACATCTAGTGGCGAAGCTACATACACGATAACGGTGAGCCTGACACCATTCAAATTTTGGTATCATATGTAACGTGTAATAGAAAATATTCAAGCGACACCATTGTTTTTTTACGACTGACACCGTTGCTATTTTTTTCTAAACATTTTAAATAATAAGATAACTTATAGTTTAAAAATGGTAATCCCAATTACTTAATTTTTAATGATAGACTTGAAATCATTGAGAGGCTCAATTTTTTTAGTTTTTTTTAACCCTACAAGTCAATAAAAATAATAGGCCCATCCATTAAAAATATAAATTTGGTAAAACTAAATTAAAAAGGTACATGACTATCTTTTGCCAGCCACCAACGCAGAGCAATGATTAAAAGTTTTTAGGTTTTGAGGAACAGATGACCAATTATAAGTTTGGAATTATAATGTTTGATTGTTGTAAGTTCTACTGTGTTTTGTATAGATTATGTTGAAATTAATTCATGACTTAATAAATTAGGTGTTTTTATTGGTCCTCATTTATATTTTAAAGGACTCAAGAACTAAGATAAGTTGCAAGGAAACGTTTATCAAGGAATCAATAACAATATAACATGAGTAAATGTTAGTTATTCTTTAATCTTTAATTTTAAAAAGAGACATGAATACTTGATAACCTGAATTTTGAATGCTTTAATAGAGTTTAAAGTAGTTTATAGAATGTGTAATTTGTTTATGTGATTGATACATGTGTATGAGTGTCTTAAGCCCGGATGATAATTTTAGTGCATTTGATGTTCCAAAGATACTAAGGGTAGCGGAGATGTATCCGTATGACTTTAATTGTGAAGAAAGAGATGATTGTATGCATGAGCTCGACATCTACATTAATAACATAAGAGGCGACAAAATGTTGGGCGACGTGAAAGGTATATCCAATCTTGCAAAAATGATGGTGGAAACAAAGAAACATGTCGGATGGGTGATGATTATTTGAATGATGCTTGCATTTGTTATATTGAAAAGAGTTTTTTTGGCAAAAGTTACGGTTGAAGACGTTCATAATCGTTTTCAAAACATTAAAACTCTTATGGAGCAACTATAAAATCTAATATTTTTATATATTTTAAATGACTTTGTATTTCTATCATGTGTTATCTCAATGATATTGTATTTTTATTATGACATAGATTTTTATTGTGTGATTTGACTCGACCAGATTCGAAAATATTGACACCGTGTTATTTATAAACATGGGTATTGAAAAAACCGACACCATAGGAAAACATTCCTAGCTCCGCCACTGATCACATCAAGCTTGAGTTTAGCATTGTAAGCAGTTTTTAAAGCTCGGACTCACTTGTTTACAATGAGGCAAAGGATGCAGTTATTTAGGCTAACAGGCGTGGTTCTAGACCCGCACCTTATAGCCTCACATTTATTGGTCTTTTAATTTTGACAACCAAAATGCTTAAAATCTTTGATATTATAAGCTTAAAAATGAAAATAAAATACACAACAAAAATTAAAATTAATATAAAATAACACGAGCATATAAAATTACAAAAGTTTCAAAGTAACACAAATACATATATGTCAAAAGATGAAAGTGATATACAATAACTTCCTGAACCGACGTCTTCGTACCTGCAACCCAAACCGACATCTTCAATTCATACTTGCAACCAAAACAATACAAAATGTCGAACAAACATAATGTTACGTTAATAAATGAAGCTTAAAAATATATGCAAATGCATATATGTATGCAATGCAATCTTTAAATTCAAATGTTAAAATATTATCATACATGCATGCAAATAAGAGATGTTAGTGCACTTCGTATGTGTCCCCAGCTAGTGATAGGTTAATATTAGTTGAATGTGCGTATGACAGGGTCATACGTGTACATGAGGAACACGTATGAACCCATACAGGTCAATGATGTAAGGCGTATGGACCAGGGACTATAAATACCCCATGCCTTGTGTTATTTTAAAAAATGTTGCCATTTTCAACAAATGCATCCCTTAAGTGTTTGTTTTTGTGTGTGTGCTCTCCACATTATTGTCCTTTCATTAAACACTCACCTATAACAACTAACCGGATTATTGACTTCGCCTTTAATCCGATATGCACGTGATACATCGTTTCTTATCCGGAACACAATCCTACAAGTGGTATCAGAGCCAAGGCTCCTTTCACGCGTATCACACTTCATACGTGTAGCTTGTGATACGCCTACCTTTCATACGCTTGTGCTGACATACATGTCTATCATTCATACATGTTCAACCTTGACACGTATGAATCTTCATACGTGTGGTTATCATTCATACGTGTGAAAATTTAAGGTGTAAAAAAATTTCGAACCTCTAAAATGATGTATCCAAAAAAACCTTTGAATTATTTTAACCAAATCATTCGTGCTGAAGACATACGACCGAGTGTCAAAAGTGATCTGTTCTTTCAAACTCCACCTCAACAAAGGGCCAATATGACATATCCGTGGGGAATCACCATGTCGGCATATTCAATCGCATAGTGTTCAAATGATCCATGTGAGGGAGAGGGAAACCGGAAGCTGTAAGAATGATTCGACAAATACAGTTTTAGTCAAAGCATCGGTTGAACATGCAGATAAAGGGTGTGAAGGGAGTACAAGAGTTTGGGATGAAGAAGAATCTTCAGACACTGTTTAGAGTTTAAAGGAACAATGCAGTGGAGTAGATGAGAGTTCAAATGAGGAAAGTCAGAGCTCCGGTTCAAGCTCAATGACTTATGAAGACGGGTGGTCGGGTGAAGAGAGTGAATCATCTGTTGATGAAGGAAGTTCTGAGTCAACCAGCAGCACAGATGTAGGGTGTTCAACATCTAAAAAGGATGATTCAGATGAAGACAAGATAGAGGAGAGAGATGCTGACACTTCAATTCAGTCAACTGAAAATCAGACTGAGCAGCATACTCTGGTAAGTTCTAACTCCTCCAAGCGTGTTTGTGCTAAATGTTTAGAATATGAAGCTAAGCTAGAGTTAATCAAAGAACATAACACAAGTCTGGTATGTGATTTGAGGTCCACTGATGCTAATGCAACATTGAAAAAGAATGAAAAAGAATTTAAAGAAACGGTTTTCTTGTTAAAGAAAGATGCAAGTGAGCTTAAACGAATAGGTTTAAACAAACAAGATGCCATTAAAAACTACATCACTGATTTGCAATAAACCAAGAAAGCATTAGCAGCAGCACTATGTGACTATGAAACCATCAAAAGGAAGTTGGAGAGTTATTTCAACTCAAGATATGTGCTAGATCATATCATTGATAGTCAAATCACAGAAAAATCTGGGAATGGGGTAGGTTACAATGTAGTTCATCCTCCTTTGCATGACAATTATTCCAAGTCACCAGAGGAGACAGATCTCACAAACTTTGTTGTCACAACACCACTTGTTGCTGACCCATCTAAGATCAAGGAAATTGAGGTTGTTAAAGATGAGAATTATGTGTTGGTCAAAAATGATTATGAAGATTCTGATGAGGAATCTGAGAGACAGGGTTTAGGATTAAAATCAGTTATTCCACTTGAGAATCATATTGAATGTGATCCTGATCCCGAAGTCAAAAAGCAAAATGGTAAACCTCAACATGTGAAACCACAAGCTGTTCCTCAGAAAACTCATCAGAATTAGCAGCAACAACCAAATCAATCTAAGAAAATCAATTGGTTCCAAAGAAAAATTCCGGGAAGAACAAGTCAGTTTCCAAGACTAAAGAAGTTAAGTTTTTCAAATCTAGGGGTACGGATCAAGTGCAACATTTTGAAAACCATTCAAATTTTGAGTATTTTAAACAAAAAGATCAAAGATATGGTGCACCTAGATCTCATGACCATGAAGCATCCTCGAGTACCACTAGATTTGGAAGCTCTAGCCCGAGATCGTCTCAGTATATCTTGGGGTATTCTCAGTATGAACGTCAATGTTATGAACAGTGGAGGTCATGCTTTGAATGCAACAAGGTAGGACACATTAGATCTCATTGTCCCTATGTGAGAGAGATGAAGGCTAGCAGTTATGAACTCCCAAGAAACAACAACAAAAATCATTTTGGCTCTCCAAAACAAAATTTTATGATAATTATTATCAAAATGAGAGACCAAGCCCCTTTAAAAGAAAACAAAGAATTGTTGTTGAAACTCCAAAGCCAAAAACTGAGAAGTTTGTAAAACCTAAGGTCTCAAAGCCTAAGACAAACCCTAAGGAAAGTCCAAAGGGAAACCCAAAAGTATAACCTAAGGCCAAACCCAAGCCTGCAAAGCCAAAATTCTTCAAAGATAAAACTAAGCAGGTTTTGAGACTTAAATCAGTAAATTCTTTAGAAGGTTCATTATCAGGTGATCCTACTCCAACTCTTCACAGTAGATGGATGGATCTACCAATGATTGATGACCTAGGCCGACAGACGACCATTAAGGCATGGGTCCCCCTCCAGAACTAATCCTTGAACGAGTGTGCAGGGTGTTCCAAAAGGAACGATCAGCAGTCATAGATTGTTGATAGTGGGGCATCTTAGAATACATTTGGTGACATGTAGCTCCGATAACTTGATCAGAACATCTTTGGAGGATATGTAACCTTAGCCAATAAAAGGAGGGAGTTTGTTGTTAAAGAAGAAAGAATAAAAAATGTCTGATGAGATTAAAATCATGACCCAGTGTTTTGACTTAACAACGGGTGTCAGTAATGAATAAGAGTGGACTGGGTGATTGCTGTAGAACGGTTCATTCATAATCTAAAGGGTTAGCGACTAAAGGTCTATGGTACTCTAATGGCGATAAGCTGGATCTCGTTGACTTTGCTGATTTTGTCAATGGTGGTTACAATGTTGAATATGGATCCACAACGGGTGGATATCATTTCATGGGAGGTCGTCACATGTGTTTCTTGCAACCTGCGAAACCGAATCAGGTAGCTTCATCGAGCTATTATTTCCAGGTTCTTCAATGGATCAATCAACACACATGCGTGACTACGGTTTGCGTTTTCTTATCACCTCCATTTTCTTATTTATAGTGTAACTTCCATAACAATCACTAAGAATCCAGTGATTACTATAGTCCACATTGACTACCAAATTGCCAACAATTTTACCAAATCATTTGACAAATCTATATTTGACTATCTTTCAAAGGTAAAAGGCATTTTGGGAAAATCTGAGCAAACCACATCGGAAGATCTGTTTTTGTTTAACCGTTTTTCTATCAGAAAATCCAAGAAGATTTAAAAAAAACATAAAAACATAAAAAAAATAAATCAAAAATGAGTTTTGCTGTAAGAAAAGGAGAAAATGATAGTACATCACTGGACGTCTGATTTCATAAATCCTAAATTGCAAATGATAATCAGTATTACAAGTGATATACCGATAGGCCTGAAAATCATTTCAAAGTTGCCATGGTGATATAAACATTAAGAACTTAAAGTTGAGTGGTTACCCTCCTCATTGGCATATGGTCTTGGTACTGAAATCCCGATTGATGGGTTACCAAAATCTGAGGTTCTGTGTCATTAAGCTGTGATACATCCGGGAACAATGGTCAAATCTTGGATCTATCGCAGATCCGATTAATTTGATCAGGCGTTCTTAAAACGTGCTAAAAAGATCCATCAATAGCCAAACCCTAATTCCCGTACAAGCAATAAGAGAATTCTAGCTGCGAAGTGCGAGCATCTTTCGTCTTCAGCTATTAGTACCGGTAAGCCATTATGCGTTGTAGAGTATACTATATATAATTCTGAAGCTTATGGTGCTTGCTCACTAGGATAGTGACCTGGATTGAACACACCCGTTAAGACAAGTCTGCTAATTCAGCCACAACGTACTATATCGAATAAATACGGACCTTATGACGACTGTGCACTGGGATAGTGACTTGGATTGTACACGCCCTCTAAGGAAAGTATCCCATAAAAAATGGCTTCCGGTATCTGCACCCATCCTAATCGAGACTCAACCAGTCTCGTGTCTTGTAGACGGATGGTCATGGCTTACTCACCTGTTACGATGAAGCTTTACGCAATGCCTGATGCGGGAATGTATCGTGTGCGTGGGGACCATTAACCGCAAGTATAAATCTTACCTTAATTGTATCTAAAGTGCCGGCGAGTAATCCTGATTTTTTTGGTTTAAGTGGTCGGACCCCATGTTGGTAATCATTTGTTTACTAATTATCTTAATCTTAACTAACTGAACAACGGTTTTCATGACAAGTCCGAATACTGATATGATTCTCTTATTAGCAAGCTCGCAAAAATATTATCTGTGAATATTAGTTATCTGCTTCAAATTTCTTTTTTTTTAAATATTTTCTATTAACCAATGTTGGAATACTAAATTATTCAATTGGAATCTTATATCCGAAGCCGAAACACAATAAAATAAAGTCTTTCAAAATTCAAGGGTCAAAACGCAACTTTAAATTAAAGGGTTAAAATTGACAGGTTTGAAAGTTCAGGGTGAAATTTGAATAGATTCAAATGTTCAGGGGGAGAA
This sequence comes from Ambrosia x helenae, assembly GCA_030844895.1. Lineage (NCBI taxonomy): Eukaryota > Viridiplantae > Streptophyta > Magnoliopsida > Asterales > Asteraceae > Ambrosia > Ambrosia x helenae. The sequence goes on along the minus strand of CM061230.1, from coordinate 13,217,181 downwards.
TGATTTGTTTCTCCAAATGGTGGTCAAAATGGACAAATCTTGAAAGTTTATCGAATGATAAACTTCAATAATTTGATTGAGTCGGGTTATTTGTCGTATCTAATACAAGTTGTAGTTTGTGTGTAGTTTTTATTAATTTTTCTGCAGGATTAAACACAACCAGTGTGATCATGATTCAAAAGACAAAGCTTGATGTTGAACAAGACCCGAACCTGAACTACAACACCATCCAGAGCAACAAGAATCTAGCTTTCCATCTTTAGAGACACCCGATCGTGGTAGAGTTCCAGCAACCAAAGCTGATGAAGATGAAGATCGAGAAATGAAAGTGCAGATGATAGTGATCTACGTCTTTTTCAAAGAATCGTCAATCAAAACAGTGGAGATTTCTTGATTCCTCCCAAGTTATCGAAGCTGATCGAAGACCAAGACAAGATCTCATGAAGCCACAACCAAAATTCAAATCAGCAAGTATTCAATTCTTCAGGGGGAGATTGTTAGCGCATTGCGGTGTATGTTCCCACGTTGAAGATTGCCAGATATGAAGACTTGAAGACAAAAAGACTGAAGATCATTAGCTAAACCTTATGGGGAGTCTGTGAATGTCTTTCAAGACATCCCCAGCTCAGTGACTGGTTAAGTTTGCAGATCACTAGCTAGGTCCAAGGGAGAGACTGTTAGTGCACTTCGTGTATGTCCCTAGCCAGTGATAGGTCGATATTAGTCGTAGGCATGATTGTATAGCGTTTTAGATGTTATCGGGCTGCATTATAGTGATCAGGGGTATTTTAGTCATTTGTAATGGTCCATATGCGTATGAGAGGGTTATACGTGTACATGAGGAACACGTATGAACCTATACGGTCAATGATGTAAGGCGTATGGACCAGGGACTATAAATACCCCATGCCTTGTCTTATTTTAAAAAAAACTTTTGTCATTATCAACAAGTGCAACCCTTAAGTGTGTGTTTTTAGGTGTGTACTCTCCATATTATTATCCTTTCTTTAAACACTCACCTATAACAACTAACCGGATTATTGATTTCGCCTTTAATTCAATACGCACGTAATACATCATTTCTTTTCCGGAACACGATCCTACAAGAGATGATCCAAATCGTTACATATGCACACAAGACATGAAGGTCCAAATCAACGACCTATAAATCTGGCCAACAATGCTACAGCAAACCCACATACCTACGAATCATAAACCATTAACCATAAAAAAAAAGCATTCGTCTAATATGCAAACATGCGAATGATATACATGTATTATGTGATGATCAAAACTAATGAGTTATAAATGTATTGGTATGGTTGACCCATTTGTATATACACACACACAAATACGTACAAAAACACACACATTTACACTACATACACATAATTATATATATATATATATTATACTACATAGACATATATACATATATTTATACTACATACTCGTATATAAGAAAGTGTTTAGTTGACATGTTATATCGTTACATATAAATGAACATTAAATGGTAGAATTTGAGCTAACTTTGATACGCCTTTATGGTGTTCATGTTTGGCTCTTAAACACCAAACACCTTCCTAATAAGATACAGTATGAAAGAACTCATCTTTTGGGGTCATTTTTTTTTCTTTAAATAATGTATAAGACACGGTTGTGGGATGAACTGCAGTTATTTTTTTAGTTGGTCTATAAGGTGTAGTTTGGATTGTGAACCGCACCTTGTAACTTTTGTCATTCGCACCATTTGATCATTTGTATACTAGCTAAGGAACAAGAGTTGAATGAACATAGCAGTCTACTTTAATTTTGATAATTCGTATCAAACAGGAATGTTTTTAACCTTTTCTTTTGACTTTTGACTTTTGACCTTGGAGGTACATATGTGAAGTAACTTTCAACTATATAATTCCATTTGTTTAGAAACATTATATGAATAAATAATTATATTTAAAAAAATATGCTTCTTAAAAGGAGGTGCAAGATTTAACGCTTGGCAAGTGTGTAACTTACAATTATTAGAGTGTAATTTACAATTATTAATGTAGAACTATAAAAATTTAACATTTTTTTTAACTGCATAAAAGTTTAGCATTTATCATTTAAAAAATTTACATTCGTTTAGAAATGTCACATAAATAATAATATTTTTAAATAAGTAATTATGATTTAGTGGTTAATAGTTAAGATATGTGGATAAACTTACTATGCACCATCTTCTGCACTCGATCCAAGAAACGTCCTGCCTCAGGGGCAAAAGATCTAAACGTATAGAAAGCAAAAGACAGGAACACATGTTGGTTCTCCAAACAAGTTGTTTCCTGTTTTGCAACCTTCTTGGCCTCAACTTTCAAAACCGTTTGCCCCGACACAAACCCATATTTCGCAGCCCCACCATAGGGGACACCCTAGTAAGGTCCACACAAGGATGTTCCTTCCTGACCAACTAAACACAAGAATATCCGTCGGATGCAAAGTGGACCTCCATTCACTTGGGTCAGTCAAGAAACTCAACGGAATATAAACATAACGAAATTGTAATCACAATTTTTATTTTCGATATCAATTTTAATCACATATGAATATCAATAAAGAACTAGCATTTTTATTAGAAACATGAAGTTATCATCCACATTATGTCATAATTTATATGTATAATTCGTAAGCTGCAAAAATCAACAACCGAGTGACAAAAGTTAATAGATTGTCAATTTACCTTTAAGGGATGCGTAGCAAATCAACCATTTTGTTTGACTATTTCGAATGAGCTAAGTCGCTAATTGCAACACCTTATATTTTTATTTCGATCTTGATTTTGATTGTAAAAGGAATAAGAGCAAGAATTCAACAAAAAATAGTTGAACTTCGAAGATCGTGATTTGACTATTCAGACGTACGACCTTATATTGTTACTACATGATTAGATTTCACATCCTCACTTTTCCACTTTCATTTTTTAACCTAACCGCCTTGCCTTTTCTTGGGAACGATCTATAATCCAGTACTACACTAGACTTATAATATAAAATAACATCTTATAATGGCCCCAAAAAGATGGAGCCCTAAGCTCATGATTTAATAGACTTATACTTTAGCCAAAGCTTGGTTTTGGTTATTAACAAAATTAACTTAACTGGATTTAAGTTAATAATTGAATTGAACAGAACCATGCATACACGTAGAAGTGGTTGTGTTCTCAGCCACTTCATGCAGGCACCCTCCTTGTTTTCTTAAAAGACGATGAATTGAGGGGCAAGAATAATTTAGTAAATTTATCTTTTGTACAATTTAATTTCATTTTCCATTTTACAAACTAAACACACTACAATTTTTCATTGGAATCAATTTCAATTCCTTAAAATCCCAATTCCTTTGAAATTTTCCATTTCCTTTCTAATTATTTTGTGAACCAAAGAGCCCTAAGGCTACTGGCTAGTCAAACACTTTCCTTTGTACTTTACCCCTAAAGGACTACTATCATTGTGACAAACATTAACACTATGCCACACGTTTCTTGGTAGATACCTACAAAAACCGAAGTAGTTTGAACTAAAATGATGGCCCTCAAATACGTGGATTTGTGCAAAAATGTCAATGACAATAGCAACTTACTACTGATATTACCATTAATAAATCAGTAATTTACAACTAATGATTAGTTTTCGTAGAATTTTTCATTAATCATGCAAATCCAAAACAACTTCATGAAACATTTAATAAGATAATATAAACATTTTCTGTCATGGACGTCACTCACTAACTAGACAAAGCAAGACCTCCACCAGGAATACTACCCTAGACCAAGCCTGGGGCTTTGCCCCGAACCCCCCACCAAAGGAGTGCTGCCCCTTCAACTCTAGGGTTTTTTAGTGCATGAAATAAAAATAGTTAAGAATGAATGTGTACTCCACACATGCTAACTCATGTCAAAATTTCATCTCAAGTAAATCCAATTTTTCGGCGATGATCATTATAACACTACAATAACCAACACATGAGTTATAAGAACTAAAAGCTCAAACATACAATCTAACGATGAGAACTTGCAAAGAATTGAGAATTTAATTTATGGTAATAAATAAAGATTAGGGGTTTTCTATGGGGAGATACAAATGTAATTAATATTATGAGATATTATTAATAAATATGTATTTGACTTTCTTTGTTGGTTTTCAAGGTTTATATAGTTTGAATTTGTAGATTGAGCCTTGATGGGTTGGTAAAAACACGCGAGTTAACAAAGCCAAAATGGGTAATTAATATATAAAAGATTGTGGAATAGCACTACGTTGATGGGTTTTATGATTTTCAGGCATTGACATGAAAAGGTGCAATTTCTGAAGTTAAATGATGCATTGGATTGAAGCTAGGAGGAACCGGGTGCAAGAAACGAGCAACCGGGAGCAAAGAACGAAGATTTAACATGTTTTTGAGAATTTATATGGAGTGTAAATTAATATATTTTTGTATGTCATGAAAGAGGATTGAAAAACGAAGACGTAGCCACAAAACGTAGTAAAACGGAGTTGAAATGAAAAAGTTATGAAGAAAACCGAAATTTCAGCAACTGGTCGTGTAGGGCAGCAGAAAATAGCTAAGGCAATCGGGTGTTGGCATAACCTACGCCAAAAGTGGCGTAGGCTACGCCATTTGCAGTCAAACTTCAAGATTTTCCTTAATTTGTACAATTATGACGGGGGTTACGAATGGAATCAATAAAAATGACTTCCCTTGACCAAGAAACATATCCTTCATCATTTGGAATCAACCCGAATTATTCCAATCTATCCTACAATCATTTTCCATCATTCTTGTGAAGATTGAAGATTGAAGACTGAAGAACACATCAATTGAAGATTTTTATGGCCATGCTTGGCTAAACACTTATTCATATCCGGGTGTAAACATTGATTCTAGGTTTCTAAACATTTGGGTATTTTCTATCTTGTTATTACTTTTGAATGTCAAAAACTTGTGTTGAATTGCGATTAATCTTATGTTGAAGTCAATTTAAGTTGATTGATCTTGTGCCAATTTCTAGTGTCATGAACATGGTTCCTTGCTTCAACACAAATCTAGGGTTGTATGTTCTAGAGTTATAAAGTATATTATCATCCATCATAGATGTTGATGATTCTTGATACCTACACCTAATGAGACAACCAACCCGCGTACATTATTTGCAATAGCATAATTGACCCAATTGTTAAGAGCCTTAGTAATCAATTGTTGAAACATGGGTGTGATCCTTTCTTATCAATTGTTTACAACTCATTTCTATCAATTAATTTTATTGCAATTTAATTCTAAGTTTTACTAAATAATTAAAACCTTCTCCAATCAAATTTCATAAATGAACAAACTGGCATCTTCATAATTAACATAGCATCTTCAAAAGCAACATTTTTCTAATCAACTAAACAACATTCACTAACCACACGCTTCTTGGATTCGATACCCTATTTACCCTAACTACCTAGGTTAATTAGGTTTTGTATGACCCGTGACGACCGGATCATTAAGCCTAATAATTTTTTAATCAACATACAGACATAACGTATCTTAAGGTTAAATAGCATGTGGCTTGTCCATATAGTTTAGTAATTATGGATGTGTAGAACATAATAACACATTGGTATATGTATATCCTAATTTGAGCATTGATAATGATCTATATTATATTTATTATACTATATTAAAGAAACTCGACGTACAATATAGTAATTTTACTATCTTTTTAAGAAGGCATATGAAAAGCCACAAGTGTAATTCTCTATTTTTTTTACCTATTGTGTTCCTTTTATACCCTTGTGTACAACCTTTTAATGATAAATGTACAAATGACTAAAGCAAGTTTTTTTTTTTCAAATCATTGCTTTTGAAACCATCTCCTTCAATATCATATCTTCAGTTACCCTGTTCTTGAATGCAATCAAGAAACCCAAGCTTTTTCGTTTTCCCCAATTGAATATGAATGAGAATGAGAAAGGGTAATCATCATCAATGCGGTTTTCACTCTCCACACATAAGAAACGCGTCATCATTTAAACCCTAGATACATCACTTCTTCATTCCAATTCCTTCTTCCTTCAAGCGGTTGTTGTCCGGTTACCGGCGTCGACGATTTATGTAATCTCAGGTATAGAAATTGTCTCCCATTTATGTTAGTTGTTCTTGATTTTTAAATTTGTATTTACTTCTTATTTTAGTTGCAATATATTGTTGTTCACTTCTTATTTTAGTTATAATCTATTACTGAAATATGTGTTTGCTAAGCATACCCAGATGCCCTATGGCTATTGTGAATCCTCACGACAGGATTGGGACTCCAATTATCAATATATGTCCCATACCCTCTGCTCATTGCCATATTAATAATGCTCAGGCTCAATAATACATGGTTTTGGGTTTAGAGCAAATCTTCTTTTTGGAGTGTATTCCACTTAGAAAAGCTTATACTTTATCAAATTTCATCGAGTATATCATATGTTTCAACCATATAATATCGAGCTTACATATTACAAGCCGATTTCTAACCCTAACTTGGATTTACTAATTTTTATTCAGATTATTATGGCAATTTCAACTCTTATTTTGGCTTCTTCATTTGTCTAATTTGGATTGATTCAGATGTACATTTCCATGGAACTACCCACAGTAAGCCCCTAGACTTATCTTGATTATTGTTGTTTATATGTATTTTCTTTAAAGAATTTTTTAAAGATATTAGGGGTTATAGGTATTCTAGAGTTTAGCAAGATTCGACTTATCATGATTGTACCATATTTTGACTTTCTTTTTCTAATTTCATAACAGATTTCTTCTTTATTTGATGTTAGTTTTTGTGGGTGTTTTTTGAATATGTGATAGAAATATGTAAAGGTTCAGATTAGATTAGATTAGATTAGATTGTGTTTTTGTTAGAAAATTTTATATCTTTATTTGAATTTGTGGAAAATTTTCATTTTTTCAGATTCTTTTTCTTAAATTTGATTGCAAATCATGCATGTTCGTACCATGGATGTGTGTGGAAGCTAAGGGTTGAACTTCCAAATTAATATCCTTACAAATCTCCATCGATTGGCTTCGTTAACAAAACTTACCATCCAAATATCAATGAAATGTGAGTGTCAATGTGTGTCATGTGTGAGATCTTATGTTCGCTTGATTCAAATAATGCATGATGTTGTTTCGTTAACGATATGATTGTTCATGAGGATCACTATTGACACATGTAATTTACTTTTCAGGTCAGGTTCAGTTTGCTTGGATGTGATTAATCAGCGATGGAGCCCCATCTTTGGTAATTGCAACATTTTCTTGTTCTGAAGTTTCTCAATTTACAATTAGGGGGTGTATGGGATTAGTCCGAAATAAGTTGTTTTACACAAGTAGTTTAAACTTTGAAGTTGTTTATTCCAAACAACTTATGTCAAAACGTAATAAGCAGATAAACAGTTTTAACAAGGAAATTCCAAACACACCCTAATTTGGACAACGTGTTTTAATGGTATTAAGCTATTTTAGACTTTAAGCATATCGTAACATACTTTCTTACACTCTAATGACCATTCGAACAATTTATTCCTCATGCGATAAGTGGAGTGTAAACTTTAGATCAACATGATTTTGTATGCTTGTCATTATTGAAGAGTATTTTAGGCATTTAACTAATATCTAATAAAGATGTGTCTATTTGTAGACTTGGTGAATGTATTTGAAGTGTTTCTTCCACAACATTTATTGTATTCAAATGCTTCAGACCCACCGAACGGTGAGGTTGGGGCTCTTTTGATGCGTGATAAAGCTAATGAACTACGAGTGAGAGGTATGATTTTGCTTAGTTTTGCAACGGTATTCTGTCTTTATATGCGTTTCACATGTGAGGTTAATACAAACAAACAAAAAAAAGATGTATCATCCAAAGAGTGATTTTGTGACATCGACTTGAACTCATGAGTCCATAACCTTCCGGAAAGTAGTTTCAGCAATTAGAAAATAGTGGAAATCATCATACTTTGCATTTTTTGAATGGATCGCTTCTATAGCATATAACTTGTACCTGGATTTTTGACTTCATAGGTCAAAGTTACTTATTTTTTTACTTTCTTTTTAGTTGTGAATCATTTAACTTGTTCACCCCAACGATATTTTTTGCATAGTATTTTTATAGCATGTAATAAGATTTTTCTATAATGTTAAACCTACAAACAAGTACCACATTTTAAGCTGGAGATCATTTGTTTAACTTAAGAAAGTCAATGGTAGCTATTTGTGTGTGAATAATAGTTATTAACTAACTTTAACACTACGTATCACAATTCTATGATTTCATATTCTTGTTCACGCTTCTCTCATTTCATTTGTTGTTTTGTTACCTGAAGTTCTCATGCTTAATTTCAGTCATACTTTATCTTAAAATATCGCTTTATAATTCTTAAATATATATAATTTAAGGTACAATTGAAGACATTGGCTAAGGCCACACGGTGTGGTGGGCGTGGAAGGTGATGTGGAGCCTTTCCACGCCATCAACACCACCCCATATGTGCCGTGGAAGGTGGCGTGGGGCAAAAGATAAGGGTGAGGTGGATGGTGTAGTTGGTTCTTTAGTTATGAGTGATTTTTTATTGGTTGCTTGGTTAAAAATTAAAAAAAAAAACCTTCCCGCCACCACCACCCCCGTAGTTTTTTGGGGGTTGAAAGGGGATTGACATGGCTGTCACATGTCGCTTCATGCCCCTTTCACCCAATGACCACACCATGTAGCCTAAAGAAATGCAAGGAGTGATTGAAGGTCTTGAAAATGCAAGAAGTGATTAAAGATCTTGAAAAGGTTGAGCAAGAACTCGCCGCTTCAGAGAATAATGGTGCCATTGTTGGATATATAGTATGTCCGATGTAATTAAAAGTCGAGATCAAAGTAACCCGACCCGGTACGATCCGAAGAGTTACACGTTGGTACACGAATCAGGCAAGTTCACATGTAGGTGGATTATTATTTATGAAATAATAATTGTTTTAGACTTGAGGGACTTAATATTAATAAGATTAGTATTAAGGAGTATTATGATATTTAACAAGGGGGCTTAATGTAAGTTATTGTTTTATAAAAGGAGGGTTAAGGAGTAAACCCTAATACACACTTTTATAAAAACAACAAACCCTTGTCTCCTCCTCTTTGTTTCTTGCGGCCGCCACACAAGGAAAAAGGGCCGCCGCCTCTTTTTGCCTTCTTTCGGCCAATAACCACCACAAGCCGCCGCCTTCCTCTTGCAAAGTGTTGCTTCCCGGTTGGTTCGTGCTCGGTGTGAACTTTCTACTGGTTTTCAAAAGGCGAGTTCTTATTTTAAAAAACAATTCATATTTGTACGGTACAGGATAACAAGAGGGTGTATTATATAATGGACTGGTACCAATGAAAACAAATACAATCAGGCGTAATACTACTAGAGCTGAAGTGCGGGCACTAAGCTCCTTGTATACTGAAGTGGTGAGTTTCCACTAATCTCTAATATTCTTATCATATATCCACATGTTGATGTTAACTTCTTTTAACAATATATGCTTTGCAGGGACAAAACACAGATTCACTTTCACAATATTTTGGAGAGGATACTATTCATTGCCCCTTCGAGCAAGGTTTGGTGTTGTTTTGTATTTGTATTATGACAACACTTTCATGTTTTGATTTATGTGATTTATTATCTTTAACAAGTTAAAAACTCAAACAGGCAAAACCTCAAAAAATGCTAATGGTTTGAAAATGGTACAAAGCGTTATTTAATTCATGCAACTTTTTGTATTGGTTAATTTGGAAATTTATATTATTATTGTAATCATATATTTTCATTTTCATATTTTACGCACTAGTTATTTAGGAGCAAACAATTAACTGACATGAAATTATTTAGGAGTATGTTCTATATAAAACCAATCTTATCTGGATAACCACATAAACATTTGTATGTTGTGCTTTAATATGTACATATATTTATGTTGTTAAGTGGTTTTCCAAGTTCTATACAAAAAGTTGGTCTTTGAACAGGCGTCTAACTATCTATGAAAAAATGTGGAAAAAATGACGTGTTTCAAACCGTACTGAAAAGTACTTGTTTTAACCCGTTACCTGACCCTCTTCCACATCATAACCTAAACTTACGATTATATTCTTTGTCAAAGATCTCATGCATTTTTGGGGTTGTATGTGCAGTAATGCAGATTCTAGAAGTGTTTGCTAAAATGTTCAAGAAAGCACGTGATGATAAATAACCTACAAGACTTCAAGGAAGGTGTTGATTTCAATAAAGACACTAAAAATGAACTATGATAAATCTATGTTCATAAACAAACAAGGCGCATGTAGTTAAAATCAACATATGACCTTAATACATTCGGTTATGTGGTAGCAAGAAACCCTTGCAGTTGTTTAACCAGTTTAGCGAATTTGATTTTTATTTCCCGGGAAATGGTATGCATGAAATGTAGTGGTTTGAGATACTTTCACTTACTTTTAATGATTTATTTTATGCTATGAAAGTTAGGCTTTTATAAACATTTACTCTTTCGATGTTTCGATGTGACTGTACATACATAACTTCAAAAATGAAAGATCACTATCAGGCCACACATAATAAGAATACACATAATAAGAATAGCGGCTTTACCTTCAAACACAAAGCAAGCAAAAAAGGTAAATCTTCCATTCAGTAGGTACATACCAAACATTTCTCTTTAAACCATTTCATAAAATTATATAAAAAGCTGGTAAACTAATTTTATAATTCTCTAGCTGGGCTAGATACACATGAAGGTAACCTAATTATGTTTAATATAAGTATTAAAAATAAATTACATTAAATCCATCACGCAAGATGCGCCTAAAAAACATAACTACCCGCGACAACACGCAGACATTCCGACTTATCTATTAGAAGCCTACATAAAACATGCTTAAGTTCGGTTAAGAGATCTATAAGGCTACTAGCTAGTGAAACACTTTCCTTTTGTGTTTTACCCAAAAGGGGTACCCTCATTGTCACAAACATCAACACCATGCCACACGTTTCTTGGTAGATACCTACGAAAATAGAAATAATTTGAACTGAGATGTGGGCCCTCTAATACCCGGATTTGTGCAAAACCAGGACGCCAATCGTCATCACCCGTTAATTTTAGATATAAATAGCATACGGGTAACTCTACACACTTGCTTGTGTGTTCAAACTGGTCTATCGTGCAAGCTTGAAATGGTTTTATTGGTACATCATCAAGGACTTGTGGCTCTAATGGATCAAGCCTTTTCACAGGCTTCGAGTTGAGGCGATGCACCAAGACGTCATTTGAGTTTGAGTCCCCGAACCGTATGCTCACATGGTTGGAAGTGTCTGCACCCTTTGTACAAGTAGTTTGTACCGTTATTGCATACGTGCAATTTCTCTGTGACATGGTGATAAGAAATAGTTGGTTTATTTTAAATAATTTATACAATATTAGTAGTTTAATAAACATAAAAATTAGGAATTTGACATTTACCTTTCCGTTTAGATGAAGAGGAAGAGTGACCCTTGATGCCAATGCCAAATGTTTTGGAAGCATAACATGAATAATAACAATCATGAACACAATGATGGGGCCTCCAAAATTGCCCTTCATTATTTTTTATATATGGTTTTTTTTCTAGTTTTAGGAAAAATGAAATTAAGGTATTATCTAAAGCTCAAAACATAAGGATTATATAAATGAAGATTGCAAATATATAGAATGATGTGAAGGTGGTTCTTCTCATCACTCATTCCTTTCTTCCAAACTCAAATTCTTAAAGCCTCCTTCTTCGGTTACCTTTCCTAATATAAAATTAGAAATTATGATTTAGCTAAAAAGAACTTAATGGTTGTTAATAAAAACTATAGGTAGGTGTTATGGCATCGTGGTTGGCGGGCAGGTTACGGTATTCATCTTCTGATGACGATAATCCTACCCACAAAAAATCCAAGTAGATAGATTTTAAACTATACAATTTTATAATAAATAAATAAATATAGTGCTATGCAAAATAGATTAAAACTACTAATTTTCAACAAAAGCCACACCTTTAAACCAGCACCTCAATTACGCCATGCAATTATTGTTTCTGTCTTTGCTCCTCATCTAAAAGTACATTTGTTAATATACATTTTCATTCTATTCACATGATTAAAATTATTGTTTTCTCATATTGTATTACATTAATTTTTATGTTACATCGTAACACACATTTTATCACTTCATATCAAATTTGTCTATCCCAGAAAGTTCTCGGGATATAATCTAGTTTTATAATAAATAAATAAATAGTTTTATAAATTATTTAAACTTTTACAACTAGTTTTTATCTTATTTTTTCTATGTTTGTATATAAATTTTGTTGAAAGTCGACTCTACGTGCTTAATTGTGACATCCGTCACTTTTATCACTATTATTATATATATATATATATATACATTTTTTTTATTTCGCACCTCCTATCTTGTACGCCACATTTTATCCTCATAATAATAATAATAAAAAAGTTAGTCATTATATTTTATCACCTCTAAACCATAACCAAACTTATACCCAAAACACTAAAGCCTAACCATAACCCAAAAACCTTGTCTTTTTTTTTCGGAACCCAGACCCAACCCGAAGACTGTGGTCAACACCCAGTCACTTTCCATAATTACGAGCCTTGTTTTTGGTAGAATTTTAACTCCCTTTGACCGACTAACATACCCTCATAAATATAATCCATGATTTCAGCTTGAATTAATCATCCTTGACTCGGTTTTGACCGACTTTGGTCAAGACTTCAAAACCTTCCATTTCACCAACCCGAGCCACATAGTATAAATTGAGGTATCCACAACCAACTAAAGGTGCCAAAAAAAAATCATTTCCCTTCTCTCAAATCTTTCTGTCCAAGCTTTAATTCACGATTTCAAGACCCGTTGACTTTTTGTTTGACCGAGCATCATACACGAATTAGTGTTTGGTGATACTCGACAAACGTTGGATTACACTTAATCAATTACACAAGACTTACCACCTTGCTAAAGGTGAGTGTTACTTATCCCCTTTTTTCCGCTTTTACAACTTTTGGGGTGATTCATGCACAAGTATACAAAACTTTCGTATTCATTTACACATACATTTTATTCATTTACAATTCATATACGTGTCTTGTTTATCTTTGTGCTTATGCTTGAACATGAATGTAGCTTACATACAAAATCATACATTTAGACATAACTTATGTTATGGTGCTCTTTACACTCAGACGTAACTTATGTTACGGTGCTCATTTAGATGTAACTTATGTTACGGTGCTCATTTAGACATAACTTTGTGTTATGGTGCTCTTTTAGACTCACACGTGTTGAGGTGCTCATTATCAATTACATTGTACAACTTTACATGTGATTCTTGTCTTGTTTGGTTACTTGCGTGTTTACATAATGCCTTGGTAATGCTAGACACATGAATTGTACTACTTTTTAAACTTATACTATATGTACAAAGCTAAGTAGTACTCACCAACATCATATGTTGACAAAATTATTTTCGTGCATGTTTCAGGATAAGCTGCTTGACGCTTCACATAGGACTTTGGACTTAGATTAAATCAATCAACTATCTTTATCTTGTTGTCTTGTATTTAATTTCACATGTTGTAAAACAATATTCAATAATCATATATTTACATTTTAGTACCATGAGCTTTTGAACAATCGTCACTACGTGGCACCTCGATGATTCCGCCATCGGTTGGGGTGTTACATTAATTATATTAACACTCCGACGTGATTTTTTTTTTTGCAAGTTCAATAATGATGTAAAAGTCATCAAAACCAACCTCACTGTATGTGTGTTTGAACTTGCCATGGAGCGCAAACAATTACCCACTAGTCGTATATAATGGTCCGATAGATAAAGAGACAGATTGCATACTCGTAGACTTCTACCGGCATGGGGGCAAAGGGGAGGGTGTTGTGACTTCTTGTGGTTGGTTGTTGGATTATGGGTGGTTCTTAGATTAAAAAAATATATCAAAAACGCCCTCCCCCATGCCCACCACCCTTGGTTTTGGGGCTTAAAGAGCAAAGACCCACTCTGCTGACATGACAGACACCCGACGCTCCACACCCATTCACCCCACTTACCACACCGTATACTCGTTGCATCTTTATCTTTAATTATCAGCATGGGAGCAAAGTTGTGGGTGAGGTGGCTTTTTGTGTTGGTTTATTGGATTATGGATTTAAACACCCCTTCCACCCTGTGGTTTTTGAGGCTTAAAGGGCAAAGGCCTTCTCTTCTAACATGGCAGTTAAATGACGCTTCACGCACCCTTCATCCCCCAATCATACCATAATCACCATGTAGTCTCTATAGAGTAACAGGTAATAGAGTGAATTGGATCGAATGTGCAATTCTCATTATTCACAGAAGATTATATAATGGTTACAACATTAATACAATGACTTGATTATAGAAGGACTATTGACTGGACTATTGACTATGACTAAATAATTACAAATGCATAAAGTAGCTCTTTAACTGTTGACTATGATTGTGACTATTGACTATTGATTTGTGTTAATACGCCCCGCAAGATGGAGGATCCATTGGATACGCCAATCTTGGAGCGAAAGGAAAGAAACGGTGATCGTGGAAGTGGTTTGGTGAGGACATCAGCTAGTTAGTTGATCCTTTGAGCTAATGTGAATGACCTTTAAGTGACCGGCATTGACTTGTTCACGAGCAAAGTGGTAGTCAAGGGTAACATGTTTCATGCAGGAATGGTACACCGGGTTAGCACAAAGGTATCTGCAATTATCGATAGAATAGGGATAGAAAGCCACGTTAGCCACCTCCTTATCTCTTCCATGTTCCCTCAACCAAGACCGCCGCTAGTCGCTACCTCTAATAAAATGGGGGTTCAATTTTACTTTTTGCGTAAATTAATATGCCAATACAAGTTAACTAATTCAAATATATTTTGTGTTATTGGTTTGCATTTTCTATTTTCAAATCAGATTCTCTACGAGCATATTTCAAATCAGATTCTCTACGAGCATATATTTTCAAACATATTATTTTAATACCTTGTAAATAATATATGATTTTATAAATACACATGACTTTTTTCATGGGAGGCAAGGTTGTAAAAATCGGGACTAGTCGCCGTCTAGTCCCGGATTAATCGTTGATCGGTGGATTAGTGATTAATTTTGCATTAATCACTCCATTAATCGGAAATCGGTCCAAGCCGGCCCAAGTCGGGTAAAATCGTGGCAGTCGGCCCAAGTCATTTTACTTAAAATTAAGTCGCTGATGTTTAAGTTTAGTTTGAATTTTGAACTACTTTTAAGTATTATATTGATATGGATGTGTGTGTATATATAATTAGAAAAATATGCATATAAAATTCCGATCCGATTAATCCCGATTAATCGCTAGTCGACACCTCACCGGCTAACTAGTGCCTAGCGAGTTCTACAACCTTGACGGGAGGTCTCAACGGTTAAGATCTCGTTTATAATAAATTGTTATGCGTGAGTCAGAGGTTTTACCATAATTGACCTTTGAGGGATGTGTTTCCCCTAGAATTGTTAACGGGTCTGGTCCTTAACATTGTATGTGATTGCGGGTGGGGGTGACCTTTTACCGATGCGTGTACCTGGGTGACCAGATTTTATTCGGCGTTTATAAAAAATTACATGATAAGTAACAATTATGAATGCACTTGCCCGATATTTTTTTTATAAACTTGTCGCAAAACATTTTTCATTTTTAACCACAACATTCACTTTCCACTTTGGTCCATTATACTTTTTGTCTTTTACAATATTTTTCATTTAACATTTTAGTCAAACCTTATGAGTTAAGACACTACAACGTGCATGTGTGATTCAACGTTTTTACGTTTAATTTTTAAGTTTTAAAACGACTTTGTCACAACGCACACAAATTCTAAGCCAACTTTATTATTCTTTTATATATTTTACGTTTTAGTTTTTTTTTTTTTTTTTTTTTGAGTGTTAACACATCGTAATAGGCGTGCATAATTTAACATGTTTACATCTACTTTTCATCCGGTTTAAGGGTTCTGATGCAAAACATAGAACCTAAATACTTGTTGGTGTGTTCTTTCAATTTTCAAATTAGATTCAACAAACATTTATCTTTCAAATACATTATTTTAATGCTTGTGTAAACTATAATATATATATATATATATATATATATATATATATATATATATAATGCGTTTTAGAATGATATTTTAATAAACACAAAAGGTAAGATTTTTTTTATTTAATGGATTGGTACAACTCTAAAATAAGGCTAAAGTAGTCTTTCAAAAACTAAATACACTTTAATCTCTTCATGCTAATTACACTTTAATTTGTAGTCCGCGCATCACATCTGCGAAATAAGAGGTGGACCAAACCACTACAATTTGCAAGAAAACGAGTGTTTGTTTTTTAAAGTCCACAACGTAACCCGAAACCATAATCCACCATAACCGAGACCCCCATCATGAACCAACACCCCATGTTGTCACCTGAAACCATAATCCAACATAAGCATATCCCACCATAGCCATAACCCAAAAGCCAAATGACATGGATATTGTTCATTTGGTTTTTATACTGATTTCGTTTTATCACAATCAGACGGTGTTACTTCCAAGAAGGAGCACAGGCCAAGATGAAAATGGAAGTGGAAATTGCATACAGAAAGGCATTAGAAACCTTTATATCTTGGATCGGGGAAGAAGGAGGAGCCAACGGAGGGGGAGGGGAGGAGGAGGAGGAGAGAGGCGGTGAAGGAGGGGATATGAAGAGGAGGAGGGAGGGAGGAGTGAATGAGTTTGGGAAGGAGTAGAAGGAGAAATGAAGAAGAGAGGAAAAAGATAAGGAGGAGACTGATGAGGTGAAGAGAAGTAGAGAAGAAGGAGAGGAGGAGGAGACTGATTAGTAAAAGAAGAGAAGAGGTGAGAAGACTCTGGTTCAAGTTTGCACCAAGAAGAGGATGCACATAGGTTTTTTTAACTGAAGGTCTTCCAAAAAACAAACAAGCTGCAGACCCAAACGTCTGCGCGTGGTATACGCTGCGCAGACAAAAGGTGCCATGAAGAGGTTTTTCCAAAAAAACAAACACCCCTACAACTTTGGTTCTTTAAGTAATAGTTACACTTTTTTCTACTCATTTTAAACCCCCGACATTTGTTCCTAGGTTATTACTTTTTGATAAATAAATAAATAAATCATAAAACAAGTATTTTATTTTCTTTATTTTGACTATACTATTGGTATTGTTTTTTAGTTTAAAAATTGATGTTGGGTATGTTTGCCAATGAACTTTTAAGAGTTTTTAGGAGCTTCAAGCTTTTAAGAAAAAGCTCATACTCAATAAAAAGTCTTGTTTGGTTGAAGGAGCTAGAAACTTTTAGGTTAGAGAAAAAGCTCTATAGTGAAAAGCTACTACTAGCTTTTAAGAAAAAAACTCTACTAACTACAAGCTTTTAATTAGTAAATGACACAAATACCCATTCTATTTTAAAAATAAAATAAAAAACCTTCTTTACAAACTTTTAATTATGTCCATTTTGGTCATTTTATACATTTTATTAAAAGCTCCAGCTACTCTACTAAACACCAAAATATATTTAAAAAGCTTCCAGCTACCAGCTAATTTTGCCAAACATACCCGTTATATGATTAACAATATATAGATGTAAACAATAACTGAACCCTTAACTAAACCCAACAAATAACAGACAAAGGCAAACCGAAATCAACTAAAAACTGAATTAACCAAAAAAACAAATTAAGTTAAAATCGGTTGTCAGTTTTTGTACTCTTAGTTAACCGAAGTTAAGTAAACCGAAGCCGAATCCTTTATATATTAATATATTCTTAGCTTTTATACATTCATTTCATATATTTATACTCGTATTTCATGTAATTCTAAGCAAAAACTTTGGTCAAAGTTAAGTTATGATTATTAATCAAAATTAATTGAACCAAACTCAAAACCAACAATCTCGTAAAATAAACCTAACCAATTAACTGATTGGTTAATAAGATCAATTAACCAATGACTTCGATTTTAACTGAGGTTAATAACTGAACTGAACTGAACCGAACCGAACCGAAACGAACCATAAACACTCTTAAAAATATATGTATTCCTCGCCGCATCGCACAGACACTTCGGACAACCCTTGAAGAAATTGAAGAAGAGATGCTTAGGGGAATTATGCTTAACCATCGACATATCAAGGACCTCAAAATTGGGAGTTCATGTGTTAAGAGGTATAAAGTTACTTTTGTTCTGGCAATTCATGTTTATGTAAAACTAGTTTCTACCCGGGGGGCGTCCCGGGTTGATATTTTTAAATTTTAAGGAGTTTAGAATTGTTGAATAGAATGAAGTTATTAAAAAGATTAAGTTACTATAGTAAGTAAAACAATTGTTATGAATTGAAGTGATTTAAGTTAAATTTACTGGTTAATATAATTGTGAATAATAACTTAATAGTGTGTCTAATAAGATGATTCAAGTCCCAAGTAATGTATTTTAATAGTTTGTCTAATAAGATGACTTCAATGTGATATTATAATGTTATTGTGGGTACATGTAAAAAAAATACAGTTATTCTTTTTATGTAAATATGTATTATGAATTTGGTTTGCATTATGTGCAATCATTATATTAAAGTTATCTGTTAAATGTAGGTAATTGTTGTAAATGTAAATTTTTGTAAATAAATGTAAAATTTAAACTTGTGTAATCAGAATAAAAAAATATATTAAAATAAGTAAAACAGTTAAAATTACATAATAAGTTTACAGATTTGAGAAAATCTCCTTGAAGACGACATTTGTTGTTTCATTTTGTGGTTTTCCGTCTTTGTTAAGTATCAACAATTTAACTCCGTCTTTGCTCTTCACCCTCGACAATGCGACGTATAGTTGTCCATGTGTGAATACGGATTCTCTTAAGTAGAGACCAACTTTGGATAAAGATTGTCCCTGACTTTTATTTATTGTCATTGCAAAACAGACTGAAAACGGGAATTGCCTTCGTTGAAACTTAAAAGGAATCTTGTTGTCTGACGGTATCATGTTTATTCTTGGAATGAAAGTTGTAGTACCGACGTTTCCACCAGCTATAATCTCAGCTTCAATGACTCGTTTTCCAAGCCTCTTTATCTTTAACCTTGTACCATTACATAGGCCTTGTTGTTGGTCAATATTTCTAAGAAGCATTATAGGTAGACCGACTTTGAGAACCAATTTGTGGTTAGGCACACCTGAAATGAAAGAAATGATATAAGAGATAAGTATATTAACCGAATTTTATATTTAAAGAAAAAATGAGTTATAAGAAAAGAACCTGAAAGTTGAATTTGGTTTAGAACATCAGGAGAGTATAATGTTCTTTGGAAATCATTTAAATCCTCTGTTGCACATATACTATCTGAACTAAGATATTCTCTTTCTTCTCCTGGAATCAGTGCAGTCAGCCGATCATTAATTTCATGGACAACCTCATTTTTTGGAGCAAGTATTGCTCTTTCAGAGAAGTATGATTTGTCTTGATATTTGTCTGAAATAGATGGGTAAACAAAGTCGATTAAACTTTGAATTGGATCAGTTGAATCAGAGATCAATAGATCGTTAGGTATCTGAACGGTTGCTTCTCCATCATTTGAACCTCCAAGGGTTCCTTCACCAACTTGTAAAAGCCAATTTGAAAATTCTTCAGTTTGTTGAAGATCTATACTTGGAGCTCCAGTGGTTAGTCTCATGTTTTTTGTTAATGTAAGAATTTTGCAATGTGACCATATGTATGAAGATGTTATAGCCGCATTTACAATGTCTTGCCTACTACCATTTTGCACAACAGGCAGAATCTGGCGGAAATCACCTCCAAAAACAACAACCTTACCACCAAATGGGAGTTCTGAATTTGTACTATCTTTTTTTCTCACTACATCTTTCAATGTGCGATCTAATGCTTCAACTGCATGTTTATGTACCATTGGGGCCTCATCCCAAATAATTAATTTTGTTTTCTTCAACAGATTTGCTTCATCAGTGTTTGGTTTGATACCACAAACTGTATCTTCATGAAGATTTATAGGAATGTGAAATCTAGAATGAGCAGTTCTACCTCTGGACATTAACAAAGATGCAATTCCACTTGAAGCAACGTTTAGTACAATTTGACGTTTACTCCTAATTGCAGAAGCAAGTGTTTTCCACAAGAATGTCTTACCTGTTCCACCATATCCATATACAAAAAACACACCACCTGTTTCGTTTTCAACGGCATTCATTATTTCATCAAAGACCTTATGTTGTTCTTCAGTTAAAGAATTTTTAAGTTTATGGAATTCAGTAAGAACAACGTCTTGATCAAATGACAATTCATCATTTACTAATTGGTTTTCTGCATCAGATAAAACAAAACCGTCTGGATATGGCATGGTGGTAAATCTTTTTAATGAGGAACTATTTCGACGAAGGAAATTCTCAATTTCCATAAGAGTAAGGTTCATTATAAAATCGTCTTGAAATTTTGTTCCTGTACACACGTAATATTCAAAATTTAGTAAACAATATTGTAAAGTAAAACTTGAAGTTAATAAAAATAAGGTATATAATGTGATGTTTTTGAAAGGTACTTTATGTTATTGAAAATTATTGAAATTAAAAAAAAGAAAAAATTAAACGAATACCTGGAAATCTCTTTTGTCGTGTGTGTAAAATATCTTCCGCCATGAAAGTCCAAGTTTTTTCCCATACGAATTCAGGACGTGAAAGGCTTTCAGATATAAGAAGCGTTCCAAATAAGTATCGAAGATAAGATGGAACTCCAGCAAAACTTGCTTCTTTTATTGCTTCGACATACTCTGAATCGTCTTGTAATAGGCCCATTGCATAACATGCATCTCTATAAGTTGGAAGTACCTTTCCATCTACTCTTCTAATATCTTCAAACGATTTTGGACCCTTTACAATGTTCAACAAAATCCGTAGGTAATAAGGCTCACCCAATGAAGGAGGCACCGTGTGTATCCTACCAATTGTTGTAAAATGCGACTTGCGTTCTTCCCAGCATCTTTTATCAAATTTCCATGTAAACTTCGTAGGGAACTGAGCGTATGTCAACTCTCGTGCAATGGAGTTAGTGCTGTTCATTTTCATCCATTGTAAGAAAATGGAAGATGCAACACTTGGTTTGCTTAGAACGTTGTCAAGGTCGTCATTTGCACCGAAAACAATTCTTTGTTTATTTTTAAGATGGAATGGTAGGCGCATGACAGATGGAAATCTATAATGGACTGGAAAAGCGAAAATTCGCCAAGCCGCCTCACATGCTGAAACATATCTGCAATCATAGTATTCCTTGACCTCATTTCTTTGTTTTTGTTGTGTCAAATCTGTGTCGTCATTAGCGAAACCAAGTGATGCTCTATCTGGTCCTTTGCTTATATATTTGAACAAATATTTTATGGACGCAGTTTGGTTGCACCATTCAACATTTATGTGGGCCTGGTACTTTTTTAGGAGTTTTTTGTTATAAGGTACAACATAGCTGTTGTCTAAGTCGATTCCTGATTTTGAAACCGTGTTACCGTCATTTCTTCTTTTGTATAATGGAAATCCGTTTTCATCGATTGTAGTTTCAGTTTGAAAGTCTTTTGGAAAATTCTTTGTGCACTTTCTGTCGATCATACATGGAGATTTTAAATTTGCTCGTCCACATGGGCCATGCATCATGAATTCTGCTACAAGGTCATGAAGATGTGGGTCTTCCAACTTACTTGGAATTTCAGCCGATATAAATGGATCAATGTTTTCAACCGTTGTTACTTTATGATCAACCTTCAAAAATAAGCAGATGTGGGCATGTGGTAATCCGCGCTTTTGGAATTCAACAGTGTAAACAACTATAAATAATCAAAATAACATGATTGTTAGTAAAAAGGATATTTAAGTTATTTAAGGATTGTTAAATAGTTAAACATGTACCTGCATTTATGTCTCCAAACAACCAATTGTCTTTCAAATCTTTAATAATGGCATCAAGTTTAATTTTAAACAGACGACACAAGATATCAGGTCTATCTTGTGGTTGAATGTTTGTATCGTTTAGAAATCTTTTTATCTCTGGCCATTTAGGGTTACAGGTGACTGTTATGAAAAAATCTGGATATCCATAACATTTACAAATTGCCATGGCGTCTAAATAGTTCTGCTGCATGTATCGCGCACCGCCAGTAAATGATGAAGGGAGGATGATTCGTTGCCCAGTTGTACTTAAATCTGTGTTCCCTTCATTTGGTAACTTAATTAAGTTTTCATAGGTGTCACTGCGAAGATGCTTTTGGTTTCGAACTATATAGCTCAGCCTCTCGCTTTCGATCATAGTATAGGCATCCACTAAGAATTGTTGAAACAACCTTCGTGCATTTAATGTAAGGGAAAACCCTTTGTGACGATCTTGAATTTTGTATGCAAAGAACTCTCTCATAGTGCACTTTGGTGGTATTTTTTTAACTGTTGTGATGCCATCTCTATGTGGTATGTCAATCCTGTACCCATCGTCCCCATATGGAAAAAGAAGGGGATACTGTAAACCAAGATATGAAGGATGCAATTCGCTAATACGTTGCAATTCTCCTGATTGACTTTCTACAATGATATCTCTATTATTAGCGACGTCGTTTATATCGCCCACAATCAAAGCCGCCACTTCAGATGAAGTTGGTAAGTTATACAATCTTCCATCTTTTTTCCTTGTTGAAATAAGCCTTAGCCTCAGTGCCACCTCGGGTTTTTCATGGAAGTGATCGCGTACCATTCGGTATGTTTTGACCAGTTCATTTTGTTGATCTAATAAAGATTTTATGTATTGTATCAATTCAAGCTCAAGTTTAGGATCAATTTTAGCGGACTTGCTTGTTGAATCCCTGTATTTTAAAATAAAGAATTGTTAAAACTCATGACATTTATAATATTAACATGTATGTAAATAAAAAAGATTTAAATTTTCTAACCTGAAATGATGTTGTCTATTAGAGATCTCATTTTCTGTATCATAGATATACAGTTGTGAGAATTTTGGTGTAGTACCACTTTTTGGAAGTAAACTGCCAATGGTATGACAATTTTGACCACTTAATCTGTATATGCACGGTGTTTTCCCTTGATTTAGTTTATTATCAACTTTACCTCCCATTGACGTAAAAGAAAACATTGAGTTGAATCGTCTAATGTTTAATAAAAAGTAGTTGCTTTTAGAATCCAACCCTTGGAATAAAGCTTGATACTCTCTATTTGCATCTTTCAAATCTGGAAGTTCAACTTTTCCGTAACCACAACATAAAGAATAGGTTAACACGCCCATTGTTTCACGATTCTTGGTTCCCTCTTGTTTCCACAATTTAGCATTACACATTTCACATGTTAGACATTGATCTCCATGATCCATGTATTCTGTTAAATTATAATATAAAAAAAAATTAACTTGTTTAATTAATAAAAATGTTAAGGGAATATTAAAATCTTTTAACACTTACCAGGGGAAAGTCCTTTTGCCAGAAGTTGAAGATTTTGGTCATTAGTCATTCCTTCATTAACATTTAATACGTAAGACATTTATATATAAAAAAGTTATAAATTGTGTAAAGCCATAAAATACTTACCAACATTGACGTTCATTGATGATTGTGTTAACACTTTATTTCTTCTTTTATTATCTAGGATTGTTTTCCTCGCTCTTCGTCTTTCTGCTGCCTCGTTAACTTCAACAATATTTATATTGTAATTAAAAAAAAACAATTAGTAATAAAAAAAAATATTTAAAACTGTAATGTAATAGAAGAAATATGAATATTTGTTAATTGAACAGTAGAGTTAACTTACCTTCATTAACATGTTGGGATGAATTTGTAGCAATGATCCGTTGAAGAGTTGAAGGTATTATAGATGGAGTAGTTCTTTGTAGTAACATATTTGATATTCGTCTTCTCTTTTTGTTATCAATAATTATTTTTCGAATTCGACGCCTTTCAGCAGCGGCTGCAACAATTCGACGTCTTTCAGCAGCGGTTTGAACTATATTTTTTGTCAAAACAAAATATTAATTATTAGTTAAATGTTTTTTTTAAATAATAAATAACAAATTGTCATACCTCTTTGCGAATTTGAAGTTACATTAGTTTGAATTATGTTAGCAGAGGATACTCTCTTTCTTTTAGCCATATCCTGTAATGTAAAATAGGAACTTAAGTGATAGTCAATGTTTGTTCCAATGGTAATTTGTATTATAAAGAATGGTGTTATAGTAACATAGACTTATTGCGACTAACCTGTTGAAGCGATTTCTTGTTATTCATGAGAGGAGACGGAAGTTGTTTGATGAAATCCATTTGACATATTATTTTCATGTGAATCAAAAAAAATATATTATTAAGAATAGTATTTCATAATTGGGAAACATTATTTATGGAAGATGGAAAAAAATTTGTACGTAATAAAAAAACTGTGATTTCATGTTTTTAATCCAATAATATTTAAATTTTCGATTTATATAATATTTATTTAATGCTTTTTTTAAGAAGTATATTTTATAATACATTATAATTTATTTTTTCAAATAGATAAGGTTGTTACATGTGCGATGAAGTTTTGGTGTAATGTATTTTTTTTTAACAAATTAAAATGTTCATAGCATTCTCAATCATTTTTTTTTAAATAAAATTTATTTGAAAGATAATTAAATTTTATTATTGACGGCAAGTGATTGTAAATAAAGTGGATTCTAACATTGACTACCAATTCGAAAAATTTATTACAGAACGAAATATTTATATTATAATAATTGTTTTTATAATAAGATAAAGTAATTGATAGAAACATGGTTGAATGAATTGTTTATTGTCAACCAAATAAGTGCGAACTTCTTTATGTAAAAATATTTTATTAAAAGACTATGGATGGTTAAAATTGTAGCTTAATAAGAAGTAGATGAGAAAAAGTGATGAAGAATTTATAAAAATGAAATCATATAAAAACATAAAATTTATTTGAAAGATAATTAAATTTTATTATTGATGGCAAGTAATTGTAAATAAAGTGGATTCTAACATTGACTACCAATTCGAAAAATTTATTACAGTACGAAATATTTATATTATAATAATTGTTTTTATAATAAGATAAAGTAATTGATAGAAACATGGTTGAATGAATTGTTTATTGTCAACCAAATAAGTGCGAACTTCTTTATGTAAAAATATTTTATTAAAAGACTATGGATGGTTGAAATTGTAGCTTAATAAGAAGTAGATGAGAAAAAGTGATGAAGAATTTATAAAAATTGAAATCATATAAAAACATGCTTTGTTTGACTTTTAGGTAAAAGTAGTAAAAGTTTTTTAAGTTCATGTAAAATAAAAATTACTAAACAATCAGTGCAAAGTTATTCAAAAATCAATTCCCGTCAATTGTTAGGATTATTGATACATTAATATTATAAGTTTATGGATACAAATTAGTTTCTTTTAATTCCCGTCAAAAATCAGTTTCTTGTTAATGGTATATGGATACAAATTAAAAGCAATTTATAATTTTTCTTGTTAATGGTATATGGAAAGTTTGTGACAAACGAAACAGAACCATGAAAACCGCTTTACTATAGGTTTTATAGATGGGACAAACGAAACCGAATACTAAAGCATAGTGCATATCAATAACTTAGATTATCAGAAGCAATTAAAGACCATGAGATTCCTAAAAATCACAACAACCTTGATACACAGCTAAAAATTATAAACCTGACATGTAATCCAAAAGAGAAAAATCACATGATTTAAAAACCGGAAAACGTGCAGAACCATAAGAAGTCAACAACAAATCCATAAAACATTGCTTCATCGTTAAAAAAAAAAGTATTCATAATGGACTACATTTCTATTTAACTTTCATTGGTTTGTCCCGCCGCATAGCGCGGGGTTACTTCTAGTAATGGAACAATATTTGTAAACATAGAGCTGTTAAACTTTCTACTGATCCATTAATGTTATAAGTTTACAACTTACGAATACACCATACTTGAAACAGAAGGTTCATAACATCAATTATTTTGTTTTATGCATGTATTGATTTTAAATATTAAATTATGTAAATACAATAAATCAAAATCATTAGTATTCGATTGCTTAAAGGTGTTGAGAAATTAATCATTCAATAAGAAATTTCAAACTAAATTATCATAACATATGAAATTGTAAAAATCGTAAACAATTTTAATCATAAAGACAATTTGTAAAAAGCTAACAAAGTATTACTATTTTTAATTAAAAAGTATTCATAATACCTGAAGAATTTCTGGAGTCTTGCAGGTGGAACTTTTCAACTTTTGTGCTTTATGAAGTTAAGGTTAGGCCTTTATTTATATTGATAGTAGGCGTAAAGAATAGATTGTATTTAAATTTAAATTTAAATTTAGTACATATCTATTAAAATTAGTATAATATCTCTTTTGATTTTAATAAGTGATAAATATGAACAATCTTGGAAAAAACTTTCCATATTTTAAACCCAATTATGTAAATCTTTATATCATCGGCCCAATTTTTAATAACTTGGCCACAAAGATAAATGAATATCACAATTTTGTAATTAATGATTCCAAATTCATTATTTTAAAAAACACAGATAACCTTTTTTTATTTTAAAACATTATGCATATTTTAATTTAATAATGGGAACAACCAAATTTATTAGCTGTTTGAATTACTTGGGCCATAGTAATTGTAAAAATAGCCATTAAAATGAAAACAAAATAAAATGTAGGCTTTTAAAAATATTACCACTTTTTTAATAGCCGGTGATCATTATTAGATCAGATTTTTATTAACTTGGGCTAATTAACACAATCATATGTTTTTCATAAGTTGGGCTAATGAACGCAATCATATCTTCATTTGGGCTAAACAACAACCATTGTGCGTTTACGTTTTAGTGGGTTGATTCGGGCTGTGTTATATCACGAAAATGTCAATAAAAATATAGGTGTAACATTCGCAAATTTCTAATAAATTTGGAATAACATTTAGGGAAAAAATTGTAATACCCGAATTTTAATTTGGTAAAATAGTTAAATTGTTTTAAGTGTCAAAACTAATAACTAATTTTGCTGCATTGAAAATTGAATGCATAACTAAAACGTAAAGCTCAAACCAATAAAAAAAAAGGAACTAAATAGAAAGTTGTTAAGTTTTGATGTTAAATGGATTTGTTTTATAAACTCAACGGTTTATGAAACAAACAAAGTCAACATGCCAACCTTATGTATTATTTTCCTACACTACTCAAATCGGGTTCAACATGTTTCAACAAGTTTTTATTAGTAATAATTATGAACATTTATATATTGAAACAACATTTTTTTTATTGATACTTATGTTTGTTTGAAATTGTTTTTATGTCATCATAAATTCCATTTATTAACCTTGATCATTTGAAATATATATATATAGACACACATGGGGGCATTATATTGGAAAAAAAAAATCATTTGTTCACTATATTCGGATTTCACCAATTTCTATTTGCATCTATAATTCTTCTTTGAGTTCCCAAATTTCTGACCAAGATTAGTAGTTATCCTACGCGTTTAAGGTCCAAGCATAAGCCATTAGTTCTTGTTTTCTGACGAATTTGGAAGCTTAATCTTGGGTTCTATTTCGGTTTTATTTCTACAAATTGGATTAGCTACGTTGTGAGTTTTTCCGATTATTTTTGCATGATACATTATTCATATTTATAGATCAATAGCCCTCTATTTAGTTTGTTAATTATAGTGTCTAAGGGTTTCAATTGGATAATCTATGGTTTAGGGTGTTCTAGATTATTTGGGGATTTTGATTTAAAAGTTTATAGAACTTTATAAATTCATAACTCACTCATTTCTTATACAAAAATTATGAAACTTGGTAGACTTGCTCCTATAACTGATTATAAGTTTTAGAAATTATTTCGGAATTTATTGAGGTTGTTTAGTATTTTTAATTATTTTTATGATGCTTTAATCATGTTTAATTCATATAAAATCGTATTAAATGTATTTTAACACAAAAATTGGTAGAAACATATTTCATTATGTTAGAATAATTTTCATGTCATTTTTCCTCTATTTTGGTACGGTTATATGTGTAATCTCATTTTATTTGTTAAATTAGTTTTAAAACAAATAATATTCATGTTAAATAGGTTTTTGTCACAAAACTCTATAAAACTTATTGTGAGCCTTTTTAATTAAGTAGATTGAGTTTTCATAGAAACTTTTACCTTTAAGAGTGTTTTGTGTTTTATTTTGATTTTATGTGGTTTTAATGATATTTAAATCATATAACATTGAAATTTAATTATTTTAATATGAAAATTTGTCATAAATTATTTCTAATCATTAAGAACTGAAATAAAAATTATTGGCTCAGAAAACATTTATTTGTATTGATTTTCCTATTTTTAATCATTTAAACATGATTTAATACCATTAAATCAGTTTTAAATATAAATAAGTTTATAAAAATTATGGGAAAATTATTTTCATTACTTTACATCAGAAAGTATCCATTTTCTATGAAAATAGTATTTTTGGATTGTGTCTTGTATTATTAGTCTTATTATGTTTAATTAGACATAATAAAACATTTATTTATTTGTACAATTTAAACATCTATTTTATAAATATTATTTTTTATAAAATAGAAATACTCTTATGGTTGAATGTCTTTATTAGCATTTGTTGGATCGATGTGTAACTCCTAGCCAATTATTTCAATATTTATTACTGTTTACAATAATTAATTTAAGTAATTAACTATATTATTTTGTCTTAATTAGTCAAAACATATGTTTACCTAAATATTCAATTGAGAATAGTTATATTACCTAAACAGCATTTACAAACTTTTATATATTATTTTTGACGTACAACTTTTACATTAACGCGATTTATCATAAAAACTTTAATTCCCCAAATCGACTTAGCAAACCCTAATGCCTTAGACCCTAGATACTTTAGACTCTTAGACATTTCCTTATTAGTATTCTTATACATTATAGGTTGAATTCCTCGGAATTCCCACTACTTAGCTCACGATCGCTTAAGTTGGATTTTGATCACTTTCGCAAACTGTGAGTATATCTTTCCCCTTTTTACTATTTTACATTTCGGGGTGACTCATGTACTTACTATCAAGTTTATATTTTCTTTTACTAAAATAGCAATTCTTATGTGTGTTTGCTTGTGTTATTTTGTGTATCTATGACCTGTCAAATCATTAACCGCTGGGCGGCCTGACATTTCAATGAATAGTACTATGGTATATACCCTTGTGACTCTGTTGAGAGTCCTCGTCATTGCTATGTATTTCATTACTACTAGCGCATACTATATATATCTGCTTTCTTCTCTTAGGGTTGATTTGACCCGGATACCACTTATTACATAATTGCAAATGGTACCGCACATGAATTGCTAAACACTTTTCTACTATATATATTTAAACAGGGTATGCTCACCAATACAATTTTTGTATTGACCAAATTATTTTGTACATGTTTCAGGTTGTTTTGAGATGCATCATTTAAGCTTTCGGATTTATATTTAGATTTTGATTCATTGTATTTCAATTTAGTTGACAGTTAGAATCGTTGTATTTCATTTCAATGTAATAAATTATTTAATCAATGTATGCAAATTTACACTTTAGTCTATGAGCTATTGAACAATCGTCACTACGTGACACCTCGATGTTTCCGGCATCGATTGGGGTGTTACAGATTGGTATCAGAGCCATGGTTATAGGGAATTAGGTTATTAGAATGCCTTTTAGCCTAGACTATAACTAAGCTTACTTTCACGAGTCCTCTCGTTTATATTTCTCTTATTTCCTATTATTTTCTTTCAAGATATTTTCGTTACGATTATTTCTCGTTATTCTTTCGATATTTTGTTTGGCGAAGAAGACGCTCGTATTTCACAAACGAAATGATATCACCAAGTTAGGAGTGACATCCATACCTTGGTGATTAGTTTTACTCCTCTATATGTTATTTATCTTAGGAATATGCCTTTGAGATAGGAGTGACATCCACACCTCAAAGAGTATTTCCTTCAAAAAGAAACTTAACCACTAAGCTGGGAGTGATATCCTTAACTTAGTGATTGGTTTCATTCCACAATTGTTTTCAATTTCGAAACACATCTTTGAGTTAGGAGTGAAATCCACATCTCAAGGATCTATTTCTACAACTCGTTGATTATGAATTTTCTTAAATATTGGTAATCTATTACATACGTTAAATTTATCATTCACGTCATTTTACATCCTGTCTTTTAAAACACATTCGATATACACATACTTCATGAAATGGTTTCATTTTGCATTTTTACAAACTTGTATTGCATATTTTAAAGACCAAATGTAAATCTTTTGTTTTCATATGACGTATCCAATATATATTTTCGGGAGAAATTTACAACTAATAATATACCTTATAACATTTTTTTAAAACTCGACTTTTCATAAACACATGAAAATGTGTAATTACGAAGATTTTGCAAAATGAACCTGTTTTGAATCTAAAACACACTTCGATTTCTAAAAATTTATTCTCATGCATCACTACTATTCTTTCAACAATATCACAAAGTCGAGTAAACTGCGAAAATTTACCTTTTACACTTATACTTTTTCAGTTGCAAAACTTTTGGTTTAACAAAACAATGGACATATCTTTTTATCAGAATATTGCTAAATGCCTTTTATAGTATAACGCATATATATAAAATTACTAGATTTTAACTCGCATGGCCAGTAGACTATACGTATGTTCTGTCCACTCTCAATTGTGGTAAATATCATTATCTTATTCTTACATCATTTTATTTTGTTATATTCGCGTACTATCTTATTTATGATTATTCTTGTATTATTATTTTATTGGTGGCTATCCCCACGCGTTATTTACAATTATTCTCGCACTAATTATTAGTAGTCATTCTTACAACACTGGTTTTGAGCATTAATTTAACTCGTTTACTTTCATTCTTGGAAAATTGTGCGATTTACTTGATTTATATTATACCATTCTTTCATTCGAAGTTTTATGCTATACTTATGTACTTGACGCACATTTGGTATGCATTTTTTTTCCTGTTTTTGAGCAAAACCCTGTTATACTTTACATTATTTTGTTCATCATCATGGCCAATGAACATACTAGTTGATAACTCATATGAGATCTAAGCCAGTGCCCATGTACGACTCGGATTATAGTATTTCTTTAATCCGAGGGGAACGGTGTAAATCTCAAAGTTCATCAATATGGGTGTTTAAAGTCAATGATGTGAACAGAAGTTACCGGTTAAGGGTGAACCCGAAAGGGAAGAACATCTAACCATGTCTATTACTTACATGTTATTCTCATTTCGGTTAAAGGGAGAACCCGAAAGGGAAGGACCTCTAACCATGTCATGATTGAACATTATTTCATTACAGTGGCTATTACATATTGATTGCACGCATTTGTTTCTGGTATTACTTAGGATAGGGTTATGGAAAAGCATAACACTCAAGTGTAAGGTAAATCGATGATTACGGTCCGGAACGCAATCATGGGTTTACAGGTACATGAGGGTGGTGTGTAATTCTAATTAGGCTGTTGGTAGACAATCAGTACGAATCCAAAGTATCGGGAGTGTGGTGGGTCAGCTGCGGTACACCCTATATATAAGCATAAACGATACTGCGGGAACGAACTAGGAGTTTGACCAAGAACCTACCCATTACTTTATAGTTACCTCTTCATTAGATAGTTGACTAATAGCTAACATTTTCTATAAGAGAATTCTTACACGAGTTTCAATCCGTCTTCCTAGAGTTTTTCTCTTGACCACCCACACAGAAAACACGAACCTTGTATACTCTTACACACTCGATTACTTGGATACTTGCTGCACTCTAACCAACATTTAGTCAGAAACCTTTCTAAAGTAGGGGAGACTGCTTCATTAGTACGTCTGCTCTCACCCGTTACACATTCCCAAAACTTTTCTCATTTAAACTCTTAACTTTCTAACTTTGGGTTAACTGTCAAGGATTTTGGAACTCTTACTTCGAATATTAGACAACTACTTTAAATTTTGTCAAACCATGATTGATGCATTTTTTTTAAAAGCCACTTGGCTTTTGCAACGTTTTTTTGTTTCATAGAAACCTCGACTTGGAAGGAATTTCGGGACGAAATTTTCTAAAGTAGGGGAGACTGTAACATTCGCAAATTTCTAATAAATTTGGAATAACATTTAGGGAAAAAATTGTAATACCCGAATTTTAATTTGGTAAAATAGTTAAATTATTTTAAGTGTCAAAACTAATAACTAATTGTGCTACATTGAAAATTGAATGCATAACTAAAACGTAAAGCTCAAACCAATAAAAAAAAAAGAACTAAATAGAAAGTTGTTAAGTTTTGATGTTAAATGGATTTGTTTTATAAACTCAACGGTTTATGAAACAAACAAAGTCAACATGCCAACCTTATGTATTATTTTCCTACACTACTCAAATCGGGTTCAACATGTTTCAACAAGTTTTTATTAGTAATAATTATGAACATTTATATATTGAAACAACATTTTTTTTATTGATACTTATGTTTGTTTGAAATTGTTTTTATGTCACCATAAATTCCATTTATTAACCTTGATCATTTGAAATATATATATAGACACACATGGGGGCATTATATTGGAAAAAAAAATCATTTGTTCACTATATTCCTGTCGCGGATTTCACCAATTTCTATTTGCATCTATAATTCTTCTTTGAGTTCCCAAATTTCTGAACAAGATTAGTAGTTATCCTACGCGTTTAAGGTCCAAGCATAAGCCATTAGTTCTTGTTTTCTGACGAATTTGGAAGCTTAATCTTGGGTTCTATTTCGGTTTTATTTCTACAAATTGGATTAGCTACGTTGTGAGTTTTTCCGATTATTTTTGCATGATACATTATTCATATTTATAGATCAATAGCCCTCTATTTAGTTTGTTAATTATAGTGTCTAAGGGTTTCAATTGGATAATCTATGGTTTAGGGTGTTCTAGATTATTTGGGGATTTTGATTTAAAAGTTTATAGAACTTTATAAATTCATAACTCACTCATTTCTTATACAAAAATTATGAAACTTGGTAGACTTGCTCCTATAACTGAGTAGAAGTTTTAGAAATTATTTCGGAATTTATTGAGGTTGTTTAGTATTTTTAATTATTTTTATGATGCTTTAATCATGTTTAATTCATATAAAATCGTATTAAATGTATTTTAACACAAAAATTGGTAGAAACATATTTCATTATGTTAGAATAATTTTCATGTCATTTTTCCTCTATTTTGACACGGTTATATGTGTAATCTCATTTTATTTGTTAAATTAGTTTTAAAACAAATAATATTCATGTTAAATAGGTTTTTGTCACAAAACTCTATAAAACTTATTGTGAGCCTTTTTAATTAAGTAGATTGAGTTTTCATAGAAACTTTTACCTTTAAGAGTGTTTTGTGTTTTTATTTTGATTTTATGTGGTTTTAATGATATTTAAATCATATAAAATTGAAATTTAATTATTTTAATATGAAAATTTGTCATAAATTATTTCTAATCATTAAGAACTGAAATAAAAATTATTGGCTCAGAAAACATTTATTTGTATTGATTTTCCTATTTTTAATCATTTAAACATGATTTAATACCATTAAATCAGTTTTAAATATAAATAAGTTTATAAAAATTATGGAAAAATTATTTTCATTACTTTACATCAGAAAGTATCCATTTTCTATGAAAATAGTATTTTTGGATTGTGTCTTGTATTATTAGTCTTATTATGTTTAATTAGACATAATAAAACATTTATTTATTTGTACAATTTAAACCGCTAGAGTTCCAGGTTGGGGACAAGGTACTTCTGAAAGTTTCACCATGGAAGGGCGTCATACGCTTTGGAAAGCGTGGCAAGCTTAACCCTCGTTACGTCGGACCGTTCGCAATCCTGGAACGGATTGGGCCGGTGGCGTACAGACTTGATTTACCGACGGAGCTCGGTAATGTTCACAACGTCTTCCATGTGTCTAACTTAAGGAAGTGTTTGGCTGATGAATCTCTTGTTGTGCCACTGGAAGAGATCAAGGTTGATGATCGTCTTCGCATTGTGGAGGAACCTGTGGAGATTCTGGATTACAAGATTCGTAGCCTTCGGCGGAGTAAAATCCGCATCGTTAAAGTTCGTTGGAACTCGGATCGTGGACCGGAGTTCACGTGGGAACGAGAGGACCAGATGAAGGCTAAGCACCCTCATCTATTTCCGAAGCGCGCGTTCGAGTCCAGGCATGTTACTGCTGAAGCAGAGTGAATCTCGGGGCGAGATTCCCTTTCAACGTGGGGATGATGTGACAACCGGTAACCTTTCTTTTCGTTTTCTTCCTTTTCGTCTGTTTCATTTTTGGGCTTCGTGCAATTTTCGGGACGAAAATTCTTTCAACATGGGGATGATGTGACACCCGGCATGTTCGGCTTAAACATAATAGTAACATCTAAGTCTACCTTAGCGAGAAACGTTTATAAACAAACTTAACTGGGTCAGTTGAGTCGGGTCAAATTAGGATTGTCCAGGGTCAATGATCTGGAGGATCATTGGGAGTCGTTTTGGGAATACATTAGTACCGGGTTCCGTCGTTGGTGACATTACATGAACTAATTAAGTATATGTGTAGATTATGGGTCGTGTGGTGAATTGTATGCTTATACTTGCTTAAATGATGTACAAATGATTATACGTGCCTAAACATGCTAAGTATAGACTATGGATGCATGCTTATGTGTTAAGATGTGTTAGAATGCGTTAAACACGACAAACTGGAAAAAGGTTAACATGTGTTAAAAGTGCTGTTAACATGTGTTAAAAAGTGCTGATGACCTGAATGTGGAAATAATGGGCGAATGTGGAAATGGGACTTGAGAAATGGGCGAATGTGGAAACAAAGTGGGCGAATGTGGAAAGATTTCCACATTCGACCATTACAAATGGGCGAATGTGGAAAAGTTCCACATTCGACCACATAAAATGGGCGAACCTGGACTGGGTATAAATACCATCCTTAGCCATTTTTCACCATTTCACAAACCCTAAACGCCTCCAAACACTCTCTATCAGCTATTATCATTGGGGAAGGAGTTTTTGAGCTTGTTTTTCATAACCTAACTCTCTAAATCATTACAAGTGAAGATCTAAGGTGTGTTCTTCATTACAAATCCTTTTTAAACAATTTTGACTTGTTTTAATCTAAACCCCAAGGGTCCAGATCTGATATCAACCTATTTTATGAATAAAAACCTTTCCTAACCAAAACCTATTCATAAACAATGAGTTTTTATGCAAATAAACATGTGTTAGTATGATATTATGCATTGTTGATGATTACTTGTTGTATAGATGATATGACAACAACCTAGGGCTGTTATTAATGATGGGTTATGATTGAAACATGTTACCTTTGATTGTTGATGGTGTTTTGGCGATTAAAGGGGTTTTTAGTTAGATTTAGGGTTCGTTTTTGGATGATTATGATAAGGTTATGATAAGGGTTTCTTGTTCATGATGATTCGAGTATGATGGACGGATTATTGATCGATTTCAGAAGGTTTCCTAATTGGGTAATATTTTCATGCATGGTGATGTGACATCTCCATAATTTACTATTTTAGGAAACTTGTAAAACGGATAGATTTTGGGTAAAATTGGTAGGGTTTCGTAGGAATATATTAATGATGCTTGACTGCTGTAAC
Organism: Ambrosia x helenae; assembly: GCA_030844895.1. Lineage (NCBI taxonomy): Eukaryota > Viridiplantae > Streptophyta > Magnoliopsida > Asterales > Asteraceae > Ambrosia > Ambrosia x helenae. Next base: position 13,181,209 of record CM061230.1, on the reverse strand, counting down.
TCGTGATGTTTCGTGATGTTTTCGGATGTTTTTCGACGCGTTTTTGGAAAAATCTGACATCAGGGGCGAACCTGGAATACCTTCGACCAGTCGAACGGTCGAAGGTGGGTTCCAGGGGGCGAACCTGGAAACTAAAAGGGGCGAATGAACTAAAAGGGGCGAAGGTGGGAAGAAAAGGGGCGAAGGTGGAGGTTCAAAGCCACATTCGACCAATTAAGGCCACCTTCGACCTCCCAGGACTACGTTCGACCCTACGTTAACAAAAATGAGATTTTTGATACAAACTAAGTGTTTTATGCTTGAACCTTGCGTGTAATCTATGTGTACTTGATTAGTTAGGGTAATGGGTCACCAACGGGATGTCGGGTCGGTCTAGTGTGTCGGTTAAACATTTAAACACGTTTTAAAAACATACTTGGTTATGATCTGGACAATCGGGGACTAGATAACCTTATGGTTATTAGTCGGAACACTTATGTGAACATTTTGATAGATCTCCGGTAGAGGGATCATCAAGGGCTAAACATCTTTTACTTACATTTGAGGAACGCTATCTAAGGTGAGTTCACGGCCCCACTTTTACTGCTTTAACTTTTGGGGGAGAAAACATGCGCTAAACGGTTTTGGTAACATATGTCATACTATGGTTTCAACTTTATATTGCTATACGATCTTTTGGAAAGTCCCGGGGGAAACCATGAATGTGCGGGTTTGCACAACGGGGGAAATGTGGATAGATCTATTGGGCGTGACCTGCCCCACTCGTCGGCTTGGAGGGCCGGGCGGGTGCATATTGTCTCGAACAGGAACATTATCGTGCTGAACATTACGGGCTGCTAAACATGCTAAACATTGCTAAACGTGTCCAGTAATGGTTTCCAATCGTAGTAGTAATAAAAACATACGCCTAGCTAGCGTACTTGGTAGCATTGATATAGTATGGACATGGTAACATTTGGTAACTCTTTTTGAACAAACCTGTGAACTCACCAGCATTATATGTTGACGTCTTTTGGCATGTTTTTCTCAGGTCGCTAAGGTAGCTACAACGGGAACTAGGCGCACAAGTCTGCACGGGCGTCTAGAGTTAGGAGCATGGTCTTGTTAAACATTAAACTATGTCTTTTGGGTTGTAAACATTTAAAGCTTCCGCTACTGTTTATGCTTTTATAATTATATCTTTTGGGGTATTGTGTTATGCATATAGTGTTGTTTATTGTGACCGTTGACTTGAATCCTGGTTTGTCATGCGCCTCGCGGTAAAACCCCGCAAGTGGAATTTGAGGGTGTGACAAATTGAGAATAGTTATATTACCTAAACAGCATTTACAAACTTTTATATATTATTTTTGACGTACAACTTTTACATTAACGCGATTTATCATAAAAACTTTAATTCCCCAAATCGACTTAGAAAACCCTAATGCCTTAGACCCTAGATACTTTAGACTCTTAGACATTTCCTTATTAGTATTCTTATACATTATAGGTTGAATTCCTCGGAATTCCCATTACTTAGCTCACGATCGCTTAAGTTGGATTTTGATCACTTTCGCAAACTGTGAGTATATCTTTCCCCTTTTTACTATTTTACATTTCGGGGTGACTCATGTACTTACTATCAAGTTTATATTTTCTTTTACTAAAATAGCAATTCTTATGTGTGTTTGCTTGTGTTATTTTGTGTATCTATGACCTGTCAAATCATTAACCGCTGGGCGGCCTGACATTTCAATGAATAGTACTATGGTATATACCCTTGTGACTCTGTTGAGAGTCCTCGTCATTGCTATGTATTTCATTACTACTAGCGCATACTATATATATCTGCTTTCTTCTCTTAGGGTTGATTTGACCCAGATACCACTTATTACATAATTGCAAATGGTACCGCACATGAATTGCTAAACACCTGTCTACTATATATATTTAAACAGGGTATGCTCACCAATACAATTTTTGTATTGACCAAATTATTTTGTACATGTTTCAGGTTGTTTTGAGATGCATCCTTTAAGCTTTCGGATTTATATTTAGATTTAGATTCATTGTATTTCAATTTAGTTGACAGTTAGAATCGTTGTATTTCATTTCAATGTAAGAAATTATTTAATCAATGTATGCAAATTTACACTTTAGTCCATGAGCTATTGAACAATCGTCACTACGTGACACCTCGATGTTTTCGGCATCGGTTGGGGTGTTACAATAGGTAAGAGGGATACAGGTCAATCTGGTTAAAGGTCATCCAACGTGATCTCTTGTAGTATTGATATTGTTTCTGTTGCTTAAAGGGTATGCTGCAAATGGAGACTGCAAGAAGGCCAAGATACAGAAGCCGAAATCCATGAAGGCGGAGTCATGCACTATAAAGTGTGTAACCACGTGTATAAGAGGCGGCGATGGCTCGCCTGGCGAAGGGCCGTTTAATGTAAGGAGACCGTTGGTTGCGTTCAAGCAGGGTTTAGGAGTCGGCATTATTGTTTGGTTGAGTGTTCGGATATATGTAACTTGATTCGGGATGGAGATGATTGGCCTGGAAATTAATTGGTATGCAATTGTTTATATGGTTTATTGAATTGGATATATTGTTTTAACAGTTTTGAAATTTTTATGATCAGTTCAACAATGTTTATAGAGATTTGTTGAGTTTTATGATAAATTGAACGGTTATAGGTATTAAATCGTTGCGATTTTTGTGATGAATTGTCACATGATGCTAGTGAAATGGTAACATAACCGTTCAATTGTGGGTTGGTTATAGGGTTTTTAGTTTTGGGCTAGAATAGGATATTTGGTAATCGTAATAATCTTAACAGAGAAGGAACTCACTGAAATATTAAATGACTTTGATAATGAAACCATATTTCTCACCAATTAGCTTTTCAAACTCTTTAGGATACTCTGGTGGAACTTGTCCATTGTTTATAAACTGAAAATCAATAAAAATTTATAAGAATTTGTTACTTTATTGTTAATATTTAAAAAATATAATTTCAAACTATTGTTTATAATATTACCTGTTCTTCTTCTTGAACTAATTGTTGTGCAGTTTTTCCAAATATTTTTTTAGCATCAGAGTCAAAAAGAGTTAAAGTTGTTGTTGAAGAACAATCTTTCACTTTAAGCAAAATCCTGAACCTATATAAAACGTAAAACAAAAGTTTAATTATTTAACATATTGTATGTCTTAATAATTATTTAATATGCGATTACCTAATAACTTCATGAACTTCCAATCCAGGACAGGATTTGCCTGTGCATTCCCATACTTCTCTTATAGCTTCGACACCATCATCTCTTTCATATGATTGGAATTTTTTTTCCACTTTGCTTTTACAATAGTTACATCCTCTGTAGTACCATAGCATTTCGTTTGATATTTCAGTAATAGTACCCACAAGGATAACTTCCTTTGCCTATTATTTTCATAAAAAAATATATTAATTATTTAATTTATAAAGTTGTATACGAATACATTATTTGAAAAATAAAAATTAAAACTTACCATTGACATTGAAGAAATATATCGAGCAAGTATAAAACCACACTTATGAAGAAACTTTTCTTCCATACTTGATATGACCAGTGAACCAGAAATTGTATTCGATGAATCTGAAGATTCATTACCAAGAAAATTCTCAAAATACCTACAAATATTTAATGAAATAATTTATTTAGAAATTATAAACAAATATTGTAACAATTTATAGTAAAAATTGTATGTTTTAAAATATTCGTTACTGTTTTCTGAAAGATATCATCTCTTCAACATCAGCGTTTAGGAAAATTCTTGCAGCTTCATAGTTGTTAGTCAGGCCCATTTTACCTATTGGATATTACATGGACAATTATATTAGTAAACATGTTATGTAATATCAAATTTTATAAAAAGTAAATTGTATACCTTGATACTTATTCACTGCTCCAAATTGGACAATAATAAAAACCTGTTTGTCTCTGTTTTTGTCATTCATGAAGTTAGACAATGCAACAGCATTGTGTTCCCATAAGTTTGCATGTATCTCAACCCCACTGTTAAAATAACATAATGTTAACAATTTCATTGTATAATAAATGTAATTGATAAATAATAATTTATAACAATCACTAACTCAAGATCGCGGAGTTTGAAGTTAATTTTTGGCGTGTCGACTCCGTTTCTTTTTGTTACCATACCCAAATCGTTACAAACTTGCACATATCCAATAAAATCTGTAAACAATTTAAGATTTATAATTATATGTTTTATTTCTCAAATAAAATCTTCAATAATATAATAAATACAATTACCTATAAATGCCTTCTCTTTGTATTTGTTTTGCAAAACATCTTTGAAATTAGCAAACTTGAAACCAAACTTTGGTCCTTCCCAATTGGTGCATGTTGAAACAGTTGATTTACCATTTATAGCAATTTTGTGGTCATGTTCAACATATCTTGGATTAGCATCTTTAGAAACAGTGGGGTTGGTAATCATAATAGTATTATCAACAAATAGGAACTTTTGAAAATCCTTTAAAACTTTATGAAAACAGGTGTAATAAATGAAATTTTCCTGAAAAAAAAAACACAATATTAAATAAATAATTAATAAATTTTGTATTTCATTGAAAATTTAACAGTGTTTCGATTTATTAATTGTATTACCTTTTCATCCATAAGAATCATATCTACCCTGAAAGTTTCGTCTTCAGTACCATTCATTTTTAACTTCCATAAACTTGCAATCTTAACCTTAACGGTTGTATTTCTCCTGTACACCTTAACGTCCTTAACCAAGGTGATATTGTTGTTTGCCATTGTCCTATAATATTTTTAAAACTTTTAGTAACATATAATAATATTAAAAAAAATATTAATTGCAGTCGATTTGTTGTCATAATGTGGTGTTTGTCAGCCGTACTCCACAATATATATAAGGTGTCAATTAATGTTATTAATAAATAAGATTTGTAAACGGTAAAAACGTTGATTATTAATAAATACAAATTAAAAGCAATTTATAATTTTTCTTGTTAATGATATATGGATACAAATTAAAAGCAATTTATAATTTTTCTTGTTAATGGTATATGGAAAGTTTGTGACAAACGAAACAGAACCATGAAAACCGCTTTACTATAGGTTTTATAGATGGGACAAACGAAACCGAATACTAAAGTATAGTGCATATCATAACTTAGATTATCAGAAGCCATTAAAGACCATGAGATTCCTAAAAATCACAACAACCTTGATACACAGCTAAAAATTATAAACCTGACATGTAATCCAAAAGAGAAAAATCACATGATTTAAAAACCGGAAAACGTGCAGAACCATAAGAAGTCAACAACAAATCCATAAAACATTGCTTCATCGTTAAAAAAAAAGTATTCATAATGGACTACATTTCTATTTAACTTTCATTGGTTTGTCCCGCCGCATAGTGCGGGGTTACTTCTAGTAATGGAACAATATTTGTAAACATAGAGCTGTTAACTTTCTACTGATCCATTAATGTTATAAGTTTACAACTTACGAATACACCATACTTGAAACAGAAGGTTCATAACATCAATTATTTTGTTTTATGCATGTATTGATTTTAAATATTAAATTATGTAAATACAATACATCAAAATCATTAGTATTCGATTGCTTAAAGGTGTTGAGAAATCAATCATTCAATAAGAAATTTCAAACTAAATTATCATAACATATGAAATTGTAAAAATCGTAAACAATTTTAATCATAAAGACAGTTTGTAAAAAGCTAACAAAGTATTACTATTTTTAATTAAAAAGTATTCATAATACCTGAAGAATTTCTGGAGTCTTGCAGGTGGAACTTTTCAACTTTTGTGCTTTATGAAGTTAAGGTTAGGCATTTATTTATATTGATAGTAGGCGTAAAGAATAGATTGTATTTAAATTTAAATTTAAATTTAGTACATATCTATTAAAATTAGTATAATATCTCTTTTGATTTTAATAAGTGATAAATATGTACAATCTTACTTGGCCACAAAGATAAATCAATATCACAATTTTCTAATTAATGATTCCAAATCCATTACCTAAAAAAACATAGATAACCTTTCAGTATGCATATTTTAATTTAATGTGAACTTACGAATACACCATAATAAAAGCTAAATTTGTTCCAAAAACTTTAAGTGATAACAACAAAAAAAAAATGACAATAAAGCACATGTGAACATCTAAATTATATCTTATATTCAAATACGAAACACAATTCAAATATGAATTCTTCGTCTAGAGATATTATAAACCTGACATTCTCTACCTTGTTTCTTGTGATTTTTTTTCATTTAAGTGTTATAACACTTGGGGACATATTTACAATCACAGTATGCTATTGTGTACCATTGAATAATACAACATTTCAATATTAACCAATAGTCTTGCATCTTTTTTATTGTAATTAGAAAATAAACGAAACATTCTCAACTTAAATTTCATGATGGCAAACTTATATGTTTCAAATTCATAAAAATTTAAACGACACCAAGTACACACCACCATAATGTGATCTATCAATTGCAGCTGTGGTAATATTTAAATAAGTAAATTCTAAACTTTTCAAGAAAACTAAAGCAAATATTTGACTTTTGAAAAAGTCAATCATTGAACTAAAGGAAGTAGTTGTGTGGAAAACAACTGACCTGCACGGCTGCACTTGATTAACTCAGTTGGGGTGGCCAAAATTAGGACCGCGACTCTAGCTACGGCTCGAGCAACCACCTGCTGGTTCACAATGAGGGGGGTTCTCAACGCCGTAAGAGGTGAGCTTGGGGTCAACGATCTTGACATAGAGGACGCCGTCGATGAGGATGCTGACGTTGTCCTTGGTGATGGCGGACTGGTCGGGGACAGGGATGGCCTCCTCCTTGAGAGAGTGGACGTAGGCGATCTTGTCAACAAAGGGAATGAGCAACCGCTCAACGTACAATACGGACACAACCTTTTATTATTAATTAAACCCTAAAAAAATCATAATATCTTATCATCATGATGAGAGAGAGAGAGAGAGAGAGAGAGAGAGTGTGTTAACCTGTTAGCTGGGATCTCGAGAGGTGCGGAAATGTCGGACAAAGGAGGAAGACAAAAGGGGGTTAGACCTCATCACTAAAAATAACAACATTCAATTCAATCACATATAATAGGCTTAATAAACTCAGATTTCAAGATTCAATTCATACAATAAACACATTCAAGATCTGTTGTCAACAAAGGTCTGATTCAATACCACACGGAACATAATAATAATAATAATAATAATAATAATAATAATAATAATCTATTAATATATATAAAAGAATTGAACATTGCTGACGTGGCGTGCAATGGTGCCTTCAACCTCTCCATGAAACTGCCACGTGACATCATAATTGAAAGATTTTAATGTTTTTGAATTATTTCTTTTTTTAATTAAAAAAAAAAATAAACATAAAACCCTAAATTTATCTCTCTATCTCTCAATTCTAAATTACTAAAATTAAATTGAGTTATTTTAGGAAAAAAAAATTTAAAAACAAATTTAAATTTTTCTCTCTTATGTTCCTCCCATAATTTTTAAACGTTAATATCTTTTATATTCGAGATTTTTTAAATAAAAAAATTACACCAAATTAACGAGTGTTTTATTATCTTTCCAACGAGTACCATAGTGCTATATAAAAAACGGAGAAAAAAACGACTACTTTTTGTGGGGTTATGTTCATACAGAAAAAAACACAAAGTTTTTTCTTTTAAACCAGGTTCTTATCTACGATGTTGAAATTCAGCCCAATCGCCATGCTATCATTGGAATTTTACTCTTCTAAAGATGGATAGGTATACTTCATCATGAAAAGCTAGGAGAAAGAATCGTGCAACACTGCAACACATGATGCCACCTTATAACAAGGTTATTTTTTTTATTTTTTTAATTACAAGAGTAATAAGTATTACTATTAGTATTAGTATTATTAGAATGGTTATATTTTTCAACCCCCATCATGAATTCTACATCTATATAAGTCAAAGTCAAATTGTAACATATTTTAAATTACGTGAAGATGATTATATGTTGAATGTTATTCTTTTAATACTGTATTATGTTTAATATGGTTTATGCTTTTTATTTTTTTTAACTTTTTAAATAAATGTTTTTTTAACTAAGATTGATTATGTTTAAGTTATTTACTCTTTTCAAGATTTGAGTTTTCTTCTTTTATCATTTTTTATCATTTTTTTATTAAATCATATTAAATTTTTCAACTCATACTCAATTAAGTTTTTAAATTTATCATAGCAAAAAATTATGAACGTTTACTATTATAAGCAAAAGGATATTTGTTTCTACATTGTGACACATGTTGAAATTTCATAAATTTTAATAACATATACATCAAACACAAATAATTAATTCTACACAAGTCAATTCAATCAATGTATAACCCTAAATTTATTCTCAATTACTAAGATTAAATTGAGTTATTTTAGGAAAAAAGAATTTAAAAACAAATTTAAATTTTTCTCTCTTATGTTTCTTCCCATAATTTTTAAACGTTAATATCTTTTATATACGAGATTTTTTAAATAAAAAAATTACACCAAATTAACGAGCGTTTTATTATCTTTCCAACGAGTACCATAGTGCTATATAAAAAATGGAGAAAAAACGACTATTTTTTGTGAGGTTTCGTTCATACAGGAAAAAAAAACACAAAGTGTTCAGGTTATTCATTAATCATGTTTTTTCTTTTAAACCAGGTTCTTATCTACGATGTTGAAATTTAGCCCAATCGCTATGCTATCATTGGAATTTTACCCTTCTAAAGAGCTAGGAGAAAGAATCACGCAACACTGCAACACATGGTGTCACCTTATAGCAAAAGGTTATTTTTTTATTTATTTAATTACAAGAATAATAATTATTACTATTAGTATTAGTATTATTATAATGGTTATATTTTTTTTAACCCCGGGACGCTGTCTCAATTACTAAAATTAAATTGAGTTATTTTAGGAAAAAATAATTTAAAAATAAATTTAAAATTTTCTCTCTCATGTTTCCTCCCATAATCTTTAAACGTTTATATCTTTTATATACGAGATTTTTTAAAGAAAAAAATTACACCAAATTAACGAGCGTTTTATTATCTTTCTAACGAGTACCATAGTGCTATATAAAAAACAGAGAAAAAATCGACTATTTTTTTTTGTGGGGTTTCGTTCATACAGGAAAAAAAACACACAAAGTGTTCATATTATTCATTAATCATGTTTTTTCTTTTAAACCAGGTTCTTATCTACGATGTTGAAAATCAGCCCAATCGCCATGTTATCATTGGAATTTTACTAGATATACTTCATCAAGAGAAGCTAGGAGAAAGAATCGCGCAACACTGCAACACATGGTGTCACCTTATAGCAAGGTTATTTTTTTATTTATTCAATTACAAGAGTAATAATTATTACTATTGGTATTAGTATTATTAGAATGGTTATATTTTTCAACCCCGGAACGCTCCCGGGAAGAATTGATAGTTGCTGACGTGGCGTTCAATTGTGGCCTCAACCATCTCTTGATTATGCCACGTGGCATAATGAGATGCAATGGTTACAACTTCCAACTTAAGTGTTTGTTTAGTTGATTATGTTAGGAATTATAAGAGCCATTAGAATGTGAGAAATTAGAGAGATGTGATGAGTTTTTAAATAGTTGCAGCTTACATAAGTGATTTTTTAGATGATTACTGATTAGGTTTTAGATTAGGGAATATGAGTTATTACTGATTAGAATACTATGAACATGCAATGATTGAGAGATTTTATGGTTAGTTAACTTGAGCCATTTGCAATAGGTTATCACGTAAAATTAGATTTTTTTAACCCCGGGACCCTCCCGGGGTAATCAGCTAGTAATAATAATAAGCACCCGCGCTAGCTGATCGCTCACCTCTCAGTTTCATTACTTGTTCCCTTTGTTTTAATTTTATAAAACCCTAAACCCTTATTCTCCAACGTACGTACGCCAAAATTCTGTTCTACTCTGATCAATGGCTCGTGATTCCATGAACACAACCATAAACATATTACAAGACACCTCCATTCCCTTTACCAAACAACCTTACGTCGAAGATCTTGGCCCCCGACGAATGTAAGATTTTTTCCTACAATTTTTTAAGTTTTTAGTTCTTGTTATGCCTTTTGTTGCTTATTATTATTATTATTATTATTATTATTATTTTGTTGTTGTTGTATTGGTTTAATATATGTTTGGTTTGGTTACAGTGAGAGTATTAAATTCTCGATGTTTTCTGATGCGGATGTGCTCAATATGGCGGAAGTTGAAGTTTATAGTTCCATGACTTATGGAGGTGAAGATGTTAAAGGCACTGTTGTTAATGGCCTCTTGGATGCGCGCATGGTAATTTATTATTATTATTATTATTATTATTATTATTTATTTATTTACTTTTTTTATCGGGATTGGTGTCTTGTTGATTAATATAATCTAATTTGAAAGTTAGTGGCGAAGCTTCCGTTGGTTAGGGAGGAGCCTGGTCCCCACCGATTTTTGGCTAAGTATAAATTTTCTCGTTTTCGTTTGAAAGTTTGTATATACTAAGTCTGGTCACCACTGATTTGAAAAAAAAAAAAAAAATCGTGTCTCGTGACTTTCGACCCTACCGTATAAAAGTTCAAGCTCCAGCATTGCTTCCAGAGGAGATGTGTGATTGTGACAGGTGGCATGTTGCTGACGCGAACCAAAACACAACACGGAAGTAATTTGATTTTAGGTTGATTGGCGTTTGCCACCTTAGCCAATAAAGCCCTTTAACAACACCCTGCTTATTGTAAAAGTGGCGCCATTGTTGCCTTCGTTGTTTGAAAGGCGAGCGTTAAGCATGTTATGTGTGGGATCACTTTGAATGAGCCAATTAGATTTCTTTCTTTTTTTAACCTTAGCTAAAAGGGGTGCAATTCATACCCTATTGCCTATGTGACACATTGAGACTTTATTTCACGTCATCCTGTCTTAGTATAAGCAGTTTTTAAATAGGTTAACTTGAAGATGATGAGATTAATAAATGGGTTGACTTATTGACTCAAAATTACTATTTAGATTTTAGAAGGGTTGTTTAAATGGTGTTAGCATTTAAACTCTGATACGTTAAATATTAATATATCTTTTGATTTATTTATAATTTATCTTCCATAAGAGGACAAAACTTTTCACCAACTCTGTTAGGTCATCATGTGTTACTTATATTCGCAAATAATTAGAACATTAAACAGGCTGATCTGAAATACAACAAGAACAAGACACAATTTTAAGTGTCAAGAGTTAGGGGCGATGTGTTTGACATGAATGGGTTGTGGTTTGATTCAACTATTAAACCTGTCTATCCGTCAACCCGAAATCCTTTAAATTGCCAACGTGGACGATTGACACCCCTATATTGCGTGGGGTGTCACAGTCCGACTGTTTCTACCTAAATTTATTTAGGTTGAAGCACTAACTAGAAAAAAGACAAATAAAATCAAATCAAATCAGACTGTCCGGAGTGGTTCGGTGATTTGCAGCAGACAGTAATGTTATTTTTTGTTGTTTTCCAAAGTCATTAGTTTGTATTATTTTTTTTAAATGGTAAAGATGGTTCATGACACATTTCATAAATGAAAAAAACTTGATTGTAAGTTTCAAACCAAACCGTTAAACGTGGGTGTGGTATCCATAAACCGTGAATTGATCATGTAAACTGTTATGCCTCAAACATGCAGATTCACCTTAATGGTTGGTCAGTTCTAGCGGTTTATGAACGCCCCTAGATTTGAGGACATGTTATTGCGTTTGTCAACTATTTATCTGATTATCGTGTCTCAAATAGCAGATAATGGCTAGATGACTTGATCACTTATACATCTCTTATGCTACATCTTATCTGGCTTGCTTGGTTTAATGCATTAACTAATTTCTTTTTCTTTTGAAATTAACCTTTTGTCAATAAAGTTCTGAAAGACATGTCTTTTGGTATTTCAGGGTCCTCCAAACAAGTTTGGCACATGTGAGACATGTCATGGTACATTCAAAGATTGCCCTGGTCACTTTGGTTACTTGAAACTTGCGCTGCCAGTTTTTAATGTTGGATATATATCTCATATTGTGAACGTTTTGAAGTGCATATGCAAGGTATTGCAGATTTCATATTTGAGTTATATTTATTTTGAAGTGCATATGTAAACGTCTGTGAAGAGGCTTTATTTTAAAATTGTAGTTTCTATAGTAGTATAGTTTACTTCGGTTTTTTTATAATATCTGCTTTTCTTTTCCAGTTTTGTTCCCGTATATTGTTGTCCGAGGAAGAACGTGTAAACTATCTAAAGAAGATGAGAAACCAAAAGGATTATTTGAGGAAGGGTGAGCTTTTTAAACAGGTAGTTAAAAGGTGCAATACAAAGGCTGGGACATGCTCCAGATGCGGTTATATAAACGGTTCAAAACTTACCCTGTCTAGTTTTCTATTTCTTGTTTGCATCAAGTAGAAAATTAATACATTTTTTTTTGTTTCATGATTGTTTATTATGAAAAACTACAGGTAAAGTGAAAAAAGTTACTGGAGCAGTGGGAGTCGTACATGACCGTAGCAAAATTCAAGATGATACCTTAAAGGAATCAAATGATGCTATTTTTAACATGAAGGAGATGAAGTCACCCACCAATTTATTTTCTATGTTGAACCCTGACAAAGTTCTTAAACTTTTTAAGAACATGCTAGATGAGGTATAGTTGACTTCCACTTCGTTTCAGGGTTGACTCTATGCATTACTGCCATTAACTGTTGAATTCAGCTTAGCCTAACTAGTGTTTAGTCTTACAAATTTTGTAGCAATCCAAAATATACATGTATCTGAGTAATTTTTATACAGTTAAATGTATTAGTTGGTATATGATATGATCATGTAACATAAATAGCACAATATCACAACCCACATAGTGACTTATAAAGTTTGTATTAGCATATGCTGTAAATATTTTATATACATGCATATATAATATCAAACGCATACACAGAGAATGGACGATTAACATATTTTCATGGACTATGAATTCATTTCAATTTACTGTATCCATGATGCTTGTTTCTTTGTGGATTAAACACTTGAAATGCCAAGTATATCCTGTATTAAATAATTTGCGATATGTTGCAGTTTTGGTGTATACATATCGATCATTACTTGTTAATATTCTGATTTTTTCTTTGTATACAGGATTGTGATTTGCTTTACCTTGATGATAGACCCGAGAAATTCATTTTATCAGTTATATTGGTTCCTCCAATACCTATTCGCCCTTCAGTCAGAATTGACGGGACAGCAACAAGGTTAACTTCAATTCCAATTTTCTTTCCATGTATTATTGCAAATGGATAATCTAGTAAAAGAACAACTATATTCCAAAAATTGAATACCTTAAAAGTTTCAGTTACCGTGTTTTATCGCTGATGTATAATTTTGAAAACCTACATATACATATAAGCCAAATTGACCAAACAAGTTTTGCCTTGGATCCCAAGAGAGTTCAGTTTATTTAAATCAAGTTTAATTCGGTTCTTGTTTCAAATAGTGTGACCATTCTATTAACATATCAAGTTGAATAGAATTTGTTCTTTCTTGCGCTTAGGCATTCCGCATTATATCTTGCTATATGAAGCATAGGGTCTAGACATAATTTAGAAGTTAGATTTACAGAGAAATATTTACAAGAAACTAAAGTTTATTGCAACCACATGATTTCTCATATTGTTCTAAGGATTTTTATACTTTGATGTTTGTGTTTTTAATAAATAATTGAGCTTTCCACTTTAAAAATCAGGTTCTGGACTTCTGGTCAACATTTTTCTACAAAAAAACAGTCTGGGTCAAACTGATTTGAAGCGTAGGAATGAATCTAGAAAGAAAAATATGAAAGGAGCACTAGAAGTAGAGTTTTCTTGTATTGTTATTGGAGTAAGTGCTATAAACAGAGTAATGTTTGTAGGCCATGGTTCCTTTTTTTTGTTGTAATTTTGTGTTCCCTAGTTCTTATTCCTCCATTTTGTAGGTCTCATTTTCATGTCTTCTTGCATCAACCATATTTTTATTTATCCCAGTAGAAAACAAATGAAACCCACACAATCAATGATGAAACACCAAAACCTGGATTAAGATTTTTAAGCACTTGATTTTTAAATCTCACAAACAGCAACTTAAATGTCTTTCAATTGTTCAGTTGGCATCTTGTTTGCTTACATTATATATCACACTTTGCAGCAACGAGAATGACATTACCGTGCTATTGCGTCTAGTTATACAATCAAATGCTGCAGTTCGTGAGGTGTTATCACAAGCAAGTGCTTCTTTCAACTCTCTGGTATGGTTGTTCTCAGTTTGGTTCTAGTTCTATAATTTTTTATTCAACCAAAAACTTCCTAGCCATTGTTCTATAAACACATACTTTAGTCGATCTTCCGTATCGTCAACCTTGAATCTCTTCCTTTATATGTTCTGTTTAGGCCATATTTGGTTTACATTCAGGAATAGGATGGGTATGGGTTTCAACTTTCATAGCAGGATGGAATGCAAATGGGAATGGGTATGGGGGATTCTGTGTTTTACGGAATTATGGGTGTCAATACCATTTTCTTACCCTCAAACGAAATGCCCCCTTATATTAATTCGGCTATATTTTTTGATGACGATTTTGTAGAGTTTGTGGGATGAATTGCAGTCTAAGGTTGCATTATATATAAATAGTGATGTTCGTGTACCCCCAGCTCATAAAGTTGAAGGCCAAAAACCATTATCTGGTTTTGTTCAACGTATCAAAGGAAAACAAGGACGTATTCGTGGGAATTTGAGTGGGAAGCGGGTTGAGTATACTGGAAGGACTGTTATTTCTCCCGACCCTAATCTAAAGATTACAGAGGTATTGAAATTTCACCCGTTTATATGAAAATGGGTCAATTCAGGTGGTTGAGTATGTTTGATAATAGGTCAAGTGGGTATATTATAAAACAAAGTTGCTAAATATGGAACAGACCGTCAAAGAGGTAAATAGGTCAAAAGTCATTTAACATGTGCTTACTACAAGGAATTTTATTTTTGCTCATGTATTATTATTTTAATAATATTTAGTAGATCAAGTATTTTTGAAAAATATAGATATTGGACAATAATTGTTGGCTCGACGAC
This sequence comes from Ambrosia x helenae, assembly GCA_030844895.1. NCBI lineage: Eukaryota > Viridiplantae > Streptophyta > Magnoliopsida > Asterales > Asteraceae > Ambrosia > Ambrosia x helenae. Next base: position 13,165,978 of record CM061230.1, on the reverse strand, counting down.
CTGATCTAACCTGCTTGAGCAGCATATAAAGTTGCCTGTTTGATCCAAACCTGTTTTGTCATGTCATCCATTTATATGAAATTGGGTCAAACATGTAATACATGAAAAAACTAGCTAATTAGTCAAAAGTCATTTAACATATATTCCAATGCTTATGACATCCTATATAGTTATTTTATGATATGGTTATTTTAATAATATTTATTAGATAATTTCTTTAAAAAATAACAAAAACAGAATAAAGGTTTTGCATGTTGGCTTGAACCGTTTTCACACGCATACCAAAATACCCGTTTTAAGATCTTAGTCGATGTGCCACAATGCCACCTCTAGGGTGGACATACAGCTCTAGTGACTTGTGATATTGAATGCTTTTATGAGACTTGATTTCTTATTATGTGATTATTGGTCCAGGTAGCGATTCCTATCTTAATGGCTAAGATTTTGACATACCCTGAGCGTGTTTCACATCACAATATAGAGAGACTGAGGCAGGCAGTGTGTAATGGTGTTTCTAAATACCCTGGTGCGAAGCATATTCATAAGTCGGATGGTTCCATGGTGTAAGTATTGTCGGTGCTCATGTGCTCTGAGTTATGATTGGTTGGCTGGGTTGGGTAATGGATGAATTCTAGTTATGATGGAAATGGGTTATGTTTTGGTATGGCAAAGAACTGGCTGGGTTGGGTTAGCCCACTAACCTTTTTTTCTATTTTTTTTTATAACTAAGTAATGCACTATTATGATTACAAAAACATACTATTACTATTATAGTCTAAATCTTTGAATGTAAAGATTTAGGAGTGTGTGTACGTTGATTGTAGACTACTAAATTGGCCCATTTACCCGTTTGAGATTTAGTTGAAAACAATACTTTTTGAGTTTACACATTTACCCATTTGAGATTATGAGATAAAACACTGCTAAATTGGCCTATGATTTAATAAAGTATAATGTCACAGGTCGTTGAGCATCAAAGCTAGAAAGCGTTTGGCTGATGAGATGAAATTTGGTGACATAGTTGACCGTCACTTAATAGATGGTGATGTTGTCCTTTTCAATAGACAACCCAGTTTGCATCGTATGTCAATCATGAGTCACAGGGTGAGTTTGATGGAACTTTGATATTTGATAAAAGTTTTAAGTTTTATTAGTGTTTTTATTTGATAATTCTATTATCTGGTGTATGCAGGCAAGAATTATGCCTTGGAGGACATTAAGATTTAATGAATCTGTTTGCAATCCATACAATGCTGATTTTGATGGTGATGAGATGAATATTCATGTTCCACAAACTGAGGAGGCCCGAACAGAGGCTTTAATGCTAATGGGGGTAATCATCTGTACAGAACACTTGACTTACATATTTGTCCCGCTACATTTCATAATATATATTTAATCTGTGTACAATCCAAATTCTTATATTTTCCAATGTAAGTTCAAAATATATCAAATATGCCTAAACGAGCAGTTAAGACTCAAACTTACATAAATATCAATTAACGAATTAAGTTATCCATGAAACTTATTTTTTTTGAGTATGTGTAGTTTTTAAAAAGATTGCAATTGAAGGAGTAAAATAGGGTCACAACCTTATCACTATGAATAATCTCAATACATAATGTGATATGACATATTATTGTTATTACCGTTATTGCTACTTAAATTATATTTCTTAATTATGCAGGTTCAAAACAATTTATGCACACCGAAAAATGGGGAAATATTGGTTGCACCCACTCAAGATTTTTTGACATCTTCATTTCTTATAACAAGAAAAGATACATTTTATGATCGGTCTTCATTTTCACATATGTGTTGTTATATGGGTGATGCAATGGATATGCTCGATTTGCCAACTCCTGCTATACTCAAGGAAAGATAAGAGAAATTGCGTGACATTGAAATATTGATTTTGGATTTTAAATGCTACTATGTGCATATATGCACAGTTGTGTTTAATATAGGTTTATTCTATTGTTTATTTTGCAGCCAATAGAGCTTTGGACTGGTAAGCAATTGTTTAGTGTATTGTTGCGACCACATGCAAATATGAAAGTTTATTTAAATCTGACTGTTACTGAAAAGAGTTACTCCAAACCAAGTGGAAAAAGGGTCAAGCCTTATGAGACAATGTGTCCTAATGATGGATATGTCTACATTCACAACAGCGAACTTTTAAGTGGCCAGCTTGGAAAGGTTACTTTAGGTGTGTTTTCTGTCTCTTCGATGAATTTAATGGGTCAAAATTGGTGCTTTATTTTTATAAACGTTGAAGCAAGTTGGGTTGGATTGACCTGAAACATACTGTCTTTCTGTGCTGATATTTTTAACAATAAGAGGGTCAAGTATGATTACAAATAATGCTATTTCATTAACAATCTAAGGTGACTTTTGATTCGTTTTGCCCCACTTGAATCATTTTCTTTTTTAGTTTTGTTTTATTCTACTTCGTACGCATATTATCTGCATGAAGTTCGATGCTTGTTTTGATATGTTTCAGTAATTAGAATATATATATAAGAGCAGTTAAAAACAACCATTACACGGTTCCTTTGATTCTTCTGTTAGCCACAATAGATTCATGCAATGATGCGACTAGCGGTAAGTGAATTGAGCAGTTAATAACTTAATACTTTTGCTAAATGAAAGGAATAACAACTCCAGTACTTTATAGGATGCTAGCTCTCTGCTCAAAAGTTGCTGACCATTTTGTATATTTGGATTTAAGATTTGATATTATTTTCTTAATGGTGGTGTGAGCACTTCACCTGAAGCATGAGTTTTATCTATGTGTATCTCTCTTCCAACCTTCTAATTGCATATAATTCTTTTTTCTGGCCTGCCTGGCAAAAATAAATTTTTTGTTTGGCCGTAGATAACTGGGATCATGATATAATGCAGACTAGGTCTTTCTTTCTGGCCTTTTAGTTATTTTCTATGCATGTATAGCAGAGTTGGTAAACTTGGGTAACGGGTTAAGACAGTGATGTTTTATGGATTGGATTGGGCTGACCTGAAACAATTATGGTTCATTACTTCATTATTTAAAATATTTACTGAAATCTACAGGGAATGGAAACAAGGATGGACTCTACTCGATCCTTCTTAGGGATTACAATACACATGCTGCTGCTGTCTGTATGAACCGATTAGCAAAACTAAGGTACGATTTTAGCCTCTTGTGACCATGTACAGGCTCACGGGTCAAATCAAGTAGTGTTTTCTTTTAGTGTATTATTACACTAATAATCTGCCTTCTTTTTAATTAAAGCTATTTAGGTTGTTGCATGCACTAGATATGCACTTTGGGTGGCTTCCATCTCGTTTGAACCATTTGACATATTATTTGTTTAAGATTATATTTTAACATGGCTCACTTAACCCCCTTGAAATTTAACACTATCTGAATTGGCTCACTTATAAATAAACGGTCGAAATTTGCATCTCTTATTTTTTCTTTCTATCAGTATTTCTTATCACTTATAAATAAACGGTCTAATTCCTAATTGGCCAATGGGCATGATAAGAACACTTTGAAATTTTATTTTCTAAGCGCTATATATATCACTAACTGAGGTAAAGATTTGCGATTTAATGATATTTTCGATGCAGTGCACGGTGGATAGGAAATCATGGATTCTCAATTGGAATTGCTGATGTTCAACCTGGCATTAATTTGAATGACAGCACAAGTAAAATCATTTCCGAGGGCAATAAGAAATGTGATAATTTCATACTTGATTTCAATAAAGGAAAGCTCAAGTTGCAACCTGGTTGTAATGCTGCTCAGACCCTTGAAGCTGAGATAACAGGTGTCCTAAATAAAATTAGGGATGAGACTGGAAAGGTAAAGCACCATTGTTTTTTTCTAATCAAGTGCTAATGTTTAAAGCTTTTCTGTTAATTGTCTGCTTCAAATATTCACTGAGTATTTGAAAGTAAATGATAATATCTAATGTATAAGGTGAACAAAAAAAACAGAAAAATATAATAATTGTATAAGCAACAACTTGGATTGTAAATAATATGCATCCGTATATGCAAAAATTTCGAAGTGGAGATGGAATTATTTTTCATATTTTCCATTTTGTAATTTTCCTTCTTACGTTTTTAATATTTTTTAAGTAATGAAAGTTATCAATTCTTTATAGGTTTGTATGGAGAAATTGCATTGGAGGAACAGCCCCTTAATTATGTCTCAGTGTGGTTCCAAAGGATCTCCCATCAACATTAGTCAAATGATTGCATGTGTTGGTCAACAATCAGTTGGAGGTCAGCGTGCGCCCAATGGATTTATTGATCGGAGTCTTCCACATTTCCCCAGAGACTCAAAAACCCCTGCTGTATGTTTTTGCTCTCATAGTCCTACTTAAGGGCTCATTCTAATTTGTTCTAGTCACAAGGGTCATGTAATTAACCGTAGTTTAGATAAATAGCTTACAACTTTTATTTAGTTATTCTCTTTTCCTTTTTTTTCCCAATGCAGGCAAAAGGGTTTGTAGCAAATTCATTTTATAGCGGTTTGACTGCTACTGAGTTTTTCTTCCACACGATGGGAGGACGAGAAGGGCTTGTGGATACAGCAGTAAGTTTCTAAGCTTTAAATAAATAATAATCATTCAGAAGCTGTACAATTTCGGAAACTGAGGATAACATCATGATATTTTGTGCATTTTATTTTACTTGATGATATCATATGCAAGTTATTTTTAATGTGCATCAATGTTGGTGCAATTATTGGATTTTCATTAAACGAGTAAATTCAGGTCAAAAAATTAGTTTTTGTATTCATTTTTAACACATAAGCTAATTATAAAATTCAAGAAAATTGGTCTAACCCGATCTGTTTCGACCCATTGAAAGAGTTGCCTGTTCTGACCCTAACCTATTTGTGCGTGTTTCCCATTGACCCTGCCCTCCGTTAATGATTGGTTTGCTACTGTCATAACAGGTCAAGACAGCTGAAACTGGTTATATGTCCCGGAGGCTGATGAAGGGATTGGAAGACTTATCTGTTTACTATGACAACACAGTAAGGGATTCTAGTGCATGCATTGTTCAATTTACATATGGTGGCGATGGGCGGGACCCTTCTCAGATGGAAGGAAAGGCTGGGTTTCCTCTCAATTTTGACCGGTTATTGATGAAAGTCAAGGTTTGACCCTAATTTCATTTGATCTTATCAACTCTATTTGCTATAGCTAATTCCTATATAATAACCACTGTCAATTCCAATCAATTTATGTGAAAAGGGGTTGTTAGTTTAATTCTAAATTCATTTATCAAAAATAGTTGGATCGTTAGTGGTTTTTTTTTTTTTTTTCGAAATGCTGAAACATTATAACACCGACTAGCAAGAAACCAGCCTGGAACCAATTCGGTCATTAATGTGTAATGTCTAAAAAAATCTTTTGGACTTTTACTGAATTCACACATAAGTCTTGAGCTTTATATTTGCATTGTTTTGTGTCAACTTATGAAACTCAATGAAAATGCCCCTGGACTCTGCTGTTCCAAAATCCTCTACCAAAAGCCCCTATTTGTTCTGTTCTATAAGTTAATGAATGAAATTACGCAGAAGAAAAGTGCATTCTGACCCATCTCAAAACTATTTATAAAGTAAAATATAGACAAAAAATAATGTTAGTGTGCCAACCTGACACGAGCAGTTCTGACTAAAACCACTGACCTGTTGCCCACCTGTATAACCAGCTCGTTTTGCCACCTTTACTAATATAGTTTGATGACAGGCTACATGCCCTGCTGGGAAACATAAACGCATATCTTCTTCGGAGATTCATGAACTGCTTGATGAACATCTTTCAATGCATGAGATGACTCCAGAAGGGGGTTGCTCTGAGGACTTTAGGATTAAATTGAGACAGTTCATTGAAAAATATGCCGCAACATTAAAATCCACTCAAATGGCACTTCAACCACATGATGGACAACTAAACGATGAGCAAACTGAAATTATAGAAAATGTTGCTCAAAGCATATGTGGCATCACTTCTCAGCAGCTTCAGGTATATAATTTGATTTTCACAAGTTTTGGTTATTTACTTATTCATCATAGATTAAAAGATCATGCATCCATATGTTATCTTTTGGTGGAGATGACACGAAGGGTTTAGATGAAAATCAAAAGAAAACTAAAATCATTGAAAATTTTATCTACTTTAGAGATTCAATTGTATCTTAAGCATGTGTTTATTTTATATTTATTTAAACGTAGGATTATAAATAATCTTTTTTCCTAGTTGATTTTGTAGAATCAATTATATAAACACACTACTAGTATAAGCCTTTTAGAATTTCCTAACCAGAATATCCATCTAACACACATTCATACATTACACCTGTCCCCTTGAAACATATATTGTTATTCTAATTTATGAATATTGGAATTATCTACTATTTTGGTGGCCCATAATTTTCACTTTGTTCTACAATCTAATTATTATTTTTTGTTTTCCATGTTTAAACCGTCATAAAATATAGGTATTCTTAAATACATGCACTTCACGTTACCATAAAAAAAAGATTGAAGCTGGAACAAATATCGGTGCAATTGGTGCTCAAAGCATTGGAGAACCAGGAACACAAATGACATTAAAAACCTTCCATTTTGCTGGAGTTGCAAGCATGAGTATCCTTTTTTTAATCATAGTACAAACTTTTGTTCTTACTTGTGGTGTATAGATTTGTGTACTACTTAACTCTTTGACAGATGTCACTCTTGGGGTTCCTCGTATCAAGGAAATATTAAACGCAACCAAGAAAATCAGCACGCCTGTCATCACTGCAAAACTTAGATCCAACGATAACATATCATTTGCTAAGCTGGTCAAAGGTCAAATGGAGAGAACTCTTTTGGGTCAGGTAAGAAATTGTTTATTTTCTTCATGTCTTGCATAAAGTAAGACTAGTTTCCAGATTTGTATTTTTTTGGCAGTGCGCGTAGATGTGGCACTTTTGACTATACACTTGTGAAAGGCAATTGGCTAAAGTCTCTTTTAATGCATGTAACCTTTTCAAATTTTTTTCAAATCATAAGATTGATATTATGAAAATATTGATTTCTAATAATATGCAACACATTGATTATTTAAAAAACTTTGGACAAAAAGTGTGCGTGGGTCTGCCCAACCTCATTTGGGGCGTGTTTTGACTTGTACAAAACAACGTGTTACCCAACCTGACTCGCCCATCTTGCCACCTACAGTACTTTAATCTTGCATTGGTGCAATGGTTAGCACGTGTGCCCATCAGATTAACTGTCGTAACAGATATCTTTTGAAATGTTGAGTAAATTTTTTTTGTTATTTAATATAGGTTGCAAAGAGTATAAAGCTTGTACTGGGAATAAGATCTGCTTCTATTGTTATTAGTCTTGACATATCAACAATTCAAGCCCTACAACTCTCTATAGATGCGTATACTGTAAGGGAATCGATACTAAAGACTCCTAGAATCAAACTCAAAGAACAGGTAAGATTTCTGTATGTTTTATTAGATTGTCTAAGTAGCTTTTATATAATTACTGATTTACTGCAATGATTTGTTTTATATGCAGCATATCAAGGTTTTGGATGCTAGCAAACTTGAAATTAATCCTTCATCTGACAGGAATAAGCTTTACTTTGATCTTCATTGGCTCCAAAATAGACTTGCAACAATTGTTGTGAAGGTAACAGAACATTGAAAGTAACCTTATAAACATTATGGCATGTTATAGAGATGGAAATTTCGACTCACTTATTAACAGGTTGATTCGGATTATGATTTATTTTTTATAGGTGAAAGGAATCAAAAGTCACCTGAAGTGATTTTTTGATAAATCACTTCTCATTAAGCATATTACTAAATATTATATTCTTACTTAAATAATACAGTTTTGTAATCATATGTGATAAAATAATTATGGTATAAATATTGGACAAAAAGTGTTTTGGGTCAGCAACCAAACTCGAACCAACTCATGCGTGACTTGTTACCCTCCATTTTCATGTCTCTTATGTCTTTGATTTGATTGGATGACTTGAATTCCCATCCACAGTCGGACCTACATAAACAGTTTCGTAATAACATATATTCTTTTGTTGTCAGGGCATTGATACTATTGAACGCGCTGTGATAAACAAAAAGAAGGATCAGGACAAGTTTAATTTGCTTGTAGAAGGGTGAGTGTTTAATTGATTACAAAATAAAACAAACGTTTATTTTGATTTACAAGACACCTCTATCCTGCCACAACTCACTGGTATGAGGAGTATTTAGATAGTTTGACTGATAGTCAGGCACTGCTATTTTTCGATCCATTAATATATATTTATCTATGAATAAAGCGACTTGCTAAATATTGGTACAATAATAATCCTTATCTTAAATAAACAATTTTGGATGCTGTGAGTTGTAACACGTTTGAACTTATCAACCCATTTGACCCGTTTCACTTTCTGTTAAATTTTTTTATTATTTGTTTATAAAATTGATTTTACTTTTTTGACAATTGAAATCTATTGATCTTTGTACTACTTTTGATGGTATTTTAACGTTATGGAAATCCGTGTTACGTTCAGGACGGGCCTCCAAGCCGTCATGGGCATGGAAGGAATTAATGGACATGAAACTACAAGTAATCATATTCTGGAAGTACAAAGAGCGCTTGGGATTGAAGCTGCAAGAAGGTCAATTATTAAAGAGATCCAATATACCATGGAAAGTCATGGAATGAGTATTGATATTAGACATATGATGCTTTTAGCTGATGTCATGACATATAAGGTACGGTACATTCCTCTAATACCCCTTTTATTATTAAATACTAATAATTTTGGGAATAATAAGGATGGGAAATGCAAGTTATATATACACCGGAAGCTAGTAACGGTAGGGTCATTAAGTGTCATTTTTGACCCATTTACTTATAAATGGGTTAGTTTGGCTTATGTTTTTATCTCTAATAGGTCTAACGTGTAACAACCTTGAACTAGATTTATAAACTCGCTAAATGGGAAACAGTTCAAAGTACCCCAAAGTGTGTTTTAATGCATACAACTTCGTAAATAACTTTATTCAAAAAGTTAAATTATAGTTGGAAATTTTTCATTTTTGTAGTTATGTATTACACTAAAGATGTTTTATTACAACTTTAGACGATTTGCATAAAAAAAGAAAATCGTTTCAAATCGTATATACCTGCTTCGATCAAGCCTGTTTATGTTTATTGTGAAATTAGATTTTAATTAAAATTAATAAACTTTTTTAATCATATTGGACATATTAAAGATTTGTGAAAAATAAAGCTAATACTGACTCAATGTGCTTCAACCAGCATAAAAAAAATACCTGTTCATGTTGCCTCTGGTAATAGTTTTATGTTAATAATGATATTGTTGCTGAAATAATCCAATTAGTTATTAATCTAAGTTTCTATTTTTGGAATTGTGATATAAATATTATAAACAGGGGGAAATTCTGGGGATCACGAGATATGGGATTCAAAAAATGAAAGAAAGTGTGTTGATGTTGGCTTCATTTGAGAAAACACAAGATCATCTTTTTAACGCTTCTGTGAATGGTCGAGTAGACATGATTCAAGGCGTTAGTGAAAGTATCATCATGGGCATACCAATACAGACAGGCACTGGAATGATGGGAGTTAAACAAAGGTACACTCACAAAAATGACACACACATATACAGGAGACCTATCAATACATACTAGGGGTGTCAATCGTGTCGGGTTGATCGGTTGGCTGAACGCCTGAACCCAACGCATATTATTATTATTCGTGTCAAAGATTTCAACGCTAACCCGACTCACATAAATTCGGGTCAACCCGAACACGACTCGTTTAACTCGTATTTGTAAATGAGTCATATGTTGACAAGTTATAAGCCGGTTGTTGGGTTTTAAGTGAGTTATCGATAACATGTTTAATGGTGATTATTAGTGTCACTAGTAAATAATATGGTGCGTCAAAACTAACACTATTATAACTGCCCATGTAAATAGAAATGGAAAAAAACGAAAATATAATAGATTTATTTTTTCTAAATACTTAAACGGGTTAATGGGTCAACTGGTTTTTATACGTGTCAACCCGAACCCAATCCAACGGGTCGTAAAACCTGTGTTTTTTTCGTGTCGGGTTCAGGTTGGTTTCATTTCGTGTCAACTGTCAAGAATTGTCGCCCCTAATAAATACCTTATATAGTGCACAAGTACATGTGTTTACGTGGTTCTCATAGTTTCTTCTTAAAATTGGTTATGTATTTAACGACTCTCTCTCTCTCTAATGTTATCATTAGAGATGTGTGCGAGGCCCGGTCTCTAATGGGCCTGGACATTTTTTTTTAAATGTACATATATTAAGTTCTATAATTAGAATATATATTTGTTCCCTATTCATGAAAATCTTGTTGGTGTAGTGGGAAAATTTATTTAACTTTAATAAATATTTAATATAGAGGTCTCAAGTTTAATCCTTGGGACTAGCACAAGTTTTTTTTTTTTTTTTTTAATTCATTGCACTATACAAAAATTTTGGGTCCAATTTTTTGTGTCACCCGTGCCTAAGTAGTTTTGAGGCTTCTCAGTGACGGCCTTGATGTGTCCACAGTCCACACTCATATGATATTTGTTTGTAGGTGTCCTCAACAAGAGCTGTGCAAGGGAAGAGATGTGATTGTCTTACGCTAATGATGCATAAAAGATCTAACTGGACAAGATACATTTTTATAACTTTTAGTAAACGGGTTTTAGCACATATGATAGTTTATGATACCTTGCAAATTTGTGTTTTAGTTTTGTATACAATTATTTATATATTAATTAGTTTACATGAGATTCTTAGACATTTTTTCAAACCCGAGCGTTGTCGGTTCCCGAGCCGCTTTGTCCAGAATAGTGAAGAGAGGCCAATGAAGAGTGAAGACGATTGACGATTGTGAAGTGTTGTCGTAATTTACTGGCAAACATGAGTGCTCCCCTGAAAATGGAGAATGAACGGGCAGGAACACGCATACGGGTGGCTTAACTATGGTTTGTCAAAAAATCATTACTCAAAATGATTGAAAAAAAGAGTACCCACACTTTAGTTATGCCTCGCATGAAGGTTTCAATTGGATCGAAAAGAAAGAAAACAAACAAACTATAACACAGCGATTTGTGATAAACACTTATCACGACTCTTTTATTATTATTATCAAAGCAATGCAGAAAATACAAAAACGAATGAATAAAACGGATACAGACTCCTTAAATACTAGATGTAACTTGGTTGCAAAGTAATTAATTCTAACCGACTTCTAAGACTTTGACCTAAACCTATTACAATAAGGAACTCAAATAAAAATAAGATAAACATACTAAAACTTTGGTTCAAAAACCAATCTATATCTGCTGCTTTCGATCCATACTGCCAATGAACACAACCCACCTTTTAAATTTCTTTTTTGGGCCTGGGTCAAACAATTAAATGAGCCAACAATCACCCCCCCTAATTTTTGACCCGTATCATTCTAATCTTTCACGCCAACAAGATCACGCAACTCTTCAAACTTTAGCCTCGATAATGCTTTATTGAGTATGCGATTTTTCTCTTCTCCTTTGCTTCCATGTTCAATCTCGATCAATCCTTTCTCGACAAAATCTCTAACAAAACGATATTGGTTCTCAGTATGTTTGCTTCGGCCATGTAACACGGGATTTTCATCAACTTGATAACGGACATATTGTCGACCTTGAACCTTTCATGATCTTTTCCACAACCCATCAAATCCGAAAACAAATTTTGCAACCAAATCTCTTGCCATGTCGTCGTAGTACCAGCCACAAAGTTCGCTTTATTGACCCGCTTATTAACAAAGTCCTCCTTATCTTCGGCAACAAGTAAAGAGCAAAACAGTTGATCGATTTGACCCGTTTTCTCAGAAATATCATCAAGCGATTTAACACGTCTCTCCGGCTTGTCAACAACCTCGCCTTTTTCATATTCGCCTAAATAACATGACTCAAAAAAGAACAAGTCCTTACCAACTTGTTGGTCATTCAAGACAAGCTCAATAGACTCGGACTCAACCTCGGCATCAAACGGACCTCCTGTTTCAATTGAACTTTTATTTTTAAATGATATTGCTTCTGATGGTGCCATATATGCTCCAAGAGGACTTGTAGTTTCACCAAAATTATCAACCAAACCTTCAAAAATAAATTGATTGCAATCATACTCACTGTGACAATATTCTTCAACATGCTTTGACCAATCACAACTTTTTTCTTCAAGAAAGTTTGCATCTCCTGAATCCATACTCAACACATCTTCAAACGACACTGTTTGGTTGATTTGATTACCGAATTCTGTAGAGTGATTCTGAACCTCAATCATGTGATTAGAAGCATTGTAATCCAAACACCACAAACCCGTATCCGTTTCGCAACCGCCATGGAGCATACCATCAACTTCTTCATGTACCTGGTCGTTAAGAAGCGCACGATCATCTTCTTCATGTATCGCAACTGTCATGAAAAGTTGCTCGTTCACCTCTTCAGTTTCAACTATATTGGCCTCATCTATTTTCGCCGCATCGTCTGGGCATTCGCTTGCATAATGTCCCAACTTTTCACAATTATAGCAAGTTACATTCGACTTATCTTTGCATTTGTTTGCGTAATGACCCAATTTTTCACACTTATAACAAGTTACCTTCGACTTATCTCGACTTGATGAACTTTCGTGACGACTTTGAGAACCCGACGAGCCTTCGCGGCCTCGTCCTCTACCCCGACCCATGTCGGTGTTTCTTTTCTCACGCCTTTCTGCCCGAGAAAACAACAATTTATTTTGGTTATCCTCAACAGTCTTTCTCATCTTCGTTCTTTCTTCGAACGCTTTAAGTCGACCAATCGCCTCTTCAAACGCGAGTGTTTCGAGATCAGTAGTTTGCTCAATCACGGCTGCAATAGGTAGATACCTATCGGGCACCGAGTTAAGTAATTTTTCACAAGAACTTCATCTTCCAAAGTATACCCGAGACTTTTGTATTTTGTTTGCACGCTTGACAATTTGCCCGCAAACTCCTCAATCGTCTCGGAATCTTTCATCTGCAAGCCTTCTAGCCCACTTCGTAAAGTTTGCAAACGAGCCTTTTGGACTCGGTCTGCACCCAAATAACGCACTCGAAGTGCTTCCCACACATCTGATGGATCCTTATGTTTTATGTTTTGCCACCTGAAGCAAAACATCTTCGGGAATCGACTGAAAAATAAGAGCCTTAGCGGTGTTCTTCGACCTCTTATCGACGGCATTACCGGTCACCGAATCTATGGTTTCCTCTAAGCCATGTGCCGCTAACACCGTTTCCATCATGATGGACCATGCGGTGTAGTTGGTCGCTGTCAATCTCGGGCATCTCAAAGACACACTACCCGAATTTTTAACCACGTTAGCGAGGGTCCTGGACCTCCTTCTTCACCGTCAGCCATCTTTCAACACCAAAAACGGATACGAATTTTCTTAGTGCAATCGAGTGTTAGTCGATAACACGTCTTCAACCTTGAAGCTCTGATACCAATTGAAGGTTTCAATTGGATCGAAAAGAAAGAAAACAAACAAACTATAACACAGCGATTTGTGATAAACACTTATCACGACTCTTTTATTATTATTATCAAAGCAATGCAGAAAATACAAAAACGAATGAATAAAACGGATACAGACTCCTCCTTAAATACTAGATGTAACTTGGTTGCAAAGTAATTAATTCTAACCGACTTCTAAGACTTTGACCTAAACCTATTACAATAAGGAACTCAAATAAAAATAAGATAAACATACTAAAACTTTGGTTCAAAAACCAATCTATATCTGCTGCTTTCGATCCATACTGCCAATGAACACAACCCACCTTTTAAATTTCTTTTTTGGGCCTGGGTCAAACAATTAAATGAGCCAACATTGCAGGCTCACTAGCTTGTGCTGTTTTTATATTTTACTTGAACAAGTGAACTGAAGCTCGAATTAGGCTAAAAGTTTTGTGTAAGTCGATTAGCTAAAACTAAATATGGATTGACCTAGTTAGGAGTTACTTGGACAACCCTAATTTTTAACTATTGGCCTAGTATACTGGGTTAAATAATCTAAGCATCAAATGTTAAATATGTAAAATACTATAACTGTGTATTTTGAAACATGCTTGACTTGTTCTATAACTTGTACTTTTTAACAAATCATGATCCGAACATCACTCGATAATAAACCAATTCTATCCATCCAAACACCATTGACCCTAAAACAAACTCCAACAATGCGTATTTTAATGAGTTTTATGGGTCCTATCGCAACCACCACGGCCTCTTCTATACTTCCTTTTTATAATAGCAATTTCTATATTTTGTGAAATAAATACACCACAGTTTGCATTTTAAAGAATTTTGGTTGTGAAATACATCACTTTAGCACGTAGGTCTAAAAAAATTTGATGAACAGTTTTAATGTATTTTAGTGAGTTTTATAAGCTTAGAAAATTAATCATATAAAAAAGTCCAGTGTTTTAGTATTTAGTGAGTTTTTTTAACTTTTTGAAAGTAAGTTTGTACATGTTATATGGTTCGACTATCACATAAACAACCTACATTATAGAGTTATTAGAAAACCAACATTTAAGACTATTATTCCCAAACTATATTCAAATTGTGCTAGTAAACGACTTCTCTCTCTCCAATGTTATTATCAGAGACGCGTGTGTTGTAAATTTAGATTTCACGTGTTGAAATATATGTGTATCCAATTGTTCATTGACCGTTATCTTATTGCTTGTGGTTTGATTTTCATGTTGTGGGAGTTGTAGCACTAGCAGCTGGAATAAAGCATAAAGGCTTATTGGGCTTGATTGTATTGAATCAAGTGAGCTCGGATTGAAGCAGTTCATAAAGAAGAGTGTGAGGAGCGTATGATAAAGCATTTGTCTTGGTTATCGATGATATTATGTGTTCCTTTAGATATATCCAAATATACTGACGAAAGTAGGTTTCCCATCTCACTCGCTCACAACCTTATTTAAAATACGAAGGATTCACTCACAAATATATACATAAGTAACCTAATATAAGATAAGGGTTCCGGTACAAAAGGTTAAAATTGTGAGAAGGGTAAGAAGTATTCTCATGCTGACACGTGGCGATGGAGTATTTTAAGACAAAGGGTACAAAGGTAATATTACATGTAGCATTTAATTTTTATTTTTGATGGTTTTAATTGTGGAGAGTTTCTAGGGATTAATCAAATCTTTATCACTTTTAAAATATCAATAAGTCAGACGAGTTTGAAAAACTAGTTTCAGTGATGTGTTTTACTGGACAAAGTGACATCGATTATTCGTTGTGTTTTATCAGTTAACTTAAAAAATAAAACACACAGCCGAGTGTTCTATACATTTTCAGTGATGTGTTTTACTGGACAAAAGTGACATTGTCACACCCTCAAAATCCACTTGCGGAGTTTTACCGCGAGGCGCATGACAAACCAGGATCCGAACCAACGATCACAATAAACAAGTCTAAATGTAATTAATGCAATACCAAAACATAGTTTTAAAATCCCGTTTACAGCGGAAGCTTATTCAAAATAAAGTTCAACATAAATAACCAAAGTTCAATGTTTGTGAAATCATGCAACTCTATCTAGACGCCGTGCAGACGCGTGCGCCCTATTTCCATGTGCTACCTTAGCGACCTGAGAAAACATGTAAAAGTTTACGTCAGCACAAAAATGCTGGTGAGTTTACAGGTTTGCAGTTCAAGTACCAAGTTCACCTGTCCATACTATAACAAATAGAAAACCAGTATACGCTAGCTAGGCGTACGTTTTGTTACTACCACGATTGGAAAACCATTACTAACTCGAATACCAGTTTTGTGCCCGAATAGTTCCAAATGTTCCTGTTGTTCCTGTTTGAGACAATATGCACTCGCCCGGCCCTCCAAGCCGACGAGCGGGGTTGGTCACTCCCAATAGCGCTATTCACATTTCCCCGTTGTGCAAACCCGCACATTCATGGTTCCCCCCGGGACTTCCAAAGATCGTGTAGTACACAATAGAAACCCATAGTATGACAGTAGTTACCAAATAATAGTTTTAACACATGTTTTCTCCCCCGAAAGTATGAAACCAGTTTAAAAGAGGGGCCGTAAACTCACCTTAAGTTGCTTTACTCCTAATCCCGAGTAAACTCAGCTGCTATGTTAGTCCCGTACAGTGGCGACCTAACATACGACAGTTACAAGTACTTAGACTAATAACCCGCAGGTTAATTAGTCCCTAGATGTCCAGACCATAACCAAGTTCGTTTGAAAATACCGTGACTGTTTAACTAACCCAATTGACAAGACTCGACATCCCATTGGTGACCCGAGACTCCCCGTGTTATGTTTACGCTCCAAAACGTACAATAACGCAAGTACACTTAACATACGTTAACACACAACAAGTTATAGCACATAGTTCACGTATCACCGAAATACATCCAAATATATGTTACCAAGTTATTAGACATGTTACGGGGTTCCTAGCATGTTACTACATGTTAAATCGGGTCTCGGAATGCTAATTTACACTTACAGCAGCAGTACACGCGATTAGGAAAAGTCAACTAGTGATTAGGAAAGTCAACTAGTGAATAGAAGCCCTATTCGCCCCTACTATAGGCGAGTAGGGGCTACTCCCCTTTACTTCATGCGAATAGGGGCTATTCCCTGAACTTACTAGTGATTAGGGCTACTCGCATGAACTTACTAGCGAATAGGCTTCTACTCGCCTATATATTGGCGATTAGCCTTGTACTCGCATGAGTTATAGGCGATTAGCATTGCTACTCGCCTGTAACCATGCTGTTCCGGTTTTTCGCGCGTTTAATGTTCCAAATCAGATCCAGAACGTGTGTAACTACCCAATATCATCCCAAACACTATCCTAAACATGTTTAACCCAAAACCCTTCGTTCAACCTCGTATAATCAGTCCTGCATGTAACCCAAAACAATCCAAACACTATTCACATAGCATGCAACATCAATTAACGCATGTAATCATAACCCTATTATCCGATTACTGAGTTTTCTATCATCATACTAACAATATTAATTCTGACCTAGCATGATAACACATCAAAACATCATCAAGATCCATAAAAATCCTATCTTTCTAATCATACATACCCATAACGCATGTTAATTAGTTATAATCCGTTTAACAACCCTTATTGACGATTTTCAGAAAGCCTTTTCGTTTATGAACAGGTCTGGACCATTAGGGATTGATTAAAAACGTTTACAAAGTGTTATGGATGAGAATCAAACCTTGGAATTGTAAAAGATTGATGGTTAGACCTTGAAACCTTGTGTTTTTGATCAAAATCGCCTTCCAGAGGTTGTTTAAGTGTTTGGGGCGGTTATGGGACGACTAGGGTTGATATTAGGGAGTTTAGGAGGTTAAGTATTGTATTTATAGGCGTTTCTAGTCGTTCCAGCACGTTACATGCGATTGTGCAGCAGTTCAGGCGATTAGGGCTTGTAATCGCCTGATGTTCATGTGATTAGGGGCCTACTCGCCCTTAACATCACACGAGTAGGGGCTAATCGCCCTTAAGGGCTCCCTACTCGCCTCCCCTATAGGGGAGTAGACCTCCTACTCGCCTATAGGGTTTGGCCTTGTGCGTTTTGCGCGTTAAACCCCGTTTTAACATATGTTAATGCATATTCATGTACCGACAAGTCACATAATGATTGTAAACACATAACACAAGTAAATACACATATTTGCACTCGTTCACCAATTCCCGGGACTCGAGACTCGTACGTTCCGTATGCCTTGACGATTCTACAAATCGTCACCGTTTGTACACTTGGTTAAGGACCGACATCTAACGAACCTCTAGACCAACATCCAATGATCTTCTAGACTAACCAATAGTTCCCGAACCATATCCCGACTTAACTAACCCAGTTAAGTACAATATACGCGTGACTCGCTAAGGTAGACTTTCATCTAGACAACGTTGTTAACCCGAATTTGCCAGGTGTCACATCATCCCCACGTTAAAAGAATTTTCGTCCCGAAAATTGCGTAAGTAACAAAAGAAACAACGAAGGGAATAAACAAACAGATAGAAATCAATAGAGAGTAGAAATCAAGAGAGAGATTTACCCGAGGTGTCACATCATCCCCACGTTAAAAGGAATCTCGACCCGAGATTCATTCAGCTGCCGAAGAGACATGTCTCGACTCGAACGCTTCCTTAGGAAAGAGGTGAGGATACTTAGACTTCATCTGATCCTCCCGTTCCCATGTATATTCCGGTCCCCGGTTCGAGTTCCACCGAACCTTAACGATATGAATCTTGCTGTGACGTAGGCTACGAATCTTGTAATCGAGGATCTCCACAGGTTCTTCCACAATCCGAAGACGATCATCAACCTTGATCTCTTCTAGTGGAACGATGAGAGACTCGTCAGCCAGACACTTCTTCAAGTTTGACACGTGAAAGACGTTATGTACGTTACCGAGCTCCGTCGGCAGATCAAGTCGATATGCCACCGGCCCAATCCGTTCCAGGATCGTAAATGGGCCGACATATCGCGGATTGAGTTTGCCACGCTTTCCAAAGCGTATGACGCCCTTCCACGGTGAGACTTTTAGAAGTACCTTGTCATTGACTTGGAACTCCAGTGGTTTGCGACGCTGATCAGCATAACTCTTTTGCCGGTCCCGTGCCGCCGCCAACCGATTTCGAATCTGTACGATCTTTTCCGAAGTTTCGTACACTAGTTCAGGCCCAGTGAGTTGACTCTCACCCACTTCAGCCCAACAAAGAGGAGAGCGGCATTTCCGTCCGTACAGTGCCTCGAACGGAGCAGCCTTGATGCTCGTGTGATAACTGTTGTTGTACGAGAATTCTACCAACGGCAGATGAGCTTCCCAACCCTTGCCAAAATCGATCACACACGCCCGCAGCATGTCTTCTAAAGTTTGAATCGTACGCTCACTCTGACCGTCAGTCTGTGGATGGTAAGCCGTACTCATGTCCAGTTGGGTACCCAAAGCCTTGTGCAAAGACTTCCAGAAGTGAGAAGTAAAATGGGAGTCACGATCCGAGATAATAGAAACAGGTACCCCGTGCTTAGAAACAACTTCTTTCAAGTAAAGACGAGCCAAACGATCCATAGTGTCGGTCTCCTTAATAGCAAGAAAATGGGCTGATTTCGTTAACCGATCGACAATCACCCATATCTTGTCGTTCCCGCTTGGTGACTTAGGAAGTTGTGTGACAAAATCCATAGTAATCCGTTCCCATTTCCATTCCGGAATTTCAGGTTGTTGCAGGAGACCCGACGGTTTCTGGTATTCCACTTTGACCTTAGCACAGGTCAAGCATTTGCTCACGTATGAGGCTATGTCCGACCTCATGTTTGGCCACCAGTAAAGCACCTTTAGATCTTGGTACATCTTATCCGAACCAGGATGAATAGAATACCGGGACTTATGAGCCTCATCAAGGACAAGCCCCCGTAGTCCCCCGAACAAAGGAACCCATATGCGTTCTGCGAAGTAGTGCAGGCCATCAGGCCTTCGCTCTAGGTGCTTGTCGGCACCGTGCATAGTTTCAGCTTTAAGGTTTTCCTCCTTCAAAGCTTCCAATTGGGCAGAACGGAGTTGATCAGGTAACGACGAATGGATAGTGAGCTGCAACGCCCGAACGCGACGAGGTTTAGAAGATTCCTTCCTGCTCAAGGCGTCTGCTACAACATTCGCCTTGCCAGGATGGTACTTAATAGCACAATCATAATCGTTCAAAAGTTCAATCCAGCGACGCTGCCGTATGTTCAAGTGTTGTTGGTCGAAAATGTGTTGGAGACTCTTGTGATCGGTGTAGATGGTGCATTTGGTACCGTACAAGTAATGTCTCCAAATTTTCAACGCGAATACCACGGCACCCAACTCCAAGTCATGAGTTGTGTAGTTCTTCTCGTGCACTTTGAGTTGACGAGAAGCATACGCAATCACTTTCTCGCGTTGCATCAACACGCAACCGAGTCCATGAATGGAAGCATCACAGTAAACGACAAAATCATCAGGACCCTCAGGTAAAGACAGAATAGGAGCAGAACACAGTTTAGACTTCAGTTCTTCAAACGCGGACTCTTGTGATTCACCCCAGTCGAACTTCTTATCCTTCTGAGTGAGAGTGGTGAGGGGTTGAGCAATCTTCGAAAACCCCTGAATGAAACGACGATAATAGCCCGCAAGGCCTAGGAATTGCCGCACCTCAGTTGGCGTCTTTGGTGCTCCCCAGTCCTTGATCGCTTCGATTTTAGCGGGATCGACATGAATTCCTAGTTCATTAACCACATGTCCTAGGAATTGAACTTCGCGTAACCAAAAGTCACACTTTGAGAACTTGGCGTAAAGTTGTTCCCGTCGCAAGAGTTCCAAAACTAACCGCAGATGTTCCCCGTGTTCGGTCTCGTTCTTGGAGTAGATCAGAATGTCATCGATAAACACAATGACAAACTTGTCCAGATACGGTTTACAGACGCGGTTCATCAAGTCCATGAAAACCGCTGGTGCGTTCGTGAGACCGAAGGGCATGACTAAGAATTCAAAATGGCCATAACGTGTTCGAAAAGCAGTCTTTGCAACGTCAGCCTCCCTGACGCGCAGCTGGTGATAACCGGACCTCAAGTCGATCTTGGAATAATAGCTAGAACCCTGAAGCTGGTCGAATAGATCATCGATACGTGGAAGAGGATAACGGTTCTTGACGGTCAATTTGTTCAGCTCTCTGTAGTCAACACACAATCGGAAACTCCCATCCTTCTTCTTGACAAATAAGATCGGGGCTCCCCAAGGGGAAGAACTTGGTCGGATGAAACCCTTGTCCAAGAGTTCCTGTAACTGACTAGACAATTCCTGCATCTCGGGAGGTGCAAGACGGTATGGGGCCCGAGCAATAGGAGCAGCCCCTGGTACAAGATCAATGCCGAACTCGACTTGACGATGAGGAGGAAGACCGGATAAATCATCGGGAAAAACATCGGAAAACTCGCGTACCACCGGAATGTCGTCAATCTTCTTCTCATCACAAGTGGAAACAGATAAGAGCGCCAAAACGGCTGGATAACCCTTTCGAAGACACTTAAGGGCTTTCATGCTAGAGATGATGTTTAGCGAAACACCACCCTTGATACCGTATACAGAAAGAAATTCTCCATCAGGGAGAGGAATCCGAATAACCTTATCGTAACAGACGATCTCCGCGCGATACAAAGATAACCAATCCATTCCTACCACAACGTCAAAACTACCCAAAGGTACCGGCATAAGGTCGATGGGAAACGATAAACCCGACAACTCTAACTGACACTCCCGAAGAACACTAGTAGCTTCAATCGTTTTACCGTCAGCTAACTCAATAATATACTTGGTCTCTAATGGTACAGGTACTACATCTAGCAGTCGACTAACATCCATGGATACAAAACTCTTGTCGGCACCAGAATCAAACAACACGCTAACAGAGTGATTATTGAGAAGAAACGTACCGGTGACTGTATCAGGGTCCTGCCTAGCCTCAGCAGCTCCAATGACGAAGGCACGTGCATTTCTGCCGCCGCCCCCGTTGTTACCATTCCCGTTGTTTCCACCCTGTTTCAGTTTTGGGCAATCCTTCTTGTAATGCCCAGTGTCACCGCAGTTGTAGCACCCTTGTTTCCCTGTAGTCCCCTGAGTAGTCGGAGCTGAGCTGTTAGTCGGAGCCTGAGTCGATGGAAGTGTAACCCGACAATCCTTAGCATAGTGGCCTGTTCGCTGGCAGCGGTGACAACGGTTACTGTCGCAGTTCCCTTGGTGATGGCGTCCACACTTGTTGCATTTGGGCAGTTTTCCCGCATAACCACCCTGCTTATTACCCGAAGACGATGAACCCCCATTATCAAACTTTTTACCCTGCTGTGCAGACCCAGACCCTTTCCCGTCGTTTTCCCACTTGCGCTTATTGTTCTCTGGAGTCTTAGCAGTCGAACCTTTCGCCGGCAAAATCCCCTCATTCACCTTTAAATTAGTCATCCTATGTGCAGATCGAACTACCTCCGCATAAGTAGGATGATTCCCAGCAGCCACTAACCCTGCAATTTCCGGCACCAACCCTGAGACATAATGTTCAATCTTACGATACTCTGGCACGTGCAAATCGGGACATAGCACTGCCAACTCATTCCTCCTAACCGTATACTTCTCGATTTCCGACCCAGTCATCTTGAGGTTCCACACCTCATGCTCCAGCTTCTGTACCTCTTCTCTCGGGCAATACTCCCGCTTCAGCAACTGCACAAAGTTCTCCCATGGCATGGCATATGCCTCCCCAATACCCATGTTCTGGGTGATACCATTCCACCAAGTCAATGCCACGTCTTGAAATAACGCAGCCGAATACTTCACCCGATCTTCTGGGAGACAGTTACACATCAGGAATACCGACTCCACCTTCTCCAACCACCTAAGCAAGCTAACCGCACCCTCGGTGCCAGAGAATTCCTGGGGCTTGCAGTCCCGGAACATCTTATAGGTGCACATGGGTGGGGGTGGGTCAACAGGACCACCTGAAATGAAACGTATGAGAAACCACGAAATACGTAAACAAGGCTCACCAATGAGGCAAAGAAAATGGATAAAACAACTTACCACCACCGTTGTGCCCTAACTGAAAGGCAGCCTGGAGCAAGTTATTCAGATCAGCCTGTGACAGGTTAATACCTCCACCACGACCACCAGCACCACCACGACCACCACCACGTCCACCATTGCGACCACCTCCTCGTCCTCCACGCACTCCAGACATGATTCTGGCAGAAAGAACGAGAAAATTTAGTTTCGCAGTTAAAGATAACTACTAATGTTCACAAGATTAAAGCCAGATCCAATCCAGGACTATCCCCTCAAACCCAGAGCTCACTAGGGCTTCCATGCATTTCGTTTTATGATTTTGTGTGCACCCAAAATGATAAAACGCTCTACATGGTCCTCCAAGTGTTCTCCTAGTTCAAAGTTCAAATCACCGAACATAGACTCTTAGCTACACACCGTAATACTACGGTAGTTCATGACAAGTGTTTCTATTGGAGTAGGAAAGGGAGATGTCCGAGCCTTGGACAAATCTCAAGAGTACACGATTCACTCCAATATACTACACTGCCTAGAAAGTAAGTAACCCGACCTAAGATAGAACGGATGATGTAACATAGAAAGACCAACGATTTAGAGACACCCCGACAAGACCATACGTAAACCACTATAACGTTTAGTACCATGTGATCGTCTAGTGTGTGCGACTCGGCTATAGACTAGACTCTACATGCAGTCCTAGTTCACTATAACCATTGGCTCTGATACCAATCTGTCACACCCTCAAAATCCACTTGCGGAGTTTTACCGCGAGGCGCATGACAAACCAGGATCCGAACCAACGATCACAATAAACAAGTCTAAATGTAATTAATGCAATACCAAAACATAGTTTTAAAATCCCGTTTACAGCGGAAGCTTATTCAAAATAAAGTTCAACATAAATAACCAAAGTTCAATGTTTGTGAAATCATGCAACTCTATCTAGACGCCGTGCAGACGCGTGCGCCCTATTTCCATGTGCTACCTTAGCGACCTGAGAAAACATGTAAAAGTTTACGTCAGCACAAAAATGCTGGTGAATTTACAGGTTTGCAGTTCAAGTACCAAGTTCACCTGTCCATACTATAACAAATAGAAAACCAGTATACGCTAGCTAGGCGTACGTTTTGTTACTACCACGATTGGAAAACCATTACTAACTCGAATACCAGTTTTGTGCCCGAATAGTTCCAAATGTTCCTGTTGTTCCTGTTTGAGACAATATGCACTCGCCCGGCCCTCCAAGCCGACGAGCGGGGTTGGTCACTCCCAATAGCGCTATTCACATTTCCCCGTTGTGCAAACCCGCACATTCATGGTTCCCCCCGGGACTTCCAAAGATCGTGTAGTACACAATAGAAACCCATAGTATGACAGTAGTTACCAAATAATAGTTTTAACACATGTTTTCTCCCCCGAAAGTATGAAACCAGTTTAAAAGAGGGGCCGTAAACTCACCTTAAGTTGCTTTACTCCTAATCCCGAGTAAACTCAGCTGCTATGTTAGTCCCGTACAGTGGCGACCTAACATACGACAGTTACAAGTACTTAGACTAATAACCCGCAGGTTAATTAGTCCCTAGATGTCCAGACCATAACCAAGTTCGTTTGAAAATACCGTGACTGTTTAACTAACCCAATTGACAAGACTCGACATCCCATTGGTGACCCGAGACTCCCCGTGTTATGTTTACGCTCCAAAACGTACAATAACGCAAGTACACTTAACATACGTTAACACACAACAAGTTATAGCACATAGTTCACGTATCACCGAAATACATCCAAATATATGTTACCAAGTTATTAGACATGTTACGGGGTTCCTAGCATGTTACTACATGTTAAATCGGGTCTCGGAATGCTAATTTACACTTACAGCAGCAGTACACGCGATTAGGAAAAGTCAACTAGTGATTAGGAAAGTCAACTAGTGAATAGAAGCCCTATTCGCCCCTACTATAGGCGAGTAGGGGCTACTCCCCTTTACTTCATGCGAATAGGGGCTATTCCCCTGAACTTACTAGTGATTAGGGCTACTCGCATGAACTTACTAGCGAATAGGCTTCTACTCGCCTATATATTGGCGATTAGCCTTGTACTCGCATGAGTTATAGGCGATTAGCATTGCTACTCGCCTGTAACCATGCTGTTCCGGTTTTTCGCGCGTTTAATGTTCCAAATCAGATCCAGAACGTGTGTAACTACCCAATATCATCCCAAACACTATCCTAAACATGTTTAACCCAAAACCCTTCGTTCAACCTCGTATAATCAGTCCTGCATGTAACCCAAAACAATCCAAACACTATTCACATAGCATGCAACATCAATTAACGCATGTAATCATAACCCTATTATCCGATTACTGAGTTTTCTATCATCATACTAACAATATTAATTCTGACCTAGCATGATAACACATCAAAACATCATCAAGATCCATAAAAATCCTATCTTTCTAATCATACATACCCATAACGCATGTTAATTAGTTATAATCCGTTTAACAACCCTTATTGACGATTTTCAGAAAGCCTTTTCGTTTATGAACAGGTCTGGACCATTAGGGATTGATTAAAAACGTTTACAAAGTGTTATGGATGAGAATCAAACCTTGGAATTGTAAAAGATTGATGGTTAGACCTTGAAACCTTGTGTTTTTGATCAAAATCGCCTTCCAGAGGTTGTTTAAGTGTTTGGGGCGGTTATGGGACGACTAGGGTTGATATTAGGGAGTTTAGGAGGTTAAGTATTGTATTTATAGGCGTTTCTAGTCGTTCCAGCACGTTACATGCGATTGTGCAGCAGTTCAGGCGATTAGGGCTTGTAATCGCCTGATGTTCATGTGATTAGGGGCCTACTCGCCCTTAACATCACACGAGTAGGGGCTAATCGCCCTTAAGGGCTCCCTACTCGCCTCCCCTATAGGGGAGTAGACCTCCTACTCGCCTATAGGGTTTGGCCTTGTGCGTTTTGCGCGTTAAACCCCGTTTTAACATATGTTAATGCATATTCATGTACCGACAAGTCACATAATGATTGTAAACACATAACACAAGTAAATACACATATTTGCACTCGTTCACCAATTCCCGGGACTCGAGACTCGTACGTTCCGTATGCCTTGACGATTCTACAAATCGTCACCGTTTGTACACTTGGTTAAGGACCGACATCTAACGAACCTCTAGACCAACATCCAATGATCTTCTAGACTAACCAATAGTTCCCGAACCATATCCCGACTTAACTAACCCAGTTAAGTACAATATACGCGTGACTCGCTAAGGTAGACTTTCATCTAGACAACGTTGTTAACCCGAATTTGCCAGGTGTCACAGACATTGATTCTTCATTGTGTTTCATTAGTTAACTTTAAACATAAAACACACAACCGAGTGTTCTATACATTAGTGATTGCATATAAAACACACAATCAAAAACAATAAGAACTTTCCCCTAAAATACGAATTTTCAATTAACATAAAACACACAATAAAGAACAATAAGAACTTTCCCCTAACAAACATAAAGAGAAACCCTTAATGAAGAGATTTAAACACACAATGAAGATAAAACACAAAATCCAAACATTATTATTATTATTACAATATGAAATTAACAACATTGCAATCTGTAGTCATTAATGTGATAAAAAAATTGGTTTAATGAAACTTGGATCTTAGTGCTTGGATCCAAGCACTCGTTCTTATTTTTATATAGAACTTTCCCCTAAAAATTGGTGTTAATTAGTTCTTGATCTTTCGCCGCCTGATTCATATTATTATAGCAAAAGAATTATGAACTGGGTAATTTTAATTATGACACATTTTGAGAGAGAGAGAAGAATAACTAATAATAATAAAGGGGAGAGAGACTCCTTAAATCAAGGAGGTGGTTTAATTTTTTTTAATGTTTTGACAATTATACCCTCACAACTCTCAATTTATTAATTAGATTATAAAATAATTTACAACTTTGCCATCTATTTAATCATAACCATCTATTAATATGATCTAAAGGCCACAATTATTTCTCACCCTTCTCACAAAACACATCTTTTGTACCCTAACCTCACCCCCTAATATAATACTCTAATCAAAATACACATTTATCTATAAAATTCTTCTTTTAAAAAACACTACACAGTACACACCATCAGATTCCTCACATATATTTTTTAATCAATTAAATTGTAAATTTTCCACTTACAAACACTTTAAAATAATAGGATGAGGAATAAATAAGAACCCCAAATATGGGAGCTTATTATTTTCGATATAATTTTGGGGGATGGGATGAGAAACTCCAATGTAGGAGTGAAATTAAACAAAATAACATATTTTGTGTTAATTTTAATTTTAACTTTGGTATATGGTGAAGAGAATGTAGGTTCTATTGTGACTACTCTAATTCCATATTTAAGTCATCTTATAATTATAAAAAATACCATCTTCTACTTTCTCTCCGATTTTAATTCAGATCCTATCATGGTTTATAAAAATTAATGTGTTGCAAATTAATATTACATCCTTTCTCAACCTTGTATTGTTTAAACATCAAATGTGTATTTAGGGACACTCTTAACTTGTTAAACTTTTACTTTGTAACAAATTTCCGCATTCTATCTATTAAGATCCGAACACCACTCTTTAACAAATCAATTCTCTCCATCCAAACACCATTGACCCTAAAAACAAGCTACAACAATGCACCACCATGCAACCACCATACTCCACCACCTTCACCCTTTCCACATCCTATGAAAACCACCACTATAATGACCTCCTCCTCCCCACACCGCCCTCCGATCACCGTCACCACCGCCCTCCGCTCTTCCCTCCCTTTCCTCTTCTTTTCCTCCGTCCTCCTCTACCTCCTCTACTCTTCCAAACTCCTCATTTACCCTCCTTCCAACCACCCGATAACCGAATACAACGCCAAAATCGACTACCAAGACCCCAACCTTACCACCACCAATCGCCTAATAACCGGATACAACACCGAGCTTAAACACATTGCATTTTGCATTGCTGCCTCATCCAAACTATGGGACTCGAGAAAGGAATACATTAAGCTATGGTGGCGCCCCGGGCAGACCCGAGGCGCGGTTTGGCTCGACAACAATGTCAAGATCAACAACAACGAAAGCGAAACCCTACCCGACATCCAAATTTCACAAAAAACATCAAGGCTTCCGTACACAAACCGCCAAGGACATCGGTCAGCAATCCGAATATCTAGGATAGTTTCGGAAGCATTAAGGTTAGGATTGGAGGGTGTCCGATGGTTTGTGATGGGAGATGATGACACAATTTTTGTAGTGGAGAATGTTGTTAGGGTTTTGAATAAATATAACCATAATCAGTTTTATTACATTGGGAGTTCGTCTGAAAGTCATTTTCAGAATATATTTTTATCGTACTCGATGGCGTACGGTGGTGCAGGGTTTGCTATTAGTTATCCGTTGGTTAAGGAGCTAGCAAAGATGCAAGATCGGTGTATTAAAAGGTATGGAGAATGGTTGTATTAATTTATAGGGGTTTTATAAACTTAAAAATTAAATAACTTTGATGTGTACCGCTAGTGTGGAAACAAGGGGTGAGCAATAATTGAACTATTGACCATAGCTGATAAAATTGATCTGCTATGGTTAAGCGAATATGGTAAATGATTATTCGGTTATGGTTATGGTTTTGGTTACGTTTAATTTTTCTAGTTTTTATACATTTATTTATAGCTTTTATACCCCATTTACGGCTTTGGTTTCGAACATTTAAATTCATGTTTCAATTGTCCATAATCAAGCTTGAACCTGAATATTTTGGCTTGGAACCTGCATAACCAAACTTGAAACACAATAAACGAACTATTTTATAAAATAATATGTTGGACAATTAACTGAAAGTTAACCAAAATCGAACCATGCTTAACCGAGCATGGAGTGCGTTTTCACAAAGTCCATGTAGTTCACATTTTCACACTACAAGTACATTTTAAGTTTAGATCGTTACTAGGGTGTAAATGGGATGGGACGTAGCGGCTCGAGATCGGATTAGTAAAAACTCGAATGAGTCGAGCTTTTATGAACCCGAGCCCGAGTTTGAACCTTAACATGACTTATTTAGTTATTGAGCCTGAGCGTTACATACAAAGTTTGTTTAAGCTCGCAAGCTAAACGAACCCAAATAATGTTATATTATTATTTTTATGTATGTAGTTTTATTTTTTGAATATGTTCAATTTTAATTAATAACGTTAACGAGTAAAGCTCGAGCCGAGCTTTTGCTCGTTTATGCTATCAAAGCAAGCTCCAGTTGAGCTTTAGCTCGTTTAAAATTGTTTTCAAATTACTTCAAGACAAGCCGGGCTCTTAAGATTTACATTCTAGCTGAGCTCGAGCTCAAGCCTAGTTGTGCTCAGGCTCGGCTTGTTGATGCCCCTCATTACTCTAATGCACATTTATAAACTTTAACCGATCACATGTTAATGTTGCAAATATTCCTTTATAGGTACCCTGGATTGTACGGAAGTGATGACCGCATGCAAGCATGCATGTCCGAACTTAACATCCCCTTAACCAAAGAACCAGGCTTTCACCAAACCGACGTCTACGGCAACATACTAGGCCTACTCTCCGGCCACCCAGTGACCCCATTTGTGTCGCTCCACCACTTCGACGTAATCGACCCAATATTCCCGGGTATGACACGAGTCGAATCAGTCAAACACTTGCTAGAATCAGCCAAATACGACTCAGCAAGTGTAACACAACAATCCATTTGCTATGACCCGAAAAGGAAATGGTCGATTTTGGTGTCGTGGGGCTTCGCGGTCCAGATCATGAGGGGGATACTTTCGCCTCGAGAGCTTGAGATCCCGAGCCATACGTTTATTAATTGGTACAAAGTGTTGGATTTTTCGGCTTATACGTTTAATACACGGCCCGTTATGGGTCATGACCCTTGTCAAACGCCCTTTGTGTTTTACATAAATTCGACACGGTACGATGAGTCGAGGCGGATGACTGTCGGGGTTTATGGTGTTCATAGGCAAAGGCACCCTAGGTGCCGTTGGAAGATGGAGTCACCAGAAAAGATTCACACGGTGGTTGTTTTGAAGCATGAGGATCCTGATCGTTGGTTACGGGTATGTATTATGTAAAGTCTAATGTTTTATAATTAATAGTTTCCGGTAAATTTTTGTGACATTTCTGACATTTTTACAAGCAAATTTACATCAATCTGTTTTAATGAATTTGAAGATAATGTATAGTAAAAAATTTCTTTCTAACTGTATTCATTTGACAATACCAATTTTGACATAAGTTTCATGTAGTTTTGACAAAATATATAGTTATTTTTTGTATAATATAACAAGTTATTTTTTTAATGGTTTTACACTTAATGTAAAAGTACAAGAGCTTGTCTTTTAGCTTATTAAGGTACATTAAACTAACTCTAATAAAGGATATTAAGCTACGTGTTTTTTTCATGATTAAAGCAAGTAGCATAATTGTCATATAATTAACTTAATTTTAATGATTCACACATTTTTTAATATTTTTTCTGTACCCGTGTATCTTTGTGCTATTGGTGATTCTTAGGTCCGTCAATGTCCATTTTTATCTATTTCTTTTGTTTTTCTTATCAATCTATCTTATGAAATACACTACCACTACAACGGTCGCCGCTAAAGGTATCCTTGTAGTGTACAAGAAAAATACCGCGCAATTACGATGTATGTTACATGTCTTATGCTGATCACGACTTCCAGCCGCCCATGTAGTGCCAATTTGTTGTAGTGAATATAGCTAAGGCGATTAATTAACAAATGAATGAGTCAATTTTGTTACATATTTTTGCTAAATGATTTGATAAAAATGTTTTACAGGCACCAAGAAGGGATTGTTGTAGAGTTTTGCCTTCTAGAAAGGAAGGAGTCATGTACTTGTGGGTTGGTCATTGCGGAGAAAATGAGGTCATTGAGGTGTAAGACGTTATATATCATCAAAATCCATCGATTTGTTCACCTCATCATGATTTGGATGGCAACAGTCATGAAGACCGAAGAACAGTCAGTCTAAACGTGCTTTCAAGATCATGTGTCAATATGTCATCAAAAGTACTATAAAACCAATCGCATGATCAACTAAGCTTATCCATTTCGTTCCCCGTTTTTGTTTTGTACGAGTATCATAATTTTCTGTAAATTTTGTGCATCATAGCTATGATTTTAAACAAATTTATATTTTCAATTCATGACTGAGAAAATTACATCAAGATAGCGGGCATGCGGATAACAAGCTGCGTCACCATCTATTTCTGAATGGCAAACCTTAATCTACAAAAATGTAACATTGCCCACCCGAAGCCGAAACGCTACTATGAATAACTCGCTAAACCCTGATCAGGAAACAGATAGCCTCCGGTGCTAATGAGCCAAAGGTATCAAAAGCCAGGGGTACGAAAACGTGTTGGTTCTCCTCACAGGCTTTAGCATGCTTTTCTACATTCTTTACCTCTGTCTTCTGCACCGCTTGCCCTGCTACAAACCCACTATCTCT
The DNA here is from genome assembly GCA_030844895.1 of Ambrosia x helenae. Lineage (NCBI taxonomy): Eukaryota > Viridiplantae > Streptophyta > Magnoliopsida > Asterales > Asteraceae > Ambrosia > Ambrosia x helenae. Next base: position 13,134,684 of record CM061230.1, on the reverse strand, counting down.
CAACCCAACTAGAGGAGATATACCTGTCAAGTCAACACAAGCATGCTTCCCCCTAGCCCACCCAAAGACAAGCAGATCAGCTGGACGCAGGGTGGATCTCCCTTCTGCGGGATCTGAGAGGAAAATCACAGGGGCCTCCTTCTTTGCTGAGATCCCAGCCCGTCCTAAAATGTCCTATAGAAAGTCTCGAACCCAATCATGTCGATATTTGAACCTGGGGAACTCCTTGCAATGAACCGCATGTTTCCCGTAATTATCCAGGCATGCCTTAAGTCAAATCAGACAGATTTCATCCTCCTTGTAGACGAGGATCATCAAACAATATTTAAGAATGACAGATTTCATGCTTTGGCCCAGACCCTCGATCGGGATAAGAGTCAGAAAATCTTGGGCGTGGAGGCCTTGCAAGTATTCAATAACTGCCCTCTAGTGAGGGACAGACCAAAAACATCACCCAGACTGTGAGCGATTTTGTCAAATAAGGCATGCACCAAAGTTGTCTAAGGCTTTGAGGAGACAGTGTCGTTAGAAAACAGCTAATATCAAAATCTAGGAGATAGTCATTTAGCCTTTATAATTATCCTCATTTAACCATTCTTATAATTAGTTAATCAATAATATATATTTATATGTTTGCTTTTTTCTCTTATTCTCCTGTATGATATCAAAGTCATGGGTTCTTACCTTCTTTTTTTTCTCTACATCCTCTATCCCTTTGTATTTCTCACTGTTGTTCGATTTTGGTTGGTCATAAACCCTCTTTTCCTATCGTTCCCCTATGTTATGTGATGACTTTCTTGAGTTGAGAAAATTACACAATGTAATAAAAATGTTTTTAAGTGTTTTGAGTAAAAACACAAAAAAAACGCCAACGGATTTTTTTTAAAACAAATTTGTTATGTTACATATGTAACATGTCGGTTACCAGTATGTTACAACAAAGTTATATATTTAAAAAAAAAATTACTTAGCGTTTTTTTATTTTGTTTTTTACTTAAAATGTTTACAAGCATGTTTGTTACATTGCAAAAAAATTTTCAAAATAAAATAAGTTTTGTAACACGAATTTTCATTGGTTTTCTCAACATAAAAGTGTTTTCAAATTATATATATATATATATATATATATATATATAGGGTCGAGATCCTGTACAAAGTGTGTTTTGTGTGAGAAGGGTAAGAAGGATTAATAACCATAGGATGTGTTAGATCTAGGGTGTAGATTAATTGGGTGGCATTTTTGTAAATAGTTTTATAATTTTTATAATAATTTAGACTAAATAAGGGCATAATAGTAAAAGACAAGGTGTAATTAAATGAGAATTAAAAATCACCGTGTAAATTCCTTTAATGTTGTCATTATTATAGGAAACTATAATCTCTCATTTCTCTCTCTCCTTCAAAGTAATCAGATCAAAAAGATTTGGGGTAACATATAAATGTAATTCTTGATTGTTTAAACAATAGCCTTCATCATCAAGATCTACTTTACTTCTGGAAGATGATTGCTGCACCATTCATATCATTGTGTTTTAACTTCTGGAAGATGATTGCTGAATATTGTTTTAACTGCTTTACGATTCACGTCAAGGTGTTTTACTGATTTGATGATTGCTGCACCATTCATATCATTGTGTTTTAACTTCTGGAAGATGATTGCTGAATATTGTTTTAACTTTTGGAAGATTCACGTTAGGGTGTTTTACTGATTTGATGATTGCTGAATATTGTTTACAATGTGTTTTATCATCATGTCTTGCTCGATTCACGTATGGTGTTGTTTTAACACTGGATTATGGAGAAGATGGTGATAAAACACACGGGTCTGTTAAAACACAAGGTTGAGAATATGATGATAAAACACAATGTTATGGTTTTATGGGTTTATGGGTTTATGTTCAATATAAAACACACTGCTTGTTGTATATAAAACACTGTTTGTAATAAGAAAAAAATGGATGTTAAAATTTGTTTTGGGATTTAATAGTATTAAACACATTGTGTAAGATGAAGATAAAACACAAAAATTGGGTAAAACACCATACCTTGAATAAAAAATAACTAAAAGCCTACCTTAAATGTAAAACACCAAACGTTGAATGATCGATGTAAATGACTATGAATTTCAATTCGTGAATGCTGATTCTTTATTAAAGCATTCAGTAAAAATTGTTTTAATCACAACAAAAATCTCTATTATTACTCATAATTAAGAAGGTAATTAATTGGACATTTATCTACTAAAAATAAGATTATGCATACAAATTACAAAGATGCCCTTTTAATTAAAATAATTGGTTGCCACGTGTCACTCTTAGATAGGTTCTCACACTTCTCACATAAAATGGGTTTTGTACATGATCCTAAACCTATATATAGGTTTAGGATCCTGTACAAAGTACATTTTTCGTGAGAAGTGTGAGAAGGACTAAGAATTGACATGTAGACATCATGTTTTGGATTTAGGAATGATGTTTTAGGTTGTTTTAACTTGAAAAACACCAAACACAACAATCTAAAACACAATACAATGTATTATAGTCATTAAATTTAAAAAAAAACAGCTAAAACACACTACTTAACGCTTAAAACACACTGCTAATGTTCTTAGCATGGTGTTTTAAGTTTTAAGCCTAAAATACATTTTTTTCGGATTTTTATTTTTTATGTTTGGTGTTTTTATAGGCAAAACAATCCAAAACATCACGACTAAGTTCAAAAAATGATGCCTAAGTATCAATTTTTAATACTTCTCACACTTCTCACAAAAAATGTACTTTGTACAGGATCCTGACCCTATATATATATATATATATATATATATATATATATATATATATATATATAGGGGATGGTTCAATAGAAAACTCATTTTATTAAGAGAACTCGAGAACTTTATATTACATATATGCAATATGTCATATATTGCATATGTGTAGTATATATTGCACATGTGTAATATATCATATGTTACACATGTGTAATATATATTACACATATGCAATATATGATATATTGAGTGTATTACGTATATGTAATATATATTGCACATGTGCAACATATGCAATAATAATATATTACACAAGTGTAATATACAACATATGATATATTACATATGTGTAATATAGAGTTCTCGAGTTCTCTCCCTAACTATGAGTGCTCAATTGAACCTTCCCCTATATATATATATATATATATATATATATATATATATATATAAGAGGTAGGGATCCTAAGAGAAGTATAGGGTAATTAAGAACTAAGAAAAACATTCTGAACCATACATTTCTCTAAGGAAAATTTTATTTATTTATTTTTTTAATTAAATATTTTTTTGCAACTATTCTTGCAAAAATAATTTTTTTTTTATTTTTTTCATTTATACATATGTGTATATTGCATTTATACACATGTGTATATTCTCAAACATATATGTATGATACTTATTTTCTAATAACCGTTCACATGAAGATTTATATTCTCCTGATGTCCTTAATGGTCTAAAAATTTCTGGATTGCCTAATCATCGACTAGCACTAAAGATCGGTGTTTCCGTTATGTTGTTGAGAAACATAGATCAACAAAATGGCTTGTGTAACGGCACGGGGTTACGAATCACCAAACTTGCAAAGCGTGTTATTGAAGCCGAAATCATACCAGGTTGAAACATTGGTACCAAAACTCTTATTTCTAGAATAAATATGATACCATCTGATATCAAGATTTCAGTCAAGTTTCAAAGGCGTCAATTACCAATAAGCGTATATTTCGCAATGACCATCAATAAAAGCCAAGGACAGACTCTATCGAAGGTTGGATTGTATTTATAAAGAGACCCTGTATTCTCACAGGCCAGCTTTATGTCGCCCTGTCAAGAGTTAAAAGCAGGGCATGTGTGAAGTTACTTATACTTGATGCTGATGGGAAGGTGAAGACTAAAACAAAAAATGTGGTGTATAAAGAAATATTTAGTGATATTTAAATAAAATGTGTCTTGGCTTCTTTTAAATTTTAATAAAATATTTCTACTATATTTTTTTACGTCTTACCGCTCAAAATAATTGTACGTTGATGAACCGCGTGTTAACGCGGGCAAAAGTCTAGTGTACATTAAAATAAAATGCTCTTACCCACATTCTTTTTTCTATACATGTACGTGATATTATTTTTACACATTTGCACATGTATGTACATTACTAAACATATATGTACAACACTAGTTTTTGTAGTTTTTGACACGTATATACATTTATGTATAAATGCAAAAAAAAAAAAAAAAAGCAGGAAAATGGACGCTTTAACAAAAATAAATAAACCCCTTAAAGAAATGTATTAGTTTTGTAGTAAGGTAAAATCCTACAGTAATCAACTTACAAAAAAAATAAGGTTTGATTACCTTTGTTTACTCAAATGTATACATATTGCTCATACGACTATATTTAGTAAAGTAAGGTAATCAAAACCTTATTACAACAGTTAACTAACAAAAATAGAGTTAAAATGTACAAAGTTAAACAACCGTTGCACCTACTAATCTTAGTTGGATAAGACATTATTGAGATCTGCAATATATACATAACTAGATTTTTACCCGCCGCGCGTTGCGGCGGCGTGGCCAAGACGTGGACTATAATACTACAAAAGTAATGTTCGACCTTATGGCGGTTTACTACGAAATTGGGTTTACACCGAATACAAAAAACATGTACAAAGTATTTCCAATCTATTTCAGTAGGCAGGGTGCTTGGACTTCAAACATACATCCTGATAATTCATGCTAAATAAAACTTGTACATAATTTGAATGTTAAAAATTTCCAACACCCGTTTAATTTAGGGGCGGATACAATGCTAATTTAATTAATCGATAGCTCAAATAAAAACCTAAATTAATAAAGCTTATTTATCTACTCAATAATTTAATATCCTTTGAGAGTTCTCCATATTTGTAAATATTTTGTGTAGCGTAAAAACAATTTTGGAGGAAATATGATAGAATTAATTATTTAACTATTTATTATTTATAACAGAGAATATTTAGCAACCTAGTAAGTGTTGAACCATTAAGATGTTTGAATAGGTCAGAGACTTTGATTTAGGCGAACCGGCTATGAAGCGAAAGTTTAAACCAAAAGTTCGGTTTAATTTAGGCGAACCGGCTAGGTTTCGTCAAGACGTACCACAAACCCCACATCTTACACACCAAGCGTCTCAAACCCAACATATGCCCACTCCACCCTTACAAAACCGAGGTTTTCAAAACCTTATGTATTAAACCCAACAATTTTCGCTTCCAAACCAATATCCAGTACACTACTCTCAACCCAACATGCCAAGCCAAGTCGCATCTGGGGTGTTTCAAGCACCTCCCAATCCGATTGATCTACCTATATTCGACCGTTATGCGGTTCGCGATCCGGACCAGTATACGGTTGAAGATTCTGATGAAGATGAATATAAATATGAACAAGAGGAAGAGGAAGAGGAAGAAGAGAATATACAAGTGCATGCCCCACCAAGAGGAAGAGAAAGAGGAAGAAGATGAGATGCAAACACGATGTCGAAAGACAAAACTCCTTGGTTGCAAGAAGAAGAAGCGGCCTTGGTAAAGTTGTTTCTACATATTTCCGAGGACAAACGCGTCGGAAATCAACAACCAAGAAACACCTTTTAGCAGCGAGTCAAGGCCCACTTTGGACAACTTACCGGTATCACAAGGCGCATGGATCAAATAACTAGGAAGTAAAGCGATTTAAATAAAAAAATGAGTAGATTCAACGGCCTCTATGTTACACAAGTATATTATTATCGTTATGTTATTTTTTTATAAATTATATACTTTATATTTTTTTTATAAGTTGTTAACTTTATATATTTTTTGTTAAATAGAAACGTTTTTGGCCAAATGGAGCAAATGATGTAGAAATCATTATGTGTGGCCCTCCATGATTATAAGAAACTGTAAGTAAAGAGTGGTTTTCATTCGTTGGATTCTTGGGAAGTTGCAAGAGTTCATTCCAAGTGGATTCCCATTGACATTCCCGGAATAACCGAACTTGGGCCAACTGGGCCTCGCGGAGGAAGGGGAAGGGGTGGTCGTTCTAAAAAACGATCTAAAACATCTGACTTGGGAAATTGTACACCATCAATGGACGGGTTGTCTAGCAACATACCCGAAATTAATTTGAATGATGAATTTCCCGACCCCGCCGACGACACAAACCCGACAAGAAGCACGACTCGAAGGAAAAGTGGTGAGTCGTCAAGTGGCAAAGGGAAAGAACCTTGGGTGGAGACGATAACCGAATTCAAGTCGGCAAAGTTGGTGGAAATTGATGATCTCGGGAACGGCGTAAGTATTTGGCGGACTTGAAAGTACAAAGAGATAACACCTACATGAAACATTTGTCCAAAATTGAAAAAAATAAGGATTTGAAGGAATCGCACGAAAACGCCAAGGAACCATACAAGTCGATTCTCATCAAACGAAAACATGAAATTTGTTACAAGTGGGGTTGGGCATGTAACTTTTATTTTTATGTTTTTTATGCTTTTTTATTGTTTTTTATTTAATGTAATTTTTTTTAATTAATGTAATTTTTTTTATTTAATGTAATTTTTTTAGATTATTAAAAAAAAAAGTTTAGTGATGAAAAGTGAATACCACCACATGTGTTTAGGTGTTGTTTGTTTTTTCTGCAAGAAAAGGTCTGCAGTCTGCAAGAAGACTGTTTGTTTGTTAACGTCTGCAGGCTGCTGAAATAAATTGAAATTTAAATAAACTGATTTTTTACAGCAGTCTGGTGGTGAACCGTGGTGGTGGTGGTGGTGGACCGTGGTGGTAGTGGGTGGTGGTGGGTGAGGAGAAGAGAAGATGAAAAGACCTTAGAACAAGTCTGTACCAAAAAGAGGTCAGGAAGTTTTTGAGTGAAAGACTACAAAAAACTGGAGCTTTAAAAAAACAAACAATGTGCAAACCTCAAGCGTCTCCGCAGCGCAGACAAAAGAGATCAGAAATGTTGCTGAGCAAAAAACAAACAGCCCCTTAGTGATGGAATGTGATACAATGTGATGAAATGAGGTGGCACAATCTAATTTGGTGTGATAGCGTGATGAGTGTGATGGGGTGATGACCACCCCATCCACCCTTAATAAGAATACTAAAAGGCTACCAAACAACCCCTAACACCATCAAAGCATGCAGAGAATTATCAAACTTTAAACATATAAACCAACTCAAGGTTTATTAAAATCCACTTGGCACTAAAAGGGATTGTACTTCAATTCAAAATGCAGTATAAAAGTTTTTTTTTTTTTTTTTGATTAAGCATTTTTTTTTCTTATAAATCACATTTCAAAAACCTTAAACAAGAATTACAAGTGAGGCGCGGGTAGACGGGCAACAAGCTGCGCCGCAACCCCTTTTTGAATAGTAAAGCCTACTCTATTAAATATAAAGTTTGTGTCCTTGGCCGCAGGAGAGTTACTCTGCACCACCTTTTGCACTCGATCTAAAAATCGGATTGCTTCGGGAGCAAGGCCCCCAAATGTGTCAAAAGCGAAGGGCACAAAGACGTGTTGGTTTTCAAGGCAAGCCGCTTCATGTTTGTCAACTTTCTTAGATTCAGCTTTTAAGACTGCCTGCCCAGCCACAAACCCCGAATCCCGAAGTCCCACCAGAGGAGACACCCCTGTGAGATCAACGCACGCGTGTTTGCCCTGCGCCCACCCGAACACAAGGACATCCGCTGGTCTTAGGGTGGACCGCCCCTCAAGTGGATCCGTCAAAAAATTAACCGGGGCTTCTTTCCTAGCTGAAATCCCTGCTCTTCGTAAGACATCCCATAAGACGTCCCTAACCAGGTCATGTCTGTATTTAAATCCTGGCAGCTCCTTACAGTGAAGGGCATGCTCCCCAAATTTATCTAAACATGCCTTTTTGCAAACTGGACACGGCTCATCAACTGGGAACATGGGAATCATAAGTCTATATTTAAGGATAGCCCGATATTCAACAGCCGACATGTGTTGCCCAAGCCCATCGATGGGAAGGACAGTCAAGAAATCTTGGGCATGCGCTCCTTTAAGGCATTCAAAAACAGCTTTCTGGCGCGGGGACATGGCAAACTTTTCTCCCATGGTTTGAAGGGTTTTACCGGTAAAAGCACTCGCCAAAATCTTTTGAGGTTTTTTGGGGGCGGTGTCCTTATCCATAAACCCGCCCAAATCGAATTCCGGGAGAGAGCTGCGAATGTTGCCCAAGGCAAGCTCATAATCCAGGTCCATCCCCACCAACCCGCTATTCCTTAAGATGTGGTCTTGAAGGTCCCAGGACTGCACCCGAGAGGCCACAAAAGCATATGCAGACACGTCCTCCGCCGAACAAAGACCAAGCCCTCCCAACCGAATCGGCAAAGACGCCAACCGCCATTGGAAATCCCCAAAGAACGCCCCTCCACAAACCACAATATCTTCCGCCGCTTCACGAAGGCCTTTGTCAAAAATGGATACGGCCTCATTGGCCATGGCCGGTGGACATGTTCGAAGGCCAAACAACAGTTTGGCAACGCCCATACATGAACGAAGAAACAAAAGTTCACTTTGGGGGTCCCTCAACTTCTGCAGAGAGAGCATTAGTTCTGTTGCCTTCTTAGCTCTTTTAACGACCAAAGAGCTAATATACCCCTCATCTCGACTAACGGCCCCTCCTAGGAGCTTAACACCTCCCTCTGGTCTCCCTATCTCGCTAGGAAATAAACCAGGCTTCTCTTTCGCTCCGTTGGTCGATGGCCAAAAAAACTTCAGATTTCTTAATATTAAGTGTAAGACCCAAATTCGGTCCCGCAGCTCGGATGATATCAAAAGCCTTAGCCACTTCCTTGGCTTCTCCAATAATCGTACCATCATCCAGGTACCAAGCATGAAATGGGAGGGAACAACGCTCCTCCAGCCGATGAACCAATGGGTGCAGGACAAGCGCGAAAAGAAGCGGCCCTAATGGGTCCCCCTGCTGGACCCCGGTGAATGCCCCCATACAAGTATCACCCACATAAAGCCTAGCAGGTTGGGCATAAAGAAACTGAACCCAAGGGTAGATAGATGGGCAGCGAACGCTCACCTCCCGCAGGAGAATCGTCCTGTCAACTAGGTTAAAGGCATTCGAAAAGTCGACCGTGAGCATGACCATGGATCCTTTATCGTGGAACGCATTCAGAAACCTGTTCGCGCTGTGAAGGATGGACTCAGCCCCATTGGGAACCCCAACCCCAAATTGATGATCACCCAAGTATGTCGCCATCTCCTTCCCAACTTTACGCATAGCGACTTTAGAGACTAACCTTCGCCAAATGCCCCCAACAACAATAGGCCTAATCCCATTATCGGGCTTAAGCAACGGAGTCAGGGGAGCAGATGCAATAAACTCGGCAAGGACCTTAGGGCAAAGCCCCCCCCAACCAGATGTTAACCACGTCGGTGATAGCCAAGAGCAGATCAGAAGGCGGCGAGGACCCCTGCCCACAAAGTGCATCCAAGATATGTTGAGCTCTAAGGCCATCCCTCCCGCATGAAGTCCCTTTAGGAAAGGATTTTGTAACACCCTAAATCTGTTTTACAGATAACTCGCAGCGGAAAATAGCAACCAAAAATTTCATTTCTTTAAAAACAACTTTAATGTTTAGAAACCGATTCTTCTAAGTATTTTTGGTGTTACATCTTATAATATTTAGTAATACAATCAATGTGACTCCTCTCTACTAGATCAGACGACCGTGACCACGTACAATCCGCCTCCTCGCTCGATCTCCATCCCTTGCTCTACTAGGTAAACCAGTCATCCTGCAATCACCACATAACCAATCCGTTAGTTCAATAGGTAACTTTATAAAATCTACTTAAGACGCGGAAGTAGCATCCCACAATACTCTGTGATCCTGTCTAAGATCCTTCCTTCTAGTTCGGGTGGGTTGCCCCGACCCGAACCTCCACATCTTCTGCAAATCATGCTTATACACCTACATTTTCATCATTCTCAAACAAAGGTTAATAACCTCACAATATGTCCAAACATACAATTTCCTCCCTATATTCTCACAGTACATACAAGCATACACTTCCTTCGTAAGTTTTCACAATACATACGAGCATGCAATTCCCTCATATGATACCACCATACATACAAGTATACAAGTCCTTCGTATAATTCTACAATACATACAAGAATACAACTCCTACACGTAACCTACTTTACCTACAAGCATACAATTCCCTCATATAACCTACTTTACCCGTCATGTTACTCTTTCTTCGCCAATTTCTAAGACAATGTGACGTTTCCAATCCTCTACTCAATCTACATATAAATACCAACCCTTCATACATAAAGCTCTCTCTCAAACCTGAGTATGAGTACACATATGTACTATAAATGAGGTTTGGAGTTGCCCGGGCAAGGTACGGAAGCATAAACGAGCTAAAAATCAACATCCGGAGCCGAAAGGGAATTTGGCGTAGGGTACGCCAAAACTGGCGTAGCCTACGCCACTTGCGTAGGCAAGGGGTGTCAGAATTGCGTAGGGCAGCAGAAATTTGCGTAGGCAAAACAGGCTTGGCGTAGCCTACGCCAAAACTGGCGTAGGGTACGCCAACAGCAGGTCTTGGCAATGTTTTCCTCTTTTCAACGCAATATCTTTCATGCCATTCCTACCCACAATTTCCGACATTCTAGCAACTCATTTACCAACTCTCCCACCCCTCATCTCACACATACCTTGATTGAATGCGCGCCCCTACGAGCTTCCGGTTTGAGTTCAAGTGCCTAATATACTTGACTCGCTCAAACCTTGTCTACGCTAGTTACATTTACCAAAAGACAATGTCCAAGTTAACTACCATGTGGATCCTTGACCCATAACCAAAACCATGTACTCCTCCAAGATTCCCATTCTATGTGAACATAATTCCATATCATAGATGCGAGTTAAGTTCGGGAATCACTTACCTCAAGTCCTCCAAGTTCATGCTTGTTTACTTGCCTCCTCTTGACCCATTAGCTTCCCATGGTTGAGTCCATCCTTCCTATCCTTTCATATTATCATATTCACATCATTGTTAGCATACATAATCATATCACACTAACAACTCTCCTCAACCAAATATCACATTGACTTTCATTAGTCAACTTCTATCATGTCTAGAACATACATTCACAACCACATTTATTCTCACATCATGTAATACCACTTACTATCATATATGTCTCATAGTTCTAACATATTATGCGTCGCATAGTGTTCTAATCACACAATCAAGTTTGGGAGCCTAACCATGTTATTCTACATTGTTGACTTTCCAGAAAGTCAACTTCCAACTATGCCAACATCCTACTTAAAAACATATGTCCATATTGATGTACTAGATCATACAAGATTCACCATAGACATCATATTCACATCTCGTTTAAGATACAAGATCATTCATCACACGAATTAATCAACACATCGTGTACATCATAATATTTAAGCATAGTGTACATACTACTAATGCGTACTTCTTACTAATTCATACAATCAACTATTTCCCACATGATCTCTCGCTAAGACGGAATCCCCATGTTAACCTACTATCACTTGCACCAACTATCACCTTACTTTCATACTTGTCGAGTCTTGCATACAAATTCGCACATTATAGAACACACATACAACCACAAGATCACTTATGTGCATACATACATACCTACATACAATCCATTATAATTCACACATGGTTTCCATCAAAACACATCCTTCATATTAACTTCCTAAAATCATCATATTCCATTCATTTCCATCAAATACTTGTATGCAAGTTCATCTAGACATTTCATCAAACACATGGTGTGCGTACAACATTCTAAGCTCAATGTACATGTATTTCATGCCTACTTCCACAACTCATAACATCAATCATCATATTATTTACCTACATCACATACCCTTCTTTCAATAGATATCAACATAGCAAAAATATTAATTCTTTCATTCTATCTATCAATTTTGTTCAAGGATGATCATGGGTAAAAACCCCCATTTTCCTTGAACATGAACCCTAATTCAAATGCCACTAGAGATTACCAAAATCATTGATGACACTAGATTAGTGCATCAAAACATGAATTTAGCCATCTAGTGCTTACAATTTACCCAATTTAGGGTTGGTTCATCCAAAACCCACCAATAACTTCAACCAAGCGGTTTCATAATAGAGAATGGATACTTACTTGGTGCTTAGAAGGTGATGAACACCTCTCAATTCTCAGATCCTACATGCAATTTCCTTTCCCCTTGATCATATGGAGGTAGAGAGTATTCACAAGACACACACAACACACACACATTCTCCTGAAGTGTGTGTGTGTCTCGTATGTTATATCCCACCAAGGGTGGATTGTGTATGTAAGTTTGGTTCATCCCACAATAAGCCCTTCTAGTTTGATACCCTTCCAACATTGACTCAAGCCTCTTAAATTCTACATAACTTGTGTATCTAACTAGAATAGGTGCTTAGTTATTTCACCCCATGCCATAACATACTAAAACATACTACTAAAATTAAAATTCGGGTTTTGGGGCGTTACAAGTCTACCCTCCTTAAAGAAGGTTTCGTCCCCGAAACCGCTTTCATTCAAGAGTTATGCCACATCACAGGCTTACATTATTGGCTACACTACCACTTTGATCGTGACTAGACATAATTATATGTCCACACCTCCTAATATTAACACAAGCCTTCTCGCAATTATCAGGTATACCAAATTACTACTACCCAGCTACTGCTTCACCCTCCCTTATTCGTACTCGACCTGGGAGTCCGACATCGTCCTATAGTCCCTACAGGACAAATATATTTTCCATACTCACCCCACCCCTTCCTGGCAGGTTTTAGAGTCATTCGGTTCTTATCTATTTGGTTGTTAGTCCATTTCGTACACTTTCTACTGTAGACACGTATGTCCCTTGCTTAACAACACCGAGTCCAATGCTAAGACTCATTTGTCTTCTTGACCTTTAAGGGTCAAACATTCCAAGTACAACATACGTAAGATATCATACATTCCTACGTGGGTACTATTCGTCATATCAATTCCCTACTTGACAATCATAAAACAACCAAATTCACTAACCTTCCTTTCGGAATGTTAACCGATCATCTCGTCGTCGGCTTGACTTTCTCCCTAATAATTCCATGCCATATTCATTCTGCTTTAATTCGTTCACAATTAGTTCCAACTCATTATCTTCATATCATCTATCTTGTAGATTTCGTCAAACCCATAATCTTGACCATTCGTATCTACAAAATCATTGGTTAAGCCTATACCTTTCATTCATGAAGTTCGACCTTCAATGGTCTATGCAAGTTTTTCCTCCTCTCGTAATGTCTAATCATGTGCTTTCTTTCCTTACAATCTGTTTCTATCTTAACTACCGTATATTATTACTCATCCTTACACATCAAGGTCCTTCCAACCTTGCCCCATTAGGGTTCTCCTACCTCTCATACATGATTTCCACCCTAAGAACCGTTAAGGTCCTCCCAACCCTTATGACCCGCTAAGGTCTTTCCATCCAATTTGACCCACCAGGGTACTTCTACAATTTTGACCCACCATGGTCATTCTACCATCCTAACCCATAAGGGCTTTTCCACCATTTTGACCCATCATGGTCATTCTACTATTTTAACCCACAAGGGCTTTTCCACCATTTGACCCATCATGGTCATTCTACTATTTTAACCCACAAGGGCTTTTCCACCATTTGACCCATCATGGTCATTCTACTATTTTAACCCACAAGGGCTTTTCCACCATTTGACCCATCATGGTCATTCTACTATTTTAACCCACAAGGGCTTTTCCACCATTTGACCCATTATGGTCATTCTACTATTTTAACTCACGCGGGCTTTTCCACCATTTGACCTTTTAAGGTCAATTCTACTATTTTAACCCACAAGGGCTTTTCCACCATTTGACCCATCATGGTCATTCTACTATTTTAACCCACAAGGGCTTTTCCACCATTTGACCCATCATGGTCATTCTACTATTTTAACCCACAAGGGCTTTTCCACCATTTGACCCATCATGGTCATTCTACTATTTTAACCCACAAGGGCTTTTCCACCATTTGACCCATTATGGTCATTCTACTATTTTAACTCACGCGGGCTTTTCCACCATTTGACCTTTTAAGGTCAATTCTACTATTTTAACCCACACGGGCTTTTCCACCATTTGACCTTTTAAGGTCAATTCTACTATTTTAACCCACACGGGCTTTTCCACCATTTGACCTTTTAAGGTCAATTCCACTATTTTAACCCACACGGGCTTTTCCCACCATTTGACCTTTTAAGGTCAATTCTACTATTTTAACCCATACGGGCTTTTCTACTATTTTGACCTTTTAAGGTCAATTCTACCACTTTAACCCATAAAGGGTAATTCTACCACTTGACCCATTAAGGTCATTCACCACTTTAACCCACAAAGGGTATTTCTATTACTTTGATTTGATCCGTACTTGTCTACGGACTCAAACTTTTCATTCCAACTACTCACCCACACGACTACTTACTTTCCAATTCACCGGGCATACCTGTAATGATTCTCATGGTCTCACGTGTGTCGCATGTTTCTTGTGCACTGGCCAGGTGTACAGTCCACATGTTATCCACGTGCCTTCATGTAATCATTACCTTATGCCTGGGGACTGGTTTTCAGCTTCGTGCCACATTTCAATTTCCTTCTCTGTTCTACCATCCCTGAGAATTTTCCTCCCACCGGTACCAATAGTTAATTATCGCGTACCTGTGATTATTCCATCTTATCTACAATTTCCGCGACTTATCTTGGATCGTGTCCTTGAGACCTCTTCATTATCCACAAAAGTTCACCTTAACATAAACACCACAATTAGCTTTTAATATGTCATGTGACTTAATATTAAATTCTACCCTTGAGCCTTGATCGAGCCTTGGATTGTACGGGTCACTGCATTCAGAAGCACACAAGTTTGAGTTCAAGTACTTACTTCCTTGTACAAGATTTCACTCAAACCAGGGCTCTGATACCAACTTGTAACACCCTAAATCTGTTTTACAGATAACTCGCAGCGGAAAATAGCAACCAAAAATTTCATTTCTTTAAAAACAACTTTAATGTTTAGAAACCGATTCTTCTAAGTATTTTTGGTGTTACATCTTATAATATTTAGTAATACAATCAATGTGACTCCTCTCTACTAGATCAGACGACCGTGACCACGTACAATCCGCCTCCTCGCTCGATCTCCATCCCTTGCTCTACTAGGTAAACCAGTCATCCTGCAATCACCACATAACCAATCCGTTAGTTCAATAGGTAACTTTATAAAATCTACTTAAGACGCGGAAGTAGCATCCCACAATACTCTGTGATCCTGTCTAAGATCCTTCCTTCTAGTTCGGGTGGGTTGCCCCGACCCGAACCTCCACATCTTCTGCAAATCATGCTTATACACCTACATTTTCATCATTCTCAAACAAAGGTTAATAACCTCACAATATGTCCAAACATACAATTTCCTCCCTATATTCTCACAGTACATACAAGCATACACTTCCTTCGTAAGTTTTCACAATACATACGAGCATGCAATTCCCTCATATGATACCACCATACATACAAGTATACAAGTCCTTCGTATAATTCTACAATACATACAAGAATACAACTCCTACACGTAACCTACTTTACCTACAAGCATACAATTCCCTCATATAACCTACTTTACCCGTCATGTTACTCTTTCTTCGCCAATTTCTAAGACAATGTGACGTTTCCAATCCTCTACTCAATCTACATATAAATACCAACCCTTCATACATAAAGCTCTCTCTCAAACCTGAGTATGAGTACACATATGTACTATAAATGAGGTTTGGAGTTGCCCGGGCAAGGTACGGAAGCATAAACGAGCTAAAAATCAACATCCGGAGCCGAAAGGGAATTTGGCGTAGGGTACGCCAAAACTGGCGTAGCCTACGCCACTTGCGTAGGCAAGGGGTGTCAGAATTGCGTAGGGCAGCAGAAATTTGCGTAGGCAAAACAGGCTTGGCGTAGCCTACGCCAAAACTGGCGTAGGGTACGCCAACAGCAGGTCTTGGCAATGTTTTCCTCTTTTCAACGCAATATCTTTCATGCCATTCCTACCCACAATTTCCGACATTCTAGCAACTCATTTACCAACTCTCCCACCCCTCATCTCACACATACCTTGATTGAATGCGCGCCCCTACGAGCTTCCGGTTTGAGTTCAAGTGCCTAATATACTTGACTCGCTCAAACCTTGTCTACGCTAGTTACATTTACCAAAGACAATGTCCAAGTTAACTACCATGTGGATCCTTGACCCATAACCAAAACCATGTACTCCTCCAAGATTCCCATTCTATGTGAACATAATTCCATATCATAGATGCGAGTTAAGTTCGGGAATCACTTACCTCAAGTCCTCCAAGTTCATGCTTGTTTACTTGCCTCCTCTTGACCCATTAGCTTCCCATGGTTGAGTCCATCCTTCCTATCCTTTCATATTATCATATTCACATCATTGTTAGCATACATAATCATATCACACTAACAACTCTCCTCAACCAAATATCACATTGACTTTCATTAGTCAACTTCTATCATGTCTAGAACATACATTCACAACCACATTTATTCTCACATCATGTAATACCACTTACTATCATATATGTCTCATAGTTCTAACATATTATGCGTCGCATAGTGTTCTAATCACACAATCAAGTTTGGGAGCCTAACCATGTTATTCTACATTGTTGACTTTCCAGAAAGTCAACTTCCAACTATGCCAACATCCTACTTAAAAACATATGTCCATATTGATGTACTAGATCATACAAGATTCACCATAGACATCATATTCACATCTCGTTTAAGATACAAGATCATTCATCACACGAATTAATCAACACATCGTGTACATCATAATATTTAAGCATAGTGTACATACTACTAATGCGTACTTCTTACTAATTCATACAATCAACTATTTCCCACATGATCTCTCGCTAAGACGGAATCCCCATGTTAACCTACTATCACTTGCACCAACTATCACCTTACTTTCATACTTGTCGAGTCTTGCATACAAATTCGCACATTATAGAACACACATACAACCACAAGATCACTTATGTGCATACATACATACCTACATACAATCCATTATAATTCACACATGGTTTCCATCAAAACACATCCTTCATATTAACTTCCTAAAATCATCATATTCCATTCATTTCCATCAAATACTTGTATGCAAGTTCATCTAGACATTTCATCAAACACATGGTGTGCGTACAACATTCTAAGCTCAATGTACATGTATTTCATGCCTACTTCCACAACTCATAACATCAATCATCATATTATTTACCTACATCACATACCCTTCTTTCAATAGATATCAACATAGCAAAAATATTAATTCTTTCATTCTATCTATCAATTTTGTTCAAGGATGATCATGGGTAAAAACCCCATTTTCCTTGAACATGAACCCTAATTCAAATGCCACTAGAGATTACCAAAATCATTGATGACACTAGATTAGTGCATCAAAACATGAATTTAGCCATCTAGTGCTTACAATTTACCCAATTTAGGGTTGGTTCATCCAAAACCCACCAATAACTTCAACCAAGCGGTTTCATAATAGAGAATGGATACTTACTTGGTGCTTAGAAGGTGATGAACACCTCTCAATTCTCAGATCCTACATGCAATTTCCTTTCCCCTTGATCATATGGAGGTAGAGAGTATTCACAAGACACACACAACACACACACATTCTCCTGAAGTGTGTGTGTGTCTCGTATGTTATATCCCACCAAGGGTGGATTGTGTATGTAAGTTTGGTTCATCCCACAATAAGCCCTTCTAGTTTGATACCCTTCCAACATTGACTCAAGCCTCTTAAATTCTACATAACTTGTGTATCTAACTAGAATAGGTGCTTAGTTATTTCACCCCATGCCATAACATACTAAAACATACTACTAAAATTAAAATTCGGGTTTTGGGGCGTTACAGATTTAATATTCCGTAACACACAATCCGCATCAACCTGAAGGGCACCTCAGAGGGTAAGACATTAGGCAATGCTGGGGGGTCGGTGACGGTGTGTGTTATCAATCAGGGCCTTCAAGGTGGAATCCCCAAATGGGGCAACCCCGGAGGAACATAGAACCTTAACGGCGGCTGTGAAATGGCCATCAGCGACCTTCCGCAGACATTGCTTGACATTGCCCCCGTTATCAGAGGCAGGCTGGGTGTTGGGCCTCATAACTAACCCTTCTGTAGATTGCGTTAGGAGCGGGATGGCAAGCTCCTCAAACCCCTTCCCGTCTTTCCAAATAGCTAAAGCCCTCATAATACTGTTGCACTGTAGTGATTTGCGGTTCCCAGATCGCCGCTCTTGCCTAGAGGATGGTCGTATCACATGCAGAGTGCAACGAGGCAATAACAACAGCTTAATCCAAGACTCAACAGACCCAGGGGCAGCCACAACTCTGCGCAAGGTCCCAGTTAACGCCTGGGCAAACGCCATTCGACAAGAAGATGGAATGCTTTTGACAGTCGCTAACGGCAAAGCGAAAAGTTGTTCCAAAAGGCCAATATCAACAGCCAACCTCTCACCGAGCATAGGATTATGAACATTTTGTGTTACCGGTGAGCAGGGCTTGGTGATACCCAAAATGAAATCATCGATATTGTTGGAAGTATGGGAGAAATTCGTGACTCCGTCTTCGTGGTGACACCCCCTGCTGAGAGCATGCAGGGACATGCACCGTGCACACAACCACTGATCAATACTCCGCAAGGCTTCCCCGACCTCTCCAAACAGGCTTGGGTCCCTAGAAATTGCATCCCGCAACCCGTCCCTACCGTCATCCCACCCTAAATGGTCGCGTTTAAGGTGAGCAAGCAACCAACCGGGAGCTGCTTGATATACCGAATTTGCAAGAGTGAAAAAATTTAAAGGGACACGGGTGTGTTGCATCAACAATGCAAGGTGTGGCCACCAAATTAGAACGCCGACGCTGCCTACGAGAGGAAGGCATGGGATTGGCTGCGAGGGGCTACATGGAACGTGAAATACGAACTAATGGGGCAGTAACCATTATTATTATTATAAACTCTATTAGAATTATTATTATTATTACTTTATGGAAGATAGATAGTGGGAAACAATGGAGCCAATAAATTAGGATACTTAATTATCCACAACATTTTGCAATTTTATCCCCACATTAACAACGGTATAACCAAGTAAGAGATTTTTTTTTTTTTTTTTTTTTTTTTGAGAAAACACCCTTTATCTTTTTAATTAAACAAAAGACAACCAATTACAAGTGATACGTAGGTAAACGGGCCACAAGTTGCGCCGCTACCCCTTTTTGTATTGCAAAACCTACTCTATTGAAAATAAAACATTGGCCCTTAGCAGCTGGGGAATTACTTTGCATAACTTTCTTCACGCGATCGAGGAGCTTGATTGCTTGCGGGGCCAGCGCTCCAAAAGTATCAAAAGCGAAGGGCACAAACACATGCTGGTTCTCTAGACAAGCCGCTTCATGTTTATCCACTTTTTTTTCCTCAGCTTTCAAAACTGCCTGCCCAGCCACAAAACCCGAATCCCGAAGTCCCACCAATGGGGATACCCCAGTCAGGTCAACACACGCATGCTTGCCTTGCGCCCATCCGAACACAAGAACATCGCTGGCCTCAATGTGGACCGCCCGTCACGTGGGTCCGTCAAGAAATTCACGGGGGCCTCTTTTTTGGCTGAAATCCCTGCCCTTCGTAAAACATCCCATAGAACGTCTCTAACCAGGTCATGTCTGTATTTAAAGCCTGGCAGCTCCTTACAATGTAGGGCGTGTTCTCCAAACTTGTCCAAGCGTGTTTTTTTACAGATCGGACACGGTTCGTCGACGGGAAACATGGGAATCATCAGTCGGTATTTGAGAACCGCCCGATATTCGATAGCCGACATATGTTGCCCTAGTCCGTCAATTGGGAGCGTAGTGAGGAAATCTTGAGCATGGGCCTCTTTAAGACATTCAAACACCGCTTTCTGGCGCGAAGACATGTTAAACTCCTCCTCCATAGACTGCATGGCTTTACAGTTAAACGCACTCGCCAAGATTTTCTGAGGCTTTTTTGGGGCGGTGTCTTTATCTGTAAAGCCGCCCACATCTACATTGGGGAGAGAGCTGCGAATGTTGAAAATCAAGTGGGATCATAAAAGGAAACAAAGGTCAACATAGGGCCAAAGAAAACTATACTATAATGATATTATTATTATTCGACCGATAGAAAACAAACGGAGAGAAACAAAAAAAAACAAAGGAGGGCCAAAATAAAAAAAGGTCGAATGAGATTTGAAAAAAGGTCGAATAAGATTGGAAGGGTCGAATGAAACTTGAATTGAGAACAGAAGGTCGAAAGAGATAAGACGGGACAAATGAAATTTAAATGAGATTTGAAAAAGGTTCGAATGGAGAACAGAGGTCAAACGTGGTTGGAGAGGTACGAATGCGATTCAATTGTTTTTTTTTTTTTTTTTTTTTTTTTTTTTTTTTGAAAATGAACCGTTGGGTGTGACAGAGATGGAGGGTAGCTCAACAATGGCTATGGAGAATGAAGAAACACTTCAATCGTCAAGTTTTCCATCTGAGTAAAATTGGACGGATCGATGGGTCTGATAGCGGTTTAGGTTTTGGTGCTACTGATGAATGGAATCAAAGAAGAAGAAGGTGAAAGGGAATGTTTAGGTGGCGTCGAATCAAAGAAGAAGAAGGTGAAAGAAGAAGAAGGTTTCATCTTAGACCTAAAAGTGGAAACTACAAATTCATACCAAAATGTTGCAATCAATATTGTTAAACCTGCACCATAAGGGAACCAAACCCTTTGCTTGTACAGTTCAGGTAGGTTGCTTTGAGCAACGTCGTATCATATTGTGTGTTGACAACTTACTTTGATCACTTTGCATCACAAAACTATAAGCCCTACTCTAGTGAGCAGTGCATCTTGATCTACCTCTTCAAGGACTTTGAACATGAGGAATACGATTTTAGGAATCCAGATTATTAAGCGCTGTTACAATGTCCGATATAGGCGGCCTCTCATGCCGTTCAAATTTTAGGCACATAAAAGCTATAGACATAGCTTGTAGAAGTGCTCCCTGTGGGTACTCCCCTTCGAGGACCGGATCCACCATCTTAGGGAAGTTCCTACTATCCTTAAATAACGGTCGAGCCTGAAATATGTTATTTGTTATAAAAGCCCAAATGATGCAACATTTTTTTTAATATAATAATTTTCATTTCAACAAAATGGGCGAATTACATAAGAATAGCAGGCAGACGTACAACAATGATATATTTTTGCATTGAAGGTTGATTTCCTGTTAAACATGTCAATAAATGGGTCTCTACAAGTTCATGTTACAATCAACCATTTTATATTGGTCGTTGACCCGCCAACGTTTTTTTTTTTTTTCATTTTTTTCATTTTTTAATTTGTTAATGTTAAATAGTGTATCAAATATGATTCAAGTAAATAAAATCTAATGTTATTTGACATTTTAAGCGCTTGACTTGTTGACACATATATGACTTGTATAATTTGTAGCTAAGTTTTATAATTTGATGGTTTCACACTCAAAAATAAATTTAACATAAACTTTGGAAAAAAAAAAAAAAAAACAAATAACATACCCAAGAGACAAGGACATGGTCAGGACATTTTGTCAAATCAATAGCTTTTCTTCCGGTGATAAGCTCTAAAAGCACAACCCCCAAGCTATAGATATCGGATTTTGGGGGTAAGCTGACCGCATAATGCATATACAGGGTCACGATAATCGTACGCGCCAAACCCTCTGGTTGATGCAAAATGGGTATTACTACCAACCGGTCCTACTTTTGCCAAGCCAAAATCTGATAGCTTCGCGTGAAAGTCTTCATCCAATAAAATGTTTGAAGATCTTAAGTCACGATATACGATAGGTTCATTCATTTGGTCATGTAAATACGCTAATCCACGGGCTACATCCGTTGCTATATTCATCCTTGTATTCCAATCAAGCCATTTGGTATTAGGACCTCGACCTGCCACAAGAAATGCAATTTGATCATACATAATTAATCAATTTAAGATTTTTTTAAAAAAAGCTCTTCAAATTTGGGGTGATAAATTTCAACATGACACAAAATAATAAGTTTGTGGTTGTCATAATGAATAGCTAATGGTACTGAAGTGTAAAATATTAATAAATTGAATTTAAGACATCCTTTACTTGTAATAGGATGCGCGAGTTCATTTAATCCGAGTTCTGGCCTTGTTTGCTAGTACTTTCACAATGAATTTCAGATGAGTATACTTTCCACTTTTTTGTTTTTCACACTTTGAGGTGATTTATGTACACTTATTTACTCATTCACTTAATTATGTTTAAATGCAATATTCACAAATGCAATTCATATATGTGCCTTACGTGTTTGCCTTATGTTTGTTTGTGTGTACTTATGCCTTGTCAAAATCATTAACTCATGTTGAGCCGAACGTAACAATGTACTTATGCCTTGGATCAACGGTTCATGTTTAGGTTAACTTGTTTTAAACCATTTAAATAATTAAATAGGTCGGCCTGCTAGTCCGTTTATAACCCTTTAACCCATTTATTGTTTTGAACTACTTATTATGGGTGAAAATGATCAATTGTTTGTTTGGTTGACAAGTTCATTCATGTAGCACTTCAAAACACTACTTAACATGTACTATAATTATAAAAAAGAATGAATTACAAGTTTTGTCCTTTAGGTTTGTACCAGATTGCAAGCATGTCCTTTAACTTTAAAATTGATTGGTTTTGTCCTTTAGCTTTTAAAATCTTGCACGTCATGTCCTTTCGACCTAACTCTGTTAATTTTCTTTGTTAAGTTTGGTCACATGACTTGCACACGAGGGTATATCAGTAAATTGACCCACATTCATTGCAAGTCCTCCTTCCACCTCCTACACCATCACATTCCAAAACCACCCTCCACCACCACCTACACCACCACATTCCAGAACCACCCTCCACGCTACCCCCAAAACCCTGCTAAATACTCGCCGCCGCCGACAACCACCACCACCCCCTTCCCTTCCATCAAAACTCTAACCCAATATATAGCTTCAGACCCGTCGTCAGTCACCAATACCACAACCCTAAAACCTAATAAAAAACATAGATCTGGAAATCTAGCTAAAAGTATTCGATTTTGTCAGACCCGTCTTAGACACTGTTTTCGATCAATTAGGGTTTGATTTTGGGGGTAATTAGGGTAGCAGCAGAAAACGATGGTGATAGAGGCTCATAGCAGGCGGTGGCAGGTGGAGCAGGTAGAGCGATGGTGGTGACGGTAGATGATGGTGATGGGTGGTGGTAATGGAGAGGCTTACAGTGGTTATTTAGAGGTTGTTGGGTGGGGATTTTGATGTTAGGGATGGTGGTTGTGGTGGCAAGTGGTGGAGGGTGATAGCAGACGATGGCTGTGGTAGCAAGTGGTGGTGGAGGGTGGTAACAGGTGGGGGCGGTTACCAGAGAGAGAGAGAGAGGGAGAGAGAGAGAGAGAGAAAGAGAAAGAGAAAGAGTTTCATGAATTTTATATTTTTTTTTGTTTTTTATGTAAATTAATAATAAAAGGCATGAAAGGACTAAAATGCCCTCATGTGCCTTGAACATGACCCAACTTAACGAAGAAAATTAACAGAGTTAGGTCGAAAGGACATAACGTGCAAGATTTTAAAAGATAAAGAACAAAACCAATCAATTTCAAAGTTAAAGGACATGCCTTGCAATCTGGTACAAACTTAAAGGACAAAACTTGTAACTCAGTCTATAAAAAAACAACATAGATATATTATAGTAGTTAAATCACATAAGATATCAACATACCATGCAAATGATCCGCACGAGAGCCTAATGGCATGTACTCATATACTAATAACCTTTCCTCTCCTTCAGCACAATAACCAACTAATTTCACCAAATTAGGATGATCAGCCATGCCAAATAGCCATCTTTCAAAAGCAAATTCATCAATCCCTTGACCCTCATTGCGATCCAACCGCTTAATAACAAGAGTCTGATCAAGCTCTTCTATTCTTCCTTTAAAATCTTTACCAAATCCTCCTTCGCTCAACAAGTTAACAGCCCTAAAGCCATCAGTGGCAGCCATCAATTGAGCGAAGGTGAATTCTCTTAAGCCGGTTTGCTTGTGAATCTTTGCTTCCGTATTTGGAGCTAATTCGAAGTTACCTAATACAATAGATTCAACACCATTGATGATGGAATCAATGATAGTTATTATAAAGATAAAAAATCAAACGTACACAACCAATGAAAAGATCGTTTAGAATTTTTTTGCAAACAACAATATCATCAACAACATGATATCTATATAAACCCCAGTTGAACAATATCAAATTTGAACATCAAGATTTTTATATAATATTATAATTCATAATTGAACAAGATCAAAATTCAACAAGAAGATTAGTATACAAAACCCTGATTGAAAAGAAAGAATTATATATATATATATATATATATATATATATATATAATATATATATATATATATATATATATAAAACTAGACCTGGCAATTTCAACTCATCTAGTTAAGTTTGGGTTGTTTTGGGTTTAAAATTTGACCTTGTGGGTTAAAATGGGTTTAGTATAATTTTTAAGGGGGTTGGGATTGGTAATTTTAATTGTAGGAAATAAGTAAGTGGGTCAGGACGGGTATGTCAAAAAAAACAAATGGGTCAGGATGGGTATTTTTAGATAACCATATACAAATCTAAATTAAAACCCACCAAAGTTGATGCCTTATAAAAATCAATGTCAATAAAAACAGAAAAAAATATCTTTTGCATTTGTTGAACACCCCAGTCGGTTCGAAACCATTTGGGTCGTTAACAGACGACAATGTCGAAACAACACTGGTCGTTAACGAGACCGATCTCATCGAAACGGTTCGAGTCGTTAGCGGGTTTGATCGAGTGCAAACGGTCTGGGTTGTTGATCGGCCCGTTCAGGTCAAAATGGTCCGGTCCTTGACGGGCCCGGTCGGGTCGAAACAGTCCGTGTTGCTAACGGGATCGGTCAGGTCGAAACGGTCTGGGTCGCTAACGGGCCCGGTCAGGTCGAAACAGTACAGGTCGCTATAAGACGGGTCAGATTGAAACGGTCTGGGTGGTTACCAGGCACGGTCGGTTCGAAACGGTCCAGGTCGCTACCAGGACTGGCCGGGTCGAAACGGTCCGGGTTGCTACGAGATGGGTCAGGTTGAAACGGTCTGGGTCGTTACCGGGCCCGGTCGGGTCGAAACGGTCCGGGTCGCTAGCGGGCCCGGCCAGGTCGAAACGGTCCGCGTCGCTACGGGACGTGTCAGGTTGAAACGTTCTGGGTCGTTACCGCGCCGGTCGGGTCGCTACCGGGCCCCGCCGGGTCGAAACGGTCTGGGTCGCTACGGGACGGGTCAGGTTGAAACGGTCTGGGGCGTTACCGCACATTGTCAGGTCAAAACGGGTCAGGTCGCTACCGGGCCCAGCCGGGTCGAAACAGTCCGGGTCGCTACGGGACGGGTCAGGTTGAAACGGTCTGGGTCGTTACGGGTCCGGTCGGGTCGCTACGGGACGGGTCAGGCTGAAACGGTCTGGGTCGTTACCGGGCCCGGTCGGGTCGAAACGGTCCGGGTCGCTACCGGGCCCGGCCGGGTCGAAACAGTCCGGGTCGCTACGGGACGTGTCAGGTTGAAACGGTCTGGGTCGTTACCGGGCCAGTCGGGTCGCTACCGGGCCCGGCCGGGTCGAAATGGTCTGGGTCGCTACGGGGCCCGGCTGGGTCGAAACAGTCTGGGTCGCTACGGTACGGGTCAGGTTGAAACGATCCGGGTCGTTATCGGGCCCGGTGTAGTCGAAACGGTTCCGGTCGCTAACGAGACCAGCCGGGTCGAAACGGTCCTGGTCGCTAACGGGACCGGTCAGGTCGAAACAGTCCGGGTCGTAATGGTCCGGGTTGTTAACCAACCCGATAGGGTCGAATCGGTCCGGTTTAAAATAAAATATTTCGGATCCCTTAAAATTTATTTTTAAGTTTATTTTTTTTAAATTTGTTTTTTTCCTTTTTTTACTATTTTTTTACTTTTTAAATTTTTAACTTTTTATTGTTATTTTAATTTTTTTAAAAAAATTTAATCTATTTTGATGTGAACCTATCCTAATCCAAACCATCCAGACCCAAACCCATCTGACCTAACCCATCCTAACCTATTTTTTTAATTTACCTATCTTGACCTAAACCCATCCTACCCAAACCTATCCTGACCCATCAACCAACCAACCCAACCTACCCATTTTGCCACCCCTAATATAAACCCTAAATGTATAAACCTAATTAAACAAGATCATAATTGAAAAACATTTTTATATAAAGATTGTTCCATGCAGTGGCGAATCCAGAGGGGTTCCCAGGCACCCCTCAATTTGGAAAAAAAAATTGAAAATTTTAGTTAAAAAAGTTGAATAATAATGAAAAACAATGAAAATCTACGAAATGAACGTTTGAAAATCATTCTTGAATTCGTCACTGGACTTCCATGCAAACAAATAATAAAAAGAGATTACGTACCAGAAGAGGGATATATTGGATTGATGATTACTTTAGAAGAGGAACCTCCACTAGAAGAAAAGAAACAACCCATAGTGTCGTCTATGTCTTCCTCTCACTCTACTATCGCTCACTTTATATATACGTATGTACGTACTTATGTGATCACTGATCAACAATTTCGGTAGTTTAGTAAGGGCAGTCTTGTAATTTGGGTGATAAAAGGTTTCAAGGGTCAAACCTGAACCAAGCCCAAAACCAAGAATGATTCAGTTGAAAAATAAGGACGTACCGGACCGTTTCGGGGTGGGCTGGACCAATCTGGTTAGGGTCACACCTTTTTGTTCGGTTTGGGCTCACGTACTGCCAAGACTCCCTTACATTCATAATTTCAAGCCCACACAACTAATAATATTATAGGCCCATAAGTTTAAAATATTCAACTTATATAACGGGCCCACAAACATTATAAAATAACCAGGACAATAAGCCCAATACACTATATCTTATCTTAAATAATCGAGTTCGTACTCCTGCATCACCTAACTCGATTAATGAAAAATAAGATCGACTTAATCCACAAGAAAATTCAATGAAAAACCATGATGTAAGATGGTTTTAAAAAATTAGAGATAAATTTATAGAATAATGATTTTTAGTTAAATTATATGAATAATAATAAAAAATAAAGAATGAGATACGAATGCTCACATATGCAAAATTGCAAAGACATGTAGACATACAATATGTGTGATTTTGATCCAACAACCTAACTTTGACTCAGTTTGACCCATATATAAAAACATTATATAATGTGTTTATGTGAATTCATTATAAACAATATACTTATCTTTATAAAAAAAACTAACGAATGAAAATTATAAGAGAAAAATCAAATTAGCAAAAACGAATAGGTTAGAAACGTACGCGAAAGTAGTGAATATGAGAATTAAAATTAAAAATTATCAGTTTTACCATAAACTTCCTAAGTATATAGTAATATGTGAAATTTCGTATTTTTATAAATCTTTTTTCAAGTGTCGTCAAGTTATTCTTCGAACAATAATTAACTCAGTTTTTTGCTTACGTGTACTGCCACATAAGCACTCAACGTCATCAAAACTTTGCCACATAAGAAGTTCACATCATCAAAACTTTTTTACAAAGACAGTCCACATCATCAAAAACTAACTGGGTTAACTTTTAGTTTGTAAGGTACCGCTAAGGAAAAATAAGTTAAATGTGGGGCCATCAGTAATGATTTTTTAGGTTGGATTGATGGCAGCTAATAGTTGATAATTGAGATTATTTGAATCTAATATTCCTAAAAAATTATGTTATTTTTAGACAAAAATTTCGTTCGTCCCATTAAAAGTTTGACTTACTCCCCCGATTGCCCCCAAAACATAAAGCTTTGGTCTGACACTGTAACACCCTGCCCCTCTCACCATCAATATTGTCCGCTTTGCCCCGATGGGTTGCCCATCCAGAGCTCACGGATTTGTTTTTGGTTGCCCAGTGGAGACTTCCAGGAGGTCACCCATCCTGAAACTGCTTCCACCTGAGCACGCTTAACTGTGGACTTCTCCTCTCATCCACTAACATTAAGCCCCAAAACGCGTTGGTGATTTAAGAGGCAAGACATTACTTATGAACCAAGGATCTCTCCTGGCCACGGCCGATGTGGGATTTTCCTGGGGTGTCACATTCACCCCCTGTTAGAGTCGCATCGTCCCTAATGAGGTGTGCACCCACCATCCCGAACGGCACAGGAGTGGCTCTGATACCATCTGTAACACCCTACCCCTCTCACCACCAATATTGTCCGCTTTGCCCCGATGGGTTGCCCATCCAGAGCTCACGGATTTGTTTTTGGTTGCCCAGTGGAGACTTCCCAGGAGGTCACCCATCCTGAAACTGCTTCCACCTGAGCACGCTTAACTGTGGACTTCTCCTCTCATCCACTAACATTAAGCCCCAAAACGCGTTGGTGATTTAAGAGGCAAGACATTACTTATGAACCAAGGATCTCTCCTGGCCACGGCCGATGTGGGATTTTCTTGGGGTGTCACATTCACCCCCTGTTAGAGTCTCATCGTCCTAATGAGGTGTGCACCCACCATCCCGAACGGCACATGAGTGGCTCTGATACCATCTGTAACACCCTACAACTCTCACCACCAATATTGTCCGCTTTGCCCCGATGGGTTGCCCATCCAGTGCTCACGGATTTGTTTTTGATTGCCCAGTGGAGACTTCCCAGGAGGTCACCCATCCTGAAACTGTTTCCACTTGAGCACGCTTAACTGTGGACTTCTCCTCTCATCCACTAACATTAAGCCCCAAAACGCGTTGGTGATTTAAGAGGCAAGACATTACTTATGAACCAAGGATCTCTCCTAGCCACGGCCGATGTGAAATTTTCCTGGGGTGTCACAGACACTCTTGTCAAGATGGTGATATTTCTAATCTAGATGATCTAATGATGGATGAAGAATAATTTTCATTTATGTTAAACTACTATCTATACATATCAACTCAACAATCATTTCATTATCTTTCAATTACTCTCATAATAATACTATCTCACTAGCTCTTAAAAATATCTTCGTACTATAGAGTAACAATTGTGTTTATTGGCATGTGGACATTTACCTTACTCTTTATATCATTAACTAGTGATAGACCATCAAAGCTCTACCCATTTTTTGAAAGATGGGAAACATAGTCGTATAGTATGCATAAATGACAACGCTTTTAGTATTTTTCGATTTGGCTTCTTTTTTACGTACAAATTAGGTGAGTATTGAGAGTGCTTAATCTTATGGTTAATAATATTATTCTTATTATGTAATTGTTAACACAAAACTTATATTTTAAAATGAGACTAAAAATAGTTTCGTGTGCAACATTTGTAGGTCATTCTATATACTCAAATAGATTTATGTGAAAAAGGGCTGGGATTTGACGTATAAATTACATGAGACCAAATGTTAGCGGGGTGAGTTAGCGGGGTGAAATATACTGGTTAACATTAATGTCAAAACCAATTAATGATACAAGTTAAAAAGCAATGCTTTAACAACCAGACCGGCTATCGAACTAGTCACCTCATCAATTCACTGGTTAGACCAGAATTAAAATCCCAAATGATCCACAGTTTTAAAACACACCACTCAAAAACCTAATAGTTCAATGATACCAGTAATGTTTGCAACATCGTTATTAGTTTAAAGGCACTTGCAAAAAGATGGTTAATCAAATGTATTGCTAGCTCTGATGCACGGAAACGTGTACGGGGACAGGCAGAAGCGTTTCCAATCTGATTCTTGACCGATTGAGAAGTTAACGACGTTTCTGCTGAAGAAGAGAAGATCACCGGAACAGGAGGTCTCCCGGAGAAGAAGACCGGTGCGACGGTGCCTCTAGTAACTCTAACTTTCTCTCTCTCTCTCTCTCTCTCATCTTTTTCTCTCTCTTTGTAACTCTCTCTCTCTCTCTATATATATATATATATATATATATATATATATATATATTAGATTGGTGTAGAGATGTGCATTCAATTGTGTATATTTTATAATAATATCATATGAAAAGGGTGTGAGGTATGTGTGTTTGAAATAGGGATTGAGTGTTTGTTTGGTATTAATGTATTATGAGCTCTACATCTATTCAATATTATATATGTATATGCTCTACTTTTTTTAATAGACCTCATTTTTATTATATCTTTAAATGTTTTTCACTTTTATTATTTTAGTTTATTACAAATATTTATATATTTTATAAAAACACTAATTATTAATTTTATATACGTATATATATATATATATGGTATGGATCATACGAGAACCAACTTTAGGGAGAGAACTAAAGAACCAGTGTGAACTGAGGGCATTGTTGTAAATACATAGGATAATTTAAAAACAACCTGTAGGTCATATTTAGATGGATAACCGGGTTTTATTTGACCCGGAAATAATGATATACGGTACATCAGAAAAGAGGCGACAATCTATCACATAGATCTTCCAAAAAACCCAAGATCCACACAATAACAAGCACAACCACCGTCCACCGTCCACCGTCAACAATCGACCGTCCACCGTCCACAGGTTCTAACCTTTTATCTCTTCTTTCATTGTACCGCAGATCTATTTTTTTTGTAGGTTATTCGTCTATTTTTTTTTGCTTGTTATTGTGTGCTTTTAGTTTTTCATGTTAATTTAGTTTATTAATCGACGGCTGTTGCTATTTTACATGATTACTGTTTGTTTCATCACACGGAACGCTCTCTGATTTAAGTAAGCAGTAATACACCAGATGTTAATAGTTAATCGTTTTTAGTTTAATGGTTATAGGTTAGGTGAAATGAGTGTATTGATGATTTTGTAGTAATGTTTTTATATATTATACTAGTAGATGTTTTAAATAGATTTGAAGAATATTTGATCTGGATTCCATCACAACTGGTAATAGTTAATCGTTTTTAGGTTAGGCGATACAAGCGTGTTTAATTGAAGCTAAAACCAGTTTCACTTGGGTTAATCAGTTTTTTTCTCACACTTCAACAGGTGTTTGTTTTTCTCAGTAAATTCAGTCCAGTTTTCAACAGAGAGCAACAAGTTTATTTTGCAGTTTTGTAGTTTGACGGATATGGTTTTTTTATGTTGTCGATTGGGAATTTGTTATTTAAGTTGTGGCTTTGGTTCTATACATCTATTTATTGTGTGTTTTTTTAGCTTTGTGTTTAATGAATTATATTTGAAGATAATTTGTGTTTTACATTGTAATTTGGACAAGCCGAACAGGTTAATGCACATGTGCAATCGTTTGTTATGAATGAAGTATATTATGAATGCACATGTGCATTAAGACTGTGAATGCATAAGTGCAAAGTGTGGTTTATAATGTTAAAAGTAATGTTAAGTAACAAATTGATATAACTAAGTAGTTCATAATATTGCACATGTGAAGTTGTTTTGTTGTAATTATCAAAGTAATATTGTTGCACATGTGCATTCAGATTGAAATATCGATTTTCTTATACGTTCCTTAATGTTTGTAATTAATAGATGGGGAAAACAGCAAAAAAAGTAAGATTTGTTTTACAGTCAAGAGATAAAGGAACAAATAAATTACCGGATGCAAGTAAAGACAATGAAAAACTGTTGGTCAAAACGTTGATACAGGTTGGCATCATTTATTTAGTGTTGATGTAATCAATATTCACTTGTTATTTGTTATGTTATTTATTTGATATATAGCATAAACTAATTAAGTTATGTTTTAACGTGCAGAATCGGAAGTTGGTGATGCTGTGATTGTTTATCAAAAAGTTGATAAAGGTTGTAATTATTTTAGTTAGTTCATCTATACAGAATGTACGTGTGCATATATGCATTTATATTATGAAATATTAAATGTTGAATGTTTTCACACAAAATATATTATATGCAGGTAAAGGATTAAAAAGAAAAATTCAAACAAGATCAAACAAACGGAAGCACATTGTAGCGGAAAATAGTGATGGTACGTTGTTATGCGCAATATTAAACACATATTGTTGATTATGCACATGTGCCTCATTATGTGTGAACATGATATAATGTGTTGTATGACAAATGTGTGTGCATATGCAGATGAAAAAAAGAAAATCAAAACAAAGAGTGGTAAAATGGTAGCATTGAAGTCAGATCAAAAGATTGTCGTGAAAAAAACGAATTGGCGTTCGATACGAACACACGTTACACCATGCAAACTTTGGTTGGGAATAAGAGCATTGTCAAACAGACAAAGAGAGGCGGTTGTAAAGATGGGTTTTGGTAGGATTTTACAACTTAATACCGAGGGTTTACCGGCAAAGGTGTCACACTACGTTGTAGATAACTTTAATGGTAAACAAGGTCAAAAGACGAATGATGATGGTGATGAAGTGGTAGTCTCTACGTCAGTTAGAGAATGGTTGGATATGTATAAAGGGTTTTTATTAACTCCAAGTAAAATTGTTGAAATAATTGAAGAAAACCCAAATGATGATGGAATATTTTTTGAATATGATTTCATAACATTGTTTATGAACACAATGGTTGAAATAGATAAGAGCGGGAGTTGTAAAACTGAGTTTTTGTCATATTTGAACGATGAGATGAAAGTGGAGGATTTTAATTGGTGTGCTTATGTGTGTGGGCTGATGAGGGAAAGCAAAAATAATTGGGATCAGCTGAATAAATCAAAGTATTTCAACGGGGCGTTGACAATATTAGTGGTATGATAGTATTTTTTTTATTGTATATTTAAAAAATCATTGTG
Source organism: Ambrosia x helenae (assembly GCA_030844895.1). Lineage (NCBI taxonomy): Eukaryota > Viridiplantae > Streptophyta > Magnoliopsida > Asterales > Asteraceae > Ambrosia > Ambrosia x helenae. Next base: position 13,101,584 of record CM061230.1, on the reverse strand, counting down.
TTTGTTTGTTATGAAGCGTAATGATTGGTATAATTTAAATATGATCGTATTATTGCACATGTGCAGTTATTGTATGTTGATAGGACGGTTGTGGTGACATATATAGAGTGCGAATGATGCACCCGATTGTGTTTTGGACGAAGGAAATGTTAAGCAAGTGAGAAAAAATTGAGATGAGAGATGGTGGGTTCGGACGAGAAGAATTAAGGGATGCATATGTTGATTTGGAAGGTGGGGATGGTTATAAAGATGATGCAATAAAAATGAAAGAGGATGGAAATTCAGAAACTGTTGAGGTATGTATTGTATTGTTAACTGTTGTATTGTTAAATTTGAAATATTTGCACATGTGCATAACGTATGATAGTGATATAGTTGAGAATGAATTTTAGATGATGCACATGTGCATATCATAAAGCATAATTAGATGCACATGTGCATTCTGATGAGTTATTTGTTGTGTAATATTTGTGCTTATAAAGTACGTTGTAATGTGTTTTTAGAGGTATTTAGAAAAAAATAAATGTATATTGATGTTAATTTTTCATAAAAAAAATTCGCATGTTGCACATGTGCATTATGTTATGTATTGTTTCGTCATATATGATTGATTAAATGTTGATGATATTTTTTTTTTTTTGTTGTTAATTAGGAGCACATTATGAAAATTGAACGGTTGATAGATTGTATTGTTGAGAAGAAAGACGTGTTGGACAAGTATATAATTGATGCATGCTCAAAATTTCCTAATGACGACAAGGTGGCAAGCTTAGTTGAAACGTATGATTGCTTATTCGGTATAAAGATGAATGCAAGTACAAGTGAGGGAAATGATGATCAGTTTGGTGTGAATGATAATGTCGTGGTACCGGAAAGTGGTAAGGATGATACAACGGTAGATGTGATGGATAGTAAGAAATCAGATGGAGTCGGATATGTTGAGCATTTTGATAAGGTAGAAGCGGGAAAGGTGTGTATTGGGGTTCTTAGGGGGAAGAAAGTTTATATTAAGGCAAACAAAAAAATGGGAACAAAGGGTGATGAAGGGAAAGTGATAAATGAGGGCGATGTGGATGATATTATTAGGGGTGTGATTGTAAACACCAAGGTTGATGAGGTTGAAAGGAGAAGATCAAAGAGAACAAAGGTAGTTGATAATACGGTCCCAAGTTTTAAGCTGTTGTCACAAAGTTCAATTGAATCAGATTTAGAGGAGGGCGAAAGAGGTGTTCAAGAGGTCAGTTTAAACAGTCCATTGGATGATGAGGAAAAATTGATATGGCAATACTTGTTGACAACAATTGTTGATAAAGAAAGGTAAACATACTTATTTGTCAAATATGTTATTGTATATGTGGGTAATGTTAGGTTAGTGTTGTGTATTTTTAAATGTTATGTTTTATGGTAATAACGTGCAATATTAATGATGTAGGGTTGATAGGAAGAAGGATGATGATGATAATGAATCTATTGATATTGAGTTGGAGAAGAAAGAGGTCGAGATGTCGTTTATGTAAGTTAGTAAAGATTATTAATGTTTTAAATTGAAGCAATGAAGTTACATCATACATAAATGTGTAAATGCACGTGTGCATAATGGCTTACATGTGCGAATGCACATGTGCATAATGGTTTACATGTGAAAATGCACATGTGCATAATGAATTATGAGATTTTTTTGATGTTTATACATATATATGAATTTTGTACGATGTATAATGTTGCAGGAAAAACATATTTGAAACTGATCATAAATTAACAACAATGACCTATTTGATTACATCTTTGAGGGAAGGAAAAGAGGTGGAATCAAATGTGATAGATTGTTGGGCATCAATTCTTAATTTTAATGAGAGGAAATTAAAAATAGAAGGGAAAAGATGGTTATGTTGTTATGCAACAACAATAGTAAGTTGTGATTTGTTTTTTGTTTTTCTTTTTGTTTTTATTTTTTTTTGTTTTTTTTTTTGGGTTAAAAAATTGGCTGAAATTATTTATGTGTGATTATTAATGATTTGTTGTAATGCGTATATGTGAAATAACAGCCAGGATTTATGTTGGAGAAGCGTCAGACAAAGGAAAAGGCGTTTGCAACATTTAAGGCACGTTTGAAGGAGGTTCTTGAATGTGATGATAAATATTGGATTTCAAGTCGTTCAACATTATAATAATACCGATATTGGAGAACCGACATTATTACCTTGTATGCTTTGATTTGGAAAATGAAAAGGTTGAGGTGATTGATATTATGGTATCAAACAAAGGATCGTACACCATGAAGGTGGGAACAAAGTTTAGTGATATCGGGACTCCATGTAAAGTGGTATGTTTATAAGTTATTTAAATATATAATAAAATGGATATAATTATTTATAATTATGTATAACAATGTGTTTGTTTGTGTAATTGCAGAAGAATTATTTGGTTGAATATTTGAGGGCTGTTGATCATCCTAAGGCAGAACGAATGGCAAAAGCAAAGTTGACAAGGATGAAGTTAGAGTGGGCAACTTATGATAATTTAACGGATTGTGGGGTATTTGCTATGAGGCACACGGAGATGTATAAAGATGTAATGAGAAATTTGAGTGCGGATTCAACAAGGATAAAGATATACAAGGATGTCAAATTATGAATATGAGGATGAAAATAGAAGCAACATTGTTGTTATCAGAAGCGAATGTGTACAAGGTGTATGTGAAAAATACGGCAAAAGAAACGATGTTTAAGTTGAAGGATGAAAATACAAGGAAGATGATAGATGAAGAAATGAAAAGGTATGATGTTCGTTGCGAGAAGTTAAAGAAATGGGAAGAAGATGAACAAAAAGAATGTAATGAATAGTATGTGGTAGGTTGTAATATGGTTGGCGGTTAGGACGGGTATGTTTGGTTTATTAGACTAGTGAAAATAGTTGGTAAGAAGTTCAAGTTTTATATTTTGAAACATGGTGTATGGATATATTTTAATATTTTGATTAGTAGTATGTGGTTATTTTTGGGTCAGTTATGTTGTGATTATTTTAATATAGTAGGTAGTATCGTTATATTAAAAATATAGTCATATGCACATGTGCAGATGTGTTATGAGTACGCATGACGGGTATTCCACATGATCATATGAAGTATTGTAATATGATATTGTTGGTTGAATTGTGAATATATGCATTACGGATAATCATATGTAAAGATATGGATGAATGCACATGTGCATGTGATGTGAAATTTTAAAAAATTAGTCATTTTGAATTGTGAATAATGCATATGATGTGTAATGCACATATGTGCAAGTATAAAATTTACCACTGATGGACAGTGCACATATGCATATGTTTAAAATATATGTCGAATTAATGTGTAGGAGTAATGTATTAGTAATATGGAATGGTGTAATGGTTGTATGACGGATAACATAAATACTTAATTTGTAGTTTTTTGATATACAATACACATAACCATTATATTATAGATGTCGGAAGTTGATGTGTTGTAAAAATTTTGTATTATGCACATGTGCAAAAACATTACATGTTGTGAGTAATATATTACGGATGTATAAGAAATGTTTTTTAGACGTTGGAAGTTGATGTGTTATAAAAATTTTGTATTATGCACATGTGCATAAACATTACGTTGTTTGATTAATGCATTTAACGTAAGTAATATACAATTTGGTTAGTAAACATACATGTAGGTTAAAAATATTTGATATTAATACATACTATGATTGGATTAATAAATGCATTCATTTAATAAAAGGTAGTGTAGGTAAATAATGTAATAATAATGTCGAAACATGTTGAAATAAAAAAAAAACAAATACTCATGATAGTTAAAACAATATAAATTGGAAAAGTAAAAAACGGCCAGGTGCATTACGAGGCCTAGATGAACGTCTAAGCGGCTGTTCATGGGCAGCAACTGTCACACCCTCAAAATCCACTTGCGGAGTTTTTACCGCGAGGCGCATGACAAACCAGGATCCAAACCAACGATCACGATAAACAAGTCTAAATGTAATTAATGCAATACCAAAACATAGTTTTAAAATCCCGTTTACAGCGGAAGCTTATTCAAAATAAAGTTCAACATAAATAAACCAAGTTCAATGTTTGTGAAATCATGCAACTCTATCTAGACGCCGTGCAGACGCGTGCGCCCTAGTTCCCCTGTGCTACCTTAGCGACCTGAGAAAACATGTAAAAGTTTACGTCAGCACAAAAATGCTGGTGAGTTTACAGGTTTGCAGTTCAAGTACCAAGTCCACCTGTCCATACTATAATAAATAGAAAACCAGTATACGCTAGCTAGGCGTACGTTTTGTTACTACCACGATTGGAAAACCATTACTAACACGTATACCAGTTTTGTGCCCGAATAGTTCCAATTGTTCCTGTTGTTCCTGTTTGAGACAATATGCACTCGCCCGGCCCTCCAAGCCGACGAGCGGGGTTGGTCACTCCCAATAGCGCTATTCACATTTCCCCGTTGTGCAAACCCGCACATTCATGGTTCCCCCCGGGACTTCCAAAGATCGTGTAGTATACGTTAGAACCCATAGTATGACAGAATTTACCAAACAGTTTTAACACATGTTTTCTCCCCCGAAAGTATAAAACCAGTTTAAAAGAGGGGCCGTAAACTCACCTTAAGTTCCTTTACTCCTAATCCCGAGTAAAATCAGCTGCTATGTTAGTCCCGTACAGTGGCGACCTAACATATGACAGTTACAAGTACTTAGACTAATAACCCGCAGGTTAACTAGTCCCTAGATGTCCAGACCATAACCAAGTTCGTTTGAAAACACCGTGACTGTTTAACTGACCCAATTGACAAGACTCGACATCCCATTGGTGACCCGAGACTCCCGTGTTATGTTTACGCTCCAAAACATACATTAACGCATCTTCACTTAACATACGTTAACACACTCAACAAGTTATAGCACATAGTTCACGTATCACCGAATTACATCCAAATATATGTTACCAAGTTATTAGACATGTTACTGGGTTCCTAGCATGTTTCTACATGTGAAATCGGGTCTCGGAATGCTAATTTATACTTACAGCAGCAGTACACGCGATTAGGAAAAGTCAACTAGCATTTAGGTTGGTCAACTAGCAATTGGGAATCCTAATCGCCTCTATTATAGGCGATTGGGGCTATACCATATGTTATTATTAGCAATTAGGGCTAATCACGTGAACTTACATGCAATTGGGGCTAATCACGTGAACTTACATGCAATTAGGGCTAATCACGTGACATTATATGCGATTGGGCTAATCACGTGACATTATATGCGATTGGGGCTAATCACATGACATTATATGCGATTGGGGCTAATCACATGCCATTATTGGCGATTAGCTCCCCAATCTCATGAATTATAGGCGATTAGCCTTGCTAATCGCCTGTAACCATGCTGTTCCGTTTTTTCGCGCGTTTAACACCCCAGATCAGATCCAGAACGTGTGTAACTACCCAATATCATCCCAAACACTATCCTAAACATGTTTAACCCAAAACCCTTCGTTCAACCTCGTATTATCAGTCCCGCATGCAACCAAATCAATCCAAACACTATACACATAGCATGCAACATCAATTAACGCATGTAAGCATAACCCTATTATCCGATTACTGAGGTTCCTATCATCATACTAACAATATTACCTCTGACCTAGCATGATAACACATCAAAACATCATCAAGATCCATAAAAATCCTATCTTTCTAATCATACATACCCATAACGCATGTTAATTAGTTATAATCCGATTAACAACCTTTATTGACGATTTTCAGAAAGCCTTTTCGTTTATGAACAGGTCTGGACCATTAGGGATTGATTAAAAACATTTACAAAGTGTTATGGATAAGAATCAAACCTTAGAATTGTAAAAGATTGATGGTTAGACCTTGAAACCTTGTGTTTTTGATCAAAATCGCCTTCCAGAGGTTGTTTAGGTGTGTGGGGCGGTTATGGGACGACTAGGGTTGATATTAGGAGTTTAGGAGGTTAAGTGTTCTATTTATAGGCGTTTCTAGTCGTTCCAGCACGTTACATGCGATTGTGCAGCAGTTCATGCGATTAGGGCTGCTAATCGCATGAAATTCATGCAATTGGGGCCTAATCGCCTAAAGATAGACACGATTAGGACCCTAATCGCATCTAATCTTGCCTAATCGCCTCCCCTATTGGTGATTAGGCCTCCTAATCGCCAATAGGGGTTGGTTTGGTGCGTTTTGCGCGTTAAACCCCGTTTTAACGTATGTTAATCACATATTAACATACCGACAAGTCATATAATGATTGTAAACACATAACACAAGTAAATACACATATTTACACTCGTTCACCAATTCCCGGGACTCGAGACTCGTACGTTCCGTATGCTCTGACGATCCTACAAATCGTCACCGTTTGGACACTTGGTTAAGGACTGACATCTAACGAACCTCTAGACCAACATCCAATGATCTTCTAGACTAACCAGTAGTTCCCGAACCATAACCCGACCTAACTAACCCAGTTAAGTACCGTATACGCGTGACTCGCTAAGGTAGACTTTCATCTAGACCATGTTGTTAACCCGAATTTGCCGGGTGTCACATCATCCCCACGTTAAAAGAATTTTCGTCCCGAAAATTGCGTAAGTACCAAAAGAAACAACGAAGGGGATAAACAAACAGATAGGAATCAAAGAGTAGAGATCAAAAAGAGAGATTTACCCGAGGTGTCACATCATCCCCACGTTAAAAGGAATCTCGCCCCGAGATTCATTCATCTGTCGAGGAGACATATCTTGACTCGAACGCTTCCTTAGGAAATAGGTGAGGATACTTAGACTTCATCTGATCCTCTCGTTCCCAAGTGTATTCCGGTCCCCGTTCGAATTCCATCGAACCTTCACGATGCGAATCTTGCTGTGTCGTAAGCTACGAATCTTGTAGTCGAGTATCTCCACAGGTTCTTCCACAATCCGAAGACGATCGTCAACCTTGATCTCTTCTAGTGGAACGATGAGAGACTCGTCAGTAAGGCACTTCTTCAAGTTTGACACGTGGAAGACGTTATGTACGTTACCGAGCTCCGTCGGTAAATCAAGACGATATGCCACCGGCCCAATCCGTTCCAGGATCGTAAATGGTCCGACATACCGTGGGTTGAGTTTGCCACGCTTCCCGAAGCGTATGACGCCCTTCCACGGAGAAACCTTCAGAAGCACTTTGTCGTTAACTTGGAATTCCAGTGGTTTGCGACGCTGATCGGCATAACTCTTTTGCCGGTCCCGTGCCGCCGCCAACCGATTACGAATCTGCACGATCTTTTCCGAAGTTTCGTACACTAGTTCGGGCCCAGTGAGTTGACTCTCACCCACCTCAGCCCAACAAAGAGGAGAACGGCATTTCCGTCCGTACAGTGCCTCGAACGGAGCCGCCTTGATGCTCGTATGATAACTGTTGTTGTACGAGAACTCTACCAACGGCAGATGAGCTTCCCAACCCTTGCCAAAATCGATCACACATGCCCGCAGCATGTCTTCTAAAGTTTGAATCGTACGCTCACTCTGCCCGTCAGTCTGTGGATGGTAAGCCGTACTCATGTCTAGTTGGGTACCCAAAGCCTTGTGCAAAAACTTCCAGAAGTGAGACGTAAAATGGGAGTCACGATCCGAGATAATAGAAACAGGTACCCCGTGCTTGGAAACAACTTCTTTCAAGTAGAGACGAGCCAAACGATCCATAGTGTCGGTCTCCTTAATAGCAAGAAAATGAGCTGATTTCGTCAACCGATCGACAATCACCCATATCTTGTCGTTCCCGCTTGGTGACTTAGGAAGTTGTGTGACAAAATCCATAGTAATCCGTTCCCATTTCCATTCCGGAATTTCAGGCTGTTGCAAGAGACCCGACGGTTTCTGGTATTCCACCTTGACCTTAGCACAGGTCAAGCATTTGCTCACGTATGAGGCTATGTCCGACCTCATGTTTGGCCACCAGTAAAGCACCTTCAGATCTTGGTACATCTTATCCGAACCAGGATGAATAGAATACCGGGACTTATGAGCCTCATCAAGAACAAGCTCCCGTAGTCCCCCGAATAAAGGAACCCATATGCGTTCTGCGAAATAGTGCAGGCCATCAGGCCTTCGCTCTAGGTGCTTGTCAGCACCGTGCATAGTTTCAGCTTTAAGGTTTTCCTCCTTCAAAGCTTCCAATTGGGCAGAACGGATTTGGTCAGGTAGCGACGAATGGATAGTGAGCTGCAACGCCCGAACGCGACGAGGTTTAGTAGATTCCTTCCTGCTCAAGGCGTCTGCTACAACATTCGCCTTGCCAGGATGGTACTTAATAGCACAATCATAATCGTTCAAAAGTTCAATCCAACGGCGCTGCCGTATGTTCAAGTGTTGCTGGTCGAAAATGTGTTGGAGACTCTTGTGATCGGTGTAGATGGTGCATTTGGTACCGTACAAGTAATGTCTCCAAATCTTCAACGCGAATACCACGGCACCCAACTCCAAGTCATGAGTTGTGTAGTTCTTCTCATGCACCTTAAGTTGACGAGAAGCATACGCAATCACTTTCTCGCGTTGCATCAACACGCAACCGAGTCCATGAATGGAAGCATCACAGTAGACGACAAAATCATCAGGACCCTCAGGTAAAGACAGAATAGGAGCAGAACACAGTTTAGACTTTAGTTCCTCAAACGCGGACTCTTGTGATTCACCCCAGTCGAACTTCCTATCCTTCTGAGTGAGAGTGGTGAGGGGTTGAGCAATCTTCGAGAACCCCTGAATGAAACGACGATAATAGCCCGCAAGGCCTAGGAATTGCCGCACCTCAGTTGGCGTCTTTGGTGCTCCCCAGTCCTTGATCGCTTCGATTTTAGCAGGATCGACATGAATCCCTAGTTCATTAACCACATGTCCTAGGAATTGGACTTCGCGTAACCAAAAGTCACACTTTGAGAACTTGGCGTAAAGTTGTTCCCGTCGCAAGAGTTCCAAAACTAACCGCAGATGTTCCCCGTGTTCGGTCTCGTTCTTGGAGTAGATCAGAATGTCATCAATAAATACAATGACGAACTTGTCCAAATATGGTTTACAGACGCGGTTCATCAAGTCCATGAAAACCGCCGGTGCGTTCGTGAGACCGAAAGGCATGACCAAGAATTCAAAATGGCCATAACGTGTTCGAAAAGCAGTCTTTGCAACGTCAGCCTCCCTGACGCGCAGCTGGTGATAACCGGACCTCAAATCGATCTTGGAATAATAACTAGAACCCTGAAGCTGGTCGAATAGATCATCGATACGTGGAAGAGGATAACGGTTCTTGACGGTCAACTTGTTCAGCTCTCTGTAGTCTACACATAATCGGAAACTCCCATCCTTCTTCTTGACAAATAAAATCGGGGCTCCCCAAGGGGAAGAACTTGGTCGGATGAAACCCTTGTCCAAGAGTTCCTGTAACTGGCTAGATAATTCCTGCATCTCGGGAGGTGCAAGACGGTAGGGGGCCCGAGCAATAGGAGCAGCCCCTGGTACGAGATCAATACCGAACTCGACCTGACGATGAGGAGGAAGACCAGATAAATCATCGGGAAAAACATCAAGAAATTCGCGAACTACCGGAATGTCGTCAATCTTCTTCTCATCACTGGAGGAAACAGATAAGAGTGCCAAAACGGCTGGATAACCCTTTCGAAGACACTTAAGGGCTTTCATGCTAGAGATGATGTTTAGCGAAACACCACCCTTGATACCGTACACAGAAAGAAATTCTCCATCAGGGAGAGGAATCCGAATAACCTTATCGTAACAGACGATCTCCGCGCGATACAAAGATAACCAATCCATCCCTACTACAACGTCAAAACTACCCAATGGTACCGGCATAAGATCGATGGGAAACGTTATACCCGACAATTCTAACTGACACTCCCGAAGGACACTAGTAGCTTCAATCGTTTTCCCGTCAGCCAACTCAATAATATACTTGGTCTCTAATGGTACAGGTACTACATCTAGCAGTCGACTAACGTCCATGGATACAAAACTCTTGTCGGCACCAGAATCAAATAACACGCTAACAGAATGATTATTGAGAAGAAACGTACCGGTGACTGTATCAGGGTCTTGCCTAGCCTCAGCAGCTCCAATTACGAAGGCACGTGCATTTCTGCCGCCGCCCCCGTTGTTCCCATTCCCGTTGTTTCCACCCTGTTTCAGTTTTGGGCAATCCTTCTTGTAATGCCCAGTGTCACCGCAGTTGTAGCACCCTTGTTTCCCCGTAGCACCCTGAGTAGTCGGAGCAGAACTGTTGGTCGGAGCCTGAGTTGATGGAAGTGTAACCCGACAGTCTTTAGCATAGTGGCCTGTTCGCTGGCAGCGGTGGCAACGGTTACTGTCGCAGTTCCCTTGGTGATGGCGTCCACACTTGTTGCACTTGGGCAGTTTTCCCGCATAGCCACCCTGCTTATTACCCGAAGACGATGAACCCCCATTATCAAACTTCTTTCCCTGCTGCGTAGACCCAGATCCCTTCCCGTCGTTTTCCCACTTGCGCTTATTGTTCTCTGGAGCCTTAGCAGTCGAACCCTTCGCCGGCAAAATCCCCTCATTCACCTTTAAATTAGTCATCCTATGTGCAGATCGAACTACCTCCGCATAAGTAGGATGATTCCCAGCAGCCACTAACCCTGCGATTTCCGGCACCAACCCTGAGACATAATGTTCAATCTTACGATACTCCGGCACATGCAAGTCGGGACATAGCACTGCCAACTCATTCCTCCTCACAGTATACTTCTCTATTTCAGACCCAGTCATCTTGAGGTTCCACACCTCATGCTCCAGCTTCTGTACCTCTTCTCTCGGGCAATACTCCCGCTTCAGCAACTGCACAAAGTTCTCCCACGGCATAGCATATGCCTCCCCAATACCCATATTCTGGGTAATACCATTCCACCAAGTCAATGCCACGTCTTGAAACAACGCAGCCGAATACTTCACCCGATCTTCTGGGAGACAATTACACATTAGAAATACCGACTCCACTTTCTCCAACCACCTAAGCAAACTGACCGCACCCTCGGTGCCAGAGAATTCCTGGGGTTTGCAGTCCCGGAACATCTTATAGGTGCACATGGGTGGGGGTGGGTCAACAGGACCACCTGAAATGAAACGTATAAGAAACCACGAATAACGTACACAAGACTCACTAATGAGGCAAAGAAAATGGATAGAACAACTTACCACCACCGTTGTGCCCTAACTGAAAGGCAGCCTGGAGCAAGTTATTCAGATCAGCCTGTGACAGGTTAATACCTCCACCACGACCACCAGCACCACCACGACCACCACCGCGTCCACCACCGCGTCCACCTCCTCGTCCTCCACGCACTCCAGACATGATTCTGGCAGAAAGAACGAGAAAATTTAGTTTCGCAGTTAAAGATAACCACAAATGTTCACAAGATTAAAGCCAGATCCAATCCAGGACTATCCCTTCAAACTCAGAGCTCACTAGTGCTTCCATGCATTTCGTTTTATGATTTTGTGTGCACCCAAAATGATAAAACGCTCTACATGGTCCTCCAAGTGTTCTCCTAGTTCAAAGATCAAATCACCGAACATAGACTCTTAGCTACACACCGTAATACTACGGTAGTTCATGACAAGTGTTTCTATTGGAGTGCGACAGGGGAGATGTCCGAGCCTTGGACAAATCTCAAGAGCACACGAGTTACCCCAATAGACTACACCGCCTAGGAAACAAGTAACCCAACCTAAAATAGAACGGATGATGTAACGCAGAAAGACCAACGATTTAGAGACACCCCGACAAGACCATACGTAAACCACTATAACGTTTAGTACCATGTGATCGTCTAGTGTGTGCGACTCGGCTATAGACTAGACCCTACATGCAGTCCTAGTTCACTATAACCATTGGCTCTGATACCAATCTGTCACACCCTCAAAATCCACTTGCGGAGTTTTACCGCGAGGCGCATGACAAACCAGGATCCAAACCAACGATCACGATAAACAAGTCTAAATGTAATTAATGCAATACCAAAACATAGTTTTAAAATCCCGTTTACAGCGGAAGCTTATTCAAAATAAAGTTCAACATAAATAAACCAAGTTCAATGTTTGTGAAATCATGCAACTCTATCTAGACGCCGTGCAGACGCGTGCGCCCTAGTTCCCCTGTGCTACCTTAGCGACCTGAGAAAACATGTAAAAGTTTACGTCAGCACAAAAATGCTGGTGAGTTTACAGGTTTGCAGTTCAAGTACCAAGTCCACCTGTCCATACTATAATAAATAGAAAACCAGTATACGCTAGCTAGGCGTACGTTTTGTTACTACCACGATTGGAAAACCATTACTAACACGTATACCAGTTTTGTGCCCGAATAGTTCCAATTGTTCCTGTTGTTCCTGTTTGAGACAATATGCACTCGCCCGGCCCTCCAAGCCGACGAGCGGGGTTGGTCACTCCCAATAGCGCTATTCACATTTCCCCGTTGTGCAAACCCGCACATTCATGGTTCCCCCCGGGACTTCCAAAGATCGTGTAGTATACGTTAGAACCCATAGTATGACAGAATTTACCAAACAGTTTTAACACATGTTTTCTCCCCCGAAAGTATAAAACCAGTTTAAAAGAGGGGCCGTAAACTCACCTTAAGTTCCTTTACTCCTAATCCGAGTAAAATCAGCTGCTATGTTAGTCCCGTACAGTGGCGACCTAACATATGACAGTTACAAGTACTTAGACTAATAACCCGCAGGTTAACTAGTCCCTAGATGTCCAGACCATAACCAAGTTCGTTTGAAAACACCGTGACTGTTTAACTGACCCAATTGACAAGACTCGACATCCCATTGGTGACCCGAGACTCCCGTGTTATGTTTACGCTCCAAAACATACATTAACGCATCTTCACTTAACATACGTTAACACACTCAACAAGTTATAGCACATAGTTCACGTATCACCGAATTACATCCAAATATATGTTACCAAGTTATTAGACATGTTACTGGGTTCCTAGCATGTTTCTACATGTGAAATCGGGTCTCGGAATGCTAATTTATACTTACAGCAGCAGTACACGCGATTAGGAAAAGTCAACTAGCATTTAGGTTGGTCAACTAGCAATTGGGAATCCTAATCGCCTCTATTATAGGCGATTGGGGCTATACCATATGTTATTATTAGCAATTAGGGCTAATCACGTGAACTTACATGCAATTGGGGCTAATCACGTGAACTTACATGCAATTAGGGCTAATCACGTGACATTATATGCGATTGGGGCTAATCACGTGACATTATATGCGATTGGGGCTAATCACATGACATTATATGCGATTGGGGCTAATCACATGCCATTATTGGCGATTAGCTCCCCAATCTCATGAATTATAGGCGATTAGCCTTGCTAATCGCCTGTAACCATGCTGTTCCGGTTTTTCGCGCGTTTAACACCCCAGATCAGATCCAGAACGTGTGTAACTACCCAATATCATCCCAAACACTATCCTAAACATGTTTAACCCAAAACCCTTCGTTCAACCTCGTATTATCAGTCCCGCATGCAACCAAATCAATCCAAACACTATACACATAGCATGCAACATCAATTAACGCATGTAAGCATAACCCTATTATCCGATTACTGAGGTTCCTATCATCATACTAACAATATTACCTCTGACCTAGCATGATAACACATCAAAACATCATCAAGATCCATAAAAATCCTATCTTTCTAATCATACATACCCATAACGCATGTTAATTAGTTATAATCCGATTAACAACCTTTATTGACGATTTTCAGAAAGCCTTTTCGTTTATGAACAGGTCTGGACCATTAGGGATTGATTAAAAACATTTACAAAGTGTTATGGATAAGAATCAAACCTTAGAATTGTAAAAGATTGATGGTTAGACCTTGAAACCTTGTGTTTTTGATCAAAATCGCCTTCCAGAGGTTGTTTAGGTGTGTGGGGCGGTTATGGGACGACTAGGGTTGATATTAGGGAGTTTAGGAGGTTAAGTGTTCTATTTATAGGCGTTTCTAGTCGTTCCAGCACGTTACATGCGATTGTGCAGCAGTTCATGCGATTAGGGCTGCTAATCGCATGAAATTCATGCAATTGGGGCCTAATCGCCTAAAGATAGACACGATTAGGACCCTAATCGCATCTAATCTTGCCTAATCGCCTCCCCTATTGGTGATTAGGCCTCCTAATCGCCAATAGGGGTTGGTTTGGTGCGTTTTGCGCGTTAAACCCCGTTTTAAACGTATGTTAATCACATATTAACATACCGACAAGTCATATAATGATTGTAAACACATAACACAAGTAAATACACATATTTACACTCGTTCACCAATTCCCGGGACTCGAGACTCGTACGTTCCGTATGCTCTGACGATCCTACAAATCGTCACCGTTTGGACACTTGGTTAAGGACTGACATCTAACGAACCTCTAGACCAACATCCAATGATCTTCTAGACTAACCAGTAGTTCCCGAACCATAACCCGACCTAACTAACCCAGTTAAGTACCGTATACGCGTGACTCGCTAAGGTAGACTTTCATCTAGACCATGTTGTTAACCCGAATTTGCCGGGTGTCACAGCAACACCTGAAGATCCTTCAGTAACATCATTTGTATTTTCATTAGAGTCAATATATGCATAATCATACTCATTGTCACTAGAATCATCAGCATAGTTGTCATTGAAATCGTCGTCTTCATCAGTTTTGTTGGGAACATAAAGCCCTTTAGCAGTTGCGGCAGAACGCTTTGCTGATTGTTGAGCAAGTTTTGCAGCCCGTACCTTTCACAGTTGCGTGAATCATGGCCGTAAACATATTTGTTACATTTATTACAATGAAGGGCAACCTTTTTTTCTTTTGTCTTTAACCTTTTGTCCCGGGCCGATCCGTTGTTTCTTCGTACCACACCCTTTATTTGTTATACCTTGTGGAGGATGAACATTGACATCGGAAGTAGCAGGTAGGTTTAGTATATCACTAATGTTGGCTGCTTTTTGGTTGCATTAGGGGTTCATCAGGGAATGATTTGAATTACGATTTCTGATTTGTTTAAATTATGTCGATAAGGCACGTAGATTTTCAGGATTACGTCTAAGTCGGTTCATGCATTGTGAAACAATTTCTGAGATTTCATTCCTTAAAACAGCAACCTCATTAGTGTTAGATGAGTACATGTTGGATATGCTGTGAACTACTGATGGAAGGGCATCCCGTCTTTATCTTGGCTGAATGTAACATGTTGGAATATGGTCAATTTGATTGTATCGAAACGTGCAGAATGCATGACGACATAGGTAACCAAGACGGATGAAACCCATGCATGTCCAGCTTATGGTGTTATCAGAAACATTAAGGACAACCTGCATGTATGTGAGTGTTATAATATGAAATACATGATTAAAAGTATGCACATGTGCATATTGATGTTTTTAGAGGGGAATGGCACAAAGTTAATGATACAAACATGTAGTAGTACATATATGTGTTGCATATAAATGTTTAAGGTGGTTGATGAATGTTGGTAAAATGATGAGTGCGGATGTTGCACATGTGCAATAAGGGTGTTTTGGCAGTTTTTTTTATATTAATAAATAAAGTAAGAATGTATAGGAAGTTACCTCAAATTCATTTACATAATCCATGTTTGTTTTGCAATGCCGGATAGTATAGTGTTTGATGTTTGAAGATTCATCGGTTGGCCTTTCAATAGGTAGACAATGCATCATGCCCATATATATCTTTTTTTCTGACTCCAGTAAACATAGACCATGTGTAAATTTCGGCGGCGTGTGATTCTATACGGAGGCCTGTACTTAGTCGGGGAGTTGCGGTATCACTTTCAAATTCCATTTTGCGTTGTGTGTGGCGTTGATCATCAATGGATGTGTCAAAACACATATGGAATTGGACCAATGTGTTTGTTGACTTGGAGTTAACTTTAAATCGTGCATTGGAGCTCTCACACCTTGATGTGGTTTTCATTAAGCACGACATGGAGATTTCTCTGAAATAGCATGGGACCTAATCATGTCGAATGTCAAACATTTCACACAACCAAGGGTGACTAGTCATTTGGTACTCATCCATTAATAGATGCCATCTTGATTCAAATGTGTCAGGAGTAATGAATAAGTTCCATATATACTAATTTGTGAATGGAAGAGCGAAGAGTTGTGTTGTCTAGGATGTCTTTTGAAATCTAAACAGAATATAAGCATTGTTCAGTTGAGTCATAGAGTATTATTAAAATTGATAATTTTTAATTTTAATTCTCATATTCATCACTTTCACATACGTTTTTAACCTATTCGTTTTTGCTAATTTGATTTTTCTCTTATATGTTTCATTCGTTAGTTTCTTCATAAAGAAAAGTATATATATATCGTTCATAATGAATTCACATAAACACATTATATAATGTTTTGTATATGGGTCAAACTGAGTCAAAGTTAGGTTGTTAGATCATAATCACACATATTGTATGTCTACTTGTCTTTGCAATTTTGCATGTGTGAGCATTCATATCTCATTCTTTATTTTTATCTTTATCCATATAATTTAACTAAAATTTATTATTCTACAAATTTATCTCTCATTTTTTAAAACCATACTACATATCCATAAAATGATATGGTTTTGCTCAAGTTTTTCTTAAATGTAACAATTTCTTAAAAAATATATGAATAAAGTATAAGGATAAGGATTGTGATATGGTGGTATTTTTACGTATGTTCTTAAATTTTATGGTTTTAGTGAGTATAAGGAATGTGATCTGATTCATGTGAATGCTCTGACATGATAGGCTGTATCATTCCAATATAACATTAACTAATATTTCAGTTACATGAATCAGATCACATTCCTTATACTCACTAAAACCATAAAATTTAAGAACATACGTAAAAATACCACCATATCACAATCCTTATCCTTATACTTTATTCATATATTTTTTAAGAAATTGTTACATTTAAGAAAAACTTGAGCAAAACCATATCATTTTATGGATATGTAGTATGGTTTTAAAAAATGAGAGATAAATTTGTAGAATAATAAATTTTAGTAAAATTATATGGATAAAGATAAAAATAAAAAATGAGATATGAATGCTCACACATGCAAAATTGCAAAGACAAGTAGACATACAATATGTGTGATTATGATCTAACAACCTAACTTTGACTCAGTTTGACCCATATACAAAACATTAGATAATGTGTTTATGTGAATTCATTATGAACGATATATATACTTTTCTTTATGAAGAAACTAATGAATGAAAAATATAAGAGAAAAATCAAATTAGCAAAACCGAATAGGTTAAAAACGTATGTGAAAGTGATGAATATGAGAATTAAAATTTAAAATTATCAATTTTACCATAAACTTCCTAAGTATATAGTAACAAGAAGGGAACACGTAGCAGCAAACAGGTAGCAGGAAGGCGGAGGATGTGGTGGCAACGCCGATATTTGCGGTGGTTGCTGTAGGAGATGGGTTTGAGATATTTGGAAAGAGGAAGGCCAGGTTAATAAAGTAACATGTGACTTTCAAAATTTTTTTGGAATGCGTGAGATGTTTGCAATAGTGGTACTATGTGAGTACCACTGACTTTAGTAAATATAGGAGTATATAATATGTAAAATTTCGTATTTTTATAAATATTTTTTCAAGCGTCATCAAGTTATTCTTCGAACAATAGTTAGCAACTTTTTTTTTTTTTTTTTGCTTATTTGTATTGTAATTTTGGCTTTCACGATTTTTTTTTTTTAAAAAAAAATGCATTTTCCATTTTATAAATATAGGGGAAGGCTAATTTGAGAACACATATATTTCGTGCGAACCGCGAGAACGCTATCTAAAACTATTCAAATACAAAAGTTCTTTTTACACTTGTCATTATTATTAAAATACAGTTCCAAAAACACAATTTATGCGTAAAATTTAAACGTGTACGAAAATAATTGTTTTTACACATGTGTAAATTTACTGTTTATACATATGTAAACTGTTTCATTTTACACATGTGTAAAAAGTTAATTTTAGAGTGTTTTTACAAAAAAAGATGAATAATTTGGGAAAAAAAATCATTTTTAATGTTATATTTTAATTATAATTAGGTTTGTATTGAAAAAAAAAAATTTTGATTGGTTTTCTCATTTGTTCTCACGGTTCTCGCGATATTTAGTGTTCTCAAGATAACCCTCCCCTTTATATATATAGGATTTGGATCATTTGAGAACCACCATTTAGGGAGAGAACCAAGGAACCAGTGTGAACATGTGACATTTTTGTAAATATGAAGGGTGTATACAAAAACCCCTCCATCAAAAAATAAAAAAAATAATAAAAAAATTATATAACCTAAATAAATAAAAAAGTAAAAAGTAAAAACACCAAAATGTTTATTTTGCGTTAATAATTCGAAAAAAAATGGCTGATATGATGTCATATGACGTCATAACTGATGCATATGTGCATTTCACTGTTATATATACAGAAATACACCGTATGCACATGTACATTTCACTATTAAATCTCACTTTTGAATGAATTGTCAATTACCATACTTAAATGATTATTAAATGGACGCGATACAGATATATAAGGGGTCACAAATTCTATTCAATGATCATTAAATCGACGCATAGTGAGATATAAAATACACTCGAACTCGTCAAGTGTTTAGTCATGTATATTATAACATAAATTGAAAATAAAACACGTGTATGACAACAAACATGAATAAAATTTAAAAAAAAAAACTCTATATAAAAAACTATAAATAAGACAAGTGTACTAAATGCACATGTGCATTTCACTATTTTAGTTAAGTTTTTTTTATGGGTTTAGCTTTAGAGTTTAGTTTTTAAGTGTTGCAGGAGGGGGTTAGGTTTTTTGAGAGTATGGAGTAGGGGGTTTAGTTTTTTTTGAGGTTGGGGGTTTAGGATTTTTTGAGGTTGGGGGTTTAATTATAGCTATGCACACGTGCATATGACAATCTTCTTATCATACCAATTTACATACGCTAAAAAAAAATACACAAATCACCAACATAATCAATTCATCAACTACCATATAATACCTACAAAAAAATATTCATAGTTGCATTCAACATCATCCAACTAACAAACTTTTTGTACTCAACTGCTTTCATCATTCAACTACACATTTTTTTTGTCAAACGCATCAACACACCAAAACAAAACGATAACACCAAAATCTAAAATATCTACCAACCATGATACCACCGACCACCTACCTACGAAATTATCCACAATGTATTGTGCCAACTTTGACTATAAACCACCTATTTTTATATGCAAAATACTTCCAAATCCCATTCTTATAACAGTGTCTTTTTTTGTCTATTCGAGAATTTGTTGATCCCCAACCAAAATTGATGTGGTGTGGTCGTGTTCATATCAAACGCAACTTGTCCTTTTTTATAACCTCATTTTAGGTTAACTTTCTTGCCATCGTTTTAACATCGCTTGACAGTTTTTTTCTTCTGGTACCTGAATCTGCATGCACATGTGTATACTCAACTATATATCATGTCCATCCATAATTATGCACATGTGTATATTCAACTATGTATGTTAAACATTGTGCACAACACATACCATCATTATTCACCGTTTCATTATGTTTTCGCTTACCTAACCTCGTTCGTATTATTCTTTTTACTTCTATATCCGCATATGGGATAGTTCATGTGTTTAAACAAACAACATTTATCATTTGACATGAAAAATATACATATATGCACATGTGCATATCTTTCTAAATGAACTAAATAACTAATACCAACCTGATTTTACTTCCTGATCAACGGTTATGTCATTATCTTCAATCACATCCGGCAACTTTTTTGACCATTTCTCCCTCTATTCTAATACAAATGTTACTTTCTTCGATTTTTTCTCATTATTTAACTACAAATATTAAACAACACATAAGAAAACCTGAATTTCAATCTTAATGCACATGTGCATTAACATTACTTTGTTAATTACCACAACATATGTGTGACAACCTACACCTTCCGTTTTTCATAAATGAATCAACCAGTCCCTCAACTATTTCAAGATCTTCATTTTTAACCCTCGTATTTGAGCATTTATAAACTGTCGTTTACCTGGAATTAATAGATTTTTTTAGTAATTCTAAACAACTCTCTTCAAGAAGAGCTACCATTTGGACACATTAAATATTTAATGTTTGCAAGATATAAAAGTTTAAGTGTTTATTATAGTGTTAATTAACAAATTATTTCTTTGTTCATAAGAAAATAAAGACATCCGTTTTTTTCCAGGTTATTATGGTTGGACTAACATTTTAAATATGCAATTAATTTGAATAATATTAACAACACTAATATGTATGACTAATGGCATTTAAATTGTCGGTTATGGTGTGCATATGCTTATTATATATTAATTAACAAACCAATGTTTACTAGAATTTAACATTTAGTTATAACATACAATATTGAAGTGTAGTAATTGTGAGTGAGTTTCAAAATGGACATAAATTCTAATGAATGGAGATGAAACTTAAGGTATTATTTAAGTAACTTCAATTGTTTCATTTTTTTTCATTTACTTCCTTACTAATTACAAGCAATCTCGTAAGCTATATAAATCATTGAAGGTGACTGAATTATGATATAATTTATTTAGAAAACATGAGATTTAGGTGTGCATAAGTTTTAGGAATTCGTGACACGTGATTCAAGCCTTAGCAATTATACGGCTTTCGTTATTTCTTGTTGTTTTCTCACATGTTTATCATCACGATTAATGTGAGTATATCTTTCCCCTTTTACTGTTTTACTATTTTGGGGTGACTCATGTACCTACTATCAAGTTTCTATTTCTTTTTACTAAAATAGCAATTCTTATGTGTGTTTGCTTCTGTCATTTCGTGTATCTATGACTTGTCAAATCATTAACCGTTGCGGCCTGGCATTTCAATGAATAGTACTATGGTATATACCCTTGTGACTCTGTTGAGAGTCATTGTCATTGCTATGTGTTGCATTACTTCTAGCGCATACTATATATATTTCCTTTCTTTTCATATGGTTGATTTGACCCGGATACCACTTATTACATTTTGCAAAATAACACATGAATTGCTAAATTTTCTTTACTATATGTATCAAACGGGTATGCTCACCAATACATTTTTGTATTGACCAAATTATTTTCGTACATGTTTCAGGTTCTTATGAGATCACTTATAAGCTTTTGGAACTTAGACTTAGATTGAGATTTACTGTATTTTGTTTTTAGATTGCTAGTTTTATTTGTTGTTTTCCTTCCAATGTAATAAATTATTCCATTCAATGTATCAAAATTTACATTTCTAGTCCATGTGCTATTGAACAATCGTCACTACGTGACACCTCGATGTTTCCGCCATCGGTTGGGGTGTTACAATATGGGCGTGTGCGTTATATCTAATGACATTAATGATAACAGTCTTAATGCACATGGGTGTTAACATTAATTTCATCATTACCAACTAAATTATACACATGTGCATTAACTAATAAACAACCTTAATGGTATAAAAAATAAATAAAAATAAATATACTATACCTTCAATATCAACACAATCAAGCTAGGGTTTGTTTCCAGTCCAATCGCACCATGGCTCGTAACGAAGAGAAAGCTCAATTGGTTAATCACCATGAAATCAGAGGAAAAAAAATCCAATGAGCAGAAACCGTTTCATGTTTGCATCTAGAAACTTCCAACAGAAACTTGTGAACTCCATCCCTTTGTGAAATCAAAATGGACGAATAACCATCATCAACTCATTTAAAGAAACTCCAACAAGACTACTATTACCAGAAATGACCATTAACGAATCCAAAATTAAAGCATAGACTTCTGACAAACCACTACCGAGAACCTCTGCTTTAAATCATGATATAAATTTCCTAAATTACCCTTCATCCATTCAAGGGATCCAGTGAGATCAATACGCCACCACAGACCGACCAGCTTCCATATTTTCAATACCATATACCACCGTTGGACGTTTGAAACCATCAAAACTCGGTTGAACCAACATCTGTGAGGATTTAGCTGACAGATCTTCAGTTGGAAAAGGGTTTGCTTCATAGAGATTATTATCATGATGGTTGTGATGATTGTAGTGATGCTGGAAGCGTGAAGAAGCAACGATGGTAATGATGATGCCATTAACGACAACGTATAGATAAGGTGGTGTGAGCCAAGATAATATAACCGACCAGATAATAGGTACGTCATAGACGACGAAATTGTTAACCAATGGATGTTAAGTGGGTTTCTTTCTAATGGAGTTATCACAGAGGTCTTGATAATGAAGATATTTGCAGAGAATGTTCGGGAAATTAGAAGGACAATAGGAGATTGTGAAGTGGAGAAGAAAAAGAAGGTAATTTGTTGATGAAGAGTGTCTTTTTTTTTGTTAATTTAATTGGATATTTACAATAATGCCCCCTGTTCACATTGGTTCCTTGGTTCTCTCCCTAAAGTTGGTTCTCGTATGATCCTTACCCTATATATATATATATATTAAATCTTTCGCAATTTATGAAGTTTTAATATTTGGCAATTTAACCCCTTTGATTAATGTGATTTTTTAGTTTTGGCTCGAAAGTTTTCATATTTTGCAATTTAACTGCTTTGATTTTTTTACTTTTGATCCAAAGTTTTTTCATCTTTTGCAATTTAACCCCAACACATTTTACTTTTGACTTTTGCCCCCTAAAACTTTTCATCTCGCAAGTTTTTTGTTTTACGTTTCGTTTTAAAATTTCCGAGTTAACATAGGCTTCCAATACATTTGTGAGAAGTATATTCCTGACATCGGAGAATCAAATACCTCCTAATTAACAACCTTATGAAAGCAAGTTCCATCAATTGGAGAGTGGTACACTTCAGAGTAACATTGGCTTGCCAGCTTAATACAACTTAGCATATCTTTATAACGCATGAGGTCTAGAACTAATATGCTACAAAATATACTAGGAACATGTGCTTATTTAATCCAACAAAACACTTTTTTTTAACGGCCAACAAACATTTCTGCCTGACTATCCAGGGGAGTTCTCACACTATGGACAAACCCCCACGACCAACCCATGCAGTTCCCGAAACCGGGAAAAACCCAACCCCTCATCCGCCCGTAGGCACGACGGTGAAGGATTGGCAAAACCCGTGCGAGATCAGGACTCAAACTCATGACCATAGGCCATGAGTCATCCATCATTTCTCCTTATGTCCCTCGTGGGAATTGATCCTGGGACCCCTAGAAGGGATCCCCGGTGCATTCACTAACTTAGCTACCCGTGAAGGACCCAACAAACCACTTAAATGCATGTTTTCATAATATCAGATGAGTAATTTAAAAACATATATTCTTGAATGAACAATTTGAGTGTGAATTCACTTTTAAAAACTCTACATACTCATTTTAACAAGCTTATGTTCCAATTAGGTCACCGCCCAAAGTTGTCATTTAATGAGTCTATGACCAGTTCTATTATTGTCATAACTAGTACAAGTGTAACTAAGAAAATTCAACTGCTGTTATTCATTTTATCATGTTTTAATGCCAAAAACATAAAGCCTTGGTCTGGCACGCTTGTCAAGATGATGATATTTCTAATCTTGATGTTCTAAGGATGGATGAATAATAATTTTCATTTATGTTAAACTACTACCTATACATATCAACTCAACAATCATTTCATTATCTCTCAATTACTCTTATAATAATACTATCTCACTAGCTATATTAAAAATATCTCCGTTCTATAGGCTTAGGGTGGACGGGGTGGTCCGTGATGGTCACCCCGTGATGGCCGTGATGGTCACGACCACCGCCCAGACTAATGTATCACGGCCGCGATCGTGATGATGTGATGGATTTTCGTGACACACATCACACACTCAATCTCATTCCCCATTTTTTTCCACCTCTTCTTCATGGTCACCGTCACCACCGTAGCTCCACCCGACCACCATCCATTGTCATTGTCACCACCGTAGCTCCACCCGTCATCGTATCATCAGCTCATACCACCATCCATCATCAGCGTTAACTTTTTTTTGTTCGATAATGAATTTTGGCGGGAAATAGGGGATCGTCTTCGTCGCCACCGTAGCTCCACCGTCGTCATCACCATTCACCGAAGCTCCACCGATTAAAAAAAATGTGATGGGTGTGATGAAATTGTTGGGAATCATGGTATCAAATACACAACGGAAGCAGTTTTTATTTATTAATAAAATCGATTATATACAATATATAATACGAGCCGATTTATATAGAGTAAAGATCAAATACAAACTGTTTTTCGGTAAGAACTGTGAGAATCAAAGGGGGTAAAAAATTTTTATTTTTTTTAGGAATTTTTTTTCCCATATGCTTAAACATACTTTCTAGATGAATAATACAAAAAAAATAAAAAAAAATTTTTAGTGTAATTACGTCATTAAAGTATATACACTAGCTTACACTAGAGTAATTATGTAATTACTCTACACCAATTTTTTTTTAGTTTTCAATACTATAATACATGTTTAACAATATGGGAAAAAAAATTTGAAAAAAAAAATAAAAAAAATACCCTCCTTTGATTCTCACAGTTCTTACCGAAAAAACACTTTATACCGGATCTTTCCCCTATATATATATATATATATATATATATATATAAAATATAGAGTTAATTGCCAATTTAGTCCCTGAGGTTTGTCAAAAATTGCCACTTTCATCCAAATCTTTTTTTTTGGTCAATTTAGTCCCTGTGGTTTCATTTATTTGTCATTTTAGTCCCTAAGGTTTGTCTAAAATTGCCACTTTCATCCAAATCTTGTTAGTCCACAGGGACTAAAATGACAAAAAAATGAAACCATAGGGACTAAATTGACCAAATAAAAAGATTTGGATGAAAGTGGCAAATTTTGACAAACCTCAAAGACTAAATTGGCAATTAACTCTAAAATATATGTTTAATTTTATTAATCCGATTAATAAAATATTCCCAATAAGGATCCCAGTTAAACACATATAAACAAATAAATAATAAATAACCATAGAGGGTTTAGTGATCAACCTTTGACGACTACACCGAATTGTAACACGCGAGTTATAACGAATCCTTGCTAGTAGGAAGTTCACACCCGAGCACTGGCCAACCGAGAGCAACACTTTGCAAGAGAAAGGCGGCGATGGTGGTGGTTTGCGGCAGACAAAGGGGCGGCAGCTCCTAAGGGTGGCCGCAAATCTTGAGAGGAGGCAAGGGTTATGTTGTTTTATCTTTTCAAAACATGTGATTAGAGTATGATCCATCACACTTATTTATAAAGATAAAATTACACATAATGATTAGTCATCATTAGACTAGTCAAAGCACTTGACCATTTGACTAGTCAAAGTCATACACTTGACCATTGACTAGTTAAAGCACTTGACCATGTAATTAGTCAAAGTTCTACACTTGACCATTTGACTAGTCAAAGTGTAATCCCTTTTATTTAACAATTAAAATTCTCCCTTAATAATATACTTTACTATTAAGTCCATCGAGTTCAAAACTATTATTATTTCATAAATAATAATTCACCAACACATGAACTTATCTGATTCGTGTACCAACGTGTAACTCTTCGGATCGTACCGGGTCGGTTTACGTTGACCTCGACTTTTAATTACATATGACATATTATATATCCAACAGAAATGTGAACACCACCCCATGCAATTAGTGATGAATGTGATGAAGTGTGGTGAAAATGAGGTGACACAGTAAGATTAGGTGTGATTGTATGATACCATTACTAACCACCCATTCACCCTTAACAATTGTGTTTATTGGCATGTGGACCTTTACCTTACTCTTTATATCATTAACGAGTGATAGAACATCAAGCTCTACCCATTTTTTGCAATCTAAAAAAGATGAGAAACATAGTCGTATCTAGGGATGAGCACATAGCACCGAATACCGATCTCGTCCCGTCAAAATCCTGATCTCGTACCGAAACGATACCAAACCGAGGGTGTTCGGTATCGGTACCCACATTTAGAGGTCTTCGGTTTTGGTATTATCGGTATTGAGATTTGGTATTTTCGGGATCGGTATTGGTTGGTACCGGTATCGTATGCATAAATCATAACGCTTTTTAATATTTTTCGATTTGGCTTCTTTTTTACGTACAAATTAGGTGAGTATTGAGAGTGCTTATGGTTAATATTATTATTCTTATTATGTAATTGTTAACACAAAACTTATATTTTAAAATGAGGCTTAAAATAGATTCGTGTGCAACATTTGTAGGTTCATTCTATATATTCAAATAAATTTACGTGAAAGAGCGCAGGGATTCGGTGTGTAAAGACCAAATGTTAGCGGGGTGAAATGTACACTGGTTAACCTTAATCAAAAAAACCAAATAATAATACAAGTTAAAAGCAATGTTTTAACAAGCAGACCGGCTATCGAACCGGTCACCTCATCAATTCACTAGTCGGACCAGAAAAAAAAAATTAATGATCACCAGTTTTAAGACACACCACTCAAAACCCTAATTGTTCAATGATACATGTAATGTTTGCAAACATCGTTATTAGTTTTAAGACACTTGCAAAAAGATGGTTAATCAAATGTATTGCTAGTATACAAAATCAAGAATCGGTTTCAGATTGTGTGTAAAATAAATTT
This sequence comes from Ambrosia x helenae, assembly GCA_030844895.1. Lineage (NCBI taxonomy): Eukaryota > Viridiplantae > Streptophyta > Magnoliopsida > Asterales > Asteraceae > Ambrosia > Ambrosia x helenae. The sequence continues at coordinate 13,074,749 of CM061230.1, read as the reverse complement.
GGATACAAACAAGTATGAATTCAGTAATTACATCTTAGGATCTTTAATGACATGACTTAGATTACAACTATGTTTCTTAAAGATCGAAACTTTTTAACAACTTACAACATACGACTACATCATAGTCCAACATGGACCTAGTACACACCTTGATATCGCTAGGCTACAAACCCTTTCGTATATGCAACTTACTCAATCTAGTATTATCATTATACAGAAAAATTAATCTAACAATCCACACAAACAAAAGAACAAACAAAACATGTAAAGATCCATATGAAAACATAATATAACCCACTTGGTTTACTGAATACTTAAACCATTTTCAGGATTAAACTTCAAAGACTCTTTCCAAATCAGGTGTTTCACGTCGTCTTCGCTTAATGAAGCTTGTTCGAAATCAAACACAAAAGGAGATAGACATGTTGGTTCCTCATTGATTTCATGAAGATTTCTCACCATAGGATGGTTTAATGCTTCCTCAACTATAAACAAGTTGAATAAATATTATGTTATATCATTTTAAATTTTAATAAATTAATAAATATTTGTTGAGATAACTTAAGAGGCTTTTACCTGTTATGCGTTTCGCAGGATCAAAAACCAACATTCTTTGTGCAAGATCCATAGCTACTGGGGACACATTTGGAAATTTTTCTTGAAAAGTCTTCTTTGGGACATGCGGCAGCTGTTTAACGTACCTTTGCGCATTATCACTTCTTAGAAACCCGAGATCTGAGTCATCTGGAGAACCAAGTAACTGCATTCAACCAAATTTTAAATACTTTATTCAAATTTGAATAATTTATAAAATAATAACTTTGAGTCATCTGTGCAACCAAGAAGCTGCATTCAACCAATTTTTAGAAAGCTACAAAAAGTTTAACTAATTTAAAATAATAATAATAATAATAATAATAGTTTTGAATCATCTGATAATCAAGAAGCTGCATTCAAAATTTAATTAATTTAAGCAAAATATTTATAATAATTTTGAGTCATCTGGCGAACCAAGAAGCTGCATTTAATCCATTTTTGGATAAGTGTATTAAAATTTAATTAATTTATAACAAAAATATAATAATTTGGGCAAAGGGTTACCTGAGTTATAAGTGATAACTGCTGAACATAATCTTTTCCAGGGAAAAGTGGTTCCCTCAAGATAATTTCCATCAAAATGCAGCCAACTGACCAGATATCAATGGCTGCAGTATACTCTGAACAGTTGAGCAGTAATTCAGGGGCTCTGTACCACCTGGTTACCACATATTCAGTCATGAAATCGGTTTCAGATGTGGTTCTTGCAAGCCCAAAGTCACAGATCTTTAGGTCACAGTTTGCATCAAGGAGCAAGTTGCTTGGTTTTAGATCACGGTGTAAAACGTTTGCAGAGTGGATGTATTTCAGTCCTCGTAGTATCTGATACAGAAAGTACTGCAATAAAACAGATTATTTGGGTCATTTGAACATAAAAAGTATAGGCGTGTCGGGATCTTTGTTGTGTCTTGAACTTACCTGACAATGGTCGTTTGTTAACTGCTGTGACGAACGAATGATTTGATGCAGATCAGTATCCATCAACTCGTACACGATATAGACATCATTAAACTTTTCTTTGTTTGGTGGCCGGATGATGTCCTTAATTTTGACAATCTGCAAATCATCAAAATCTAAACATTAACCTCACTATTAAATCATCAAAAAATTGGAAAAGAACAGCCCAATCAGTGGAGAAAAAAATGATAACAGATGGAAAAATATACATACATTCTCATGTTCCATATGACAGAGGAGTTTGATTTCGCGTAAAGTCCTCTTCGCGTCAATCCTGTTATCAAATGCATTCCCAATTTTCTTGATCGCAACCTCTTCTTTCGTTTCAGAATTCTTAGCACAGCTGAAATTAAGCAAAATAACCAAAAAGTTACTGTCTAATGAACTCAGAAAATCATAATTAAACATTTCTAATAAAAATCAAGTAAAAAGCATATAAATCTGAACAATTTTCGCGCTCTAACTACTTTTAGATCTCAATATTACTTCCATGAACTAACAGCTTCTTTTCAGCAACATGACTATAATAAATGTCAGATCCTTATTATCTCAATTATTAACAAATTAAACCTAAAAAAAACTTAACAAATAACAGCAAAACAGCGAATAAACCGAATTGGACACGGATTCAATCTTTTTTCTATTCTAACTCAAATTTTTCAAACTAAATCGAATTCAAATTAACATCAAAATTTAAAAATTCTAACAACTCTATTCCATTAATTCAAGTAATTCGAAATTCGATTCATTAAACTTTTTTTATAAGATTTTATATTAATTAATAAAATTAAAAAACCATAACCAATCACAAGTGGATGGCTGGTAAACAGGCAACAAATGCGCCGCTAACCCCCTTTGTCTAACTTAATGCATAACTAAGGACCTCAATAGCAGCTTTTTATCATAAAAACGAACAATTAATAAACATAACTTCAAGAAAACATAATTAAGGGAAAAAAAAAAACAATTACCAAACAAGTCCATAGGCACCACGACCAACAGGTTGAATAGGAGGAACATACTTAGAAGAAACCTCAAACAGGTTTCCAAGCACACTATACTGCACATACTTCCCATCATACACAGGAACACCTTTCAACACCATACCAACTCTACCCTCACTTCTCTCCATTAACAATTAACAAAAAAAAAAATTAACAACCAATAAGTTGAATTCAAATTAATGGGGTGATGAATACTAGTATAATGATTATGGGTTTGATTTATATTTATAATGGAAGGGGGAGAGAGAAAGTAATTGGTGTTTGAAATTTGATGGGCCAATGTTATGTTATGTTCCCCACTTATTTCACAATCATATACGACTTTTGAAATGTCTAAATTTCTTGGTCGTTGTTTGGAGTGGTGTGAAAACTCCATTGGTGGTCAACTTCAGGCAACTTGTTTGAAGGATTTGTTGACGATTTGGGTTGGATTTTCAACTCGATTTCTTTGGAGAAATGGAAAGGAAAAAGCCTAGAAATTGAGTTGGAATGTACATCAAGTGGTTTGTTTGACTTATGCATGACTTGATTTAGAATTTTAGATTGTGTTTTACGGGGGCTTAAAATGTTATTTTGAGACCGAATAGAGAGATTGCTCGTTTTAACGAGACTCTCAAGTTAATAGTAGTTTTGTATCAAAACTTTGATGTAAGACACATTACACTTAGTAATTGGGACAGAGACTGATTGGTGCATGTAACTCTTGTCTTACGGTTATTAACGTCACCAAGTGATGAATGATTAACCATCCATTACTTTTAAAGTTGTTTTCAAGAAATTAGTAAAATAACGTTTTCACTTTTGCCACTCAAGGACCCGCACATATATACATTATATGCGCACATTGTGGTGGCGAGGCATGCATTCTTATTTTTTATTCCCTTTTTAAATATGTCTTATTGTTTCTTTTATACAAAGCATGTGAGAAAACTGTAGGTTTTATGGAAATTATATGTACTACTTATACTTGCTAAAGTTGGTCGAGATAAACTCGTAAGATTTTAGTTTTGATGATAAAGACAAGCTTATATAAGAACTCGACCACTACAATACTAATGTGATCAAAGGAGATACACGGTTTGACAACGTGAATGGGGTAAATGATCTTACGACAAGGATGGTTATGGGCCATTAAACAATAGCTGACCCAAATCATCAAACCGAACCGAACCGAAAATTTATATTTCCGGTCCTATGAAATTAGAGCAACTAATAAATATTGAATCTACTAGAAAAAATTCATGGATTTGCCATTGCTCTCCATTGCAACGTTGGAGGTTCGGGAGATCAGGGAGTGCGGGAGCAAAAATTCCATACCGTGTGACCTTAGGATGGAAAAATAAATGTAAGAGAAAAAAAATTGAAGGTCAGATGACAAGAAACCCGAAGAGAACATAGAGTCTGCACGACAGTGTTACTAACCCAAGTTAAGGCTTTGGACCCCTCTAAAACTAGGGCCCCAATTTAGAATATATATACACACACACACACATATATAGGGAATGTTCAATTGAGAACTCAAAGTTAGAGAGAGAACTCAAGAACTCCTACTTAAATTAACAAAAAAATTTAAAAAAAAATCACAACTTAAAATTTAAGTAAAAAACTAAAAATCTGGTTCGGAGCTTCTTTTTCCAATTAGAAAAAAAAATAAAAATAACAAAAAAATATGCGACTTCTAATGCACATGTGTAGTAAATGTCCGGTTAGCTTTAGGATTTAGTTTTTGGGTTTAGTTTAGCTTTTAGGATTAGTTTTTTTTTTTTTTTTTTTTAAGTTTAGCTTGTAAGGTTTAGGTTTTGGGGGTGGGGGTGGGTAGGGTGGGTTTAGGTTTTTGGGTGGGGAATTAGGTTATTGGTTGTGGTGGGTGGAGCTTAGGTTTTTTGGTAGGCAGTGGGTGGGGTGGGGTGGGTTTAGGTTTTTGGGTGGGTGTTGGATGGGTGGTTTAGGTTTTTTGGTAAAGATTTAAGCTTTTGGGTGAGGGTGGGGGTGGAATTAGGTTTTTGTGTGGGGGTAAGTTGGAGGTGAGGGGTTTAGGTTTTTGGGTTATACAACAAATGTACAGTAGCGTTTTTATGGTTTTTTTTTTTCCTAAATGGGGATGATATGAGAAAGAGAAGCACCTAACTAGTTTTCTATTTTTTTACTTAAATTTTGAGTTATGATTTTATTATTATTATTATTATTATTATTATTATTATTATTATTATTATTATTATTATTATTATTTTGCATTTAGTTAGAAGTTCTCGAGTTCTCTTCCTAAAATGAGTTCTCTATTGAACCATCTCCTATATATATACACACATGTAGTATACAATTTTTTTCTAAAAAATAGTTCATGAATCAAAATAACAAAGAGAAATAAATTTTATCTCAACATATTTATACATATGAGATAACTTTTTAATATTATTTTAACTCAGTCAACTAACAATAAAATTTTTAGTTTATTATTGATGGTCTCAAGTTTATGAAAGACGGAGGGTATATATTAAAGAATTTTTGTCTTTTTGAAAAGAGTCCCAACGTTTTAGTGCGCTTTGAGGCTTTGGAAACATTGGGCTGACCCTTAAAAACATATCATACGTTGTTGACATAAAACTGTAAAATCAATAGCAAAGAAGAAGGATCTATTTTTGTTTCTTTGCATATTCAATTGTTTGTTTCATGCTACAATCTGTTACCAAATAATCATGTTGTTTCTTAGCATTGTCTTCAATTTTATTCGTCACTATTGTAGCAAGTAGTGTGCTGATTATGATCAAAATTCAAACATTTTTTTAACAAAATAATATGATAATGTTTAAAAGTTTTAAAGCCTAATGTTTTAAATACCAACGACTTCAAAACAACACACAATTATATAAAAAATATATTAAATGTTCGGGTTTATTTGGATATCGAATTTCGGGTTATTGTGGTCAGTTTTTTGGCTGGAAAAAAGTAACCAGACCTCATACCCATTTAAGCTTCGGATTGGTTGTGTTTCGTGTAATTCGGTTCTTGTTTCTCGAATATTCTTTAATTCGGGTTCGGGTGGCGTCAGGTCGGGTTACAGGTATAAAGAACAACCCTATTTTTCGGTTAATGGTTTAGGCCAAAAAAATTGCCATTATTGAACTAAAATAGTTATTTATTAAAATCTTTATTAATAATTTATAAAATTGTAAGATGATTAAGCTTGTTAGGAAAAATACAGATCCTATAAACGTAAAATTCTGAAATCGTAGTACCTAGAAGTGTTAAATAAAGATTTGGGTATGTTAATTGGATAAAGTTATGTGGGCCAATTATTTTGGGTTAAGGCCCAAAGAAGTATAAGTAATGGAAAGCCCATGAGGTGGGAGTATATAAAGAGCTTAGAAACCCTAATCCTCATTTTGTCACCTCTTTACTTTGAGAGAGAGAGAGAGGGAGGGAAAGAGAAAGAGAAAGAGAAAGAGAGAGAGAAAGAAAGAAAGTGGCAGAGAGAAACATTATCCAAGTTCAAAAATCCTATTTTTGGGTAGTGTAGCTGCAAAAATAAGTGACGTTTCCTAAAGATTTTGATGTAACGATGCTTTATGTTTTCCTCTGCAATGTAAATGGTTTTATAAGTTCCCAATTGTGAGGTCCTGCGGGTTTGGGCTTTCGAATAAATGTGATTGAAAGTTGAAAGACAATGAAAACACTAAAGAGGCAATTATGTTGCCACCTTGGATAGTTATTTCAAATAGGCCAGAACAAGGTGGGAATACTCAAAGATCCATACAACCATAATACACATTCAAGTAATAACTTATCAATAATTTCGTGACCTTAGAGTGAATGAAGTCAGTCAAAGGTAAGCAAACCCTTGTCTTGGAGATATTCGACACATATTTATGTCTTTTTTCTATTGGTTTTACTTTTTGATAAATTTGAAATTCAATGGCTAGTATGGTAACCTTAAATTAGGGGTGTTCAAAGTCGGATTATCCGATTTTTGGTAATCCGAAAATGGGATAATCCGAAATTTCGGATAGTCAATATTGGGATCCGAGTCAGAATCCGAAATTTCAGATATTCAAAAATCGGATTTGGATAATCCGAAACCTTAAAAAAAATAATCCCTTCCTTTTATGGTATAAGTCTAAAACCAAACCTTCTTAAAACAAATATTTAATATATATATTAATATTACGGATTCGAGAGCGGCGTATTATGTTAGTTTATGGTTAGGGTTAACTTGGAATTGATTAAATATATAATGTGTGTGTGTATAACGTAGATATTTTTTTAATATTTCGGATTCGGATAATTCGGATATCCAAAAATTTTTAAAAATAGGATCCGAATACGAAATTTTGGATTATCTGTTTTTTGGATACCCGAAAATTGGATAATCCAAAAATTCGGATAATACGGATACGGATTTTTGGATATTTCGGATTCAGATTTTTTTGAACACCCCTACCTTAAATGGCCAGATGCATTGATTGGAATTACCATTTGTTTCATTTCCCCAAGATTTTATTTAAACACTAAAATTCCTGTTTTTTGTTATACAGAATTGATTATAAAATTGTGGCTTTTACATAATATATCGCAATGCCTCATTGATATAGTTAAATCATGGGCATCAATATATGAGCACAATCTAATGTAACTTGAAAAGAATGTTAGTGACAACATTTAAATATTACAAAGAGAAAAGGAGAAGGCTACACCTTTTGAAATAGTTAAATCGGAGTATGCAGAGTCTTTAGTTCATACCATGCCAGATAAGGATGCAACTATTGCATATGGCATAGCAAAAGATACTCAAAGAAACATTGATGATTTTATTAATCTAACTTGGAAAGCTTTGAAGGGTTTGCAACATGAGTTAGAACTGTAAAACAGAAAAAACTTAACCTTTGCAAAATTAGACTAAAAGAGATACAAATAGAGATGTAAGTTGCTTTATTAGTCTAAATTGCAGTGTATGTGCTTATTGAGTATTGATTAAGGATTAGCCAAATATTTTGTTTTTTTAGCAGGTTCCTCCCTTCTTATATATGGAGAAAAATTGTGGGTCAAGGAATCGAACACTGTGGTTTTCACCACCTCGAGCTCCGCGGCATAGAAAAAATGTGTAAAGAATTGAATACTTAACCAAATAATGAAGATTTTCGGAAGAGGCTCACACTATTCAAGCTGGTGAACGGGCCTTGAATGAGTTAGAGCAATAGTAAGCACAGTACGTATATTCTATAATTATGGTCTATTAGTAATGTTGCTTGAAAAGAATGTTGATGACAACATAGATTTATTACAAAGAGAAGAAGAGAAACTAGCTGCACCTTTTGGAGAAGTTAAATTGGAGTGGGAAATCTTTAGACAAGGATGCAACTAAAGATACCAAAGGAAACATTGATGGTTTTATTGACTTAACTTGGAAAACTTTGAAGCGTTTACAAGAGGAGTTGAAATGTGAAATAGAAAAACTTGATATATGCAAAATCAAACTAAAAGAGATAAAAGAAGAGATGTAAGTTGCTTTGTTTATATGTTTATTGAGCGTTGATTAAATATCAACTAAGTATTCTCTTTTTTATTTTTAAATAGGTTTCTACCTCCTATGTATACGGAGAAAAATTGTAGAGGAAGGAATTGAACATTTTGGTTTTGACCACCTTGAGCTATGCAACCTGGCAAAAACATGTAAAGAGCTAAATACCTTAACAAACGAGGAAGAGTTTTGGAAGAGGCTCACAATGCTAAAGTATGGGCAAGATGATAGGTCGAAGGCTCTATACAAGATACGGTACCATGAAGAAAAGATGGTGTTTTATAACTTGAAAATCAAACAATGTGTGAAGAACAATGATTCCATTCTAGCTGAGATTAAGGACTTCAAGTTTATCGTTAAAGAGTATGGAAAAGATCATATAATAGTAAAGAGTGTGATGAGTAGATTGAATAATAAGAAAGCGTTGATCATGGAAAGACAAATGCAGTTTATCAAGTTACTTGGTATAGAAAGAATCAGGCATTCAAAGGCCATCGAGGAGTTTTTCGAAAGAAAAAGAAGCATAAAAGGTAAAGGAAAAGCAAATGCCTAGAACAAATTTGTTGAAACATATGGTAAAAAAAATAATAAAAAATTATTACAATTCGTTCGGTTAAACAATAAACCTGTGTATATCAAATATATGTTTGATATATAATTCTTTTAGTCAAATAGTGACTTTACAATGTGAATGTTAGATGTTATACCTTTAAATATAACTAGAATGAAACCCCCGCATGCAGCGTCGGGGTTGTGACATCTATTAGTAGAATTTGGTTTCATCATAGCATGAACACGACAATTTGGTTAAACCACGGGACAATTTGGCACCCCCGTACTACATTTACCCAACAATACAAAAGGGATGCTATATTTGTTACATTGAATACATTAAGTCATACAAAAGGGTTGCCATATCAACATATTAGTTGTTAATAATGTTTGTGGCTGCTTTTTATGGCTGCTTTCTATAAAACAATAGGATTTGTATTGAATAAGTGTATTAAGTAATGTTTTTGTGTGTCTATCAACAATACATCAAGGCCTTTATATAGGCTTACATATGACTAACTCTAGCTAAGATTATAAAGTCAATGGTTGACTAAGTATAATGTACAATATAATACAATGGCTAAAATCATGGAGTCAATGGTTGACTAAGAGACTTGACTTGGTTTATGTTATGGAGTCAATGGTTGACTAAGAGATTTGATTTCACTTGACTTGACTTGATTTATGTTCTTAATACGCCCCCGCAAGATGGAGGATCCGTTAGAGACTCCAATCTTGGACCGAAAATATAGGAAGGGTGCATGTGCAAGCGGTTTAGTGAGCACATCCGTGAGTTGATCCTTGGAGCTGACATGAAGAAGTTTGAGTTACCCGGAATTGACTTGTTCCCGCGCAAAGTGATAGTCCAGAGCGATGTGTTTCATGCGGGAAGGGTAAACAAGATTTGCACATACATAAGTAGCTCCAGTGTTGTCACAGTAAAGCGATGGGGTGCTCTTAATTGGGAGCCCGAGTTCACCAAGTAAAATTTTAACCCATGAGAGTTCAGCCGCAGCATTAGCGAGTGCTTTGTACTCAGCTTCGGTAGATGATCTAGAGACAGTTTTTTGTCTAGCAGATTTCCAAGAGATAATATTGGACCCAAGATATATGAGATATGTTGTAGTGGACCGTCCCCCATCATTAATACCGCCCCAGTCCGAGTCCGAAAAGCCTGCAAGTTTAGGTTAGTATTGCGTTTCAAGAACAACCCATGATGGACCGTTCCTTTCAAATAGCGGAGTACCCGTTTGAGAGCTTGCCAGTGTGATTGTTTAGGTGAGTGCACGAATTGAGATAATTTATTGACGACAAAGGAGATGTCGGGACATGTAAAGGCAAGATACTGCAAAGTGCCTACAAGTTGGCGGTAGGGAGTGGGATCGACTGGGGGAGTGGAGTCAAAGGAAGAAAGAGAGTCTGAAGTGCTTAAAGGAGTGAGAACCTCTTTTGCACCATCCATTTTAAAGGTGGTAAGAATATCTTGAATGTGGCGATGTTGGGAAAGAAATAGACCATGAGGCGTAGGAATGACTTCGATTCCTAGAAAATGATGGAGAGGGCCTAAGTCTTTGATAGAGAATTGGTAGCTTAGGGCTTGAACAAAGGAATCCATAAATGGATTGTGATTGCCGGTGAGGACAATGTCGTCAACGTACACAAGGAGGTAGCAAGTGATGTTGTTGAGATTGTATACAAAGAGAGAGGGGTCAGAAATGCATTTTTAAAGCCAAAACGAGTGAGAAAGTTGGTGAGTTCGATGTACCAAGCACGCGATGCTTGCTTAAGCCCATAGAGGGATTTTTTGAGTTTACAAATATGATGTGGGAATTCCGTATTGGTGAACCCGGGAGGTTGCACCATAAAGACATCTTCGTGAAGAGTCCCATGAAGAAACGCATTATTAACGTCTAGTTGACGTAAAGACCATCCTTTTGAAAGAGCAATAGAGAGAACGGTGCGAATGGTAACGGGTTTAGTAACGGGACTAAATGTTTCATGATAGTCTTTTCCATATTGTTGGTGAAACCCTTTGGCAACTAGACGGGCTTTGTACTTGTCAATCGTGCCATCGGGTTTGCGTTTGATTCAGAATACCCATTTGCAACCAATGGGAGTTTGGGTTGTGTGAGGGACAAGTTCCTAAGTGTTGTTACGAATGAGAGCATTATACTCAAGATCCATGGCATGGCGCCAATCCGGATCTTTCAAGGCTTGAGTATAAGTGGATGGTTCAAGAGAAACGGGCAGAGGGTGAATGGTAGTAGAGTTGACAAAGTTGGAGCTGTAATACTTTGAGTTGGGTTTTGGTTGTCGACGAGGTGGTTGAGGGTTATGTGGAGGTGAGTTTGTGGGATCATCGAATGTGTTAGATGAAGACATTGGTGAGCTGGGGTCGGTGGAGTGGGAAGCGGTTGGGGTAGGGGTGGTGCTATCGTGTGGAGTTGGTGGGCCGGTTGGTGAGGGTGTCTCGGTGGGCTGGGGGTTTGTGAAGTAGGGGTTTGGGCTTCGGGTGATGTGGGTTGTGGAGTAATGTGAGGCCGGTTTCCACAACGTGTCGGTGACGTCGTTCGGCAATACCGTTTTGTTCCGCTGTGTGAGGGGGTGTCGTGTAATGGGAGATACCTTGAGAGGCAAGATAAGGTGAAAGACCCACATATTCACCCCCATTATTAGTGAACAATGCAACAATGTTGGTTTTGAAAAAAATTTCAACAAGAGATTTAAATTGTGGAAAAAGAATTTTGACATCGGATTTTTATTTGATTGGGTATAACCAAATGTATTTGGAAAATAGTCAACAAAAATGACATAGAATTTAAAGCCATCGATTGACGTTTTTACGGGACCCCATACGTCGGAGTAGAGAAGTTGTAGAGGTTGATTGGCAACAAAAGAGTTTTTGCCAAAAGGTAGTTTGTGGCTTTTATTTAGGAAACATTAAGAACAATGAAAAGACTCATGGGTCACCTTATTAAAACAAAGCCCCAATTTAGAAATTAAAGACTTGAACACTTGAAGCGATGGATGTCCAAGTATGTGGTGCCACATGAGAAGAGAGTTTGTTTGGGTGTTGTTGACTTGAGGAGATAAGGAGATTGGTCCATAGTAGACATGATTGACGTTCACTCCCCGCATGAGGCATGCCCCCGTGCGTAGATCCTTGACAAAAAAAATGATAGGGAAAAAATTCAACCAAAACACGATTAGTACGACAAACTTTGGCAACGGAAATAAGATTATTTCGAAGATTAGGAGCAATTAAAATGTTGTTTAAAAGAAGTGGGCGAGATTTTGTTGGAATAGTTGTTTGAGCAATATGAGTTATTGGGAGAGTTTTACCATCACCTAGCATGATCTTATCGGGTCCTCCGTATTCGGAAAGAACGGAAAATTGTTGGTTGTTGTTCGTGGTGTTGTTGGACGCACCGGTGTCCCACATCCAAGATAGGGTTGTAGCCGTTGGGCGAGGGGTGGTGTAGTTAACCACCGGGGTGGTGGTATTTTGAGGCGAGACATTGTGTTCTCGTAGGAAACGACTAAGTTTGCGAAAATCTTTAGTGTCATGTCTGGGAATGTTACAATAGTAGCAATAGGTGTTATTGCTGCGAGTCGGGCGAGTGTTGGTATTGGTAGTTTGAGGTGGCCCTTAGTTTCGGGTTCTGGCGGCGGTAATGTGGGTGATTTGTTTGGCCATGGTGAATTGAAAGAAAAAAAGGCAGAATGCGGACAGAAGGTGTCTGTCGAGTAGGTTGGGATCGAAGATGGCTCAAGGGAGCTTTTAGGCTCTTGATACCATATAAAACAATAGGATTTGTATCGAATAAGTGTATTATGTAATGTTTTTGTGTGTCTATCAACAATACATCAAGGCCTTTATATAGGCTTACATATGACTAACTCTAGCTAAGATTATGGAGTCAATAGTTGACTAAGTATAATGTACAATATAATACAATGGCTAAAATCATGGAATCAATGGTTGACTAAGAGACTTGACTTGACTTGATTTATGTTATGGAGTCAATGGTTGACTAAGAGATTTGACTTGACTTGACTTATATTCTTAATACTTTCTAGGTGTTTTCCATATACAAAATGTTTCTTGGTATTGAGCTAGCAATAGAGTTGCTTGTCCTTCGTTAGTTTGAATGGCAACGATTATATATTCATTTCCAACAATTACACCCAGTGCATCATAGCAAGATGCTACCTACACATCCAACAAAATACAAATAGCATAATTGCACTAGTACACCAAAAATAGCTTATTGAACTAGAGAACAAAATCGAAACTGTTGGGAATTATGGTATCAAATACACAGCGGAAGTAGTTTTTATTTATTAATAAAATCGATTATATACAATATATAATATGAGCCGATTTATAAATATATATAAATCTATGTTTAATTTTATTAATCCGATTAATAAAATATTCACAATCAGGATCTCAGTTAAACGCGTATAAACCAATAAATAATAAATAACCATAGAGGGTTTAGTAATCAACCTTTGACGACTACACCGGAATTGTAACACGCGGGTTACAACGAATCCTCGCTAGTAGGAAGTTCACACCCGAGCACTGGCCAACCAAGAGCAACACTTTGTAAGAGGGAGGCGGCGATGGTGGTGGTTTGCGGCGGACAAAGGGGCGGCGGCTCCTAAGGGTGGCCGCAAATCTTGAGAGGAGGCAAGGGTTATGTTGTTTTATCTTTATCAAACATATGTGTTTAGAGTTTGATCTATCACACCTATTTATAAAGATAAAATTACACCATAATGATTAGTCATCATTAGATTAGTCAAAGCACTTGACCACTTAATTAGTCAAAGTCATACACTTAACCATTTGACTAGTCAAAGCATTTGACCACTTAATTAGTCAAAGTCATATACTTGACCATTTAACTAGTCAAAGCACTTGACCACTTAATTAGTCAAAGTTCTACACTTGACCATTTGACTAGTCAAAGTGTAACCCTTTTTATTTAACAATTAAAATTCTCACTTAATAATAAACTACTTTACTATTAAGTCCCTCGAGTTCAAAACTATTATTATTTCATAAATAATAATCCACCAACACATGAACTTATCTCATTCGTGTACCAACGTGTAGCTCTTCGGATCGTATCGGGTCGGGTTACGTTGACCTCGACTTTTAATTACATCGGACATACTATATATCCAACAATCTCCTACTTGGACGATTTTAATTAAATGAGTCAACGTGCGCAGAGTTGAATGCCTAGCTGCATCGCATTGCATCCAAACCAGTATGACACTTTACAGTCGTCAACTAGTTCTTTGAGTTCAAGTAACGCTTTACTTAACCAAATGCTATAGCCCTGATAATTCTATCAATAAGTCCCTTCTGTATAGACATCCGTTGATCATAAGACATGGATCATTCATTCTTATATAGTGATCAACCATTCTCTATTCTCGTCTCTAATTCAAAGTGGTCTAACGAACTACCTTAGTCCGAGCGTGGCCACGCGTTTATACCAGTTTGAATTAACGAGGGCGCCATAATGTATAGACTTCTAATCCTATAGAAGTACAGAATTCCATCAGCATCATACAACTCCCACTTAATCTTGGATTTCTCCCAACGCTACCCTTATTGCTACCCATGTTTCAGGGCAATGTTAGATAACATCAAGGATAGTCCTTGATCAATGTAGTTTAATATGTGCCTTAGGAAAAAGGATAGATTAAACATATTAATATCAAAACATATCATGACACAAATCCATGGAGATCGTTTTGAAGCGAGTTACATCCAATATCATTCCCTAATGATATCTGTGAATTATGATTCTCAAACCCTTGAGTTATTCATCTCATGAATACAATCATCTCAATTCACAATAGTCTTACATTCAAATTCATTCCCATGAAATTTGATCGACTACGGATATTTAGAATACTCTTATTCAAGGATTTAAACATACAAATAATGAAAACAATTACAAAATATTTAAATTTGCATTTAACCCATTAAATCAAATAAATATTCAATGTAACTGTTATAGTTCAAAATAAAACACCAATACTAAGTACAGATCATGCCCACTGTCTAGAAACTCTAAGCCCTATCTTTCCAGCATGCTCCTCATGTTTAGCTTGAGGTAATGGCTTAGTAAAGGGGTCAGCCCGATTTAGATCTGTACGAACTTTGTTTATTACGATGTCTCCACGTTCTATTATCTCTCTAATATAGAATTTCCTGAGTATATGCCTTGTAGTCTGATGTGACCTTGGGGCTATCATAACATAATTACTTAACTGTTTTCAAGTAACGCAATCCAAGGTGAGTTTCACAGCCCCACTTTTACTGTCTTGCTTTCGGGGGGAGAAACATGCTTTGTACGAACTATGTAAAGGTCATGTTATACTATGGGCACTTTAGGTTACTATACGGCTTTTATGGAAAGTCCCAGGGGGAAACCATGAATGTGCTGGAACGCACAGCGGGGGAAATGTGGATAGATCTATTGGGCCTCACAAGCCCCACTCGACGGCGGGGCCGGGCGGGTGCATATTGTCTCTACCTATCGGGTTACCGAGGCATCGGTAGCCCAGTCGTCTGGGCTGGTATCATCTTTTGGTTCATGTTTAGTAATGGGTTCCCAACCGTAGTAGTAAAAACACTTAACGTCTAGCTAACGTTCTTATGACATAGTATTAACGGAAATGATCTTTGTGAACTTGTGACAACTCTTTTATAAAAGAAAACCTGTGAACTCACCAGCATTATATGTTGACATTTTTGGCATGTTTTCTCAGGTCGCTAAGGTAGCAATCAATGGGCTAGGCGCACGGAGTCATGCACAGCGTCTATTATTTTGAAGCATATTAAACAATGTCTTTGTAAACAATGATATGTCTTTTGGTTGTAAACAAGAATGCTTCCGCTGCTGGTTTACAGCTCAAAGCATGATATTTTGGTTTTAAATATAATTATGAATGCATGTTTGTTGTATGTTTATTGTGATCGTTGACTGAGATCCTGGTGTGTCACGCGCCTCGCGGTAAAACCCCGCACGTGGAATTTGAGGGTGTGACAGATTGGTATCAGAGACAACGGTTATAGTGAACTAGGACTGCATGTAGAGTCTAGTCTATAACTGAGTCGCACACACTAGACGGTCACAATTAGTCGAGTCATTAGCAAATGGGTAACAATATGACTTGTCGGGGGTGTCGGTGTCATCGTCTACTACGCTACATCATCTATTTACTCCTTATCATCCTATTTCTTGACTCGTCCTCACTATGATCCGATGGCGAACGATATACTATTGAACTTTCTCGACGGCGGTGTACATTGGGGTAGCTTCGGCGTACTCTTGAGATCTGTCCAGGGATTTGGACATCTCCCCTCTACGCCCTAATGAACACGCCCGTTCTTATGCATACTATCTTGTACTTATACTTATGATAATACCATGATTGGGCGCTAGTGTTTGGTGACTTGAACTTCAAACTTAAAGCGCGCCTGGAGGACCATGTGGAACAGTTTATCATGTCGGGTGCACACGAGATCATAAACTGTGACGCATGGGATCCCTGGCGGACTTTGGGCTTGAACGGATGGACCCGAGCTGGGCTCGGTCTAGTTTCTTGAAATTCCTAATGGGTTATACCACGGGCAAGCCTAAATCTTTTGTTTCATGTTGTGACAGAAGATGTCGGGAGCTCGTGGAGGTCGCAGAGGCGGCCGTGCTGGCGGTCGTGCTGGCAAGTAGAATTCTAATAGACTTAAGGAACGTGGTTTTGACATCCATTTGCCATATCTCATAGTCATAGTATGTAGCAATGGCAAGTAGAATTCTAATAGACTTAAGCAGGGCTACTGGCGAGAAAGTTTCCTCATAATCAATTCCTTGAGTTTGAGTAAAACCTTTCGCTACAAGCATTTCTTTGTAGGTTTGCCCATTCCCATCCATGTCATTCTTCTTCTTGAAGATCCATTTGTTTCCTACAGTCCGACATTCGGCAGGAAGATCAACCAAATCCCAGACTTGGTTATCATACATGGATTGTATCTCTGCATTCATGGCTTCTTGCCATTTCTTGGATTCCGAATCCAAGATTGCAGCTTTGTAAGTAGTAGGCTCAGCTTCATCAATCATGAAGATATCGTCATACCTTTCAGGTGCACGATGATCCCTAATACTTCTTCGAACACTTGGTGTTTCTGTTGTTTCTTGAGTCCTCTCAGGATCAACTTCAACAACCTGATTGATTACTTCTGGTTCTGTCTGAACAACTGGTTCAGTCACTTGTGATTCTCGAATTTCTTCAAGATCCACATGGTTATCTCCAATCCCTCACGATAGAAGCTCTTCCTCCAAGAAAGTGCCTCTGCGTTTAGTGAAAATCCTATTTTCAGTGGGGTGGTAGAAAAAGTAACTGATCTTTTTAGCGTATCCGACGAAAACCACTTTTTCGCCTCTGGGATCTAGTTTATCCGAAGATTCTAGAGTGACATAAGCATTACATCCCCAGACTTTAAGATAGGATACTTGAGGTTTCTTTCCATGCCATATCTCATAAGGCGTTTTGTCAACCTTCATTGTTGGAGCTATATTCACAAGTCTTGTGGCAGTTTCCAGAGCATAACTCCAAAAGGATTTTCGAAGGTTTGTTCGACACATCATTGATCGAATCATATCTAATAGAGTTCGATTTCTCCGCTCAGACACACCATTATGTTGCGGTGTTCCAGGTGGAGTGATTTGTGAAATTATTCCACAATCCTTTAGATGGTCGATGAATTCCTGACTAAGATATTCACCGCCTCGATCTGATCGAAGCATCTTAATAGTTCTATTCAGCTGATTTTCTACTTCGTTTTGGTACTCCTTGAACTTTTCAAGAGTCTCATGTTTATGCTTCATAAGATAAACATAACCATATCTACTGAAATCATCACTAAATGTAACAAAGTATCTTTCTCCATGTCTTGACATTGTTCTGAATGGACCACATAAATCTGTATGTATAAGTCCTAACAGATCATTAGCTCTTTCTCCAACATTTGAAAAAGATGCTTTTGTTAACTTTCCACTCAAGCATGATTCGCATTTTCCAAACGACTCTGAACCGTTGGAATCCAGGATTCCTGCGGTCTTGAGTTGTTTAACACGATTCTCGCTAATGTGACCAAGTCTACAATGCCACATATATCTATCATTAAAGTCCAACTTATTACTTTTATAGGAGATATTGCATAATATGTTATCGTTTTGGACTTCTATCTCATAGATCCCATTGTTGGGTTTTGCATCAAAGTAAAACATATCGTTAAAATAAGCAGAAACAAATTCACCATTAAAACGATAATTAAAACATTGTCCATGCAAAGCAGAAACTGAAACAATATTTCTAGTCACACTAGGAATAAAATAAACATTGTTCAAAACAAGTTCTAAACTAGAAGGAAGTAAAAGAACATATTCTCCTATCGCCTTCACAACAACTCTTTGTCCATTGCCAACATGGACCTCCAAGTCACCTTGTTTCAGCTTTCTAATCTTTCTTAGTCCCTGTAAAACATTACAAATGTGGAAACCACATCCTGTGTCAAACACACATGTTTTGCTAGAAAAAGCAAAGATTTCAATAACATATATACCCGAGGACTCTCCTCTAGAAGCCTTGGCTTGCTTCAGTTCAGCTAAATACTTAGCACAGTTCCTCTTCCAATGCCCAATTTCATCACAATGAAAACACTTGGCATTTTTCAGAGATTTCTTGTTGGCAACAGACTTGCCCTTTCCCTTCCCTTTGCCCTGATTGCCCTTCTTCTTGGTGTTTGGTTTCTTAACATGACCCTCCTTAGCACTGGTGCAGTTTTGCTAGGTATGTTTACCTCAACAGTTTTGAGCATCTGATGCAGTTCTGCAAGTGTCTTCTCCATCCCATTCATATTATAGTTCATAATGAACTGGTCATATGACTTGGACAATGAGTTTAGGATGATATCCCCAGCTAACTCATCGCTCAAGGGGGATTCCAGACGAGCCAAGTGATCAACATATGCCTTCATCTTTAACACATGATTGCGAACTGATGTACCCTCTTGCATACGAGTGGTTATAAGTGATTGCATCACATCAAACCTCTCATGACGAGCATTTTGTTGGAACATTTCCACCAGATGCTGGTTCATGTCGTACGCTTCCATGTCCTCCATAGTCCTTTGAAGTTCAGGGATCATGGATGCCAACATCAGACACAAGACTTTCAAAGAGTCATGAAAATGCTTAACCCAGTTTCTATAAACATTAGTGTTCTGATTGGCGGGTTCATCAGGGACTGGTGTTTCAAGAACATACAATTTGTTCTCCGCATTGAGAACAATTTTCAAGTTGCGGTGCCAGTCCATGAAGTTGGAGTGGTTCAGTTTGTCCTTCTCTAACATGGACTTGAGAGAGAATTGGGAGGTGGAATTGTTTTCAGTTGACATCTACAAAGTTCAAACTTAACTTATTATTATATAATGTTTTAAGTATCCTAATTATTTTATGACCCAAAAAGCAAAATTAATTAGGATGAGACTCCGATTCATCAATACACAGTGAACTAGCTTAGCACTGTCTACTGGTACGAGTAGGTAGGTAAACAACGATTGTTAATTGTGTCCACTACACAACTCTCCATTTGGGGTTATCACCAAGAGCGATGTATGTTTTAACCCCAACTACGCCCACTTGTCAAACAAGCGATGTTTGGTCCTATACTGTTAACTGTAACACCGGCCTATGTTACACAGAAAACGCGATGATTACCTTCACTCATGATCAACGCCCATATGCAGGGATCGACACTAACATTTGGGTTCGATTTAGAACGAAGTGTTAACTCGTTAAGATTGGCATAAAACATCAATTTAAAATTGGGATTTATTTTAATATTTACCATAAATATTTTGAATAACTAGTAGCATGAGGCGAGTTACACAATCAGTTTATAAAATCCAATTTTATATATTTCGTGATAATTGAAACTCCTTTCAACACTTGACACGGTATAGTTTTAAATACCCCATTTAAACTATGTTGGTCGTTTTATCGCGAATGGACTTGTTTTAATATTAATAAAACTCTTTTATTAAATATGCTTTTCGGTTTTATAAAACTTGTTTTAATAAAACCGTTGCCATGATTGTGAAAATTTTTATTTATTTTGGGTTATCTCGATTATTAACAATAAATAAAACACAACCACAAAACATAATAATAAAATAAACGAATCGAGCCCCTAATAGGTCGCCCGTTTCGTTTTAGCCAGAAACGAAACGAACTAGTCAAAAAGGGTTTCAAAACTATTTTGATAGCTCCCACTTGACCCGAGATCTCTATCTTCATGGAACCTGTTCGCCTTTTTATCTTCGTCTTGATCTTGTACTTGAAGGATTACAACAAAAATTTGAAAATACAATAAAATCAAATCTATTCTAATCCTATCTATTACACCGGATCCAATATCCGTAATAAAATACAAATCAATAAAAAAAAAAAAAACCATCACAAACACAACCATGACAAGGGTCAAATGCCTAGGGCTCGATTCATATCACAATCCATGAACAACAAAAAGCTTTTGATCTTTTCAAAAAAATAATAATAATTTTTGACAAATAAAACATAGATCAAAATTATAACTTTACCATCTATACGCGCATAATCGTGGCTCTGATACCACTGTTGGGAATCATGGTATCAACTACACAGCGGAAGCAGTTTTTATTTATTAATAAAATCGATTATATGCAATATATAATATGAGCCGATTTATAAATATATATAAATCTATGTTTAATTTTATTAATCCGATTAATAAAATATTCCCAATCAGGATCTCAGTTAAACGCGTATAAACAAATAAATAATAAATAACCATAGAGGGTTTAGTAATCAACCTTTGACAACTACACCGGAATTGTAACACGCGGGTTACAACGAATCCTCGCTAGTAGGAAGTTCACACCCGAGCACTGGCCATCCGAGAGCAACACTTTGCAAGAGGGAGGTGGCGATGGTGGTGGTTTGCGGCGGACAAAGGGGCGGCGGCTCCTAAGGGTGGCCGCAAATCTTAAGAGGAGGCAAGGGTTATGTTGTTTTATCTTTATCAAACATATGTGTTTAGAGTTTGATCTATCACACCTATTTATAAAGATAAAATTACACATAATGATTAGTCATCATTAGACTAGTCAAAGCACTTGACCACTTAATTAGTCAAAGTCATACACTTGACCACTTGACTAGTCAAAGCACTTGACCATTTAATTAGTCAAAGTTATACACTTGACCATTTGACTAGTCAAAGCACTTGACCACTTAATTAGTCAAAGTTCTACACTTGACCATTTGACTAGTCAAAGTGTAACCCCTTTTATTTAACAATTAAAATTCTCCCTTAATAATAAACTACTTTACTATTAAGTCCCTCGAGTTCAAAACTATTATTATTTCATAAATAATAATCCACCAACACATGAACTTATCTTGATTCGTGTACCAACGTGTAGCTCTTCGGATCGTACCGGGTCGGGTTACGTTGACCTCGACTTTTAATTACATCGGACATATTATATATCCAACAGAAACTACGTCATTTCTCCCAAGATATGCTTGTGTAACTTGATCTAAGTTCTATCCATTCGTACGACTCAATTTTTGTCTCCTCTACCATCTTGTAGGTGGATACGTTCCTCCCTTTAAAACCTTTTCGTTTCTCATGCACCATATCTTCCATAACACCAACAAACACACTGCGTATGTTATCTTTTTCCTTGATGTGGATGTTCCCCAACCATTTGCGCTTTTTAAAAGTTCCTCCACCGATTCAAAACTGGTTCCGATTGGTAATTTGAGCCACCAATGTACCTGAAGTCATATAGAACTTGCTCCTCCACATTTTACAAGAACATGCTCTGCATTCTCATCTGCGGTTCCGCATAATGTGCATACGTTTGATGGCAATGACATACCTCTATCCATTTAGTAAAAACAATGACATACCTCTATCCATTTAGTAAAAACAATGCATTCACTAAATGACATAGCATTTGCTCGGTCAGTATTGTGCTAGTCACCTAAGCTATTGCAGAAGTAATTAACAAATGCATAAGATTAAATTATGCAAACATAACTCAAGTTAATTAGGCAATACCTTAAGTAACTTATAGGTTACTTACAAATTGCCCAGTTCGTACCAGCTCATATGGAAATCATTTCAGTCATCAAGAGAAAACAACCATTTTCAAGTTTCTAATAAAGGTACTATTTATTATATTATTTAAGACTGCATCATCTCCTTCTTCTAATAAAGGAGTAGCTAGGGGGACACTTGTCCCCATACTAGAGCTCCTCAATAATATTGTACACATGTCAAGCAACCAGCTTCTAACCCTGATTCGCGCCCCGAACCGTTTACCCATAGTAACAAAACCCTATCATCTTAAACTCTAATACTCGCCGCTATGTAACCCTACCTCTGCCATCTCCTTCATTACACATCTTCTCAATCGTGACCAGTTTATTTACGGAATCAACATCTCTACAATCTAGCATCCTCGCAATCCCTGTAATGTCTCATGGTATGTTTCTACAATCATTCGTTAGATTGTGTTTTAAAATAGATTGTGATGGTGATGTTGAGATAAATCACTTACTTCTATGGAAGAACCAAGATTTGAACACGATTCTGGATCTGGGTGAGTTTGAGTTCATTAGTTTGGTCCTTTGCAAGATTCGAATTTTTTTATTTTTTTACCCAGATTTGAACACGATTCTTAATCTGGGTGAGTTTGAGTTCATGAGTTTGGTCCTTTGCAAGCCTTCTTTGTAAATCAATCGGCTTTAACCCTAATATTTTCTTCAGTCGAATTCAAGGTTTCTTTCTCCATCGATTTCTGATAGGCTTGAACCCTAACGTTTTTATTTTCTATTTCACGAATTATGTTTTTCTTGATTTGAACTTCAATTGAAACCCTAACTATTTGTATTTTAAAATCACTTGGATTTTCAAAATTGTGATTGTTATCTGTTCAAGTTAATTGCGATTCTTATCTAATAGGAAAATGTGATTTAAGGAATCGGGCTACTTATAATCTCCATTTCACTTATAATTGCATATTGTGTTTATAAGGTATATATTTGTAATCAATTAGCATGATTAGGGATTCAGTTCGTTAGGTATAGTCAATTGACTTCTAATTGCATATTTTGTTTACCGGTTATTATGCATTGTTACATCTGCATTAAACTGTTTGGGTTCAGTATTTAAGGATAAACATCTCTTTATATTGAACATTTAGCTTATATTGAGCACAAAAAGCACCGTTACTAATAGTCAGGGGAACTTAACGGTTTTATTTTGATTTGTATAGCTATGATGTTTTTTGCAGTTTAATTTTTCTTTATTGGCTACTCAAAAAATCTGATGTTTTTTTTATATATTTCAATTCAATGAATTTTGAATGATTCATACAAGTACTTTTATAATGTGGGTTTCAAATGGTGTTAGAATGAGTTCTTTATATCAATAGCAGCCTAACTGGAGTTGGATGTTAATATAAGTTTGATTACAATCTGGTGGTAAAAGCGGCTGAAAGGCCTAATGGGTCAGAATCTTGAAGTTTTAATAATTCAAGCTTATGTTTGTAATTTGGTTTTTATATATTGACTAACAGGTGAGATCAATGAGTAATGTTTTAGTAAACAATTACATAATAATAAAGGAAAAGGAACTGAAGAAGATATTGATGTGTTTTTAGTAAGCTAATCTAGATACATCATACATCATTGGAAATGATGTTTTTAAACTTGCTTGATGTTTTTTATTTTAAATCTTGATGGGTCAGAATCTTGATGTTTTTAAACTATTATATCTATGTCTCTTTTTTTTAGAACTAAACATTTCTTTTTTGAACTTGCTTGATATTTTTTTTTAAATCAGGGGTGCACAAGCCTCAAGTTACCAAAACATGCCATTCTAAATAGTGAGCAGTTACCTATAACTGAATCTAGCATGAATCAGTCCTATAGTGTATCTAGAGACCTGCACGGTGTTCAACCAAAATTTGTAGCTGTTGGCATTCTAACCAGAGTACGAAAAGTTGTATCCTTGAAAAATATCAAGTTACCTGATTGTTTTATTAAATAAATAAAAGAGGCCAAAATGGAGATTTTTTTTTAAAATTTAAATAAAGCTAAAGAAATGACTTAAAGGAGTACTTAATTATTCTATAAAAAAAATATGAACTCAATAGTATTTTGAAAGTGTTAGTAAGCAGTCATACACTTAACGGTCAAACTTAAAGGAGTACTTAACTATTCTATAAGTTTGTTGTTTCATCCATCGTTTTTTGTGTTTGCTTTAATCGAACACTGTAACAATATCTGTAGAAGCTTGGTTTTCGTTTCAAATCGACTCTTTTCCTTGTACAAATTTACATTATAACTTTCTGCACATCCTCTTTATAATATCTACCTAAGGTTGCAAAGTGGCAAGTTATGTTCCTTGGCTGCTATCATCCTTCATGAATTTTGTCTAGCAAATGTTGATCCGATAGATGTTGCTAAAAAAATTCAGGCTTGAATACTAAGACCACTTTAGGCGATATTACTTTATTTTTTGTATTACTTTAATTTATTTCAAGTGACGCGATACTTTAATTTATATTATGATTAATGACATGATCATGTACTCGATGCAGTTGTTGTAGTTACAAAGACTTTTACTACAGCTGAGACAATGCCGATTGTGGAATGCTCGGACATTGGGGGAAAGGATCTCATCTACTTTAGGGTCAGTGCACCAGCCTATCTTTTGACTAATATTTTGGGATCTGATAGCAATGCGTCGGTGTTTACGTGCATCTTTTATATATTTTTTTTTTCATATTATATAGATTAGTTGATCCATACCTTTTTCTGTTGTCACATTACTGGGTCTCATTATTTATGTTGTATTCAGGCTGCAAGCTGTATAAAAGCCCATTGTTGTTGTTAGCACAATATAGTTTGTGCACTGTTTTGGTTTGTTTTGATCACTTGGCATACTTGGTTTTGGATCCTGTCATGTTTGTTAGTCATAAATCCTTCATTTATGTGATTATATACATGTATGATATATCAGATGATACGTATAAGCTGTAAACTTTTTTAAGTTGACTTAGATGAAATAGGTTGTGCTCAAAGTTGTGGTTGTAAAATACAAGAACCATTTCAAAGGCCCATTCAATCCAACCATAACTTAATAAAAGAACCTTTTTACATTTGTTAAGAACTTTATTAATGAAAACTAAAGGGTCAAACTATAAGAAAAGAGTAACGTTACATGATGAAGTGTTTATAAGTTCAATTTTGAAATATTACTATGACCAAATTATTTATTTATAAAATTTAATGATAATCGGGATTATGATGTTTTGTACTACAGGTTGATTTTTGCATTTTATTTATTTTATAAAATTTAATGATAAAGTAATGGCGTTGCAAGGAAAGCTGCTTCAGTTTGCTACTTCAAGTAAAGTCGGCTGCTGATTGAGTTGGCATTTTAGTAGTCAATGACTTAAACTTCAGATTATGATTGCAGAAACCTGGTGGCATAATTGCTCTACTTGGTATTTCCTTTTACCTTATTTTTATCTGCATTTTGCATCTTTTCATTTGTGACATAATTACGTTGTTTCCAGTAAATTTCCAAAGTTGACTCATGAAACATTCTCACATAAGCTTTATTAGACATTTAGATCTCAATCAAAGATTCTTCAAACCAAAACGTCCTACACTGGACTCACAATTTCTCATTATGTAGGAGAGGCAATTTTGATATTAACATTTAGCTTTTACATTAGAAAGCCTATTACAAGTTTTATGTTTTAAAATCTATTAACTAGGTTCAACTTCAATCTGAGCAATTTCTAGACAAAAACAAAGTTCAATATCAAGTTTTTTTGTTCTTTTTTTATCCAGTCCTTCTCTTTCTTTGCCCAACGAGACAACTAAAACTTTAAATAAATCTTCTAAACTCTCATCAATTGGATCTCGTGTTAAACAAATTTTGAGCATGAATATGATTAAGTTAAATGCTTGGTGACAACATAGTAATCTGCATTATAATGTTGGAATTTTAAAGAAACATTGTAAAACTCACTGCAATATTTTAACTAGAAACAAAGTCGAATACAGGAAATAAACTATATGCTTGATGCTTCTACGATTGTTGGGCTACTTTGGATTCTGCGATTTTCTTTCTCAACTTGCTGAGACGGGGGATTTTAATGGCTTCATTTGCTCATATTTTCTCTGATGAAGTGTTAACTTTTAAAACTTTGATACAATATAACATACACATCAATTTATTTGTGATCCTTTTTGCTACTTTTGATATTACCCACTACATGATTTAGGGAACAATGGTGCAACAAGAAACAAAGATGACATCTTTGATCATCCTTCACTTAAGGAACCTGAACACAAAGAGCAAGGTATCTTCAAATCATAAGTTAACATCGGCAGGCAGTCAAGATACGTTGAATTCTGTTGGCCAAAATTTTAAATAGAAAATTAGGTTGTAGATGATATTATAAAAAGTTAATAGAAAGGTGTTTGACTCAGTTTTTGGAAACAAAGCCAAAAGTTTAAAAGTTTTAATTAATTTTGGAGGGTGGATGTTTCATGAAGATCATACATGTTGTTTAATTTTCCTTTATTCACAGTTAACTTATATATGTTGCTTGAGTAGTGTGTATTTAAGTATATATCTATTCTATACTTTTATTATAAAAAAAGTGGAATTGTAAGGACATATGTTTTATGTGTAGTCATCTTCTAAACACTTTTTTTAGTTTAATGGCGACTGAAGTCTACTCGAAGCAGGGGCGGGGCAACCCAAAGTGCACTGGAAGCATTTCAATGTGTAGCTATTGCATGAAGTTTGTGTGAGAATAGGAAGCCATGAGTAACTTGAAGGTTATAATATTGAGGTAATTCTTTAAACCTTTACTTATTATTACTCTTTTTTGTTTGCCAATTGTTTTTTTCTTTTCTTGGAAGGAGCTATTATACTCGACTTTTGTGTGTACATGGGAACACAAAAGCATTACGAGTCTGCTATGATAAGGACATAAGGTAACATTTTTAGTCCTAATATGGTTTTGCTTTACTCTTTTCATTGCCATTTGTTATTTGCTTTGTGGTTTATAGTTTTTACATGACCTTTATGTGAGCACGAGAAGCTTGGTTTAAAAAAGCACGCCTCGCGCAAAAGCGACGAGGTCTAAGCGCAAAGCGCAAAAAGCGTGGGATTTTCGTACCCGAAGCGCACACTATTTATATATTTTTTTATATATCCCATGAGTTTTTTAGCTTCATTTGCCCAAAATATAGCTATAAATAAGGTTTTTATGTGATTTTACCTCTATGTACAAGCCAAAAACACCAAGGTACAACATTTTTATGCATTAAAATACATGGTGTACGTGAGGCGCACGTCTCAGGGTCAAACGCGACTGAAATTTTGCCAAAAAAGCGCTTGAGGTGTGCGCCTTTGGGAAATTGGGCATGCGCAAAGCTCCGAGGCGCCCTGGGCTGCGACTTGCGCCTAGGCATGCCTCAGGCGCGCTTTTTAAAACTCAGACGAGAAGCAGAGGATTGGCTTTAAGATTCTTATATTTAGGTAATCCTCCAAACTTTAAGTACTTATTATTTCAAAGCAAAACGATCTGAGCTGAAGTCGTTTCGACCTGTCTCTGTGCCCAATCCGGTCTGTCCTTTTTGCCAAGTATAATTCATACACGCTTTAAGTTTTTTTTTTTATAGGATTTTATTGCTTATGAAATGTGAATGTTTGATTTCAGTTAGAGGAATTACATTTTGATTGATAGTAGGATGAAGGATATTGTTGCTACCATTGATTTCTACAATACGTGTATTGACTTTGTATTTCCTCAAGCATATATTATTCTCTTTCTCACTTGTACTTACCAATTATAGTGTTGGATTTTCTATTTTAGGTGGCTGGTATGTGATTGATCAATTGCTTTCCATTCCCTTATCTAGCTGCTTGAAGATGCTTAAATATATGCAACAGAGTACTAAGGAAGTCACGTGTCATTTTTTTTTTTCTCTTGAAGTTATTTTCTTGTCAACAAGTATGAAATAATTTGTTTTAAAAGGTGAGCTTGTGTGCCCATTATGTAATCTAGACATTGTTCTTGGCTGTAACCATTCGTCACCTATAATTGCTCCTAAAATATTATTTTAGAGTAGTAAGCCTTTTTTTTTTCTCCGTGGGCAATATTGTATAACCTATGTGTTGTCAGCTAAGTAGTTAACTCAGTCGATATATCGGTGATATATCACCGATATCTCGGTTATCGGTCATCATCTGATATATTGGTACCGATATTTTGGCCGATATTTTATACCGATATTATCGGCGATATTGGCCGATACTTTACCGATATTTGACCGATATGTCACCGATATTCCCGATATTGATGTTTTTTCTTAGTTCCATTTTTCTTACTTCTCATAGTTGTTATTACTTTTTTATTTCTGTTTTAAGTCTTAATTGTTAATAGTTAGTGATAAATATTAGTATTCTAAGTCTTAACAAGTTCCCACTTGCTACAATTGTTAGTGTTTTGCAAGTTGTAAAAGGTTAATTTGTTAATGGTAGGAGAGTATGTTGAATTGTTAGTGTTAAATTGCTACATGTATGGATTTTCCATGATATAAAAATTGCCGATATCCCACTGATATCTCACAGCGATAACCTATATCTCAAATATCGGTCCTTCACCGATATCTGATATTTTACCGCGTTAACTGCTTAGGTTGTCAGTGCATGTTTCTTTTGAATTATTATAATTTTTCAGTGTTAATCATCATTAATTATAAAAATTATTACAATACCAGGGGGTTGAGGTTGATATATGCACATGTTTATCTCTAATGCTCAATTGGGTTTAGGCAAATTATGTGTTCGAAAAGGAAATGGGTCAAATGGGTGTTGCGCAGATTACGAGTGGAAGTGACAATATGACCATTTACAGTCACTTTCAACATATATACATATATTAATATCAAATGGGTCTATTGGGTTAAGGTAAATATAAAATGGGAAAGATGACGAGTAGAGGCGCTAATTTGACCAATTTATAATCACTTGCCATATATGCACGTATATTTATCTATAGTGCTTCAATTGGTGCAAGGTGTATGCATTTGATAAGGAAACAAATTAAATGATTCAAATGAATTAAAAGTCAAATCCCAAGTGTCTAGCATAGTGCATAAGGTATCCCAAATCACTTTACTAAATAAAAGGTTAGTTCTTATTATTTTAATACTATAGCTTTGTAGGTCATAATTATGGTTTTAAATTAGTATTTATTTACATTGTGGGTTACATGTAAAACAATAGCTTTGTTTGTCATAATATGGTGTGTTTTAGAATGTTCTGAGCTTTAAACTTTTTTTTTCTCAATTTTCTCTCTTCTACAGATGGATAAAAATTGTTCGAGATCTATTTTTACTGTAATAGTTTTTAAGCATGTTGATCATTCCACTGTTGGAATTTTCTGCTTTATTGAGTAAGTTTGTTGTAGATCTTTCGTCTCAATGCACGTCTTGTCTAAATTTGGTTTTACAGGGAGTATGTTATACTTTTCTTATCCATTAATGTTAATGTATTTTATTAATTCACATGTTTATTTCGTATTAAGTACATCTTCCAAAAAAATTTATTTTATCTTTTGTTCAACCCGTGAAGTTCACGGGTCTCTAACCCAGTATACTAATATATATACAGCTTTAATGCGGGTAAATGGGTTTAGATAATCGGTCACGTATCACCTAAACTATGCCCGCCCTGAACTGTTATTTTTTTAAACTAACCTTGTAACCGAATTCTTATGTCAAATGTTTCAGGTTTTCACTTAGGGTTCGATCTATGCAGATTCTTTTGCAATACCTGCACGCATGTTTTTTACTAAAGTAACATATATAGAAATTGCATAATTCATATCTGCATGATCACGATAGTAATTCTTGGAATATTTTTTTCCAAGTATTTGTTTCTTTTCTATTTAATGATCTAAAAGGGTGGTGGATTGTAGGACGTTACCCTTTCTAAATTGCGGTAGTAGCCGTATCACTATACTATAATTAGCTTCCTGAAGTTAAAAAAAGTATATATTGATATACCAATAGTCAACCAACTCAACCATTATCCTTTAACTGGTTTAAAAAGAAAATACTAATGCATCAGCGACTCAACTAGTCATGTATGGAACAAATCTTTTTGGCATATGAAATACATTTTGACAAATAAAATATATTTATAATGGTATTTCATGCATAAAATAGCCTTATAGCATAACCAGATACTTGTAGAAAATTGGCATATTGATCTTTAACTAAGATGCTTGAAAGGTTTACCAAAAGTCTTAATCATATCCCAAATGTCCCTTTTAGCTGTTGGCCCTCAGAACAGTTTTGCAGCGGAGAATTTATTAAACAAACACACAAGAACAAACGAAAACAATTGAAAAAAACTAATGAAGACAGAATTGTATTGTATTGTTAATAATGTTTCGGATAGGAAGTTTATAAAACAGAAAGATTACAAAGGTTTACAAGGAAGTTTTGGATTGTGATGTGAACAATCCGGATAAAGACATAATGAGACAATCTAATCCTATATATATATAATGAAAAGGTATGTCTGTTGACAGTTATGGTCCGAACAGACATGTTCTATGATAAACTGCAACCGGTTCGATGTTTTTGCCGCCAAATGAAACAGGAATAACCGTTAAGGGCATTCTGGTCATTTCACCTTCTATCCCGCCATTTTGTTTCATGTTTTGCTTCTGTTTCTGTTTGAGTTTGCTGACCTATTTGACTTTCAGATGTTGCAGCCTTGTATTTATGTTGTGATCTTTCTGATTTAGTCTTGTGTAGAAGCCGATTCATGTTTGACCCATATCCTAACTATTACAACATACTAATAGCTAATGTCTACATCTAATAACATACATACAAATACATAAGCATCATGTTCAAATGCACATATTAAAAACATAAACATAATGTTATATATACTATTCTAACATTAGCAAGTTTAATTCCTACATTGGTAATGATTACCTACGGGCCGTAGAGGGGTTCGCATTTATTACACTGACACCCTCTACGGCTCGTAGAGCCCTCTACGGCCCGTAGAGGGCTGTGCAAACTTACTTTTTGTTATTGTGTAAATAACATACCTCTTCTCATTTACACCCCTAGCTAACATTTAATAACTCGATCTAGTTAATTAATCCTCTGTTAGCCTATCAACACTATTTTCTTTTGTCAAATACAGGAAAAAGTGTGTTGTCAAGACAATGCTGAAAATATTAAACAAAAATCAAAACCCTGGAAGGAGATAAAGAGAGGCAAACCAAGAAATCTAGTTAAAGAATGAAGTTAAGTTACCTGCAAGGCGGATACTCACTGAACATTATTAGTACTCACATGAACCAACAATAACTTTACGCAATCACGAAAACAACACAACTACAAAGATCATTCCATCGTATTGTAACCGAAATACTAAAAAATTAATTGCTATTTGGTTTTTTTAACAACCCAATTTCATCTACATGTATTCATTAAATGGCTAGCTATTGGAAACGAAACCAACTAACTCTATGACATGCAACTTCCTTCATAAAAGATCAAGAGTATTAAAAGCTAATTTACTAGCTTTCAGTCTCATAATAGCAGATGGAACTGATAGATATACCTAATAACACAAATCAATAGTCAATAGTCAATAGTCAAAGTCATAGTCAACAGTCAAAGAGTTATCTTTATGCATTTGTAATTATTTAGTCATAGTCAATAGTCCAGTCAATAGTCCTCCTAGAATCAAGCCATTGTATTAATGCTGTAACTATTATATAATCTTCTGTGAATAATGAGAATTGCATATTCGATCCAATTCAATCTATTACCTATTACTCTATATGGTATCAAGAGCCTAAAGCTCCCTTGAGCCAACCGATCCATCACAGCTTTCGACAGCCTTCTGTCCGCAGCCCACACAACCCTTTCATCTTTTTTTTTTTTTTTTTTTTTTTTTTCTGATTTGCAACCTCAATGGCTCCCTTTTTTGTTCATCAATCAAACCGTATCTACAATCAGAACCCTTGTTCCTCAGCCTCAAACTGTCACACCCTCAAATTTCCACATGCGGGGTTTTACCGCGAGGCGCGTGACACACCAGGATACAAGTCAACGGTCACAATAAACGACATCTATATGATATGAAAACAACGTAAACTGCCATTGAGTTTCAAACCATTCTAACACAGCGGAAGCAAAATGTATTATTACAACTTAAAAGTAAAACTCAAAGTCTGAAATGTTTAACAAAACATGCATATGATCCCTAGACGCCGTGAGACTCCGTGCGCCTATACTCAATGCTG
The DNA here is from genome assembly GCA_030844895.1 of Ambrosia x helenae. Taxonomy (NCBI): domain Eukaryota; kingdom Viridiplantae; phylum Streptophyta; class Magnoliopsida; order Asterales; family Asteraceae; genus Ambrosia; species Ambrosia x helenae. The sequence goes on along the minus strand of CM061230.1, from coordinate 13,042,606 downwards.
CTACCTTAGCGACCTGAGAAAACATGCCAAAAAGACGTCAACATATAATGCTGGTGAGTTCACAGGTTTTAAGTTCGTAAACGTTTTCATTTGTAAAGCGATTCCTCATAAAGTGCCAAGTGTGCAAAAGTTCCAAGTAAAATAACAAACGTTCCCTTACTACTACGACTGTGTTGCTAAAACCATTACTGACAAACGTTGCTCGAGTTGCTGCCCATGTGCCAAGTGTCAAGTAGAGACAATATGCACCCGCCCGGCTCCCAGCCGTCGGGTGGGGTTCGTCACGCCCAATAGATCTATCCACATTTCCCCCGTTGTGCCCCGCACATTCATGGTTTCAATAGGGACTTAGGTTTCGTCGTATAGTAAATAAGTGCCAAGCGCCAAGTGCCAAATGCCAAGTGTCAATGTTTAAAAGTGTCAAGTGCCAATGTTTAAATATGCCAAATGCCAATGTTTAAAAGTGTCAAGTGCCAATGTTAAATATGCCAAGTGCCAAACGTGTCACGTTTCTTAAAAGAGTTACATTCCCAAAAGGCGTCATGTTTCTAAAATTGTTATGTTTCCAAAAGTGGTAAGTTTCAAAAGAGTTGCGTTTTCAAATCATAAACGTTGCATTGTTAAAACGTGTGGCATGCATCTCCCCCGAGAGAAAAGAGTATAAAAGAGGGGCCGTGAAACTCACCTTAGAGTGCGTCTTCTGATAACTAGAATTCCAACACGTGTATGATAATCCCAACTAATGACAACCTATCAATGAGTTTACATAAGTGTGATGACTATTAACCCGAAGGCTAACTAGTCCTCGATTGTCCAGATCTTGACTACGTGTGTTAAAAAGTGTGTTTAAACGTTAACCGGACATCCCAGACCGACCCGACATCCCGTTGGTGACCCATTACATCAATTAGTCATGCACATAAGTTTAACACATAAGTTTCAAGCATAAAACACTTAGTTTGCATCAAAAATCTCATTCCGGACATCAGATGGTCGAATGTGGTTTTTCCCATTTCCACATTCGCCCGTTTTAGCCACGTTCGCCCGTTTTTCCCACGTTTTGTTCCACGTTCGCCCGTTTAAGCCACGTTCGCCCGTTTTTCCACGTTCGCCCGTTTTTCCCATGTTTTGTTCCACGTTCGCCCATTCGAACCAATTTTATTCCACGTTCGCCCGTTTTCATCAGCATTTTATAAAACGCACCAAAACGCATATAAACGGTCCGAAAACATCACGAAACATCACCAATCACAGAAGTCAACTATCATTAACATATTCCTACAAAACCCTACCAATTTTATCCCGAAATCCGTCCGTTTTACAAGTTACCCGAAATAGCAAATTATGGAGATGTCACATCAAACGCATGCAATCTTTACCCAATTAAGAAACTTTCTGAAATCAATCAATAATCAACTTAATATACTCAGATTATCATGAACAATAAACCTCCAATCATATCCTTATCACTATCATCATGAACAAGCCCTATGTGACACCCGGCATGTTCGGCTTAAACATAATAGTAACATCTAAGTCTACCTTAGCGAGAAACGTTATAAACAAACTTAACTGGGTTAGTTGAGTCGGGTCAGATTAGGATTGTCCAGGGTTCAATGATCCGGAGGATCATTGGGAGTCATTTTGGGAATACACTAGTACCGGGTTCCGTTGTTGGTGACATTACATGAACTAATTAAGTATATGTGTAGATTATGGGTCGTGTGGTGGATTGTATACTTATACTTGCTTAAACGATGTACAAACGATTATACGTGCATAAATATGCTAAATATAGACTATGGATGCATGCTTAGGTGTTAAGATGTGTTAGAATGCGTTAAACACTACAAACTGGAAATCTGGAAAAAGTTAACATGTGTTAAAAAGTGCTGATGACCTGAAAGTGGAAAGTGGGCGAATGTGGAAATGGAACTTGAGAAAGTGGGCGAATGTAGAAACAAAGTGGGCGAATGTGGAAAGATTCCACATTCGACCATTACAAAGGGGCGAATGTGGGAAAGTTCCACATTCGACCATATAAAAGGGGCGAACCTGGACCTGGTATAAATACCATCCTTAGTCATTTTTCACCATTTCACAAACCCTAAACGCCTCTAAACACTCTCTATCAACTATTATCATTGGGGAAGGAGTTTTTGAGCTTGTTTTTCATAACCTAACTCTCTAAATCATTACAAGTGAAGACCTAAGGTGTGTTCTTCATTCCAAATCCTTTTTAAACAATTTTGACTTGTTTTCATTGAAACCCCAATGGTCCAGATCTGATATCAACATGTTTTATGGGTAAAAACCTTCCTAATATCTTTCTAAATAACACCTATTCATAAACAATGAGTTTTTATACAAATTAACATGTGTTAATGTAGTATTATGCATTGTTTGATGATTACTTGTTGTATAGATGATATGACAACAACCTAGGACTGTTATTAATGAGGAGTTATGATTGAAACATGTTACAATTGATTGTTGAAGGTGTTTTTGTCGTTTAAAGGAATTTGAGTTAGAATTAGGGCTTGTTTTTGATAGAAATGATAGAGTTATGATAGGGGGTTTCTTGTTCATGATGATTTGAGTATGTTGAGCTGATGATTAATTAATTTCAGAAAGTTTCCTAATTGGGTAATGATTTCATGCATGATGATGTGACATCTCCATAATTTACTATTTTAGGAAACTTGTAAAACGGATAGATTTTGGGGTAAAATCGGTAGGGATTCGTAGGAATATGTTAATGATGCTTGACTGCTGTAACTCATGGTGTTTCGTGATGTTTTCGGACGTTTTCGACGCGTTTTTGGGAAAATTATACAGCAGGGTCGAACCTGGAGCACCTTCGACCAGTCGAACGGGCGAAGGTGGTTCTCCAGGGTCGAACCTGGAAACTAAAGGGGCGAACGAACCACAAATGGGCGAAGGTGGGAGAAAAAGGGGCGAAGGTGGAAGTTCAAGGCCACATTCGACCAATCAAAGTCACCTTCGACCACTCCAAGCTACGTTCGACCCTACGTTAACAGAAATGAGATTTTTGATACGAACTAAGTGTTTTATGCTTGAACCTTGCGTGTAATCTATGTGTACTTGATTAGTTAGGGTAATGGGTCACCAACGGGATGTCGGGTCGGTCTAGTGTGTCGGTTAAACATTTAAACACGTTTTAAAACATACTTGGTTATGATCTGGACAATCGGGGACTAGATAACCTTATGGTTATTAGTCGGAGCACTTATGTGAACATTTTGATAGATCTCCGGTAGAGGGATTATCAAGGGCTAAACATCTTTACTTATATTTGAAGAACGCTACTTAAGGTGAGTTCACGGCCCCACTTTTACTGCTTTAACTTTTGGGGGAGAAAACATGCGCTAAACAGTTTTGGTAATATATGTCATACTATGGTTTTAACTCTATATTGCTATACGATCTTTTGGAAAGTCCCGGGGGAAACCATGAATGTGCGGGTTTGCACAACGGGGGAAATGTGGATAGATCTATTGGGCGTGACATGCCCCACTCGTCGGCTTGGAGGGCCGGGCGGGTGCATATTGTCTCGAACAGGAACATTATCGTGCTGAACATTACGGGCTGCTAAACATGCTAAACATTGCTAAACGTGTCCAGTAATGGTTTCCAATCGTAGTAGTAATAAAACCTACGCCTAGCTAGCGTACTTGGTAACATTGATATAGTATGGACATGGTAACACTTGGGTAACATTTTTGAACGAACCTGTGAACTCACCAGCATTATATGTTGACATCTTTTTGGCATGTTTTTCTCAGGTCGCTAAGGTAGCAATGAACGGAACTAGGCGCACGGGTCTGCATTGGCGTCTAGATTTTAGTGCACGTTTTGTAATAAGCGTCTTGGATACTCGGGAATACTGTTTTGTAGAGATTAAATTCTTTAAATGCTTCCGCTTATGAAATTTATGTTTTTGGGTTTACGTACTTCATATAGTGTCGTTTATTGTGATCGTTGACTTGGATCCTGGTTTGTCATGCGCCTCGCGGTAAAACCCCGCAAGTGGTAATTTGAGGGTGTGACAGATTGGTATCAGAGCCAATGGTTATAGTGAACTAGGACTGCATTTAGAGTCTAGTCTATAGCCGAGTCGCACACACACTAGACGGTCACATACTTGAGTCGGTCTGGAACATGTACTAACTTTGTCGGGGTGTCTTTACATCATCATCGCACTTCCCTGTTACATCATCCATCCTCACTCTTGCTTTATACACTCTTATTTTCTTCTTCGGGGTTTGAAGGAGAAGGAGTTGACTCGTTGGTATTTGCACGGCAGTGTCGTATATTGGGGTAGTCTTGCGTACTCTCGGGGTCTGCCCAGGATTCGGACATCTCCCTTCCGTGCCCCAATAGACGCACTTGCTTACACACTATCTTGCACACTTATGCTTGTGATAGCATGATGCTAGATGCCGACATTCGGCGACTTGAGTTCAAGCTGAGGGAAAGCTTGGAGGATCATGTAGAGCAGTTTATCATTTCGGGTGCACACGAAATCATAAACTGAAATGCATGAGAATCCAAGTGGACTCTGAACTTGGATGCATAGTCCTGGATTGGATCTAGACGTAACTTTCCTAGCTACTAGTGGTTGACACTAGCTGTGAATCTGAATCTCTTGATTTCTGATTTGTCAGATCATGTCGGGCGCACGTGGTGGTGGACGTCGTGGTGGTGGCCGTGGCGGCGGTGGCCGTGGTGGCGGTCGTGGTAACATCAACATGACCCAAGCAGAGCTGAACAACTTGCTTCAACAGCAAGTGAACATTGCCTTGGCTGCTTTCCAGGCTGGGCACAATGCTCTGGGTGGTAAGTTGGTTCTTACCTGCCTTGTTTCGTTCTTGGGTGTCATGTTTCCTTTGTGGTTTATCTTTGTGTCGTGTTTCAGGTGCTGCTGTCAACCCACCTCCACCTCAGTGTTCCTATAAGAAGTTTAGGGACTGCCAGCCCCATAACTTCGCAGGGACTGAAGGGGCAGTGGGACTGCTCGATGGTTGGAGAAGGTTGAATCTGTTTTCCTGATATGTAACTGTCCTGTTGAGGACCGGGTCAAGTATGCCACTGCGACATTTGAGGGTCCTGCTTTGTCATGGTGGAATGCTACTACGCAGAACATGGGCTTGGGGAAGCTCATGCTATGCTTTGGGCGGATTTTTTGTTCGGCTATTGAAGAGCGAGTACTATCCCAGGGAGGAAGTGCAGAAGTTGGAGCATGAAGTCTGGAACTACAAGATGGTGGGGTCCGGGATTGAGGAGTATACTGTGCGACGCAATGAGTTGGCGGTCTTGTGTCCTGACATGCACACACCTGAGTACCGTAGGATTGAGCATTACATCTCTGGGTTGGTGCCGGAGATTGCTGGGTTAGTAGCTGCTGGGAACCTACCCACACTGGCTGAGGTCGTCCGTTCTGCACACAAGATGACCAACATGAAGATTTTGGAGGGTATTTTACCTCCCAAGGGTTCGACTGTGAAGGGTTCTGAAGGCAACAAGAGGAAATGGGAGAACGTGGGTAAGAGTGCAGTGCCGGCGCCGTCACAACCGGCCAAGAAGTTTGAAGGATCTGGGTCGTCTTCTTCGCAGAAGACAGGTGGATACGTTGGGAAGCATCCCAAGTGTAACAAGTGTGGCTTTCACCATTCTGGGAATTGTGATCGGGCTCGTTGTCATCGGTGCCATCAGTTGGGGCACCATGCTAAGGATTGCAAGGTGGCGCTCACCCCAACTCATACTCCTGCGACTACTCCTGCACCTGCTGCTCAGGGGACTCAGGGGAGGCAGGGGTGTTATAACTGTGGTGACACGGGACACTTCAAGCGTGATTGTCCCAAACTGAAGCAGGGCGATAACGGGAGGGGCGGAAACGGTAACGGGAATGGCGGCGGAGGCAGGACTGCGCGTGCTTTCGTCATTGGGTCTGCAGAGGCTAGGCAGGATCCAGACACAGTTACCGGTACGTTCCTTCTCAACAATCGCTATGTTTCTGTTTTATTTGATTCGGGTGCCGATAAGAGTTTCGTATCTGTGGGTGTTAGTCAATTGCTAGATATAGTACCCACACCTTTAGAGGCTAAGTACTTAATAGAATTGGCTAACGGTAAGAACATCGAGGCGACTCATATCCTTAGGGAGTGTCACTTGGAACTGTCGGGTCTGTCATTCCCCATTGACCTTATGCCTGTACCTCTGGGTAGTTTCGATGTCGTTGTGGGCATGGATTGGTTATCGTTGTATCGTGCGGAGATTGTTTGCTTTGACAGGGTTATTTGGATCCCTCTCCCCGATGGGGAGATTCTTTCGGTCCACGGCGAGAAAAGCGGTGCTCCGCTGAGTATCATTTCCAGCATGAAAGCCCGTAAGTATCTTCGAAAGGGCTGTTCGGCCATTCTGGCACTTGTTAACGTTTCTACTGACGATGAGAAGAAGATCGAGGATATTCCGGTGGTTCGTGACTTTTCTGATGTGTTTCCTGATGATTTGCCTGGTCTTCCTCCCCATCTTCAGGTTGAGTTTGGTATTGATCTTGCTCCCGGCGCAGCTCCTATTGCCCGAGCTCCGTATCGTCTTGCACCTCCCGAGATGCAAGAGTTATCCAGCCAGTTACAGGAACTCTTGGAAAAGGGTTTCATTCGACCGAGCTCGTCCCCGTGGGGAGCTCCTATTTTGTTTGTGAAGAAGAAAGATGGGAGCCTTCGTATGTGTATTGATTACCGTGAGCTGAACAAGGTGACCATCAAGAATCGCTATCCTCTCCCTCGCATTGATGATCTCTTTGACCAGCTTCAGGGCTCCAGCTACTACTCGAAGATTGACTTGCGGTCCGGTTATCACCAGTTGCGCGTCAGGGAGGCTGACATTCAGAAGACTGCTTTTCGCACTCGTTATGGCCATTTTGAGTTCTTGGTCATGCCTTTCGGTCTCACTAACGCACCGGCGGTGTTCATGGATTTGATGAACCGCGTTTGTAAACCGTACCTCGATAAGTTCGTCATTGTGTTCATTGATGACATTCTGATTTATTCCAAGAGCAAGGCAGATCATGAGGAACATCTGCGGTTGGTCTTGGAACTTTTGAGACGGGAGCAGTTGTATGCTAAGTTCTCAAAGTGTGATTTTTGGTTACGTGAAGTTCAATTCCTAGGGCATGTGGTGAATGAACTGGGAATTCATGTCGATCCGGCTAAGATCGAAGCTATTAAGGATTGGGAAGCACCAAAGACGCCATCTGAGGTGCGGCAATTCCTAGGTCTTGCAGGTTACTATCGGCGTTTTATCGAGGGATTTTCGAAGATCGCTCACTGCTCTCACCCAGAAGGACCGAAAGTTCGACTGGGACGAACCACAGGAATCAGCATTTCAAATGCTGAAGCTTAAACTTTGTTCTGCTCCTATCTTATCCTTACCGAGGGTACGGATGATTTCGTGGTGTACTGTGATGCTTCGATCCGGGGTCTCGGTTGCGTGTTGATGCAACGTGGGAAGGTTATCGCTTATGCTTCTCGTCAACTCAAGGTTCACGAGAAGAACTATACTACTCACGACTTGGAGCTGGGTGCAGTAGTCTTTGCGTTGAAAATCTGGAGACATTACTTGTACGGTACCAAGTGTGAAGTTTACACCGATCACAAGAGTCTCCAGCACATTTTCGACCAGAAGGTGTTAAACATGCGGCAGCGTCGTTGGGTTGAACTCTTGAACGATTACGACTGTGCGATTAAATACCATCCTGGCAAGGCAAACGTTGTGGCGGATGCCTTGAGCAGGAAGGAGTCGGCAAGGCCTCGGCGTGTCCGAGCCTTGCAGCTTACCATTCATTCCTCCTTGCCTGACCGGATCCGTTCGGCTCAGGTGGATGCCTTAAAGGAGGAAAACCTAAAGGCCGAAACGATGCACAGTGCGGACAAACACCTTGAGCTTAGGTCTGATGGCCTACACTACTTCGCTGGGCGTGTTTGGGTTCCTTTACTCGGGGGATTACGGGAGCTTGTCTTGGACGAGGCTCACAAATCCCGGTATTCTATTCATCCAGGCTCCGATAAGATGTATCAGGATCTGAAGATACTTTATTGGTGGCCAAACATGAAGGCTGATATAGCCTCCTATGTGAGCAAATGCTTGACTGTGCTAAAGTCAAGGTGGAGTATCAAAAGCCGTCTGGTCTCCTACAGCAACCTGAGATTCCAGAATGGAAGTGGGAGCGAATCACGATGGATTTCGTCACCAAACTATCGAGATCACCAAGTGGTTGTGACATGATTTGGGTGATCGTCGACCGGTTGACGAAATCGGCACACTTCATACCTATTAAGGAAACGGATGGACTCGAGCAGTTGGCTCGACTCTACCTTAAGGAGGTGGTCTCTCGGCACGGGGTGCCTGTTTCTATCATTTCTGATCGTGACTCCCGCTTTGCTTCGCGTTTCTGGAAGGCTCTTCATAAGGCCTTGGGTACTCAGCTGGATATGAGTACGGCTTATCATCCGCAAACTGACGGTCAGAGTGAGCGGACGATACAAACACTGGAGGACATGCTGCGGGCATGTGTCATCGATTTTGGCAAGGGTTGGGAGACTCACCTGCCGTTGGTGGAGTTCTCCTACAACAACAGCTACCACTCCAGTATCGGGGCAGCTCCGTTCGAAGCTCTGTATGGACGGAAATGCCGATCTCCCTTGTGTTGGGCCGAGGTGGGCGAGAGTCAGCTCACTGGCCCGGAACTGGTGTACGAAACTTCGGAGAAAATCGTACAGATCCGTAACCGTTTGGCAGCTGCACGGGATCGTCAGAAGAGCTATGCTGATCGCCGTCGCAAACCACTAGAGTTCCAGGTTGGGGACAAGGTGCTTCTGAAAGTTTCACCATGGAAGGGCGTCATACGCTTTGGAAAGCGTGGCAAGCTTAACCCTCGTTACGTCGGGCCGTTCGCAATCCTGGAACGGATTGGGCCGGTGGCGTACAGACTTGATTTACCGACGGAGCTCGGTAATGTTCATAACGTCTTCCATGTGTCTAACTTAAGGAAGTGTTTGGCTGACGAATCTCTTGTTGTACCACTGGAAAAGATCAAGGTTGATGATCGTCTTCGCATTGTGGAGGAACCCGTGGAGATTTTGGATTACAAGATTCGTAGCCTTCGGCGGAGTAAAATCCGCATCGTTAAAGTTCGTTGGAACTCGGATCGTGGACCGGAGTTCACGTGGGAACGAGAAGACCAGATGAAGGCTAAGTACCCTCATCTCTTTCCGTGGTGCGCGTTCGAGTCCAGGAATGTTACTACTGAAGCAGAGTGAATCTCGGGGCGAGATTCCCTTTCAACGTGGGGATGATGTGACAACCGGTAACCTTTCTTTTCGTTTTCTTCCTTTCCGTCTTTTTTATTTTTGGGCTTCGTGCAATTTTCGGGACGAAAATTCTTTCAACGTGGGGATGATGTGACACCCGGCATGTTCGGCTTAAACATAATAGTAACATCTAAGTCTACCTTAGCGAGAAACGTTATAAACAAACTTAACTGGGTTAGTTGAGTCGGGTCAGATTAGGATTGTCCAGGGTTCAATGATCCGGAGGATCATTGGGAGTCATTTTGGGAATACACTAGTACCGGGTTCCGTTGTTGGTGACATTACATGAACTAATTAAGTATATGTGTAGATTATGGGTCGTGTGGTGGATTGTATACTTATACTTGCTTAAACGATGTACAAACGATTATACGTGCATAAATATGCTAAATATAGACTATGGATGCATGCTTAGGTGTTAAGATGTGTTAGAATGCGTTAAACACGACAAACTGGAAATCTGGAAAAAGTTAACATGTGTTAAAAAGTGCTGATGACCTGAAAGTGGAAAGTGGGCGAATGTGGAAATGGAACTTGAGAAAGTGGGCGAATGTAGAAACAAAGTGGGCGAATGTGGAAAGATTCCACATTCGACCATTACAAAGGGGCGAATGTGGGAAAGTTCCACATTCGACCATATAAAAGGGGCGAACCTAGACCTGGTATAAATACCATCCTTAGTCATTTTTTCACCATTTCACAAACCCTAAACGCCTCTAAACACTCTCTATCAACTATTATCATTGGGAAGGAGTTTTTGAGCTTGTTTTTCATAACCTAACTCTCTAAATCATTACAAGTGAAGACCTAAGTTGTGTTCTTCATTCCAAATCCTTTTTAAACAATTTTGACTTGTTTTCATTGAAACCCCAACGGTCCAGATCTGATATCAACATGTTTTATGGGTAAAAACCTTCCTAATATCTTTCTAAATAACATCTATTCATAAACAATGAGTTTTTATACAAATTAACATGTGTTAATGTAGTATTATGCATTGTTTGATGATTACTTGTTGTATAGATGATATGACAACAACCTAGGACTGTTATTAATGAGGAGTTATGATTGAAACATGTTACAATTGATTGTTGAAGGTGTTTTTGTCGTTTAAAGGAATTTGAGTTAGAATTAGGGCTTGTTTTTTATAGAAATGATAGAGTTATGATAGGGGGTTTCTTGTTCATGATGATTTGAGTATGTTGAGCTGATGATTAATTAATTTCAGAAAGTTTCCTAATTGGGTAATGATTTCATGCATGATGATGTGACATCTCCATAATTTACTATTTTAGGAAACTTGTAAAACGGATAGATTTTGGGGTAAAATCGGTAGGGATTCGTAGGAATATGTTAATGATGCTTGACTGCTGTAACTCATGGTGTTTCGTGATGTTTTCGGACGTTTTCGACGCGTTTTTGGGAAAATTATACAGCAGGGTCGAACCTGGAGCACCTTCGACCAGTCGAACGGGCGAAGGTGGTTCTCCAGGGTCGAACCTGGAAACTAAAGGGGCGAACGAACCACAAATGGGCGAAGGTGGGAGAAAAAGGGGCGAAGGTGGAAGTTCAAGGCCACATTCGACCAATCAAAGTCACCTTCGACCACTCCAAGCTACGTTCGACCCTACGTTAACAGAAATGAGATTTTTGATACGAACTAAGTGTTTTATGCTTGAACCTTGCGTGTAATCTATGTGTACTTGATTAGTTAGGGTAATGGGTCACCAACGGGATGTCGGGTCGGTCTAGTGTGTCGGTTAAACATTTAAACACGTTTTAAAACATACTTGGTTATGATCTGGACAATCGGGGACTAGATAACCTTATGGTTATTAGTCGGAGCACTTATGTGAACATTTTGATAGATCTCCGGTAGAGGGATTATCAAGGGCTAAACATCTTTACTTATATTTGAAGAACGCTACTTAAGGTGAGTTCACGGCCCACTTTTACTGCTTTAACTTTTGGGGGAGAAAACATGCGCTAAACAGTTTTGGTAATATATGTCATACTATGGTTTTAACTCTATATTGCTATACGATCTTTTGGAAAGTCCCGGGGGAAACCATGAATGTGCGGGTTTGCACAACGGGGGAAATGTGGATAGATCTATTGGGCGTGACCTGCCCCACTCGTCGGCTTGGAGGGCCGGGCGGGTGCATATTGTCTCGAACAGGAACATTATCGTGCTGAACATTACGGGCTGCTAAACATGCTAAACATTGCTAAACGTGTCCAGTAATGGTTTCCAATCGTAGTAGTAATAAAACCTACGCCTAGCTAGCGTACTTGGTAACATTGATATAGTATGGACATGGTAACACTTGGGTAACATTTTTGAACAAACCTGTGAACTCACCAGCATTATATGTTGACATCTTTTTGGCATGTTTTTCTCAGGTCGCTAAGGTAGCAATGAACGGAACTAGGCGCACGGGTCTGCATTGGCGTCTAGATTTTAGTGCACGTTTTGTAATAAGCGTCTTGGATACTCGGGAATACTGTTTTGTAGAGATTAAATTCTTTAAATGCTTCCGCTTATGAAATTTATGTTTTTGGGTTTACGTACTTCATATAGTGTCGTTTATTGTGATCGTTGACTTGGATCCTGGTTTGTCATGCGCCTCGCGGTAAAACCCCGCAAGTGGTAATTTGAGGGTGTGACACCCTAGATCTAACCTAAAATCCCCAAAATGAACTAAACATCATCAATAATCAATTGTAATATATCTCAATCCTAAATCATCATCAATAACAGTTCTACATCATTGTTATAACATCTATACAACAATCAATCAGCAAACAATACATAACACCACATAAAACGCTATTAACACATGTTAATTTGTATGAAAACTCATTGTTTATGAATAGGTTTTGTTTAGAAAGATATTAGGAAGGTTTTTATCCATGAAAACATGTTTGAATCAGATCTGGACTGTTGGGGTTTATTGAAAACGAATTGAAATGCTTTAAAAATGATTTAGAATGAAGAACACACCTTAGATCTTTGTGTAGAAGATGTTTGTAGGTTAGATTATAGAAAACAAGGGCAAAAACTCCTTCCCCAATGTTTAAAGTTGCTAGAGAGTGTTTTGAGACGGTTAGGGTTTGTGAAATGGTGAAAAATGACAAAGTGTGGTATTTATACTATGTCCACATTCGCCCCTTTTACCTGGGCGAATGTACTCTCCTTCGACCCTTTCACAGGGTCGAACGTACCCTGACTTGGTCGAATGAAATTCTTTCAATTCCATATCCCAGGTTCGCCCCTTTTACAAGGGTCGAACTAGGAGTATTGTCCAGGTTCGCCCATTCGTTTGGTCGAACCAGGACTTACGTTTTTTTTGGTTTTCAATTTGTTGTGTTTAACGCATTTTAATGCACCCTAACATACGAGCATGCAACCTTAGTCTATGTTTAACATATTTAAGCACGGATGATTATCTACACATCATTTAAACACCTCTAAGCATATAATCCACCATACGACAATTAGTCTACACATACACTTAATTAGTTTATGTAATTCACCAACAACGGACTCGTATCGTGCGTGTGTGTGTGACTAACCCAATGATCTCCTGAATCATTGGACCCTGGACAATACGGACTGTGTTCCGACTCTACTGACCCCGTCAAGTATGTTTAATAAACGTTTTTCGCTAAGGTAGACTTATGTGTTTATAAAATGTTGACCCAAACATGCCGGGTGTCACATCATCCCCCTGTTGAAAGAATTTTCGTCCCGAAAATTTCCCGAAGTCAAAGAGAACGAAGCGATAAAAAGAAAATTTTTTCCCGGTCGTCACATGATCCCCCTGTTGAAAGGAATCTCGCCCCGAGATTCACTCTTCGACAGTAATGAGTGTCAACCTAACCCAAGTAACGTTTCCCAGAACACAAACGAAATGATAACCATGAACAAGAGATGATATCAACAGATACTCTATGTCGGGGAACCGCCCTCCCCAAAGTGAATACAAAACAATGAATCCTCTTGATCGAAGGCCTACTAGAGACTACTGTGATCGGTATAAATGACACACGGTACCGTCCAAGTAGCATCTCTAAAGGACCCACATCAGACCCATGAATGCAAAACGATGACTAAATACCAGACTGAATGCACACAATGAATACGAATCGTCAAACAATGTGAATGGGAATGAATGTAAGCATAACGAGGATCGAGAAAAGAATACTCACCAGTAACAGTATCAGGATCCTCCTGGTTCTCCCTAGCGCCAATGACGTAGACATGACCACGAGTAGTTCGACCACCACCTTCGTTCCCAGCACCACCTGCAGTCCCTTGGTTTAGCTTAGGACAGTCCCGTCTGAAGTGCCCAGTCTCTCCACAATTAAAACACCCATGGTTTCCCCGAGGAGCAGGAGCAGGGGCAACCGCTTGAGTCTGTTTCGGCTGCAGATTGACCCTACAATCCTTAGCCAAATGACCGACTCGCTGACAACGATTACAACGAAACGCATCGCAACCCCCAACATGGTGATACCCACACGTGTTACACTTCGGACTCTTACCAACATTACCCCCAGTCTTCTGCTCAGATAACGCCCCCACAATGTCCTGCCTCTTAACCTGCTGTTGAGACGACCCAATGTTCTTCCCAGCACTCTCCCACTTCCTCTTGTTGTCCGCAGGGGCTTTCACAGCAGCACCCCTCGGGGGTAGAACACCCTCAGCAACCTTCATGTTGGTCAGCTTGTGAGCTGTCCGAACAGTGGCCAACATAGTAGTGTGATCAGCAGTGGCAACAAGTCCAGCAATCTCCGTCACCAACCCAGCAACGTAGTGCTCAATCCTCCGGTACTCCGGTGTAGCCAAACCGGGGCACATCACAGCCAACTCGTTGTGCCTAGCAGTAAACTCCTCGATCTCCGACCCAACCATCTTCAGATTCCAGAACTCATGCTCCAACTTCATAATCTCGTCCCTCGGGCAATACTCCGCTCGCAACATCTGAACGAACTCGGACCACGGCATAGCATTGGCCTCACCCAGGCCAAGATTCGCAGTGGTGGAGTTCCACCAGGTCAAAGCGTGTCCCTCTAGAGTAGCAGAAGCATACTTGACACGATCTGCGTCAGGACAGTTACACATAGCAAACACCGACTCGATCTTCTCTAACCACCGGAGCAGACCCACTGCCCCTTCAGTCCCATTGAAGAAATGGGGCTTACAGTCCATGAACTTCTTGTAGGTGCACCCAGACTGCACCTGATTAGTATTTCCCAGAGTCTGCTGAGCAGCCTGGAAAGCAGCCAACGCAATGTTCAACTGCTGCTGCAACATGTTCTCCAACTCTGCCTGAGTCATGGTGATGTTCCCACCACCTCGTCCACCGCCATTGCGCCCCCGCCGCCACCACGGTGTCCACCAGCACGTCCACCAGCGCGACCAGACATGTTCTGCCAAACATGAGACAAGACACTCAAAACCACCAACAGATCGAGCTACAAGTGACCAAACGAATTCAGAACGTGGTTCCAGCATGACCATTAGTCCGAACACGAAGTCCACCAAGATTTTCATGCATTTCGATTTATGATTTCGTGTGCACCCGAAATAACAAATCGCTCTACATGGTCCTCTAGGCGTGCTCCTAGCTAGAACTTCAAATCACCCGATACACACATTCCTAAAAGAAACTGTTATCGCACGAGGATCCCAAAGTGAACAATCACTCAGGAGTGTACTATGACAAGTACTAGTGCATGATAGTGTGTGTGTAGGCAAGTATGTACATTAGAGCATAGAGGGGAGATATCCAAAACCCGGAAAGATCTCAAGAATGTGCCGAAGCCACCCCAATGTACACTACTGCCAAGTATAAGCGATAAGCCCCTTCATCTTCAAACCCGAAGAAGAAGATAGAACCAAGGTAGGAATAACAGAAGATAGATAATGTGATACTGTGTGATGAGGACACTGACACCCGACAAGATTAGTATGTTTACCAAATGACACGACTCGTAACTATGTGTGACCGTCTAACGTGTGTGATACTCGGCTATAGACTAGACTCTACATGCAGTCCTAGTTCACTATGACTATTGGCTCTGATACAATCTCTCACACCCTCAAATTTCCACATGCGGGATTTTACCGCGAGGCGCGTGACACACCAGGATCCAAGTCAACGGTCAGAATAAACGACATCTATATGATATGAAAACAACGTAAACTGCCATTGAGTTTCAAACCATTCTAACACAGCGGAAGCAAAATGTATTATTACAACTTAAAAGTAAAACTCAAAGTCTGAAATGTTTAACAAAACATGCATATGATCCCTAGACGCCGTGAGACTCCGTGCGCCTATACTCAATGCTGCTACCTTAGCGACCTGAGAAAACATGCCAAAAAGACGTCAACATATAATGCTGGTGAGTTCACAGGTTTTAAGTTCGTAAACGTTTTCATGTGTAAAGCGATTCCTCATAAAGTGCCAAGTGTGCAAAAGTTCCAAGTAAATAACAAACGTTCCCTTACTACTACGACTGTGTTGCTAAAACCATTACTGACAAACGTTGCTCGAGTTGCTGCCCATGTGCCAAGTGTCAAGTAGAGACAATATGCACCCGCCCGGCTCCCAGCCGTCGGGTGGGGTTCGTCACGCCCAATAGATCTATCCACATTTCCCCCGTTGTGCCCTGCACATTCATGGTTTTAATAGGGACTTAGGTTTCGTCGTATAGTAAATAAGTGCCAAGCGCCAAGTGCCAAATGCCAAGTGTCAATGTTTAAAAGTGTCAAGTGCCAATGTTTAAATATGCCAAATGCCAATGTTTAAAAGTGTCAAGTGCCAATGTTAAATATGCCAAGTGCCAAACGTGTCACGTTTCTTAAAAGAGTTACATTCCCAAAAGGCGTCATGTTTCTAAAAGTGTTATGTTTCCAAAAGTGGTAAGTTTCATAAGAGTTGCGTTTTCAAATCATAAACGTTGCATTGTTAAAACGTGTGGCATGCTTCTCCCCCGAGAGAAAAGTGTATAAAAGAGGGGCCGTGAAACTCACCTTAGAGTGCGTCTTCTGATAACTAGAATTCCAACACGTGTATGATAATCCCAACTATTGACAACCTATCAATGAGTTTACATAAGTGTGATGACTATTAACCCGAAAACTAACTAGTCCCCGATTGTCCAGATCTTGACTACGTGTGTTAAAAAAGTGTGTTTAAACGTTAACCGGACATCCCAGACCGACCCGACATCCCGTTGGTGACCCATTACATCAATTAGTCATGCACATAAGTTTAACACATAAGTTTCAAGCATAAAACACTTAGTTTGCATCAAAAATCTCATTCCGGACATCAGATGGTCGAATGTGGTTTTTCCCATTTCCACGTTCGCCCGTTTTAGCCACGTTCGCCCGTTTTTCCCACGTTTTGTTCCACGTTCGCCCGTTTTTGCCATGTTTTGTTCCACGTTTGCCCATTCGAACCAATTTTATTCCACGTTCGCCCGTTTTCATCAGCATTTTATAAAACGCACCAAAACACATCTAAACGGTCCGAAAACATCACGAAACATTACCAATCACAGCAGTCAACTATCATTAACATATTCCTACAAAACCCTACCAATTTTATCCCGAAATCCGTCCGTTTTACAAGTTACCCGAAATAGCAAATTATGGAGATGTCACATCAAACGCATGCAATCTTTACCCAATTAAGAAACTTTCTGAAATCAATCAATAATCAACTTAATATACTCAGATTATCATGAACAATAAACCCCCAATCATATCCTTATCACTATCATCATGAACAAGCCCTAGATCTAACCCAAAATCCCCAAAATGAACTAAACATCATCAATAATCAATTGTAACATATCTCAATCCTAAATCATCATCAATAACAGTTCTACATCATTGTTATAACATCTATGCAACAATCAATCAGCAAACAATACATAACACCACATAAAACGCTATTAACACATGTTAATTTGTATGAAAACTCATTGTTTATGAATAGGTTTTGTTTAGAAAGATATTAGGAAGGTTTTTATCCATGAAAACATGTTTGAATCAGATCTGGACTCTTGGGGTTTAATGAAAACGAATTGAAATGCTTTAAAAATGATTTAGAATGAAGAACACACCTTAGATCTTTGTGTAGAAGATGTTTGTAGGTTAGATTATAGAAAACAAGGGCAAAAACTCCTTCCCCAATGTTTAAAGTTGCTAGAGAGTGTTTTGAGACGGTTAGGGTTTGTGAAATGGTGAAAAATGACAAAGTGTGGTATTTATACTATGTCCACATTCGCCCCTTTTACCTGGGCGAATGTACTCTCCTTCGACCCTTTCACAGGGTCGAACGTACCCTGACTTGGTCGAATGAAATTCTTTCAATTCCATATCCCAGGTTCGCCCCTTTTACAAGGGTCGAACCAGGAGTATTGTCCAGGTTCGCCCATTCGTTTGGTCAAACCAGGACTTACGTTTTTCTAGTTTTCCAATTTGTCGTGTTTAACGCATTTTAACGCACCCTAACATACGAGCATGCAACCTTAGTCTATGTTTAACATATTTAAGTACGGATGATTATCTACACATCATTTAAACACCTCTAAGCATATAATCCACCATACGACAATTAGTCTACACATACACTTAATTAGTTTATGTAATTCACCAACAACGGGACTCGTATCGTGTGTGTGTGTGTGACTAACCCAATGATCTCCCGAATCATTGGACCCTGGACAATACGGACTGTGTTCCGACTCTACTGACCCCGTCAAGTATGTTTAATAAACGTTTTTCGCTAAGGTAGACTTATGTGTTTATAAAATGTTGACCCAAACATGCCGGGTGTCACATCATCCCCCTGTTGAAAGAATTTTCGTCCCGAAAATTTCCCGAAGTCAAAGAGAACGAAGCGATAAAAAGAAAAATTTTTCCCGGTCGTCACACAAACCCCTCATTACAAAACCGACCCTCGTGGTCAAACAAATCCGCAACCCAAACTCAAAACAACCCGACCAACAACAACCAAACCAACGTTTTTTGTTATTTTTGCAGCATACCCGGTCATGTAACGAAAGACTGTCGCAAACTTAGTCGCTTCCTACGTGACCATGAAGTCTCTACTCATGATTCCTACTCATACCCGGTTGTGAACAATACATCTTCTCACACCGCGATTCCAAACACTCCATGGATGTGGGATACAGGCGCTTCCAATAACACTAACAACAACAACAACAACAACCAAATGCATGTTCTTTCCGAATATGGTGGCCCGGATGATATTGTTTTAGGTGACGGTAAAAAACCTTCCTATCACACACATTGGTCAAACAACCCTTCACACCAACTCACGACCGCTTTTCTTAAACGATGTCTTAATCTTTCCATCTCTTCGTAATAATCTTATTTCTGTTGTAAAACTTAGTCGTACTAATCAAGTTTCTGTTGAATTTTTTCCATATCATTTCTTGGTTAAGGATCTCCGCACGGGGGCGCATCTCATGCGAGGCGTGAACGTCAATGACGTTTACTACGGACCAACTACACTTTCTCCTCAAATCAATGCAACAACAACAAGATCTTTACTTGCGTGGCACCATATCCTTGGACATCCTTCGTTTCAAGTCTTCAAGTCCTTAATTTCTAAATTAGGACTTAATGGTAATAAAGTGTCACCCGAGTCTTTTCATTGCAAATCTTGTTCGTTAAATAAAAGCCACAAAATTCCTTTTGGTAAAAACTCATTTGTTGCAAATAAACCGTTGCAAATCGTTTACTCAGATGTATGGGGTCCAGTCCAAACATCCATTGATGGCTGCAAGTACTATGTCATATTTGTCGATTATTTTTCTAAATACATTTGGTTATATCCAATACAAAGAAAATCCGACGTCTCCATCCTTTTTCCACAATTCAAATCACTAGTGGAAATTTTTTTTCAAACACCTCTTATCTCTCTATTTACCGACAATGGTGGTGAATACATTGGTCTTAAACAATTTCTCACAACTCATGGAATTTCTCACTACACCACACCCCCTCATACACCCGAACAAAACGGGGTGGCCGAACGTCGTCATCGACACGTTGTTTGAAACGGGCCTTGCCCTCCTCCACTATGCTAAACTCCCATCACAATTTTGGTCACATGCCTTTCAAGCCGCCACTTATCTCATCAACCGTCTACCCACCACCATCCTGAACAACAAATCACCTTATGACATGTTATTCAATGTTGCTCCCACCTACTCCAAACTAAAACCGTTTGGATATCTTTGCTATCCTTGGCTCCGCCCATACAACACCTCCAAGTTACAATCTCGCTCCGCATCATATATCTTTCTTGGATACTCCTCTTCCAGATCAGCATACAAATGCTTTGATCCAGCCACCAACAAGCTATATCACTCTCGCCATGTTGAATTCATACCACACATCTTCCCATCCCAGACCAATAACCCCACCTCTCCCACTGTCACCTATGAATCATTTCTTCGCAACATACTAAATCCTCCAAAGCCTTCACACCCTACACAACCTTCCATCGATCCCACACCCCAACCCATACCTCCTACACACCCCTCTCCTAACCCTACACAACCTTCTGCTGCACCTACAAAGCAGTTGCCTGATACTACACAATACTCATCTGTTCCTACACAACCTTCTACTACACCTACACAACATTCCCCTAAGCCTACACAACTCTTGTCCTCTACACAGTCCTCCGCTATCCCTACACAGTCCTCATCTCCTACACAATCCTCTACTCCTACACAACCTAATTCACCTACACAACCTTCCAATTACTCTACCACCTCCTTATCTCAATCTCCTTCAACTAACCCCTCTCCTACCACCTCTACTCGCCCACAATGGTCTCGCAATCCTAACCCAAAATATTACAATTCCAACTTCTTCAACTCCACCACACTTCACCCACTTCCTACATCCATTGAGCCCTCTACTCACATCCAAGCGATGAAAGATCCACAATGGCGACAAGCAATGGATCTTGAATACAACGCTCTTCTTCAAAACCATACATGGGAGCTTGTCCCTCATACTACCCAAAATCCAATCGGATGCAAATGGGTATTCCGAACCAGACGAAAACCCGATGGAACTATTGATAAATTTAAAGCGCACCTAGTCGCAAAAGGGTTTCATCAACAGTACGGTAAGGACTATTTTGATACTTTTAGTCCGGTAACGAAACCTGTCACCATTCGTACTGTTCTTTCTATCGCACTCACTCGAGGGTGGTCGTTACGCCAACTAGACGTCAATAATGCATTTTTTCATGGCACCTTACATGAGGATGTGTACATGATTCAACCACCCGGATTTGCAAATTCGACGTTTCCTAATCACATTTGCAAACTCAAGAAATCTCTCTATGGCCTTAAACAAGCCCCGCGGGCTTGGTACAATGAATTAACCGCCTTCCTCATTAGCTTCGGTTTTAAAAAATGTCTCTCTGATGCGCCTCTTTTTGTCTACAACACAAATGGTAACACTTGCTACCTACTCGTCTACGTTGACGACGTTGTCCTCACTGGAAACAATAATCCATTCATGGACATCTTTGTTCAAGCCCTAAGCAAAAAATTTTCGATCAAAGACTTAGGCCCTCTACATCACTTCCTAGGAATCGAAGTCATTCCAACTCCTAATGGTCTATTCCTCTCCCAACACAGGCACATTCAGGACATCTTAACCACTTTCAAAATGGATGTTGCCAAAGAGGTCCTCACCCCCCTAAGCGTCTCTGATCCTCTTATCTCTTCGGACGCCTCTCCACCCGTTGACCCAACTCCTTATCGCAAACTTGTTGGCACACTTCAATACCTTGCCTTCACCCGCCCTGATATCTCTTTCGCTGTCAACAAACTCTCACAGTTTATGCATCACTGAAAACAGTCACACTGGAAAGCTCTCAAACGGGTTCTCCGCTATTTGAAAGGAACATTGCACCATGGGTTATTGTTAAATAAACAGCCCTCACTTGATTTACATGCTTTCTCGGATTCTGATTGGGGAGGCATACATGACGGAGGAAGATCTACTACAGGTTAGATATTATATCTTGGATCCAACATCATCTCCCGGCGTTCATCAAGACAAAAAACAGTCTCACGCTCATCCACTGAAGCAGAATACAAAGCACTAGCAAAAGCCGCAGCTGAAATCTCATGGGTTAAAAATCTGCTCCAAGAACTCGGCCCTTGCACGACACGCACACCATCTCTTTTCTGTGACAACACTGGTGCCACCTACCTTTGTGCCAACCCGGTGTACCATTCCCGCATGAAACATGTTGCCCTTGACTACCACTTTGTTCGTGAACAAGTCAATGCCGGTCACTTAAAGGTCTTTCACATTAGCTTAAAGGATCAACTAGCTAATGTCCTCACCAAACCACTTCCACGATCACCGTTTCTTTCCTTTCGCACCAAGATTGGCGTATCCAATGGATCCTCCATCTTGCGGGGGCGTATTAACATAAATCAATAGTCAATAGTCAATAGTCAAAGTCATAGTCAATAGTCAAAGAGCTATCTTTATGCATTTGTAATTATTTAGTCTTAGTCAATAGTCCAGTCTATAGTCCTCCTATAATCAAGCCATTGTATTAATGTTGTAACCATTATATAATCTTCTGTGAATAATGAGAATTGCATATTCGATCCAATTCAATCTATTACCTATTACTCTATAATAACAACATGAATTTGGTGGTCTATAACAACTATTCATAGGCTTTTGACACAATGAAAATATTAATATGACCAACTAACACGTACCACCTTTAATTATGGTAGCATTGATTTCCCTTTCGTTTCAGTTGATAACATAACCTCACATCAGTAACATTGTTTTAGTCTTGAGGGACTTAATATTAATAAGATTAATATTAAGGAGTATTAAGATATTTAGCAAGGGGGTTTATTGCAAGTTGTTGTCTTATAAAAGGAGGGTTAAGGAGTAAACCCTAATCACACCTTTTATCAAAACAAAACACCTCTTGCCTCCTCCCCAAGGATTTGCGGCTGCCACCCAAAGAAAGAGGGCCGCCGCCGCCTTCTTCTTTTGTTCGGCCATCAACCACCACAAGCCACCACCTTCCTTCTTGCAAGTGTTGCTTCCCGGTTGGTTCGTGCACGGTGTGAACTTCCTGCTAGCGAGGATTCGTTGTAACCCGCATGTTACAATTCCGGTGTAGTCGTCAAAGGTTGATTACTAAACCCCCTATGGTTGTTTTATTATTTATTTGTTTATACGCGTTTAACTGAGATCCTGATTGGGAATATTTTATTAATCGGATTAATAAAATTAAATATATATTTATTCATATAAATCGGCTAATATTATATAATGTATATAATCGATTTTTCTAGCTATTCACGAGTAAGTTCGACGACAAAAAAGCATCAAGCGTAGCTGCGATCGGATTGAAATTGAAGCCCTAATCTCAGACGAAAAGCATCAAATGTAGCGATCAGAGTGAAGGACGTCACTAATATTGAAGCCCTAATCTTAGACGAGAAGCATCAAATGTACCTGGGATCTGGGTGAAGAACACAACCCAAAATTGGAGGCTGATTGTTGAAGTGTGGCTGTAATCAAAGACGAATTGTGATCGAAGCTTGCAGACAAAGGTGGTGATAGTTGTCGCACGTGTCAGTAATCTAGATGGAGTTTTATTGGCTTTTTCAAGAAGCCAATAAGTCAATAAGTTGTTTGTGTAACCTAAAACCACGTCCTGTTTTGACTTTTGGCTTTTAAGGGTGGAAAAACTGTTTTTGAGAAATTAGGCTATGGATGTGGAGACATGAAAATGTTCATGTCTCAATGTCACATAGGATGCCACCTAGGATGACTCCCATGTTCTCTTGGTTGAGACATAACAAGGGTGTGGAGACATGCCTAACCCATGTCTCTTGCATTTATTAGTTATTAATTTATTTTTTAATATTAATTTGAATTAGTTTTAAAAGTAACAAATAAATAAAATAATGTTAAAATAAATACTAAATATTATAAAAAATTACAAACCATACTAAAATTAAAAAAAAAAACAAACACACCGAAAAAAAGATACGATTTCATAAAATTTTAAAAAACTACTTCCACTTTTGAATCAACTTGTCTTGCAAATTCTTCAACGCGGCGCGTTGTTCTTCGGGTTAGGTTGATTCGGTTTTTGGTTGAATTGGTGGAATGGATCCATGAAGTTTTTTATAAAAAAATTGTGGGTTTAGAAAAAGTATAAGAGGAAATGTAGAATATTGTAGTGGTAGTGGTATAAAAATTATTGTGAAAAGGTTAATATATATAGGTAAAGTAAATGATTTGGTTTAAAAAAAATTCAATAATCCGTTGAAATAGAGCCGTTCAACGTTAAAAAAAAATAATAAAATAAAATAAAGAAAAACCTCCTATTGGTCCGTTTTATTTGTTCCGTAGGGGACGGGGGGACTTGGGACGGGGGAGGGGGCGGTGTACGCAACCGGGACGGAGCAAAAGGAAGGGAAGAAAGTTTTTAGGGTTTGAAAGGGGTAAGAGAATGTGCAGACACACTCAAGGGGGAATGATGACTCTAATGAGTGCCATGTCAAAACACACATTTTCTTTTATGTATAGTTATATATATGTCAGTAAGTAAATTAAATAAGATAAAATTAACGTAGTTAGTTCACAGATTAATAAACTTATAAAACTATTAACTAAAATCAAGATTATAAGTAATTTAACAAATCAAGATTATAAGTAATTTAACGAAACTATTTATGAACTATTATATATTGTAGAAAGATAAAAAATAAATTATTTAAAATATAAAAAGCAAAAAAGATTTAATTATAATAATATAATTAAATTTAGGCTTTTATAGTTATATTAAATAGAGACAAATTAAAAACTATTGTTTAGAGTACTTATACCATATGCTTTGAAAGATATAACAAACACCTAAAAAAAATTATGAAATTACAATGGAGTACATCTAAAATTTATAATTCTTTATAATATTATGTATTAAAAGATAAAAAACACATATTATATAAAATATAACAAACAGAAAAGACTTAATTATAATAGTATAATGAAATTTGGACTTGAGTTTTCTGCCACAATGGCCTCGAGGTTTGAACACATTTGTCACTTTAGACAACATTTTGTTAGTGCACTTTGTATATGTCCCTAGCTAGTGATAGGTTTATATTAGTCGTAGGCATGACTGTATAGGTTTTGGGTGTAATCGGGTGGCTTTTAAAAGTGTAAAAACTGTTTTTGAGAAGTTAGGCTATGGGTGTGGAGACATGAAAATGTTCATGTCTCAATGCCACCTAGGATGACTCCCATGTTCTCTTGGTTGAGACATAGCAAGGGTGTGGAGACATGCCTAACTCATGTCTCTTGCTTTTATTAGTTATTAATTTATTTATTAATATTAATTTTAATTAGTTTTAAAAGTAACAAATAAAAAAAATAATGTTAAAATAAATACTAAATATTATAAAAAAAATTACAAACCATACTAAAATTTAAAAAAAAAAAAAAAACAAACACACCGAAAAAAAAGATACGATTTCATAAAATTTTAAAAAACTACTTCACTTTTGAATCAACTTGTCTTGCAAATTCTTCAACGCGGCGCGTTGTTTTTCGGGTTAGGTTGATTCGGGTTTTGGTTGAATTGGTGGAATGGAACCATGAAGATTTTTATAAAATTTTGTGGGTTTATAAAAAGTATAAGAGGAAATGTAGAATATTGTAGTGGTAGTGGTATAAAAATTATTGTGAAAAGGTTAATATATATATAGGTAAAGTAAATGATTTGGTTTAAAAAAATTAAATAATATATCCGTTGAAATAGAGCCGTTCAACGTTCAAAAAAATAAAATAAAATAAAGAAAAACTTCCTATTGGTCTGTTTTATTTGTTCGGGGACGGGGGGACTTGGGACGGGGGAGGGGGCGGTGTACGCAACCGGGACGAAGCAAAAGGAAGGGAAGAAAGTTTTTAGGGTTTGAAAGGGGTAAGAGAATGTGCAGACATAAATAATAGGCAAAAGAATAAAATTTTAAAAATCTCACAATTTGCCACGTGACACACTCAAAAGGGAAGATGACTCTAATGAGTGCCATGTCAAAGCACACATTTTCTTTTATATATAGTTATATATATGTCATGGGTAGGGGTGTAAATGACATGTAGCGGCTCGAGAGCTACTCGGGATCGGCTCGGTAAAAAGCCCGAACGAGCCGAGCCTTAACGAGCCTGAGCCCGAGCCTAAAATATGGCTCGTTTAGTTATCGAGCCCGAGCTCGAGCCCTAGATACAAATCTCGATTGGGCTCGCGAGCCTAAACGAGCCCAAACATAATTATAAGTTATTTATATTTCTCTTATAATTTATAGCCCACGTCTCCAAAGCCCAAGTCCTTATTTCATAGGCCCATTTAATAACACTCGCGAGCCGAGCTTTTGCAATCTCGAGCCGAGCTTTGAGCTCGTTTGAGATTGTTCTCAAATCACCTCGAGCCGAGCCGAGCTCGAGCTTTTGATTTTGCTAGCGAGCCTAGCTCAAGCTCAAGATTGTAGGCTTGAACCGAGCCGAGCTCGAACTCGAGCTTCACAAAACTATAACGAGCCGAGCTCGAGCCCAGTCAGGCTCAGGCTCAGGCTCGGCTCGTTTACACCCTAGTCATGGGGTGGTGATCCATTGGCAAAGACAAAACCTTTAAAACATATAGATTATGGGAGGTCTTGGGTTCAAGTCCCAAAGACTACACACAAAGATTAAAGAGAAATTAACCTTTCAAAAAAAATATATAAAAGCTTGCAAACAGCACAACGCAAGCTCCTTGAGGCCCAACTTAATTAACTTGTTCTCTACGTTAGTTTAATCTCTAAATCTCATTGAAACCCTAACGTGTACGCCTATATATATGCAGAAAAGCAAACCCATAGATTGTTAATTTGCACACATTCAATTCGTGATTGGCATTAATGTTCGACTCCACAAGAAGATGGAGAGCATGTTGAAGGAGACCCGAAAACGCCACAAGGAGATGTGCTGCACGTCGATGACAAAGGCTGAACTTCCACTTATATAGCTTAATAGAATGCCACATACTACCAAGACTTGTATGTGTGTGTGTGCAAACAATGGAAATCGTTTCTATCCACACCTATGTTTGCCCGAGCCCACCTCCAGTATCTAGTAACCATCAACAACAACTACAAACTTCTCCAACTCAACCACGAGCCACCAGCGACCACCTTCAACACGCTTGACGGGCGTTGTATCCCGAACCCTGATCCTATCAGTTTCTACGTTGACTCTTCTAATGATTACAATCTTCTATATTTGGTTAAAGGGGGTGGCTTTGGGGCTTATATCTATTCCTCTAGATCGGATTCATGGAGAAAGATTGTTTCTCCAGTCAGCTGGCGCGAGCTTTGCAGATGTTCTCAGGCTACCTTGTTTGGCGAGCTTTGCAGGTTATATGTTTTGATGTGAAGACGGAATCTTTTAGGAAAATAATACGATTTCCCCCTATTCCAGCTGAACACAGATATTCTAGTGGAAGTTTAGTCCTTCTTAATGGACACCTTCACTTGTGTGTATCCTATACAGACTACAAATCGATGAGGCAGGGCGATGTGTGGAGGATGAATGGTGATGGTAATGGTTGGGTGAAGGTGTCTAATCTCCAGGAGCGAATAACACATTCTAATTGTAGAACAAGAAGGCTGCATCGAATATGCACAACGACCACTGGAGGCAATTGGATTGTCGTTTGGGATCAGGATAGCAATTGTTTCAAGGAAATGAGTACGGCCGACTTCACAAAAGAGTATTGGTATTTTTGTTCTCCACTCGCGCAGATTAGATCTAGTCGAATGATTTATGTTGAGACTCTTGTATCACCCAAACCATGACTGTTTTCGTTTCGTCACAGTCTTGATTATCAAAGTTGTTGACTTTCAGTTAATGCGGTTTATAGCGAAAGGCGTTTTGTAAATACTTACATGCTCTAGTTTACTGATCTGCAAACAAAACAAAGGTATGGAAATGCAAATTATATGTACAATGGAAGGATGCAATTTTTGTTGCATACAGGTACTTGCTTCATGATCATATAACGTTTTGGATCTATATATTCATAATCATATGAAAGAAAGTATGCATTTTTGTGTTGTGTCTTTAGGCAACAGAAGGTAGAAGAGGAGATTATCAGATGATCGAAACAAATCATACATATATACTGGTATGTTTTTCTTAAAAGTACTCGTATTTCTTCATAATTAAGTTTACTTTTATTTTATTTTATTTTATTGCTCGTGTAAACTTGCAATCCGATTTGGAATCAAAGTATTTCAAAGGGGCGTTGACAGAGAAGCGGTCGTCGTGCTTCCTATGTTTGTCGTTGAGGATGGTGATCCATATTGGTTAATTTACATAATAATAGGATATGTGACTTGTCCTTCTTGTGCTTCATGAGGTGGGAGAAATGTTCCTTGAACTTCCTGATAAGATCATCAAAGTCCGTAATTCCTTCCACAGGGAGATTGTCAAACCAAACCCTGGCGGCTCCCGTGATCGTCTGGGCGAATAGATGGCACCAGACCTGAACTGGCCAAAGGACCGTGGTACCCGCACATTCAAATTTGTGAGAGTGATCCGACGGGTCGCGCATACCATGGTACCCGCACATTCAAAGTTGTGCAAGTGATCGTACTTGTCGATGCTGCTGGGAAGTTTGGTTTGTTTTTCAATAGGAGCGGTGGCAATCCGCGCACAAAATTTGGAGTTAGCGGAGAACGATTTCGGCCTGTACGACCTGTTGAAGTCGTCGTCCTCCTCCTTCTTGTGTGACGTGGCGGAAGTGTTACGCGATGTCCGGTGTTTCCTCGACTTATGGTAGTCCGAGTCACTGGTAGACTGGTAACCGTCCGACTCGCTCACCGAATTTTCGGGGTCCTGATCATGTGTATTTCTACCACGACCTCCACCACGAGTTTTGGAGTGGTCGTCTTCTTTCTCTTTCCCCTTCCGGCTATGTTTGGCCGAAGGGGGGCCAAGATTAAGTGTTTTGCCAGCCTTTTGCTTTGCGAGCATTTTGCCAGCCTTTTGCTTTGCGAGCATGCGCCGGTAGATAGCAGTATTTTTCATCTGCTTCTGAAAAAGTCACTCGTTTGGATCGATGGCCGGTGAAAGTTCGTCGTCGGAATCCGAAGAGGAGTGGGTTAACGTGAGGATTGGCTTGCGAGTCCGCGAAGCAGGCTCTTTGTTTTGGTTGTCCGGAGTGCCTGAGCTCCGGCTGGCTTGGGATATGCCATGGATGGGCTAAAAGATGTGGTTAGAAAACTTGGTTTTCAGCCGGTACGGATGACGCCAATGAAGAAGCAACGAGTATAATGTGGGGTGGCTACTCGTGTTCGCTACAGGATATAAATTTTTGCTCACACCGAGACTAGATCTGTGGCCCATAAGATAAAGAGAGAGTGATGATGTAGTACAAGAATACACAAGATATAAGTGGTTCGGTCTCGTTGACCTACGTCCACTGTAAAAGTACGATCTTTATTACTCGAATGATTACAAGTATGAAGAAAGAGATACAAGTGTATGTGTATGAGTGATGAGTTGATTGCCTTCTACAAAGGAGGTGAAGTCTCCTTTTTATAGAGGATGCATGGCCGGGTGTCATGGCCCACAACAAGAGTGACGGGCTTGGGCCCGGGAACTGGGCCTGCCTTCTAGAAGCCTATCCAGTTGGGTTTGGACCAAAGGTTTGCATAAAGCAAACCAGGTAGAAACGACGTCCTGCTATTGGTCCACGTGGCGCACTGTGATTGGCCGTTAGGGGCGGCGCCCTGCTGCTGGTACACGTGGCGCATTGTGGTTGACTGTAGGGACCCTTTCTCTTCCTTTGCTGAAAAAAATGAAGTTCAATAAAGTGTCACTGAGACAATAGAAAAACAAATTGAGATCACTTGTCAGGAAGTGAAAATCCAACATATTGTTTCTAAAGAGGCTTGCCTTGGGTTTCAGAACTGTGCTGCTGTGAAAGATTCATGGAATATAATTCCCATTTTCAAAAAACAAGGTATGTTATAATTACACTAGTAGTTATCTTAATTTAGTTATAAAAAAAGGTTATTACATAATTACTCTAGCTATATTTAACATTGTTAATGTTCACAAACAGTATAGATGATGCTAAACTGAATACGTAGGACAATGTTAAGCTTGATAAACAGATGTTCAAGGAAAAGCAGGTATGTACTTTCTCCAAATAGACTGTTAACTATATTATATTTACTTAATTACTCTAGAATGATACTTGGAAAAATATTGAAGGTAATTTTGATGGAACAAATGTTGAAGATGAGTCGGTTAAAGTGGTCGAAGTTGACACGTCATCGATTGTTGACGCATTACCAGCTTTTAGATTAAGAAACGATAAAGAAGTTGAAACAGATTGTACACCTCAACAACAAGGAAGAGAAAAGAGAACAACAAAGGTGACTTCTGCATATAAATCACCTTACGTTGAACGGAAAGTTAAACTTGGACAAAAGCTGAGTGACGACGAAAACATGATAGCAAAATACATATTTTTTATCCAATTGATGAACTGTAAGTATCATTTTAGTAATTATGTAAAAAAGAAATTTTATTGCGTCATTCTAACTCCGCACAAACACATGAATTTTGTCTACAAATCGATGTATGGGACAGAATCAATTAAGGTCATCTTTGAGAGCTTGTATGAAGGTGTTAAACTTGCATCAAACATCATTGATATTTGGTCTAAAGTGCTAAATGATGAAGAAAAACTGAAAGGCCGAATGTCACCAAGGAGGTTTTTCTGCTCAACATTTATATTGGTATGTAATCAAATTTTAACTTCTAAATCTGTTATAAATTTTATTAAAGCTCTTTTTATGAAATAATTATCCAGATTACATAATTACTCTATTGCATATACATAATCACTCTACTGATAGATTTGATTGTATTGTTAAAATGCAGCTTGAAGAACCTTTTAAGCTCACAGATGAAAAGCAATATGATAAGTTCAAAAGCAACATGGATCAGTACCTTAAACAGTTTAAAGTCAAATCATTACTAGATATTGACTTCCAGTTTTTCCCAATTCTAGCTTCAGAACATTTCTATGTTTTGTGTTTCCATTTGAAAGTTGGGAAAATTGTTTTGATGGATAACAGCAAAATGGGTGATAATTTTGATGATAGATATAAATGGATCCCTTATAAGTTGGTAATACTATTGACATATTATTTACTTTATCATTTATATAATTTTCAAAAGCTAATATGTTTTTGCATATATTGTAGAGAAATGCATTTTGCAATTACATGAAGATTTCCAAAATCAGAACCGGTCTGAAGAAACTGAAAGTGGCAAATATCACTAGGTTGACAATCCCTTGGAGGACAGCTGAAAACAAAATCAATTGTGGCGTTTTTGCAATACGTCATATGGAAACCTATGTGGGCAATGATAAATGGGGTTGTGGTTTCTTGGAAAAAGAGGATCCTCAACAGGAACAGTTTAAAGAACTAAGGTACAAATTCTTGTCAAAAATGTTGTTGTCAGGTATCAACACAACAAGAAATGATCTTATAATGGATGCCCTGAAAGTTCAAGACATGGAAACAGAATTAAAGGATGCCATTATAAGATCATTTCTTGCTGTGTTGATACCTGACAACAACATTTTTGACAAGAATTTGTACCTTAGTTCTTTGATCTGTTCTTGTTGAGCATCCTCTTTTTCCAAGAAACCGTAATCCCATTTATCATTGCCCATATAGGTTTCAATATGACACATTGCAAAAACGCCACAATCGATTTTGTTTTTAGCTGTCCTCCATGGCATTGTCAACCTAGTGATATTTGCCACTTTCAGTTTCTTCAGAACAGTTCTGATTTTGGAAAGCTTCATGTAATTGCACAATGCATTTCTCTACAATATATGCAAAAACATATTAGCTTTTGAAAGTTATATAAATGGTAAAGTAAATAATATGTCAATAGTATTACCAACTTATGAGGGATCCCTTTATATCTATCATCAAAATTATCACCCATTTTGCTGTTATCCATTAAAACAATTTTCCCAACTTTCAGATGGAAACACAAAACATAGAAATGTTATGAAGCTAGAATTGGGAAAAATTGGAAGTCAATATCTAGTAATGATTTGACTTTAAACTGTTCAAGGTACTGATCCATGCTGCTTTTGAACTTATCATATTGCTTTTCATAAGTGAGCTTAAAATGTTCTTCAAGCTGCATTTTAACAATACAATCAAATCTATCAGTAGAGTGATTATGTATATGCAATAAAGTAATTATGTAATTTGGATAATTATTTCATAACAAGAGCTTTAATAAAATTTATAACAGATTTAGAAGTTAAATTTTGATTACATGCCAATATCAATGTTGAGCAAAAAAACCTCCTTGGTGACATTCGGCTTTTCAGTTTTTCTTCATCGTTTAGCACTTCATACCAAATATCAATGATGTTTGATGCAAGTTTAACACCTTCGTACAAGCTCTCAAAGATGACCTTAATTGATTCTATCCCATACATCGATTTGTAGACAAAATTCCTGTGTTTGTGCGGAGTTAGAATGATACAATAAAATTTCTCTTTACATAATTACTAAGACGGTACTTACAGTTCATCAATTGGGGAAAATATGTATTTTGCTATCATGTTTTCGTCGTCAGTCAGCCTTTGTCCAAGTTTAACTTTCCGTTTAACGTAAGGTGATTTATATGCAGAAGTCACCTTTGTTGTTCTCTTTTCTCTTCCTTGTTGTTGAGGTGTACAATCTGTTTCAACTTCTTTTTCATTTTTTAATCTAAAAGCTGGTAACGCGTCGACAATTGATGATGTGTCAACTTCGACCACTTTAACTGACTCATCTTCAACATTTGTTCCATCAAAATTACCTTCAATATTTTCCAAGTATCATTCTATAGTAATTAGGTAAATATAATATAGTTAACAGTCTATTTGGAGAAAGTACATACATGCTTTTCCTTCAACATCTTTTTTTTTTTATCAAGCTTAACATTGTCCTTCGTATTCAGTTTAACATCATCTATACCGTTTGTGAACATTAACAATGTTAAATATAGCTAGAGTTATTATGTAATAACCTTTTTTATAACTAAATTAAGATAACTACTAGTGTAGTTATAACATACCTTGTTTTTTGGAAATAGTGTAATTATATTCGTACATGCAAATCATCTCTTGGGAAGGACCCAAACGGCAATTAGTTGATGCTTTCATAGTATTCAACAACAATTCTCTACTAGCATAATCTCCTTCTTTTTTGATGTTAATTTAAAAGCATTTGTGATAACTAGCATATATTTTCCCTTGAACATCAAAAAATATAGACAGGGTATACATCTTAGCAGCATGTTTTTCAAGATTTGATTCAGTTCACAAATCTGGTACTGTATTCCGCGTATCATGATCATTTTTTCGATGTGTATATCTTTGAGCTTCAATTGCCGTATCAAAATGACTAAAGAATTGATTTTCACTCTCAGACCTCGTTGTTGTACGCAAGAGGCCTGACATATGTTCACCACAATAATACACCGGAATCCACATTGATCGTAAGTCAAATATAGTTGCTATCCAAACGTTTTGTAAAAGACCAAGTTCATTCATTATTTCTTGCCATTCCATCTCAAACGTCTCAGGCTCAATCGAATCAGTCCAAACAATATTACAAACACGACGTTTAAGGTTATTGTCATTGCATAATGCACTCCCAACCTGTAAAAAAAAAATTATTCTACTATTGTAATAAATCACATAATTTAAATATATAATACAATTACTCTAGTTGGCAACACAATTACTCTACAGCAAAATAAAAATTACAATTTGAATCAAAATACAATTACTCTAGATAGCAATATAATTACTCTACAGCTAAAAAAAACATTACAATTGCTATCAGAATGTAAGATAATTACACTAGAAATAAAATTATCCAACAATAATAATTCTATTAACAAAATAATTTACTTTAGATAATTTGATAGACGAACCTTATCAGCAACTTTCTTCATGATATGCCACATATATAATCTATGTCGACTTTCTGTAAAAACTTTTTCAACTGCTTGTTTGATAGAAGGATCTTGATCGGTAACTACAACCTTTGGCTGACTCCCAAATGGTCTTAGAAAACACAACAATAACCATACATAAGATTCAACATTTTCTTTTGCAATAAGATCAGCTCCAAAATTGACATTATGAAAATGATTATCGATGCCAGTGAAAGGAACAAAAACCATTTTGTATCTGGGCAACAAAGAAAAATTTAATAAAATTATATAATTATAATTACTCAAAAAAACATAAGAATTAGAAACTTACTTATTAGTTTTGATGGTTGCATCAAAGGATATTACATCTTCAAAAGTCAAGTAATTCATTTTAGAAACTTCATCAGCCCAAAATAAACTAGTTAGACAACCCTTATCATCCGTTGTAAACTCAAATGAAAAATCGAGAAGATAATCTTTCTTATCAGTTAATCTTTGAACAATCATTTCAGTATCATATTCTCCAATAAAACATTTTAAATCTCTTTTAAAACTTTTGCAATCTACAGCAGTTGCACCAACCTCTTCAAAACCACCATATTTTGTCCTCATAATATGAAATGATTTAACAGGGCCTAAATTTAACGTTGACAAAGAACATATCCTCTTTTGCTTCGAAACTGATAAATTTCTTGAGGAATGAACAAACTGCATATCTTCTTGGTAAATCAAGGTATGATTATGTTCTTCAACACACTTGTATACCTTATATGATTCACCATCCTCTAAAGATAATGCGATATGTGCTTGGCAACCCGTATGGATAGAAGGCCTATTCTTACCCTTTTTCAGTTTTTTGTTATCATTAACAACTAGTAGACTATCAAACTTAGTTCATGGCTTATATCCTTCCTTTGAACATATAAAATACTTATATTTAATTCTACCATTCTTTTCGACTTGAGTACCTTTTCTTACACATAAACCTCCCTTTTTAGCATATGTTTGGTAAAAATTCAATGAAGCATCCAAAGATGGGAAAAACCATGCCTTCAACTGGTATTAATGAAGAAGAAACACCAGGTTTGAAAGTTCTTTCACAAGAAACAAGGGACAACCGTTGAAATCCCATAGTTAAATCTTCTACCCCATCATCTACATTAAATAGAAAATATAATTATTCTAATAATTCATTCAAACATATGCATAAATAAAAAAAATTACTCTAAATAAAACAATAATATAGTCATGACAATCATTTTGAGTAATTACTCTAGACACAAAGAACGGTTTATTGTCTAATCTTATTTAGTAATCATTTTGAGTAATCATCATAGACTATAAATGACATCTCAAAAGTATTAATTTCTAGCCATAAAGAGAAGAAAATAGTGGATAATCTTCTTCAATAATTACTCTAGCCATAAAAGAGATATTTAATGCCTTCATACAATATAAATGACATCTCAAAAGTTATTCACCCTCACTAAACGACGTTACTTCAAAACATTAATCTTATTCCCCTGTGTATAAACCTGATGAAACCAGAGTAAATTACACCACCATTGATATCCCTCCTTTAAAATCAAACTGGGATATTGCGCTAAGTATTAATGAAATACATCGAATGATATTTGGAATAAAACTGAATCTACAAAAATCTGAATGCAAAAAAAAAAAAAAAAAAATACAAAAAAGAAAATTAAAATCAAAACATTTAAATAACTACATACCTTGCATCACATTCGTCATACTTTCAGCCATTGATATAAGAATAGAATGCAAAGGAAATAAAAATACGATCAGTGGGTTTTTGAGCGAAAGGTGTATAGACTACGATCCATCAATAAAAAAAATTAACTTGTCTGGTTAATGGAGGCAGCAGCAAGAGGAATAGAATATAAATGGTTTAGGGATTGGCAACAATGAAATAGGATTTTAGATAATTACGAAATTGCCACTGCCCTTATTTTATGAATCATGTGATTAGTACAGTTCGTACCAAAAAGTTTAATCGATAGGGCCTCATTGGTAAGTGCTACAAGATCTCGTGCATTGGAACCCATGGTTATGGACCCGAATCCATTAGTATGGAACATTTTCTTTTCCAAGTGAAATCCCCCAGTATATGAAAGAGTGAAAAAGTGCTTTCGTTATTGTGGAATAAGAAGACTTTGTATCTAAATTCACGTATTTAATTTATTCGGAGCTATTAGAGCGGGATCCACTTTTTGGGGAATATTAGTCGAAGCAATAACAAGAATATTTTTAGTTTCGTAATCCCTGGAGAGAAGGTTCACTAATAGACCTAGGGAGAAGTAATTTGACTTATTTACATCCAGATCATGAATGTTTGGAATTCGAATTATGCAAGGAGACATTGCTTTTGCTAATTCGAATTGAAGGGTGATATAAAGTCGGTCTTCATCTTCAGGCATCATATTCATCATTAGCGTATTCATGCTAGTTAGCAGTTCCAGCTCCATATCAAGGATATCGTCACTAGCATCAATATCGTCAATATCGATATCATCAAAACCTTGTTGAGACTCTTTATCCATGAACTTGTTCAGAAATACCGTAATGAAAGGAAGATAGGAGTTTTTCGCTAGGTATTTGACAAAATAAGATCGTCCAGTTCCTATAGAACCTATCACTAAAATACCCCTAGAGAGAGATAAGGCCAAACGAAGCGAAAAGGGTTTTCCATGAGATGGGAAATGGAAACGATTAGCCCCACACGAAGTTTGTGAATAAGTGATTGTTTGATAATGAGCAAGGAATATCCGTCTTTCTACTAAAGAGGATGTATTGAACTCATAATTCATTAGATACTTTTTATGAATGTCAACTAAGTCTCGTAAGTAAATTGCTCCCGGTTGCTCAATCATTTGATAACCAGAGTCATTCTTTGATAAATGATCACTATGAGTCAGACTCAATAAAATTTGATCAACCCTTTTTTCTTTCGTTAAGGCGGAGAACTGAACCAAGAATTCTCATTTTTCATCATCAATCGAATCACTGTTTGCAACCCAGGATTCTATTTTATCATCAATCCAATCCCCGTTCATGTTTTTTCTTTTTCTTATCAATGAATAGATCTCTTTACTTGTATGACTTAGATGTCTCGTATTTCTCAAAAAAGTGATTCCATTGATGGGATTTGGTATGATACTTATGAGATCGATGATATCGATGAGATTGATATTCAAATATTTATTCTTAGAGCGTATTGATTTGACCCCATAAGCGGGACCACCACCTAATAGCATGTTGCCACATAGAGAATCTCCTAATTATTTCAGAGCAACTAGAAAGAGATTCTTTAAATTCGGTTCAGATGTAGGATACCTATCTCGATTTTTTCGGAACTCAATCATAGATGATGGAATCATCAAAGATTTTACCTTTTCAAACTCTTCCTGTAACTCACTAGAGGCCCCGAAAACAAAGAGAAGATGTGTACAAACGAGATATGCAGCAACAAGAAGAAGGAAAAGGATTGCATAAAGGAACTCCCAAACATTTATCAGATGTGTTGATATCAATGGTGACTCATTATTTCGATGAATCATTTCTTCAGATAGAAGAAGATTATGGAAACACTTACTCGAAATCTCACTTATCAGATTCCATTGTGGAAGACATAATTTTTTCTGAAGAATTCGCATGCTATATCTGATCCATGCATAATATCATGAAAAATGGATACAAATCTTTGGCTGCTACTTAGTATCGGCAATAGGTCTGAAAAAGTATCTAAAAAGAAAAACTTTAGATATCTGTACCTTGTCGAAGTAAGGAACCATGGCATATATGTTTGGAATAGATTCCATTTTGAAAGAGTTTAATAAGCACTATCTCGTTGAAAAGTTCTATACATCTGCCCTTTCTTAACGCATTTCTTTAGACAAAGACTCTGTTTTTCCTCTTTTTGGATGCTAAATATTTCTCAGAACATGGAGTGCGAATCAAACCCATTTGAATTGAAATTGAGATACTGATACAAGTTCTTCCCTTCTGAATCAGATAGATTCATATCTAAAAGAGGTTGACAATAAGTTCTTTCAAAATTGACTATTTGTCCCTCTATTAGAGGTGTTCCAGAAATGTCTTCGATTGAGTAAATAGCTCTACGAACGAATGGATTGGTTCGACTTGGAAAATGGAAAGATTTATACAAGTTATACGTTTCGTCACCACTTTGTGGAAAAGCCTTAGGTATGAATATGTTAGATACCTGTGACTCGATTACTGAAATAGTATCTCTCCCCCAAAAAGCATGTTTTTTTACCGACGCACAAAGAAAATATTTTGTTGCGAATGAACAAGATATTGAGGAATTGCTTATATGTAAAATCATAATTATTGATACGGGCCTTTTCCACATAAAAGGGGAATCTTTTGTTACAATAGAAGCAAAAGTGATGTGTATTATTCAAGAATCGAAGTTGATTTCCTTTATAAAAATAAGATCTCAATCGAAGTTGATTTCCTTTATAAATAGAAGCAAAAGTGATGTGTATTATTCAAGAATCGTGGAATATTATTGAGAAATAGGAATCTGGGTTATCAAAGGATTTCCTGGGATTATTTCTAGTATAGAATGAGTCAATCATCCACTTTGGTATCTTATTGAACAAAAATGGTGATATTGTTCCTCCATTGATCAAGAATTTCGATTTTTGGCAAGTCTCATGATCATCCAATAAGAAGGGTTTTAATTTTTTCAAATGAACGATTTGAAGACCTATTGATTCTAAAAACTGTGGATCATTCGGACCTTTCAATTCATAGATGTAGATCTCGGACCTATGAATGGGGATATTACCGAAATGGACAAACAAAAAAGGAAGTGAGTTAGACAAAAAAAGAAGCAACTTGCACAAAAAGAAACGAAGTGGCTTAGACAAATCATTTTTGTCGATAACCTCAGACCAATCAATCGAATATGGATTAATCCGTAATCGATCACACACTACTTGAAAACGGCTCTTCTGCTCAGAAATGAAATTGTCATAACCCTGCCCAAGGGGTCCTGGACGAAATCACAGATTGGTACAACATTCACGCAAATGCAAGAAACAGCGGAAGCGGTAGGAAAATAACTATCTTAATTAATATAATCTATTTTCATAATACAATTTCATTAACTAAAACTAGTCCCTCATCGTACTTGCGCAGTAATATCTATGGTTAATCGATAGTCTTCTGGTTCGTCCACTGGTTGTGACTCCAAGTTTCAATCACTCGCTCTTCATATCTCCAGAGCCGGTACCTGAACACATGCTTAAAATAGGTTTTGTCAACAATAATGTTGGTGAGTTCATGTGTTTGGTTACATAGGCGCCCAAAAACAGTTTATCAAACAGTTTCAGTTACTCAAACAAGTTTAACAGTTTTCAAACACGTTTGCCTGGTTATGGTGTTACAGTCCTACAAGCTGGCCACTCAACCTTTGGCACCTAGCCCATGCCTAACCATGCCTAGATGTAACAAGATAAACTATACCCGTTAGTGTTATGGTTCTCAACCTATGTCCTGCCTTATAGGTTACCCAATGGCAAAATATATGCCGCAACGACCCGTTGGTCTCAGTGGGGTTTCCGGGTCTAGGCCGAACCACTGTGCGTGGGGGATTCTCCAAGTAGTACTA
Source organism: Ambrosia x helenae (assembly GCA_030844895.1). Classification (NCBI taxonomy): domain Eukaryota; kingdom Viridiplantae; phylum Streptophyta; class Magnoliopsida; order Asterales; family Asteraceae; genus Ambrosia; species Ambrosia x helenae. The sequence continues at coordinate 13,003,404 of CM061230.1, read as the reverse complement.
CCCATATATTAAGTCGGCTCTATCCTAGAGTTAATGAGTGCCTGGTTCGGTCTCGCAGGTAATCACGCTCTGTAAAACTAACACCCATAACGTATAAACAACCGGAAGCATGCGTCACATCAAAACAGTTATAAAAGTAAAAAGAGGGGAGTTCACGAAACTCACCTGGTAGCATAGCTCAAAAAATATAAAACCGGATGCTTAGTACCGGATACTGACACTCTCCTGGTTGGGCCCTATGTCGACACACATTATCATTATTATTATTAGTCTTTGTTTTCATTCGTAATGGTTACGCGTGGGGACGAGCTCGAGCGTATGGTTTCTATTATAGCATTTGGTTCTAGTCTTCCCAGGTTTAATATAGATTCACTCGTGTCAATGGTTCTATGTTTCATTCCAAATCATGGTTGTCGAGTCCAAGTATCATCACTAGGATCTGCTTAAATATGTATCATAACTTAATATCGCTTATATTATCTATGTTTCCTTTCCTTTTATTCGTCTAATGTCTATGTCCGAATCTTAGCCGTCAAGTCCATATTCCAAGGTTTAGGAAGCATCCGAGTTTATATAATAGCATTCTATTGTTATTATGTCTATTTCCAATATTAAGTCCATATGTCACTCCATCTCCATTTTATGTAGCGAAACTGATTGCAAAAGAAGGGAAATCGGCCACATTAAAATTACCTTATGGGGAGGTCCGTTTGATATCCAATCCAATGAGGTAAATGAGGTAAAGACATACCTTAATTGTAGGTATATTTCTGCCTGTGAGGCTGCTTGGAGAATATTTAAATATGACATACATTATAGATTTCCAGCTGTTGAAGTGTTGCCTTTCCATTGTGAAGATGGTCAGAGTATTGTTTATGATGATGATTCTAATTTATGTGATATTGTCAATAATCCAACGTTGAAAATGTCAATGTTCACAGAGTGGATGGAAACTAATAAAACTGATGACTTTGCCAGGAAATTGAAATATATAGATTTTCCGAAATACTCTATTTGGTCACGTAAAGAACGAAAGTGGACCCCACGAATAAAGTCTTTGCAGTCTATTGGCAGGATACATTATGTGCCTCCATCTCTTGGTGATTGTTACTACATAAGGATTTTATTAAACCATGTTATGGGAGCTACCTGTTACAATGATATAAAAACAGTTGATGGTGAAGTGTTTGAAACATTCAAAGATGCCTGTTTTGCACGAGGTTTGTTAGATTATGATAAAGAATATGTTGTTGTCATTAAAGAAGCAAATGATAGGTCAACTGGAGAGTTTTTGCGATCCTTTTTTGTAATGTTGCTACTGTCAAATTCAATCTCTCGTCCTGGTGACTTTTGGTGTCAAACTAAAGCTGTATTATGTGAAGATATTGTAAAGAAGGAAAGGGAGATAACTCATCTAAAAGGTAATTTCATTAGTGTCTCAAAGTAATTAGTTTAAAATAAAAAATATTAAATAAGTTTTAAATTTAATGTTACTAATACTTTTTAATATTTTTTTCAGTGTTGAATCTTAGCCAAGAAGAAGTTGAAAACATTTGTCTGTCAAAGATCGAAACATTGTTTCTTAACAATGGGAGTACACTAAAAAACTTTCCAGACATGCCAAATGCTCCTGAAAATTATGTTTCAGCAGTAAATAATCGATTGATATTGAAAGAACTTTCTTATGATAGATCATCTCTACGGATTGAACATGCTGGGTATTTAAAGTGTTCAACTGCTGAACAGCACAGAGTTTACGAAACTGTTATGGATGCGGTTGCAAAAGGTGAAGGAGGTGTGTTTTTTGTATATGGATATGGTGGCACTGGGAAAACTTATCTTTGGAAGACTTTTTCAGCCACTTTAAGGTCAAAAGGTGAAGTAGTTTTGAACATTGCTTCCAGTGGAATTGCATCACTGTTACTAGATGGTGGTAGGACTGCTCATTCTAGGTTTGTAATTCCAATAAACATTAATGAAGATTTTTATATGTTTAATAGAACCTAACAGTGAATTAGGTGAGTTAATTAGAATGACAAAATTGATTATTTGGGATGAAGCACCTATGATGCATAAACATTGTTTTGAAGCTCTGGATAGAACAATGAGTGATGTATTACGTTCCAGTCAATCAACTTTGCAGAGCAAGCGTTTTGGAGGAAAAGTTGTTCTTTTTGGTGGTGATGTTAGACAGATTCTTCCGGTAATTATTAAAGATACCAGGAGTATGATAGTTAATGCTTTTCTAAATTCTTCTTATATATAGAAACATTGTAAAGTACTAAAACTAATTGAAAATATGAGGTTAAGGGTTGGATGCAAAGAAAAGGATTTTGAAGAGACTAAGGTGCTGTTTGTTTTTTCAGAGGTAAAAGGTCTACAGTCTGCGAACCACATCTTTCCATCATTGACCGATGCAGCTATTTATATTATTATTATTATTATTATTATTATTATTAACCTACCTACTTCAATCAACCAAAACCCCAAATAACCACCCACACCTTTCCATCATTGACCGATGCTACTCGTGGTTTTCTTCTCTTCCTCCATACCCCATACAAATAACTATGATCTTTTTCCACAAATTCTTTTCACCTTTATTATTATTATTATTATTATTAACTTGCCTACTTCAATCAACCCAACCTTATTCAGAACCTGGGGTTTCTCTTTCATGTATTAAATAAATGGATTTCACATACTCTCTCACGTTATAGAATTAGTAGCATCACGATTCCATATCTATTAAAAAATGCGACTCTCTCACGTTATAGGGCAGGAGGGAGGAGCGGTAGAGAAGAGGGGGAGGGGAGGAGGGAGGAGCGGCGGGAGTGGGAGGGGAGGAAGGAGGAGCGCCGGTGAAGGAGAGTAAAGGGGGAGGAGCAGTGGTAAGTGGATGAGAGGGGAAGAGGGAGAGGGTTTGAGAAAGAAGAAGAAGAATGTTTATCTGGATGGTAGAAGAGGTTAGAAGAGATAAGAAGATGCTGGTCCATGTCTGCACCAAGAAGAGGGCGCGCAGACCTTTTTTTAGTGAAAGGTCTTCCAAAAAACAAACACTCTGCAAACCAAAACGTCTGCGCGTGGTCTGTGCGGCGTAGACATAAGAGGCCAGGAAGAGCTTCTGGCAAAAAACAAACACAACCTAAGGAATTTGCAAAGTGGATTTTAAAGCTTGGGGATGGCATCCTTGGTGATCAAAATGATGGTGAGACAAATATTTATATACCGGATGATTTACTAATTCATGATCAAGTGAATCCTATTTCTTCTTTGATTTCATTCACGTATCCGGATATGAATAAGTCATTATGAAATTCAAATTATTTCCAACAAAGAGCCATTCTTTCTCCGACCAATGATGTTGTGGATTCAATAAATGATGAGTTGCTAAAAGCTCTGCCTGGTGAAGAAAAAGTTTATCTTAGTTCAGATAGTTTACTTGAATGTAAAAAACAATCAAATATTAATGCAACATTATTTTCTCCTGATGTGCTAAACAGTTTTCATTTATCTGGTTTACCGAACCATAAGTTAGTATTGAAAGTGGGAGCTCCAGTGATGTTACTTAGAACTATTGACCAGGCAAATGGATTGTGTAATGGAACACGCTTACAGGTTACGAAACTTGGAAAAGTTGTTATTGAGGAAAAAATTATCATAGGAAGTAATATTGGTTATACTACGTTGATTTCCAGATTGAAGATGATACCTGGGGACAAGAGAATACATGTAAAAAATTTCTCGTAGACAGTTTCCAATTTGTCCGTGTTTTGCAATGACAATAAACAAAAATCAAGGACAGTCGCTTGAACGTGTTGGTTTGTATCTTCCACATCCTGTTTTCAGCCATGGGCAGCTCTATGTTGCCGTTTCTAGGGTCAAAAGTAGGAAGGGTCTAAAGATTTTGATTTGTGATACATAAAAAAATGTTTCTACAGTTACCACTAATGCAGTTTTCAAAGAAGTTCTACAACTTCTTTAAATAACTAACTTTGTTATTTCTTTATTATTTTGTAGTTTTAATTGTTTATCTTCTTTAATGAATTTAAATTGCTTTTGTAACATTTGATGTGTAATGATTCTCTGTTTGTTTTCTATATTTCTTCTGTCTAACGAATATTGAAATTTATGTGTTCAACTGCTCTGTGTTGTTGGATTTAGTAAACTTATTTTTTCAAATGATAATTTAGTTTTTCATTTGTGGTGTTTCGTAAACAGATCCTTGTAAAGGCCGTTTATGTTCTCCATATGCAATGTCTGTTTCGTTGAAACTGTTGAAATAACATCTGTTTGTAGCAACAACTATTTGTACTAAAACATGTTTTTTATAAGATGTGTTTTTCACAGAAACTGTGAAATTCCAATATTAAATATAATTATAATAATCAGAATAATATTAAATTAATTTATTATATATATTATTTTATTATTTCCATTTGTAATTGTGTTTGATAACATCTGTTGATAAGTCCATAGATATTGTATAGTCGTCATCATAGACTTTTAGGGGTCTACTCTGTTTGTAATTATGAATTTTGAAAGACGGGTAGAATTTAAGTTTTATTTATTTATATTATTAGACAGGCAATATTAATTATTACGGTGACACTTGTTTAATAACATCTGTTATCAAAGATACTTTAATTTTATTTGCATTCCACATTGTTATTACTTTAATCTTGATATAATATTATTAAACAATAAATTTGAACTATAATCGATCACAGTTGTTTTATAACATCTGTTGATAAGTCAAAAGATACTATTTAGCTTTCAATTCAATTGAGGATCGAATACACAAGTTAATCATTACAATTGAAAATTGCTTTATTCATTTTTTTTGGAGAGTTACTTTATTCAATTTTATATTGCTTTAATATAGTTTTTATATATTATAATTATAGAAGTTATAGATATAGTTATCTATACAGTCTATAAAAAGGAGAGCAAATGGTCATTTCAATTTTAATTTTATATCTCTTCAAGCATTTGTAAAACATAACATCTTTCAATATTTACAACATAATCTAATTATTTCCTTCAAAATTTCTTATCATCATTCTTCTTCAAAATCTTTCCAATGAGAAAATTTATTAGGAATAAAGCTTTGACAATGAAGTTGGAATTAGTGTCCTGGGAAGATTCTTACAATCGAAGAAAAATATTATTTGTATCATTACCACAACTAGAGCCTGTCTTGAGAAAGATTGGTGTATAAAGAAATAATATGTCTCCGTCTCTTCTTAATGTTAGAGACATAATCTCTGTTTTTTGTCTTGTTTTCAGTTCTGTCTTAATTTAGTTTTCTTTTCTTTGCATTGTCTTTATTTTTTATGTATTTTGTTGTTTGATAGAAGAAATGTGTTTGTTGGTATTAGTTCACTTTTGTAGCGATGTTGTATATTTTTTTTATCAGAATACACTATCTTGCATGTTTTGTTAACAGTTTGTGTTATGATGTCTTGCCTGTAGTTTGTTTCTTATATATTTGTGTAACTTTTATATTTTCAGTGAAATTATTGTTATAAAATATATTTTCGTTTTTAAGTTATAACATAAAGAAAAGAATTCAAATCATTTACTGATTCAAATGAGTATAAAATAAATACTTTTTATTGCTTAATAAAAATAATAAATAATAATAATAATATGTAAACTTGTGGTAATATTTTGTAGTTGTCTAATAATAGTAAAATAAAGTATCTCTATCATCAACTACTGTCGTATTTTGCAATTTTCTATCTACTTCCTTTATCTGTACAGTTGTCATGGTAAAGTTATAACTTCTCGACCCTTTCATAATTATGAATTTGAAAAGACTAATATTATTTAAAGTTGAAACCCAACTGATAAAGTTGAAAACCAATTTTAGGAGTTGTTAGTTTATTCATCCTATAAAAAATGGAGGAATTCACAATATTCTATGTTTATATAATACAGAACTTAAATAATTATTATAATCTTTTCATGTCTAATTTAGATAACATAGAACTTAAACAATTATTATAATCTAAAAAACGTAAAACGTCATATGTTCATATCAAATTTAAGGGTTTTTATATACTTGCATTTTCAAATATGAATATGATTTTAATGTTAAGTTTTATTATATGTAAAACTTTTAAGCAATAATTTCCAATCCTTTGTCGGTTTTGCTTCATCATTTATTACAAATATTAAGATTTTATTTATGAAGTTGGAAAGGTTTCTGAAATTTAACTTTATAGTGATACTTGAATAACGAGTTAAATAATAATCGTGTAATAAAAGATGTTGTTACAGTCAGTTTTTTGGCGGTGTTTTTCCTTCCACAGATTACACAATCTGTTGGCAAAAATACTGGGAAACTTTGTTGTGACAACAGCTGTTTTTACTGTCAACAGATGTTAAAAAAAGGCCCAAAAATAATAATTACGATTTTGAAGTTACTTTACTAACATTATTATTTTATTATTATTGGTGTTTTGCAATTGTCTTTCATTATATAAAAAGTAATTAAAAAGTCACAAAAGTAATTTCAAAATTTAGATTTACTTGAAATCCAACTTTACGAAAAGTTAGTATATTCACACTATAAAGGGGAGGGATTCCCAATATTCATTTTCCATCTTTATATATTCGTTTAACTATTCTCACATACATCTCTCCATCCCATATGCATAATGATATTAATTTCAAATGTCATTCCACAAATTTTTGAAAGATTCTTACAATCAAAGGAAAATTGATTACCAACATTTCGTTGGTAAGAAAGTTGGAATTGATGTTTTTCGATGATTCATACAATCAAATGAAAACATCAATCCATTATTAAATATATATATAGGGGAGGGTTATAATAAAAACCCTCTAAAATGAGAAAACCATGTAAACTCATTTGTGGCCATTGATTAAAATTGATGGAGGGTCTAGATTTAATCTCTATATTAAAATGCAATAAAGTACATTAAAGGAGGAGAGAGGCATTAATAAGGGTATTGTAGTAATTGACCATCAAACTCTGTTGGTTACTGCATGGTTGCAGAAACCGTCACATCATCCCTCTCTCTATCAATAAGATCTCCCTCTCTCTTTTATTGCATTTACAAACCTCCAAATTTCAAAAATCCCCCCAACCCCTGTTCTCTCTAACAGTCCATCGAGAGTGGTTGTTCATCAACAAAGAAGATTATTTGAAGAAACCAAAAAAACAATTACTGATCAAACATCAACGAAAGGATGGCATCGTTCATGGGGAGCCTATCGTCGTTTGCTCGACGGTTAGGTTCGAAGAAAACTTCAAAAAGGTATGGGTTTAATGTTTTTGATTACCATTGTTATTCACTGTGAAAAAGTTTTGATGGTTCTCGAGTCTGGTGGAGTAAATTACTGGTATCGAAGTTTTTGAATTTGGAATAGTTGATATGCCCTGAAATGGGGGTTCTGGAAATTGTTTATTAGAATATGAATAATTATAGGGTGGGGTATCTTGTGAATGGGGGCCTTGTGAATATGACATACTCGTGTTGAAAAATGGACATATGGCCTGAATACCTTGATACTTTGTTTGAAACAGGAAGAAAAGGAAAGTGATCATTTTGTCTGATGATTCAAAATCAAAAAGACGTGGTAAACGAACTACAAAAAAAACCACTGACCCGAAAGAAGTAAAGCGTCAATTAGGTAAGTATTACATATGTTATGGATATTAATGATTGAGGATATTTTCATTTATATGCTGCTGTGCTTCTATTTGTGTTTGTGGTAATCCTGTATTAATGATGATATGTTGTTTAGAATGTAATTATGTTTTCTTAACTGTTCTGTTATTAGAGTATGATTCGGACACACCGCTTGTCAATTTAAAAAGACGGTGTAAAAAAGTCGTCAAACATTGTCCGAATGATGATCCAGGGCCGTCTAGGGAGAAAACTACAGATGACGAGGAGGGTGGAGAAACATCAGTTGAAGTGTCTGATGATAGTGATGCTGAGTTTTCCGGGACTGGAAAAAGTGAGGATGATGAATCAAGCGTGAAGCCACGTAAGGGTAAGGGTCAGTATTGAAAATATATTTTAAATCCATGTCAAGTATATTACTATGCCTTAATTTGCGAATTGTTGTGTTTTGTGTCAAGCAGAGAAGCCGTCGTTCTTTTCTAACCGTCGCCTTCGACAGGCAGCGAAAAATAAAGGTATGTGATAAGATATGTTTTCGATTCTGTGCCCGTTACGTATGTAAATCAGTTTTATGTGATGGCGTTCAGCCATATCTCCTGATTTCTTATGTTTTGTAGAAGCAAACAAGAATATAGCATCTGGAGAAGTTCAAAGAAAAACAAAGAAAGGTGGATCAGTTATTGATATTTACATTGCTATAGTGACTAAACAGTTAACACCTAAGATGGTTACATGTGTAACAGGTGAAGAAGTCATGCATGTCTATGATGTGTCCTCGAGCTCACCAGTTAGGATGACCAGATCAAAAGCACGAGCGTTGCAGATTTCACCTGAAAAACCAAGGGCCAAAAATGCCAAACCAAAGAAGGCAAACAAACGTAAGAGGGCAGAGAAGTCGTCGAACGATAGCATGAAGCCTCGTAAGCAGCGCAAAAGGTCGAAGTTGAACGAGTGGCTGGGAATACGTACTAGGTCATCACCAACACAGTTTACAAGGTGCATAAATGCCCTAAGCGACGAACAACGACTGGCGGTTAAGGAAATGGGTTTTGGTCGGCTGCTGGGTATAAAAATGGATGGGATACCAGCAAAGTTAGGGCATTATGTTGTGGATAACTTGGACCCAGATAGTTTGGAGTTGACCTTGCCGTCTGCAACTCTTAGCATTGACGCTGAAGTCGTACACAAGATACTCGGTATTCCAATTGGAGGAGTGTCTTTCAATGCGCTAGAGAGTAGGGACGAACATGATGAAGGGATAGCTAAATGGAAAAAGAGGTACCCGCCGAGCAGATTTATATCTCCAAAACAAATGGTTGATATGATTGAGAAAGAGTCCAATGGTGAGGATGACTTCAATTTCCGAATGGATTTTATAATGTGCTTCTATACTATCATGGTTGATTGCCACAAACAAGGCAGTTTGAAGGACAACATACTAGACTATCTGACGGATGATTTGGATTTTGCTGGACTTGATTGGTGTGAGTTAGTAGTGGAGGTGCTTAGGAGTTGTAAAGTTGGTTGGAGGCGAGACAGTTTGGATCCACCTTTTACAGGGCCGCTAACCTTTTTGACAGTAAGTTAATATTTTACGTATGTTACATATTCACTTAGGTACTACTGACCGTATTTGTTTTCTTGATACTAATCATGTATACAACATCTATTTTGCAGCTTTTGTACGTGGATAGTTTTAAATGCAAAGGTGTTGATGTTGATTCTTCGGTGGTTCCTATGAGTTTCTAGACATTCCAAAGGTTAAGAGACAGGGAAAGGATTGAGATAAAAGAAGGGGGTTTCGGAAGGGGTACTTTGAAGCCGTTAACTTCGTACGAGGGTGTGAAGCTTGGAATAGATGAGCCAAGCATCAAGGTTGGTAAAAAATTATGTACTACAACATAACGGTTCATGTATTCCCCATATTACATATTTTTGGCATGCTAACAATAAATTACCAAACAGGAAAGGGTAGCAAGTGTGGGGGATCTCGTCGATGTTTTGATTAGAACGAGAAAGAGGGTTGAATCGGCCATCTGCAAGTTAGATGAGGACTATCCAGGTAGAAAAGAAGTTGTTGCTGTCAAGGCTAGGTATGATGAGTTCATTAAAGACATGGGGAAGGCGAGTGAGGTCGGAGCTGTTGCGCGTGTAAATGCTGATGGAGAAATCTCCTCTGTTATAGCTGCCATAGGTAAATGTACCACCATTGCTAACTGCCAGTTTGATGTTTAAGCACAATACCAAATTTTGTTAAATATAAATCCATTGAACGTCTATATCGAAAAATTAGCAGATAAGGCTGAACAAAGCAACAAAGGAAAAGCAGTCGAGGATGATGTGTTGAGTTTGGGTGATTCGCCGCTAAACAAGTCCCCAATCACACGATCAAAAAAGAAAAGCGTTGGTGGCACGCTGGATGAGGCAGGGGCATTGGAAAGTCCGATTCTAAGCCAATACAGGAAGAATCTGCATGACAGTGCAAAGCAGAAAAATGATGGTTCCAAAACAGGTGCTACATGTGTTACACACATTAGGAACATTATGTTTAACTGTTTATGTATTTAACACTATGCACATTCCATTCATTAGGAAGCATTGTGTGTGACTGTTTATATATTTAACATACGTAACAGGAGATGAAGATCTTGCCAGGAATTTAACCAACAAATTTTCTGAGGTTAGTGAAGACGTGCAAAATGAACAGGATGTAGCAGGACAATCAGGGGGACTAGAAAAAGAAGGTAAGTAAAATATAGCTAGGGTAGGTTCGGTTACATACGCATAGGTCAGCGGGTGGGGAGAATTTGTTAAGATTGTAATGTTATGATATGTTACAGATGTCGATGCCAGCAGACAAATTGCTGAAAATGTGTTAGGTGATGTGTTTCCCACTTGCAATGAAGAGGAATTGGTGAGCACACAAACCTTGGGTGCAACACAAGAGGCCGAATTAGGTAAATAATGAATTCTTTTTTATACACGTGTAAAATCGTAATAAACAACAAACTGAAAATTAACTAGCTGTTAAATGTTAATTAACTTTAAGCACGGAATAATATTGTTGTTTCAGAACTGGATGCACCAAACAATGAAATTGAACAGGAGGTTCTGACCACACAAACACAGGCAGCAACACAAAGTGAACCAATAGGTATGCCGGTTGACTGTTATAAAATTGCTAATGTATACATCTGTTTTATGATTGTTATCTGGTGACGTATGTTACACAGTCTCCTCAGGCGGCACTCCATCACATGAAGCTACTGGTGAAGACAACAAAGATGACTCAAGTGTGAAGGTGGGAGACACAAAAACAGATGAACAACTGCAAGAGGAGAAAACAGGTATTGTTATAAAAACCATATATATCCACGACTAAAGGCAGGTAGAACGCATCGCCAAACATATTAATCATGTGTTTTAAAACGTTGTATTCCAGGCGATGAAAAAATTTCAACAAGCGAACCAGATGTGCACACAACGAGTAACAAAGAGTCAGGTATGATATTGTAATATTTATAAGTACATGGATAGCTGATTTGGATGTGTGATAAGTGGGCTTGTGCGAAAATGTCCTACAGAAGTACAGCCAGACACGGCAGAAACTAGTGATAGGGGCAAGCAAGTTGCTGAGCCGGGGGAAGATACACAAGCAGGTATGCAAATAAAACCAAATTGAAATAAGTCTGTAATCCACAAAAAAGTCCACATATTATTTGGGGTAACACATTTGCAGGAATCTCCTGGATTATTCCATCTATGTCGACACCGGATAGCAACGATGCGCCAAGTTTTAGCTTTGGCTTAACACAGGCAGAACCAACAGATCAGGGGGGGTCAGGTGTGAATTGACTTCTTAAAAATTAAAAAAATATAGAAATGTTATATAAATGCTCTGTGTTTTTAACAGTTTTTAATGCTTATCTTACAGGATCTGTCACAATGTCTCAGACAATGGAACCTGGTTTGAAGGACCAACCAGGTGAATCAGGTATCAACTCTATATCTTAACAATGTTGAACTGCTGGATCGGATAAGTCAGCTAATGAAAGTTGTGACGTACGTTACAGATGGTGGCGGTGTGGCTCCAAATGAAAAGACAGTTTGCCAGGACATTGTCGCATCAATGGTGTATCCGTTGGTGCAACCTGTGAGTTCATATGACGCACAGACTCAGATTTACAATGAGTATGGCCCTAGTGGAAATCTGCAAGAAGATGACGACAACATGACCTTGGCGATGCGTCAAGAAATGATCGCCAAGATGGATGCAACCAAGAGAAACCCACTACGTGAAAGGAATGTGACATACGTTCATAAGTCACCTTTTCACATAAGGGGGGTAAATTTGGGAGAGGGGGTGACGAAGGATGATGATGCTGTGTGGAACTTTGTTTACAAGGACGAGGATCCGTTGAATATGTTGTGTGGTTCTGAGGAAAGAAGGAGGGTAGCCATAAGTAATCGGTAAGTAACATGAACAATGCATGTGGTAATAAGTTCATGAACTGCTGTAACATGTGTAACTGGGAGCATTTTGTTTTCTGTTTTTTTCAGCATAGAGCATGGAGAACCGGTGGAAAATGTAGACATACCCGATGATGAAATAGATAACGCACTTGCCAAGTAAGACCATGACCAATGTTTAAACTTATAAGACTGCTTCAAAAAATTTATCTTGGTTAACATGCGTACAGTGAGGTGTTGTTCAAAAGTTTATGTGACGTGGAAGCCACACGTAGCATGATCAAAACTTTGAAGCCGGGGAAGCAGGTGATGGATGTGATCATTGACTGTTGGGTGGATGTTTTAAACTACGAGGAGAGGTTAAAATCGGACGGGGCCCCTCTTCGTTTGTTTGTAAGCACAACCGCAGTGGTAAGTTATTTAAAAAGACAACATCGGTTTACGTATGTTATGAAAACTGGTATTGATTTTTCTTTTCTAAAAAAAAAAATAGGTTCCATGGATGCTTAATGATACCAAGTGTGATCCGATCCATCGAGCTTCGCGGTTTTCAAACGCGATGTCTGCCGCAGTGCCGGCCTATGAGACCAACCGTGACTTCAAACGATATGATATCGTCTTTTTCCCAATCCTTGAAAGGGCCCACTACTACTTATTGGTCTTTGAGCTAAAGAATATCGCCATAATGCTGATTGATAATGACAAAAAACGAGGGAGGCGAACATGCAAGGATCATGCTGACTTCCACAAAAAGGATACTGTGCACAAATATGTAAGTTGTTTTAATCACTTCTGAAAAACGTAAAACATTGGTCATTTAAAATCAAATGTTTATTTCGTGATGATTTGTTTTTGGGTTTCATGATCCATGATAATTGCAGAAGCACATGTTTGTGGAGTTCCTTAAAAGCATCAACCATCCGAAGGCGGGAAAGATCGGAGGGGCGGAGATACATAGGTTGGATGTAGAGTGGGGAACGGCTGGTAATGCCACAGATTGTGGGGTCTTCCTAATGAGACACATGGAGAGATTCATGGGGCTTCATGTACCGTTTGAATGCAATTTCAGTAAGCATTGGCGCACTAAAGAAGGCGAGATCAACAAGCTACGTTCGAAGTACACAGCGCATATTTTGCGTTCACCGGTTAACACAAAGAAGGGTGAGGTGGAAGCTAGGGCACATTTGAAGTAAGGAGGAACGTTCGTGAAGGGGGGTTGTTTAACTGTGTATGACAATTATGTAGTGTTTAAAACTGTTTTTTGGGTGATAATACACCTAACATACTGCTGGGTTCTGTAAGATAACTTAACTAGTATGGTCACTTGTTGAACAACTAACTGTCTTTGATTATAATAGTATTCTGTTACGTATGTAAAAGTGTTGTCAGCAAGTCTGTTACATACATAACAGCTGCGTACGTGGTTAGGTGGTACGGTAATCTGAGTGTTATGGATATTGAGTTATAGGTTAATTGATTAAGAGAGGGTTAATATGTTATTTGACTACTTAACAAATCTGTTACATACATAACAGGTGCCTACATGGTTAGGGTGTTCCTTGACATACCATACTAGTCTTAGAAAGGTAAGATGTTTTTTTATGAAAGAAATGGTAACTGATATGGAATGCAACAAGTATTAAAAGTGCATAATTATAAGGGCTCTGTAATCCAAAGTCATGCACATACTGTACACTGACAGAAAAATAGATTTACACAAAGAACTTCTTACACATTTAGCAATATTTTTAAGAGTTATAGGAAACATCAGGGAATTTTGACATACAAAAGCTATATAACCAGAAGTACCAACCGATCAAATACCAAATATGGTGTTCGGTGAAATCAACTTGTTACACATGTAACATGAGGGTTTCTTATGTCTAGGATTAATATTCACCAGCAAGTACCTTGGCTACACAACAAGGACTGTTCAATACCCCTGATTTGTGGGGCACAACTGACCTGTTACACATGTAGCATAAGGTTTTGAACAGAAAACCCTAAAAGACAAACAAGTTGCAAAATGGGTACAGGACAAGTGTTAAAGTATAGGGGGCTCAAATGTGTTATTTTACTACTTAATAAATCTGTTACGTACATAACAGATAGCTACCTGGTTAGAGTGTGACATACCATGTTAGTCTTAAAAAGGAAAGCTGAATTTTTGGTGTGTTACATACATAGAGTATGGGGGCTCAAATGTGTTATTTTACTATTTAATAAATGGCAAACTGATTGAAAATTAACCTGTTACACATGTAACATGAGGGTTTTTTATGTCTCGAAATAATATTCACCCCCAATCACATTGGAAACACCACAAAGGGATGTTCAATATCCCTGATTGGTGTGGCACAACTATGTTGTTACACATGTAGCACAATGTTTTTAACAAATAACCCTAAAAGACAAACAGGTTTAAAAATGGGTACATGACAATTGTTAAAGCATAGGGGTTAATATGTTATTTTACTACTTAACAAATCTGTTACATACATAACAGATAGCTACATAATCAGACTGTGACATACCACACTAGTCTTAAGCAAACACATGATAATAAAAAACTACATAGACAGTCCTTAATAAGGTTAAGACTTAGACAATAACACATAACAAAGGTACGACTACCCAGCAAAAAAAGGTTAATCAACAAAAGCATAACCATCGTAAGTTGCAGCCATTATGGCGAGAATTTTCCATACTGCGCTTCCAAGCTCAGCTCCGACATTTCACTGTCCTCGTCTTCCCAAGGGTTGTAACTTGCCCACCTGGCGAGGGTATTTGGGGAATTTGGACACAATGGACAACCGCAATACTCGTGATCATACTCAACACCTGGACATGCAACAGCCGATATTGATACAGGCTCTTTGGTTACCGAGTACGCAGTGCCAACTGACACCCCTCCGTCAACTTCCATCTGTGCATCGCCCGACGACGCCGGTGTACTATTACCATCTTGCATCATTAGAGTTTCGACACCTTTTTTCGGTACTTTGCTCTCGTTGGGATCATTAACATCATTCCAAGCATGAATGGCTTGGTGTTCAGTACGCTCCAGTAACGCCCAAAAATCAGTTACTTTTGAAGTGACCTCCTCTTCGCTTTTTGTCTTCTGGCGCTTGGCTGCATGAGGTTTTGAAGGGCTTTCCATTTGCAGAAAGTGTTTCTTTTGGTAAGTTAGGAAGACTATTATTATGGGATGGAACAATGATTTCTATTTTACCAAAATGAGGTATATAAACTATGTTCAAGGATGGGTGGTTGGGTGGTTGGTGATAATTTAATTTGGGTTTAATGCTATAGTGGTAGATTTTGCTTTATGTCAAATCAACATGTCATAAATATTTTTGGGTGCTAGGGAGTGCATCATGATTTTATATTTTATTCTCTTCATTTATTACTTTGTGAAGTACATATTTTATTAGATTTTGGTAGTTCCCTAGGTCTTCCGTACCAAAACTACAACACATACCCATGCTTTCTTTCTGTCCATGGGCCCTATGGTAATAAATGATATGTAATATAGGGGATCTAATATAATAATCACATTGGCCCAGCTACCTTTTTGTTGCGTATGTTACCAATGCGGCCCCTGTTACCAACTACTTATAAGACAGAACATAGATCCTAAAACACACCACATTATATATTACAAAACACAAAAAAGCATGTCTAGTGGGTGAAGATTATACATAAAAAGTAATTCTACCAAATAAAAATAGAAGTAGCTGGGGAACAACAAACACACCAAAATGTGACAACCATGTTACACACGTAACAACAAAAAGGGACTGCATGTGCTTCTAACTGTTACCAGTGTCCAACATGGTTCAAAAAGCAGGGATAGTAGTGCTGCCCCATTAATTACCATAAACCTAACTAGGCTTTCCGGGCTTGTGCCGCCTCCTCCTTGGCCCTTTTCATCGCAGCAACCTTCTCACAATTCCTTGCATCATGATCCGTGACATATTGGTGGCAGTTGTTGCATAGGCGTGGGGCCTTAGGCATTTTCGGACGCTTTGGGTTGCCCTTCTCACCAGCTCCAGATATTCTTCGAGTTTTCCCACAACCCTTGTTGCGTGCCACATCAGGATTGGCAACCACAGTTTCAGTATCGGCCGATTGGCCAATAATTTCTTCCACGTCGGTTGGAGACGGTTGGTCCGGAATAACAGAAATTGGTTCCCTGGATAACAAGTGCAGCTTGATAGATTTGAGCTGTTCAACTAAGTCCGCCAGGGCAGTTTCATCAGTTCTGGCAACATCTACACATTCAGTTACAAGTTCAAGTACCTCATTCCTCAACAGCGAACCTGGATGAGTGTCAACACCGTAACGTCCAGAAATGGAGAACACTCTCTTGGGTAAAATATCACGTAACCACCTTTCGACCACATATTGCTGCGGGATGCGGTCAACTTTCTTAATAATGTAAACTGCAAAAACATGGCGGCAAAGGTAGCCGAGACGTGTAAAACATCGGCATGAGCATTCAGCCGTTGAATCAATGCTATCAAACCGCACCTGCATAATTGATGCTAGAAATGGTAAGACCTATGTTTGCAACAAGTATTAAAGGAACATAATTATAAACAGCTGTGTAGTCCAAAGTCATGCACATACGGTACTCTGACAAAAGTCATGAAAACAGTTCTAATAAACTTTAGGGAATTTTGACAGAGAAAAACTAAATAACCAGAAGTACAAAACAATTTAATTCCATATATGGTGTTTGGTACAATTAAATTGATACATATGTAACAAGAGGGTTTAATATGTCTAAGATTAATATTCAGCCTAAATCACGTTGGCTACACTGCAAGGCCTGTACTCTGACAAAAGTATATTGGCACAGCTAACTTGTTACACATGTAGCAAACTTTCTAACAGTTCTAATAAAATTTAGGGATTTTTGACAGAGAAAAACTAAATAACCAGAAGTACAAAACAATCAAATTCCAGATATGGTGTTTGGTGCAATTAAATTGTTACATATGTAACAAGAGGGTTTATTATGTCTAAGATTAATATTCAGCCTAAATCACATTGGCTACACTGCAAGGCCTGTTTCAATAACCATCACTGCTGTGGTACAAAGTAACTTGTTACACATGTAGCAAGGGGATTTTTTAACAGAAACCCCTAAAAGACAAAAAGGTTGAAAGTTCAACTTATTAAAAGACCAATAGCCTGAACTGGTGTGGTACAACTAACTTGTTACACAAGTAACATAAATTTTTAAAACATTTATAAGAATCAAATCAGTAGTTTCTAACAATAACATAAATGGCTACCTGGTAAACATTAGTAACATCACGACGCTTGTCAAGTTGGGTGACTGAAAAGACGGTAGGCATGTTGTCCTTTTCATCAACATTGGAGATGTAGCATGAAAACTTCCCCTTCATAATCTCCTTCTTAACTTCCTGGAACACAGTATTGGTGTACAAGGTAAACGCATGCTGCTCAATGGGAAAGTCCGTAGACCCATAAAAAACCGTTGATGATGTTTTGTACTCGGCAACACGCTGACGGTAACGTTGGCTATCAAGACGGGATTCAAAACATAACATGAACTGAACAAGTGTGTGGGCACTAGTGGAATTGACCTTGAATGAACTGTTTGAACTCTCACTTCTGGATGTTGTTTTCATCAAACATGACATTGGAATCTCCCTAAAGTACACCGGCACCCACAGTTCTTTGATTGCAAACATATCGCTCAACCACTGGTTTTCCTGAATCCCAAATGTCTCTAGCAGCGCATTCCATCGACTCTCAAATGTTGAAGGTTTTATGAAAATGTTCCACACCAATTTGTGAATGCAGGACCGGAATTCAGTGTTGGATAAAATATCAGCACCAACCTAGGTGCAGAAGCATAAAATCAATGTAAGACATCTTTAACATAAAACACTTAAGTAGTTGCATACATAACATTACCTTGATGGGTAGTTTTTTCATTATATGCCACATACATAGCCTGTGGCGAGCCTCACTGAACACTTTTGGTACAACCTGCATCATCGACGGGTCTTGGTCAGTCAACACTAGCCTGGGCTGTGAACCATGAGCTTTTAAAAAACATTCAAGCAACCAAACGTAGGAATCTATGGTCTCATTAATTATCAATCCTGCACCAAAAGTCACACACTGCTTGTGGTGGTCCACACCGGTGAAAGGGACAAAAACCATGTTGTACCTACACGTTAAATGAACAGCCACATGTTATTTACGTATGTTAAGCAGTAAAAAATGCAAACACATAAAACCTGTAACGCACGTTAAGGTAACTTACTTGTTTGTGTTGTATGTTGCATCGAACGACACAACATCACCGAAGGCCTTGTAGTTCAATTTTGAAATTTCATCCGCCCAAAAAACAGAATGCAGTTTACCATCGCGAACAACAAAGTCATAAAAAAATTCTGGCAAGTTTTCAAACCGATCACGCAGGCGGTCAAGGAATAAAGACGAGTCCCTCTCGCCAATAAAAATTCGAAGCTCCTTACTAAAGTTCTTGAAATCAGAAGCAGTTCCATGCACATTGTGGTGACCACCTTTAAGAGACACTAAGTAACGATGAGCTTTCGCAGGTCCAACTCGGTTAAGAGACATGTTATGAATGAATTGTTTAGTTGAGAAAGAAAGTTTACGAGAAATCTTACTAAGGTCAATGTTATCTTTATCACACAGCTGATGGTTGTGAACATCGTTAAAACGAATGACTTTAAACAACGAACCTCCACAAGTGATTGACACTAACACATGCGCTTGGCAATTGGAAAGGCTGAACGAAGTTTTACGGGGTTTAACAGAAGTTTCAACTAAGGTGTCAAAGGTTTTGTTAAACTGAGGTTTACCATATTTGCAACAACGCATGTACTTGTGTGTCGGTTCCCCATTCCAGACCTTGGTTTGTCCCTTCTTAACGGAAAAACCGGCCTGCCTAGCATATTCTTTGTACATGGACATTGCAGCCTCAAACGTCGGGAAAACCTGACCAATAGCAGGCAAATACCGGGGGCTAACATTGGGGATCCAGAATTGGGTGCCGTTCGGGGTTGCAATAACATAGTACGGCTCAATGTCTTGGTTTTCACCTGTTAAATTAAAAACAGGTTATATTTCTATATTTATAATCCCCTTATGTGTTACATACGTTATAAGTGTATTCTTTAACAGAAAGCATGTTGTACATAAAACATATAAGACACAAAAAAGGCTATAAAAAATATATATTCAAGAAAAAAAGTTGGTACACCAAAACAGTTTCTATGTAACACATGTAACAAATTTCTGCTTTGGCCAAAAAATAGCTTTCACCACACACTACTATGACAAACACAAAGATGCATGATAGTAAAGTCAATGTTGGGCAAAAGTTTCTTACCAGACTCAACACCTACATATATCTCTTCATTCCCTCCTATTTCATTTCCATCAACAGGACCCCCTCCATCAACATTCCTCAACAAAGATGAAGACCCAGCTGAGAAACCAAAATTAAGGCCTGAAAACAGCAAAAAAAATATAAAACATTACAACACAAACCTAAAACAAAATAACTAAAAACCTTAGATAGTAGTAAAACCATTAAAAAACATCCTAACACTATATAACCCTGTTAACAACAAAATTTGGAAACTTTAAAAAAACTAAAACTAAATCAGTATAACTATGAGAAACACTATAAACATGAACAAACAAAAAAATGCTACTTTCTAAACTATATAAAAACCTGCTCCAAACCCTATGATCATGAGCAGTGCTATAAACAAAGTAGGAAATATTATATGACCGGCGTTAAAAAAATCATATAAAAACCTTGAGATCCAGTATCACCACTATCATCCTCTGTTTCTGATACAAAATCAGACGATGCATGGTTATTCACGGAATCCAAGATCATTGAATGTGGCTTGATTTGAGGATTCGATTCCATCGCATGAAAGAGTTAATGAGGCAGGAAGAACTTTAAGTGAACTTATTGAGGTTTCAGGGAAGTTAATGAGAGGAAGAAGACCCTCGAGAAGAAGACATCTGTATTTGGTGTGGGTAATTGAGAGTGGAAAGGGTGGGAAGGTGTATGGGGAAAGTAAATAATTATGATCTAGACTTTAGTATGCACCAGGTGTCATAAACATTGAAAAAGCAACCAAAGCAAATGTCTAATATACCCTTTCCCTCCCAAATAAAACATAGTGAGGTGGATTAATTAGAACCACTAGTTAGGTTTCCATTGTTTTCTCATTTTAGGGGTGCGCATATAATGTATATATGTGTGGCCCTTGGGGGGCAAAAGTAAAGTTGCACTAGTTTTAACGTTATTTTACTAATTTCGTGAAAATAATGTTAAAAACGACAGACGGTTAATCATGTATCGTGTGGTGGCGTGGATAGCCAAAAGACAAAGGGGTACATGCACCGATCGGGTTTGTCCTGATTGCTAAGTGTTATGTGCCTTATGTCCAAGGCTTGATACCAAACCACATCGAGTCGGGGGTCTCACTGGAAGCAACCTCTCTATTCTTAGGGGTAGAGGTAAGGCTGTCTGCATCTTACCCTCCTCAGACCCTACCTTAGCTTTGCTATAGGTGGGATTAACTGAGTATGATGATGATGATGATGGTATATGCTGCACTGGTTCCCTATTTTCAATCTTTAGGGCTTTTAGATTTATTATCTCGGATCTTGTATTTTACATTGCCAAAGGTCTTGATGAATATCTTCATGAATTTCCTTGATCTACGCATAAGTGTGAGAGTCATCTTTCCCTTTGGGGGTTACTAACAAAGAGATGGTCTTTTTAATCGTTAGGGTTTTTAGAACTGGATGGCATTTAAATATATTCCAATGATGGTGGCAAGAAATATCATTCTCAATGGTTTGGTTGTTAGAAAGATTTTTTTTATGTTTCCTTGTATTTTTATGTAGTTTGTAAAGTCACATATTATAATTCTGTTGTTATTAAAGTAGTTTTTTAAAGATATTTGTATTTGTTCTTTTATAATTCTTCCATTTTGTATTTATTTTTCTTAAATTAAATATTTAACGCAAACTATTGAATTGTAATAATATGGTTGAATCGTATAACAGTTGTTTCACGGAAACTTTGTTAAAGAGAAGAAAAAAGATTTAATGAACTGTTAAAAAACACAGATTAATTATTGAAATGTATTTGATATTATTATTGCTCTAAATACAAATTTAAGTATAATAAAACTGATTAAATAGTCTACTGTTAAAATCAACAGATGATTGGTCTTTAGTAAACAAGCATTAAAAATGTAAATGTGTTATAGTTGTTAGTAGCAACTGTTTAAGTCAACAAATATTTGAACCAAACTGTTTAATTAACATCTGTTTTAATCAACCGTATTTTTAAAACAGGTGTTTTAATAAAAACAGCTTAATTCACGCACTGTCTTTGACAGACGTTACCAAATACAGTTTTTCTTTCAACTTTAGATTTACTTTTTAATTTGGTCATTCTCTTTTTTGTTTTAATATGTGTTATCTCAACAGAGCTTTAATTTGTCTGTACATTTAACCTATATCTACTATATAAACTACTTAATTAAAATTTCAAAAATCCTTTCTTTCTTTTTCAGAATCTCGCTTGAAAGATCATTTTTAACTGCATCAACGCTTCATGAATGTTGTTGTCGATTTGTAGTTGTTGAGTCAAGTAGTCTTCTATCTTGTCTCTCAAACTAGTTGCTGGTTCATGCAACATCATATCTAGCAGGCCAATGTTTGTCCATGATTGTTCCTTAACTGTTTCTTCCATCCTCTCTACTTCATTCCTAACATCTTCATCTTTTCTCTTTTCTCTTAGTGACCAAGCGTTGGATATTGACTTAACGTCTGATGTATCAGCAAAATGATAGTATGATAAGTTTGCCATTTTGGTAGATGAAGTTTAGAATATGTACTGTGTGGAATTTATAGATAAATTTTAAGTTGGATATGAACATATTTATAGTACTAAATTCGAAAGATAATTAATTTCACCCGATATTTGGTACAATTATTTAAATCTTTGATTTATACAACTGATACTTGATTATTTTGGCTATTCGTTTTCCAAATCATTCGTCCATTTATGTTTTACAAGTTTTATAGACTTTTTAGATACTATAAACGTTTGGAAATTAAATAATCATTATAACAAAACTTTTCGTTCAACACGTTAACCTAAGTATAATAACTATTCTACCCTATGACCTTTCATTTCCCGCGTTTAGTAAACAGGTGTTGTTCGTAGCAGACGATTGGGTTCTTAATGTTGTGTTTAGTAAACAGTGCTTAAGGTTGGATTCATTCTTCCCGTGTGTTTCACACGGGATTCCACCTAGTATATATATATATATATATATATATATATATATATATATTTGAGATAGTGTTGTCCTACATAGCATGCATACATGCATTCTCTCTTTTGAGAGTGCCATGTAGGATCCCATGTGGACCGATCAAAAAACAAAAGGGATTGAGTTATTTTAGGAAAAAAAGAATTTAAAAACAAATTTAAATTTTTCTCTCTTATGTTTCCTTCCATAATTTTTAAACGTTTAAATATTTTATATACGAGATTTTTTAAAGAAAAAAATTACACCAAATTAACAAGCGTTTTATTATCTTTCCAACGAGTACCATAGTATTGTATAAAAAACGGAGAAAAATCGACTATTTTTTTGTGGGGTTTCGTTAATACAGATTAAAAAACACAAAGTGTTTAGATTATTCATTAATCATGTTTTTCTTTTAAATCAGGTTATCATTGAAATTTTACTCTTCTAAAGATGGATAGGTATACTTAATCAAGAGAAGCTAGGAGAAAGAATCGCGCAACACTACAACACATGGTGTCACCTTATAACAAGGTTATTTTTTTATTTATTTAATTACAAGAATAATATTTATTACTATTAGTATTAGTATTATTAGAATGATTATATTTTTCAACCCCGAGACACTTACGAGATAAAAGCTAGTTCACATAATATACAGGATAGGATGTGAATGCTATAAGACCTTAACATATACCCTCCTCTATAACTTTTTAACCTCAATTCTATCACAAAATTCGATTTTATGGAATGTATTCTGAAATCTCAAGAAAAGTTCCGTAATTAAAAGTATAGTGGAAAGTGGGTGAAGAGATGGCATGGTGCTGTTGGATTTGTACTGATTTTCTAGAATTTTGTTATAGGCTAGCGCAGTGGTCACTTTTTTTGTTTTTAAGGAACCACTGATAATTGACGTGGATTCGGTTCGAAGCGGCGCCATGGCGTACTGATTTCCTAGAATTTGCCTCGAACTTCCGGTGGTAGTGGAATTTGTGATGAAATTTCTGAAATAACTTTTGTAATGGAAAAATCACCAAATTGCATACCATTTAACTATTATTTAAATAAAGAAAAATTTATTAAATGTGTGAGAATTAAAAAGTTATTAAAATGAGGGTTTAAAGTATAAAATATAAAATATTAAATATTAAATATTAAATGAGGGTTTGGCTGGGCGGGGGTAAGCATGTGTGCGTCGATCTTAGTGGCCTCGTTGGTGTGGCTAAGAGACAGTGGCTTCGTTCCCGGACACGCGGTTTTGAGGGTGGAAATTAGAAAGGTTGCTAAGCACGAGGTAGCATGTTTAGAGAATCAACACATGTTCATTTCGTTTGCCTTCGACACATTTCGATACCTAGTCCCCGAGGCGATTCACTTTTTGGAGCGGGTGCAGAAGGTGGTCCACAGTGACTCGCAGAGCCCGAAAAACCAAGGACTTGTATTTGGTAGAATAAGCTTTGCGATTCAAAAATGGATAGCGGCGCAGCTTGTTGCTCGCCAACCAATTATCCAAATATAACTTGGTTTTTATTGTGGAATGAAAATCATTTTAAGACAAAAAAAAAATCAATTAAAAAAATACTTTTTGTATACATTTATAATTATATTTTCTTCTCACAAAGTCACAACTACTTTTAAAAAGTAAATAGAAGAAAACAATGTTCTCTTTTATTTATTCACACTTTCACTGAAACTATACACTCAAAAAAATAAATAAATAAATAAAATATAGATGAGGTGTGAATGCTCTAAAACCTATAACTTTTTAACCAGCATGTTCTTGCGCAAATTACGCCGAAGCCAAAAACTTTATTTTAAATTTTAAAAGAAAGAATAATAATACTACGTAACGAGGAATTTTATTTTTGGTAAATGTATAGGTGACTTTCCCCATTACAAAAAGTTCTTTATGAAATTTCATCACAAATTCCACCACCACTTGAAGTTCTAGGCAAATTCCAGTAAAATCAGTACAAATCCAACAGCACCATCCTCATCTCTTCACCCACTTTCCACCAATTCATCAGAAATAATGGTTATTCTCACTGAAATTTTACCCTCATCATCATCATCTTCTTCTTCAACTCATGATCGTATTCATCGCTACGATGTATTTCTAAGTTTTAGAGGCGCCGACACTCGTAACGGATTCACCTATAACCTCTACAACGCCCTTCTGGACGCCGGTATCCTCACCTTTTTCGATGATGCAGAGATTGAAACCGGAGAACCACTCAAACCAGAACTCGAGAGTGCGATTCAGTCATCTAGGGCTTCTATTATCGTATTGTCCAACAACTATGCCACCTCCACATGGTGCCTAGATGAGCTGCTACTAATCCTTGAACGAAGGAGGAACTCTAACCATATCGTTATCCCCATCTTCTACCATGTGGAGCCCACCCATGTCAGGAAGCAACAAAACAGCTTTGGGGATGCAATGGCTCTGCACAAACAAAGGATGGAGACGGAAATAGATGCACATAAAATAAATCAATTGACTCAAAAGATGGAGTCATGGAAGATGGCACTCAAAGAAGTTGCTGATTTAAAAGGGATATCTATCAATGGCAGGTATATATAGTATATAATACCCATCTTCTTCTGTTAGGTTGCTTTTTTAAATTTTGTAAATAGTTGCCACCATAAAAACACACACACAAAACACACATTTTATGATATATTTGCTTCGGATAATTGATGTTCCATACATCTAACTAAAATCGGTTTGTAGGAAAGAGTTTGAGGTGATTGAAGAAGTTGTTATCGACATCCACCGTCGATTAGGTGTGCTCTTAAGTAATACCCTGCCACTTCTCATCGGGATGGAAAGTTACATTCAACTCATTAGTTCATGGTTGACAGATGGATCTCATCATAGTGTGGACATTCTAACAATTGTGGGCATAAGTGGGATTGGGAAGACATCATTGGCAAAATATGTTTACCAATTACATTCAAGTAAATTTCAAAAAAGTAGCTTTATTGAAGGTATCAATACAAGATGTGGCGAACGCTTTAATGGATTGCTTGATTTACAAAAGCAACTTCACGGAGACATTTCAAAAAAAACCAACTTACAGGTTAATGATTTCTCTGTGTACACGTCTATGATTGAGAATGTGTTAGCTCGTAAAAAGGTATTTATAGTACTTGATGATATTGGTAGTCTCAACCAGTTAGATGCTTTACTTGGAAATAAAGGTTTGCATCAAGGAAGCAAAGTCATAATTACATCTAAGGATGCATCCTTAACACAAAAGTGTTCATTATTCAAGTCACAACTTCATCCTAATCATAAAGAAGTATCACTTAATGGCTTATATGAGTCTACTTCATTAAAGCTTTTATGCATTCATGCATTCCATAGCCAAAATCCCAAAGAAGGTTATGAAGAGGTTTCAGAAAAGCTTGTGAATTATTGTGATGGACATCCATTGGCTATTGAAGTACTAGGCAGGTCTCTACAAAATGAAGATGTAGCCTACTGGGAAGGGCGCATAAAAGTGCTAAAGAAAGAACCTCATTCCCATATAAACACGACACTGAAGATGAGCTTTGATGCATTGCCATACGATAATGATAAGGAATTGTTTAAGCATATTGCTTGTTTTTTTGTGGGAATGGATAGAGATGTGACTGAAACGATATTGGATGCATGTGATATTGACACAAAAACAGGGATCAGGAATCTCATTGATAGAAGCCTTCTTCGTATCAAATCGAATAATGAATTGGCGATGCATCCTTTGATTCAAACGATGGGAAGAGATTTAGTACGCCAAGAATCGCCTTTGAAACCATGGAAGCGTAGTCGATTATGGTGTCCCGATGAGTCATTCAAAGTGTTGAAACAAAAGAAAGTAAGAGACCATGTATTTCTAGTAGTTATGCATGTTCTAAGTTTAGCCCCACTTGTGGTGTGCCCATATAATGAATACATGTGTGGGCCCTCCCGGGGGTTAAAATTGCACAAATTTTAACGTTATTTTACTAATTTCGTGAAAATGACGGTTAATCATGCATCATTTGGTGGTGTTGATAGCCCAAAGACAAGGGGGTACATGCACCAATCGGACTTGTTCAGATTGCTAAGTGTTATGTGCCTTGTGTCCAAGGCTTGATGCAAAACCAAAATCAAGCCGGGGGTCTCACCGGAAGCAACCTCTCTATTCCCACGGGTTAAGGGTAAGGCTGTCTACATCTTACCCTTACCCTCCTCAGACCCTACCTTAGCTTTGCTATTGATGACATTAACCGAGTATGATGATGATGATGATGCATGTTCAAAGTATTTCTATTCTTTGTATATCACATTTATATATTTTTTTTGGCAATGAACTTCTTTATAGGGTAATGGAAGTCTTCTAGGCCTTGCTCTTGACATGAGAATGCTTGATAAAAAGAAGTCACCTGGATTGCTTGAGTTGAAAACAAAGTCATTTAGTTGGATGGATAATCTAATGCTACTCCAACTCAATTATGTGCAACTAAGTGGGTGTTTCAAGAGATTTCCAGAAGAACTAAGATGGTTATGTATGCATGGATCCCCTTTAAAGTCAATACCTTTAGACTTACCAATGGATAATCTGGTTGCTCTTGACATGTCCTATAGCAATATTGAATCATTTGATTTGTCTTGTAGTAACCCACAACCACCTGCGAAGAGGCAGAAGGTAAGATTTTAAATATTTAGTATTGAATACACTTTTAAAAAGTAGTTTTACATCTGAAGTGGATAAGTTGATCAACTTGTATGAGTATACACCCCGCACCTCCTAAATCACCATATTAGAGCTTAATCAACAATCCCATTTGTTTCGTGTAAATCTCAATTTTACAAAATGATTGGTGACACTAAAATCACCAACACATGAGAAAGGTAGATGAGAGATATTAGTGAATCTACTTCACTTTTTTGTTGAGCTTATATGTTGAGTTAATAGAATTCACTAACCATGTATTTAAATTTATCTCCACTTCAGGGGTTAATCAGATCGAGCTCAAAAAACAAGCGATTGCTAGGATCATTGAAGATTCTGGATCTAAGTTTCTGTGAACAGCTTCAAAGTGTTGGTGGTTTTTCCGAACTCCCTACATTGGAGAGGTTGATAGTTAGAAATTGCATAAGTTTGATTGAGGTGTGTGAATCACTTGAGCAATGTGATGAACTTGTCCATATTGATCTGAGTTACTGCTACTCACTTAGAAAGCTTCCAAAATCCATATGCAAGTTAAGGAAGGTCAAAACGATATTGTTAGATGGTTGTAATTCCCGTGAATTTGAAATCGAGATGGGGAATGTCAAGGACATACCAAGTGATTGGAAGTTCTTTATGATTTCTTTACCCAGCTCATTAAGAACTTTGTCACTTCAAGGTAACAATTTGTCTAATGAATCCTTTTCCATGGACTTTAGTTGCCTATCCATGTTAAAGGAATTATTTCTAGGTTGGAATCCAATTGTTTCAATGCCCGGTTGTGTGAGAACCCTTCCTAGGCTAGAGAAACTCGATATGTATCAATGTTCGATGATGATATCAATCGAGAATCCTCCATGCACGCTAAGAGAATTAGAAGTGTATCTTTCGCAATCTGTACTAAGGAAGATTAAATTTGATCCAGAAATGTCCCCACTCAGTTTTCAGGGAAGTCTTGTCCATGAATTAGTAGATATTGAAGTTGATGGCATGGTGAAAATCCAAGGCATGGCAAGTGTTGAGGAAAAGGTATTACATAGTTTGGGCTGGACAGATTTAGAGTTTATTAAAGAAAGGCGCTTCTTCGATTATGACTTCTGCAATGAAGTATCAAATGAATATCAAACACAGGTCTCCTCTAATTAATTGTGTCTCATTGTATATGTGAATATATATATATATATATATTATGAATATAAGGTGATTAACCAATGTTGTATTTATTTGGTAGATGTATTATGAATTTGGAATATTCAGCACGTTTTATGTGGGGAACGAAATGCCTGACTGGATTAGTTGTAGAAGCACGAAGTCGTCAATATCATTTACCATCCCATCATCTCCTAAGAAGTTTCGGGGATTGAATTTCTTTTGTGTGGAGGCGTTCGCATATCGGAATCGTTATCGTATGCCATTGATCAAAATTAGTAATATCACAAAAGAACAAACCTGGATTTATAAACATTATGTTGAATTGGTGGGCGGAGAAGAAGGTGAAGAGTATTCTGTAGGTGGTGAAGGGTATTCTGAAGATGGTGAAGAGCAACATATATGTTTGTTAAGCCATTGGATGTTTGGGCCGAATGAGATGAAAGTTGGTGACCACATCACTATTACTGTAGGAGGTATGGCTCATTTTGCACGTACAAAGGAGTGTGGCATTGGGATTGTGTATGAAGATGATGATGATGAAAAGATTGAGGAAGAAGATGCTTTGGTTCATTACAAGTCATGGAATCACATCATTGGTGGAGATCTCTCTGCTTTCCGGTTAACTACAGGAGAATACGCCCTAGATAGCTTCCAATTTAGACGGTTATCATCTGCAGTATTTTCAATATACTCTCCTTTCACTGATGGCTTAGCCAGATTTAAGGGTATGTGTTGTTTTTATTTCATATAATTTACTCAAGTGAACGTGAATAATTAATGATTCTTTTTTTTTTCTTTCCAACAGAAAAGACTGTGAGGTTTAAAGCATTCTCAGGTAAAAAGAAGTCAGATGAGGTAGATTTCAACACCCAAACCCTTATCTAACCACATGATTATAGAATATGTGTTGATCAAAGTTGTTGGTGGCAGGACGTACAGGTTCCGTGTGATGTAGGGAATGCGATACAGTTAGTTGGTTGATGCTGGAAGCAGAGTCAGAAGCAAAGGTAAATGGAATCGGTAATACATGAGGATGAGGTGGCGAAAGAAATGATAAACCCATCAGATGATGAATAAAATACAACACAAACAACCGTGACGAAGATGATTCAAATGTATTTCTAGTTTTTTTTTTTTTGAACTTTATCTTTCATTAACCAAGCACTAGCCGTGGAAAACTGATTACATCATGTACAGAGGAAATTTACACCATTATAACCAATTTAGATGTGTGAGGTTGGACCTACTTCTCAACCAAAGAAAGAGCGATTTAATATTCAAGACAATATTATCAATATTGAATCTTTTGTCGTTGAAGATTTTGTCATTCCGGGTTTTTCAAATGCACCAAGTAGTCGTCAGGAGAATTTGGCCTAGTGGTTTTAAAGTGTTGACTACAATATTCAACATCAAAGGGCTTTTGGTATAGTGGTATCAAAGTGCTGAATAATGTTTTGCCAGGGTGACAAAAAAATTTAGCCATTTAAAAAAAGTACAATAATCAACTTAATTGCAATAATGAACAAACAATACGTGTCAAATTTGGTTGTGGCATGTGTTTAACACAATTTCATTAAAACAAGTATCATCTCTTTACTTAATGATATGTTTGTTTCTCTTGGTACAAAGTGATAGCTGTAATATTAGATATAAAATCGTGGGTCCATGATAGCAGTAAATTTATCCGTTTACATGGGCCAAATGGGTAAAAAAAAATTAACATCTTTGGGTGGCGAGCTAAGCAAGACCGTCTGCCTATGCTAAAAGGACTTAAAAAGGAACATCAGGCTTATGGGTGTGGAGACGTAGCACCCCATGTCTCACCTTCTCTCTCTCCCGTCCCGTCCCAAACACCACCCCCCACCCATGTCTCCGTCTCTCATGACTCTCCAGGGACATAAGAGCCAATCATGATTTAATATTATTAATTTTGTTTACTTTTATTATTATTATTATTATTATTATTATTATTATTATTATTATTATTATTGCATTTAATATTATTATTGAATTTAATATTATCTCATGTCTCCACACTCCACCCATGTCCCAAACAAAAGAACATGAACCATGTCCTAGGTGGCATCCTAGGTGGTAATGAGACATGACATTTTTGGTGTCTCCATGTAAGTACACGTATGTCCCTAGCCTAGTATAAATGTTAGTTTGATGTTATTATACGTGTTCAGGATGTGTTTCGGATTATTTTAGGCTGTTTGTCTATCAACTAGCGACTAAGTCTTAAAGGGGCTAGTCAAGACAATTGGGTTCCCAATCGCCCCTAGGGCCCTGGACGACTAGTTGTAGTATAAATACTACCAATGATTGCCCTAATCATTTTTAGCTGTCACAACACACATTCCAAGCATCCAGGTCATAGGTTTCAGGTCTGTTGAGTGTCGTTGTACACCCGAGCTCTGTTTTCGATGCAATAACAACCTTTTAACCTTTATTTTGTGTGTTTGATTGCTCGTTTACTATATCTTGTTGTCGCTTTTGTTTTCCGAATATCATCTAGAGGATTCCGCACTCTAGTTGAACAAGCTCGTGATTGTCGGGTTGTCCGAAATCAATCCTACACTCCACACCCACTAGCCTCATAGTGACTCCATAAATTGTATTTATGAGGGGAAAATGAAGAAAACACCAAGCATCTCTTTACATCGCGTAATGTGGCAGCGGTAGTCTGGCAAAAGGTGAGTAGTTAGTGAAACATCCTACAAATCTTTGCTTTCAACGTCATAGATCTGTTGTAAGTACACAAAAAATTGGTTTTTTTAGTACGAAATGTAGCCACATTATATAAACAATTATTTTGGTGTCATGTTGGCCATTGGGCAATTTGGAAAGCACGAAATGAGGTTATATTTGCTAGAACAAGAATAACTATTGACAAAATATTTGGTGAACTATAGACTTTGGAATTTTTGTGGATTAAACATTCAAAACGAAATGAAACGATTTGGAGTGAGGGAACGAGTCTCTTTTAATCTTTCATATTTTTAAAATTTTAGTGGCTTGTATGGGGTAATATAACATGGGAATGTTAGTTTATATTGTATTAGTAACTTGCTAGCTGACGTGCTTGTCGTGGTACACGTAAAATTTCCCAATTACAACTATTGAATAGTGGCAAGAAGGTATCGAACACAGGGAGTTTGTGGAAAATGTGTAATTTCTAGCTTTGTTAATTAACTAAAATTAAACTACTCAACAAAAAGTAAATGATTATGATTTTTGATTGTTTGGTTTAAACTAAAATAACAACTAATTATCAATTCAAACTTAAAAGTGTTTCTTCAAATTATGAGATAATGACCATTCAAGGATCCGGTTTCTCTAAACACATGTGTGAATTTCAACTAGGAAGAGTTACATAGACATAACTCATGTGAAAACAATTGTTGTGGTAAAAGGGAACAAAGTACTCGGGTTATATTAACGCGAGGTTGTTTCCCGATGACCAATTAATCAATTACCAACCCCAATCCTTCCCGTGATATCTCGATTGTTAGCAACACCAAGAACGAACGATAAAGACTAAAAATTGGTAAAACAATCAACACACTACAATCAATTGTTCAAACATCATAATAATCAAGCAAGAGTACTAAATTATCATCCTAGAAATGTAAGGAAAACACACACAAGAGTTGTAGAGAAACCTTCACCATGAATGATCACCAATTGTTTAGCCTCGCATGACTTGGTGAATCATTAACACAAACATAATATTGTTCATATGGATCAAAGACAAAAACTAATGTTTAGCAATGTTCTCCAAAGGTCTCTTGCAGCCAAAAATCGCCCCCAAGCAGTTAGAAACGTTTAGAATTGAAGTGATCATCATAAGTCTCCATCAAAGTGCTCTTAAATGCATAAGTTACAAAACTCATCAGGGCCACCGTAACCCTACGGCATGGCCGTAGGGGTACGGCCAAGGTTAGAGAGCATACGGCCAGTCAGGCCTGCCCTACGGTCAAAAATGGATGTCTGCTGCCACCGTAAGGGAACGCCCCCACCGTAAGGGTACGGTGGGCTTGATGAAAATCTTGATTTTTTTCTTCTTTCTTTCCACCTCATTCCGATGCTTCCGATCCGTTCCAAAAGCCCGTTTTCCGCCATTTTAGCTCCCTTATCATACCTGCATCAATAACAACCGTAGTTATCCAACTCCAAGCAATATCATGATTAACTGTGATTAATATATGCGTTTTAACACTATAACGGGTCGTTCCTTGAACCACCCGTCACATCCCCACACTTAACCATTGCTTGTCCCAAGCAATCTACCAAAACTCTATTTCTAACAAAAACAATCATTTTAAAGTCAAGTTAGATGTGCAATCCTCGTACTAACCCATCCTCGACACCCCAATCAACACACCCCTCACAATATCTCTCCTCTCGGTATCAAATAAGCTCTAGCAAAGATACGCTAGACACACAAAGGCAAACGGGTAGTTGTACAACCATAAGCTTGTACCTAAATCAATAATCCTCCTAACATGAACATAAATATAAATCAAAGGGACTTGACGGTTGTAACTTGGCTAGGTGTGAAGGTAGGGAATAGGATATATATAAGTAGCGCAAACTTTACCCGGTCTTTTATTTCAACACAAACTCACGCGAACAAGAAACACTACTATATACAAACACAAACATAACTTAACTTGCTCTTCTTTTTCTTTTTTTTTTTCTATATATTTTTTTTTCTTTTCATCATTTTTCTCAATTTCTTCTTCCCCTTTTCTTTTTTTTTTTTTTTTTCTTTCTTTTTCCAATACATCAAGAATCACTAATACATACACATACGAACACATTCAATTAGCACTTCAACTTGTAATACTAAAATAACACACTAACACTCTATTTAAACACACAAGACCGGGTCAAGTTGGGTATTGATTTAGGGAACTAGCTAAAGGGTTAACAATCGATAGGCTTTTTAGGCTCAAAAATGGGCAACTAAATGTCCAAACCCCCGCCCCTCTCGCTACCTTGCTCATATTTGTAATGTATGAGGTCCAACCCCCCAAAACCCACACTCGCACTCACATGATGAGGCTACCTAATGCCCTTATCATTTTTACACTCATGTTTAATCAAAGATTCAAGCTGTATTCAGGCACAAGTTCTAGTGCACCCCCACCCGTTGCCACTCTCACAAAAGAAGAATTTATTTATTTACATGTGTGGCTTCAACTCTCACCAAGAAAAAGAAACGGGTATTAAAGGTTGCCGATGTGTCTAATGGGGGTTAAATCAAGGTGTTCCGATTTTTACAACATTGCACTTGACCTCAAAAAAAATTTTTTTTTTTAAAAATCTCCAAAAATTTCCTCCCATCCCCACACTTGGGATGCATTGTCCCAATGCATGGCTTTGGAAAGAAACGCTCATACACTCAAACCACAAATTTCTTTTTGTATTTTTTTCATTTTTTAATTTTTTTAGATTTTTCATTTTTCTAAAACACACATCCAACTTCCACAACCCAAACTCATCATCAATTTACATGATTCAATACACCACCCTACCACCCAAAACCCAAAGGTAAAAACACAAGCATAAACAAACAGAATATAAAACTATGTACAAAAAGCACGACCTGATCAATAGTAGTGCGGCTGCGGCGGCCCAAACACCGAGGTGAATAAATCATTCCATTCGCCAAAGCCGAATGCTCCATCACTACTTCCTCCTTGATCTGTGGGTTGCTGCTGCTGAGGGTTGACCCATTGGGAATGGTGGATTGGTGGCGTCGGGTAGGAGATGCTTCCGTCATATGGCGGTAAAGACCCATAATCCACCGGTGGTGGATTTGCGACTACAGGCCTTCCCGCGTGCCAATCATCATTCATTCTCCTGTTTTGATCATCAATGTACCTGTGATTAATCTCCACTTGCTGAGCGTAAGCATGTCCACGGTTCCATAATTCTTGACGATCAAAACCTTGTTGCATTCTCCGCTCCATGCTAGCTCCCATCATCGTTTGATGATCAAATAATGTTCGCTCCGACCCTGACCAAGTATCAAACACCGAGGCTGGGGGGCGTTGACTTTCAATCACCTCATTCATCGATCCCCCAAAGGCCCAACCATCCACAAATGCCCTCTCGGTAAAATCATAAAATCCTCCACCATGATATCCGCTCGAACTCCCTTGGCCAATATCCAAATGTCCACCCGCTGGGTTATCTTCATATTCTTCATCATCACTTGGTGGCGCTTCAGCTCCACTTTCGGGTCATCCTCCTCACCGGGCAAAAGTGCCCGTGCATCTTTCTTCAACATCCTCCACTTTTGACCTCCACTTTTCAATTTATGGTACCTCTCAGATTCAGAATACACCCAACCAGAACCCAATATTGCCAGATCAATAGGTTTAAACTTTTTCCTCTTTCTTCCTTCATCTTCAGCAGTGATTGCACCTTGTTGCTTCAACAATCCAGTAATTATTCGACAGTAAGGAATGATTGTTCTCTCCGGTGAATTTCTACATATCCACACATGATTCAAAACCAAGTACCGGAAAGAGAATTTTGGACCACCGTGCATCAACGCATATAAAATAGGAACCTCAGAAAAACGCACTTGTTCCTTATCAGCGCGTCTCGGTAATACATTCAAGATGGTAAAGTTCAGCAACACTTTAGGCTCTATCTTCAAATTTCTTCGATATAACGTACCATGATAAGTACCCGGCAAAAATAGATCACTCAACATGTCCATCCAACGAGGATGCTTGTCCGGATTAAGCAACAATTCGTCAATGCTCGGATTCTTATATTCCTTCGCCGGTAAACTGTCAAACTTCGCAAGCCTTCGTAATGTCTCGTAAGACATTTCCACCTCTATTCCATTTACCTCACCAATCAGCTTCATCTTTGAAGGTGAATCAAATCTCGGACATCGTAGTGTCGCCATCCATTCTTCTACCTCGTCCAAAAATACCCTTCTTTCTTCTTGATCATAACAATAAAGCGCAGCTTCCCATCCTAGCGCTTTAAACCTGTCAAAAACCCCAAATGGCTCGAAGTCTTTTCGGCTCACCTCCCTTTCATAGATAAAAGCCCCAGCTCGATCTTTCAAATTTTTGAGTTGATCATGAAATAACGTAGCTTGCCATATTCTTGGTTTTGCATTCAATGGCCCAGTCTTCCATTCCGGCTTCTCAGCCGGGTCTAGCCTTGGAGCCTCCGGTGCTTGAGGTACTTGAGGTGCTTGCTCCATCTCCACATCAGATTCATTGTTCTGAGGAACATACTTTCTTCTTTTATACTGCTGAGCCGGCTGCTTTCCCTTAGCCTTTGCAGCAGACGAACTTGACCCCGCGGCTTCTCCCGTACGTGCCATTTCCTATACAATGTACAACAAGCAAACACAAAGACAAAACACACCAAACAAAACAAAACTAATCAGTAAACATAACCAAAAACATCCCCACACTTGCTTGTTACTATGGTAGTAGATATTTGTGAACAAAAATATCATCTTTGGTTTGACGAAAATTGGGCATGACGCCTCTACAATCTTAACATTACCAAAAGTTCACGAAATACATCTCAAAATTACTTCTACTCCCATATTATTACTCAACAATATCAACATTAACATACTATATTAACTAACAAGCAAGTGGGTATGAACAAGCAAGAACAACAACCTCTATTTTCACAATGTAGCATCAATATTAGTAAAAGAGAACACATACCTTTGTGTAGATGATGCCAATATGCAAGAAAAACAAAAACTTGAAAAAAAGCCCCAAATTTTTCGAAATCTAGGGTTCCAGATTCGGCCCCAACAAGTGTTTTTCTTGTACTAATCTCCCACAAATCGGATTCCTTGTGAAATTTTATGCAAAATAGGCTCAAGAACCAAGTGATTTGGTTAAGAATTGAAGGATTTATGGGTATTTGAAGGATGAAAGTTATTAGTGTTCTTGAGAGGTTATGAAGAAGAAGAAGATGGAAAACAAAAAGTTAGGTGGAAGAAAAATATAAAAACCCGGTTCTATGTATGTTGGTGAAAGAAAATTTTTTTTTTTTTTTTTTAAATTCGCTGCTGATACAGGCCCACCGTAGGGCTACGGTACCACCGTACCCTTACGGTGGCCTGTATGCTCCTTTTGTTCACCGTATGGCAGAGGCCAAATGCCGTTGGGATTATTCTCTTCACCGTAGCCCTACGGCTAGGCCGTAGGGGTACGGTAGGGTCTGGCAAATTTTTTTTTTTTTTTTTTTTTATAATAATTTACAAACATGGAAATTACCCTACCCCCTCGAAAATCCCGTGTTGTCCGCAACACAGTGCTAGAACCGTTTCGTTACCGGTACGTCCCCACACTTGTTTCAAACACAAGTTTCGAGCAAACACGAAATTATGCAATAAACAAAATAAAATAAAATAAAAATCTAACTATTTACACTACCAAACCTGGGCCTCTTGATCACGTCTCCTCAACCGGGCTTAGAATGTAGCCCGATTTATCCATCTCCAAGTAGTTGATATCATTGCCCTCCAAATACGGTTTCAAGCGGTGTCCGTTTACCGTTTGTTGCTTGCCAGTAATCTCGTCCAAAATTTCAACATCACCATACTCACCAACCCGGCAAACTATGTAAGGACCCATCCATTTGCTTTTCAACTTCCCCGCGAACATCTTGAGTCTTGAATTGTACAACCAAACCTTTTGACCCACTTCAAAGGTTTTCTTTCTCAACTTGGCATCATGCACTTTCTTGAGTTTATCTTTATAAGCCGATGCACATTCGTATGCCTCATCTCTAATTTCCTCAATCTCACTCAGTTGTAATTTCCTCGTTTTGCCCGCCTCATTATAATCCGCATTCACCGTCGTTACTGCCCAATGCGCTCGATGCGTTAACTCCATCGGTAAATGACAACCCTTTCCATATACCATCCGATAAGGCGTTGTACCAATGGGAGTTTTGTAGGCCGTTCGGTACGCCCACAAAGCATCATCCAATTTCCCCGACCAATCCTTCCTATCAACTCTTACCGTCTTCATTAGAATCTCCTTTATTTGACGGTTGGACACTTCGACTTGTCCACTTGTTTGTGGATGGTACGGTGTAGCAATCCGGTGGTTCACACCATATCTCTTCAATAGCTTCCCGAAATTAAAATTCTTGAAATGTGAACCACCATCGCTTATAATCACTCTAGGCACACCAAACCGGGCAAAAATATTGGATTGAACAAATTTACAAACAACCGAATGGTCATTTGTTCTTGTGGCAACTGCTTCAATCCACTTGGAGACATAATCCACCGCCACTAAAATATACAAAAACCCGTTTGAATTAGGAAACGGCCCCATAAAGTCGATGCCCCAAACATCAAATATTTCTACAACCAAAATCGGTTGCATTGGCATCTCATCCCTTTTTGATATGCTCCCCAACCTTTGACAATTTAAGCAATTTCGGGCGAACTGGCAAGCATCCTTAAAAATTGTAGGCCAATAAAACCCACATGAAAGCACCCGGTAGCCAGTTTTATGCCCACTAAAATGCCCACCACAAGCGGAAGAATGAGCATGTGTCAAAATTTCTTTAACTTCCGCCTCAGGGACACATCTTCGAATCACTTGGTCGGGTCCAATCTTGAAAAGATCCGGTTCATCCCAAATATACTGTTTCACTTGGACCATGAATTGTTGTCGTCGTTTCTTAGTCCAATGATCCGGAATAGTACCTGTGGCCAAATAATTAACATAATGAGCATACCACGGTGCGGCTTGGGTTGATACGGCTAAAAGTTGTTCATCCGGAAATCTTTCATTTATTTCAGTCATATCGTCACTCCCTTCCATCGGAATTCGAGACAAGTGATCCGCTACAACATTCTCGCTTCCTTTTTTATCCCGAATCTCCAAATCAAACTCTTGGAGCAACAAAACCCATCTAATCAATCTTGGTTTGGCATCTTTCTTCTCCATCAAATATCGAACCGCACTATGGTCCGAATATACCACCACCTTGCTCCCCCAAATATACGAACGAAACTTGTCCAAAGCATACACCACCGCTAATAGTTCTTTTTCAGTTGTAGTGTAATTCAGTTGCGCTTCAGACAAAGTTTTGCTCGCATAGTAAATTACCACCGGCTTCTTGTCAACTCGTTGGCCCAAAACTGCTCCAATTGTAGTGTCACTTGCATCACACATTATTTCGAATGGCTTCGACCAATCCGGTGGTTGCAAAATAGGAGCCTTGACCAAGTGTTCCTTCAAAACAGTGAAAGCTTGCAAACATTCATTAGTAAAATCAAATGGAACATCCTTCAAAAGCAAATTACATAAAGGTTTGGTAATGACACTAAAACCTTTAATAAACCGTCTATAAAAGCCTGCATGTCCCAAAAATGACCTTACCCCTTTCACATTCTTTGGTGGTGGCAATGATGAAATAACCCGGATTTTTGCCTTATCCACCTCTATACCTCTCTCTGAAATCACATGACCCAACACAATTCCCTCTTGCACCATGAAATGGCTTTTCTCCCAACTAAGCACTAAATTTTTCTCAACACATCTTTTTAAAACTCTTTGTAACTCGTTGAGACAAGATTCAAAACTAGTGCCAAATATTGAGAAATCATCCATAAACACTTCAAGCGACTCTCCAACCATGTCCGAGAAAATACTCATCATACATCGTTGAAAAGTTGCCGGAGCGTTACACAATCCAAATGGCATCCGCCTAAAGGCAAAAGTACCATAAGGACAAGTGAAGGTGGTCTTGTGTTGGTCATCCGGGTGAATTGCTATTTGGTTATACCCCGAATACCCATCTAAAAAGCAGTAGTATTTTTGACCCGAAAGTTTTTCAATAATTTGGTCAATAAATGGGAGTGGGAAATGGTCCTTGGAAGTGGCGGCATTCAACTTTCGGTAATCAATGCACACCCGCCACCCGGTGACGGGTCGGGTAGCAATTTGGTCACCACTGTCGTCTTTAATTACTTGAATGCCGGACTTCTTAGGGACCACTTGAGTAGGACTTACCCAAGCACTATCCGAAATGGGATAAATAATTCCCGCATCCAACCACTTAATTACCTCTTTCTTTACCACTTCCCTAAGGTTCGGGTTCAACCTTCTTTGCGCTTCTCTCGTGGGCTTTGCATCCTCGGTGGTAATGATCTTGTGCATAACAATGGATGGACTAATTCCTTTAAGATCGGCAATCGTCCACCCAATAGCTTCTTTATTCTCCTTCAACACTTCCAACAAAGCTTGCTCTTGAGCCATCTCCAAATTAGAGGCAATAATGACCGGTAATGTGTCATTATCCCCTAGAAAAGCATACTTCAAATGGCTCGGCAAGTCCTTCAGCTCCAACTTCGGTGGCACTTCTAATGACGGTTTGGTGCCCGAATCAATCTCCACTGGCAAACTATCAAACTGGTGGGACCATGGTGGTCGGCCCTCCTTCAAGGCTAGCACATCTTGCGTCTCTTCCTCAATCTCCAAATCCAAAGCATGTACCTGTTCAGAAAAATTACAAGCACACAGTTCCATTCCATCTAGTTCATACTCACTTGGGTTGCATCCTTCAATAACATCTGCCATAAAACATTCTTCAACACCGGAATCATTAGTATTGTTAGTAAAAACATTTAAACGCATTTTCCGGTTTCCAAATGTCATGTCAACCGTGCCAAATCTACAGTCAATTACCGCATGTGCGGTGTTCAAAAATGGTCGACCCAATATGACATTTTGTTGTTGTTTTGACTCGGCGGATGAGTAGTCCAATACCAAAAAATCAACCGGGTAATAAAATTCATCAATTTTTACAGTGACATTTTGAACCATTCCCCGGGGTAACTTATGAGACAAATCGGCTAAAACAACCGTTGTCTCCACCCTAGCTAATGGACCAAAGTCATATTGATCATACAACCCACCCGGTAAAATACTCACCCCGGCTCCAAGATCTAGCAACGCCTTTGCCATTTGAAAATTTCCAACTTGAATGTTTATTAATGGCGTGCCCGGATCTTGGAGCTTAGGAGGAAGCTCCCCGTTCAAAATTGCACTCACTTGACCCGTGACATTTACCCGCTTAGGCATCTTTTTCTTTTGTTGCCTCTTTTGTGTACATAGTTCTTTCAAAAATTTTGCATATGTGGGTACTTGCTTTATTGCATCAAGTAAAGGAAGATTTATTTTTACTTGTTTAAACATGTCCCACATCTCTTCTTTTTGGGGACCTCTTGATGCAATAAAGTTTTTCTTGCCCGGGTCAAGTAGAGCCGATGGAAATGGGACTTGATTCGGCTCATTTTCAACTTTCTCACTCTCACTCACTTCCGGTTTTTTAACATTTATTTCTTTTTGCAAAACCGGTGTACTTTCATCATTGTCACTTTCCTCACCCGTGACATCTTCAACCACCCCCTCGACAAAACTTGGTGACAAGTCTGCCTTAAATTCTTTCCCACTTCTCAAAACACTTACATGATTAACATTAACATTGTTACCTCGTGACGAGCCATGTGACGGATTTACCTGCGTATCGCTAGGAAGTTTGCCTTTACCTTTCTTCAACTCCGCCACATCGGTTGCCAATTGACCCATTTGAGTTGTTAATGCTTGAATGCTTTTATCACGAACTTCATCCTTTTGTATTCGTGCTTCATCAAGTTGATTCCGCCTTTGCATATCTTGTTGCATAGCTTTAAGCATCTCCATGACCTCATTTCCACTTGACGAATCATGACCCGAATTTCGTTGTCCAGTTTGAGCTTGCCCTTGATAGCCACTATTGTATCCGCCTCTATAATTCCCTTGGTTGTATTGTTGACGAGGCACAAAGTTACCTTGAGCAGCTTGAAAATTCGGGTTAGCTTGATTAGAAGCATTCCCATATCTGAAGTTGGGATGATTTCGTAACCCGGGGTGGTAAGTGTTGGAGTTCATGTCATAGTTTCTCCCACCCCCTTGAATAGCATTCACTTCTTCACTTGGTGTTTCTTGCACACCCACTCCACAAACCTCCGCCGTGTGGCCTATCTCTTGGCAAGTGCTGCAAACATTATACAATTGGTTAGTATTTTGCACATTACCTCCCTCAACCGCATGTACCTGTGGTCTTTGAATCACATGTCTTGCCCTTCTTGAAGATTGGGCCTTCCTTTTTGAAGTCACCGCCATTTGCTCTAAATATGCCCAATCATCTTGTTCAAAATTTGTACCAAAAGTACCATTTGTGATGGACATAAGATCCCGTGCATCCTCCGATGTCAAACCTTCATGAAAAGCATTTAACAATTCCCATAGTTGGATACCATGGTGAGGGCAATTTCGTAGCATCATGTTAAACCTCTCAAATGCTTCATGGAACATTTCTCCCGACTGTTGTTGGAAACTCCTCAAGCCTCGTCTCGCATCATTAGTCTTTTGCGAACTATAAAACTCATCTAGAAAGATTTGTTGCATGTCGGCCCATGTGTAAATTGATGCGGATGGTAGAGTGTGAAACCATCTCTTTGCTTTATCTTCCAATGAGAATTGGAAAAGTACCAACTTGACATCATCCGGAGTAAATCCTTGGCCCCCAATAGTGTTGCAAATTGAATCATAAGTTTCCAAATGGAAATAAGGCTCTTCCGTTGCTAGCCCCTTGAATTTTGGTAAACTTTGAAGTGCGGTTGTTCTAACTTCAAAAGTTCTTCCATTTGCATTTTGTGGAATCACTATGGGTGATGGATTATTAGTGATGATAGGCCGAAAATGTGCCTCAATTCCCCGTACAACATCACGGTGGAGTCTTCTAGGTGCTCCCAATGGCGCTCTTGGTTGACCCATTTGCCCTTGCATTGCACCTTGTGGTGCAAATTGTTGATGTTGATTCAGA
This sequence comes from Ambrosia x helenae, assembly GCA_030844895.1. Lineage (NCBI taxonomy): Eukaryota > Viridiplantae > Streptophyta > Magnoliopsida > Asterales > Asteraceae > Ambrosia > Ambrosia x helenae. Next base: position 12,961,155 of record CM061230.1, on the reverse strand, counting down.
TGCATCGGTTGTTGTTGGTGATTTGGCCTTTGATGTTGAGCTTGCATATTTGGAGGCCGCATTTGATTTAGTGGCGTGGGATGCTGAAACTGCAATCCTTGTGGTCTAACATGTTGCACACCAACCGGTAGTCTTGACGGGTCTTGATATTGTAAAAGTGGTTGACTTGTTTGACCCGTTTGAGCTTGCGAATCCACATATGCACCTTGTCCTCCATAGTAATAACCCTCTTCATTGTACCCACTACGCTCCTCATTGTCATACCCCTCGTCATACACATCTCTTTGAAATCTTGAATTTAGACCACCTTGAAAAGATGAATGGTAAAAACCCGATTGGTTAGGTGGTTGATAAGAAGATGTGGTGTGGACAATTGTTGAACCTTGTCCTTGTGGGTGTGGAATGGTAGAAGATGATTGACCCGTAGTTGGAAAAAAATGGGAAAATGGTGGAATGGTACATGATGGATTAAAGTTAAGGTTCGGATCAATTTGGGTGGAACTTGGTTGGGTGGTATGGCTTGGTGTTTCAGGATTGGTGGACAAGTTAGGTAATGTGGTGTTGGGCGAAATGTGTGAAGAAGTAGGCATGAATGGTGAGGTCGTTTGACCCGTTGTTGGTATGTGAGGGTCTTGCATTATGTTTCTTGGGGTGAACGGTGAAGTAGGTGAATCAATGACTTTGTTTCTTCGAATTAAAACTCGGTTCTTTCTCAAGGTTCTTTCAATCTCCGGATCAAACAAAAGTGGTGATGACTCGTGAGAGCCCCTAGTATGCATACACTAGATGTACCTGCACACTAAACACAACCCGTGTAAACCCGAAAATAACACACAAAACTATTAACTTAACACACGTTGCGCACTACTCCCCGGCAACGACGCCAAAATTTGACGTGCTTGTCGTGGTACACGTAAAATTTCCCAATTACAACTATTGAATAGTGGCAAGAAGGTATCGAACACAGGGAGTTTGTGGAAAATGTGTAATTTCTAGCTTTGTTAATTAACTAAAATTAAACTACTCAACAAAAAGTAAATGATTATGATTTTTGATTGTTTGGTTTAAACTAAAATAACAACTAATTATCAATTCAAACTTAAAAGTGTTTCTTCAAATTATGAGATAATGACCATTCAAGGATCCGGTTTCTCTAAACACATGTGTGAATTTCAACTAGGAAGAGTTACATAGACATAACTCATGTGAAAACAATTGTTGTGGTAAAAGGGAACAAAGTACTCGGGTTATATTAACGCGAGGTTGTTTCCCGATGACCAATTAATCAATTACCAACCCCAATCCTTCCCGTGATATCTCGATTGTTAGCAACACCAAGAACGAACGATAAAGACTAAAAATTGGTAAAACAATCAACACACTACAATCAATTGTTCAAACATCATAATAATCAAGCAAGAGTACTAAATTATCATCCTAGAAATGTAAGGAAAACACACACAAGAGTTGTAGAGAAACCTTCACCATGAATGATCACCAATTGTTTAGCCTCGCATGACTTGGTGAATCATTAACACAAACATAATATTGTTCATATGGATCAAAGACAAAAACTAATGTTTAGCAATGTTCTCCAAAGGTCTCTTGCAGCCAAAAATCGCCCCCAAGCAGTTAGAAACGTTTAGAATTGAAGTGATCATCATAAGTCTCCATCAAAGTGCTCTTAAATGCATAAGTTACAAAACTCATCAGGGCCACCGTAACCCTACGGCATGGCCGTAGGGGTACGGCCAAGGTTAGAGAGCATACGGCCAGTCAGGCCTGCCCTACGGTCAAAAATGGATGTCTGCTGCCACCGTAAGGGAACGCCCCCACCGTAAGGGTACGGTGGGCTTGATGAAAATCTTGATTTTTTTCTTCTTTCTTTCCACCTCATTCCGATGCTTCCGATCCGTTCCAAAAGCCCGTTTTCCGCCATTTTAGCTCCCTTATCATACCTGCATCAATAACAACCGTAGTTATCCAACTCCAAGCAATATCATGATTAACTGTGATTAATATATGCGTTTTAACACTATAACGGGTCGTTCCTTGAACCACCCCCACCGTACCCTTACGTATATTAGGTTTTAACGCTTTAAGTATAGATATATATTTCATTAGAACAATCATAATAAATTGCATGAGAATGACAGGTAGATGAGCAACAAGCTGCGCCACTACCTCGTTTTAGATTACAAATCCTATTGGCTAGAGTCATCATACTCTTGATTCGTGGAGGGCGGTGAAATATAAAAGGTGAGTAACCTGATTATAAAAAAAAATTAACTGACCTAATTAAAAAAGTTTTGATACCTAATTTCTATTCTACAAACTTTTTTAATGGCAAATTTAAATCATTGGCAGACTACTGAAGGGCAACGTGCCACCGGTGAAACCACCCAATCATATCTATCTACACTAGGCAATAATGCTTATACATAAATTTAATAATGCTTATACATAATTTTAGAAGGAAACCCAATAAATATAGAAAAAACTCTTTTGTGAGAATCTAACCCAAAACCAAATCCCTTATCCCTTCATAAGATGCCAATAGGGTATTTTATAAACAATCTCTTCAATTGCTACAAGGTGTATTCCCTTCATAAGATACCAATAGGGTATTATATAAACTTAATCTCTTCAATTGCTACAAGGTGTATTCGGAACATTTCAAATTGAACAGTTGCGAAGAGCCGTTAATCCCAGTTATAGGGCTGTAAACGAATCAAACGAACACGAACAAGGTGTTGTTCGTGTTCATTTGTTAAGAAAATAACGTGTTCATGAACTGTTACCAAACGAGATTTTATGTTCGTGTTCATTTATTAAAGAAATGAACCTGTTCGTGTTCGTTTATGTTTATTTGTTAAATTTAGGTGTCGAACAAAGGCGAACAAAAATAAGCACAAACAGGCATTAATGAACAAAACCGAGCATAAACTAACATATAGTAAATTCTGAATAATTTAACATTTTGCATCATAAGCATTTTTTTCCTAAAATATACTAATCTAATTACCCAAATATACTTGGCATAATCTTGATAACATAGTGATTCATAAAAATACAAAATTATGGTATTAAACTTGATCCTCACTTAATCCACCCAAAATAATAGTTAATCAAAAAAGGTAAAGTAATATTAATATATAATACACTAATATATATTAAGTAATCTACCATTTGGGAAATTTGAAGTACTAAAATTAAAAATAAAAAGTTAAAAATTTCAATGATTATCAAACACAAACAAAGATAAACGACCACGTTACAGAACGTTCACGAACATAAATGAACGAACTCGACATCTGTTCATGTTCGTTTGTTTAACGAAACGAACGAAATTTTTTGTTTATGTTTGTTCATTTATTAAACAAAAAAACTTCCCGCCAAACAATTCATTAATTGTTCGCTGAACGTTTGGTTTGTTTACGACCCTAATCCACGGGTAGTTTTATTTTTAATTGTAAGTCATAAAGCGTGTTCAATGAGAGGGGCTCACTACCGGAAAGCGTACGACGGACACACCACCGCCGTCACACACATAAATGGCTAGAGCTATAGACATCATCGGAGAAGACCATCTTCACAACATTATTGCTAGACTTCCAGCTACATCATTCGCCTCTGCTGCTTGCATCAGCCGCTCATTTAACCTCGTTTGTGACCGCATCCTTTGCTGAACATCTGTTTGAAAATTAACAGATATTAGTAAAGAGAGTAAACAGAGTAACGAATTCTCAGTTGAAGATTAAGACTGTCTGTATCTTTTAAATATCTATTATCCCAACAGAGCTTTCATGCGTCTGTTGATTTATCTCGCTGTGGTTGTAACACCCTTAAGTATTAAAACATCTGATCAATACTATTAACTGGTATCGTGCAGGAACAGATCTTACTAAATAGATTTTCCTTACAATAAACGATTGGCTTCTTGATTTGGTCTTTAGTAAACAGACCTTAAAATATGATATAGTATTCCCATGTTTTCACACCGGATTTCACCTAGTAGTCTTAAAAATAAAAGAACAATGAATTAATGAATAAAACCTTCAGCTACAAAAGGGTAGGAAGACACTCTGACAAACAATGTTTTTAACACAAACTTGAAGTATATGAAGGCGACACTGTAGGTCGGAAGGTGTACGACGACCACGCCACCATCGTCAAACACTGAAATGGCATTGTCGCTACTCCGGTAGTGCAGAACTGATACAACTATTGATGTCATCGGAGAAGACCTTTTTCACAACATCGTCTCCAGACTTCCTGCTACATCTTTCGCCTCCGCCGCTTGCGTCAGCTGCTCATTTAACCTCGTTTGCGATCGCCTCCTTTGTCATCCCAAACTCTCCTCCGCATGCTCCCCCGGCATGCTCCCCCGTCCTTCTCTACAGGTTACTTTATTATTATTATGTACTAGGGATGGATTGATTAGCAAGTCGCCAAACTCGTATATTGGGCGATAAGAAGCAAATTCGAATCAAGGACGCGAAGGGAAAAACCTATTAAATCCATAAGTTTCATTACCATGATAGAGGGAACTAAGGGTATCTGAAAGGTCGTCTAGCCTATCTAGTGTATGCATTAAGAGACCAAGGAAGATAAAAATTTAATGGATGTACCGGTAGTAGTCAAATTTCAGGAGGCATTCCCTAAAGGTCATTCTAGACTATCATCCAATAGAAAAATTGAATTTAGAACCAATTGGATCTCGGGGTGACCTTATCGCTAAAGCCATGGACCACTTGGTCTTGACGATGGATATATATATTCCAGCTAGTAGCCATGGATCTTTGTCAAGAATAAGGATGGCTAATTAAGGATGTATATCAGTTGTAGACCAGAGCAAGACCACAATAAAGAACTGATACCCATTCTTAAGAATGAGTGATTTTTATCAACTATAATGCACCTGCTAGTTCTCGAAAATAGACATAAGGTTCAGATATATATCATCGGCTGAAGGTACGAGCAGAAGACATACCTAAGATTGTTGTTAGGAGAAGGTGTGGTCACTACGAGTCCTTAGTGATCCCTTTTGGTGTTAGGACAAGGTATGGTCACTAGGCACTTTTATGTATCTTATGAACCAAATATTTAAACTATACCTCCATCACTTCATAATTGTCTCATCTACTCCAAGTGAGGAAATACACGAAGGACATATCTGTGTGATCCTTAGATTGCCAAAAGAGGATAAAATTTATGTCAATGTAGAGGTTGATACCCATAGCCAAGAGGTTAGGACACGATGCGATCATTATGAGTTGTTAGTAATGCCATAAGACCAACATACCTGTGGTATTTGTAAATCTCATTAATTTAGTTGCAAGACAAACGTGTCGTGGATACACTCAATAGAAAAGAAAGAACCCAACCGATAATGAACTTCATGCATCTAGAAGTGGTGTTAAGGTAACTTTCTTTTATACCAAATTAAGAATGCAATGGCCTTAATGGAAAACCATATCAAAAGAGGAAACGATGGTTGGTAACCAAGGTTATTGGGATCTATAAATGATAGTATCTTAAGTTTCATAATCAAATATGAGATTCTTAGTTTTGGCGAGTTATGAGATATTATACCAGAGGAAGCTCATAAGTCAAAATACATCGTATATCCAAGTAGCAATAAAATGTAGGATTTAAGAAATGATTATTGTTGGTTGGGAATAAAAAGCTACATCCTAAGACGAGTAGAGATATACCTTACCTACCTAAATGTCAAGGCAGAGCATCTGAAACCATTTGACTGCATAAGAACGTGAAATCCCATGAAGGAAATGGGAGATGATAATAATGGACTTTGTTTCTAAACCTCCAAGATCGAGTCATGGGCACAAATTAGCTAATAACTGATAGGTTCGCCAAATCTACACACTTTGCTTATCCTTGAGGACAAATGAAATGTAAGTCGAGACATGATGTGCTTACATGAGCTATATTCAAAAGAGAGAATTGTTCTCTTTAAGATTCGGGCAAGGTTTTTAGAAAAAAAAAAAAAAAAGTTAGGAACTCAAATATATCTGAGTAATGCATATGACACCCACACTAGCGGGCAAAATGAATGCACCAATCAAGCTTTAGAAAGTATACTACGTGCGTACATAATAAACTTTAGTAGTAGGAAGGACGATCATCTAGCAATAATCAAACCTTCGTATGATAATAATATAATAGCTACCACGCCAATATTATGGCAACACCATATGAATCCTTATATGGGAAGAAATGTAGAACACCCATCTTCTGGACCGAAGTATGCGACGGTCTATCTAGACACGGCATCCTATATGAAACAATTGATAAAGCAGTTATGTCATAAAACGATAAAACAAGTGTTAGGATATTGGAACATAGAACTGATAAAATACTACATAGAAAGTGATGACGAGACGAAGGGGTCCTCACCTCATTTGTTCGAAGTTGATAGGTTTCGAGGACGAAACCTAATTAAAGGGGGTATATTTGTAACATCCCGTTTTTATTATATAAATAAAATGTGTTGGTTCATATTTATTAGTGAATGAAACGGGTCATTAACCATCAAAGCCAACCAATAACATGTGAGATGGATACTCATGTAATTAAAATTAGTTAAGGAGTGTGTGACGAATAGCATGATTATTTGAAATATGAGATCTATCTGAGTAATTAGTATTGTAGGAGACCGTTTAGTAATAATATTATATTTGAACCCTACGCCGTTTTTAATGAAACTTATGTTGACGCGTAGATGAAAATTAGCTCGTCTTAGCAGTATATTTGGAAATTTGTAAAACGCTATATTTTAGAAGTTATACGAGTTAAACGAGCTAAGCAGCTGAATTAATTATAATAATAATAATATTATAATAATAATATAAATTGTAATTTTTTTTTGAACGGCCAACGAATCAATTCCGAGCACTCTCGGGCACCCTTTTGGCGAATCAGGTACTCGAGAGTACCCGGCCACCAATTGCCACCAATTCCCGGAAAACCCGACCACTCACCCGTCCGAAGGCACGACGGTGAAATAGTCGGTAAAACCGGTCGGGATCAGGACTCAAACCCAAGCCAATGGCCGGGTCATCCCTCATTTCCCCTCCAACAATGTCCTCCAAATGTAGCTAGTGGGAATTGAACCCAAGCCTCCCAAAGAAAACTTTAGACCCTTAACCAACTGGGCTACAAGTGTTGGAAAATATAAATTGTAATACAAATAGGAAATGGAAATGAAGCGTGAAAACTCAAGCTACCAAGCCAGTAGGTGAAATGCAGCCCACATCGAAATTGAGATCATAATTGAGGTGTGTGCCAGCTTATTATGGATCCCACATCGACATAATTGAGAAATATAACTGCTGAACCTCTTCTATAAATAGGAGGGCCGATAGTTTTTTTTTATTTACACTAAATTTTTGGGAACACTCTAATATAAGAGGATTCCGAGCCTACGATACTCCGTTGGGTGTTGTAATAGTCATTTTTAGCGTACGAGTAGGAGCACGAGTAGGGGAGCCTCTACACACATTTGTCGTAGATAGTATGTTCTCATTTAAGTTATGTTTAGTTAATTATTAGCATTATTATTAGTAGTAGTGTAGCGTTATTATTTTTAGGTGTTAGGATTATTATTAGAGGTGGGTATCGGGTAGCCTAGCCTTAGTTAGGCATGGACTGATCATCCATGCTTAAACAAGGTTGCGCTAACCAATATCCAACCGTAATAATAATAACTAGTTAGGTGTACCGTTACCTAACTTAGGGGTGTATAATTGTATCAAGACCCTGAGATATTACCTGGTTGTAATAGCATTGTCAACCGCTAAGGAGGTGAGTTACTTAAACTATTTTCAAAACCTGATACTTGCTCATAAAATTGTTTTGGTGGTGATTGATCATGTATATGCATCGAACCATAGGTGTGGCAGCCAGGGTGTTATATATATTATAATGATCATTATATTTTCCATGCGTGGACATACACTTACAGCCTCATGGGGTGTATCTAGGCTGTATGTGTGAATATATAATGCTTAGTCCGGATTATGATTATGGTGACATGCAAGGAGCTCATACTTGCTCAATAAAATGTTTATGTGGTGATTTTACTGATGAGTCAGTTTATGTGGCTCACCAGCTGTGTGCTGACGTATTTTTATTACTCGAGCATGTATCACAGGTTTGATGGTGTAAGGAATGGGAGTCCCTAGCTGAGAGTTGGAATACTTTAGACGGTTCATCTTATTATAGTTAAGCTTTGTTTAGCTTGGTGGTACTTGGATCGCACTGGCTTGTAATAAATACTCAAGTTATGTAATGAGAGTACGTTTCCGCATTAAGTTTGCGCCGACTGGTCACTGTGCCCCGGCCTGGGCGGGGTGTGACATATTATTATTATTTGTTAGAAATAATTGTTAAACTTGACTTTATACCTATGTTAGAATATGAATAAACATGTGTTAGTGTAAATATTATAAGTTAGATATGGTAGTTATTATCGGTTATGTATCACACCGATTAGAAATTAGTTTATCATAAGTTTGATTAATGTTTAATAGACACACCGGTTCACTCACACCGGTTAGATATCTATAAATAGGATCGAACAAGTACCATTTGAATATATGAAAGTTTATTTTGTGTATAACTAACTTTCAAACTCCCTCTCTTATTTCCCTCCAACTATAACCGTCCCTCTCAAACATTAGTGCATAACCGAAGAGTTCTTATTTCAACATGGCATCAGAGCCTCGTTTGAAATCCTGTGGATTATTCGATATGTTAGAGAAATCCGAAGATGTTCCAATTGATAATGGCAAGAGGCCTATATCCGAAGAAGAAGAAGATGATCGCTTGGATCAACATGTTCTGGCCGAGAGAGTTGCAGAACTGAAGAAGGATTATATGAGTCCTATGAACATCAATTTCTCTCGTTTTCATATCGGATCGTCTCCAAAGAATAAAGTTATCAAAAGAAAGAAGGCACAAAGAGAGTTTAATAAGCAAATCAAAGATGTCCCCGAATATCCAAACACTATGTGTTGTGGAAAATGCAAAGAACCTTTCCATTTTAGAAGAAATTGTCTGAAAAAGATAGGAAAAACAGAATTTATGGTAAAAGGGACAGACGAGAAAAGGGTGGGATGATGTGTGGTATGCAAGTTTGACGAGGAAAGAGCATGGATGCGGATACAAGGATCAATTCGCAATCTTTAGTAAGTTGTTTGGTATAGAAGGCCAACTGAATGGTTATAGAAGGGAATACTTTCGTGGAAAAGGATCGGTCATAATCACAAGTGGAGGACAAATACACAAGATAAAATCGGTATTTTATGTTCTTACACTTCGTCAGAATGTTTTAAGTATTGAAAAGTTGAATCAAGAAGGATTAGAAGTTGAATTTGATGGTGATGTTTGCCACATACACTGGCCGATCATACAAGAGAAAGGAGAATAATTACATGCCGAATCTGCGATGGTGAAGACCAATTCACTTTCAAGTGTCCCGATAAGAAGAAGGTTGTGAAAAAGAATGATGAAGGCACGCATAAGGCGCATAATATCAAACGTGTCAGATTCGAAGGAATTCAAGAAGGAATTAATGAAGAAGATAAAGAAAGGGCTTTCGTTTTTAGACACTTTGAAGAATTCTCAATCAACAAGGACGATTATGAAGGTTTTATGGAAAAAGGTCTCGTTACGTATCCGACTAATGGATCACGATTGCATGATTGTCTAGTATTCATGGATTTGATTCATGATACAACCATGGTTGAAAGGTACAAACTCAAGTTTGAATTAGAGTTTGAAAGAACGATTGAATGGTTTATGTAAGAATTCTTAAACATCAAGAACAAAGCACCAATGCCACCAAGAGATGGAACCGGATATCCAATAAGTCTATTGGATTTATATACTAAAGTGCAAGTTTTCGGTGGATATGATAAAGTGACAAGAGACGAAAATTGGGCAATAGTTGAAATGTCGATAGGATATGGAAGAGGGCTACCAAGTTTGGCATAGAAGGAAGATATAGCATTAACTCTAAGGCTAGTGTATGTTTGTTATTTGGAAATGATGGAATGGTACCATCTTAAGTACAAAGGCCGCGAGTTAGTTGTTGAAATAAAGGATGAAGATGGTAGCACGAGTGGTGGATTGAAGGAAAGCAAGTGGAATGATGAAGATATGCCACCAAAGAAGAGGAGTTGATCATCCTCAAGTGAAGATTAGAAGCCGATGCAGAAAAATCAAGTTTAAGGGGGAGATTGTTAGAAATAATAGTTAAACTTGATTTTTATACCTATGTTAGAATATTAATAAACATGTGTTAGTGTAAATATTATAAGTTAGATATGGTAGTTATTATCGGTTATGTATCACACCGATTAGAAATTAGTTTATCATAACTTTGATTAATGTGTAATAGACACACCGGTTCACTCACACCGGTTAGATATGTATAAATAGGATCGAACAAGTATCATTTGAATATATGAAAGTTTATGTTGTGTATAACTAACTTTTAAACTCCCTCTCTTATTTCCCTCCAACTATAACCGTCCCTCTCAAACATTAGTGCATAACCGAAGAGTTCTAATTTCAACATTATTATTATTGTTGTTGTTGTTGTTTTTGTTGTTGTTGTTGTTGTTGTTGTTGTTGTTATACCTTAATTAATTTTGATCAGGTTGCTGTAGAAGAGGTGGTGAATAAAGTATTATCTGAGCCAATTCGTCCTCACTTTGCCATTGCTTCTATTATTGGTTCATTTGATTATTATAAAGATGACGACGCTTTGGAAGAGACTCGCGGCCTCGTATATTAGTTCTACTTCAAACTTTATTATGTAATAATAAATTTCATATGCATAAGCTTTGAAAATTTTACTGATTTTATTAATGAATTGCAGATTACTAATGCACTAGGCTTCAAAGTTCCGGTCATTACCCATTGTTCGTTAGGAATAATTTCTCATGAATTCGAAGAGGTTTTGATTGCTAAACTACCATACCACTTGTTGTTCTTTGCTGTTGAATATTCTTAACACGTTATTTATACCTGAATATGCAGATACAATGCACATTCTAACAATTGCGGGCATAAGTGGGATTGGGAAGACATCGTTGGCAAAACATGTTTACCAATTACATCCAAGTAAATTTCAAAAAAACAGCTTTACTAAAGGTATCAATACAAAATGTAGCAAACGCGATAATGGATTGCTTGATTTACAAAAGCAACTTCACGGTGACATTTAAAAAAAATCAACTTACTGGTTAATGATTTCTCTGTGTACACGTCTATGATTGAGAATGTGTTAGTCGTAAAAGGGTATTTATTGTACTTGATATTGGTAGTCTCGACCAGTTGGATGCTTTACTTGGAAATAAAGGTTTGCATCCAGGAAGCAAAGTCAAAATTACATCTAAGGATGCATCCTTAACACAAAAGTGTTCATTATTCAAGTCACAAGTTCATCCTAATCATAAAGAGGTATTACTTAATGGCTTATGTGTGTCTACTTCATTAAAGCTTTTATGCATTCATGCATTCCATAGCCAAAATCCCAAAGAAGGTTATAAAGATGTTTCGGAAAAGCTTGTGAAGTATTGTCATGGACATCCATTGGCTATTGAAGTTCTAGGCAGGTCTCTACAAAATGAAGATGTAGCATACTGGGAAGGGCGCATACAAGTGCTAAAGAAAGAACCTCATTCCCATATAAACACAACATTGAAGATAAGCTTTGATGCATTGCCATACGAAAATGATAAGGAATTGTTTAAGCACATTGCTTATTTTTTTGTGGGAATGGATAGAGATGTGACTGAATTGATACTGGATGCATGTGATATTAACACAAAAACTGGGATCAGGAATCTCATTGATAGAAGCCTTCTTCGTATCATATGGGATAATGAATTGGCGATGCATCCATTGATTCAAACGATGGAAAGAGATTTAGTACGCCAAGAGTCGCCTCTAAAACCATGGAAGCGTAGTTGATTATGGTGTCCCGATGAGTAATTCAATGTGTTGAAACAAAAGAAAGTAAGAGACCATGTAGTTCTAGTAGTTACGCATGTTCCAAGTTTAGCCCTGCTTGTGGTGTGCCCATATAATGAATATATGTGTGGGGGGTGGTAAAATTGTACTAATTTTAACGTTATTTTACTAATTCATGAAATGACGTTTAATCATGCAGCATTTGGTGGTGTTGATAGCCAAAAGACAAGGGGGGTACAAGCACCAATCGTGCTTGTCCAGATTGCTAAGTGTTATGTGCCTTGTGTCTAAGGCTTGATGCAAAACCAATATCAAGTCGGGGGTCTCACCGGAAGCAACCTCTCTATTCCTACGGGTTAGGGGTAAGGATGTCTACATCTTACCCTCCTCAGACCCTATCTTAGCTTTGCTATTGATGGGATTAACCGAGTATGATGATGATGATGCATGTTCTAAGTATTTTTATGCTTTTTATATCACATTTATATATTTTTTTTGGGCATTGACTTTCTTAATAGGGTAAGGGAAGTCTTCTAGGCCTTGCCCTTGACATGAGAATGCTTGATAAAAAGAAGTCACCTGGATCGCTTGAGTTGAAAACAAAGTCATTTAGTTGGATGGATAATCTAATGCTACTCCAACTCAATTATGTGCAACTAAGTGGGCGTTTCAAGAGATTTCCAGAAGAACTAAGATGGTTATGTATGCATGGATCCCCTTTAAAGTCTCTACCTTTAGACTTACCAATAGATAATCCGGTTGCTCTTGACATGTCCTATAGCAATATTGAATCTTTTGACATGTCTTGTAGTTACCCACAACCACCTGCGAAGAGACAGAAGGTAAGATTTTAAATATTTAGTATTGAATACACTTTTAAAAAGTAGTTTTACATCTGAAGTTACAAAATTGTTTTTTTCCATTAGTCCTATAAGACCCAAAAGCCACTGTATTGAATGTAAATCAAGGTAGTCAAGTGGATAAGTTGATCAACTTGTATGAGCATACACCCCGCACCTCCTAAACCACCATATTAGAGCTTAATAAACAATCCCTTTGTTTCATGTAAATCTCAATTTTCCAAAATGATTGGTGACACTAAAATCACCAACACAAGAGAAAGGTAGATGAGAGATATTGATGAATCTACTTCACTTTTTTGTTGAGCTTATATGTTGAGTTTATAGAATTCACTAACCATGTATTTGAATTTATCTCCACTTCAGGGGTTAATCGGATCGAGCTCAAAAAACAACCGATTGCTAGGAGCATTGAAGATTCTGGATCTAAGTTTCTGTGAACAGCTTCAAAGTGTTGGTGGTTTTTCTGAACTCCCTACATTGGAGAGGTTAATGGTTAGAAATTGCATAAGTTTGATTAAGGTGTGTGAATCACTAGAGCAATGTGATGAACTTGTCCATATTGATCTGAGTTACTGCTACTCACTTAGAAAGTTTCCAAATCCATATGCAAGTTAAGGAAGGTCAAAGCAATATTGTTAGATGGTTGTAATTCCCGTGAATTTAAAATCGAGATGGAGAATGTCAAGGACATACCAAGTGATTTGAAGTTCTTTATGATTTCTTTACCAATCTCATTAAGAACTTTGTCACTTCAAGGTAACAATTTGTCTAATGAATCCTTTCCCATGGACTTTAGTTGCCTATCCATGTTAAAGGAATTATTTCTAGGTTGGAATTCAATTGTTTCAATGCCGGTTGTGTGAGAACCCTTACTAGGCTAAATAAACTCGATATGTATTGATGTTAGATGATAATATCAATTGAGAAATCCTACATGCACGCTAAGAGAATTAGTAGTGCATATGTATGGGGAGTCCACACCTATACTAAGGAAGATTAAATTTGATCCAGAAATGTCACCACTCAGTTTTCAGGGAAGTCTTGTCAATCAACGCTTATCATTAAGTATTGAAGTTGTTGGCATGCGCTTCTTCATTAATGACTTCTGCGATGATGTACTAACTGAATATCAAACACAGGTTCCTCTAATTAATTGTGTCTCATTGTATATGTGAATATATATTATATTAATATAAGGTGATTAACCAATGTTGTATTTATTTGGTAGATGTATTATGAATTTGGAATATTCAGCACGTTTTATGAGGGGAATGAAATGCCTGACTGGATTAGCTGTAGAAGCACGGAATCGTCAATATCATTTACCATCCCATCATCTCCTAAGAAGCTTCGAGGATTGAATTTCTTCTGTGAATTGGCGTTTGCATATGGAACTCGTTATAATATGCCATTGATCAAAATTAGCAATATCACAAAAGAACAAACCTGGATTTATACATGTTATGTTGAATGGGTGCACGTAGAAGAGTATTCTGAAGATGGTGAAGAGCAACATATATGTTTGTTAAGCCATTGGATGTTTGGGCCGAATGAGATGAAAGTTGGTGACCACATTACTATTACTCTAGGAGGTGAGTTTCGTAGTCCACGTACAAAAGAGTGTGGGATTGGGATTGTGTATGAAGATGATGATGAAAAGATTGAGGAATAAGATGGATTGGATCATTACAAGTCATGGAATCACATTAATTACATGTGTTATATTTAGTAAATTGCCAATGTAATTTATTGTATTTATATCTCCATAGTGATAGGATATTACAATTTGTATTATATAAGGATTGTTAATCAATGTGAATAATCAAGTTGAACAATCTACTTTCATGGTATCATCCAAGGATCCTAAACCCTAACTTCCGCCACCCTCCTCCTACTCGATCACCTTCTGCCCCCGCTTGATCTACAGCGACCAATCCCCTTTTTTTCACTCTCTCGATTCTTCTCGTTTCCATCCCTTCATGGATACCAAAACCCTTCATCCCGCCCTCATAGTTACAAAGGTAAAATCCCATGTCCCACTCATCTTAGAAAAAGACTCCACCCATTACATGACATGGAAAACCTTATTCAAGGTTCATTGTCAAGCCTATGAGGTGCTCCATCACCTTGCCCCAAACCGGCTGTCACCTCTGCACCGGCCTCGTCTGATCCTGTTTCCGCCATCAAAGCCGAGGAGGTTGCCCTCGCAGCCGAATCACTTTCGTCACGTCTGGACGCCATTGTCCTTTAGTGGATATATGCCACTATTTCACAGCCCCTTCTTCACATCATACTCAAACCGGGTCAGACCGCCTATGATGCATGGATTGCGGTTGAGAGTGAGGTTAATGATAACCAGAAAACTAGGGCTATTTTTCTTGGCTAAGAATTTGCTAACCTATGCCTTGAGAATTTCTCATCCATGGATGACTACTGTCAATGGGTCAAGCATTTGGCTGATCAACTTGAGAGCGTTGGCTCTCCTGTTGATAATCGAATGCTCGTACTCAAAGTTTTGACGGGCCTCACCGAACCTTTTGATAGCACATTCCAAATAACTGTTCAGTTATGGATACCATGGATCAGAGAGATTTAAGCTAATCAAACTCATATCTCAAGCCGGTGTAAGTTATGTTGGAGCAATGATTGTGGAAAGAAATCGACACTCATATAAAGTGTTCGATGTCACTGTCAGTAGATAAATTTCGTAGTGGTTGGAAACTCTGATGAATAGTGACCCTTTGGCAATTGGTTACTTAATGTTCTTTATATATGAATAGTGACCCTCTGCAAAGGTCTTGATGAATATCTTCATAAATCTCCTATAAGAAGATGACAGATATCACTAACATAACTTGCACCGGCTTGAGATATGAGTTTGATTCGCTTAAAACTTTCTGATCCATGGTATCCACTTTCACCTGAAGCTTTACTTTCCTACCTCTGTTTTGAATTTGTTGCTTTATAAAGTGTTCGATGTCACTGTCAGTAGATACATTTCGTTGAATAGTGATTGTTTAATGTTTTTTATATATGAATACTTTCCTACCTCTGTTATGAATTAGTATATAGAGAGCAAACCGACGAACATCATTCAAAATTTCAACTTCCCGTTAACCTCTGTTGCTTTTTAATAATAAGTTTTGTGTTTATCAAACCCTAACGTCTGAAAATATGGATCTCGTTGTTTTATTGGTTAGTGGATACCATGGATCAGAGAGATTTAAGCTAATCAAACTCATGTCTCAAGCTGGTGCAAGTTATGTCGGAGCAATGATTTATTATGATTATTTTATTTATTGTTATTTTATTTCTGTTTTGAGGGTGTAATGATGATGATGGTTATGATTTGACAAACGATTTATGAAAGTATCAAGAATCGGAAATTAGTAAAACGATTTATGAAAGTATCAAGAATCAAGAATTAGTAAAATGATTTTATAATTCTTTAAAGGCTGAACACGAGTATGCTCAAACAGAGACCGAAAGTCCAGCATGTCGATTAGACATGCAAAAATCGTGTTTTGAAAAAATATGGGTATCGACTGTATAGTCGGAGCACCACGTACAATGATTCATGAAAGTTGTATAAACTCGGATGTTTCAACTAAAACACACAAACAAGCAATAAACGACCCATAACGCCTCAAACGAATTTTTGTTGTATTGGGAACAATTAAAAACATTTTAAAATGAATTAAAATTATTTTTTAATCAATAACAAGTATTTAAATTGAATTAAAACAAATTAATTTTAAAAAAAAACGCCAAAGCGTCTGGCTTTGGCCAAAGCTAGGCGCCTGGTTTGCTTGATTAGACCACAGGCGCCTAGCTTTGGCCAAAGCCAGGCGCTTTGGCCTTTTTTTAAAAAAAAAATTAATCTATTTTAATTCACTTTAACTACTTGTTATTGATTTAAAAACAATTTAATTCATTTTAAAACTGTTTTTAGTTGCTCCCAATACAACAAAATTTGTTTGAGGCGTTACGGGTCGTTTATTGCTCGTTTGTGTGTTTTGGTTGAAACAACCGAGTTTGTTCAACTTTCATGAATCATTGTACGTGGTGCTCCGACTATACAGTCGATACCCATATTTTTTCAAAACACGATTTTTGCATGTCTAATCGACTTATAAAATCATTACTAATTCCCGATTCTTGATACTTTCATAAATCATTTGTCAAATCATAACCATCATCATCATTACACCTTAAAAAGAAAATAAAATAAAAATAAATAATAATAATAATTTATTATTATAATAATAAAACAAAGAAATTAGGTTGCGAATATAATAACAATTTAAATAATAATAATAATGTAATATAGTCATGGTTAATGCTCAAAGAAGTCAACCTTTGTTGACTCCTAGAAATCTTGAAGACCAAATGACTTTTACAAGATACTTGAAACAAGGTATGGATATGGAGAATATGCAATGAGATGATTTCGTACAAGATTCCAATCCAAGCATGTCAAATTCAGTTGTTGGACATTGTGATCGGGATAATTCCTCTGATCCATTCATCACAAGAACAATGCTCCAACATAACCTGCACCAACTTGAGATATGAGTTTGATTAGCTTGAATCTCTCTGATCCATGGTATCCACTAACCGTAGCGATTATCGCGTGTCATGGATCCTTTGAAAGTGGATACCATGGATCAGAGAGATTTAAGCTAATAAAACTCATGTCTCAAGCTGGTGCAAGTTATGTTAGTGATATATGTCATCTTCTTCTCCAACTTGCATCCTCTTGATCTTCACACTTGCTTTTGGAGCTCTGCTCTTCTTCCTAGGAAAGTAAAGCTTCAGGTGAAAGTGGATACCATGGATCAGAGAGATTTAAGCTAATCAAACTCATATCTCAAGCGAGTGCAAGTTATGTTAGTGATATCTGTCATCTTCTTCTTCAACTTGCATCCTCTGATCTTCACACTTGCTTTTGGAGCTCTGATCTTCTTCCTAGGAAAGTAAAGCTTCAGGTGAAAGTGGATACCATGGATCAGAGAGATTTAAGCTAATCAAAACTCATATCTCAAGCCGGTGCAAGTTATGTTAGTGATATCTGTCATCTTCTTCTTCAACTTGCATCCTCTTGATCTTCACAAATCTTATTAAATTAACGAATGATCCACAGCAAGTTGTTGTCGGAGATATATCTGTCAACGAGGAAGGCAACATGAAACAACCGGTTGGTTGGTAGCTCTAGGTAAGAACATTGTGGGTGATGATGATAATAACTTCTCTTCAGATTCTGATTGCACGGTGGAATTGGAATTGGAATTGGAATTAATGTTAGGAATTGGAGTGGAAAAACCAAGGCCTAAGGTGAATCCGTTTGGTGATGGTAAACCTAGAGAGGTTTTGCTTCAGGAGAAAGGTGTGGATTATCGGAATTGAATACTTAGAGATGACACGCGAAGCTTTAGACTCCAAGCGGATCCCTTGATTGCCAACTCACCTCCCGTAGAACATAGGCCTCTACAAAGTTTGATCAATTCGCGTTTTTCACTTATTTAATGAAATTTAACGCGCATACCGCATTCGAATTGGTTTTTTTATTTTTTCTAAAAGTAGAAAAAACTATAACAACATTAACAACTAAAAAAAAATTGTAGAATAAAAGAAGAAAGTGTTCCTCTCTGTTACTAAGCATGTCAAGAAATGATCATTTTCAAATATTATAGATCAAGGTCTTCGTGATTAGAGATGATAAAGGATAACGAAGATTAATGTTGTATTTTCCCGGAAGTACTGAATCTATTGTTCAAGCTTCCTGAATCTATTGTTAAAATCTTTGAATATACGTGGTTGATGATGTCAAGTTTAATTTTTTTTAACTTTTTTAAATAATTATATTAAAAAAATAAAAAACCAATTCATAACACCAAAAATACCCCAAAATAAAACTTTGATCCAAAGCGCCTCGCTTTGGCCAAAGCTAGGCGCTTTGGATCAAAAAATTTCACCTTTCCCCTGCCACCTCGTACACCTCGTTTGATTTGACCCAAAGCGCCTCGCTTTGGCCAAAGCGAGACGCTTTGGGGTGGGGGTTGAAATAGAAGGGTGGGGGTGTGAATAGCTGGAGCCTTTTTTATATATCCACACACAATTTTACAATATGGTTACGAACATCCAAATAATGGATATTATTATACAATAAAAAGGTCATCAACATATAAATCCTAATAGTTATTGTGTATATAACATCAACTATGTAACACCCCAACCGATGGCGGAAACATCGAGGTGTCACGTAGTGACGATTGTTCAATAGCTCATGGACTAAAGTGTAAATTTGAATACATTGATTAAATAATTTATTACATTGAAATGAAATACAACGATTCTAACTGTCAACTAAATTGAAATACAATGAATCAAAATCTAAATATAAATCCGAAAGCTTAAAGGATGCATCTCAAAACAACCTGAAACATGTACAAAATAATTTGGTCAATACAAAAATTGTATTGGTGAGCATACCCTGCTTGAATAAATATAGTAGGAAAAAATGTTTAGCAATTCATGTGCGGTACCATTTGCAATTATGTAATAAGTAATATCCGTTCAAAACCAAACCTGAGAATAATGACTAACACATGACTAACCAACTGAATAATGAATTAACAAGACAATGACCAAGATTCTCAACAGAGTCTCAAGGGGATATACCATAGTACTATTCATTGAAAAGCTAGGCCGCCCAGCGGTTAATGATTTTGACAAGTCATAGACACACCCAATTAACATAAAGCAAACACACATGAGAATTGCAATAAGTATAAGAAATTTAAACTTGATTAATATATAGGTACATGAGTCACCCCAAAGTAGTAAAACAGTAAAAAGGGGAAAGATATACTCACATGTAAACGAAAAACAAGAGCAAGCATATAGCAACCATGTAGCAAAGTCTGAAGATGTATATGTGCATCGTGCTACCCATGTCCTAAAGTATACATTATCACTTTAAGATGCATGTTGGTTACGTATCCTATTCACCCAACTAAACTGATCATGATTTACTAGTTATGTTTCCAAATGTTTTAACTCAACGACTGTTGAAATATAGTGTAAAACTTCTTGAAAATATATATTTATATGGAATATGTATATATATATATATATATACACGATTGTATGGTAAAATGTCATAACACAAACTTGTACTCTTGTATGTGAATCATGTTTGGGGTTTATTTATTTATTTAACAACTAATAATATTTATTTTAACCCGAGTCATAACTCGCATAAAAGACCAAGGTTTCTTCGTTTTCTTTAACTTTTAAAATCATGGTTTACATATAAAAGTTTATAGAAAATGAAGAACTTATTTTTATAAATTTGACCTTGCATGAATAAATAAAACAATTAATCCATATGCCAAGACTTTTGTAGTTTGTCTAAAATCATGTATAATGTTTATATATATACCAAAAAAAATGGATAAGTGTAGTGAACCAATATTTAGTTCCTGTGAAAAATTAACATCGTGTGTATGTATATATATTTTGACATCAAAAGTAATTATTATTGTGTGTACATATATGTTTGAAAAAATCATAGATGAAAGATTAGTCTTTATGTATTGTTATAACAAACATTTACTATATAAAATGTGTTGGGTGACAAAGATTCGTTGTAGAAAAATGTATATAAAATATAAACAAAAGTATAAATGAAAACCATACCAAAATCTAGTAGGAAACAAAGGTTTAAGACTTGATACTTGAGGGCTTTGAGCTTGAATTTGTTGAACATAAAACTTGAACTAGAAATTGTGAGAGAGACAGGTTCGGTTAAATCGTGATTGTATATAGATAGGCGATGATGTGCAAGGGTTAAAAAAATGAAGGTTTGTAGTGTTTGTGTGGAAACTTGCAAGACTTGGAAAAAGAAAATTGTCTTCTATTACTATAATGAATGACATTTATAAACAAAATTAAAGGAAATGAATAACATTAACACTCCTAATTGGAAGTTACTAAGAAAAATAATAATATGATGGTTCCATTCAAATTCCTAATAAAACAACAATCAATCTAAGAAATTAATCTAGAATTTTAAATTTTTCCCTTTTGTTTAAAGATAGCTAACATTTTAGGCCAGGCGATTTATTTTGACTTAAAAATAATAACCCAAAGTTATAATGAAATTAGTTTCATTTAGTGAATAGAAAGAATTAATAAAATATGTTTGCTAAACATCGATCGATTATACAACAAATTAAGATTGTTCATTCCATATTATACAATCAAAATATATACATTATATATATATATATATATATATATATGAAAACGAGTCTTCGGATCAAACAAAAGAGTAAAAAAAAATAAATGAAGTGTGACGATTAAATAATGACTTTTGCTATTAAATAAATAATTCGATTTATAAGGTCTCAAAGTGCAAAATAAAAAATTTAAGGACTAAAATTGAATATATAAAAATAAAATTGAGGGTGACGGATGTCACAAACTAATAAAAGAAATAAAACTTTATTATATTTTAAATAAGAATATTTATAACAAAAACACTAAACATAAATAAGTTATAACATTATCCAACATAAAGTCTTGTAAAATTTAACAAAGAAATTAAAAGCAATGAAAGAAACAAGCAACATAGAATCCTGAGTCAATCCTCACGGACTACCTACAAATAAAGCATCCATGTATAAGTATTAAGTTTCAGATTATTAAAATTACTCGTATCACAAGTTTAACAAATAAACCATCCATACTACCTACAAATAAACTATCCATGTATAAGCATTAAGTTCTAGATCATTAAAATTGTTTGTATCGCAAGTTTAACAAATACATACGAGATGAAAGGACAAGATCATGCAATGGATGCACCAATACAATCTTGAATTGTGAAAAATAACCATATGGTCTCACCAACTTTTCATCTATTTTTATTAGTACTTGAACGTGTACCTCACACAATTCTGGTTCAATCTCTATGCCACCAACTAGCTCATTTAGGTCCAAGCTTTGCAGTCATCCTCTTGCTAATAGATGTCAAACTCTGTATTTGAGAATTTCGTCCACAACAATCATTGTTAATCAATGTATAGTTACTGTTGAAAGAAATGGTTTTATATGTTTTATCAGATACAAAATCATGGCTCCAAGCATAGTCAACAAGACCTTTCCAATCCTCTTCATCATTTGCTTCAAGATTACCCTACTGTAGTTAGGTACCATAAATTAAATACTCGATTAACACTTTTCTTTAGTAAAATATAACAAAACAAAAAGAAAAGAACCTTATTAAACATCAGTGAATTAGTACAAATATTCCTTTCATAAACATAGATAATAAGTTGTACACACTACCACACATTCATGCATATAGACACATATATTATAAAGTAGGTACCAAAACTAGAATACTCACCAAAGGACTCATCTACTGGTTTTCATAATTACTAGTTAATACTCACCAGTATCAATTATATCAATTTCAGCATAACATTCATCATATGTTGTAGCTTGCTTCTCCCTTTGTGATTTTGTGATTCTGTATCTTCATGAATCTCCGGTTCTCTTGCATTATACAAGTAAATAAGGCAAACAACTTAGTCTAGCAAACATCATAAAAACATACAAAATCAATTTCAGAAAGCTGCAAGTAACTTAACTTGTAATCATAGATACAGTTGCAAAACAAGAACATAAGATATGGAGTATAAGTAAAAGCTGGAATGTTTAGATAGTTTTTCTATTCCCACACATTTCATTGAATTATTGGCTCATCACTTGCTCCAAAACTAATCAAATCATAATAATGACAACATTGAATCAAACAACTGAGGCAAAATCTAACTTTTTAGTCATCAGGTTTGTTATGAAATTAATTATCAATCGATCATGAGAAAAAACTAAATAAACTAAAAACCTTGAATCTTATAATTAAAATCTCAGTAAATGTTTCTGGTAATAAACGTGCATTGAGGGGAGGAGATTCTAACGATGAGTCGACGACATTTGTGGGGAACATATGAAATAGCTAGCGCTATTATTCCCCTGCTTGAGGGCCAGCCTTGTACTAGTTGGACAATAAAAATAAAACCCGTACCATGTAGAAACTGAAATCATTAGACTAGATGACTACAAAATTCTAACATTCTATCTATGTGTTAGTGCACTTCGTGTATGTCCCCAGCTAGTGATCGGTCCGCAATAGTCGTAGGCATGATTGTATAGCGTTTTAGAAGTTCTAGGATTGCATTATAGTGTTTATATAGGCTTATGGGTATTTTAGGAATTGTTTATGTTACATACACTTCCTTAGTTATCTCATACATGTGCCCTCACATGTATGAGATTCATACATGTATCCCCTACATGTATGAGTAATAAGTGTGAAAGATAGGGAGGTGTATGAGTTCTACTATAAATACCCCATGCCTTAGTCATTTTCTAACTTTTGCCAAACCTTTTACCCATTCCAATACAAGTGCAATCCTTGTGTGTGTTTTTGTGTGTGCTCTCATATTATTATTATTATCTTATCCTTAAACACCCACCTATAACAACTAACCGGATTGTTGATTCCGCCCTCAATCTGATACGCGCACGATATTTAATTCTTGTGTCGATCCTACAAGTGGTATCATAGATTTGATACGATGCGTTAGAAAATCTTTTATCATTGTCACTTGGGATCTGTAAATGCACCCTTCGGCTATGTCCCTAGCTTGGATATACTTATCGAATCATGTTTAGGCACGTTCTATTCTTGTTTGGATGTTTTATAGGCTTAGGGGTATTTTAGGGATTTTATTATGTTACATACACCTCCTTAGTTATCTCATACATGTGCCCCCACATGTATGAGATTCATACATGTACCCCTACATGTATGAGATTCATACATGTACCCCTACATGAATGAGTGATAAGTGTGCAAGATAGGGAGGTGTATGTGTTCTACTATAAATACCCCATGCCTTAGTCATTTTGTAACCTTTGCCAAAAACTTTTGCCCATTCCAATACAAGTGCAATCCTTTGTGTGTGTGCTCTCATATTTATTATTATTATTATCATCATATCCTTAAACACCCACCTATAACAACTAACCGGATCGTTGATTTCGCCCTCTATCCGATACGCGCGCGATATTCAATTCTTGTGTCGATCCTACAAGTGGTATCAGGGCTAAGGCTCATATCACGCGTGTTATTATAGTGGTTTGCATCAGATTTGAAAGTTTTAGGCAATTGTTCATATAAAATTGATTTTGACCCATTTAGAGCTTAAAATATGGTTTTCAATGATTTTGGAGTGTGTTTGATGATAGGATCACTGATTTGATTGTGGTTTTATGGTTAGAAACTTATTTTACAAATCACCAAATCAAATATGAGCAAAAACGGATCAGATCTGAGGATTTTATGAAAAAAATTCATGTTCATGAGTTTGATGGGTTTTTATGAGTTTTTGATGCAAAATCATGATCATGGAATGATTATTTAGATCTGATCATTCAATCATCATTCATAAGTGTTTTGGAAACTATTTGAATCAATTTTAGATGTTAAACAACAATAATTTGGATCAGATCTGGATTTTTGATGAAAAACCCATAAGTTTGTGTTCTTCATGTTCATGTGAATTTTGGATTATAATTCGTGTTTTGGATTGTTTTGGGTATTATAAACTTGTTAGAAATCATTTCCTTTACAAAACCTCACGTTCAGATTATCAAAATTCGAACTAACACCCAAATATGATCAAATTCAGCCATGTTTATTTCTGTTTCTGTTTCATCAGGTCTGGCCACACGTATAAGCTGTTCCCGAGCCTCATACGTGAACTGTTAAACCTCATACGCGTGCCTATTATTCTTTCATAAGTGTCCGTCTGGTTCAGTTGGTCTGCTGTTCTGATAAGCTGTTCATACGTGTCCCATCTTCATAAGTTTTCTTCATTTCTGACTGTCATACGTGTTTGTTGGTTGAACTTTGAAAAACTGTTGATACGTGTCCCATCTCTGGTTCATACGTGTAACAACCCGACCCGGTGGGGTCCGGTCGAAATGATAGTTTGGTAACAGACTTGCACAACGGAAGCAACGTTAACAAATATTTATTTGTTTATACAATCTCTAATACAAAAATATAATTACATAACTTAAATAAATGGCCTAATAGCTATGCAGGGACGAGACGCGGTGGTCGTCGAAGCAGTTGAGGAGTGTAATCCACTAGTCGTTCCATACTTCTACCAACGCTTATCTCTAATGCTCTAATCCGCACAATTATAGTCCGAATCTTCTATTCAAGTCATCTAGCGATCATCACCTCTAATCCGCATCATATGAACACAATTCGTATGTTATCCCCAACGATTTTTCCTCTTAAACTTTGATCATATTCTTTCATTCTGGACAAATATTCCTTATAACAACCATTGCGAACGCATCCGCTCCCCCCGTTAAGGCTTATCTATACAAATCTTAATATGTTTCATATGGACGACTTGTCAATATGCTAAATTTTGTAACTAATCCGAAGATTTTGTCGCTAATCTAGAGACCGTATAAGGTATTAAAGTAACGGAACATGTATCAATCTTAAGAATACCTCAAGCGGCTTTTAATCCTAGTTCCTTTAGCGAATGTTTTATAGTTATAGTGGTGAAAAATTCTTGAACTTAGTTTAGCACCCTTCTGATCGATGTCTTGAAATCCTCAAAACCTATTATGTGGTTACGAATCCAATACTCTATACTTAACTTAAACTGGTACAAATTGATATAAATCAAGTCCTCTTGAACTGATCTAGTAATCAATAGGTTTAATCTCTTTATCTTTGGTCTAACTAGTGACACAAAAACTCAACCTGTACATACGCCTGAGCCACATAATAATGGACGATAACTACTTGGAAAGTAAACTTATCGGGTTACGAAGTATCCATTTGCAATGTTGATCAAACCTCACTTTGGCATTTCGAGTTCTTTTCAAACTGCAATGCTAAGTTGTGGCGAGGTACCTGGTACTTATAGTTAACTTGCATTTAATCATGAAAAGTTAGTCGCATATAGTACCATTCACTAAGAATCATTGTACGTATATATAGTTACAAGGGAATAAATACTACTTTTAATCAGGAATACGTCTATATATATAAGTATTCTATGCCAAATCGTATCAAGTATAACGAGTTCATGACCTTAACAATAGTAATCCGAACATATCAAATAGTTGTTTACGGCTCTTAACATAATCCGTTTCTTCTCATAAGTCTATGGTTATCATGATAGGCTCATCACTTAATCACGAAAGTTATACACATATACTAGCACCTACATACTCGTCAAAATGTTCCAAATGGTATCAACTATTTCAAATTCAAAAAACCTTTACTATAGTCGCGCAAGCCTAACACATACTTGTTTACGACTCTAACATAGTCCATTTCCTTGCACAACTTCATGGTTATCGTAGTTAACACCCTTAATCTCGGCGACTCTTCGGATTTCTTAGAACTTTTTCGTGCCTGTAAATTCACAATTACATGACGTCAAGTGTAATCGTCAATTTACCTCACGGAATTATTCTAGTAATCTCCGTTGTAGTCATCATTCACGTATCACTAAAAGCTCGTATACTAGTCACACTGGTTCTAGGTCCCGGTAAGCATTCTAGTGTATTCAGGTACTCGAGTCTCTACTTATTTCGTTCCTTATTCCGGTCAATCTTATATAATTCAAGGCATTCCCTAGCTAGGTAGTCTTAGAGCCTTAAACGCAAAGTTCTCTAAGTTGTCCTGGTGTGATGTAGGATATCTGGAGATATCCTATTTCGTTACAACCGTTGCTCTGATACCAACTGTAACAACCCGACCCGGTGGGGTCGGGTCGAAACGACAGTTTGGTAACAGACTTGCACAACGGAAGCAACGTTAACAAATATTTATTTGTTTATACAATCTCTAATACAAAAATATAATTACATAACTTAAATAAATGGCCTAATAGCTATGCAGGGACGAGACGCGGCGGTCATCGAAGCAGTTGAGGAGTGTAATACACTAGTCGTTCCATACTTCTACCAACGCTTATCTCTAATGCTCTAATCCGCACAATTATGGTCCGAATCTTCTATTCAAGTCATCTAGCGATCATCACCTCTAATCCGCATCATATGAACACAATCCGTATGCTTCATAATCATCTGAACGCAGTACCTGAACACATGCTTAAAAAGAGTTTGGGTCAGCAAACATGCTGGTGAGTCCGTATAAGTATTGAGTGGATCCAAAAACAGTTTATCATTTCATAAACAAGTTTACACAGTTCATAACAGTTCAACACACGTGATGTACAAGCGACCCCTCAACCCTAACACTAGATCTATCTACTGCCATTATAGATCTACAAGGCATAATATATGCCGCAACGGTCCACAGGCCTCAGTGGAGAGTTTCCCGGGCCCAACGTCCCGGTCCACTGTGCGTGGGGGTTTCCCCAAGTAGTACTACCCATATATTAAGCGGCTCACCTCTGAGTTAATGAGTGTCAGTGTTATCCGGCAGCTAGTATCTTGTCACATCACAACAGTTATAAAAAGGAAGCATGCATTCACCCCAAAATAGTAAAGCAGAAAAAGGGGTAGTGGTACACGGAACTCACCTGTCATGCTACACAAAATACGATATTCCAATGCCTCGAGCCTGTTCATGTATTTACATGCCAAGTCCTATCATGATCACAAGTATTAGCGCGTGTAACCCATATCACGGTTACACGTGTGGATGACTATGACCTTCCATTGTTTATGTGAGTTTATTCTAATTGTCGGATTATGGTTCCATTTATCCATTGTCATAAAATATAGTTCTTATTTTGTAGTCTCACATGTCAAGCTAAATGTCTTGTGTCCTATACATACATTGTTTATGTTTATGCCTTATGCTCATGGTCACACCTCTAATATCAATGTCTCATTGTCATTTGTACCATTACTATATCTCAAAGCTAAGTGTCATATAACCAAGTTCAAGCGTTATATATACATGTATGTAATTTAGTTTAGCACCTATCATATTATGTTTATCTATGTCAACCGACTAGTCCGAATCCTTTACCACTTGGATATCATGATGTTTATCTATGTCAACCGACTAGTCCGAATCCTTATGCTCATGGTCCATCCGTCTTTAATCGTACGTCTACCATTAGCTATGTGTCTAAGTTCCAATGTTTTGATTATTAAAGCTAGTTATCGTCTCACATACAAGCAAGCGTCCTATGTCCAATACTTCATATGTTCTATCCATGTTCCTATGTCGTCATTTTTATTATATCCGTCATATTAACCAAATATTCATTATATTCATCAGGTACCCAAATATATTTACATATATATATATATATATAGACATCCAACATATTAGTTAGTTATAGTTGTCGATTCGTCCGGTTCTCGGTTCTTTTATGTCCCACACGTGTCACGCGAAGCGAGTATAATAACATAAATTAGATGACTCGGGTTCTTGTGTATACCTTTCGGGTCCCTTCTTTAGTTGACCGGTCTGTTGACCCGTGTTGACTTCCGTTGACCGAGTCAACTAGGTGACTCGGGTCTACGCCTATCTTCTTCTACTCAATACTTTCCTCACTAATAAACATCACGACATTACCGATAATATTTTCCTGTAACAATTCCCTGTTAATTATCACTCATCCTTGACCATCACTATAATCTAGAACTATAACAAAGATCAGGACAAGGGAGTGAACGAAGCTACCTGATGTCATTGAGGAGGAAGAACCCTAATCGGACCCGCCACCGTCTGTTACCAACACCCGAGCCCTAGACCCTTGCTTACTACCAATCAACCACCACCATCATCCATAACCCCGTGACCATCCTTGAAACACTACATCACCACCGTAATCCAAACCATACCCTCATCGTGAACTATCACCACTCGACAACCAACTTCCATCCATCACCGATGACAATAACCATAACCAATCATCACCATAATTATTAGAAAGGAGGAGGTTTTACCTCTGAGACCGGACCTGACCCGATAGAATCTGTTACCCGAACCACCGCCGGTGCCGCCGTCTTCTTCCTCCGAGTTCTCTCTCTTTCTCAGTTGGTCTCTGTCCCTCTTATTCTGCTCTTCCTTTCTCTCTTTCTCACGATTCTCTCTCTAACTCTGTTCTCTCTCTCTCTCTCATATGGCTTCTAACAGATCTAGAGGTTGGGGTGGGTGTTGTGGGTTATGGTATGTGTGCTGGGTTGTATTGTTAGTGATCAGAGCCGCTGGAGCTCCGCCTGTCTCCGCCTCTGCTCCACCGAGTTCCACTCCTCTCTCTCTCTCTCTCTCTCTCTCTCTCTCTCTCTTCCTCTCTCTGTTCTCTCTTTGGAAGAATAGTGGTGTGGTGTGGTTTTGCTTGTTTTGAGGAAGAGCCGCCGTGCTCCGCCGTGGATCACTGGAAACCCACCGGTCTCCTCTCTCTTGATCAGCTCTCTCTCTCTCTCTCTCTCTATATATATATACTAGGTTTGAGACCCGTGGGGACCCACGGTGCAAACCATAGTAAATAAAAAAATTATATGAAACTAAGAGTAGTATTGTTCAAGTTTACTGGCTACAAACGTAAAGTGTTAAAAATAACGATTAGGCTGAAGTAATGAAAACCGATTAGCTATTATGATCAGTACTCAACAAAAGTATAAAATTTAAAAAAAAAATAACAAATATATGAATACATTGTGTTTTTGTAAACGACTTTGTATCATATTTTTAATTTTGAATGTAATTGTAATTAGTACATAACTTTTTTTATTGACAAAATGCAAGGCACTATTCAAAGCAAACAAAAAAAGTTTAAAATAATACTTTATTATTGAAGTTGTATATACATAACGTCCACAAAGATAATACCAAAATTGCATAAAAATTACTCAAATTATTCATAAATCCTGAAAGACTTCTTTGTACACAACGTTTGATGTTTTGTTTGTCAATTCACCATTTTCATCTACTATAACAATCTTAAGTCCATCTCGACTTCTAACCCTTGAAAGCGCAACATACAACTGCCCGTGTGAAAAAACTGGATCCTTCAAATACAACCCAACTCTGGATAAGGATTGTCCTTGACTTTTGTTTATTGTCATTGCGAAAGAAACAGCAAGTGGAAATTGCCTTCTGTTAAATTTAAAAGGAATTTTCTTATCTGAGGGGGATAAAGTAATTCTTGGAATAAAAGTTCGCATTCCAATGTTACTTCCTGATATGATTTTCGCTTCAATGACACGTTTTCTCATTTTAACAACTTGTAACCTTGTTCCATTGCACAAACCGCTTTTCTGATCAATGTTTCTGAGTAACATTACAGGAACGCCAACTTTCAAAACAAACGATGGTTTGGTATTCCAGAAAACTTAAGACCATTAAGGACATCAGGAGAAACTAATCTTTCATCAACCTGTTTGTTCACATCTTCAGACTGGCAAACACTATCCGAACTTAGATACTCAACTTCGTCACCCGGAAACATTGAAAGCAATATATCATTAATTTCATGAACAACTTCATTCTTCGGTGCCAATATAGCTCGATCTTGAAAATAAGTCGGAATGTGGATGTTATCCAAAAGTGAAGGATAAACAAAGGCTATCAAATCAGAAACAGGATCGGAAGATTGGGAAATAAGTAAGTCATCAGGTATCAAAATAACATCTTGATCATCACTTATTGTATCAACCTTTCCTTCTCCTATGTCCAGAAGCCAAGATGCAAACTTTTTAGTTTCCTCAATATCATAACTGGAACTTCCAGAAAGCAACCTCATATTTTTTGTTAACTCTAAAACAGTGCATTTGTGCCAAATGTATGATGAACTTAAAGAGGCATTAACAATGTCATGCCTAGTTCCATTTGGTACAACTGGTAGAATTTGCCTAAAGTCACCCCCAAACACAACAACCTTTCCACCAAATAACAAATCAGACGACTCATCAGCATGTACACCAAATACATCTTTTAAACTTCGATCTAGTGCTTCAAAAGCATGTTTATGAGTCATGGGTGCTTCATCCCATATAATCAAGTCAGTTTGTTTAACCAGCTGTGCAATATCACTATTAGGTGGTATGAAGCACATAGAATCTTCAGTTAGGTTTATAGGAATACGAAACCTGGAATGTGCTGTCCTACCACCGGCCAATAGCAAAGAAGCGATACCACTCGAAGCAACATTCAAAACAATCTTTCTTTTACATCTTATGGATGAAGATAAAGTCTTCCATAGGAATGTTTTACCCGTACCACCGTAACCATAAACAAAAAAAACCCCTCCTTTTTTTTCCTCAACAGATTTAATTATACAATTATAAATATTTTTTTGTTCATCAGTTAAATAAGAGAACTGAGAATCAAATTCTTCAACCAAACTGTTTGAGTCATAGCCCAACTCCTCACAAATAAGACGATTTTCTAATAATGATAGAAAATCATTCTCAGGATATGGCATACCTACGAAATGTCGTAGACTGCAACTATTACGCAATAAGAACTTCTCAATATCTAGCAAAGCTAAATTCTTAAGTTCGTCGTCTGAAAGGATCAAATCTGGGAAAAAAAATGTCTTAGAATGGAATATATAGAATAAAATTAACAAATAAAATTAATAATTGAATATGTGGAACTATTAAAATTAGTATAATTTACATTCCTAATAATTATGAATCATTACAAGTTAGTATATGCCCAAAAAAATCTAGAAAATCTATTTTAAAGTAATAATATATGAAAAAAAGCTAATACCTGGACAGTTTGAATCTATTCTTCTCTTGCGTAAAATGTCATCAGACAAATAATTCCATGTTTCCTCCCACACAATTTCAGGTCTTGACAAACTGTTGGACGCTAAAAGAGTTGCAAATAAGTTTCTTAGATAAGGCCCAGAACCTGCAAAAGCCGCTTCCTTTATTGCTTCAACATATTCTGTATCATCATCTAGGAGTCCCATTGCGTAGCATGCATCCCTAAAAGATGATTGTACTTTCCCATCAACTTTAAGAATATCTTGAAACGATGTTGGTCCTTTAACCTTATTCAAAAGCATTCTCAAAAAATAAGCTTCGCCAACAGAAGCAGGAACTGAATGAATTCGACCAATTGACTTTATTCTTTGCCTAACCTCCCATTTTCGTTCTTGTGGTTTCCAAACATATTGTGAAGGAAATTGGATGTAAGTTAGTTGCCTTGCATTAGCATCAATTTTGTTGCGTTTCATCCAACCCAAAAACATAGAGGAAGCACAAGACGGTTTATTAAGAACGTCGTCAATGTCTTGCGTAGAATCGAAAACAATTCTTTGTTCACCAGGTAGATGAAAAGGTAGTCTCATTACAGGAGGTGACCTGTAATGAATATCATATGAGAATATTCTCCATGAAGCCTCACACGCAGAAATATAACGACAATCATAAAATCCTTTGACTTCATCAACAACTTTGTCTTCACCGGGTACTTTCTTGCTTTCAACAAAATTAAGAGTAACTCTATCTGGACCCTTGTTAATGTATTTAAATAAATACTTAATGGATCCAGCTTGGTTACACCATTCAACGTTGATATGAGCCTGGTATCTTTTAAGAAGTGTCTTGTTATATGGAACAACATATCTGTTATCTAATTGCTCACCAGACTTTTCTACAAACGACCCGTTATCTCTGCGTCTATAAACTGCATAACCTTCGGTATCAATAGAAGTCTCATTCTGGAAATTTTTTGGGAAGTTTTTTGAACATTTGTCATTGACCATACACGGACAACTCATGTTCAAAGGACCACAAGGACCGTGAATCATAAATTCACGTACAAGTTCATACAATTCTGCATCTTCATCTTTATTCGGTATCTCTGCTGAAATGAACTTGTCAATATGGTCAACTGTAGGAAGCTTATAACCAGCAGCCATAAACAAACAAATGTGTGCGTGTGGTAATCCACGTTTTTGAAACTCAACGGTATATACAGCTGCAAAGTATTGAGACCAACCAAAAAAAGTTAAGTTAGAAATGTTATAAAACAAAAAATATATGTTGTTGTAATAAAAAATTAACTTCATGTGTTCGCACCAGCTTCAACAGTCCCAAATAAGTGCTTATCTTTCAGGTCTTTAATGATGGAATCAAGTTTAATCTTAAACAACCTGCATAAAATGTCTGGTCTATCTTCGGGTCTAAGAGTGGTATCTTGAAGATATCTTCTCATCTCTGGCCATTTAGGATTACAAGTGATTGTAATAAAATAGTCAGGGTATCCGTACCACTTACATATTGCCATTGCGTCTAGATAATTTTGCATCATATATCTAGCGCCACCTGTGAAGGAAGATGGAATAATAACCCGTTGACCCATGGTTGATGTTTCTGTTTGTCCTTCTTCTCTTTGTTTGCTTAGGACATTATGCTTCTCACTCCTAAGAACGGTTTGCTTACCCCTAATGTAATTTAGTCTTTCCATCTCAATCATTGTATACGAATCAACTATAAATTGCTGCAAAAGCCTTCGTGCATTAAGAATTAGCGAGAATTCATTACTCCTATCTTGAAGTCTATAAGCAAAAAACTCCCTCATTGTTACACTTTCACGTTTTTTGTTGTTTGTGTTTGAAGATGAGGCCACATCTGGTAAGGAAACATTTTTTTGACGGTCATCTTTTTTGTTTTTTGAACTTGAAGACGAGCTTTCATTTGGTAATGGAACACCTTTGTGAAGGATGTCAATTCGATATCCATCGTCACCATAAGGAAGCAACAATGGATACTGAAGAGCAAGATACGAAGGATGTAACTCACTAACTCTTTTTAGCTTTCCATCAATGGTCTGCACAATAATATCACGTTTATCTGTTTCTTCATTAAGGTCACCAATTATCAATCCTGCAACTTCAGAAACCGTGGGTAGGTTGTAGGTTCTACCATCTCCTTTCCTCATTCCGTTTAATCGAAGCTTGACTTGTGCATCAGGATTCTTCTGAAAACAATCTCTCGCCATTCTATAAGATTTCACCAAGGAGTTTTTGGAATCCAACATTTTTTTCAAATCCTTAACAATTTGAAATTCAAGCGCCTTTTCCGATGAGTATTCCTCGTCTGCATCACTATAAATAAAATGAATACATTAGAATCAAAATTATTACAAATCCTTACAATTTTCGACAAAAGAAAATAAAAAAATAACATACCCAACGACATTGATTCTATTCGAAACTTCATTTTCAGTGTCATATATGTATAGTTGAGAGAATACTGGATTTTGTCCACGTGATGGTAAAAGATTTCCCAAAGCATGGTAGTTCTCACCACTTATACGATAGATGAATGGAGCATTACCATGATTTATAGACCTATCAATTTTTCCACCCATCGACGTAAATGCAAACATAGAGTTGAATCGTCTTATGTTCTTTAAAAAGAATTTGCTTTTAGAATCAACTCCATTAAAATACTCTTTATAACTGTGTGGGGCCTCTTTAAAAGGAGGAAGCAAAACTTTTCCATATCCACAACACAGAGAGAAATTTTTTTTAGTATTACTTCTATTAAGCCCTCTAGTAGATTCACAGCTCCACAGTCTAGCATTACAATCTTCACAAGCAACATTCTGATCACCATGGTCCAAGTAAGCTAAAAAAAGATATTAAAATTTATTAAATGTACCATATTTATAAAATTTTAGTTATGTAATATTAAAAATATTTTTTTAATATTATTTGTTAGTGTAAAAAACACTACCTGCAGATATGCCTTGTATTACATCGTTTGTCCTCACTCTATGTGGGTTTTCTAAGCATGCTTCCAAATCAGCCATCGGTATGGGAGTAATACTGGGGCGTTTTCGTTTTAAATTCAATGTTGAGCGCGTGTTGCATACGTTAGAAAGCGGCAAAGTTACACATGAAGATCCTATCAAATTACAATAATATACGTTTAATAAATGTTGATTTATTATAATATACTTTGTAAACATGACTAAACTGAACATACCAACAATGTCAACTTGCTGTGTTTGAGTGTTAGGTGTTATATTTTGTTTTCCTTTGTTACTCCGCTTAGAATCCAAGATACGCTTTCTTTCTGTACGCCTTTGTTTATAAAACTCAGATAGATTCCTATGTTGCGATTCGTGACAAACTGCGTAAAAATTAAATAAATAAATGGAATGCTTGAAAAATAAGGCAAACACAAAACGGGTCAACAAAATTTTATAATATACTAACATAAAAAAAAATACTAACAAATGATGACATAAAAAGTAAAATAATTAATACCATTAGAGATGTCGGACAAAGGTGTTATCTGTGTGTAACCTATAATATAAAAATAAATAAGTAAAAAAACAACAATGGAAATCAGTAAGAAATAAGATATTTGGGCGATGTATAAAATAAATGTTACCTTCGATTGATGACGGATTATTTCTTTGTGTCGAAGCAAAATTAGATTTTTTTCTCTTTGTAGATTCACAACGTTCATTAGAGATGCATGACAAAGGCGTTCTCTGCGTGTTACCTATAAAATAAAGACAAATAAGTTAAAGAAAAAAAAACGACAATGGAAATAAGTAAGCATAACACATATTTGAATTGTAGAAAAAACATTTACCTTGCATTGTTACTAATGGCGGTGTGAAAGAGTTTGTAGAGGTTTCTATGTTTTCAACATTAGAAAGCGAACAACCGACATTTGAACTTATACTATCCAAATATGCATTCATCCGTTTACGTCTTTCAGAGATATTAAGACTCACTAAACAATAAATTACAAAAAAAAGTATTATTTCTTAATGAAAAATTAAGAATTATCGATAAAAGATGAAATTGAATTAATTACGTACCATTTGATATGTCGGCTAACGGTGTTGCGGAATTGATATCTCCAAACATGTTTATAATATTTGTTAGTGTAAAAATATATATATATATATATATATATATATATATACAATGTAACCAAATGTAAAAGAAAAAAACAAAGATTAATCATTACCGTTACATTTACGCCTAAGGTCACCAACTTTAGATTTCGGTAAAGAAAAATCATACTTTGGGGGATCGGACATTGTAAAATATATGGTTTTCTTGAATACAATAAGTATATACCTGAAAAAGTAAACAAAAAATTACTAAAAATTATTGAAAAAATAAGGAAACTTTGTAGTACATCTGGTTTATAAAAGAAATGTGATTTAAATTTGTAACTTTGCTTGTTTTTTTTATTAAATTGTAATATAATCAACCGACGGGCTATTAAAATCATCCATTTAAGTAATGGATGTTAAACTAAAAAAATATTAGTAAAGGAAGATATACTTTGTGTGCAAATGGGAATGTTTTAACAACTTTTTTTTAAACATTAAGAAACTATTGGTTTTTTAGGATTTTGTATGTTTATAATATGTGTTAGACTTTTGGGCCGTAAGTTTTATAATCCAAAATTTAGTTTTGATGCAGATACTATGAAACAACTCTGGAGAACTCAATAAAAATGATTTGGATTTTGGTCTTCTTGAGTACACAAATACATTTGTCTTGGCTTACGATAACAACACAATAAAGTCAAAAGTATATGATTACTTTACCAATTTCTTCTATATAGCCCTAATTATATAATTTTCTTATTTATTAAGGTAAGTATTAGAAAAGTAACAAAGGTAATGGTGAGAGTTTTATTACAACACAAAATTAAAACAGACAAATATTGAATTCTGCAATTTCTAAAAAAAACAAAAATACATAACACAAATTTGGAAATCACAAAAATCTCTTAAAAAAAACTTTAAAACCTAAATGAGTATGTATGTTATAAAAAAAACAAATAAAATGTAAAATGAATCCTTATGAATGTGTAGTAACAACTATGAAAGATGAATAATATTAAACATAGTTGCAAATGTGCAATAATACTAAAGGACTATGTTTTTCAAGAAAGCAAAAAAAAATAAGTTAATGTAGAAATCCACTTACAAATGTCTTTGCTTGAACTGGTAAATGATAATGAATGTGAAAAAAACACTGTCTTCGAAAGAGAGAATGATATAATTGAATGATAAGAATGTGATAATGTTGATTGCATAAGTGTGAAAGACTTGTATTCATGTAAATATTCATGTAAATATATAGGTGAAGGAGAAATATTTGCTTAGCAAATTTCTAGGTTGATTGGTCAAAAGAACTTATAATTAGGACATTTTTAGTGCATAAATGAGCACATTTAGTGCATAAAATGTTGTCAAAATGTATTGACTGGTCTTTGTTATATAATTGAATGATAATAATGTGATAATGTTAATTGCATAAGTGTTAAAGACTTGTATTCTTGTAAATATATATAGGTGAAATAGAAATTGTGATTAAACAAATTTGTAGGTTGATTAATAAAAGAACTTAAAATTAGCACCTTTAGTGCATAAATGTGCATATTTAGTGCATAAAATGTTGTAAAAATGTATTGATTGGTCTTTGAATAAGGATATTTTGAAAATAAGAAATACTTACAAATTGTTCGGTTTAAGGCAAATGTTAACTTGCAACAGATCGGATAATTCTGATTCGGTTTTTTTCGGTGGCGTTATCAGTTATGATTCGGCAATTTTTAGTTATCGGTTTTTGTATGATCACCCCTACTAAGAAGATTGGGACAGATTGATTAGTCAAGCTTTGTTAGAAATTAGAAAATATAAATATAAAATATAAAAGTAGATATATTTGAGTTTACAAATTAACATAATTGTTAGTATTTAGATTATATTTTTAAGATAAATGTAATTTACTTTAGCATAAAACTAAATGATTGTTATGTAAATACAATCATTAGATTGTATAGTTTGTATCAAATTTAGATATATATTAAAAAAATAGTGGGCATAATTGAAATTAAACACAATTTGCATGTACAAATGAAATCCAAAAACAAAAAACAAAAATGAGATGATATAAGTATACTGAAAGAGAAGCAAAAAATAAATTAAGACAAAACACGGTTTTACAGAATACTATTAATCAACAAAGTTTTTATTTGTAATAAACATTATTAAACGTCACATCAGACTCCATTTAAGCTTCATTTGCCTCATCATTGTTATTAAGAGTTGATACTGTATTGTTCCCAACCAATTCATATACTGCTGTCAGCTTGCGTTTAGTTTTAGCATCTTTTGCAGAGATAATCGAACATTCTGCCTCAGTTAAATTTTCATTCATTATGTTTTTGCTAGTATCCTGATACAAAAAAAAAGTATAACGAAATTAAGAAATAAGTATAAAAATCTAAATTTTAGCCATAATTAACTTACTTGATCAAAAGGCTGAAACTTTTTTGTAATTTCAGAAATAATAAACTTGTCATCAGTTAGGTTTGAAATTCCATAAACTTCATCAAAGCTTTTCAAGTTGTAATCAGTAATGGAAATTTTAAATGCAAAAAGTCTGTCACGTAAATAGTATAATTCATCTGGAAACTTGACAGTGTGATCAACCTGTATAAAATTAAAATGTAAATTATTGTTTTAGTAGTTAACAAACATATAAGACACTAATAGATTTGTATTATAATAATTATATAACCTGTGTATTTTCCTCAAGCAAAGTATTTGCAGACATTGGTATTAGTACAGTTGACTGATTATGAAATAAAATTAGTTCAACATCACCAGTTGCATCTTGTACACGTAAATGAAGTTTAAACCTGATATATAAAGAGTAAAATTAAATATTACCACATGTAGATCAACTTCATGTAAAAATGTGAGAATTTATATTTGTAAAATAAAAAATAGACTCTATAATGATAAAAGCACCTTGGTACTGGAATGATATCTTTCTGTTTACAATTTTCATTCATGCAATCATATGCATCTCGGTATTCATAGTCCCCAGAAACATCATTCTTGCTAGAATTGATATAGTATAAAGACACCTTGCTGTTACAATCTGGACAAGCCATATAGAACCAACCACGATCTTTACAGACATCAATCACAGTCCCAACAATAATGATACTCTTTTCCTATTATAATAGTAAAATTGTGTTCGTAGTTAACAAAACATTTTTTGTAAATGAAAAGTAAAAAAAATATATAACAATAATGTAATATGTCTTTACCATGTCAATCTCCCAAATGTCTCCAATGTTACAATAACAGTTGTTAACCAAAAACTCGTTTTCAATATTTGAAAACACAGGCAGACCCAATGAACAAAAATTTGATAATGGATATTGTATTGGCTTTTGCAACAAACTACAATGTAAATTAAAAATAATCAGAATTATATTATAACAATAATTTTGATATGTAGATATAAAAGGACTATAGAATTTTAAAACCTTGTTCTGTAATTGTTGATGGCATCAATATCTTCATTAATGAACAACTTGCTAACCTTTGGTGAGTTAGAAACATAAGGGTAACCTAATTATAACAAACGTATAATACAATAGGTAATTTTAGATTTAATAATAAAAAAAAAATAGACTAAACTTATATTTTTTTTTACCATTATAATGGTGCAATAATCCAAACTGCAAGATTAAAATCAAAGGATCTGCATTGTTATGAACTTGAAGATATCTAGCAAGTTGATCAGAGAATCTGTCCCATAGCTTAACAAATACAGTAAGGCCCCTATTAATTGGAGATACAAGTTAGTACAAAGCAATTTAAATAGTTGAAAATGGTCTATATTAAAAAAATAAATAAATAAAAACACAAACTCAAAATCTTGTAGCTCCAATAACAGTCCTTTATTTGTGTTCAACTGAGTAGGTTTACTGTCATTTACATTAATAAACTGTTTAACATGTCCAATGATATCTGTAAAAGTTCAACATTTAAATTGTAATTGTAAGTATACAATATTATAATAATTAACTTCTTAGAAACATATAAAACTTAAAAAATTAAATAACATACCAATTGAAACATTGGGTAAACACCCTGCTCTTCTAATTGATTGAAAAGGCGAGAAACAGAAACCAAACTTATCACCAATCCAATTATCACATCGGAAGACTTGGGTGTTATTTTTGAAAATAAGTTTATATGGACTGGTAGCATATTTGATACTTGAAAAATCAAATCCAACTCTAACAAAGTGAATTACACAAGAAAGTTGTTCTCGTATTTCACTTTCAAATAGTCTAACCAATCTGTTGGATATTGTTCCTTTAGCTTTGAATCCCTAAACGATTGAAAAAATTACATGTCAAAGTATAATTTTGAAAAATTTTATACTATAAAACAGAAACATACATGAATAGAAATATACAAACATGTTTGATGTGTAATAAGTTGACTTAAATTTGAATTTTTTTTTCGTAAAATAGTTTTAAAATAATTTAATTAGTACACAAAAAATAAATAGTGAATGTATAACTTAAATAAACATTTGAGTGTATGTTTTGCAAAGAATCTATATAAAAAAAGTTAAAGAATGAAATATTTAATCATTTATCTTTTGTATAAATATAAATTTATACACAGTAATATAAGTAATCATATTAACAAACTACAAAAATAAAAAAGGTTACGACTTACAGTTTCATCCATTAAAACCATGTGTAACGAATAGTCATGGTTGTCCGATTCTCGCCAAAGACTAATTATTCTTGCTCGTACAACAACATCATCCATGTTTGTTTTGAGGTTGTTGAACATCGTTACTTCAACATCTGCCATTGATCTATGAAAAAAAAAACAAAAATATGTATTTATAAATGATATCAAGAATAGATTAAACAAAAAAAACTCTAAGAAATCTTTTTGTAAAACTAACAGTATAGTGATGTTATGTAATGTATGCAATAGTGAGGAAGTTGAAGTGGTATGTTATGAAAAATAAGACAAGTAAATATAGAGGGTAGCCTCATTATGAAATTTTTTTAAATTGAATATAATTAGCACGATCATTAAATTAGTTAATGTAACTTAAATGGGTCAATAGCATTGCCATAATTAAAATATAGAATATAGTCAACATTGTGAAGGGATATGTGTTGATTCATTGATAAAAAAATAGTGATATCACAATTAAACCAGAATTCATAATTCAAATTTTTGGATAATACTATACAGATAATTAAATCAGAATTCATAACTAAAAAATTCGGATAATACTATATACATAATGGTATACCACAAATAATTATAGTATTATACTTTATAGTAATATAAATAAATTCTGAAAAAAATTTAGGGATTTGTATTTAACTAATTGTTTCTAATTTTATATGATATATTTAATTTATAAGGATTTTTTCTAAAACGAATTGACATTAACACATATTTGAAATTTACGAAATCAAAGGAATGACATTCATAATGTTTGTCAATCAATTAAATAATAAGAAATTGATGTAATAGTGGAGGTTAATTAGCACTAAAATTAGCATTGTTAGTATTTTTTATACGGTATGTATTGATTTAATTAAGTCAGCGTCAACCATTCCTTTATTAAGTGGCGTATGTCAAGAAATAAATAGGTTTTCATAATAATTGCCATAATTTAAATATAGTTACATTTTGTGGAAACTCATAATGATTGATTGAAGCAAAAAATAATATGAGAATTAATTGATTATTATTAACGTTAATGACATTAAAATCGTGTGTTGCATAAAATTTTTTATGTGTCATTAAC
Organism: Ambrosia x helenae; assembly: GCA_030844895.1. Taxonomy (NCBI): domain Eukaryota; kingdom Viridiplantae; phylum Streptophyta; class Magnoliopsida; order Asterales; family Asteraceae; genus Ambrosia; species Ambrosia x helenae. The sequence continues at coordinate 12,919,586 of CM061230.1, read as the reverse complement.
ATATGTTTAAAAACATGTGAATATTGAATTTTAAATTAGTGTTAAATAATATCAATGATGTGGAATGAAAAACATTATATACAACAACGTTAAGACATATTATAAGACACATTAAAAAAAAATAGCCAAAATTTACAAAATAGGCAAATATATTGCAAATAATACGGATAATAGTTAAAATCTGAAAAACAGAGTACATGAACATAAAGGAAAAAAACAAACTTTATAAAATAAACGCAAGATTGATGATGATAAAGTGAAATCAATGATTGGCTGTTGTGACTATGTTTGTCAAAACAAACTCCTTTTTTACGGCGAAGAACATGAATTCCATATGATCTCCAAAAGCAAGCTTCTTATCTTTAACAACAGACCTCAACCCTGGTATATAATAGCGTTCGTTCCCTTGTCAAGTTCAATACTAACCTTAACATACCAGATACCACCATCGTTATCTATGACTGTTATGTCGACCTTCTTGTCCAATCCATGTATTTGAGCCCAATGTTTCTTCATTCGCTATACAAAAAAAAAATTATAATTACACATATTATTTAATGAAATATAATAACACAAAAAAAAAATTGAATTAAAATACAATAAAGATGTTAATGCAAAAAAATTAACTTACAAATTTATTGTCAACTCGAAATACCACATGAACACCTTCATCTGGTGTGGAAACAGAGTTTTCATTAACATCTTCATCCATTAAATTATTTGTATGATCATTAATTGCTTCATCTACAACATATGTAGTGGAAAAACAAAGTAATAAGTTATAGAACGTAAAAAATAAAACTAATTAAAAATAATAATAATTACTCCAATAATTATATTTGAAATAGTATGCAGCGATTACCATTATGAATTTCTTCCTTAACATCAACATAACATGCTTCTGGAGGAGGATTAAGTTGGTTAAGAAGAAAGACATTCATGTCATAGTTATGTAAATCTTGCATTTCAAATACAATCCAATGATCTTCAGTCAAGTTCAAATCACGTACAATATTATTCCATCCTTTAGTTATATTTGGAACCAGATCAATTTTTTCCATTTTGGCCTCCCATACACGATTGGGATGAGTACGAATATGAATGGTGCCAACTGGTAATTGTCGATTCATCTTGTGATGGTAAAAAAACATATCAATAAACTGTAGTAACAATATCACAAAGTTAGAATCATAAAAATAATAACAGTATTAATGAATTTTTTAAAAAACGATACAATTTTAAAAACTAATACCAGTTGTGTTCGAGATTGATCCGACATGCTAAAGTTAGAATAGAAGAACTGACCAGGAGCTGTCGGTACGTTTTGATAAAAATATATTAGCCTAAATGACTTTATGTTAGCTTCAAACTGGAATATAAGTCTAGAAAATGAAAACAGGCCCAGTGACTTCCGCAAATTCGTCCAACCATCACATATGTAATGAAATCCTGATATTTCTTTAATACGAACATCAAACACTTTGTTATCAAGTGTTAGAATCCTTGCTTGTGAATCTGGATAATTGTACGTTTGAATCCACTGTCCATATTGTCGTGGCAACGGCTACATATATAACAATATACATGATTTTAACATTAACACTTATGTAATAATGAAATATATGATCTATGGACTATGTCTGTAATCTGAAATTTTGATTATATGCTTCTTTTGAAAAGAATTTACATAAACGTAACTACTTACTAACAATAAGAAATATATTTTACAGAAATACAAGTTTATATTTATTTATGAAATATCTTAAACAAAATAATAGGTTTTGAAGTTGTAAAAAACGGGGCGATCGGTTTTGTGAATTTATAAATGCAATCTACTTGGATCATCATATAAATCCCATAAAAAATACTTTTGGTTTCGCAAAATCAAAAACAGAATTGAAACTTTATTAAAGATTTTTTTATTAATCTTAAAGTCCAAGATACAAAAAAAAAAAAAAAAGCTTCAATAATTTGAAAAAATAAAACAAATAATATAAAAATAAAAATAGCAAAAGATAAGTTAGATTAACTTACGCATGAATTGTCTCGTTGATGGGCGCACTTAATAAGAAAACCATAAACCATCTTCTCTATCTTGTATTCTAAAGCGGACAAAAAAATTAAGAATATTAGAGTTATTTTTAATAAAAAAAGGTACAACACTAAAGTAATATACAATATGGGTCGAAACCTTATTATCAATGGAAGTTAAGGTTTAGGTGTGTATACTTATATCCAAAGTTGAAGTAATTTTTTGGTTGTTTTGTTACGGTACACGAAAAGAAACTTGAAAAGATGGATATAGAATTACCTTGATTCAAACTGTAAAGGTTTGTAACTCACCTTAAAAATTATGGATGATGTTTAGACTTTGGAGTTAAATGGCTTTTAAAGCCAAAATTACTGTATATTTAAAGAAAAAAGTAGGTTACACAATAGTATGGGCCAATATTAAGGAAGTGTTTTCAAAATATATTAATTGAATTAAATAACTTTTATGATAATTTTCTTATAATAAGTTTGGGAAGAGTAATTTTGGCCGATTATATGATTGATTTTTATAATAAGTACTTAGCTAAATGGGTTTTATGATAAATTTCAATGAAATATGGCGGTTTCAATTTATTCAATTAAATGGGTTTTAAAATTGATTTTTAAAATAAGTACATTTCAAAGGAGAAGCGTAATTTTGGCCGATTATGGAGTACTATTTTAAATTTAATTTGGCGGTTTCAATTATATTGGGAGATATTAATGTTATGTTCTAAAAAATAGTTAGTTGACTTAAATGGGTTTTATGATAAATTTCTTAAAATAAGTGAGTTATTATACTAATATGTCCGAATTATAGTATGTTTTCTTCAAATAAGTAGTTACCATAATATGTTCCACGGTTATTAAAGTTTTCTAAAAATAATTCGGTAAGACTAATATGGGTCGTTTTAAAAGATTTTAATTAAAATAAATGTAACATTCAATTAGACTTAAATGAATATTAAATAAATTACAATTATCCCTGAAAAATTGTTATGATTGAATTATTTATATGTAGTATAACATTTATCTTGGTAATGAATTCAATACATTGTATAGATGGAAAGCTTAATTAATGAATTTGATTTTACAGTCTTAATAGGATCGAAGTAAGATACGAAATTGTAAGAGTTTGTATTAAATTAGTCAACAATTAGGAATTTGAAATAGGCTAAGATTTAAACATTAAACTTAGAATGCATCAAATTTGCCAAATTCAAGTTTCCTTAATGTCGGATAAATGGCAAGGTTGTTCTGCAGATTTAATGATTATGTTAAATCGTCAGTTTTATTGTACTGTTTTACATGTTGTTTTAATTGGAATATCAAATAAACTTTTGGTATAAAACGAAGTGTTGGTTATCAACAAACCATAAGATTTTGATATATTTACATAGTGTCAAACATCGGAGACATAAGTATGTAAACGACGGAATAAAAATATGAATGCTTCAAAATGAACATAGTAAATAACATTATCTAAAAAATTATGGAATATATAAAAATAGATGCATCAATTGTTCAAACGGTAATTAGTATTTGTTATTGAAAACAATTATTGTATCTAAAATTAAAAGATGCGACATTATAAGATATAAGAATATCTTATTCCATAACGTTAAAAAAGCCTTGTGCCTTTATCGCCTTAATGTGTTTCTTTCCTGCAAAGTGGTCATTCAAGTTATCAATGCTGGTACATTGAATGTTGCAAACTCCACAGTAGAAAAAATCTTGACCATACGCATGCCCAATCTACAAATACAGAAATTAATACATAACATTGTTGAATGTCAAAAAAAAAAAACAAAAAGCGTATATTAAAATATCATGGCAAAAGGAATGCGCAACATATTAAACGAACAACGTAAATGTAATACCTTTGCCCGATGTTTTTTGCCATTGCAATGTTGAATGTATTGAGCATGGTCAATACAGTTTAGATTGCATACATAACAGTAAACGATTTCATGCAAGTCTGCACCGTTTGCTACCATTTGAACGGTTCTATTATCCATGACAACTAAAAAAATTAAAAAACGAATTAGTATAAATAAAGACAAAACGTAAATAAATTATATAAGTTTATGTAATTTTGAAACCTAGTTTTCAAAAGTGAAGAGACTTTTAAATAAATTACATATTCATGGTTGAATAAGTATTATATAGAGGTGAATAAATATATTTTTGTAAACTTTTTTAATAACAAAATAAATCCGAAATTTTGGTAATAATCATAACAATGGTCCGAAACTTTCTAAAACATAAAATCCCTTTTCCAATTTACCAAATATAATTGGCATATATTTATGTATAATTGTACAAAATTATAGTTGTCAAAGTCAAAGGAATCGGTTGGTTAGTAGTATCAATTGTAAAATTAGTTGATGACAAATTTACCAAATATAATAGTGATATATTTATGTATAATTGTACAAAATTGTAGTTGTCAAAGTCAAAGGAATCGGTTATTAGTAGTAAGTTGTAAAATTAGTTGATGACAAATATTAATAGTTACCAAAAATAAAAATTTGTATCTTTATGATCTTTGCCTAATTAAATTACTTAATATTAATTTTCAGTAAAGGGTTATAAGACGAGAATGCTCAATTTACCAAAACACATAACCACGACTCGGTTGTATTATTATACTAAATTGATTGTTTCTAATAAGTGTATGGAAACTTGAAAGAGGTGAACACTTATAGCATCATCTATTGTTAATATGAATACATAGGTTGGTGACAATTTAAAAACGCATACATCCTAGAAACAGATTCATTCATTAATATTCGGATATAAGTTAACACCTAAACATGAAGGTCATTCATAATAATTAAGTTCCTATTACAAAACGGGTACCCATCGTAATAAACAACCAAAATTTGGGACCACTTAACGTACATAAACGTCATGTTATATTTTCATCTACTACGATATCGTCATTTTTCACCGACAAATGACGAAAACAAAAAACATAGAACCTAGCATGCCTTTAGCTAAGGCATGGAGAAAACCAAAATGCCCTTGTAAAACGTAAGCTTATAGCGACGACCATTCCTTAACCCAAGCCTTTTCATTCTTGACTTCCATTTGTTCAACGAATACCTTACCTTAGTCCCGCTTCCTTCAACCAGCACTCTTCTAATCATACACGGTCCATTTTCAAACTGGACAAAAACAGTCGCTTTCTTTTCAAAGTGATGGCGCCTTGCAAAAGCAACTGGAAGGCGCTGCAACAAAACACATAAACATTTGCATGTATTAAGTGAATTAAAAGCTCAAATTTGTTAATAAAAATACTTAGATATTAAAATTTACTATTGAGAAAATAAAAACTCACAAATTTGTATGTGACTTTTGTGACAATGGAATCAATCGCAGGAGCAGCTTCCCAGTTACATAAACCCAAATCATGCATGCCGCTATCTGAATCGCTTTCATCCCAATCGCTAAAGTCAGACGAGTCACTTGAAACTTCAATCACCTCAACATGGGGTTGGTTAGCCTAAACAATTATTCAGTTAAGCGTAAATTGTATGTTTAAAAAAAATAGATATAAAAATAAAGAAAACGCTAAGTGTTTTACCATTTTTTTGATGAGTAATCGGCAGGATGTCCAAAGGCTGCATTCAATTTGAAGGTTAGAAATAAGGTTAAAAGCATAAGTATGTATACAATCACATGTATTGAAAACAAACAAATATAAATAAAAACGCATGTCTAGTATGGCAATTCGTATAAAATCGACTAACACTAAATAAAAAAATACAAAAAAACGAATATAACATCATATGATTAAATAGTTATAAATTTCGAAAAATCAGGAAACATTAACCAAAAAACTTGTTAAGCAGTTGAAAAAAACGGATAACATAACCAGAATGGTGTATCGAGCAGATTATCAGTAGATTGGTACCCACCGGAGTACATGCAGTACATATTCATGTGAAACGAAAACAATACTACAACCAGTTTCGATATGTATATTTATCTAATTCATACACTGACTATTAGGTTACAAAAAAAAACACAAATAATTACAACAGTATGCATATTTCGAAGATACCATGATAATACAAACCATTATTTAAAAACATTCAAGATCATACAATGCTTGTTACAAAATACATATAACCAACATTAACACTGAACATAAACGATTAATATAGATAGATGACAGATTAGATTGAACATGCATTATGAAAATTTCATATAACAGTGTGATAATAAAAAAATAGATTGATTACTAACATATACACAACTTTCCAAGATCAAACAACGATTGTTACAAAATCCTCATCGATATATAACACTGATTCTTTATAAAATGAACATTAAAGATCAAACAATGCTTGTTAAAAAATACATACAACTAAACATACAACTGAAAATAAACTGTTAGTTTAGATAGATGAGATATTTGATTGAACATGAATCATAAAAAATAATCGGTTATCATAGTGATAATCAAAAATTACATAGATTATTAACATATACCCCACAATATTAAGATAAGATCTGCCAAAACATTGAAAGAATCGAAAAAAAAGGTAAAAAGTAAAGATGATCGCTTACTTTGGTAAAGTGGGTTGTTGGGAAAGATAATGAAAAAGTGAAAATTTTTCTGATTTAGGTATGTATATAGATGACAGACTTTGTTTGTTGGGCTTAATATCACATACAACTTTGGATCATAAATCGGGCCTACATCAAACATAAATGAATTGTATGTTATATGGGATTGTTATATTAGATAGATGATATGTTATATGGAATTGTGTTTATTGGGCCGATCATTTTTTAATTTATCACATATATGTATTTCAATAAAAAAATTGAATATATCTACATATTTATGTTACAATTTATTTAGTTTTAATTAGATATCAATCATACAAAAATAAAACTTAATATTATGTTTGATGAGTACATCCACCAATCTAGTTGAATCTGTATTTACTCAACATAATATTGAAATGGATGAAAACATAGTTATCAATCAACCAAAAGCATTTATTAAATATTAAGATCGTTATGAAACTTAATAAAAAGAGGAAACCATATCATGGTATAAAGAGAAAATAACAAAGTCGAAATTGTTCAAAATTATTAAAAAAAACAAAACATAAAGCAATGAAACTCGTTGACGATAAGCATAGCAAACAAAGTATCTTCATTTTGGGTTTAGGACGACAAGAGGCGCAACGTATTTTTAAGTTACTGCATACTACCACCACTTCCAATCTTAGTTGAAGGAGTTGGTGTGCTTTCATCATCAGAAATCGCGTCAATCAGTTTACGCTTAACCATTTGATACTTGGAACTGATAGAACATTGTTCTCCTTCACCGTAAACTTTCTTATCAACAATGGAAATTGGCGTTTCATTATCGCCTGTGTCAGAATCCTAAAAAAAATATAGTTACAAACATATATATATCAGGATCATCAGTGATTGGGTATGAATACAAAATGAGTAAAATGTATTACTATGAAAATATGTGTTTGTGAAAATGGTACCTTGGAAGCAGAAATAACATTAGACGGCATTGCTATGAGAGACGTGTGAAGTGATTCTGATTCAGCAGGCTGAAAAAAAATGCAAAAACGTAGAAATGTAACAAAGTCTTACGTAAAAAAAATTTGCAAAGTTATATGAAATGGAATTCGAATATGTACCTGTCCTACATACAACTTTTTCTTAAGATGCGAGATAATTGTTGGATCTTCAGTTATCTTAGTTACACCATAAACATCATATTTGTTGTTTAAATTAAAGCCAGAGACAAAGATTTTAAAAGCAAACTCTCTGTCTAACAAAGTCTTAATCTCTTCAGGATATTCAACTGTATCACCAACCTATATGTATAAGGAATAACCAAATAGATAATTATTACAAAACCATAACTACCGAATTATTAAAATTAATTGTATACTTAAAATCGGTTCCTAAAAATAAGGAATACCGTATACAAATCCAGCAATTCAGAAGCACTTTTACTAATAAGTTGTGCAACGTCACGATGAAACAACGTAAGCGATACAACACCATTAACGTCTTGCACACGAACCTGAATTTTAAACCTAGAAAAAAAATTACAAAAAAAAAAAAAAAAAAAATTATAACTAAGTAGAGTTGAAATGAAGGTGGATTTGTGAAAATTATAATATATGTAAAAAATATATCCGACCTTGGTGTAGGCTCAACTTTTTTGGCACTACAACTATCATTCAAACACTCGTAAACCTTTTCCTCTTGAAAATCTGAACTTCCTTCACCAATCTGCTTGATTATATAATCAATACTACATTTTTTTGTGCATTTGGGACATCCCATGTAGTACCACCCAATTTCAGTAAACAGGTGTTTAATAGTACCCAATAATACCAAAGGCTGCGCCTGTATGAATAATATAGTTTGTTACCAAAATAAGATAGTATATGATATACAAACGAAATTAATATTAAAATAAAATTATAGTTTTAAATTCATTACAATTTATTATATTTAATTATAAATATTGTATTTAAGTATGAACATTATACTTACATCTTGAATCTCACAAATGTCGCCAATGTTACTAAAAGGAGTGTTATGGACAAATTCATCTTCATCAGAGCAAAACATAGAAGTTCCATATGGTTGAAGAGAAGAGGAAGGATTATCAGCGATTTTCTTACCCAACCTGAGAAAAATAATTACATACATAAACATTGAATATTTATTGAGACTGTTTATAAAGGTTGTGGAATTCGTATTTAAATACCTAATAGTACATACCCTATTTTGTAGAGCTTTATATCTTCAATATCTCCATTTATGAAAAGTCGACTAACACGATCTCCAAAAGAGTTAGAAACATACGGTTTTCCTATATAAAAAAATAAATTAGGAAAAAATATTTTTGTATTTAATAAAAAAAAATAACAGAGGTTAGAACTTAAAATATAATGCAAAATATAATAAAGTTATAAATATAATTATAACAATATATAAATAGATTAACATTATACAACCATTATAAAACTTCAAACGGCCAAACTGCATTATAATTATAAATTCTTTCTCTGTTTGATGAGTTGCAACATATTTAGACATCTCCATGGCATAAGTATCCCACAACGTTAAATAGATGCGCAAGCCCCTTCACAAAAGTACAAATTATTTTAGTAAAAAATAAATAAAGAATTTATAAAGGTACGTAAATTTTTTTATATATAAAATGCAAAAAAATAAATAAATAAATAAATAAATAATACATACTCGATATCTTGAACTTCCATTGTTAACCTCTTTTTATCAGCGACAACATTTTTTCCTTTATCATCATTGCTAAAGAACTTGTTAACATGTCCAATAACATCTAAGATCAATTATAAAATAAACATTAATTAAAGATAAGTTATAAATTTACAGCAATTGTTTGGTTGTGATTAAAAAAAACATTAAAACGAAAATATACCTATTGTAACATATTCATCAACATCCCTTTCCAGAATTCTTTGAAAGGGCACAAAAGAGAAACCAAAATCTGGACCTTGGAAACCATGATATTCGGAAACTTGAGTATTCATATTGAAGCAGAGTTTGTTTGAGTTTGGAGCATACTTGAATTTAGAAGAATTAACCCCAACTCCTGGGTTTCTTATAATAAGAGAAGAATTTTCAATCAGAAACCTCTCGAATTTAAAAAACAACCGCTTAAATACATTGGCTTGAATCCTGTCACCCTGTTGATTATAAAAAAAAAAGAAGATAATCGATATACATTAAAATTAAAGGCATCACAATATAAAAAAATTAATGAAATTTAAAAATAATAGGATGTAAAAAAAAAATAAAAAAACGTGTGGTTAAGTTTTACATTTTCATCACATAGGATCATTTCAATTGAGTACACATCATTAGGATTGCGACGATCGGGTAGACGCCAAACACGAATAATCTTTAGCTTTAACGCCAACATGTTTCGGTTTACATGAATTTGGTTAACCATTGTAAAGTCATTTGCATCTACAGCAGCCATTGATCTTGTTAACTGAAAAAAAATGATGTAAATAACAAAAGATGACTTCAATAACACAACAAATAGAAACCAATTCAAAGTAACTTCGAAATTATGTAGTTAAATATGAGAAACAGATAGTAACCTAATAATATATCTTTACGATTACTTAAAGTGGCTCCAACTTGTCTTATTACAATCGTTTGTGAATTGGTTTGAGTTATTTATATAGTTATTGAATATAGCGGATAATAGGCAATTGATGTAATGGTGGGCGGTTATTTAGGATTTGAATTAGCCTATATTTAAAGATTTTAACATTATTATTGATTGACTTAAGTCAAGGTAAATCATTTTTATTGATTAAATCGGTTTATGAAGCATTATATAGGTATTGATTTATGAATTAAATCAATTCAATCAAAACACTAAGATTACAGAATGGATTGTAATTAGGAAGTGAATTACGATTGAATACATTATTGTTATAAGTTTATGTATTGATTAAATTTAGTAAAAGTAAAGTATTCATAGCAACACAGCCGTATGTTTAGCATTATATTAGTTGTAAGTTGTTTTGATTTATTCAATGATATTTTAACTAATGTTCTTTATATGTTATGTCAAGCATTATATAGGAATTCAATCAATTGAATAATAAAAATCGGATGGAAGAGTGGAGGGTAATTAGGATTCGACATAGAATTGTTATTATTGTTACAAGTTTATGTATCGATTGAATGTAATAAAAGTCAAGGATTGAAATAAATAATGCCGACTTTTAAGTATTATACCTAGTTGTGAATTGTTAATTGCTATATTGAATCAATGTTATTAAAATAAATGAATTTAGCAAATAATATGAATTGGATTTAATGGTGGGCGGTTAATTAGCATTGAATTAGCATATATTTCAAGGTTATAACATTATGTATTGATTCACTTTAGTCAAAGTCAATCATTTATTGATTATACCTACTTGTGAATGTATTTTTTATTTCTTCAATGTAAACCCGAATTCATTGGATTATACATATTTGTGATGTTATTTTTCTTTTTTTATCTGGTGGATGTTACTAAAATAAAAGTTATTTAGATGTTATGTAAAGCATAATATAGGTATGCAATCAATTAAACAATAATGAATGGATTAAAGAGTGGAGGATAATTAGGATCCGAATTAGCTCTTATATATTAAATTTCGTCAAAGTCAATATTAAACCATTAAAGCAAAACTTAAAGTCTAATCATAAATTAATTTATTGATTACATTTAGTCAATGTCAAGCATTGAAATAATTAATGGCGAATTTAAAGTATTATAGCATAATCAAAGGTCAAAACACATCCTAAAATAATCAGTAAAATTTATTTAAAATAACTTAAAAAAAGGAAGTATAATAAAAATACATAAAAAACTAACAATAAACATACGAATTTATGGAAATATGCGTTTAATGGAATGAAGGAAAAATTACATTTAAGAGGGATTTTATTTGAATATAGCAATTAATAGGAAATGGATGTAATGGTGGGCAGTTATTTAGGAATTGAATTAGCATATATTTAAAGATTATAACATTATGTATTTATACACTTAAGTCAAGGTCAATATTTGTTGATTAAATCGGTTTATCAAGCATATATCAAGCCGAAAATTCTTTTTAATCATAAATTAACGTATTGATTACATTTAGTCAATATCAATCATTGAAAACATTAATGGCGAATTTAAAGTATTTTAGCATATTCAAAGGTCAAAACACAATTTTATAATCAGTAAAATTTATTTAAAATAAGTTAAAAAAAGAAATATCAAAAAAAATACAAAACAAACTAAAATTAAACATACGAGTGTATGGAAATATGTGTTTAATGGCAATGAACGAAAAATTACATTTATCAGGGATTAATTGATTTGTGCTAAATCAATAACTTCTTGTGTGTCAATCTTGGTAACAAAAAGCCTACGTTTTTGCGAACACCATTTGAAAAGGCAGTAGTCTCCAATAGAAATACCTTCTGATTCACGCAAGACATCCCATCCAATGACAGTAAACCTTAACAAAACAATCAACAACACAAAAATATATAAGAGGTAAAACAATTTACATAATAAAAAATTAATGAAAATGTAGACGGTAAAAAATTAAAAAACACAAACCTAGGAAGTTGATAATGAACACCTACATGCACCATAGGAGACCACAAATGCCCATTGGTAAATTTAATCTTAATCTTGGATGATTGATTTAAACCGGCAATTTCAGCAATCAAGTTAGGAATTACCTACATAATCAACAAAATGAATAATGAATACAAATTAGCAGATTAAATAGGCAAAAGAAAAATATAAAAAAAATTAGGCAATCACCATACATAATAAAAAATAAACATACCAACTCATTTGTAACATGGGATGAAAAACCATGTAAACCATCGTACTTGGAAAGTTGAATCTCTTGAGTATTCGGACCAACTGGTGGTTCCAAAACATTATTATCCTCTTCTAACAAATTGTTATTCAAAACTTTGAATAATTTCATTTGGCGACCATTCTTGTTGAAAGTTGTAACATTAAACACCCCAATTTCTTTTTTTTCCAAACAAATTAGTTCACCAACCTGGAGACGAAGATCACTTATGAAATTCAACCAACCATTAAAAAAACAATAATCAGGACCAATCATTTGGATTGTAACGTTCCATTGATGGTAATCATCTATATACATAGTGATTGGAACATTAGGGACACCATCAGGATAATGCTTATTAATAAAGGAGTAAGGTATAACCTGAAAGCAAATAATATGGACAATTAACATATTTAAATTAAAAACATGTTATACAAAGTATCAAACTTAATGGCACTTACCATAGGTGTCGTCAACTCATGTTCAATCATTTTGCAGAATGACACATCCAATTGCATGGAAGGAGAATGACTGTAATGCTCCATCATGAAAGCATTCGGAGCAATAAACTCAAATATCACGTAAAACATAGAGAAACATAAATCATGTACAACTTTTGACCATCCATTTGTTAAGCAGAATTCATCATCTATAAATTCTAACAAAACAAACCAAGATTGACCATGGTTTGTTGAAACTTTAATGTTGTTGTTTCGTAAGTTTTTAGATAACAAAAACTTGTTCATGGATTTAGGCAATGTCTGCACAAACACATAAAAAAAAACATTATAATAACAAATAAGGTTTTTTTACCTAAAAAATATTAGAAACGTCATACCAAAACTCGTGCGGAAGGGTCATGAATAACCTTGAAGAATTTGTCACCCTTGTGATAAGCCATATCGAAGTTATGTTTCCTACTGAAATCTTGTTCTTCGTATGCAAAAAACAAACTCTTGTTAGTATATACATAAAAGCACTCATACAAAAACTGATTTTAATTATCTTATTTTATAAAATCCGGTATTTTTTTTTTATATACTCGTTTCATATATTGAAACATACTCAACACCAATTTCAATTTCAATCTGTTTATTAAAAAAAACAATCATATATTCAATGATTAAATCTGAGAAGAATTAGTCGCATATCGATTACATCCAAAGCATATAGTTGCTTGTAAAACGGTTATCAAATGGTTTTAAAAAAAATAAAAAACGATTCTTTTTGGTTTAAACATAATCGAAAAACAAACAGATTTCAAAGTTGTTTTAAAAAGAAGAATATTGTTGTATTTATCATATATGTAAAATGGTCTTGAAACATTTGATTTACGAAGTTCAAATGAATCAGAAAAATGAAACGGAAATCTTGGATTTATGCAGCACACCATCTAGTATAGGAAATATATTTCTGTTTGTAAAAAATTAAGGATTTAGATATAGGATATTTATTTCTGATTATTATAAATAAATAAGGATACATCTTATATAAATAAGGATTTAGATATAGGATTCACATTCATGATTGCAAACATTATGATGAAGAACATACCTTGCAAAAATGACAATGAGATAGGAAGGAGATGAAGGAGAAAGGAATTAGTAGGAGAGGAATGAGTAATGAGAAATGGATGTTGACAAAAGTAAATAAAAAGAGGTTTATATAGGTCTTAGTCATGGAGCTCCATATAGAGGTTGGATCCTTCAAGACCCTCTAAGAAGCTTGGGTTCAACCCTAGTGTTTTGGTTTATTATATAGATAGATATATATATATATATATATATATATATATATATATATATATATGGTTACTGTGGGGGTGTTTGTTCATCAGGGAAAGGAAGAGGATGGATGGGGTTTTTATATTGGTTTTCTTAAATGGTTTTCTTAAAAACCATTTAAGTTTTGAATGGTTTTGGTGTGGGTGTTGTCACCACAAGGGATGACATGTGTCTCCCCTTGGTGACTCACCACTATGGTTCGGGTTTGGGTCCGGGTTTAAGTTCGTTAACGGGTGTCGGTCCGGATTCGCAACGCGTATTATATTATTCCCTCGTCAAAATTATTATAAAATACTTTCGGTTTCGGTTTCGGTTTCGTGTTTGTATAATAATCATATACAACGACTCGGGTTTCTGTTTCGTGCAAAAACGTATTGTTTATTTCTAATATTATTTTTAGACGCGAAAAATTTTGGGCCCTAGGTCCGGGGTGTGCTAAGTGACTCTCCATACGTGTGGTTCTAATCATTGCAATCCATACGTGTGTCTCATCAGTTCATACATGTGCCTTATTTTTCATCAGGTCTGTTCATAAGTGTGCTTCCAATAAGTTCGTAAGTGACCTTTGAGTTTCATACATGTCCCTCAACTATATTTCATATGTGTGAGATACCTTCATAAGTGTTCCAAATCTTTTGATATGTGTCTGTATCAGATTCAAACGTTCATGTTTAACTGTTCAAGTTTGAATTTTCACATTGACCTGATCAGTTTCTCATTCCCGAGCACAGTCAGATTATCAGTCATTCATAGAAGAAGTCATGGGTTGGAATCAAATCTTACAACCTATAGGCCCTATACCACAACAACCGACCCCGCAAGTACAACATCTGTATGTTGTCGCACAAGGAATGAATCCTCCATAACAAGCAAACGCCGTTATGCCTTATGGTACATATGTTGTTCTGCCTCCGCAAGCAGGTTCATCAAACTCTTGGGCTAGGTTTCTACAACTAACCAAGTTCAAAGCGTACAACAAATTTTAAAGAGTGACAATGAGACGGGTAGTAGCAACAAGGCTCCTATATTAGAACATTTAAATGAATATCTGTCTTCGAAGGGTAGGATTCAAAGGCATATTGAAGGGATTGATGTTGAAATATGGTATTGGGTTGAGCATGCGCTTCCAATGGCTACGCAAGAGAACTCCCACACTCCACTGGATGTTACTCAGATGAATGATGATCAAAGGAAGAATTACAAGAACGGGAGGAAGGCGTTCTCCATTCTCACACAAGCACTTCCAAAAGACATCTTGCATCAGTATGAATCTTGTGAAAGTGCATTTGATCTTTGGACTATGTTAAAATGAAGGTGTGAAGGAGATGCGAGGAAATTCAAGATCAGAAAAGAGCAACTCAGAAAGGAGTTCGAGGCATTCAATTAGATTGAGACAGAAACACTTAGGGACATGCAGTCTCGATACTATCATCTCATGAGTGAATTGAATAATTTTGAACTTAGATATTCTCACTGTGATATAATTGAACGTTTTGCAGATGCACTACCTCTTAAATGGATGCACTACATGGATGTCATGAAGGAAATGGGTCAGTTTGATTCACTAAATATATCTGCATTTTTGGTAAAGCTGGAAAACAGAGAAATAGAAGAGTCAAGAAAAGCTCAAAGAGTTCAACTACCACATCCCGAAGTTTATCATGCTGCAACCCCAACAACATCCTCTATTGCTGCTTCTTCACGACCTCAGACTGCATTTGTGTCGCCTGTTGTAAATGACCCATTTGTATATCATGTTCCTCAACTAGTCCCAACAGTTGATCCCATGTTACAAACTACCTACCAGTTTACACCACCTTCTTCCTCATCTACCACATACTGCCCTACACCCACATATCCACCTAACACCTATGTCCAGACAAATACTTCCACACCCCAACAGTCAGCCTATGTCTCATCTAATACCTTAATGACACAACCCTCAATGAACAATTTTGGGAATTGACATTGGAAGTTGCAAAGGAGCATGTGGCACTATTATCAGCATTTGTCACATCATACAATGACTTAGTGGCGGGAAATATTGGGAATGTCAATCTGACAAAGGAAGATTATGCACAGATTGATAAAGACGAAATGGAATTGATGGATATCCAGTGGCACATGGCAAGTGTAGTTAGAAGAGCAGAAGAGTTCATGGAGAGGACGGGTCACATAGATTGGAAAACCAAGAAGGATACACGATACGGGTTTGATAAACAGAAAGTCACGTGCTTCAATTGTGGTGTTCGAGGTCACTTCAAAGGGGAATGTGACAAACCCATCTAACAGAACAACCAGTATCCCTTTAGAGCTAACAGAGGTCCTCGTCAGGAGAATCCATTCCAACCTTGACCTCAGCAACAAACACGAGCACAAGCTCAAAACACCGATCGTGCTATAGTTCCGGTAAACAATCAACTGCAACCACCTGCACAACCAGACAACAATCCAGCTAGGGCGATGGTAGTACAAGCCGACGAAGGAGTCGACTCGAATCTACAGTTGGGAACCAATGGTGAAGTAAATTTGGGAGGTGCTGCATGTTACACAGAAATCATCAAAGACGTACAACAAGAAGCCGGGTCATCATCATCTAGCTCAGATAGGGCTGTGCAAAGGGTCCGGAACCAACCCGACCCGGACCCACCAGAACCGTATACCCTTTTATTGTTGAAATTAGGAACCACGAACCGAACCTTAAAAGGCTATGTGGTTCCGGGACCTAAAGGTTCTGATGGGTCGGGTAAAAGGGTCTGACCCTCTAGAACCCTTTAATGCAATAGCCACTTTTAGAGGATTTACATATTCCTATTCTTTTACCATGTCGTAAAAGAATTCCTCCATATGGTTCTAAGGTCGTCCGTTGTAGACGCACGAGCGAACGTGCACAAGCCACCAACGTGACTATCAAGTAATCAGGTCACTTGACCCCGTTGTGGTTGGAGGTGAGCAACGGCGCGACCAAAGGTCACTTTTTCCCATTAACCCACGCGACCACCATCGCTTGTGCTCGCGCCGGGACTGTTCGCGTGGGGCTGTTGTGGCTGAGGGTGAGCACGGGCGCTGAAACCTCGTTCGCGTCGTGCTACTCACGCTTCCACAACAGATAGTCTAACAATAGCCCATGAGTTTTTTTAAGTCATTTTTCGCTTTTAGACTTATGTTTTCGTAACAATTTTGTTATTCTCATCAATAGAAACATTATGTGAATCTGTTATGTATACATAATAAATACACACACATCAGAGCGATATATATAAATATTTACTTCAAATTTGGATATAATATATATTATATAATATATATCATCTATCCATTAAGCCAAAAAAATTCAAGAAAAATACATTGTTATTAATATAAATAATATTTTTAATATTGTATTAACATTACATGAAATCGATTACAATAAAACGTAAAAACGAATAGTGAAAAGACTAAAAAAGATTATTTTTCTATTTTTTAATTAAAATACAAACGGTTCTTGTGGTTCTTATATTAGAACCGTGGGTTTGGACCCGACCCGACCCGGAACTAATAATTCATATAAATCTAGAACCGGAAACCGACCCATATATTTAAAAAGGTTCGGGTCCAAGGTTCTCGTGGGTCGGTCCAAGATTCCTGTGGGTCCGAACCACGAAATGCTCACCCCTAAGCTCAGAAGCAAGTTCAAGTGATGATGAAAGTTTTGAAGAGACATCCAGTGAACAATCTGGATTGTCTAAAAGTAATGCAGATTCTCTTGATGAGGATGTTGACAGACTGCTTGCTGAAGCTGATTTCCTGACTAACCAGAATGTAACACCCCAACCGATGGCGGAAACATCGAGGTGTCACGTAGTGATGATTGTTCGGTAGCTCATGGCAATACATATGTTTAAATAATCATTTATTCCATTACATATAATTTAAACTAAATATATCCAATTGTTACAAATTGAAATTTTACATGCAATGATAAATAATAACTTCAAATAATCTCCTCTTGGGATAGCAATAAACTTCAAGCACCATTGTTCCCTGAAACGGTGAAGTTTGGAAGAGATGGGGGGTCAACTAAAAGTTGGTGAGAATACATAGACCTAGTCTAGCAATAAGTTTGTAAGTTTCAAAAGTTTAGCAATTCATATGTCTATTGTATATCAAAGTCTACATGTGGAAACAAAAACACAAATGATAGTATGCACATAATCAATCCTCCGACAAAGCTTAGGTCCATCCCGCATCCACGGTTCTCCTTATAAAGTTTAGGTCCATCCCGCATTCACGGTTCTCCTTATAAAGTTTAGGTCCATCCCGCATTCACGGTTCTCCTTATAAAGTTTTGGTCCATCCCACATTCACGGTTCTCCTTATAAAGTTTAGGTCCATCCCGCATTCATGGTTCTCCTTATAAAGTTTAGGTCCATCTCGCATTCACGGTTCTCCTTATAAAGTTTGGAACGATAATAATCACCCGCGCTCCCCATAGAAATGGTCAACGAATCTAGGTGGGGTTGTCAATCCAATAGATCTATCATTGTATATCGTCGGCTTGGCCAAAGCTAATAATTATGTAAGTTTAAGTTTAAGTTTAACAAGTTTTTGTCTATGACATGTGGCAGCAAAGATTTACAAGTAGACACGTATGAAGAATTGCTCAAGTATAAAAGCTTAAAGTTTTAATCATAAAAAGTTGTATAAACGAGACTATGTAAACTCACCGTTTGCGTAATATCTTGAAATATGTCGAACCAAAAAGTTTGAATTAGAATATCCCAAGGATTAACCTAAATGAATAAATAATAATTTGAAAGCAATTGAACTTAGAGTCTGAGTTATCTAGGATTAGGCGCTTAGGGTTTTGTAGACTAAATTAGGGGATTCTAGAGTTTTTTAATTTAATATAATTAGTTTTAAATCATTTTAATTATAGTGGGTTGGCCCACGCGATGCGGCGGGTACACAACCTCTAATATCACGCTACTATACATAATCTAAAAGACATGTTATAAGATGCTAGTCACACTCTAAAGCATAAGGGTATAAATGGAACAAGGAGGGTAAAAATTTGGAGATTACACTTGAGGCTTTTGGTATGCCATCTTAATTTTGACATTTTAGACATTTTTGGCCATGACTCCCCTTTTATAATGTCGTATAGATATAGATATAGATAAACATAAACATAAAGAGGGAGTAATTATAATAAAGAGGGATGAAATGATTTCTTTGGGTTACATGGTACAAGTATCTTAATGCATTAAAGGGTAAATTAGGGAAGATTTATATGACATTTGAGGGTTAAAGCACATGACTTTTCATATGCCATCTTAAGTTTACCAACTTTGACAACTTTGCCCATCCCTCACTCTTTATAATGTAGTAGATATTTAAAGAACATTTTATAGCTCAATTATCTTTTAACAATTACTTCAAATTATGAAAACATGTAAAATAATTGGAAGTGTAAATATGAAATAACTTGAATTTAAATAATAGACTTTATAAGATTTAATATGAAATAAAGTAGAAATTAATGGAATAATTCAATACATCAAAATAAATTTAGAAATTATAAGTCATTTCAATTGTGAGAAAAAAATAACTCTCAGAATTTTAAAACTTATAATTTTGGTATTTTGTATATTTTAAATATATTTATTGTTATTAATATCGAAATAATAAGAAAATAAATGCAAATAAAGTGCAAAAGTATCATTTTTATTTTTGAACAGTAGTTTATATGCGTTACAAGTGGGAAATAATTTTATAAATTATTTTCCATATCATTTTTATTTAAAACGTAATTTAATTGAATTCAATCAATTAAATATAAATAAAATATAAAAAAGGGTAAAATAATATTTTTACAGAAAATAAAAATACCAAAACTCTTTATATGGTTAGGAGTATCTCCACAAAAATTATGGTATTAAAATGATTAAAAATGATTTTTTTATGAATTAATTATGGTTTAAGATAAATAAATGGATTAAAAATAATAAATAATTATTTTCCAGAAAAATAAAATCATAAATATAAACTTAAGGGTTTAATGAAGCTAGGATGATTTTTATAAAAGTATTGGACAAGGTTTACTATTTTTAATAATTAATTGAATTGATATTCTTATTAAAATAGAAAAGCTGAAAAGGAAAAAAAAAACTAAATCTGGCTCTCCCAGGGCTCGAACTCGGGATTGGATCTGTATAGGTGCCACGCCCAGACTAACTGGTCTGGGTATTTCTTTGTGATATTATTTGTTTCGAAATTGTTTTATAAAGAACTTGAAAACCATCATCTTCCCCAATTCTAATCTTATAAACCCTAACTATCTAACCCAAACAATTAAACCCCGAGCGCTGCAGATCATAAACCAAACTATGGGGCTTTTGTTCTACAAGTATAATCGACTACCAAGAAACTTCTAATCGGACAAACCTGAATCGAATGGGGTATTTGGAGACTAAATATTGTTTCTATGGATGAGAAGATTTTTTTTTTCAAAATTGGTTTTGTACTTTATAGCAAAAGTCATTAAATAGTACAAACTAAGTGAGCTTTGATTAAAATATTCCAGTTAGTTGGAGATTTTAAACATAACATTAGGTTTTGAAGATCAATATTCTATTAAGTGATTTTTAATAGATTAACGCATTATATAGAAAATCGTTTGTTATGCCAATAAATAAACAATTGAATTTAAGTTCGAGGACATCTTTGGACAAAAAATATGTATTTTGTAAAATTTCTAGGTAATGAAAATTCAATAAAATTTAGAAATCTTTAGTGTTGTGCTAGGGTATATTCAGGTCATGAGATTACAGTTTAAAAATATGTAACATATTGAAAAAAGGAAATAATATGATTTGGGTAGAGTGTTGAAAATAATCAAACATGTGGCTAAGATGGTAATATGAAGTGTGATTGTGAAATCCATATATGATTATGAAATGGGATTGATTTAAGATGTAAAATATTGAGATTTTAGAGCTTAGTTTTAAGGAAAGTGAGTGTAATCATTTATTCATTAATTAAAACGAATAAACGAAAACGTTGACTTATCAAAGCTTCTAGATTCTAATAACATGGTGAAGACATGCTTTAGCCTATAAGTGAACACTTATCCCGAGAATTACCAGGTAGGCATCCGGGTCCCTCGTCTGATTGGGATTTATGCGCAATGCCAGTCCTAGACAGAAAACTCAGAATACATGCGTTCACCCTTCCAGATTGCACCTGTTCGTTATTAGAATATGGAACTTCGACGAGATTATCAAGGCAGTTCAGGTTAGGACCTGAGAATTTGTCTTATTAGTCTAAGGGTAGATCCAGTGATGGAGAGTAATCATCTTGTAAGGGCTAAAGTAGAGATAAGAAGTAGGGTGGAGATAGAGAATAGAAACAAGTAGGGTTGCAAGTAAAAGGAGCAAGTACTGGTTATAATCCTATGGTTATAGACTAGATTATTTTTCTAATAACCTAATTCCCTATAACCATGGCTCTGATACCAATCTGTAACACACCAACCGATGGCGGAAACATCGAGGTGTCACGTAGTGATGCTTGTTCGGTAGCTCATGGTAATACAAATGTTTAAATAATCATTTATTCCATTACATGTAAATTAAACTAAATATATCCAATTGTTACAAACTGAAATTTTACATGCAATGATAAAAAAAAAATAATAACTTCAAATAATCTCCTCTTGGGATAACAATAAACTTCAAGCATCATTGTTCCCTGAAACTGTGAAGTTTGGAAGAGATGAGGCGTCAACTAAAAGTTGGTGAGAATACATAGACCTAGTCTAGCAATAAGTTTGTAAATTTAAAAATTTAGCAATTCATATGTCTATTGTATATTAAAGTCTACATGTGGAAACAAAAACACAAATGATAGTATGCACATAATCAATCCCCTGACAAAATTTAGGTCCATCCCGCATCCACAGTTCTCCTTATAAAGTTTAGGTCCATCCCGCATTCACGGTTCTCCTTATAAAGTTTAGGTCCATCCCGCATTCACTGTTCTCCTTATAAAGTTTTGGTCCATCCCGAATTCACGGTTCTCCTTATAAAGTTTAGGTCTATCCCGCATTCACGGTTCTCCTTATAAAGTTTAGGTCCATCCCGCATTCACGGTTCTCCTTGTAAAGTTTGGAACGATAACAATCACCCGCGCTCCCCATGAAATAAAAGTAGAAATTAATGGAATAAGTCAATACATCAAAATAAATTTAGAAATTATAAGTCATTTCAATTGTGAGAAAATAAAATAACTCTCATAATTTTAAAACTTATAATTTTGGTATTTTGTATATTTTAAATATATTTATTGTTATTAATATCGAAATAATAAGGAAATAAATACAAATAAAGTGCAAAAATATCATTTTTATTTTTGAACAGTAGTTTATATGTGTTACAAGTGGGAAATAATTTTATAAATTATTTTCCATATCATTTTTATTTAAAACAGAATTTAATTGAATTTAATCAATTAAATATAAATAAAATATACAAACGGGTAAAAATAATATTTTTACTGAAAATAAAATTACCAAAACTCTTTATATGGTTAGGAATATCTCCACAAAAATTTTGCTATTAAAATGATTAAAATGATTTTTTTTATGAATTAATTATGGTTTAAGATAAATAAATGGATTAAAAATAACAAATAATTATTTTCCAAAAAAATTAAATCATAAATATAAACTTTAGGGTTTAATGAAGCTAGTATCATTTTTATAAAAGTATTGCACAAGGTTTACTATTTTTAATAATTAATTGAATTAATATACGTATTATATATATAAAGGAAAATAAAAAGAAAAGCTGAAAAGGAAAAAAAATAAAACCGGCTCTCCTGGGGCTCGAACTCAGGACCGGATCTGTATAGGTGCCACGCCCAGACCAACTGGTCTGGGTGTTTCTTTGTGATATTATTTGTTTCGAAATTATTATATAAAGAACTTGAAAACCATCATCTTCCCCAATTATAATCTTATAAACCCTAACCATCTAACCCAAACAATTAAACCCTGAACGCTGCAGATCATAAACCAAACTTTGGGGGTTTTGTTCTACAAGTATAATAAACTAACAAGAAACTTCTAATCGGACAAACCTGAATCGAATGTAGGTGCATATGTTCATGATAGAAAACGACCCAAACCAAACATTTTATTTTATTATTTTAAGCGGGTATCCGATACAATATTACAAGTAGGCATGAGATCATCTCATTTTCGTTTCCAAATTGCATCGTATATTGATTTTAATATTCAACAAATGTCAGGACCTAATAGAGTCAAAAGTGAATTTGGGTATGACATGTTTAGGTTAATTTATTAATCTAACTAGTGTGTTTCTGTGACGCGCGTTGCGCAAAAGGCATACGTGTTTTCTATGTGGTCTTCTGTGGCTACTCATGTTGGGAGGGCTTGGTCATAGTGGCGATGTATGGCAGTGAAGATGACAATGCGTTCTGAGTTCAAACTGCATTTTGCTCCAAAAATGTATCATATCAAGTGCACTTGAAGCTCGCTTAGTAAGAGCATCAGCCTTGATTAATGAAGGATTATCGATTTTCCACCTAAATTTGAACACATACAAATATAAACCATCAAGATATTTCCTTTTGATTAACATGGCACAATTTGAAATAATAGTTTTTGGGTCATTTAGATTCTTGGAATTCTTGTGTTGTATTACTACTTGCAAATTTTAGCCAGCCAAGAATGATGCTTTGACTTTTACGGTATAACCCACAAATTTCAAATTGAAAGTTAGTATGCCTGGTACTGATTAGAATTGATTATAACAGATTGTACAGACAAAAAATTTGTGATAATAGTTAGAAAGTAGTCTGTTTGACTTTTTAATAGTCAAAGCACAACACTTGTCATTTTTAACTTATGGAACAATAAAGAAGACGACTCACAACTTATTAAAGAATCATACTTACAAATAACATATGACTCATTTAAGATTTTGGATGTTCCCTTTTTGGTCTTTTGTGTCCGAAAAAATCCATTTCATTCCTTTTTGCTAGTTTGTTTTCAGAAATAAGTTTCATTTAGTTTAGAAAATATGTCAAGGATGTTTTCGATGTTTAGGGACCCAAGGTTCTTATAAAGGTTCGATGTTGAATGACCACCATATGAGTTTGAAAACAACGTTTCCTATTCAACATGAATTTAAAATAATTTGAATAGTTATACAGCGGAAGCAAAATAAGTTTAACCAAATGAAAAACAACTATGTGCATGACATGTGAAACACTAAGAAAACCAAATGATTCTGAAGTGCTTGAAATGTTTTGCTAAACAATGCATGAGACTCCCCAAAGTCGTCCTAGTCCAAGTGTACCTTAGCAATCAAGAGAAAACATGCTAAATTGCATCAACAATTAAGTTGGTGATTTCACAGGTTTTAATGTAGATAAATCCGACTGTTTGTTGTTTAGACTCACAACAATTTACTTTATATCTAATGCTAGCAAAACATTATACAAGTTACTAAGCGCCATGAACCATTTCCGAGTGTTAGATGTTCGAATGCCTTTCACTCCGTTTATCATAACGGAGGAAACTCTTTAGAATAATATGCACCCGCTTGACCTTTAGTCGACACAGGTGGGGCTTGTCGGTAGAGGTGTAAACGAGCCGAGCCGAGCCTGAGCCTGACTGGAGTCGAGCTCAGCTCTTTATGGTTTTATGAAGCTCGAGCTTGGCTCGGTTCGAGCCTACAATCTTGAGCTCGAGCTCGGCTCGCTAGCAAAATAAAAAGCTCGAGCTCGGCTCGGCTCGGCTCGAGGTGATTTGAGAACAATCTCAAACGAGCTCAAAGCTCGGCTCGAGATCGCAAAAGCTCGGCTCGCGACTGTTATTAAATGGGCCTATGAAATAAGGAGTTGGGCTTTGGAGATGTGGGCTATAAACTATAAGAGATATATAAATAACTTATAATTATGTTTGGGCTCGTTTAGGCTCGCGAGCCCAATCGAGCTTTGTATCTAGGGCTCGAGCTCGGGCTCGGGCTTGTTAAGGCTCAGATCGTTCGGGCTTTTTACCGAGCCGATCCCGGGTAGCTCTCGAGCCGCTACGTGTCATTTACACCCCTACTTGTCGGACCCAATAGTCTATCCACATTTCCTCACTATCTTACATATACTATGGTTCATATTGTAAGGACTTTATGATGAAATACGCTAAAGTAAATATATGATATAATAGTAATTGTGATCTACCATGTTTGTGTGTTGTTGTGTTTGTGTAGCATGTTACTCCCCCAACAAGAATACAATAAAAGGGTTCGTAAAACTCACATTAGGTTGCGTCTATAAATACCAGGCATGTTAGTGAGAGGTGTCTTGTAACAACCCGACCCAGGGGGTGTCGGTTGGAATGCAGTTGATACAAAAATTGCACAACGGAAGCAACATGTACTGATGTACACTATATTTATTGTTTTAATACAAATTCTAATCCAAACTTTAATTACATAACTTAAATAAATAAATCAATATATATATATATATATGCAAGGACAATCGCGGCGGTCGTCGAATCAGCTGGTGGGGTGTAATCCACTAGTCAAATCAATCTCTATCTGCTTATCACTAGATGCTCTAAACCGCAACACTTGCAGCAACAATCTTTTAACCAAATAATCTCTAATCCGCAACTAGCTATCATATACGTTGTGTTTGCCATCCATCCATCTCTAGTACCTGAACAGATGCTTAAAAGAGTTTGGGTAAACAAATATGCTGGTGAATCCATGTAAGTGGTTATGTGGATCCAAAACAAGTTAACATATCATAAACAAGTTTACTAGTTTACACAACACAACACATGGAGATGTACAAGCGACACCTCAAACCTTAATACATAATCCATCTATTGCCATTATGAGTTCACCTGGCAAAATATATGTCACAACGGCCCTGTAGACCTCAGTGGAGCGTTTTCCGGGCTTCCGCATCCATTGTGTATGTGGGGGTTTTCCCCAAGTAGTACTACCCACATATTAAGTGGCCCAAATCCCCTAGGTTAATGAGTGTCAGTATGGTATCCGGCAACTGTTATCTTGTCACATCAACAGTTTATAAAAAGGAAGCATGCATTCACCCCAAAACAGTAAAACACAAAAAGAGGAATGGTACACGGAACTCACATGTCATGTCACACAAGATGTGTTTTTCCAATGCCTCGAGTCTATCTGTCCGTTACATGCCAAATCCTATCATATTTACAAGTATTAGCGCGTGTAACCGGTATCGTGCTTACACATGTAGACGACTAGGACCTTTAGTTGTTTAGGTGGATTTATTCCAATTCTTGGTTTCTAATTCCGCTCAACTAATCACTTAATATATAATCATTGTTCCAAAGTTTTATGTGTTGCTCTCATCATCTCATGTACTAAGTGTATTTATTATTCAAGTTGCACTAAATAACCAATGTTTATATTGTGGCGTTTACATTGTCCCTTGAGTTCCAAGTGTCGAGTCAAGTGTTTCACTAAATATCTCTAGTCTTGATTATCATGGTTATATGTTTATTGTTTTAAAGGGTCATACATCCACTTATGTTTTTGGATTCTCTAAGTCTCGAGTAATTAGTCACCTTTAATAGTTCATATATATATATATATATATATATATATATATATATATATGTCAAAAATATATATATATATATTTGTCATATCTATTGTCCGAAGTCCTGAACACACACAACAACTAAGCTACTCATCAATTCACATGTCTAGATATATTCATGAATAAGTCCAATAAATGATGCATACATATCAATTTTTAATCTTTCTTACACTTCTCGTAAAAACCTATTGTGTGTGTGTGAGAAGGTTAAAAGGAAATTGTTTGTACATGTGTAAAAACACTTCTTAAAGGTAGTAATTTTGCCAACATTCTTGGTACTACCATGTCCTGAAGGTATTAATAATTAGATTAATAAGTACTTAACCTGTTCTGGGAGACCCTAATCTTAAATTATTGAAACTTAACAGTATGGGTAACATGATTTCTTCTTCTGGTGATAATGGAGACCTAACTAATGGTACGCAATTGTGAAATAGTGATATACTTTATGCTTTTTAACATTTTTTTATAAATATAATAAACAATTTTAACATTCTTGATGATGATGATGATTTGGCGTTATTAACAGATTTTGTGGTTGTTTGCGACGGGGGTGTGTCCTTCGTACTTGATTTTCTAGTTTTTTTATTGAGTTGTTCGGGTTTCTGGTTGGAAAAATGATTCGATAACCGACACATTTAATGTTTCGGTTGGTCGGGTTTGCGTTATTCGGTTTTCAAGTTTGCATAAAAATAAAATAAAAATATTTTTCGCAAATTATGATCAAAATTCAAACATTTTTTAAACAAAATAATATGATAATGTTTAAAAGTTCTAAAGCTTAATGTCTTAAATACCAAAGACTTCAAAACAAAACACAATTATATAAAAAAAATATATTAAATGTTTGGGTTCTTTCAAATTTCGAATTTCAGGTTATTGAATTCAGGTTTTTGACTGGGAAAAAGTAACCAGATATCCTACCCATTTAAGGTTTGAATTGGCCGAGTTTCATGTTATTCGGTTCAGGTTTCTCAGATATTCTTTAATTCGGGTTTTTGTGGCTTCATGTTAGATTTTAGGTATATAGAACAACCCTATTTCTTAGTTAATCATTTAGGAAAAAAATGACATTATTGAACTAAAATAGTTATTTATTAAAATTTTTATTAATAATTTATAAAATTGCAGGATGATTAAGCTTGTAAGGGAATATACAGACCCTACAAAATCATAGTACCTATAAGTGTATAAATAAAGATGTGGGTATGTTAATTGGATAAATTTATGTGGGCCAATTATTTTAGGTTATGGCCCAAAGAAGTATAAGTAGTAGAAAGCCCATAAGGTGGGAGTATATAATGAGCTTAGAAACCCTAATTCTCATTTTGTCACCTCTTTCTTGTGTGAGAGAGAAAGTGGTAGAGAGAAGAGTGTGTAAGAGAGAAATATCATCCAACTTCAAAAATCTTGTTTTTGAGTAGCATAGCTGCAAAAATAAACGTTTCCTAAAGATTGAACCATCGGATCGTTATCAAATTTTTACTGAAGTTTAAAGTAACTTAGACCACCAAATCCAACGGTGGGTTTCTTATTTTAAGGGCTGGAAGTCGGGTTTTCACTACCCATAAGGTATCTGTACGAAAATGGCCTTTCCAATGGTTATTTGCGCTTTCCGCCGATGACAGAGGCGGTTTTTGGCGGTGGGGACCGATGGGGAAGGAAGTGCTCGACGATATGATTCCATGGACTCTTGAATCACCTCAATCATAGTCCGTTAGATATGATTTCAAAGTTTAGTTCAAGGTAAGCTTAAAAATTTTGTTTTTATATTTGGGTATGTACAAGAAATTTTGAGCATTGATTTCGAGCCTTTTGGTTCATAAAGTTGAAGTTTGGGGTACATGGACTGAATCGAGCAAATCTTTATTTCTTTGTGATGGGTGTTCCTCTTGCAACTCTCCATGGGAATCTCTCTAAGAGTTGCATATGTATGGATAATCGCTCGGAGATTTGCATGTGTATTACTATCCGAACCTCTCGAAGGTTGCAAATGTATAGATATGAGAACCTCTCAAAGAGTTGCATGTGTATAGATAGTTAAACCTCTCGAAGAGTTGCACATATACGCACACACACACACACACACACACACACACACATATATATATATATATATATATATAGGTTTTTTCTCTAGGAGTTGCATGTGTATAGTTATGCGATTCTTTGAAACTGTGTGGGACACTCCTTATGATGGTTCTACCAATCCCTAACGAAAGTTAGGCAAGGGTCGTGCTACTCTATCATGCAACACAGTTCATGTGACTCTGTCTGGTGACATAGTGCATGAAAATATGTCAACGGTTAGTTTATAAAGTGAACAGTTTTACGTGTTAACCTTTATGCAGATTTAGCGTTTTGGGTTGATATGCATGCTTACATAAAGGTTTATCTAATATTTTAGAAATATAGGCACTAGTGAATGGTATTATATATGTTTTTCTTTATGATTACCGGGTCTTATTTGATAAAGTCTTAAAGGATTAATAGTTTCACGCATGCAAAAGATTTATGAACTAAAGTTCCTGTTAGGTTCTTCGTGATATTTAAATAATTAACAATACATGTTTATTATAATTAAATCTAGTCATTGGTTTGCTAATACTTATTTGAATTTATAAATGATTCATGTTTCAATGTTCGATGAATGGCTGATTATAAAAATTCGGGAATTGACGAAAGCTTATAAATGTTTGATGTTATTACATGTGAGCGCGAAGACATAAGCACAGAGGAATTGTTATAAACACGTAAGCCTGTCTGACATAGTCCAGGAAATTTTATTGATGTTCATGTTATGTTGGTATTTTCGACTGATGAACGTGATAGAAATTACGATATGATTTGACGGATAATGTTCACATGATTTTTTAGGTTAAATTTGACGTGTATGTTTAACTTTAAAACATGTTTTGATGAAAATGCTAAACATTTTGCAAAATCTTAGCTTCCTTGTACTAAACTAGAACTCGCTCAGGGAATCTGACTTTTTAGCATGTATGTTAAGTGGTCGATGTGCAATGGCTAAAGACTTACCCATCAAACGAAGGTTGTTCCATCCCGAGGTGGCACCCTATGAATTTTATTTATTTACAAGGCATAACATTATGTTTTAAAGATTTTGATGTAACGGCGTTTTATGTTTTCCGTTGCAATGTAAATGGTTTTATAAGTTAAGAACCATGTTTTGATATGTAAACCCAGCTGTGAGGTCCTGCAGGTTTGGGGCTTTCAATAAATGTGATTGAAAGTTGACAGACGATGAAAACACTAAAGAGGCCATTATGTTGCTACCTTGGATAGTTATTTCAAATAGGCCAGAACAAGGTGGAATACTCAAAGATCCATACAACCATACTACACATTCAAGGAATAACTTATCAACAATTTTGTGACCTTATAGTGAATGAAGTCAGTCAAATGTAAGCAAACCCTTCTCTTGGTGATATTTGACACATATTTATGTCTTTTTGCCATTTAATCACTAAAATTCATGTTTTTTTATGCAAAATTGATTATAAAACTGTGGCTTTATAGAATATATCACAATGCCTCATCGATATAGTTAAATCATGGGTATCAATATATGAACACAATCTAATGTGACTTGAAAAGAATGTTAGGAACAACATTTAAATATTACAAAGAGAAAAGGAAAAGGCTACACCTTTTGAAATAGTTAAATCTGAGTATGCAGAGTCTTTAGTTTATACCACGCCAGATAAGGATGCATTTATTGCATGTGGTGTAGCAAGAGATACTGAAAAGAAACATTGATGATTTTATTAAGCTAACTTGGAAAGCTTCAAAGGATTTGCAACAGGAGTTGAACTGTAAAACAGAAAAACTCAACCTTTGCAAAATTAGACTAAAAGAGATACAAATGGAAATGTAAGTTGCTTTGTTAGTCTAGATTGCAATGTATATGTTTATTGAGCATTGATTAAAGATTGGCCAAGTATTTTGTTTTTTTAACAGGTTCCTCCCTTCTTATATATGGAGAAAAAATGTAGGTCAAGGAATTTAACACTGTGGTTTTCACCACCTCGAGCTCTGCAGCCTTGAAAAAACATGTAATGAACTAAATACTTTAACAAATGAGGAAGATTTCTAGAAGAGGCTCACACTATTAAAGTATGGACAAGATGATGGGTCAAGGCTTAATACAAGATATAGTACTATGAAGAAAAGATGTTTTTTATGATATGAAAAGCAAGCAATATGTGAAGAACTATTATTGTATTCAAGTTAAAGATTAACGGCTTCGAATTTATTGTTGAAGGGTATGAAGAAGATAATATAATAGTAGAGACTGTGATGAGTAGGCTGAATAATAAGAAAGCCTTGAATAGGGAAAGACAAATATAGTTTATAAAGTTACTTAGTGAAGAAAGAATTAAGCATTCAAAGGCCACGAGGAGCTTACTAAGGAATAAGAAGTACCAAAAGGAAAAGGAAAAGCCAAAGCTTAGAAGAGCTTGCTCAAACATATGATAAAATTCTTTTTTGTTATCATTCCTGCCCGCTATCTTAATATAATTTTTCGCGATGATGTTTTAGTAAAATATAATTATTAGTCTTCTAAAAAAAATGTCTTTTCTAGACGATAAACCTACTTGTATATGCATACATATGACTAGACAATTGAATTTTGATAGACATATGCAAATATATAATTGGTATATTTCAGTTAAACAATGAGTCTACAATGTGAATGTTTAATGTTATACCTTTTAATTATTTTTTTAATAATTTTATTACACAACTATACATTTTAGCAAGCTGTATAATTTGTCAATTTGGGTGGTAGTGGCATGTGTCAGGTTGTAATAAGAAGATTTCTTTTTAATTTACAATACATATTTTAAGTGTATAAATAGGTTTTGGTGGAGTACTAACTATTAAAGTTAGAAATTATTAACCATACATGACTTTTGTCATGATTCATGCCTTGTAATTATTGTATTTATGTTACATAGTATTTTAGTAAGTTATTTCTTAGTCTTTGGTCAAGGTCAATAGCTTGTTTCCCTCCCAAACTAGAGCTTCGGGTCTGTATATATTCTATGTCCTTCAATGAGAATATTGTACCTTTACTCATAAAAAAAAAAACTCATACTTGATATGGTATCAAGAGCCTAAAGCTCCCTTGAGCCAACCGATCCATCACAGCTTTCGACAGCCTTCTGTCCGCAGCCTATGCAGCCCTTTCATCTTTTTTTTTCTGATTTGTAGCCTCAATGGCTCCTTTTTTTTTTGTTCAACAATCAAACCGTAACTATAATCGGAACCCTTGTTCCTCAGCCTCAAACCCCTCATTACAAAACCGACCCTCCTCGTGGTCAAACAAATCTGCAACCCAAACTCAAAACAACCCGACCCACAACAGCCAAACTAACGTTTTTTGTTATTTTTGCAGCATACCCGGTCATGTAGCGAAAGAATGTCGCAAACTTAGTCGCTTCCTACGCGACCATGAAGTATCTATTCATGATTCCTACTCATACCCGGTTGTGAACAATACATCTTCTCACACCGCGGTTCCAAACACTCCATGGATGTGGGATGCTGTAACAACCATGGCTGATGTGGCCGGGTCGTCGAGTCAGGTTATCGGAGCTACACAGCGGAATCCAGGGTAATAACAGTCTTTTAGTCTTTCGAGATCCACGTCATCATATCTGGTGGGTTACCTGAAAACATGTCAAAAATAGTTTCTGTCAACATAAAGTTGGTGAGGTCGTGTATTTTATAAAGTGAATGGCCAGTTCGTTTATTTATAATTCTTTTATAACAATCTTTTATAAATATGCTTTACAATTCTATTTCTGGAGGGGAAAATATATTCTATTAATTCGATTATATGTCTATTATTTCGATTATATTCTATGAGTTGCCATTCCTGTCTATGGTATCACTCTGCTTGTGATAAATATAATTATTTCTACCCTCTACTCGGGTAAAACTGGTTCTTGTCCTCTAGTTGGACAAGAAAGGAAATGGCAATACCGTCCAGTACTGTCCTTGTGTTTCTATTACCCCCTTTATATAACTTCTATTGTTAATGATTCTTTTGTGTAAAGCATTATGTTTTCTTATAAGTGACATGTATTTCCCCGAAAACACTTAATAAAACTGTAAAAGTGGGGAGTTCACGATACTCACATGTTTGCGTTCTATCTCTAGCTAATCTTCTTATTACAATTATATGTCATATATATATTGATACGTGTTACGCGTGGGACTTGTTAGATTGTAATACTTAGGATATATATCATATATATAATTTATATATATAGAATTCAGTATATATTAGATAGTCCTAAACTCGGGGTTTGGGCATTCTAGGCGAAAAGAAACAAAGCTGGCCTTTACAGCTTGGCACGCGAACCTAAAGAACTCTAGACACGATCTTACCCGAGTCTAGTATATCGTCAATATATCAAATTGTGTATATATAAACGTATATATTTTATATATAATTATTAGTCTCTTATTATTATTATCAAGTCCGTACGTTATTCGTATTATATATATATATATTCGTATAATTCTAATAATATTCCTCGTCTAGCTTATTGGACCGGGTTCTATTCCGGGTGTTGACCGAGTCACTGAGTTGACTCGGTATCGTACTAATGTTCACCAACTTGATTATCGGTACCTCGCACAATCATAACCATTATATTAATAACCGATTATTAGATTGTATAACCAATAAATCAATAGAACTATACTTATAAGAATTATAACCGGATACTCACCGAGTTCTTATCGAAACATAACCAAAGGTAATCGGCCCTTTGATTAAGGATAATCTAATGGGTTTGGTAACCGGAGCACTTGCCGGAAGTACCTCGGGTATGACCCGGAGCTGACTCAGTTTGTTAATAATATCCAATCCCACACATATAACTTCATATATATGAACTGGAACAGATCCGGACACTTGCCGGATTATTATTGGGGCTCGAGCAAAGGTTGACCAGACCTCAGTCTTTATCTGCATATAACAATACACCATGGTCAATACCAATAATCGAACAATTGATCAAGAATAAAAGAAGGGTTCGGGTGATGATTTATCGGGTATCAGTAAAACAAAGGATTGGTTGCGTGGTTAGCTGCTGAAACACAGCGAGATACCTGATGACAGTCACCGGCTCCGGTGACTTTCCGGTTTATTAACTGTAACAGAGGGGCGAAGGGAAAGGTTATCGGGTTGGGGTTCTTGGTGGTTATCGGGTAGAAGTTATAAAGGTTTACCGGTTACCTATCAAGATAATTAAAGAGGAAGATGGTTGCCGGAAAGGGGAAAAGCTAGGGTGCTTACCGGAGAAGAAGATGGTTGCAGGCGGCGACCGGAGGTGACCGGAGGTTGGTGGCCGGAAGCAGCGGAGGCGGCAATAGCCGGCCATGGCTGTCCGGTTGCTTCTTGGTCAGAGCATTCATACTTCACACACACTTTGTGTGTGTAGCGTACAGAGAGAGAGCGAGATGAGGGAAAGAGGGGTGGTTATATAGAAGAATTAAATAGAGGGTGTTTGGCTACGGGGATAATATCTGGAACTCGGGTGCTTGGTAATAGTTATAACGATCGAACAAAAGACGTTGAACAACGGGTTATTAGCAGATTAGGAGCGTTTAACCGTGATAATAATAATTCCATAATTATTATTTATATATTCGGTTGAAACGGTTTGTCGCGAGATTCGAACCTGAATATTTAATTTAGTAATCGGGTAGTCAGGTCCGACCCGACCCGTTTAAGAGACACGTAAGGTGACGTAACACTTCGAGGTGTTACAATCTCCCCCCCTTAGGAAATTTCGTCCCCGAAATTTGAATGATCTTGTCCTTTATATCCTTAATCTATAAGGACGTTACAATTAGAACGAAATACTTGTCCTCTAGACATGATTGGTTCTCATGGTTTGCGA
The DNA here is from genome assembly GCA_030844895.1 of Ambrosia x helenae. NCBI lineage: Eukaryota > Viridiplantae > Streptophyta > Magnoliopsida > Asterales > Asteraceae > Ambrosia > Ambrosia x helenae. The sequence continues at coordinate 12,884,747 of CM061230.1, read as the reverse complement.
GGAAATCGATCTTGTATCAATCCAATATTAGAAATGTCAATCTGTACGACTACATCTTGATCATATTTCTAATTACGTTTTAACCTTTCTTGCTATAGTCATATTATTTCAGATACATGGATTATCTGTATGATTTCGATATGACTATTAAAGGTTCTCGTATCGATACTATATTTTCATCGTTTGATATTTGGATTCATTTACAATGATGGATTCTAGATAGTTCTTAAGAGATAGATACGGAAGTCCCTTCATTATCATGACTTGAATGGGATCTGAGCTACTACCTCTTATATTCGAACTTTAGAATTAACCATCATTATAATTCCGTTTCTTAAAGAGTAGGGATGTAACATCGCGAATTTCCCCTAATTTTTTTTTTGATAAAAAGAATGTATTAAACAATATATGTTTTAAATACCTTAAACTAATAATTATTTGTATCTCGACACTTTTGTACGTTTTAAAAATATTTCGAGTCACTTTCGGGCTTATATAATCATATTATGAATTTAGAATAATATAGTTTTAGGGAAATAATTGCCAAAAAAAGATTTGTGTGGACCGGGACTCGAACCCGCGTCCACAGCCAACCAACACACAATGATAACCAACTGAGCCAACTATCATCTTGTGTAGTATTTCAGAAGAAAATAAACTTAACACATTCCTTAAATTGATTAGTCAAAGTCTTAGTCAAACAGTCAAAGTCTTAGTCAAACAGTCAAAGTCTTAGTCAAATAGTCAATTCATCATAAAACCTTACTTTATGGTGTTGACCAATTTTAATGGCTAATTGAATCCAAAACTAGTATAAAAACCCACCTATGACCCATTATACTTTGCACCTCTAAATCGATTGTTTCAATCCGATTAAACTTTCCCTCATACCTTTCTTCTATAGTCTATTACTTCTACAATTGAAGCTTTGATTATAAGCTCTTGTAATTGGCAACTTTGGGGCAACACATATTCTATTTTTTCACGAGACATAACATTTTGCTAAGGTGAGTTTTACATAGCCCCTTTTCTATTATTCACTATTTTTGGGGTGAAACATGTTACAACATTCTATATGCAATTCAATCATAAAGTGTCTATGTGTTATTCTATGTTGCATTATGTCTTAAACATGACTAGGGTAAGCACAATATTCTAGCATAATCATTAACATTGATCAGCCGACGGTATACAATGATAGATCTATTGGACTGACAATCCCACCCGGATACGTGCCTCCTACAAAGGTAGCGTGGGTGTTTGTTATCGCATAACATATTCGAGTGAACCATGAGCGTATGGGATGTACCACATTATAACAGTCACAAGGGTTGATTATGCACTCGATTTACTTCTAGTATGTTTTCACATATGGACTAGACTTGCCATGACACTTGAATTGTACAACATTTTTATTCGATTATCAAAACCTATGTAATTCTCACCAACTTTTGTTGACCCAAAATATTTTCAACTTAACATGTTTCAGGTTATAACATGCTCGAAGATTAGAGTTAATGCTTGAAGATGTGTAGCTTGTATTTTTCATTTTGATGTACAAATTCTTAGAACAATTGTATGTAATTTATTTAAATCATTTATTGAAACTTATTATTTACCATGAGCTACTGAGCAATCATCAATACGTGACATCCCGATGTTTCCGCCATCGGTTGGGGTGTTACAGATTGGTATCAGAGCCTTGGTTATAGGGAATTAGGTTATTAGAAAATTAATCTAGTCTATAACCATAGGATTATAACCAGTACTTGCTCCTTTTATTTGCAACTATACTTGTTTCTTTTCTCCATCTCCATCCTACTTCTTATCCCTACTTTAATCCCTACAAGAAGATTGCTCTCCATCACTGGATCTACTCTTAGTCTAATAGGACAAATCCTTAGGTTTAGCCTGAACCACCTTGAAGATCTCGTCGAAGTTCTAGATTTTAATAACGAACACGTGCAATCTGGAAGGGTGAACGCCTGTATTCTGAGTTTTCTGTCTAGGACTGGCATTGCGCATAAATCCCAATCAGACGAGGGACCCGGATGCCTACCTGGGAATTCTCGGGATGAGTGTTCACTTATAGGCTAAAGCATGTCTTCACTATGTTATTAGAATCTAGAAGTTTTGATAAGTCAACGTTTTCGTTTATTCGTTTTAATTAATGAATAAATGATTACACTCACTTTCCTTGAACTAAGCTCTAAAATCTCAAAATTTTACAGCTTAAATCAATCTCATTTCATAACCATCTATGGATTTCACAGTCACACTTCACCTTACCATCTTAGCCACTTTTTAAATATTCAACACCCTACCCAAATCATATTATTTCATTTCTCCACATGTTACTTATTTTTACAAACTATAACCTCATACCTTAGCACAAACTAAAGATTTCTAAATTCTGTTGTATTTTCATTACCTAGTAACTTTACAAAGTACATATTTTTGTCAAAATAAACTCCTTATCAACCATCTTCACATTCACTATCTCTCGCAACCTTGATTCTGTTTCGAGATTTTTCATCATTTCCCCAAGAACTAAATTCTTATCCTTCACCTTCTCAAACATGAGCTAGTTACCCATGATAACCAAACTATTGAAACTTGATTGTGTGTTGCATCAAACATAATCCTTAGTTATACATGAGGATTCGACTATCTACCATATTTAAACATTTGATACTAGAAATCATGGAATATAAACTATTTGCTATAGACACACCTAGAGTCATTAACCTTGTCTAGGACAACACTATTACAACTCACATGCTATACTTGATACTTGATTGCTTACATGTACATATTATCAATTTGCAATTTATGTGTGTGTGTAAATTGGTACACTTAATCAAACAACTGATAGAGGATGAAGTACTTGCTCAACAGTTAGTAGAGTACCAAATAACCTACTCAACGACTGGAAGAGGTCATCATGCCTGCTCAACAGTCGGTAGAGGCCCTACAACCTGCTCAACGACTGGTAGAGGCTATCGTACCTGCTCAACAATCGGTAGAGGTTCTTACTCACTGACTGGTAGAAGTCTTTTTCCTGCTCAACAGTTGGACTTATTTTTGGATACATTGTATACAATTTAATCACAAGGTTATTTTGCATTACTTACATGTGTTTTTAGAGTCATAGAAGGACACAAAACCCTAATGTAAGGTAAATTGGTGATTGCGGTCCGGAACATAATCATGAATTTACAAGTACGTTAAGGTGGTGTGAAATTCTATCAAGGTTTTCGGTAGAGAAACTAATTATAAACTCTAGTTACCTGGTAGTTCATTTAGCCTTTCTATAGTCCATCAACTCATGCATTTCTTTTAGGATTTCTAAAACTTAAGATTCTTATTCACCTTGCGATTCCAAGACACACCTAATCCTACCCATAAAACTCACAGATAACAAACCTCTTATCCAAATTATTCGAAACAAATTATTCTATTACCTATAAATACATGTCGTGCCTTAACCCAAACCACAGCTGCCTTAATTTCTACCTAATCAACCTCAAACCTGTGTTTTTAATAACTTCGGGACGAAGTTTCCAAAAGTAGGGGAGACTGTAACATCGCGAATTTCCCCTAATTTTTTTTGATAAAAAGAATGTATTAAACAATATATGTTTTAAATACCTTAAACTAATAATTATTTGTATCTCGACACTTTTGTACGTTTTAAACATATTTCGAGTCACTTTCGGGCTTATATAATCATATTATGAATTTAGAATAATATAGTTTTAGGGAAATAATTGCCAAAAAAAGATTTGTGTGGACCGGGACTCGAACCCGCGTCCACAGCCAACCAACACACAATGACAACCAACTGAGCCAACTATCATCTTGTGTAGTATTTCAGAAGAAAATAAACTTAACACATTCCTTAAATTGATTAGTCAAAGTCTTAGTCAAACAGTCAAAGTCTTAGTCAAACAGTCAAAGTCTTAGTCAAATAGTCAATTCATCATAAAACCTTACTTTATGGTGTTGACCAATTTTAATGGCTAATTGAATCCAAAACTAGTATAAAAAACCCACCTATGACCCATTATACTTTGCACCTCTAAATCGATTGTTTCAATCCGATTAAACTTTCCCTCATACCTTTCTTCTATAGTCTATTACTTCTACAATTGAAGCTTTGATTATAAGCTCTTGTAATTGGCAACTTTGGGGCAACACATATTCTATTTTTTCACGAGACATAACATTTTGCTAAGGTGAGTTTTACATAGCCCCTTTTCTATTATTCACTATTTTTGGGGTGAAACATGTTACAACATTCTATATGCAATTCAATCATAAAGTGTCTATGTGTTATTCTATGTTGCATTATGTCTTAAACATGACTAGGGTAAGCACAATATTCTAGCATAATCATTAACATTGATCAGCCGACGGTATACAATGATAGATCTATTGGACTGACAATCCCACCCGGATACGTGCCTCCTACAAAGGTAGCGTGGGTGTTTGTTATCGCATAACATATTCGAGTGAACCATGAGCGTATGGGATGTACCACATTATAACAGTCACAAGGGTTGATTATGCACTCGATTTACTTCTAGTATGTTTTCACATATGGACTAGACTTGCCATGACACTTGAATTGTACAACATTTTTATTCGATTATCAAAACCTATGTAATTCTCACCAACTTTTGTTGACCCAAAATATTTTCAAACTTAACATGTTTCAGGTTATAACATGCTCGAAGATTAGAGTTAATGCTTGAAGATGTGTAGCTTGTATTTTTCATTTTGATGTACAAATTCTTAGAACAATTGTATGTAATTTATTTAAATCATTTATTGAAACTTATTATTTACCATGAGCTACTGAGCAATCATCAATACGTGACATCCCGATGTTTCCGCCATCGGTTGGGGTGTTACAAGGGATAACCTTGGTAACTATCGGATTATTTCTTACGAATTCTATCCTTCGAATTCCATCTATATCGATGTAATATGGTTGATCTCTAGGTTGCCTCTATTCGTGGATATACTTAAGAGGTTTCTCAGGTCATTAGACGTATCTTATCTGGATTCTAAAGGTACCGGAAAAGACTAATTCATTGATGATTGAAATTTTTCTTAAATCATCTATAATAATCTTACTGACTATTTCATTGATGATTGACTGCATTGTATCTAATACATATTATTTGACTTTTCTTAGTGTATTATTGTGAACGAGGTCTTTCACAATTCTACAGTCAATATATGTAATTTTCTCTTTATAGTCTCAGAATCTACTAGTAACAGTCGTCGTTACGATTCTTTTGACTTTAAAATTCTAAGAACAATGCATTATTCATTCTTTCTCAAAACCATGATTATCATTCCGGATTACTATACTTATCGTATTAACTATTTCTGTAAAATTCTTTCTTAATTCTAATTCGGGATTCGATACACTCTCGGTAAAATATTTCTTATAAAATTTCTAGTCGTTTTCGTACGACTTATATTCTTATTCTGATAATTATATTTCTTGGCATATCGGATGCCTTTCTATTTTTCAGACATATCGGATGTCTTTTTAATTTATAGTTCTTATTTTTCGACTTATATTCTTTTATTTATCTATTCATATTCTTTTTATATCCAAGCAAATACTGATAATATCTATAGCACACACTATAAATTCAGTATTTCTATAATATATGTTTGCTTGGAATAATTTCTCTCTTATATATATATATATTCGAGTAAAGTCTATATTATTGGTGTCGAGAAACACATTTCGATAGACTTATATATAGGCAATATATCATATTTTCTTAATCCAACTTATTATAAGCAAGGCTTATTTTGTTGAGATATTCGTATAGATAGTTCTTGCCAGAACAGTGATTTCTTAAATGATCTCTCGCAGCCTTTAACTCGGAACAGGAATTCCTTTCTTCCTTGGCCAGAGAGTTTCACTGGAAAAATGAGCATAATTCTTATTCATTTTTCGTTTTCATTTCGATTATACCTTGCGAATCTCTACGCGATTCCGCTTGGTATCAATTATGTTTCGATATATTCATTATAATTATTTCTTTTGATAATTCGTTGGATTCTACCAATTCTGGTTTCCGAGTCCATATATATTTATATCTGTTATACTCTTTGGAATCTTAACAATTCTTTCATCACTTCGTAAATTTCAAACTTGGTAACACTTGACCATTTTACCAGTTTGATTGTACTATAACTCACGCGAGTTTTTATACGAAGTGACTGCGAAGATTTGTTCATAGTAGTATATATCCTCATAAAGAATCCTGTGACTTAGTGGCAAATGTCCGGATATACCTTCTGTAAGGGTCCGGATATCCTTTGCCACAAGGATTGCACATAGGACATACAACTAGCTTTGGTTGGCAATCAAAATCAATAAACTGATTTCTTTAGTTCATAGAATTTAACCGAGCGATGGCTTTTATTCTGCGAATCCATTCTTAGTCGTATTCCACGAAGGAATCTCAACTATATTGCCAATTTTGTGGTCGTATTCTCCACATATGATACGCTGATAATTCGGATTTATATTTCTTCTTATTATTTATTTTCTTATTATTTCTCTTAATATGTTTGTGACCCAAACATACTGTGACCTTGATAAACTTCTACTCGAATGTTCCTATGCCTGTGGCATTCATAATTATGTTTGCAACCATAATTATTATTCCACCTCACCTAACATTCCAGTATTCGTTTATTTTAATCACAATAGGTATGTGTCCCTTACATATTATTTCGATATTCTGTTCTTTATTTTCTCTTGGGTTTGAAGTTATATTATTCGGGATAAAACTTGTTGATCTAAGTCTAACAAAATAGACTATCAATCGTTCAAGAATTTGTTCGTGTCAGAAGATATTCAATATACCAATCCAATCTTTTTAATATCCCTGACTTGTTCGAGTTGTGGGATTAAGACGGTATTTATATTGTCATATAATCGAGCGAGTAAGAATTCGGTTTCGTTCGACAGATTCCAAGGTAATTTGGTTACGGAGTTTCGAGAATAATATTTTTGTCCAAATATTATTTATTTCTGGAAGGAATCGAGGAGGACATCTAACCGAGATTTTTATATAATTACAGAGATGGGTTTAGATTATAAAACGGAATATGTATATTATTTATTATCGTTTATATTGGAATAATATCAAGGAATTATACGATCGAACATAGATATGAAATTATACGGAGAAAGGTTCTTAATATTTATATATACGAATACGAATTTGATTAAGAAATCTCTATGAAAATAACATTAAATACGGTAGAAAATATGTTTCGGTAAAATAATACGGTCGTAGTTCTTTTGTATAAAAATTTTTGGAAATAATTTATAATAACAATACTTATTCGAGTTTCATAATAATATTTGTTTTCAAAAATAAACTTAACGATTCAAAAGAGTTATGGTAAAAGTTTTTCTTAATGTTGGAATTCTTAAATTTTTAATAAACAAATTTCTTACTTTGGATTGATAAAATAAATAGCTTTCTCAAAATATTGAGATCAAAACTTTAAGGTTAAACGGATAAATTTTGATAAAACCTGAGATAGATTCTGGGGTTTTTCAAAAATTATTAATACTTGATTTGATAAAAATATTAACGGATTTTCTCAATCTTTTGAATAAATCGTTATTTGAAAATCGGGATATATATATATATATTTTTACAAAAATCGAAATACTAGTTTAGTATAAAAATAATAATAACTAAGTATAAAATTAATAAATTTCATAAATTTACTGAAAAGATTTAAACCATTTTAAATAATCGCGGAATATATTTATCCTTTAATTAAATAATCGAAGAAAATTCTTTAAAAACACGATATTTATATGTTTCTAGCATATTAGATTTTATAAAATTTCGGAAATTATGGTATAAAATAATATTTCTGAAAACTCGAGCATAGGAATGTTCAAGTTGGAGCGTATATTCGTATTCTATTTATAATTATTGGAATAACCGTGAGGTTAACGATCTGAATGATTACTGAGACTGGAATAATTCAATAAACTTATATGAAGTTTCTTGAATCAAGATGAAGGATTTATGTTTTATGGTCTATATATTTTTCTATATAAACATATATACTTTTTATACTTCATCATTTCTTATTTGTATCGAGATTTATTTTCTGATTTCTGTTAATATATCTGGTTTCTGTTCTGTATATATTCTCATTTCATATGGCCTTAATATCCTGTAAGATTTCCCAGAAATTAATGTGCATATAAATTCACAACTATGTACAGAATTGTCAATTTATTCCACATAATCATTCTAGTATAATATCCTGTGGTGGATTCGTTTTAATTTCTAATATACTGTTATGGTTTTCACCAACTTTATAATGATTTGACATTTAGGTACCCAAAAATTTACTCGCCTGATATTTTCTTTACTAATCCTGACATCCTAAATATTTCAAATTTATTTTTCTAAGCAACATTTTTTTTTAGAAAAATATTCTGGTAGATCCCGGATGACTAAAGACTTCAAAACTGTTATTAGCGCCGCTCTGATACCAACTGTAACAACCCTGGCTGATGTGGCCGGGTCGTCGGGTCGGGTTATCGGAGCTACACAACGGAATCCAGGGTAATAACAGTCTTTTAGTCTTTCGGGATCCACGTCATCATATCTGTTGGGTTACCTGAAAACATGTCAAAAATAGTTTCTGTCAACATAAAGTTAGTGAGGTCGTGTATTTTATAAAGTGAATGGCCAGTTCGTTTATTTATAATTCTTTTATAACAATCTTTTATAAATATGCTTTACAATTCTATTTATGGAGGGGAAAATATATTATATTAATTCGATTATATGTCTATTATTTCGATTATATTCTATGAGTTGCCATTCCTGTCTATGGTATCACTCTGCTTATGATAAATATAATTATTTCTACCCTCTACTCGGGTAAAACTGGTTCTTGTCCTCTAGTTGGACAAGAAAGGAAATGGCGATACCGTCAGTACTGTCCTTGTGTTTCTATTACCCCCTTTATATAACTTCTATTGTTAATGATTCTTTTGTGTAAAGCATTATGTTTTCTTATAAGTGACATGTATTTCCCCGAAAACACTTAATAAAACTGTAAAAGTGGGGAGTTCACGATACTCACATGTTTGCGTTCTATCTCTAGCTAATCTTCTTATTACAATTATATGTCATATATATATTGATACGTGTTACGCGTGGGACTTGTTAGATTGTAATACTTAGGATATATATCATATATATAATTTATATATATAGAATTCAGTATATATTAGATAGTCCTAAACTCGGGGTTTGGGCATTCTAGGCGAAAAGAAACAAAGCTGGCCTTTACAGCTTGGCACGCGAACCTAAAGAACTCTAGACACGATCTTACCCGAGTCTAGTATATCGTCAATATATCAAATTGTGTATATATAAACGTATATATTTTATATATAATTATTAGTCTCTTATTATTATTATCAAGTCCGTACGTTATTCGTATTATATATATATATATATTCGTATAATTCTAATAATATTCCTCGTCTAGCTTATTGGACCGGGTTCTATTCCGGGTGTTGACCGAGTCACTGAGTTGACTCGGTATCGTACTAATGTTCACCAACTTGATTATCGGTACCTCGCACAATCATAACCATTATATTAATAACCGATTATTAGATTGTATAACCAATAAATCAATAGAACTATACTTATAAGAATTATAACCGGATACTCACCGAGTTCTTATCGAAACATAACCAAAGGTAATCGGCCCTTTGATTAAGGATAATCTAATGGGTTTGGTAACCGGAGCACTTGCCGGAAGTACCTCGGGTATGACCCGGAGCTGACTCAGTTTGTTAATAATATCCAATCCCACACATATAACTTCATATATATGAACTGGAACAGATCCGGACACTTGCCGGATTATTATCGGGGCTCGAGCAAAGGTTGACCAGACCTCAGTCTTTATCTGCATATAACAATACACCATGGTCAATACCAATAATCGAACAATTGATCAAGAATAAAAGAAGGGTTCGGGTGATGATTTATCGGGTATCAGTAAAACAAAGGATTGGTTGCGTGGTTAGCTGCTGAAACACAGCGAGATACCTGATGACAGTCACCGGCTCCGGTGACTGTCCGGTTTATTAACTGTAACAGAGGGGCGAAGGGAAAGGTTATCGGGTTGGGGTTCTTGGTGGTTATCGGGTAGAAGTTATAAAGGTTTACCGGTTACCTATCAAGATAATTAAAGAGGAAGATGTGTAACACCCCAACCGATGGCGGAATCATCGAGGTGCCACGTAGTGACGATTGTTCAAAAGCTCATGGTACTAAAATGTAAATATTATTGAATAATCCAAAATTGTCTTACATGGAAATGGAAAATACAAAGTCTTAACTGAAATGTAAATAATGAAATAACTGATTAAAATAATGCACTAAGTATCTCTTGTTAAAGCACTAGATCAAACTGCACCTGAAACATGTACAAAATAGATTTGGTCAACATACGAAATGTTGGTGAGCATTCCTAGTTTTGATATATATAGTAGGTTAAAAAAAGTTATACAATTCAAGTGCAAGCTACAGTGCAAATATGTAAACTATGTATCATACAAATGAGCGAAATCAACCCTGTGACTGTATAATGTACTGCATGAACTGTAGTGTACTCAACCAATAAATGGATGATAACTTAACACTGGCCACGGATTCTCCGATGAAAAAGGGGGAGAATCAATCTAGGCGGGTTGTCAATCCAAATAGCGCTATCCAATGTTAAGGTCGGCTTGTACCATGTTAATGATTTCACTAAGTACAAATGTATTCTACACGTATTGTCTAAGCATAAAGCACGTTGTAAGCAAATGCACATAGTACTAGAATTGTATTGTAAAAATGTAAACTTGTATTTGTAATTTGTAATAGTGTACATGTAACACCCCAAAAATGAATAAAAGCAAAAAGGGGATATGAAGTACTCACTGTATACGTAATAGCTTGTAATTGAACTGGACAACGTAATATGCGTTGGAAATATTCCAAAGAATCAACCTAAAGAATTTAATAATGTGTAAGGAATAACTCTAGGATACATGGAATTCTAGGGTTTCGAGTTGGGGATAACGTTTATTTGATTAATAAATAAATTGTTTATTAAAATATAAGAAATTTATTAAATAAATAAATAAAATTCTTTTTGTAAAATTTTAAGTTAAACATTGTCACAACATAAGGTTTTGGTTATGAAAATAATTTTTATAAAATTATTTTCTTGAAAATAGGATATTTACTTTAATTATTTCAAATTGCCAAAATATGACTTTAATATATAAAAATTTTAAAATTAAAGAATTTCTGAATTAAAAATTGTATTTCAGTTCTAGATAGTTAGAAATAATTTATATAAAATTTTGGTGCAAAAATATTGAAAAATGAATTTATTATGATTTATTTACGATTAAATCTAACAAAAATTAATTAAAAATATAAAATAAATGGTTTTTCTGAAATAAAAATATTTTCTGAAATGTATATTGTCATAAAGGCTTAGTGTAATTTTTGTGGAATTTTATAAAATCGTTTAGACATTTTCATTGAATTTTATAATTTTAAATGAATAAACTTGTAATATTTATAATATATATTAAATAAACGATTTTTGAAGATCTAGAAATTGGATAATAAACATTACCATTTGAATTGCATAAAATAAATTTTATAGAATTTATAAAGTTGTTTTGGTATTTTAAATGTATAATCCAAGTTTAGAATATATGTTTAACTCAATAAAGGAAATGTTTAAAAAAAAAAAAAGAAATGTGTGGTGCTCGTGGGATTCGAACCTGAGCGGTTCAGTTTAACGAACAACCACGTAACCAACTGCTCTGTATCAAGGTTTGTTGTCAGATTTGTTTTCGAATACTTTTAAACAAGGTTTCAATCGTCATCTTCCCCATATAAACCCTAGATAACAAATCCGATCAATCGACTCGTTTCAGGCCTTAATAACCCGATTAGTCAGAGGGATTTTAACCCTTACATGATTTCGCATCAATAGGCATAAGAAAACTTACAATTATGACGGGAAACGAACATGAAGATGATGGCCGGAAAAGCTCGGATTCCGGCGAGTCTTGAAGGCACGAGTAGAGTGACCTTTCACGAAAAACGAGAGTGGGGGTTGGTTTGGTGTGAAGTTTCCGGTCTGTAGAGGGTACTATTTATACCCACGCGACGAGTTAAGTCTTTTGGCAAGTCGCCGAAATTTTCGGGAGTCTCTTTAAACACGGTTTGACGCATTAAAACAAGGTCCACGGTCGTTGGTCAAAGGCAGGGAACACGCGGGTGGTGTTTAATGGTGATTGGTCGTATTTTTGGAAGTGGCCGGAAAATACTCTTGGTCGCCGGACTTGCAGGTTAGTCACAAGGAAGAAGGAAGGTCGCGTTTAGGAGGTGTTAAGTATAATTAGGTTCTGGTATAATTCAAATACGATGTGTAGCTCAGTTGGTGAAGGCGCGTGTGTGTGTGGCTTCGCTACCCGGGTTCGAGTCCTGGGGGAAGCACATTTTTTTTTGTTTTTTGTTTACAACAAAGGAAGAAGGGAGGGGTGTGTTGGGCTTGGTCTGTTGGGCCTGTTTCTGGGCTGGACCAAGCAAAAAGGTGGGTTTAGTTGGGTTTAAGAGTGGTTGGGTAGTTGGTTTGGGTTAATGGATTATGTGCTTGTGAGTTGGTTTAAAGGAAAAGAAAATGCATACATATATAATGACTAAAAAAAAATCTGAATTTTTTTATTATCATTATTATTATTATTATTATTATTATTATTATTATTTATAAAAGAATAAAAAGGAAAAGTGACGGATGTCACAGCATCCCCTACTTTTAGAAACTTCGTCCCGAAGTTAATAGTAACATAGGGTTATGGATGCTTGGGTAAAAATTAAAATAACTGTGGTTTGGAAATTTCGAATGATTTGGGTAAGAGGTTTGATAGGTGTGGGTTAAGGATTTGGATTAGGCTCGTCTGAATAAGAAGGAAAATAAGGATCTAGTAATTCACTAAGTTTCAAGTTTTAGGAATCTTATGATAAATGTACGAGTTGATTGATTACAGAAAGACTAAATGAACTACCAAGTAACAGAGTTTGTTCCTGGTCCGACTTCCAGTCTCGCTTTCAATGCATCATTAGTGTTTGTATACAGGGTGTACCGCAGCTAACCCACCACACCTTTGATACCTTGAAAACGTACTGGACGTCCTCCCAAAAACTTTAATAGAATTTCACACTACCCTAACGTACCTGTAAATTCATGATTACGTTCCGGACCGGAATCATCAATTTACCTTACATTAAGGTTTTGCGTCCTTCTATGACCCCACCGATTGTTGAGCAGGTTCGATAGCCTCCACCAGCCGTGGAGTGGGTTGTAGGGCCCCTCCCGACTGTTTGAAAAGGCATAGTGACCTCTACCAATCGTTGAGTATGTTCGATAGCCTCCACCAGTCGTGGAGCAGGTTGTAGGGCCTCTCCCAACTGTTGAAAAAGACATGATGACTTCTATTAGGTGCAGCAATTATTATTCACATAGATTGCAAATTGATAGCATGTTTATGCAAGCAAGTTTGTAAGTACTACAACCATTAAGTGTAAGTGTTATCATGAATAATTAAATGTTTACGAGTATCATGAATAATTAGATGTTCAATGCGTAGTCAAATTAAGGGAAAAATCTAGTTTCATGTAATAACCAATGATGTTTTCTTAGAAAAGCATCTGTAAGATCAAGTATCAAGTCCAAATGTTCCAAATAAATGTAAGGTAGAGTCTTGTATGATAAATGTAATCAATATGATAAATTTCCAATCTGTGTTAATACACGATAGTATGCAAGGAAATTTCTAGATGTTGTATGCCAATGAGTGTGACAAATTGGGTACAAAATGAAAATAGAATTATGAAAATGGAAATACAAGTATTGGATTCTCGAGTCTTGGGGAGATTTCATCCATGGCTTAACCAGTGGGATTAACGTCATCCTGATCAGTTGTTTCGTTGGTATTGATATTGAAAGCTCGTCCATGTGCCACCAGGTTTACATTATTCAATTTGGGACATTGAGGTAGCATGTGATTAGGGTCTCTACAATGATAACATGCCCGACCGTTAGTAATCTGTAGTGGTCCCTGGGCAGCTGTTTGATGATTACTCCGTGTCCCAACCATTACTCGACAAGTGGTAACAAGGTGTCCAAACCTCCCACATCTAGTGCATTGACGGCATGGAAGATTTGCAGGGTGATGATATTTGCAGGTGTTGCATTGAGGATGGATTCCCATGTAGGCTTTCTTGATAGGAGGCTGAGCCACCGGATCAACAACAGCATGGTTCTGATTATCGCCCATTCGTTTCTTAGAGTTCGAAGCAGTAGTGGCGACCTTTGCTAAAACAATCTTAGGTTGTTCAACAACATTGGTGGTTTTCTCAGTAGGTGTCTTGGTGCCCTTCCTAACCAAGTTTCCTTTCCTTACGTGTTTGTCTGTTAATGTGGCTGCAAGTTGGATGGCTTCTTCTACCGTAGTGGCTTTGCCTCCAGTGACAACGTCTTGAATCAGGTCAGGTAATCCCTCGATATATTTCTCAATTGCTCGAGAGACTGGGGTGACCATGTGTGGAACCAGTATGCTAAGTTCGTGATATCGAGTGTTATACGCAAGATTCTCACCACTGTCTTGTTTCAGTCCATGGAACTCTTCCTCCAGTTTCCTGATTTCGTTCCTAGGGCAGAATTTGGCGATCATGAGTTCCTTAACATCTGCCCAAGATAATGATAAAGCAACTTCAGCTCCTCGATTGCGCTTTTCACCATTCCACCAGGTTAGCGCCCCCTTTTGAAGAACACTAGTAGCATAGCGAACGCGAGTTCATCAGGACATTCACTGTTCACAAAAGTACTCTCCATGCTTTCAAACCATTGGAGAAGGCCAGTAGCACCCTCCTCACCAGTGAATTTTGTGGGGTTGCAGGAGTTAAAGTGTTTGAAAGTGCACCGAAATTGAGTCGTACTCCCTGTGTTGGCACTGTTACTATTCTGGGTTATCTCGCTGACAAGGTTTGGGATCACTGCAGCAATTTGCTCGGCGACTAAAGATGCGAGGCGACGATCAGAACGTCGTCCAGAAGCACGAACAGGGCGTTGGCTGGCATCACGGAGCATGCGGCGAGCAAACATCTATGAGGTAGTCAATGAATAATCATGAGATTAGAAAATGTAAATGTATAACCGTACAGATGATTATGAAGATATGATTTTGTAAGCAATCATGATATGCAAAGTATTGTATATGAAACGAGAGGGTATTATTGGAAAAACTTGTGCAAAATGCTTGGAGTGCCCTTGTCTAGCTGTAAAGCTCAACAAGAACGTTGACTTTTCAAAGGAATTGAACCCAATGGTGATCAAAGAAGACATGCTTTAGCCTATAAGTGGACACTCACTCCAGGAATCCCCAGGTAAGCATAACAGGTCTGTTATTGGATTTATGCGCTATGCTTGCCTATGCCAGAAAACCCAGTGTACAGGCGTCCACCCTTCCAGATTGCACATGTTCTATCACACTCATTAAAGCTCAACAACTTTGAAGGAGCAAAATAAGAGTAGGCATTATATCTAAGAGTGTCTTCATAAAAGGTACTGTTCCCGTTCCATGATGATGTAAACTTTCCACTCTCTGTAGGACTCCATCTCTATGCACCATGATGAAAGATAAGAAGAATAGAGAGAGAAGAAGATGGGAAAGATAGAAGGAGGAAAGTAGGGAGAAATGAGGAGTAGGGTAATTCAGGAAATATTATGCATGCAAGTTGAAGTTCGGTTATAGTCTAGGCCTCTTTATCTAATAACCTAGTTCCCTATAACCATGGCTCTGATACCAATCTGTAACACCCCAACCGATGGCGGAATCATCGAGGTGCCACGTAGTGACGATTGTTCAAAAGCTCATGGTACTAAAATGTAAATATTATTGAATAATCCAAAATTGTCTTACATGGAAATGGAAAATACAAAGTCTTAACTGAAATGTAAATAATGAAATAACTGATTAAAATAATGCACTAAGTATCTCTTGTTAAAGCACTATATCAAACTGCACCTGAAACATGTACAAAATAGATTTGGTCAACATACGAAATGTTGGTGAGCATTCCTAGTTTTGATATATATAGTAGGTTAAAAAAAGTTATACAATTCAAGTGCAAGCTACAGTGCAAATATGTAAACTATGTATCATACAAATGAGCGAAATCAACCCTGTGACTGTATAATGTACTGCATGAACTGTAGTGTACTCAACCAATAAATGGATGATAACTTAACACTGGCCACGGATTCTCCGATGAAAAAGGGGGAGAATCAATCTAGGCGGGTTGTCAATCCAAATAGCGCTATCCAATGTTAAGGTCGGCTTGTACCATGTTAATGATTTCACTAAGTACAAATGTATTCTACACGTATTGTCTAAGCATAAAGCACGTTGTAAGCAAATGCACATAGTACTAGAATTGTATTGTAAAAATGTAAACTTGTATTTGTAATTTGTAATAGTGTACATGTAACACCCCAAAAATGAATAAAAGCAAAAAGGGGATATGAAGTACTCACTGTATACGTAATAGCTTGTAATTGAACTGGACAACGTAATATGCGTTGGAAATATTCCAAAGAATCAACCTAAAGAATTTAATAATGTGTAAGGAATAACTCTAGGATACATGGAATTCTAGGGTTTCGAGTTGGGGATAAACGTTTATTTGATTAATAAATAAATTGTTTATTAAAATATAAGAAATTTATTAAATAAATAAATAAAAGTCTTTTTGTAAAATTTTAAGTTAAACATTGTCACAACATAAGGTTTTGGTTATGAAAATAATTTTTATAAAATTATTTTCTTGAAAATAGGATATTTACTTTAATTATTTCAAATTGCCAAAATATGACTTTAATATATAAAAATATTAAAATTAAAGAATTTCTGAATTAAAAATTGTATTTCAGTTCTAGATAGTTAGAAATAATTTATATAAAATTTTGGTGCAAAAATATTGAAAAATGAATTTATTATGATTTATTTACGATTAAATCTAACAAAAATTAATTAAAAATATAAAATAAATGGTTTTTCTGAAATAAAAATATTTTCTGAAATGTATATTGTCATAAAGGCTTAGTGTAATTTTTGTGGAATTTTATAAAATCGTTTAGACATTTTCATTGAATTTTATAATTTTAAATGAATAAACTTGTAATATTTATAATATATATTAAATAAACGATTTTTGAAGATCTAGAAATTGGATAATAAACATTACCATTTGAATTGCATAAAATAAATTTTATAGAATTTATAAAGTTGTTTTGGTATTTTAAATGTATAATCCAAGTTTAGAATATATGTTTAACTCAATAAAGGAAAGGCTTAAAAAAAAAAAAAGAAATGTGTGGTGCTCGTGGGATTCGAACCTGAGCGGTTCAGTTTAACGAACAACCACGTAACCAACTGCTCTGTATCAAGGTTTGTTGTCAGATTTGTTTTCGAATACTTTTAAACAAGGTTTCAATCGTCATCTTCCCCATATAAACCCTAGATAACAAATCCGATCAATCGACTCGTTTCAGGCCTTAATAACCCGATTAGTCAGAGGGATTTTAACCCTTACATGATTTCGCATCAATAGGCATAAGAAAACTTACAATTATGACAGGAAACGAACTGGAAGATGATGGCCGGAAAAGCTCGGATTCCGGCGAGTCTTGAAGGCACGAGTAGAGTGACCTTTCACGAAAAACGAGAGTGGGGGTTGGTTTGGTGTGAAGTTTCCGGTCTGTAGAGGGTACTATTTATACCCACGCGACGAGTTAAGTCTTTTGGCAAGTCGCCGAAATTTTCGGGAGTCTCTTTAAACACGGTTTGACGCATTAAAACAAGGTCCACGGTCGTTGGTCAAAGGCAGGGAACACGCGGGTGGTGTTTAATGGTGATTGGTCGTATTTTTGGAAGTGGCCGGAAAATACTCTTGGTCGCCGGACTTGCAGGTTAGTCACAAGGAAGAAGGAAGGTCGCGTTTAGGAGGTGTTAAGTATAATTAGGTTCTGGTATAATTCAAATACGATGTGTAGCTCAGTTGGTGAAGGCGCGTGTGTGTGTGGCTTCGCTACCCGGGTTCGAGTCCTGGGGGAAGCACGTTTTTTTTTTGTTTTTTGTTTACAACAAAGGAAGAAGGGAGGGGTGTGTTGGGCTTGGTCTGTTGGGCCTGTTTCTGGGCTGGACCAAGCAAAAAGGTGGGTTTAGTTGGGTTTAAGAGTGGTTGGGTAGTTGGTTTGGGTTAATGGGTTATGTGCTTGTGAGTTGGTTTAAAGGAAAAGAAAATGCATATATATATAATGACTAAAAAAAAATCTGAATTTTTTTATTATCATTATTATTATTATTATTATTATTATTATTATTATTATTATTATTATTATTATTATTATTATTATTTATAAAAGAATAAAAAGGAAAAGTGACGGATGTCACAAGATGGTTGCCGGAAAGGGGAAAAGCTAGGGTGCTTACCGGAGAAGAAGATGGTTGCAGGCGGCGGCCGGAGGTGACCGGAGGTTGGTGGCCGGAAGCTGCGGAGGCGGCAATAGCTGGCCATGGCTGTCCGGTTGCTTCTTGGTCAGAGCATTCATACTTCACACACACTTTGTGTGTGTAGCGTACAGAGAGAGAGCGAGATGAGGGAAAGAGGGGTGGTTATATAGAAGAATTAAATAGAGGGTGTTTGGCTACGGGGATAATATCTGGAACTCGGGTGCTTGGTAATAGTTATAACGATCGAACAAAAGACGTTGAACAACGGGTTATTAGCAGATTAGGAGCGTTTAACCGTGATAATAATAATTCCATAATTATTATTTATATATTCGGTTGAAACGGTTTGTCGCGAGATTCGAACCTGAATATTTAATTTAGTAATCGGGTGGTCAGGTCCGACCCGACCCGTTTAAGAGACACGTAAGGTGACGTAACACTTCGAGGTGTTACAGATACAGGCGCTTCCAATCACACTAACAACAACAACCAAATGCATGTTCTTTTCGAATAATGTGGCTCGGATGAGATTGTTTTAGGTGATGGTAAAACCCTTCCTATCACACACATTGGTCAAACAACCCTTCACACCAACTCACGACCGCTTTTCTTAAACGATGTCTTGATCGTTCCATCTCTTCACAATAATCTTATTTCTGTTGCAAATCTTAGTCGTAGTAATCAAGTTTCTGTTGATTTTTTTCCATATCATTTCTTGGTTAAGGATCTACGCACGGGGGCGCATCTCATGCGGGGCGTGAAAGTCAATGATGTTTTACTACGAACCAACCACACTCTCTCCTCAAATCAATGCAACAACAACAAGATCTCTACTTGTGTGGCACCATATCCTTGGACATCCTTCGTTTCAAGTCTTCAAGTCCTTAATTTCTAAATTAGGACTTAATGGTAATAAAGTGTCACCCGAGTCTTTTCATTGCAAATCTTATTCATTAAATAAAAGCCACAAAATTCCTTTTGGTAAAAACTCATTTGTTGCAAATAAACCGTTGCAACTCGTTTACTCAGATGTATGGGGTTCAGTCCAAACATCCATTGACGACTTCAAGTACTATGTCATATTTGTCCTTTATTTTTCTAAATACATTTGGTTATATCCGAAAAAAAGAAAATCCGACGTCTCCATCCTTTTTCCACAATTCAAATCACTAGTGGAAAAAAAATTTCAAACACCTCTTATCTCTCTATTTACCGACAATAGTGGTGAATACATTGGTCTTAAACCATTTCTCACAACTCATGGAATTTCTCACTACACCACACCCCCTCATACACCCGAACAAAACGGGGTGGCCGAACGTCATTATCGACACGTTGTTGAAACGGGCCTTGCCCTCCTCCACTATGCTCAACTACCATCACAATTTTGGTCACATGCCTTTCAAGCCGCCATTTATCTCATCAACCGTCTACCCACCACCAACCTGAACAACAAATCACCTTATGAAATGTTATTCAATGTTGTTCCCACCTACTCCAAACTAAAACCATTTGGATGTATTTGCTATCCTTGGCTCCGCCTATACAACACCTCCAAGTTACAATCTCGCTCCGCATCATGTATCTTTCTTGGATACTCCTCTTCCAGATCAGCATACAAATGCTTTGATCCAGCCACCAACAAGCTATATCACTCTCGCCATGTTGAATTCATACCACACATCTTCCCATCCCAAACCAATAACTCCGCTTCTTCCACTGTCCCCTATGAATCATTTCTTCACAACATACCAAATCCTCCAAAGCCTTCACAACCTCACATTGATCCCACACCCCAACCCATACCTCCTACACACCCCTCTCCTGACCCTACACAACCTTTTACTACACCTACACAACATTTCCCTAACCCTACACAACTCTTTTCCTCTACACAGTCCTCCGCTATCCCTACACAGTCATCTACTGTCCATACACAGTCCTCATCTCCTACACAATCCTCCACTCCTACACAGCCTAATTCACCTACATAGCCTTCCAATGACTCTACCACCTCCTCATCTCAAACTCCTTCAAATCCCTTTCCTACCACCTCTACTCGCCCACAACGGTCTCGCAATCCTAACCCAAAATATTACAATTCCAACTTCATTAACTCCACCACACTTCACCCACTTCCTACATCCATTGAACCTTCTACTCACATCCAAGCAATGAAAGATCCACAGTGGCGACAAGCAATGGATCTTGAATACAACGCACTTCTTCAAAACCATACGTGGGATCTTGTCCCTCATACTACCCAAAATCCAATCTGATGCAAATGGGTATTCCGAACCAAACGAAAACCCAATGGAACTATTGATAAATTTAAAGCACTCCTAGTCGCAAAAGGGTTTCATCAACAGTACGGTAAGGACTATTTTGATACCTTTAGTCCGGTAACGAAACCTGTCACCATTCGTACTGTTCTTTCCATCGCACTCTCTCGAGGGTGGTCGTTACGCCAACTAGACGTCAATAATGCATTTCTTCATGGCACCTTACATGAGGATGTGTACATGATTCAACCACCCGGATTTGCAAATTCGGCGTTTCCTAATCACATTTGCAAACTCAAGAAATCTCTCAACGGCCTTAAACAAGCCCTCGCGGGCTTGGTACAATGAATTAACCGCCTTCCTCATTAGCTTCGGTTTTAAAAAATGTCTTTATGATGTGTCTCTTTTTGTCTACAACACAAATGGTAACACTTGCTGTGATACCCCAAAAATTCAGGTTCTCACTTTAACTAAACTCTAGTTACATTCCTTGCATTATACTTAACTAGGGTTAGTTAGATAAGACATACGTGCATGGTTATGAGTCAAGGTGTGATTGCATGATTAGTGAACCTCGGACGTTGGTGAATAATAAACTTATGTGTCTCGGTGATACCTGACAAACTTATGTGAAAACCATACGTGATTATGTGAACCTAAACCGAACACGTTAATAGAAATCATTAAAAGTGGAGCATGAGGTTGATTAGGGTCTTAATGCATGGGGTTACACTTGTTACGGTCCGAAATAGCGAAAACGTCAAAGGATAACGCGTCGGGAGACGAAACGAAGCAAGAGCGCGCCACCCGGACCTGTGAGCGGCCGCTCACAGGCACCGAGCGGCCGCTCGAAGTGACCTGACGGGTCTTAACCGCCTCAAACTTATATTTAAGCATCCTAAACTCCCATGCAACCCCCATACTCAACCCTAATCGCCCCCTTACTGCCCCACACGAATATTTCACTCCAAAAACTCCTGCTAAGGCTCAAGATCATCAATTGGGAGGCTCCAAGGCGCGCGATTGATTGATTTGAAGAGCTAAGGGTATAACTCATGATTTCTTACGCTTTTTACTTTATGTTTTATTGTAAAAAAATCATATAACAAGTTTGTCCAGGTCTGAATGGGTTTAATAAACATTAAATCATGAGTCTTTTTGAAGATTAAACGGATTAAACCTATTAATAAACGCGTAGTAACATCATAGGATGCTTGTTGCGCAAGTTATTGGTGTTTTGATCCTAAAAGCTTTGATCTTGACATGTTTGATAATAGGATCTGATGGGAATAGGTATTAGGAAAGTTGTATGATGATTATTAGGTGTTATTGATTGATAATATGCAACTAGGGTTTGATATAATTGATAATATTGCACGATCAGAATCTGGACAGATTCTGAATGTCGACTTGTAGGGTCTGTTTCGTGGCTTGAAAATAATTGGTTTGATCGATTCTTTGCATGATTGTAACGTACAAGGTCTTAGCTTTTCATAATGGGCAAAACCATCGAATTTGGACATCGTTTGAGTCGTTTTTGGAATTTTAATTGATTAGGGATCATATCAGATTTTCGGATTTGTAAATTGGGCTAACTTTAAATGGTCATAACTTGAGATTTACAAGGAGTTAGGTTATGAAATTTTTACAGTAGGTCAATACTGGAAAAATAGAGCTTTTCCAAGTGGATTCATCTCGTTTGGATGAATACACAATTTTTAAGAATTTTCCTACTAAACTGACCTGTTGAGGAAATTTTCTGAACACTGCTGTGTTGTACGAATTTTTATAATTTTTGTGTTTGGAATTAAGACAAAACAAAAATAGGTATTGTCGAGTGAATCCCAAATAAAATTCAGTAAAAATTTGGGACTCTAATTCATTCGTTAAGTATTTTAAATAAATTCGTTTTGATGGCGCACAATCTGTCCTGAAAACACAGATTGTGTATTATGTGCTTATGTGATTACTTGAGGTCTTAGGTGATCTAAAATTGACATATAACGGAAGTACACATGTTTATGACACATACGGGCTGTAGAAACTAATTATAACCAACTCATTCACCAACGAGTCCGTAGGGTTTACTATTGCATGTAGAATCACTAGGCGTCGCATACACACTTTTGAATATTAAAACGCCTTGGACAAACGAGTTATATGGTGTAATGATGTTGCGCCTATACTCACGTAGTGACACTGTTATTAGGGTGTCGGTAGCATATAATACTTGCTGTTCGGATTCTTTGCTTACGCGATAAGGTGAGTTTCACTACTCTTTTCTCAAAAGCATGCGTCTCGGGTTGAGACAACTTACTTAACGTTTCTAGTCCGGTTTGGGACTACTTTTACACATCCCGGGTTTGGGGTGCATGGTTCACGTGGTGAATCTATTTTTTACTAATTCATATATATGTCCTTGATGAACTAAACCAAACACATCTTTTAAGTCCTTCAAAATACCGAATCAATTGCCGGTTGGGCAAGCGGGTTAATTAGTTGATAGCGCTATTAGGTCTAACAAACCTCACATCGTGCTGGGGGCACGGATGTGAACTATTAGCTTCAAACATAATCATTGTCGATGGACAATGATGCAAGGCATCCTTATCCCTGTTATGGGAACTTGTTCATTAGTAGTTCGGTATTCGCCGGTTTTAGTTATCATGAGTGGGCTAGCTACCCCTGACATTTGAATTAGCTGTTTACTTGTGGCCAAGGAGGCCGACGTTCTTACTTATTGTTATGTGGTCTGTGAGACCGACACTTTCATTTGGTTACATGGTTTGGGAAACCTACGCTTTTACTTACTCACCTACTTTACTTAGTGAACTCACCAACATTGTTTGTTGACCCACGATTTACATGCTTTTGCAGGTAGTTAGCTTCCGGTGCCAGGATTAGAAAGCACTGTACACTTCACTGCATTTGGGCTCTCGGGCATACACATAAATTATATATTATGCTTTCGTATGGTTTTAATTTGGGTGCGTTGTTTTGCGCATGGTTTTAAAAGGTTTAAATTGGTTTACGCTTCCGCAGCTTAACTAAACTTGGTTTTTTTGAAAACGAACTAAATGGTTTGGGCATTTAGAGTTCGTTCCTGTGACTTATGGCTATGGGATCCTGGTATGTCACGCGCCTCGCGGTATAAACCCCGCAGTGGAAATTTGAGGGTGTGACAGATTGGTATCAGAGACATTGGTTATAGTGAACTAGGACTGCATGTTGAGTCTAGTCTATAATCATTATAGCATAAGTACACTCACAACTTAAGTGCACAACTAGCTATTAGCTACATATATCTACAACATATGATTTCGGGAGATATGTTATCTCCTAGTTCTAGACTTAATTCTTAACACGTCAATGGTGGGAACCTAGGGTTACACCAGGTGGCGCATTACTGGGAGTAATATCCTAACTAACCTCATGGACGAGGAGACAACAATAGTACAAGGGAGGGAGCCTTGCGAGCGTTATGGCGCACGTACACAGGAAGCTGCACGATGCGCATGACGTGGTACCATTAAATCAACTATGAAGGAATTCGAATGCTGAGACTTATCTTTTGTCACTTAGCAGGGAGACAATTAGTTTCTGTTCCTTGTTACTTGACCCTTCTTACTTCCATTCGTAACACAGACGGGACTGGAATACACAAATAGAACTTATTTCTTACCTTAGTACCTTACGCCTAGTATGAGCGGGTGAACGTATGACGGCATATCCTCGTTTTCTCATAAGTATATGGTAGATTCATGGGAACAAATTAGATCGGGACTTGTTACACACACTCTTGGGGAGTTACGTAAAGCCTGCAATGTAATGCAACATCACAAGGGAGGATGAAACCTACTAATGGCTGATAGCCACGATTGGAGAAACGAGTGGTACAGCTTACCACTAAACTGGTTCACATAGGACTAGAGAAGGAGATTGTACGTGATAAGAACCATATAACACTGACATCGCAAAAGAGGAAGGATAAGAGATGGAAGGGGAACCTGAGCAGGACGAGCACATGGAAAGTGAGGATGAAGGCTCTACTATCTAGACAGAGCATGGCGACGATTGGCTCTTACCTTTTCTTACCTATCTTTTCTTTCATTTCCCTTGTTAACTTAGATAAGACTGAGTTTTTATGATCAACGATAGGGTGGTTGAGGCCCTCGCATCTTTCCAAGCTAGTAAAGATCTATTTTGCTAAACCATTCTTTTCCCCTAACTTCCACATTTGAACTTTCTTATACCTTGAACGTACATCGTATTTTCAAGCCTTTTATTGGTTGTAAACCTCGATAACTCCAACGGAACTGAAGGAGACCGTCTGATTGCTTCGATAGCATAAGTCTTTGCCATGTGCATTTGTCCCAGGCAGGATGGAGTAATGTACACTACATGCACACTCGATGAGTTACAGATACCTGGAAGGAGAACGTAACACCCTGTGGTGAAATCTAGAAACCTTGTTATATAAAGACAGATGGGTCTGAGATCGACGCCTACATTACCAAGCTATAGGAGATAGCCACCATAGGCTCAAATCTATTTAACCTACCTTACAAATGGATCGAACTCTATACCGAAAGGGTGGGCCCCTCAGATTCGTGGCTTGGCCACTGCAGCTCACCTACAAATCTTTCACTTGACTCGCAGACTCACAGATGAGACTGCTGATCAGGGTACCTTTCTGAAGCATGGTGCTTCATTTTCTACTGTTGGTGATAGCAAGAGAACGTGGGATAGTGTGAAGTATAAGTCCTGCAACAACAACTACCACAACGGGAACAGCAACAATGGGGTTCGTGGGAAAGCATTCGTGATTGGCATTAGGGAAGCTAGGACTGATAACAAGGTCGTGACGGATACGACACTCTTATGATAATGGTGCGGACTATAGTTTTGTGTCATCAAAACTTAACAAACAACTAGGGATGGTTCCTACTTTTCTTAATACCCCGTACAACATGGAGTTAGATGATGGAAAGCCTGTTGAGGTAACCCATATTCATCGTGACTGTAAGAACGAGTTGGATGGACAATCGTTTGCCATCAACATTCTACCTATCACCCTTGGAAGCTTTGATCTCGGGGTTGGCATGGACTGGTTGTCCAAGCAACACGCTGAAATTCTCTGTCAGGAGAAGATTGTTCGTATCCCTCTCCCTAGTGGAGAACTCTTATCTGTCCAGGGTGATCATGGTGGTGCCATGATGGGCATCATCTCTTTCCTGAAAGCCCAGAAGTTTATTCGGAAGGGCTATCCAGCCATATTGGCTAACATTTCTGATACTCAAACTGAAGTTAAAACAAAAATTGAGGACATCCCTGTAGTTCAGGATTTTCCAGATGTCTTCCCAGAGGAATTACCTGGACTTCCACCTGTCCGACAAGTGGAATTTCAAATTGACCTTGCACCAGAAGCCGCCCCAGTTGCGCGTGCACCATACCGCCTTGCACCAGGCAAACTTCAAGAACTATCCACCCAACTCCAAGAGCTATTGGACAGGGGTTTCATTAGACCTAGTTAAGAAAAAGGATGGGAGTTTCCGTATGTGTATCGATTACCGGGAATTGAACCCTTTACCTCGTATTGATGATTTATTCAACCAGCTCCAGGGGTCGAGTTTCTATTCCAAGATTGACTTGAGGTCGGGGTATCACCAACTGAGAGTCCGAGAGGAGGATGTGCCAAAGACAGCCTTTCGAACTCGTTATGGGCACTATGAATTTTTGGTAATGCCCTTCGGGCTGACCAATGCACCAGCTGTGTTCATGGACCTCATGAATCGTGTGTGCAAACCCTATCTAGACAAATTTGTCATAGTGTTCATAGACGACATTCTGATCTATTCCAAGAGTAGGGGAGAGCACGAGCAACACCTACGACTGATCTTGGAATTTCTGAAAAGTGAGCAGCTATATGCAAAATTCTCCAAGTGCGACTTCTGGATTCGTGAGATCCAATTCTGGGGTCATGTGGTGAACGAGGCAGGAATACAGGTCGATCCCGCTAAGATTGATGCGATTAAAAGATGGGAGGCCCCTAAGAACTCCCACGGAGATCCGATAATTCCTTGGCTTTGCAGGTTATTATCGCAGATTCATTCAGGGATTCTCAAAAATCGCTCAACCCCTCACTGCTTTAACACAGAAGGGGATTACCTACAAGTGGGGAGATGCCCAAGAACCTGCTTTTCTGATACTAAAGACTAAACCTTGCAGTGCTCCGATATTATCGTTGCCTGAGGGTACAGAGGACTTTGTAGTATATTGTGATGCGTCTATCCAAGGTTTAGGGTGCGTACTGATCCAACGTGATAAGGTAATTGCATATGCATCGCGGCAACTGAAGGTCCATGAGAAGAATTACCCCACTCATGATTTGAAACTAGGAGCGGTGGTTTTCCCTCTCAAAATCTGGAGACACTACCTCCACGGAACGAAGTGCACAATCTTCACAGATCATAAGAGTTTTCAGCACATATTTGATCAGAAGGTCCTAAACATACGGCAACGACGATGGGTTGAACTCTTGAATGATTATGACTGTGCGATCAAGTACCATCCAGGGAAAGCTAACGTAGTAGCTGATACCCTGAGCCGTAAAGAAACGAAACCCAAACGTGTGCGAGCCTTACAACTTACCATACACTCTAACCTGCCTGATAAAATACGTGAAGCTCAAGGCGAGGCCTTGAAAAAGGAAAACATCGGGTTAGAAACATTGCATGGTGCTGGCAAGCACCTAGAACTGAAGTCGGATGGGCTTCAGTACTTTATGGATCGAGTCTGGATTCCACGTTCAGGGGATCTTAGACGACTAGTGCTCGATGGGGCACACACCCCTCGTTATTCGGTACATCCTAGTTCGGATAAAATGTACCGAGATCTCAAACTCTTTACTGGTGACCAAACATGAAAGCTGAGAAAGTCACTTATGTTAGTAAGTGCTTAACGTGTGCCAAGGTTAGGATTGAATATCAGAAACCTTCGGGCCCACTTCAGCAACCGGAAAATCCCATGTGGAGATGGGATGGTATTTCCATGGACTTTATCACCAAACTTCCTAAAACGCCCAGCGGGCACGATATGATTTGGGTCATTATTGACCGTTTGACCAAATCAGCGCATTTCATGGCAATTAGAGAGGCGGACATGTTGGAACGTCTAGCCGCTTTTGTATTACGAAAATTGTCTCTAGGCATGGATGCCTACTTCTATCATATCGGATCACGACGCGCGATCTACTTCCCATTTTTGGGAAACTCTCCAAATTGCTTTGGGAACTCATTTGGACATGAGCGCAGCCTATCACTCCCAGACGGATGGATAGAGTGAACGTACCATCCAAACACTAGAAGATCTACTGCGAGCGTGCGTGGTGGACTTTGGAAACAGTTGGGACAAGCACTTGCCTTTGATTGAATTCTCTTATAACAATAGTTATGACACTTCGATCCAGTGTGCACTTTTTGAGGCACTTTATGAACGGGAGTGCAAATCCCCCATATGTTGGACTGAAGTTGGGGATAGCCAACTGACAGGTTCCGAACTTGTGCACCAAACTTCTGAGAAGATAGTGCAATCAGAAAACGGATGGCTGCTACTCTTGAGCGACAGAAAAGCTACGCTGATAAGCATAGGAAACTTTTAGAGCTCCGGAATGGGAACAAGGTACTATTAAAGGTGTCACCTTGAAAAGGTGTGACACGCTTTGGAAAACGGGGGAAGATGAACCCGTAAAACGTTGGACCATTCGAGATGGTTGATGGGATTGGTCTGGTAGCTTACAGGTTAAACCTGCTTAACAAACTTGGTAGGATACACGATGTATCCCACATATCGTACCGAATCTATAGAAATGCCTGTTGGATACAACACTGATGGTGCCACTGGAGGAAATCCAGGTGGACGATCGGCTACGGTTCATGGAAGAACCAGTGGAGATTCTTGAGCGGGGCGTCAAGAAACTCAAACAGAACACTATACCTATTATTAACGTACAATGGAATTCCCGTCTAGGACCGGAATACACGTGGGAGCGCAGAGATCAGATGCGGCTCAAATATCCACACCTCTTTTCTAAACCTGAACCTGTGCATAGATCAAATGCCGAACATAAAGCAGCTCGCTCAAAGTGAATTTCGGGGCGAAATTCCTTTCAACTTGGGGATGATGTGACATCTTCCGGAAACCAAGCATACATTTTTTTTAGCTGGCTTTACTGTTTACTTGCTGAATTTCGGGACGAAATTCTTTTCAACTTGGGGATGATGTGATACCCCGAAAATTCAGGTTCTCACTTTAACTAAACTCTAGTTACATTCCTTGCATTATACTTAACTAGGGTTAGTTAGATAAGACATACGTGCATGGTTATGAGTCAAGGTGTGATTACATGATTAGTGAACCTCGGACGTTGGTGAATAATAAACTTATGTGTCTCGGTGATACCTGACAAACTTATGTGAAAACCATACGTGATTATGTGAACCTAAACCGAACACGTTAATAGAAATCATTAAAAGTGGAGCATGAGGTTGATTAGGGTCTTAATGCATGGGGTTACACTTGTTACGGTCCGAAATAGCGAAAACGTCAAAGGATAACGCGTCGGGAGACGAAACGAAGCAAGAGCGCGCCACCCGGACCTGTGAGCGGCCGCTCACAGGCACCGAGCGGCCGCTCGAAGTGACCTGACGGGTCTTAACCGCCTCAAACTTATATTTAAGCATCCTAAACTCCCATGCAACCCCATACTCAACCCTAATCGCCCCCTTACTGCCCCACACGAATATTTCACTCCAAAAACTCCTGCTAAGGCTCAAGATCATCAATTGGGAGGCTCCAAGGCGCGCGATTGATTGATTTGAAGAGCTAAGGGTATAACTCATGATTTCTTACGCTTTTTACTTTATGTTTTATTGTAAAAAAATCATATAACAAGTTTGTCCAGGTCTGAATGGGTTTAATAAACATTAAATCATGAGTCTTTTTGAAGATTAAACGGATTAAACCTATTAATAAACGCGTAGTAACATCATAGGATGCTTGTTGCGCAAGTTATTGGTGTTTTGATCCTAAAAGCTTTGATCTTGACATGTTTGATAATAGGATCTGATGGGAATAGGTATTAGGAAAGTTGTATGATGATTATTAGGTGTTATTGATTGATAATATGCAACTAGGGTTTGATATAATTGATAATATTGCACGATCAGAATCTGGACAGATTCTGAATGTCGACTTGTAGGGTCTGTTTCGTGGCTTGAAAATAATTGGTTTGATCGATTCTTTGCATGATTGTAACGTACAAGGTCTTAGCTTTTCATAATGGGCAAAACCATCGAATTTGGACATCGTTTGAGTCGTTTTTGGAATTTTAATTGATTAGGGATCATATCAGATTTTCGGATTTGTAAATTGGGCTAACTTTAAATGGTCATAACTTGAGATTTACAAGGAGTTAGGTTATGAAATTTTTACAGTAGGTCAATACTGGAAAAATAGAGCTTTTCCAAGTGGATTCATCTCGTTTGGATGAATACACAATTTTTAAGAATTTTCCTACTAAACTGACCTGTTGAGGAAATTTTCTGAACACTGCTGTGTTGTACGAATTTTTATAATTTTTGTGTTTGGAATTAAGACAAAACAAAAATAGGTATTGTCGAGTGAATCCCAAATAAAATTCAGTAAAAATTTGGGACTCTAATTCATTCGTTAAGTATTTTAAATAAATTCGTTTTGATGGCGCACAATCTGTCCTGAAAACACAGATTGTGTATTATGTGCTTATGTGATTACTTGAGGTCTTAGGTGATCTAAAATTGACATATAACGGAAGTACACATGTTTATGACACATACGGGCTGTAGAAACTAATTATAACCAACTCATTCACCAACGAGTCCGTAGGGTTTACTATTGCATGTAGAATCACTAGGCGTCGCATACACACTTTTGAATATTAAAACGCCTTGGACAAACGAGTTATATGGTGTAATGATGTTGCGCCTATACTCACGTAGTGACACTGTTATTAGGGTGTCGGTAGCATATAATACTTGCTGTTCGGATTCTTTGCTTACGCGATAAGGTGAGTTTCACTACTCTTTTCTCAAAAGCATGCGTCTCGGGTTGAGACAACTTACTTAACGTTTCTAGTCCGGTTTGGGACTACTTTTACACATCCCGGGTTTGGGGTGCATGGTTCACGTGGTGAATCTATTTTTTACTAATTCATATATATGTCCTTGATGAACTAAACCAAACACATCTTTTAAGTCCTTCAAAATACCGAATCAATTGCCGGTTGGGCAAGCGGGTTAATTAGTTGATAGCGCTATTAGGTCTAACAAACCTCACATCGTGCTGGGGGCACGGATGTGAACTATTAGCTTCAAACATAATCATTGTCGATGGACAATGATGCAAGGCATCCTTATCCCTGTTATGGGAACTTGTTCATTAGTAGTTCGGTATTCGCCGGTTTTAGTTATCATGAGTGGGCTAGCTACCCCTGACATTTGAATTAGCTGTTTACTTGTGGCCAAGGAGGCCGACGTTCTTACTTATTGTTATGTGGTCTGTGAGACCGACACTTTCATTTGGTTACATGGTTTGGGAAACCTACGCTTTTACTTACTCACCTACTTTACTTAGTGAACTCACCAACATTGTTTGTTGACCCACGATTTACATGCTTTTGCAGGTAGTTAGCTTCCGGTGCCAGGATTAGAAAGCACTGTACACTTCACTGCATTTGGGCTCTCGGGCATACACATAAATTATATATTATGCTTTCGTATGGTTTTAATTTGGGTGCGTTGTTTTGCGCATGGTTTTAAAAGGTTTAAATTGGTTTACGCTTCCGCAGCTTAACTAAACTTGGTTTTTTGAAAACGAACTAAATGGTTTGGGCATTTAGAGTTCGTTCCTGTGACTTATGGCTATGGGATCCTGGTATGTCACGCGCCTCGCGGTATAAACCCCGCAGTGGAAATTTGAGGGTGTGACACTTGCTACCTACTCGTCTACATTGACGACATTGTCCTCACTGGAAACAATAATCCATTCATTGACATCTTTGTTCAAGCCCTAAGCAAAAAAAAAAAAAAAAAAAAAAAAAAAAAAAAAAAAAAAATCGATCAAAGACTTAGGCCCTGTACATCACTTCATTGGAATCAAAGTCATTCCAACTCCTCATGGTCTATTCCTCTCCCAACATAGGCACCTTCAGGACATCTTAACCACTTTCAAAATGGATGGTGCTAAGGAGGTCCTCACCCCACCCTAAGCATCTCTGACCCACTTATCCCCTCCGATGCCTCTCTACCCGTTGACCCAACTCCTTATCGCAAACTTGTTGGCACACTTCAATACCTTGCCTTCACCCGTCCTGATATCTCTTTCGCTGTCAACAAACTCTCCCAATTTATGCACCACCCAAAACAGTCACACTGGCAAGCTCTCAAACGGGTTCTCCGCTATTTGAAAGGAACTTTGCACCATGGGTTATTGTTAAATAAACAGTCATCACTTGATTTACATGCTTTCTCATATTCTGATTGGGGGGCATACATGACGGAGGGAGATCTACAGGTTATATATTATATCTTGGATCCAACATCTTCTCTTAGCGTTCATCAAGACAAAAAAACGGTCTCACGCTCATCCACTGAAGCAGAATACAAAGCACTAGCAAACGCCGCAGCTAAAATCTCATGGCTTAAAAATATTCTCCAAGAACTCGGTCTTCGCACGGCACGTACACCATCTCTTTTCTGTGACAACACAGGTGCCACCTACCTTTGTGCCAACCCGGTGTACCATTCCCGCATGAAACATGTGGCCCTCGACTACTACTTTGTTCGTGAACAAGTCAATGCCGGTCACTTAAGGTCTTTCACATTAGCTCAAAGGATCAACTAGCTGATGTCCTCACCAAACCACTTCCACGATCACCGTTTCTTTCCTTTCGATCCAAGATTGGAGTCTCCAACGAAGCCTCCATCTTGCGGGGGCGTATTAACCATACATGACTTTTGCCATGATTCATGCCTTGTAATTATTGTATTTATGTTACATAGTTTTTTGTAAGTTATTTCTTAGTCTTTGGTCAAGGTCAATGGCTTGTTTCCTTTCTAAACTAAAGCTTCGAGTCTGTATATATTCTATGTCCTTCAATGAGAATATTGTACCTTTACTCATAAAAAAACTCATACTTGATAGAAATCAACCCATGTTCATGAACAAAATTCGAGTTCTCTAATTGCAATAATATACCAAATGCAAGAATGTTAAATGTAGTAATAGGTTTTGGTGGCGCAATAATATATGTACCAAATCAATGAATTTTAAGTTCAAACCCTTGTCATGATTTTGTTTTCTTCTAATTTTGTTTGTTTTTTTTTTTAATCTTTTTTTCCTTATTTAGTCTTTAATTGCTTTTTGTTAATTTTTCTATCCAATTTTTTTTGCTAGGCAAGAATATTAACAAAAACTATTACTACAAGTGCGAGAAAAATTGCAAGTCACGCCACGTAACTCAGGTAATAATACTAGTTATATATACTACAGTACATATTATATTAAATGGAAATGGTATAAACTTTTCTATTTTTTTTTTCTTTTTTTCCCTTAATTATGTTTTTAGTCACTGCTTTTTGTTAATTTTTCTACCCGGTTTTTTAGCTTTTTAGGTTTTTTAGTATGCAAGCATTTTACGAAAACTATGACTACAAATGCGAGAAAAATTGCATAACACGTCACGGGTAAATAAAAGTTATACACACACATAGGGGTGAGCATTTCGTGGTTCGGACCCACGAGAACCTTAGACCCGACCCGCGAGAACATTAGACCCGAACCTTTTTAAATATATGGGTCAGTTCACGGTTCTTAATTTATATGAATTATCGGTTTCGGGTCGGGTCGGTTCCAAACCCCACGGTTCTAATATAAGAACCACAAGAACCGTTTTTATTTTAATTAGAACATAACTTATTAATAGATTGATACTGTATGAAAAAAAACAATCTATACATCTAATAAACTAAAGTCCATGAGGACACTTGGCACTCCCACATTCATCCTCAATTGTGTAGCCAATCATATTGTGCCAAGTGTCTCATTGTGAGAATTTATAAAATTTTTCTTTTTTCTAAAAATCATTTATTTCTTTTGTTCAAAATTGGTCAAGACTTTTATTGACTTTCCTAAATCACGATCATCATTATGACCATTCCTAAAACACAATCAAATCCTTTAAATGAGTTTAGGTTACAGCTTCATCTCTGCCTCCTCTATACGAATTCTATCATCTAAAGCAAACCATCCAAATCTGTGACTTTGTTCTACCAGGTTCGATAAGCTTCCGAAGATCGGGGACGTTTCATCAAAGTTTCCGATACGTTTAGAAAACCTTTCAAATCCAACACTCTTAAAACATCATCGGCCTATTCTTTCATCATCATCATCATCGATCAATTCCCTCTGTCTCTCTAATTAATTCATCATCATTCTGCGCCAAAGTTTGTAAGTGTGTTTATTGTTCAGCTTTGTTCTTCAGCGCCGCTATAATGCACAGCCTTTGCCGGCGTTTGTTTTTCAGAGGATACGGTCTTACCGATATATTGCTTTGTCATTCAGCTTTGTTCTTTGTTCTTTACAGGGATATATATTGCTATGTTTTTATTCAAGAAAGTGGTTGGCAGGTTGTCTTTTTTAGGGATATATACACATATTGCTTTGTTTTTATTCAAGAAAGTGTGTTTGACAGCTTGCTTTTCAAGGGATATATTTATATTATTGTTTCTTTTTTATTCCACAATGTGATGTATAGGTGTTGTTTAATTATAAATTAAAGTGTGGTTTTTTATTAATCGTAAATTGGTCAAGAGTTTTAGATCTGAATTATATTTTCTTTTTTTCATTCTAATCTGCTCTTTTTTTTTTTTGTTAATTTGTTCTCTATTTGGTTGTTCGTTGATACTTTTGATGATTGTATGTTTGTTCAGAGAAAGAAAGAGCACACAACGGAGCACCACCGTGTAAGTCATGAAATCTTCTTACTCAATTATTCATTATTATTTAATCTAAACAATTTCCCTTCTGTTTTTTTTTTTTTTGTTTTTGCTTTTGTTCGATGAACAGATCAATTCATCGCTTCAGTTAACAAATAAGACCGATGATCATGTGGGGTTCAAGGTAAAATTTTAAACCTTTATTGTTTTTTTTTTCTGGGTGATTATGTTATGATCTTATTTTTGATTGGTGTGTGGTGATTTAGGCAATCTTCGACAAGTATTTAGGCATCCCCTTTCATTCGCAAACTTTAGTTGATAATTTTAATTTTTTTTTTCTAATTTGTTTTTGTTTTTTTATCAACAAATTTGTTTTTTTATCAACATATTTTTTGGTTGTTTAGACTGCTCGGGTTTTGATTAAAGATCATTCGGTGTTTGATTAAGCGGCTTTTAATACACGAGTTTTTTCATCTCGATATACAGGACGGGCAATTATTAGCTTCAATCCCAGAGACTGTTCACCTCACGGTAAGAGTTTCTAATCTTCTTTATTTAGTTGTTCATCAATATTTCCCATGCTCATGTTATGAATTACATTCAATTTACCTCTAAAACGATTATTAGGTTCAGTTATAGATAATAATAATGTATTGTTTTTGGATTTATGCGTAAATTTATAAAGAAAAAAATGGTTTGGAAAACGAAGTCTTCAATTTGGTCGTTTTTAAAAGGTGTTGTTAAAACGGCGTTAGTGGCAATTTGTTAAATGTGTCATATTCCAAGGCTGTTTTTTATGTTCAACCTTTGTATGATAGAGATATTGATAAATTGAAGATATGTCACGTTTTCACGTTTTAGTCTTTTTACTTCTTTTTTTTAAAAAAATATCAAAAAATGAGAATGAGAAAGGAAACTGACGTAAATTAGGAACTCATTAAATTTCCTTATTACATTCAAATTACTCACTTCCTAAATTTAGTGTAATTTATATTGGTAATAAATTACATTTTGAATTTTGAATTTCAAAATTCAAATTAAAATTAAAAATATTTAAATTCGAATTATACAAAATTTCAAATTTTGAGTTTTGGTTAATAATGGTAAAAATTACACATACTAATTATCCTTTTAATTACACATTTAATAAGATTCAAAGTTTCTACATAAGTAGTGTCAACTCTCCAATTAATACATTAATTGATCCTATTAATTGTGTTATATTATTCTAATATTAGTTTAGCTTATATTGGTAATTAGTTAAATATCGAATTTTGAATTTCAAATTTCAATTTTTAAATTCCAAATTAAAGTTCGTTATAGGTGAATTGGGGTCAACGCCATAGGTGAATTGGGGCAAGTTATTAAACACTTTGACCGAAACATTAATGAATGATTTTCGATTTTTAAAAAATTATTTTTTTTATAAAAACATTAATGACTATTTTTTGAATTTTAAAAATAGAATAGTCATTAAATGTTTTTTATTTTAAAAAAATTAAAAATCTGGATTATAGTGTTTAGGAAAGTTATTAAACACTTTGACCGAAACATTAATGAATGATTTTCGATTTTAAAAAATATTTATTTTTATAAAAACATTAATGACTCTTTTTTGACTTTTAAAAATAGAATAGTCATTAAATGTTTTTTATTTTAAAAAAAGTAAAAATTTGGATTATAGTGTTTAGGAAAGTTATTAAACACGTTGACCGAAACATTAATGAATGATTTTCGATTTTTAAAAAATAAATTATTTTATAAAAACATGACTCTTTTTTGAATTTTAAAAATAGAATAGTCATTAAATGTTTTTTATTTTAAAAAAAATTAAAAATCTGGATTATAGTGTTTAGGAAAGTTATTAAACACTTTGACCGAAACATTAATGAATAATTTTCGATTATTAAAAAATAAAAAAATTTTATAAAAACATTAATGACTCTTTTTTGAATTTTAAAAATAGAATAGTCGTTAAATGTTTTTTATTTTAAGAAAATTAAAAATATGGATTACAGTGTTTAGGAAAGTTATTAAACACGTTGACCCAAATATTAATGAATGATTTCGATTTTTAAAAAATAAATTTTTTTTATAAAAACATTAATAACTCTTTTTTGAATTTTAAAAATAGAATAGTTATTAAATGTTTTTTATTTTAAAAAAACAAAAAATGTGGATTATATTGTTTAGGAAAGTTATTAAACACGTTGACCTTAACATTAATGAATGATTTTCGATTTTTAAAAAATAAATTCTTTTATAAAAACATGACTCTTTTTTGAATTTTAAAAATAGAATAGTCATTAAATGTTTTTTATTTAAAAAAAATTAAAAATCTGGATTATAGTGTTTAGGAAAGTTATTAAACACTTTGACCGAAACATTAATGAATAATTTTCGTTGATGTAAAATAAAAAATTTTATAAAAACATTAATGACTCTTTTTTTAATTTTAAAAATAGAATAGTCATTAAATTTTTTTTATTTTAAGAAAATTAAAAATCTAGATTACAGTGTTTAGGAAAGTTATTAAACACGTTGACCCAAACATTAATGAATGATTTCGATTTTTAAAAAATAAAAAACATTTATAAAAACATTAATGACTTTTTTTTGAATTTTAAAAATAGAATAGTTATTAAATGTTTTTATTTTAAAAAAAATTAAAAATTATGGATTATAGTGTTTAGGAAAGTTATTAAACACCCGGCTGTGGAGTAGTCCGGGAAGCAAAAGGTGGAAGAAGATTTACACAATGTGGGGTTAGCAACGATTTCGCAAATATGGAGCGCGAGAAATTTAAAGACTTTTGAGGACAGGTTTGTCTCTGATAATACTATTTGCGGGCGTCATCCTATCGGTGTTTTTTCTACATGTAAGTAATGTTATATACGTAATTACCTCTCGCTGAAGTTCATTGATTATTTATTTGAAAACTGAATGTCCATTTGGTATTTGACTTTTGACTTATATGTGGATTTTTGAGGTATCACAGCTAATTCTATGATTTTGATCGCTTAAAGCTCATATAATCGCGTTTAAAACGCACATCCAAACACACTGTTTTTTTGTATTGTTAGTTTACTTGATCTTAGTTCTTAAATATTTGTAGGCAACACTCTGAAATGAGTAAGCATATCGATGTTGATGCAAAGTTAAGGAAGTTCTAAGTTGCTTACTCAGAGACCTTGAACGGTAGCTTTTTTATCAAATGCAAGCATATGGGTTATGTGAATTAGTTGATTAGTTAAAAGAGGGTTATAAAATGTTGTTTTAGTGGTGTAGGTTCATGTTTGTTTACTTATAAATCGGTCGATTTGGGTAATGTTCAACTTTTCCAATGGGTCAAATAGGGTAAAAGTCGCCAACAGTGTGTTTATGGTGTTTTGATTAGATTGATGTTCCTTTATCTAATACATAGGCCATGGGTGAATTGGGGCAATCTTCCCTTTTCTTAACGGGTCGATTTGGGTAATGTTTGCCTTTTCAAAGGTGTCAAATAGAATAAAATATGCTCGAAGCTTTTTTAGCGGGTCGATATGGGTAATGCTCATCTTCTCAGACGTGTCAAATTAAATTGTGAAATTTAGGTGGTAGTTAGTTTCTTATTTTCATTTTTATTACTTTCTTATTGTTGAATATGCCATAAGTCTATTTTTAACACATACCATTTAAGTCGCCTTATTCAGGTTGGATTGTATTTAAGAAACCCTGTATTATCACATGGCCAGCTTTATGTCGCATTGTCAAGAGTTAAAAGCAGGGCAGGCGTGAAGTTACTTATACTTGATGCTGGTGGGAAACTGATGACTAAAACAAAAAATGTGGTTTATAAGGAAATTTTCAGCGATATTTGAATAAATGTGTATTCGTTGCTTTTAAATTTTAATAAAATGTTTCTACTTTATTTTTCTTATACGTTATACTACTCCAAATAATCGTACGTTGTTGAACTGCGTGTCAACGCGGGCAAATATCTAGTAATTTATAAAAATGATCCAATAGATATGTATTGTTAACGGAAAATAAAACAATACTCTTTTTTAGTCTTTTCATTATTCTTTTTTACGTGTTATTGTAATCGATTTCACGTAATGTTAATACAATATTAAAAAAATATTATTTATAAAAATAACAATGTATTTTTCTTGAAATTTTTTTCGGCTTAATGTATATGCATAGATATGATATATATATTATCCAAAATTGAAGTAAATATTTTTGTATGTCGTTCTGATGTGTGTGTGTTTATTTGTGATGTATAAATAACATATTCACATAATGTTTCGAGTGATGATAATGACAAAATTGTTACCAAAACATATGTCAAGAAACGATAAATGAATAAAAAGGCAACTCGTGAACTATTGTTAGAACCATATGGAGGAACTTTTTTTACGAGCATAGTAAAATAATAGGAATATGTAACCCTCTAAAAGCCTATTACATTAAAAGGTTCTAGAGGGTCAGACCCTTTACCCGACCCATGAGAACCTTTAGGACCCGGAACCACATAGCCTTTTAAGGTTCGGTTCGTGGTTTCTAATTTCAACAATAAAAGCGTCTACGGTTCTAGTGGGTTCGGGTCGAGTCGGTTCCGGACCCTTTGCACAGCCCTACACACACACACACACACACATATATATATATATATATATATATTATTTTAGGATAAAGATAATTAGGAAATCGTAAGTTAGATAGAAAACCCTGAAAATCATATGTCATCCGCTAATTAACTTTGATCAATGACTGGGATTTAAGTTATGCTTTTATTTTAAAATAATCATACTTTTAAGACAAAAGTACACATAAGGGTATTGTGGGAAAATTTTCTTTGACCGTAGTACATTGATAAAGCAAAAAAGATCTCTGCATTGTCATAGAGATAAAATCACACATAACCACCCCACAATACCATCATTTCTCTTCTTCATAGACTATTCGTAAGTTTCATTGTCCGTAGCTGTTGACGAAGAATACAGGCACTGCGGAAATGATACTCGTTGTTCGGTTCCGTTTGTTAGTGTTAGTGACAATACATGTTGGATTAGGGTTTCGTGAAGATCAGAGCAACCATTTGCACTTTGTCAGATATAGAAAGATGCCTCTATTCATTTGACAACCAACAAATGATTCTAAGGGTTTTAGATGAAGAAAACCGCATTTGACAAAAAAAAATCTTATTTTTTAGGTTTTCCTGTTAAGATGCAATCCTAACCACAAAAATGAGTTTCTAGAATTTTTTTTTTCTTATTTTTTAGGTTAAAACAAGGCCTGACCAATAGTTGGGAGTTTATAGCAAAGTTGAGTTTCGCTAAAAATGTGTTTTATTAAAGTTCTTTGGTGTTACAAAATATCCTTTTAGGGAACTCTTTAGAAAATAAGTTTTTATCACATAAATTTCGATTTTTAAGTTGCAACAACTTGTTCTTCGTAAAACTTGCTTGTGTTGTTGGAAGGTTTTCAATTTTTAATAAATTGTCACTTAATGTTTTAAACGAGGGAACGGTAAATAGATACCCATAGAAATTTAAATTCTTCCGACTGTTCCTTAGAAATAACATATGACTCGTTTAAGATTTTGGATGTTCCCTTTTTTGTCTTTTGTGTTCGAAAAAATTCCATTTCATTCCTTTTTGCTAGTTTGTTTTCAGAAATAAGTTTCATTTAGTTTAGAAAATCTGTCAAGAATGTTTTTGATGTTTAGGGACCCAAGGTTCTTATGAAGGTTTGATGTTGAATGACCACTATATGAGTTTGAAAACAACGTTTCTTATTCAACATGAGTTTAAAATAATTTGAATAGTTATACAGCGGAAGCAAAATAAGTTTAACCAAATGAAAAACAACTATGTGCATGACATGTGAAACACTAAGAAAACCAAATGATTCTGAAGTGCTTGAAATGTTTTGCTAAACAATGCATGAGACTCCCCAAAGTCGTCCTAGTCCAAGCGTACCTTAACAATCAAGAGAAAACATGCTAAATTACGTCAACAATTAAGTTGGTGATTTCACAGGTTTTAATGTAAATAAATCCGACTATTGTTTAGACTCACAACAGTTTACTTTATATCTAATGTTAGCTAAACATTATACAAGTTACTAAGCACCATTAACCATTTCCGAGTGTTAGATGTTTGAATGCCTTTCAATCCCGTTCATCACAACGGAGGAAACTCTTTAGAACAATAATGCACCCGCTCGACCTCCAATCGATACAGGTGGGGCTTGTCGTTGGACCCAATAGTCTATCCACATTTCCTCACTATCTTACATATACTATGCTTCATATTTTAAGGACTCTATAATTAAGTACGCTAAAGTAAATATGTGATATAATAGTAATTGTGATCTACCATGTTTGTATGTTACTGTGTTTGTGTAGCATGTTACTCCCCCAACAAGAATACAATAAAAGGGTTCGTAAAACTCACATTAGGTTACGTCTATAAATACCAGGCATGTTAGTGAGAAGTGTCTCGTCTACTGGTAACCTAGCATTCAATATCCTATATGCGTTTGTCCAAAATTTGTGTTTGTCCAATTAAGCCATTATATCCAAACAATGACCTGGCTTGTGTTTATAAAAACTATTTGACTAAGCTTGACTGAGCTTGACTCGGCAACCCGTTGGTTATCTGTTTACTGATTTGTGTTTGTTCACGCCGGAAAAACCTATAATTACAAGTTACACCAAAACATGCAATCCTAATGTACTAACATGTCACTAAACACATAATATGTTAACTTTGTCACACATTCCAAGTTCGGGTTTTAAGCATGTACACTGCAAGAATTTGGGGTGTTTACCCACACATAACTTACCTACACATGTAAATGTGTGGGTAAATATCTATACATTTTTGTACATGTGTGGGTAATTGTTGAAGGTTTATGTTAAATAACAACTAACACTTAATATATGTTGGTAATACGTTTTACCTACACATTGAAGTTGGTGGGAAAATTTCCCCCCAAAATTGACATCAATTCAATGTTAAACTACCTACATATATTGTAAAAAAAATTTCATGTGTAGGTAAATTATTTGCAAATATATAAACAACTAATATATGTGTAGGTAAATGATAATATTTATCAACACATAATATATTTAAACAAATATGTAGATAAATCAATTACATAAATTTGTATTTTAGTTTTGGATAGTGACGCGGCAAAAAAATACCTACACATGCTTAAAATGTACAACATGTGTAAATATTGGTTACATATAAAAAACAATAATTTTATTTAAATGACGTGCCAAATAAATACCTACACTTTTTTAAAAATGCACAATATGTGTAAATATTATATATATATATATATATATATGTACTTAGTAAATGTTGTGGCCATTGTTTTGAAACCCGGACGGGATCGGCCGGTCGGACATGTTGGATTGGGAACTGATGTATTGTAAAATACATCTGTTTCCAGTGTAAAGTTTGTACAGTGTCCCTCTCTACGGCAAGGTGTTGCTCTACTCTTTCCACTTGCTCCCTCGTGTATAGCGGTTGAGTTCTTCGCCTCACGGTTCAAGTCATTTAGATAGTGTTTTCATTAGTTTTAGGCTTGTAGTCTTCTATTTTATTTATTTAGCGTTTGTTAGATTTTTATTAGTTTTGTGTCGTTTTTAGTACTTATTTATTTTGTATTTTGTAGGTGTTCATGGACGTTGGAGCGTAAATGAGCAACTTTGGTCAAGTCAAGAACACCCGAGTCGAGAGCACGAAGTTATAATACTATATATAAATAATAGTATACAAAATAATAATAATAATAATAATAATAATAATCTATATATATATATATATTGCAAAGGGATTAATCCTACATGTCATACTTTTATGCAATCTCTCATTTGAGAGATGCCACATAGGATGTGATGTGACAAGTGTAAACCAATTAAAAAAAAGAAATAAATATGATTTAACCTAATCTATTATAATCTTTAAGCTAATATGTTAAATACCTAATCTACTAGATCTAAATATTAAACCTTTATTATTTTATCTCTCGTGTTTCCTCCCATAACTTTTAAACGTTAATATCTTTTATATACGAGATTTTTTAAAGAAAAAAATTACACCAAATTAACGAGCGTTTTATTATCTTTCCAACGAGTACCATAGCGCTATATAAAAAACGGAGAAAAAAATGACTATTTTTTGTAACCCGACAAGTATTGTGTCGGGTTTGGGATTAGTTTAAAAAAATTGTGGGTTTGGGTCGGGTCTGGGATTAGGTGATATCCGACACGATTACCCGAAACAACATACCCAAATACCCGAACTATATACCCGATCATATACCCATGAATTTTTTAGCGCATCACATAACCCTTAGAC
This sequence comes from Ambrosia x helenae, assembly GCA_030844895.1. Taxonomy (NCBI): domain Eukaryota; kingdom Viridiplantae; phylum Streptophyta; class Magnoliopsida; order Asterales; family Asteraceae; genus Ambrosia; species Ambrosia x helenae. The sequence goes on along the minus strand of CM061230.1, from coordinate 12,841,381 downwards.
TAATGCGTTCGATATTTCAATAATTAACTTTTTTTTTTCTTATTTCATGTTAGTTTTTTTAGAATGATCGATTACAAACTTATGAATTCATTTGTAATGGCACTAGATTTATACCCCGGCGCAGAGATTCGTTTTTTTTATATTTGAATATGATAACTTATGGCAGAGATTTATTTAAAATAATATATATATATATATATATTGCAAAGCGATTAATCCTACATGTCATATTCTTATGCAATCTCTCCTTTGAGAGATGCCACATAGGATGTGATGTGACAAGTGTAAACCAATTTAAAAAAAAATGAATAAATATGATTTAACCTAATCTATTATAATCTTTAACCTAATCTATTAAATACTTAATCTACTAAATCTAAATATTAAAACTTTACTATTTTGTCTCTCATGTTTCCTCTCATAACTTTTAAACGCTAATATCTTTTATATACGAGATTTTTTAAAGAAAAAAATTACACCAAATTAACGAGCATTTTATTATCTTTCCAACGAGTACCATAGTGCTATATAAAAAACGGAGAAAAAATGACTATTTTTTGTAACCCGACAGGTATTGTGTCGGGTTTGGGATTAGTTTAAAAAAAATTGTGGGTTTGGGTCGGGTCTGCGATTAGGTGATACCCGACCCGATTACCCGAAACAACATACCCAAATACCTGAACTATATACCCGATCATATACCCATGAATTTTTTAACGCATCACATAACCCTTAGACTAATGCGTTTGATATTTCAATAATTAACTTTTTTTTCTTATTTCATGTTAGTTTTTTTTTAGAATGATCGATTACAAACTTTCGAATTCATATGATAACTTATGGCAGTGATTTGTTTAAAATAATAATAATAATAATAATAATAATAATAATATATTTTATTATGTCATATTAGATATTTTAACCCGGGACGCTCCCGGGATGCTCCCGGGATAAAAACTAGTAATAATCTATATATATATATATATATATATATATATATATATATATATATATATATATTGCAAAGGGGTTAATGCTACATGTCATACTCTTATGCAATCTCTCCTTTGAGAGATGACACATAGGATATGATGTGACAAATCTAGACCAATTAAAAAAAATTAATAAATATGGTTTAAATATGGTTTAACCTAATCTATTAAATACTTAATCTACTAAATGTAAATATTAATTCTTTATTATTTTCTCTCTCATGTTTCCTCACATAACTTTTAAACGTTAATATCTTTTATATACGAGATTTTTTAATGAAAAAAATCACACCAAATTAACGAGCGTTTTATTATCTTTCCAACGAGTACCATAGTGCTATATAAAAAACAGAGAAAAAAACGACTATTTTTTGTAACCCGACTGGTATTGTGTCAGGTTTGGGATTAGTTTAAAAAAATTGTGGGTTTTGGTCGGGCCTGGGATTAGGTGATACCCGACCCAATTACCCGAAATCACATACCCAAATACCCGAACTATATACCCGATCATATACCCATGAATTTTTTTAACGCATCACATAACCCTTAGACTAATGCGTTCGATATATATATATATATATATATATATATATATATATATATATTGCAAAGGGGTTAATCGTACATGTCATACTCTTATGCAATCTCTCCTTTGAGAGATGCCACATAGGATGTGATGTGGCAAATCTAGACCAATTAAAAAAAATTAATAAATATGGTTTAAATATGGTTTAACCTAATCTATTAAATACTTAATCTACTAAATGTAAATATTAATTCTTTATTATTTTTTCTCTCATGTTTCCTTACATAACTTTTAAACGTTAATATCTTTTATATACGAGATTTTTTAAAGAAAAAAATCACACCAAATTAACGAGCGTTTTATTATCTTTCCAATGAATACCATAGTGCTATATAAAAAACGGAGAAAAAAAACGACTATTTTTTGTAACCCGACTGGTATTGTGTCAGGTTTGGGATTAGTTTAAAAAAATTGTGGGTTTTGGTCGGGCCTGGGATTAGGTGATACCCGACCCAATTACCCGAAACCACATACCCAAATACCCGAACTATATACCCGATCATATACCCATGAATTTTTTAACGCATCACATAACCCTTAGACTAATGCGTTCGATATTTCAATAAATAACTTTTTTCCTTATTTCATGTTAGTTCTTTTAGGAATGATCGATTACAAACTTCCGAATTCATTTGACATTATATAATATTTTGTAATGGCACTAGATTTATACCCCGACGCAGATATTCGTTTTTTTTATATTAGAATATGATAACTTATGGCAGAGATTTGTTTAAAATAAATAAATAAATTAATTAATAAATAAATAATAATAATCATTAATCATATATTGACAAGTCATCAATTATGTTGTCATATTAGATATTTTATTATGTAATATTAGATATTTCAACCCGGGACGCTCCCGGGATAAAAACTAGTAATAAATAAGAAAAACAAAATAGAAAAAGAAAGGTGACCTTGGGTCACGTTTAAAGGCCCACAAAGGAATAATTGATATTTAGAAGGGCCGCTAATTGGTTTTGGACGACGACAAATATTATTTAGGGTGGAGAGTTATTATTATATTTGGGGTGAAGGAGGCGCATAACATATTTTCGAGGTAGATCGTCGACAAATGCAGCATTGGAAAGTGAAGGAGGTCAAGGATTGAAGCGTTGATGCGAGCACGGGTTGTTTCTAATTCAATTATTTGTTATTTATCTATTTGATACCCGTTGTGAACACCATGAATTTAACTTGGTTTTATTGTTTTGATTTTATAATAACTTTTAGAGGCTAAACTTTTTAACTACATAGTTTTTGATGAATACTCATGATTGAATGATTGTTTTTATGGTTTTTTGGAACTTTGACTATGGGTTGATGATTTAGTAAAGACTTTGATTGCCAAGGGCATTATAGCCCAGCGGCATCTTGGTGGTGGGATAAGACTTAGGGACTATAAGGTCCTGGGTTTGAATCTCACAAGGGGTTTTTTCTCATAATTATAGTCTTATAGGTAACCTTTAGGTTTCTCCTTGAGAATGGTCGAGGGTCCTCTGGTTTATCCTGTAAGTTTAGTATCTGAAGATCCCGATTCCATAGCTAGTTCCATAGAAATTCGTCAGTCATGAATAGGATTATTTTGTTACTTACAAAACGGTCAACCCCCTATACAAGTCTTTTATTTATGTTATTGACTTGTGTGGATATATGGTATGTAGTTGTGTCCATTGGGAAACCATTTTGATTTGTCGATAACAACAATATGGGAATTAAATCATTTGAACTCTGTATGCCTAACAATGTACTTGTCTTTGTATATTATTATCTCTTAATTATGTTTGATATGAAACTAATTTGTATTTATGTTGGCATCTGTATTTGTATTGAGTTTTAAAATCATTCTACTGGTAACACAATATGCAAATGAAGTTACCAATGATTAAAAATTTTCAGTTGGTGTTGGTTAGGGGCCACTTTGGTCATTATTTGAGTAATTTTATACACTTACACTATTTTTAACTAATGTGTTTCTTACTTTGTTTTCTAACATGATCTATTTTAGAATTGTAAGATATTCTATCGGGTGTTCTCAATCATTCCCAACTAGCTAGGTATGTTTATATTTCTCATAGCTTCTAGCTTTGTAATAAAAAAAGACAAATGAGTTTGAACAATACCATACAAAAAAAAAGTTTACATTCATGTTTATGCTTTTAAATTTTCTACTTGATGTACTGATGTTTTTTTTCTTATGTATTCTATGCAGTCAATTGTTAAGGTATATCAAGCATTTACTCGAAATGAAAAGAGGCCCTGCAGATATATTTGTTATCCCTTTATCCAGGTTTGGCGTTATTGTCCCATGTAATAGCAAACTTATACTATCTTCTTGGTCAAATAATCCACAAACTGCCCTGCAAATATATCTGTTATCCCTTCACCTCCTATCATCTATGCAATTTGTGCAGGAAAATACTATAGAGCTTCCAGAACGTGTGCAACGACAACTTTGCTTATGTATTTGGTGGTATTTTGTGCATCATTCTCAAACCGGTCAACTTGAGAGTTGGAGGATTACACATTGGGATACGGAAAAAGGTTGGATATCTAAAAATGCGGCTACAAAAATATGTAAGTTTACTTTTCTTTTCTACCGCCAAGTATTCATTATTTGATAAACAGTTAATTTATTGTATTTGTTTTTTTTTTTTTTTTTACCTAAAAGGAAGAAATGATGAAGTTGAGAAACCAGCATACCGTGGAATCAATAAGCGACAAGTCGATTATTGAGAATGTACTTGGACGAAGTTCTATTCGTTTGCATAGGTGGAGACATATCCAATTATTGTTGATAACACAATGGGTACAACTAAAAAACAAAACGTCCTACTTATGATGAGCTAGTCCATGCACTTCAAACAGAGACAAGTAAATATGCAATTATGGAACAAGCACGAATTGAGAATAATTTGATGCCTTCTCCATCAGGCACATCTGGACAATTTCAAGGTGATAGTCTAGAGTTTGTTGAAAGTATCGAAGAGTGATGTCGTTTAGGAATTTTATATAACCCGTTAGTAACTTATGGTCAATATTTGCTTTGTTTGTTTGATTGTTTGAACACTAGTGTTTTGATTAAAAATGTTAATTTTGTTGCGTATGTTTCTATAACGGTTTTTGTCAGTGTTTTGAGACCCAGACCGGACCGGCCGTTCGGACCGGTCGGGCCGGGAAACGGGGTCTAGGCCGGTCCGGGTCATGTTACAGGACCGTTCATACGACGAACCGGTGGTTGGATCGGCGAACCGGTGGTCGGACCGGGAAACCGGTGAGATTAGTGGTCGGACCTGTGGAGATGAAAAAGAAAAAAAGAAATTGTCTGATTGGAATTTTTTCCGACGAGTGACTGTAGAAACTTCGACTTAATAGCTCTGCTTAAGATAAATTGAAGAAGATGACTTCAATATTTTTTGTTTTTTGAACAACCTAGGGAATCAAGTGAAAAACAAATTGTCCAAAGATGCACCAAAGTCTCCAAGATTATGCTTCTAAGTTTTGATCTGGTTGAATTTTTGGGATTTTTTGAAGAAGATAGATGTTGAATATTTTAATGTGAACCGGGGAGATTTTAAGTCTCATCTGCAAACATCAAAGTCTAGAAATATAAAGTCACTTACCTCGAAGTCTTCAACCTAATATACTATTCAAGATTGTTTACTTTTTCTTTATTAATTTTAATATACGAGACTTTATTTCTAATTTTTTTATTTTTCTTAATTTTTGTTTTATTATTTTCCAGTAAGATTTTTATACTCATGTATATACATATATATGTATATATGATATCCGGTTCTTTAATCCGGTCCGACCGGTTAGACCGGTCCAACCAGTGAACCAGTAAGGAGACCGGTTTAATGTCCGGTCCGGTTCTGAAAACATTGATTTTTGTATTTGTTTGTATACATTTAAAAATTATTATTTAAATAAATCGTGGTTATTATCTACACATTTAAATATTTTTACCAACACATCAATTGATATTATGTCTACACATGTTAAGATTAATACCTACACATAATTAGCTGCCACGTTGGATGTCATGTCAGATGCCACGTCATAGGTCATTTTAACAAGTTGTTATACTTCTACCAACACATATATATTAGTTTTAGCAACACATATATGTGTAGGTATAGCTTGCTATATAGCTACACATAATAAATGTGTAGGTAATGATATATATCTACAGTGCTGAGTCTACACATCATAACACTTAATTTATGTGTAGGTAAACGTAACTACTAACACATTATATGGTTTTTCCTACACATACTATGTGTGGGTAAATACCCAAATTTCTTGTAGTGATAATTTATATCTAGTGTGTCATAACATTAACAAGTCATACAACACTCCACATATAATCCACAACTCACACACATGCAAAACTTTCCATTTTAAGTAACCTATGAACATGTTGAACACATTACATGCAAAAAGTTTCACTTTTTTAGTAACCTGTGATTCTAGCTTTGTTTTTAACGAAACAAACATTCTAGTATGCTTAAATAATCATTTCTAAGCATATCATAACATTACATATCCCATAACATAATTAGATTTCAATTTCAAAATTTAATTACAATAAAGTTTCCTTTTTACACAAATAATCAAAATCATGTCAAATCATCATCTAATGTAGGTTATCCATCTTAAATAATCATAATATCATCATAATAATATATCATGAAAGTTTTAACACCAAGATTCTAAGATCTAGGCTTTACAAGTTTTTCAGATAACAAGGTTTTGAGTATAACATGCATCCTATAGTTTTATATAATTTAATTCACCATCAAAACCCATTACATTTACATATTAATCATCTAATAATCATTATTAATTGACAAAAATATTTTTGATCAAGTCTGAATATTTTGGGTTTGGACAAACTTGATAAAAAAATATTTAAAAAGAACTAGAACCATTAAAGATTGATTACACAATTTAATCCCTTAAAAAATATTTAAGGATCAAATATGAAGATGTTTTATTATGGCAAAGGCTTGGGGTTTAAATTTTCGTAATTATGCAAGTTGCTAATTAAGGTTGGTTAATAATGAAACTCTTATTATAAAAACGTTTTAATAAAGTTTTCCAGAGATTTGGACGGTACAAATTGTTAGGCCGTGCCACAACCCAAGCAGCTGGGCTGCTACAGCATTCCCGCCCTAACCCTTTTTTTGTCGTTTGGTGCTGCTTACAAATTGGGTCTGGTCCACTTAGTGGCCAAGTCTTGCATCGCTCGTTATTTTTTCATTTATTTATAAATTAGATATATATATATATAATATAAATAATAATTAATACATAAAAGGCTGTCCTTCCAGGGGGTCTCCGCGCCAGAAGGCGGTGTTTGAATGCCTCAAAGTATCGCATGCTCAAGATTTCTTGGCTGTCCTTCCTATTGATGGACTTGGGCAACACATGTCAGCTGTTGAATATCGGGCTATCCTCAAATACAGGCTCATGATTCCCATCTTTCCGGTTGATGAGCCGTGTCCGGTGTGCAAAAAGGCATGTTTAGATAAGTTTGGAGAACATGCCCTACACTGTAAGGAGCTGCCCGGATTTAAATACAGACATGATCTGGTCAGGGATGTTTTGTGGGACGTCTTACGAAGGGCAGGGATTTCGGCTAGGAAAGAAGCCCCGGTTAACTTTTTGACAGACCCCCTGGAAGGGCGGTCCACCCTAAGGCCAGCGGATGTCCTCGTGTTCGGGTGGGCACAGGGTAAACATGCGTGCGTTGATCTTACAGGGGTGTCTCCGTTGGTTGGACTGCGGGATTCTGGGTTTGTGGCAGGGCAAGCAGTCTTGAAAGCAGAGTCCAATAAATTTGCCAAACATGAAGTTGCCTGTCTGGAGAACCAACACGTCTTTGTGCCCTTTGCCTTTGACACGTTTGGAGGTCTAGCGCCCGAAGCAATTCGGTTCTTGGAAAGAGTACAAAAGGTGGTGCAGAGTAACTCCCCAGCGACCAAGGACTCACGTTTTATTTTTAATAGAGTTGGTTTTGCTATTCAAAAGGGGGTAGCGGCGCAACTTGTAGCCCGCTTACCCGTCACTCACTTGTAAAATTTGTTGGTTTTTAATGATAATTAAAAAGTTATTGAAAAAAAAAAAAAAAAAATATTCAACCAAAATATTTTATAAGATGTTTACGATTCCCGGTCTAGCTTAGTGTCGGTTACGGATCCGATAGCGTATTTTCGAGTAACAAGTTAATTCACGTAATAAATTATATATACAATATAATAAATCTATAAAATATTTACAAAAATATTTTATAACCTCTTTGCGTTCCTCGGTCCGTCAGGTGTCGGTTACGGACTCGGTAACGTATTTTCGCGTAATAATAATTTATTCCAAATACTTCCGAATAATATCACATACGCACATGATCGCAAATAATTCAAACAAGTTGTTCCAAAATTAGTTGTTTTTTTATTTCACCAACGTTTGAGATTCAAGACTCGCGTATGTGCTCTTATAATTTACCGAATTATCTTCACATATAGTTTGTATATGTATTTAGTGAACTTAATTTTTCCGAATTAAGTTAAATATATAAAAGTTAACCAATGTAAATAATAAATGTTTGTAGGAAGTTAATCTAAAATTGTTGGGTGTCACACTTGTATACTTTTTCATATGTTTAGAAACAAATTAAATAATAGTATAACTTCTTCTATGAAATACATCTACAAACTGTACGTGGGTCCGATTTTCATGTATCCGAATCGTAGGAACCAAAAGGTAGCCAAACTCAACCATAGCTGGATGATATGAAACTTTATCACAAACCAAGCAACATGTTATTTCAGGAAGTTTCCTAGAAACAGGTTAACGGTTCTCAGCCAATTTAATAATCAAATGAGCCAACCACGTCCATATTTCTCCATACAAAAATCAAATTAGATTTAGTATTATAAAATTCAGTTATCATTTAGAGTTCATATATTTAGAGAGAGAGAGAGTTAAGTTCTAGTATAAATTGGTTTATCCTACAAATAAGACTTAACGTAAGAAGTGAAGAGAGAAAAATTAACAAGAATACTCTAGTAACTATTGTAATTACTCTAATAACGTGATTACGTTAAAAACATTTAACTTTCTTTATATTATTTATATATAATTGACATGTAAGCATCATGTTTTGAAACCTTAAAAAAGTGGGGAACCGAAGAACCATACGTTTAACATGTTAAATGTATCATAAAAAACAATTTAACATGTACAAAAATATCTTTTTTTTATTAAAAAAAATGGAGCTTTTACGTATAAATGCATGTAGAAGCATTTTTATATAAAAAGTCACAAAGTAAAAAAAAAATTAAAAAAATGCTTAAGATGAAGGTAAGAAAAAAGGGAAAAAAAATTCAAAATTTTTAATTGGAATGGCTTCTACAGATCTTTATATGCAAAAGCTTCAAAAATGATTTTCTAAAATAGTAATCATTTATATGTTAAGTTAAATTTTATGGTATGTTTAACTTGTTAAATGCATGGTTCACCGGTCCCTACTTTATTGAGGTTCACCATTGAACCTCATAATACTATATATGTTTAGGTTCGCGTACAAATGATATAATCAGGGTCGTCCCTAAAAATTCAGGTGTCCGGCCCGAGTCATGAAAAAATATGCCCCTTAGCCTTAGGCGTTAATGAAATAAATAAACGTAAACTATTTTTTAAATGACGGGTAAAGTCATATCAAATCTATAGATCAACTCTTCACAATTTATATTATCCAGCATTTCATTATAGATAACTATCATTGCTAATTCACAAAGTTATTTTATATGTGTGATAACGCTTCATGATTATTGACTAATGGACTAATAGTTAAGTTACTTTAGTGCAGTGACGAATATAGGATTTTCTTTGACGGGGGCACAACATGGATCAACAAACAATAAACTATTAGTTTTATGGTTTTTTTTTTGTTATCAAATGAAATAAACTAGATATTTTTAAAATTAAATGAAATAAGCTAACAATAATAAGAGTAAAAAATTGTGGTAAAAATAACTATTAGTTTTATGGTTTTTTATCAGTTGTTTTAAACGGCATTTTTTTATCACTTTTAATTTTGAAAATAATAGAGTGACTGACAATACAATGACAATGACATGTTTGACCAACAATGACACAGATTTTACCCACATAAACTTTTTTCAAGTACTCATATAGTCACTTTGAAAAAAACCATCATAAATTCGTAACTTTACTAAAATACCCCCATCGTCTTCCTTACTAAACCCTTACCCTGTAAATTTTTTAGCAGATCTATAAATTAGCGTATATTAGATATGAACCATTTCCAACCGGTTCAATAAGGTTATTGCCGACCCTCCAATACATGTAAATCCGCTATTAAGACCGGCGGGATGTGCTCTACTAGAAATTGTGCCCGGGCCGGAAGTCCTCCCCGCACCCTACCATGGCCGGCCCTGGATATAATTCGTGAAAAGTGTGAGAAGGATTAAGAATTGACATATAGGCATCGTGTTTTGAATTTAAGAATGATGTTTTGGTTTGTTTTGGCTTGAAAAACACCAAACAAAACAGATTAAAACACAATGCAATATATTATAGTCATTAAATTTAAAATAATATAAAACACACTACTTAACATTTAAAACACACTGCTTCATGTTCTTGGCATACTGTTTTAAGTTTAAGCCTAAAAATATTGTTTTTTTTTTTAGTTGTTATGTTTGGTGTTTTTCTAGGCAAAACATCATGACCAAGTTCAAAAAATGGTGTCTACATATCAATGTTTAATCATTTTCACATTTCTCACAAAATCTGGCCTTTATATAGGAAGCTCACCATATATGATATTGGGATCATTTGAGAACTCACCCGAGTTGCGAGAACTTAAGAACTCCTCTGGACCAATCACTACGTGACACCATCATATTTGCAATTTTTTGTATTTTTTAATCAGGGGTAAAAAAGTCTTTATACACGACTAGTTAGGGTATTTTAGTAATAATAACACCACACCCCACCCCCACTCCAATATACCTTTAAATTAATGTTTTTTTTAAAAAAAAAAAATCATAACCTCTCACTCACTAGACACACACACTCTCTATCTCTCTCTCTCTCTCACACACACACCCGTCTCTCTCTCTCTGTATATATATATATATATATATATATATATATATATATATATATATATATATATAGGGGAAAGGGATACCGGAAACCCTCTAAAACGAGTAAACTCGGTAAACTCTAACTTCCCAAGCTTTTTATCATCTGAAAAAATTAGGGTATGTAATATACATGATTTTAAGAGTTTTGAGCCAAAAAAATCAAAAAAGCGCCGAGTGGATATTTTTAAAAAAAAATAAATAAGTTTTTTTTGTGTTACGTATGTTACACAAAAACAGACATGTTACATATGTAACACAAAAAACTTATTTATTTTTTTAAAAAAATATCCACTCGGCGCTTTTTTGTTTATTTTGGCTCAAAACTCTTAAAAACATGTATATTACATACCCTAATTTTTTCAGATGATAAAAAGTTCGGGAAGTCAAAGTTTCCCGAGTTTACTCGTTTTGAGTGTGTTTTTATTTTAACCATCCCCTATATATATATATATATATATATATATATATATAACAAAGAACAGATCTATGATGTTTTGGTGCCCAGTGGTTATTGTCGTTCGATGAAGGCTTGGTGACGGGGGTGAGGGTTAAAGGGGGGGGGGGGGGATGGCGGGTCGATGGTGGGAGGAGCTGTGGTGGTTCGACGGTGGTGAAGGTTAGAGAGGAGGGGGCTGTGGTGGTTCGATGGTCCGACGAAGGTGGTGTTTTGGTGCTCGATGGTCGATGGCGGTTTTTCCGAATGGTTTTCTGATGGTTGATGGTGGTTGACGAAGGTGGTTTGCAGGTTTGATGATGGTGACAAGGGGGTTTGCATGTTCGATGATGTTGACGAAGGTGGTTTGCAGGTTCGATGATGGTGACGAAGGTGGTTTGCAGGTCGATGATAGTTATCGAAGGTGGTTTGCAGGTTCGATTATTATTATTATTAATGATATTATTGTGAAAAGATAGGATTTTTTATGTTGAAAATTTGGGTTTTGTTTGGAGATTATGTTGTGAAGATAATGATGTTTTTTGGTTCAAGGAGATGATGTTGTGAAGATAATGATGATGGTGTAGTATGATGTAAGAAAACACTGGTGTAAACACCAGTGTAAATATGAATGTATAGATGTTTGGTGGTTATTTTACTCCACCGTAATACGAATGATATAACAAAAATTATAGATGCTGGTTTATAGATGTGAGTAAACACTGGTGTAAAATTACACCAGTGTAAATCACACAAAAAATGATAGATGTTTTGGTTATATAGATGTGAGTAAACACTGGTGTAAATAATTACACCAGTGTAAATCATACAAAAGCATGGATGGTTGATTTATATAGATGTAAGTAAACACTAGTGTAAATAATTACACCAGTGTAAAAACGAGAGGGAGATGACAGAATTCACATATTTGATTTTTTGTTTTAAAAAAGTAAACCAATTAAAAAAATAAAATAAAGTTTTAAAAACATGAATCTTTTAAGAGAAAAAATAAAATAAAGTTTTAAAAAAGTAAATTAATTAAAAAAATAAAATAAAGTTTTAAAAATTAATATGATATTATATTAATTTTTTCTCTCCCTTGATTTGTTTTACCTAAATACCCTTTTAAAGTACTTTATTATATTAAAAAAATATTTATTAATCAAGTCAAGACAAAAAGTTTCATTCTTTTATCTCAACTATTAGATTATCAAGATCAATGGTCCAGATGAGTTCCTATGGTTCTCACAACTCTCATGCGAGTTCTCAAACTATCCCTTCCCTATATATATATATATATATATATATTCCATGAACATTATTATTTTTTTGTTACATTATTCTTCATTGGGATTTTGTGTTTATTTGTATGTATTTGCAACAGTTGTAAATGAGATTTCTTCGCAACTTGGATTATTTGTACATTTATACATCTTTGTTGATCACTAAAAAGTTGCAATCTTAATGTATAAAATAAAAGGATTTTGTTGCCACAACACTTTCATTAAGGATCTATATTTATCAAAACTAAATCCTCATAACATAACATGCTGTCATGGATTTTCTTTTAGTTTATAGATTTAGTAAGGTTAAATATATTTGATATAATAAGGGCGGGGAGGGGCGGCCGACCCCCCTGGATTTTCGCGCAGAAGTTCCGATTATATAGTATTCGTATAGAAAATTTTGAAAATATAGGGTTTCGACCCCCCGAAACGGGTTTTCGACCCCCCGAAACTAGTGACTTCCGACCCCCCGGTGACTTCCGACCCCCCGAACCTTCGGGTCAAAATTCGCCACTGGTCCCCGTTATTGCCCTATGTACGAATTAACCCCGATCATTGGATTATCCTACTTTTTTTTAATGTTAATTTCTTTTTAATCTTTTGGTCTTTGAGACTTGGATTATCCTACCTATCACACATTTTTCTTTTCTAGTAGCACGATAGAAAAAAAAACACCGAAGAAAAAGGCTCTCTCTTTTTATTAAAAACCCATATGCATAACAAAGTATCTTACACAAGGTAATATGTCCATCATCACAGACACTGCCATTTTCGAGTGGAAAAGTCCGTTCGTCACAGGAAATCAACCGCAGCTGAACTAAAGCACCCGCATATGCCTCCTCCATATCCGGCTTCTTTCATCGTTCCTCCAGCGACCTCAACCGCTAAACCTTTCATTGAATTACCAATCATCTTGAAAATCTTTAACTTGATCTGACCCCTCTTCGGTTGGTTACGATTTGGTGTTAATTTGGGAGCAACGGTAGCCATTTGTGTTTAAAAACTAAAGTGGAAGAGTAGATGTTATTGTGTGAGAAAGCAAGTGCATGTAGATGGATATGCATTGTTGTGACAAAATGTAGATGGATATGGATATATATGGAGAGAGAAAGGTGCAAACAAAAATACTTTGCAACCAACCCCAGTGATCTGTCTTTTAGTTAAAATAAAAATAAATTATGAAAATCCAACAAAACTAGATCCGACACATAGAAATGTTAACGACTCTAGAATGTGCAATTAAAAAAACTAGTTGTATAAAATCACGCGCATTGCGCGTTTTACAATCGAGATTTAGATGAGGTGAATCGAGATTCCATTTTGGTTGTAGACGTTAAAAAAATAAAGAAATCTATACATAAGGTAACACATGAAATTTGTAACGAAATTACATAATATTATGCTATTTATATTAGTTGTATATAATATAAGAAAGTTTTTGAATAAAATAATACGAATAAAATAATAATAAAATTAATAATATAGTAATATAGTTAATTGAATAAAATAATAATGAAATTAATAATATAGTAATATAGTTAATTGAATAAAATAATATTATAGTTACTATTCATTTAGTTTATTTATTAATAGTAACTAGGTGTTTAATCTGCCGCGCGTTGCGGCGGCGTCAATCAATTCGTTGTGGCGGCAATACCGAACCGATACCGAACCGAGTGGTTTCGGGATCGGTATCGGTACCCATATTTATGGATTTTCGGTTTTGGTATTATCGGTATCGGTATGGTATCGGTATTTTAAGGTAAAATACCGATACCATACTGGTACCGTACCGATACCGTAAAGTTTTTGAATAAAATAATAGTATATAATATATTAATTAGGAATGAGCATACAAGGCCGAATACCGATCCTATCCCGTCCCGATCACGATACCGTACCGAACCGAGTGGTTTCGGGATCGGTATCGGTACCCATATTTATGGATTTTCGGTTTCGATATTGTCGGTATCGATACGGGATCGGTATAATATATTAATAGTATATAATATAATATATTAATAGTATATATTATAATATATTAATAGTATATAATATAATAAAGTTTTTAAATAAAATAATAATATAAATAAAATATTAATATAATTACTATTCACTTATGTTACTGTTCAATTAGTTTGTTTATTAATAGTATGTAATATATATATAACTAGATTTTTTACCCGCCGCCATGCGGCTGCGTCACACACGACGTGATAAATTATAGACTACAATCAACCCGACTCGTATTTGAACTAAATTTACGTTGAAATGTAAAGCAATCTGAATGCATGCAATGTATTAAATTTAACCCAACTTGTTTCCAAATAAAATAGTGCACATACAATTTCGCAATGACATACATGACATGATAAAGTATAGAATGAGCTCGAGTCGATCCGAGTTGGTAAGATAATTCTATATAAGCAAAGACTTCATTTTTTTAACTAAAACGTTAGATGTGATATTGACCAAGCAGTACAAGTGTTATGTGGTAATTTAATATAGTAATAATAATATCTCATTTGGTTCAAAAGTATTTGGTATTATTTCACTGCATCTACATCACTCAATCAATATTCCCAATCACTGCAAAACTTTGGTTGAAGGAGAATGAGGTAAAGCCCAAATTTGTGAAAGATGTTGTATAATACAGAAAAAGCCTCTATCTATCTCTCTCTCTCTCCATGAGTACATCACCACCGTCCACCAACATACGTCCGGTTGATTTTCCGGCCAACACGCGCCGGCCTCCATCTACCGAACCACCATCACCATCGCCTGCTACTACCACCAGCAACGGTAAGCCCCACCTCAGACACCGTAAAAACCAACACCACTTAACCATGGGTTACGGGTGCATCAAAGCCTCCTACTTGCTTCAAGAGTTGTACTCCCTGCATAAACACTTGTGAAATATATATTATTCGATTCTCTGTTTATATCGTGGTGCTCTTCAGTGTCTTTTTGTGGTGGTTGACCAGTCGGAGATTGCGGCTTGACCTGGTGTTTGACTTGCTGTCAACTTTAACGTGCCATGACAGTAGGGCCGACACAACAAACATCACCACGCGATAGCTGAACCAGAATCATGAAGACTACAATTCGCTGCTCGGGGCAAAAGAATAAACAACGTCCTAGCTAAGTCGTTTTTTTTTCTCGGTTCGAAGATCAGTTCTGTTTTCCGTCTGAGCCGGAGGTTCAAGTGTAACGAAGGAGGTGATGGTTGTGTTTGTTTCGCGTGGTCCAGTGACACAGGTGCGGCGTCGCGAGTGGAGGTTCAAGTGTAACGGAGGAGATGATGGTTGTCTTTGTACAGGTGCCTGGCTTGTGACGGCTACATGTGTAAAACTGTTGAAGTAGAAGAGACAATTGAAATTATTGTGATAACAAATGAAATAAGAAAGTCAAGGTGCTTAGGTCAGCTAACGTCGTCATCCTCCGTTAAAACACTATTGCAAAGATTTGGTAATTATATATATATATAATTGTCAAAAAAAAAAAAAAAGGAAAAAAAAAACTCATAATGAATTTCTACATGGCTTACGATTATTACAAACTTATTACAAACATCTACTGGATCTTTTGACACTCATGACTCGTATACGCGCAAGTCGTATATGTATATATGGCTCGTATACGAGTTAAGCTGTCAAATGATCCATTAGGGCGTCTCAGCATGGGCGTAGCTTTTAAGGGGCTGGGAGGGGCGGTCGCCCCCCCCCCCCCGAATTTTCACTCAAAAGTTTCGATTATATAGTATTCGTATAGAAATTTTTTGGTGTATACGGTTTTGACCCCTCGAAACTAGTGATTTCCGACCCCCCGGTGACTTCCGACCCCCGAAGTCTTGGGTCAAACTTCGCCACTGCGTCCAGAGTTTTCTGGCAAGTGATTTGGAGGAGTCATGTAATTAAGTGTATACTACTCATATATAGTTTTTTCCTGATTTATTATGATAATTGTTAAAAAAATGTACATATGTAACAATTAGCTATTTATTTTTTTTAACTTTATCGCTATGTTCCCGAGTTATCTTAAAGAGGGAAAGAAAGGAAAGGAATTGAAGGAGGGAAGGGAAAGGAAAAGAAAGGATAAATATTCTTTCCTTCTGTTTCCTTCCAAATCAGAAGGAAAACTAAACTAAAGGATTTTAACTAGTTTTGCTTCCATTTCCTTCCTTTAATAAAACTCGAGAACACACTATATTTTGTTTTCCTTTCTTTTCCTTCCTTTAATAAAACTCGGGAATACATCTTTCCTTTTATTTCTTTTCTTTTCTCCAATTTAGTTAACTCGGGAACACAACGTATGTGTTACACATGTGTAGCATATGTACACTGACATTTTGTTACAATGCGTTACAATTAGCTACAATTATTTTTTACTTTTTATAGGAAAATAGTTATATATATTACATTGATTGAAAAATAATTTTCTTTGTTTAATAGAGTTTTCCCGGGATTTTTAAACTCAAAATGAGTTTTCAATTATACTTTCCATACATATAAACTTACTTTTGTAATCAAATAAATAAAAATAACAAAAACCTAAATCATGCATCACGTGTATGTCGCATAGTACATACGTGTGTAGAGGTGATGGTGAGATGGTGGCAAATGGCAATGTATTGTCACCAGAAGATGATGGTGAAGTCTTGGAAAATGAAAACAATGCACATATATATTGAGATATTATATATGCCTAAGGTATGAGAGTGACAAACGCCAACAGATTGGACTTCTACTTAGAGAACCATTTTTTTTAACAGAGGAACGATGTACCAACCATCGTGACACCGGGCGTTGTGGCTAAAGTCGACTACTCGGCCGTTGCCAGCCACATGGCTCCCCCAGATACGTGGAAATCCAACCTCCACCCGCCCAAAGGCACGGCAATGAAATAATTGATAAAACCTCGCCTTCCATCCGAGTCGAACCGGCGTCACCAGTATTCGCTCTTCACCTTGATGCCACTCCACCACAAGGCTGGGGGCATTTAGAGAACCATTTAATGTAAAAAAAAAAAATGTTAAGCGATGCACAGCCAGAGACATCCAAGAATAAGACGCGAAGAAGAACGTTGTTGTGACCTTTGGATACGAACCAAAAGAAAGAACTAACTTTTGAGAAGCCCATATTAGGAGACCAACCCAAAGCAAGCCCATCCAGAAAAAGAGCCCCGCAACCTACCAACCCAAACATACCATATTGGAATTTTAACATGGGTACAAGTTTTGTTGCTACATATACAATTTAATAAAGCTTGTTTGATAGGGGTAAATTAGTCACTTAGGTGTACATTAAGACACTTACAAGGTTATTAGTGTAATTTCATGTTTTATTTTTAGTTAAAAACTAAATCATCATTCCCTTACTACCCTCCCTCTTTCACCTTCAACCTTCTTTAATATCTTTATTAGTGTAATCAATTTATTTAACGCAAGAATGTCAACCGCCCCTTCCCCATTCAAAGCCCACGATCCCAACAATAAAAAGCTACAACATCCAGTTTCACCGGTGGTGGCCAGCGTTCTTAAACCGGCTTCATAACCGACGTCTCTTCTTATCAATTCAAATTCTTGGTCCAACATTTTCAATCAAGAAACAGTGTTGTATGTATCTTTTTTAAGACACTTAAAGTTTGGAGCTTTTTTTTCATGTATTTGATTTTGGGCAAATGTGTTATTTAGGTTTACCATTACGGGGTATTTGAGAAGACTGCTGAGGGTCTTGAGGGGGGTGATTACAACAATGATTGTATGGGGTGAAATCTGGACATCAATCTTGGAAGGGCTTTCTTGGGGTATGGCAGTTATGGCTCTTAATATATCAGTTCTGTCTATAAATGTTGTTTCGTATACAATCACATATCATATGCTTTGTAAGACTGATTATTGATACTTTTCATTAAGAAGTTCATTTCAGGTGCCCCTGCTAGGTGCATTGTTTTGCGCATGTACTTGGTGTTTTTTTAATAACTCAGAGTCATTGGAGCCCGGAGGTAAGACTAATTATTGATACTTTTCATTTCCAATCAAATTTAAAAATAAGTAATTGCCTTATAAGAAAATTAAAATTTAGAAACATGTAATCAAGATTCTCGTAGATGGTGTATATATATTCTATGATTAATATTGACAGGGTTTGTTTATCATGAGAATCTATAAAACTTGCACTGGAGTTGTCAAGCTTCTACAAGGTAATAAAAAAGTTAGATGCGTCCGGCGGGCCGAACCCAACATGAATCTGAATGACACAAGTTTTCACGGGTTGACATAAACATGACCTGTGTCACCTAAAGTTTTATCTATTTATTAATTTTCACCCAACCTCGTTGTGATGATTTATTTCGTAACAATGATACATGAAGCGTATGCCACTCATGATCGAAAGGGCCTGAGAAATATAGGTAAAAGATGGCTTAAAGGTGGTGGGTCTGGGACTACTATTAGTTTTTGGAATCATCACTTAATCATGTACTTAATGTTATGTACATTTATTGATTTGACTTTTGTTTCATCTGCAGTTTCAGTTTCTATACTGATGCAGAAGATGAAAGATGCGTCCTCGGAGGATAAGAAAATTGAAACGCAAATCGAATAAAAAATTGTATATGGTGCATATGTTTATTTTGTCTCATGGTTTCCCATTATAATATCGTATACGATAAGCTATTTAACAAGAAACAGTAGTTATAGTGTGAAGAACAATGTTAGGGATGTTCTTAATTTACGAAATTATGGTGATTTTAGTGTTAATTTTATTATAGTATTTAAATAGGTAATGTTTTCCGTTTTTGTACTTCTAAAATTCATAAAGAATTGATTTACCCTATTTCCCATGTTTGCAAGCAGATGATGAAGAGAGTCTAGAGGTGGAAGATAACTCACCTCAAGCTAACTAGCATGAACAAATGTACTTCTTATTCTAGCAACAACAAAAATAGGCGGTTGTGGGTCATGGCTTTTGTATCCGCTTCTGGGTTGTTGTTTGGTACGGTAATCAGCCTCTTGTGACTACATATCCAAACTTATTCAACTTTTATGTGAACAAGTTTTGCTCCATTTCGGACTGCTTCAGGTTTGCTTGGGAGTTCTTGGCGTTGGGATTTGAAAAGGGGAGCCTGCTCTTGGTGTGGAGTCTCTGATTTACTAAATTTCCATTCTTCAGCCTTTTGTCTTGTCCTCTACGTAGACCAGGAAGTTTCGTCGCTGGCCGGGTTGGGTCATTTTTTGTTGGTAGCATTAAAAGGCGATTAATTGCTTTACACTAAAGACATTATGAACTATTTGTTTCAATGGAATCATTAGGTGCCCAAGAAGGTCGGTATTTTGGCGTGGCGGCCTCATTTAAATCGTCTCCTGACGTTGGATTCGTTATATTAAAGAAACATCGTGTCGCGGTTTATGTTGTGCCCGGTGTGTGGATACAATCATTGGGGAACACCAAATCCAAATCGTAACAAAACGGTGAGCTGAGTATCATTCTTCTTTTGCTTTTATAACTTATATTAGCTCTTTTTCTTTGATTTTTTTATTGATGACATTTTAGTCCGTTTTTATAGTTTATTGGCAATCCTAGCGCAGGTAGTGTGCAACTGCTCAATTAGTTGACTTTCAAAAGTAGAACAAATCTGAATGGTGCAGTAAAACTAAGGTAACATTTTTCCCCTAAATTGTTTAAGGTAGACCTCATTCATGTATGAATAATCTTCTTAATTTTGCTTCTACACCGTTAAGGCATAATAAAAAAAGAGTTCAAGATGCAATCTAAAGAGATTTACCATTATTGTTGTAAAGAGAGTTGATTTCTAATTAAGAAAACAAGGAAAATGGGGACTTGCATAGAGTTAGATGGGGTATTCTTTTTTATGAGAAGGATAAAGCTTTTGGTAAGTTTGAATGATTTATCCTTTCCTTAGTCTAGAACAGTTCTTTTGAAGTTCTCATGGTCCCATTTTTTTTGAATTTTTGACATAACTCATAACTAAGTCTCAATAACAAAGAGAGAATCTGTGACTTGTATGAGGTATAACTAATTAATTATAACCCTTTCCCCCTATGCGTTAATCTGGTAACACCATGTGGGTGTGTAAAATTTGTGACTTTTGGGCAGTTGGTTTATTAGTTTGTAAGTTACAATTTTGGGGATTAAGTTAGTAGTAGTGTGGTTTTTGGATTTGGATACATGTTAGTGATGGGCTGCTTCTATTGGGATTTGGGATTACTAGATGAGTGTCAATTGTAGGCTTTTGATATATAAAGTTAGCATCAGTCCATTTAATTGAACAGATTGGCTGGTTAGGTTTGCAGCAATTTTATGATCCTTGTTTGCTAATTGTTTTCCATTGATGATGTTCTCCTATAATTGGTTTATGTTATCTCATCCTATTAATATGGCATAATCGGGTAAGATGATAAAGTTTGGATTTTATAAAACAATGAGGCACAACAAGATGTGGAGTGATCATACTTGACTACTCGAGGTATGAATATTATTGACACAAAACTAAATGGTATAAAATGATGGAATGACGACAGTTCTTTATGTTTAAAATTTGGAATAACTTAAGATGCACCAAACCACTAGGTCATGGCTCAAATGAGTCAAACTTTACATCAATCTCACATAGAAACAACACAACCCATCAACTGTTTGCGAGTCACTTCAGTATGTGTGCTTGCATCTGAAGCATAAGTTATTATATTTATGACATGACTAATGGTCTCTTTGTGGTTTGAATTTGTAGCAAAAGTTGTTCCATCATGCTCATGACCTTATTGAAGAGAGTCTTACAAATTAGACAATTAATGAGTACGTGCAGAGTTGTGATATTGTTGCATTCTACAAGATTTATATGCAACCCTGCTTAGATTTCAATTGGTGCTATTGAATTAAGAGTTGACCTTTGGTTAAATTTGTACAATTGTGATTGTTCGTTTTTTTATTTAAACTTTTGGTTATATTTGGACAATTGTGATTGTTCATTTTTTTCTTTCCCCTGAAACTCATTATGACTTTCAAAATTAGTATGTAATTGTATCACCAATCTCTTTTAATTTATCATATCACAAACAAATGTTGTTAACATTAATTCCGATTAACTCGGTATTTGTGAAAAAAATTAATCTAATTTTCTACACACTACCATTCGAAGCACAGGGGTATACGAACCGGAAGTATCATGGAACGTGCAACAAATAAGAAAAATATAATCCGCAACAACGCGCGGGTATTCCTACTAGTAATATTAATAAGGATTTGAATTATAAAATCGAGTTTGGTATTTCAACAATATAAGGTAATTTGAATGGTGTAAATTAAAACTAAATGTAGAATTGGGTGTTATAGGAATAGGAATACGCAACGGATAAATAATTTGAAATCAAATAGAAACGGATAGATCTAACAGTCTCTTGAGATACAGGAACACAAACAACAAACGATTAGGACAAGCTAAACAAGAATTGAGATACATATACACCACTTGACTCTAAAAACACAATTCAATTATGGTAAATTTAAACTAGCAAAGAATAATATTAACCCAACTCATAATACAATGAGTAAAATTAACACAAAGAAATTTTCATTCATAAACATACCGAATCATTTCATCCTCTAAGTTCAATTACATAGAGAATATGAAACCCACTTTCCTATCTTTTTGGGAATTAAAATGATAAATATCTACCACTAACATAGAGGAAATAAAACTACTAGCTAATCAAAATAAAATTAAAGTAAAATTGCAATAATTTCTAAGCATGTTAAAGAAAATGTGGGGTTTCATACACACATTGTGTTGTGATTCATCCCCTAATACAAGTATTCGGACCAGTCCAAGTAACCCATTTTGTTAGTCCATTTGTTTCCGACCTGGTACAGTTGACCCGTATTCAATAGTAACGGCTAGTAACTCAACGACTCGTAATTTCGGGTAGGAATGGCTATCAGGGTGATGATGTGACATTTCAAAAAGAATGCAACATTGCTGGAGAAATTGTTGTGTTCGATAAATGTTTGGAATCTAATGTGGCAGCTGAAGTGGCGGTTCGAAACCCTGTAACATTGTGGATGCTCTTTGAATATAACCTTATCATCATAATGTCGAACACTTTAAAATTTTTAGATATAAACAATAGTAAGCGATTTTGGTGTGGATCGTCTAAATCAAGTGACATGACTAAACCAATTAAAGGGATATCGATCAAACTAATAGTGTTAGTTGCAATCGGTTAACATGATTGTTGAACCTAAAATCCAACTTCATTTTTTCGTTTGTCCTGAGATTCTAGTTTGTGCCATCATATCCCCTAAATATAAATAACAACTAGGTTATGTACCCGTGTGATACACAGGTTGAACAATTTAAATTATATATGTTATATATAAATTTAAAATATAATTAAGAAAAATTAGATTACATATTTTATTTAAAATAAAAAAGTTGCCGTTGTAGGAAAAAATATTAAATATTCATTAGCCCCTAAATGATTTATTGTAAAAAAACATTTTTATTCATATAAAACTATTTCAAACATTCCAAAATATATCTTCCATACTGTGGCTATTATCTTGACTGTAGGTACAACAAAACGAAAAAAAATCAAAAAGTAATAAAGGTAAATTTGTTTAGGCTAAGATATAAAAAATGAAATTAATTTAAAAGTATCTTCTCATCCGTTAAACCATCCCAATCGAGTATTGTTCATTTTGGAATTTGACATCAAGTTTCTTCCAAAGCCAAAGTATTTCTAACCTTGAGTGTATAATCATTTTTTTTTCTAACATCAAGGTCCTTAAACATAATGAAATTTATTGATTCAATTTTACTATGTTATAAAAAAATAATGTGTGAATTAATAGCATGAAAATAAATATTGAAACGAATTACTAATGAAAAGCCTGTTTAGATATTGCATTTCTCTATTGAAGTAACTTGAAAAAGCAGTCAATGAAGATTTCAAATAATGATTTTTCATATATAAAATGTATTTTATATATCAAGGTATTATAATACGAAAATAGCCAAACATATTTAGTTTTGTATTAAATCAAATATTTAATTAATGAGAGTTAATTTGTTTTATTTTGTTTGTTCAGAATATTGTAAGAAATATAGTTTTAAACTTAGAGTGAAAGACCACATATTAAAAACATGTTTTTAAGGTACACGATTTAAATTTAATAACAAATAAATACGTTATCTTAAAAAAAATTTAATAAAGATTACTTTTGTTAGTTCATAAACATTTTCAAATTATGTCTAATAATTTATTTCTAATTTTGTATTATAATATAATTATATTAATTGATTTACAAAGAAACATCGAATATATATATTAAACTGAAATCCAGTAATTATACTAATAATTATAGTTGTAACAAATAAAAACTGAATAAGTAATAATTATTAAATAAAGAAACAAATTAAAATAATTGTATTGTTTAAAATAATAAAATGGGAGGCTGTGTGATGGAGTTCTATGTACTATATGTGCTGTTTTGTTTTACTATAGACAGAAATCGATTAATGTTGATTGATTTATTTTATTTATTTGTTTTGAACAATAAGAAAGTCTCACAAAAAAAGCTTGACTAATTGTATTGTATTATTATTAATTTGTTTATTTGACTTAATAATCATTTGTCAAATATTGTAACAAAATTAATTTTAAACTTAGAATAACGGATTAAATTTTTTTTAAAAATGGGTTAATTTAAGGTACATGATTTAAATTCAAAGTTAATAATATATAAATATAAATATGTTTTATAAAAAAGAAATCATGTGTTTTCCTTTATTAATGATTTCAGTTACAACTATGATTACTAATGTAATTACTAAAATTTAATTTAATAAACTTATATTTTGCAAATCTTCAATTATTATAATTAAATTTGAGTTTAATGTATTAAATCTACATCTACATCTACATCTACACTATCTAATAAAAGAAAACATATGAGGGACACATGTCACTCCCTCATGAAGTCTTACATTAATTATTCAAAACAATAAATATCATTCAATTAGTATTTAAATTATTTTCATAATTGTTTTTATTAATCAATATAAAAATATTAGAAGACAAACATTTTTTACATATTAAATCTCATCAAATATAGTTAATCATTTCTAAAAAGTATTTATAATTATAAACCAACAAATATTTATCGTACTTTAAAATTACAAAATTAAATTTTCAAACTTTAAAGTCAAACCAAATTTAAATAATTCAAAATACCTCCATTAATTCATCTAATCAAAATATGACTGTTCAAAATTAAATAATTTTTTAACTGCGAAATAAATCAAAAACTTTGGGATAACAATTTGAAAATATAAATTTAATTTGTACATAATTGAATACTTAGAGCATGTTTGGCTCTCCATTTCCTCACCTCCTTTTGACTTATAACTTCTTCAAGAAGTCAAAAGTTAAAAAAAAAAAAGTGTTTGGGTAATTGTTTGAAAATGAGCTTTTTGGAAAAATTTGTGCTTTGAAAAGGAGAAAAGTCATAAGATTGAATTTGTTACTTTTGGGATTAAGGAGAAAATGAGGTAGAAGAAGGAGAAAAGAAAATGGAGAGCCAAACATACTCTTAATTAGCTTGATTCATTTTTAACATTCTTGTGAATTAAAAGTTATTGTTTTTAAATTTCAGAATACTAAACTCTTTACATTTATGATTTAATAATTGCTAAAAGTTTAAGATATTTCCAATTAACTTTAGATTTTTTATATCTCTCTTAACTTTAAGTTACGATATTTTTATGTTGTTATATATGTTACAGAGGGTTAGTTTGTAACAATTTACTTCTTTTTTATCACTGACACAATAATAAAATGTTTTCATATTTGACTTATTTCTTAGTTATGTTATAATTTTCAAACAATTATTTATGTTTAGGTTATTTACCGCATTTTATTATCACTTTCGAAAACTATAAATTTTTAACTAAATGTCTTATTTTTTGTTTAACTTTAATAAGAAAATTATGTTCCAATTTCAAAAAAAAAAAAAAAAAAAAAAAAAAAAAAAAAAAAAAAAAAACTTCATCGGTATGACTCACGATGATGATAAGCAAAAGACAAAGACAATCGCTATCAAGAATTACTTTGAATTTGAAATACCCTGTTTTCCCTTATGGCCAATTGTGCATCACGTTATAAAGAGTAAAAAGCAAAGTCGGTGTTAAATTATTAATATTAGAAAGATATAGCAATGTTAACAAATAAAACAAACAATGTTGTATACAAAGAGATATTTAGAGATTTGTGATTTTTTTTGTTTTTTTAGGAATTATATTATATATTAAAATTTTCAATAATTTACATTAATATGTAATCTTAGTTACTATATATTTAAATTTTATATAAATTTTATTTATTATACCCGTGTGTTACACGGGCAAATAACCTAATAATAAAATGAGAGAATTCATGAGAGAGTGTCATGTGTCACTCGTGTGTTTTCTTTTATTAGATAGTGTAGATGTAGATGTAGATTTGACTTAATTCTGTTTGAACATGTAAATAAGGTTTGATGATTGATATATGGGTAATGTGCCGACTTGAAACAGATTATTGGATCAATAAGAAGTTACTAATTTGATGACATATTATCGTTTTTTAATTTATACATTTAATAACGTAAAATATTCATTTACAAAATACTCTTTGACTAGGAGTGTTCGTTTTGCAAAACGTACACCATTTTTAAAAAAACCTAAATAATGCATTTAAGGGTATGTCGCATTCGTAAGTGTGCGGAGGTGATGGCATTGTGGATAAGGTCACACTGGGTGTTTGCGGATACCATTGTTCGGGGGTGTCACTCCTCTAACGGATATAGTTCTGACTTCTGCCATTCTAACGGGTAGCGAAATTAGATATGCTTTACGTGGACTAGTTATCAAGGATGGCGTTTATGTTGTGACCGTTAACAAAATGGAATGAGAGCTGGTTCATTGGGTTTAAACCTTGTTTTTTCTTGGGTTATCGACAAGGCCGTCTCCGAAAACACTAAACAAAATTTGAGCATCGGGCGGAAAAAAAAATTTGGGCCCAAAATTTTGTAATGAGAAATTAATTAAAAAAAATTGAATATGTTGCTAGAACCAAGGATTGAACTTGAGACCTCTACATTAAATTAGCATGGTTTTTCAAATTTCACTAACAAGACTTTAATTTATAAAAAAACAAATATATATCCTAAATATAGAGTTTAATATATATATATGTGTGTGTGTGTGTGTGTGTATTTTTTTAAAAGTTTGGGCCTATTTGAGGGTTAAGCCCTAAGTCGGTGATCACCCGGCCCATGCTCAAGGCCAGCCCTAGTTATAAGGTAGGTGGTGAAGTGTAGATGTGACATGTGATTTCGCTTGGGTTTTCGGCTTGTGCCCCGCCTGCCTTGGCGAAGTCAATAGAAAACCTAGTGTAATAACTTATTTTTTTTTTTTTGAAAGGCTAGTGTAATAACTTATAATCTAGCTTTAATGAATCTCGAAGAAGGCAACCCAACTTTAGCAAACTAATCGATACCTAAGCAAGAGGGTGTTCGGGCAACTAGAGAACATGAAGGATTGAAGGGATAGAAAGCCAAAAATGAGACAAAATTATGTTAGGCCCTGGGCCGGACCCTAATGACCTGACTTTCCCAGAACGGTTATCACATATATAGTGAAGAATAAAGGGATCAAGGCAAATTGAGGCCCATTAAAGTTGCCGGCTACAACGTAACCTTGGATCTAGCTATATATCGTGGACTAAATATGCTCTAACTACTATTGGGTTTTAAGATTCATACACCCTGTGACATCACATTTGGAGGTGTATGACATCACATTCTGAGTATGTAGCAGCTTCCTGTTGGTCTGTGATGTTAGCCATGATGTATGGATCCTAATTATAAGGTGTATGGTTCTTAAATACCATACTATTTGTTAAGCATTTAATACGTAAAACCGGCTGCACACACATATATACACACGAAACATTAAATATGATAAAATTAGCCGTCTACAATTGATTAAAACTATACAAAATTTTAGAGCTAATTTTTATCAAAATGATTAAAAAAGGGGGTTTTAAAACTTTTAATCAAAATGATATATTTTGATAAGTTTCACATCTAATATCCAACACTAACTTATTGTTTGGAAAAGTTACAAAGCTACATCATTTCACTTTTGTACTTCTTATACACACATGTGCAAATTATGTACAAAACAACTGTAAACCTAATTTGTTTATGTATGTTTTATTTTAGTAGTATTTATCTACGCATATGCAAGTTATATTACCTTTTTTTTTTTTTTTGAAATGCAATACGATTTTTCATTAAAAATAAAAGATAAATTATGAAGAAGTAAGTACCTCTCCGAGTAGACAAGAAATAGTGCTCCAATTATAAACAACCTAATGAAGTGGGATCCGGATGCCTGCAAAACAAAACACCGTTAGGACTCGTCACAGGAAAGGGGGGTTTCCTGTGACCACCCTCCGGCGTGAGAATAAGTATGGGTTTCTGAGGTGAAAGTAAAGCAATAGCTTTTTGTGAGTGTATATCAATTGACGTACCTTTTACCTGTATTTATAACCTTTCTCGTAACCGCCTTATTGAGCCTATCTCCAGGAGCTAAGTCCCCGGTTTCTATGGAGATAGGCTTTATCTCTTCTATTGAACCCTTCATCCCCCATTGTTCGGAGAAAGGGTTGGAGCTTATCAATAGCCCGGAACATGACCGCCTTGGCCCATCCGGCGTTAGTCTGCCATTGGGCTGGCCTTAAGACAATGTGGGCCTTTAGTTGGAGTTGGGCCGATCCATCTGGAGTGGGCCTACCTCGTCATGTCCCCCCAAGTCTAGTGATAAGCAGGTTTGGTTATGACTAGGCTTTAATCATAAGCTGTATTGATCTTTAAATAATGACGTGTATGCCAAATAAAAATCTTCATAGAATGTAGCGCCGCATGGTTAAGGCACGTGACATGACGTCACCCTGAGTTGTCACCTCAGCCGTTTCAACAGTCTGAGAAACTCAAGGGATGTGACTGTTGGCGGGTGGTTTTCAAAAAATTTTGAAAACGTGTACTAACCACCACCTATAAATTAGCTGGTTGCCATTGGGAACTTACTCCATAGTATAGAACCCCTCATTTTTACCTACAATGGCTCCCAAAACCAGCACATCACGAACCACCATGAGTGTTGCCCAGATTCATACCAGTTGGTCGGTAACGGCACTACAATCTTTCTTGTCCGAATGGCGTATACTGCCGGAGTGGAATCCTGTTTGTCCAGGACCTACTGATGTTGCTTTTCCCTTGAAACCTGGGAAAATTACTTTGTACGCCGAATTCTTCAAGTTCTGCCATTTCCGGTTACCGGTGACACAATTTCTTGTGGAATTGTTGTCATACTATAAGGTGAACATTTCTCAACTCCATCCGTTAGGGTTAATCAAGGTGAAGCACTTTGAGTTCTGTGCCCGGGGACTGGGTATGTCCCCCCAGTTGGATGTATTCCGAGTTTTTTATATTCTTGTTCACAAAGGGGAGTATTTTACCTTTGACCGTCGTCCTGGTGCTCCTCCTTGTATCGAAAACTTTCCTCCTAATGTGCAAGACAAAAACTGGAAAAAGAAATTTTTCTTTATCGATGAGGCCGTATTACCCGTTGTTGCACCGGTGCAAACGCCTGAGGGGAAAACAAGGTTTGCCGATGAGAGCCCTGCTCCTGCCGTATTTGAGAAGCTTCCGTTGTATACGGCTCTAGTGAATCATCCTACCCCCTGCACACATATTCCGGAACGAGCCCTTGTGGCGGTTGGCATGAGCCGGATCTGGGTTGACGATACCATATATCCCGAGTACCGGAGAAAAGACCAAGGCAAGTTCTGTCCTTAGTTTTAATATGTTTGCAAAGGATGTGTATTTAAATTGTTGTATTTGGTCGCAGATGAATGGCATTATTTTGATGCCATAGACCCGCAGGCCATTCCCCATCTCGAGGAGCATGACCGTTTGTTGGGAGACGACGAGGCGGGCGTGCTCAGTCAAACAGTAAAGAATTTTGTAATTCCTGCTCGCCCTGTCCAGAGTCGTGATAATCAGCCGGATACTTCTGCTCCGGTGAACTCCGAGGCACCCGTGTCACCTCCGCTCAACCCGGATCCTCTCAACGTTGCTGAGCCTGCTGCTACGACCAGTGAGAAGAAAAAGAAAATCCGGAAGAGGAAAGTCACTACGCCGGATGTGTCGTCTTTTATGGCCAAGCGTCGGGAGCTGTTGGCCAGCAAAGAGGAAAGGCTTGGTGGGTGTTTTTGTCTTGCTAGGTCTGTGCTAGGTGTTAATTTTTCTCCTGTGGTTATAACGATCCGTTTACATGTTTCCAGGGGCTCCTCTTCCGGATGAATCCACGTCTGCACAACAAGCTGGAGTGGCAAATCCTGCTACTGCAGCCATATCCGAGCAAGTTGTTGATGACCTGGTGGTCACTTTGCCAACCGCTCTTCATCCAGTTACTGAGTTTTCCACTGCTATCACCACGTCTCCTGTTGCGGCTCCGCGTTTGGAGATCGTAGAAGAACCTAACAACACCATATCAGTTGGTGTAACCTTTTCCTCAACCGTCGTAACCACTGCTGCTTTAGCGGCTGGTCTTTCAAGTGTTCCATCAGTGGCAACTTCTTCAAGTACTATTTTGACCCCCAGCAGTACCACCGTGCCTTCAACTGTTCTGACCGGGTTGTATGCTGGTGGTTCTAGTAGCAAGGCATTTAGGGATATGTCCCAGGTGAGCTTCACCGAACTGTTACACGATGTTCAACATCATCCTATTGCATTTCCTGGGGGTGTAAGGTCCGGACAGACACCGTTTAGTGTGGACCCTGCTGAGTCAGAGAAGATGATCTCTCATGCTTATGTTCCGGGTAGTCATTGGAACCCTTCTCTGCCGGATACTACATATACTCCCAAGTGGAAAATAGCTCAGTCTACCCGACTGATCGGTCCGGATATTATAAGGCATTGGGTTGATCATGCCTTTCCCCCGGCCGAGCGGCACTATCTTCAGGGTCTGGACAACGCTCAACTGGCTGAAAATGCCCTAGGGTCCGGTGTGAGCTCACTTGCTTCTATGTATGAGGTGCTACGCCGCTGGCGTTCGGATGTTGGGGATTTATATGACATGCATGTGTCTCACGGCAAGTTGTCCGTGGAGGCTGAAGGAGTATTGCAATCCTTGACTGAATGCCGGAAGGAACTTGCCGAGATGTCATCAATTCGTGACAAGTATGAGCGAGATAAGACTCGTTTAATCAACACCCACAATGATGAGAAGCTGGAAATTCTTCGCTCTCATGACAATCAGACCCGTTTGATAACGTCATTGGAAAACCGGGTGAAACAACTGGAAAAAGATTTGCAACTGGAGAAAGATGCTGCTTCCAAAGCCAAGGCAGATCAAGAGAGATATCAACAGTTATCTGCCGAGATTGAGGGCTATGAATCTCGTGCTCGGAGAGCTGAGGAGGATAGGGATGCCATGCTAGAACAGCTGAATACCCAAAAGGCCGAAGCTGAAACTGCTACCAAAAATGTTGCAAGCTTTTCTGAACAGTTGACGGCTGCTCTTGCTCGGGTGAGTGTGCTGGAGATGGACCGGGATTGGTTGATATCGAAGGGATTCCAGGCTTCGTGGGGCCATATCAGGGGAGGGGGTCAGTATCAGCAGAGGCTTAACGATTTTTATCGAACTGCTGTAGAGTCCGGGTACCAGGATGGCCTTGTGCATGGCCACCGTCACGGGATGTTGGGGCGCAAACTCCCTGAAGCTACTGACCATGAAAAGGAAGTTGAACAACGAACCTCTAAGGCCTTGGAAGCCTTAAGTAGTGACTCCCTAGAAGAACTTACCCAGTTGCAGTCCCGAACAGGTGACGAAGGCATGTCAAATGTCCGGGCCATTCTTGAGCCCGTTATTGCCAGTTCTTCCGATGACGAATGATTGTCTTGTGTGTTATTGAATTCTAGTTCTTGTGTATCGACACGCCCGGAATACTTTATGTAATCCCGGACTTTTAATGTTTTGTGTGATTGTTATAAAACATTATGTTTTGTTAATCATTTATTTAATGTTTGTAAAAAACGCAAGACTCTGCCAAAGGCCACTTGGCAAGCGATATCTCGAAGCGTCGTGTCGTCATTAATGTTAGTAATGATGTTGCTGACGTCAGCCTTTCAACTTGACCGTCCCATCCACGTGTCAGGCGGCTCTTGTCAGTGTAATAATTACAGAGTTTTTTAAACTCCCAAGGACGATCTTAACCGTCACATTCATCCATTATATAAGCAGGGTGTCCTATCATGCACAAGTGTTCAACTCGTTCAATCATGCCACGTAAATTTGTCTCCCTCAAAAAGTACTTGAAGGAGCTGGATGCTCTGGAGGGGTTAAGGGAACTGCAGCGTCAGTCCCAAACGTTTGAGCATCATCCTCCTGCTAATGAACCAACTGAGCTTCATCCCCCAAGGGAGTGTCGATTGGTCTATCGTCGGCGGCCAAGGGCTGTACCACCACCCCCGCCTGTTGTTGCAGATGACATTGGGGGAGATCGTGGTATCCCCATTGTTTTGCCTAACCTGACGAGAGTCGAAGATGACGTCAGTGTCCAGTCAACCAATATCCCAGTTCCTGGACGTTTTGGATTGGTCTACCGGCGAGGCGCTGGACGTCAGCCGTCCCCCTGGATACCCTTGGGGAAGGATGTGGTGATTGATCAGGGAGTGGACCTGGTTGGACCTTCCCATGCGAATGAGGACCCGGGGGTTAGGTCATTTGATCTCCAGTTAATGAAGATGTATGAGGAATGCTGGGTCCTCCCCCCTACTTGCAACCCCCCTGGCGATGTGTTATATACCCCTGCAGAGGTGTTTGCCATGTTGGATGGTTGCAGTTCTTAGTGCTTGAAGTTTGAACAAGGCTTTAGGAAAATAGCGCTATGTATAGTTGGTAGGAAGATTATTATTATTGGCTTCGGATTTTTGTCCTGCCCCTACCTTTTTTTGTAATTATGCTTTGTCAAGCATTTTGTTTATAATGGAATATAAGTACTGAAAGTGCCATTATCGGCGTTGTTTTATTGATTGTAATAAATAACAAGAAAGATAAAAACTTGATTGACCGGGGTGTCATGGTGTCCGTCCGGTCAATGTTTACAATGGCCTATGGCCCTGAACTCTTGTGTTACATGTAGCATTTTCTGAGTTGGGCAGCATTCCAACTTCTGGGTACCGGCGTCCCGTCCAGTTGTTTTAGTCGGTATGCTCCCTTTCCCAGGCTTTCAATAACTTCATATGGTCCCTCCCAGTTGGGACTTAGCTTTCCCGGGGGCTGTTGTCTGCTTGCCTCATTATCCCTCATGACCAGGTCGCCGGGCTTGAATGAGCAGGTCCGGACTCTTCTGTTGTAATATTTTTCCATCAACCTCTTGTACCGGGCTTCCTTGATATGGGCTTCATCACGCCGGGCTTCTATTGTGTCAAGATTGAGTCTTAACAGCTGGTCATTGTCAGCGTTGGAGTCGGCGTATCTGATAGACGGCAGCATCACCTCTGCCGGAATCATCGCTTCTG
The DNA here is from genome assembly GCA_030844895.1 of Ambrosia x helenae. NCBI lineage: Eukaryota > Viridiplantae > Streptophyta > Magnoliopsida > Asterales > Asteraceae > Ambrosia > Ambrosia x helenae. The sequence goes on along the minus strand of CM061230.1, from coordinate 12,808,251 downwards.
ATCCGTAGGTCAGGCGGAAAGGGGTCTCTCCATTACTTGTCTTGGGTGTTGTCCGATGGGCCCAGAGAACATGCGAAAGCTGGTCAACCCATGATGTTCCTTCCTGGTCCAAGCGTCTTTTCAACCCGTCCAGTATGCTCCTGTTCGCCCTTTCCACCTGGCCATTTCCTTGAGGGTGAGCCACAGATGTGAATATTTGCTGTATGTTCAGGCTTTTGCACCATTCTTGTATGTGCTTATCCGCGAACTGCGTCCCGTTGTCGCTGACCAGGTACAAGGGAACTCCGAACCTGCACACTATGTGTTCCCATAAAAATTTTTTGATGTTGCTCGCCTCTATCTTGGCCAATGGCTTTGCCTCTACCCACTTTGTGAAGTAGTCGATGGCGACCACCAGGTACTTAAGCTTTCCTGGGGCTAGAGGAAAAGGTCCGACCAAATCAATGCCCCATTTTTGAAAAGGCCATGCTGCTGTCACCGGAATCAAGTTGTTCTTCGGTCGGGTCGTTACCGGTGCATACTTCTGGCAACTAATACACTTCCTGAGTTCTTCGACGGCCATGGTGTGCATCCCGGGCCAGTAGTATCCTGCATTTGTGATCTTGGCCACCACTGCCCGGGGTCCTGCATGTGTCCCACACATCCCCGAATGGATATCCTTGATCAAATATCTGGCTTCCGAAGGGGATACACATCTCAGGGATGGCCCCAGGTAAGACTTTCTGTAAAGAACCCCGGCTTGGATTTCATATTGAATGGCCTTGGTCCGAATTTTCATTGCCTCGGCTTTATCCTCTGGCAGACTTCCATCCGTTAAGAACTTATGTATAGGGGTCATCCAGGAGACCTCAACCGCGTGCACCAAATGAACTTCTGATATCTGTGTGGACGGGTGCTTTAAAGTTTCTGTGTGGACGTTTGCATCCGTGCCGGACGAGGCCAACTTACTGAGAGCATCAGCAATGTCATTCTTGTGTCTTCTTACATGATGTAGCGTGACCTGCTTGAATTTTGCCATCAGCTCCTTTGTCTTTTCTAGGTATCTGGCCATAGACTCGTCCTTGGCTTCGTATGACTCGTTCACCTGATTGTTGACCAAGAGTGAGTCCACATGGGCATCTACCCGGGCGGCCCCCATGGCCAGGGCCACTCGTAGTCCCGCCAGTAGGGCTTCATACTCAGACTGATTGTTAGAACATTCAAAGTCGAATCGGAGGGCATAGAGGAACCGTGCACCCTCCGGACTAACCAACAATAATCCTGCTCCAGCGCCCTTGCTGTTGGAGGAGCCATCAGTATAGAGCTGCCACGGGGTAGATTCATCTTCCAGCATATCTTCAATTCTCGGCACAGATTCTTGGATCTCTTCTCCTTCCGGGATTTCCGTCATGAAGTCAGCCAGTACTTGGCCCTTTACAGCCGTTCGCTTTTTAAATGATACATCCAATGCTCCCAATTCAATCGCCCACTTGGCCAGCCGTCCCGACACCTCTGGCCTATTTAGAATTTGTCCCAGTTGGAAGTTTGTGAGGACTTCCACTTCGTGCGCCTGGAAGTACCTGCGCAACCTCCGGGACGAGTGTACCAGTGCCAGTACCAATTTTTCCAAGGTAGGATACCTGGCCTCGGCGTCTGACAATGTCCGGCTGATGTAGTAAATTGGGGTCTGGCATTTGTTTCTTTCAACCAGCAAAACCGAACTGACGGCCTGGTGCCCAGCCGCCAAATACATCTTCAATACTTCTCCCGGACGAGGCGCTGTAAGCATGGGCAAGTTACCGACGAACGTTTTCATCTGTTCAAATGCTTTATCCGCTTCTTCAGTCCATTTAAACTTGTTCTTGTTCAGGCAGTCTTTAAGTGTGGAGATAAATGGTAGCGAACGCTCGGCATGCCTGGCCAGGAACCTGCTGATGGCGGCTAATCTTCCATTAAGTGTTTGGGCATCTTTCAAAGTCTTAGGGGCAGGCATATTCCTGATTGCCGCTACCTTTTCCGGGTTGACTCGGAACCCGTCCTTGGAAACTATTACTCCCAGGAACTTTCCTTCTTCAACCCCAAAAGAGCACTTTCCCGGGTTCAGCTTGATGTTGTATTCTCGGAGAGTATCAAACGTTTCTTCGATATCTTTTAACATCATCTCTTCTGTCTTGCTTTTGATTACCAGATCATCCACGTATACTTCCAGGTTCCTGCCGATCTGGTGTTCGAACGCTTGATCCATCAGCCTTTGGTAGGTTGCCCCTGCATTCTTTAAGCCGAACGGCATTTTGGTGTAGCAAAATATACCAGCGTCCGTGTGGAAAGCTGTCTTCTCCTCGTCCTCCTTGGCCATCTGAATCTGATGATACCCTTTGTATGGATCCAAAAAACACTTGAACTGGAAAGGAGCTAGGGAATCGACCTTGAGGTCTATCTCCGGAAGCGGGTATGCATCTTTAGGACATGCTTTATTCAGATCCTTGTAGTCCACACACATCCTCCATGATCCGTCGTGCTTTCGAACCATGACAGGGTTGGCGACCCATGTGTGATACTTGGTTTTTCTGAGGATCCCGGCTTCTTCCAACTTTTTTACCTCCTGCACTACGGCCGCTCTTCGATCCGGAGCCATGCTTCTTCTCTTTTGTGTGACTGGTTTCACGTTTGGGTAGGTGGACAGCTTGTGTTCTGCTTTTTCTCGAGCAATTCCAGTCATGTCAGAATGTGAGAACGCAAAAACGTCCATGTTGCGCTTTAATAGCTGCTTCAATTTCTCCTGAGTGGCCGGGGCCAACGAGTCTCCGATAGTGACCGTTTGATCCGGGTGTTTCGTGCTCAACACCCATCTCTCCGGGCCCCGTATCCCGGACGGTGCCTGACGGCATGCTGTGCCCTCAGCTGCTGCAACAACTTTTTCTCCGGTCACGGTGGCTACTCCGTGTGGTGTTGGGAACATGAGGAAACCCCTGGCTGTAGATACCAGGGCATCTATTCGTCCCAACGTGTACCGGCCAATGATCAGATTATACTGTGAGGTAGCTGGGATCACCAGAAAAGTAACAAGGATCGTTCGTTCCTTATAGCCATCGCCGAGTGTGACTGGGAACGTCAGTTGCCCCAACGGCTCTATACATTCTCCCGTGAACCCTTTTACCGGACCGTGGGCCGGTGCAACATCTTCTGGTCTTCCATTGACATTCTTCTGAAACATGGCTCATAAATGATATCTTCTGAACTGCCCGTGTCCACCATGATTCTTTTCATACTGTAGTCACCTACAGCTGCTGAAATTACCAGCGCTTCCATTCTTAATGCTTTGTAGTACGGAGGTACAGTCATCACCGTTTCCATCCACGGCTCGATTGTTTCAAATCGTCTCTTGGAGCCGCCTCTTGCCTCCGGCCGTATTGTATTGATCTCCCTGGGCTTTTTTCCAGTTGCCCTGTCTTCCCAGGTTGTTGTTTCCGGTTTAGTGTCTTTGACCAGATGAGCTAGCTTCCCTGTTCTGACGAAGTACTCTATTTGTCTCTTCAATTGGAAACAATCATTCGTGTCATGCCCGTTGCCTTTGTGGTAATCACAGAATTTTGATTTGTCCTTTGACGGAGAGTCCTTGACCGGCCGAGGAGTGTTCAGCCTTAGGTTCTCCGTTTCTAGTATCTGTGATGGTGTCTTGATCAGCTCCGGGTAATCCAATTTGGGCTTGGAAGCCGTATCTCCTCTGCTGGAGTAAGAGTCACGAGACCTTTCTGATCTTCGTCCCTGCTCGCGACGATCATCTCTCCGCTCCTCCCGGCGTTCGTCCCGACGGTCGTCCCTTGAATAAGGTTGGCCCGACCGCCCCCTGTTTCTGGAGCCTCTGGAGTCCTGGTTGTCACTTGTTTTGGTGGTCTCATGCTTCTTCCGTACTGCATGATTCATGGCAATTGATTTCTCCTGTTTGACATACGCCTTAGCTATTGTCATCATCTCGTCCATGGTCTGAGGATATCCATGGGGACCATGAAGCTTTCTTAACAATCCGTCGTCATTCACTCCCATGGTGAATGCAGTGCATGCCAACTCTTCAGTAAGACCCGGGATCTGAAGCCTTTCTTTGTTGAACCGTATTATGAAATTCTCCATCGGCTCATTGTCTCTTTGGCGGATATGCATTACTTCCTCCCTATACTTGGTGTGTCTGCGCTGTTGACTGAACTGCTGGGTAAATCCCTTATGGATGTCTCTCCAGTTTGAAATAGACCTGGGCGGCAAACTGTCCCACCAGACCCGTGCTGCTCCCACAAGGGTCTGAACGAACATGTGGCACCAGGCTTGCATTGGCCAGTCCTTGGATGTGCCTACAGACTCAAAGATGCTCAAATGATCATCCGGGTCCCCAGTCCCATCATACTTACCCACTGTCGATGGGAGTTTCAGGTTCTGGGGTAATGGGGCATTGGCTATCCTTTCCGTGAACTTAGAGTACGTTGCCATCGTCGAAGGACGGTATGGCCGGGTAAGGTCTTCATCATCTCCTTGATCTTCACTCTCCTGCACTACCGCCGCGTTTTGCTGTCGTTCCTGGGTAGGTCCCGTGGAAGTTCCCGGGCCTCCGGGAGTGGTTTCATAGTTGAGGCGCGTACGAACCTCATTCAATCTTTCGTTCGAGGGTATCCCAGTCTGAGGGTTCCACCCGGGGGGTGGTTGCACCGGGGGATACATGTAAGGATAGGGGTATGTGTACGCACCACCAGTTGACGGTGCACACATATACCCATATGGGGACATAGGATAGTAAGGCATGAACGGTTGGTTTCCGGGAGTGACCGGTGTGTAAGGTGGCATGTTCGGCTGCATGAGAGTTGCTTGTGGTGATGATGTCATGGCTGCTGAGATTGCAGCAGAGAAAAGTGGGAGACTTTGTGCTGCTGTAAACCAAGGCATCGATGATATGGGTGCCGAAACTCGAGGAGCTGAGAAACTTGTACTAACGATCGGTCGAGTGTATGTGGGCAATGGGACCGGTCCTCTTGTAGAAGAGAGACGTCCCTGGTGGCCTCCGAGTGACACAAAAGTCTGCGTGTTTCCCGGGAGTGGAGCCGATGTTCCTGGAGAAAACCCCGGAGCCACTCCGTCACCTTCCCCTTCCGAGTCGGAAGCTACTGCACCATCGATCCGCTCTGTTGTGGGAATCAAATTCTGATCGCTTCTTGCCGGGTTGGCGGTAACCATTGCATTTTTGTTTGAAGTCATCTCGGTTCTTCAGGTTGTTTAACCGGTAGCTAGTTCCTTGTACGGGTCCCACGGATGGCGCCAATGAAGAAGTAAGTACCTCTCCGAGTAGACAAGAAATAGTGCTCCAATTATAAACAACCTAATGAAGTGGGATCCGGATGCCTGCAAAACAAAACACCGTTAGGACTCGTCACAGGAAAGGGGGGTTTCCTGTGACCACCCTCCGGCGTGAGAATAAGTATGGGTTTCTGAGGTGAAAGTAAAGCAATAGCTTTTTGTGAGTGTATATCAATTGACGTACCTTTTACCTGTATTTATAACCTTTCTCGTAACCGCCTTATTGAGCCTATCTCCAGGAGCTAAGTCCCCGGTTTCTATGGAGATAGGCTTTATCTCTTCTATTGAACCCTTCATCCCCCATTGTTCGGAGAAAGGGTTGGAGCTTATCAATAGCCCGGAACATGACCGCCTTGGCCCATCCGGCGTTAGTCTGCCATTGGGCTGGCCTTAAGACAATGTGGGCCTTTAGTTGGAGTTGGGCCGATCCATCTGGAGTGGGCCTACCTCGTCAAATTACATAAGGAATAAAACGTGGAAACCCTCCTAGTTTGAACGGTCAATCCAAGTCTTATAAACATGAAACTAACTCCTGTATATTTGAGTTTGAACAAGTAAATTATTAGTAAAATATTAATTGGGTTTTAAGTATAAGCTTTTAAGTACGATTTAGAATAAGGTATTATCATAATCTAGGACACTCAAAAATTTAAGGACATGGACCAGGGCGATCGATTTTGTTGTGGATCATCCAAACCATGTGATTGACTCGAACATCAACTAGACTAAATGTTAGATAAAAGGATGTAATTGTAATATTGTCATAAGTACAGAGACTAGATGTGTCAATAAGTGATAGTTTCAAAAGTTAGTTAGGGGGTGTTTGGGATTGATTATTCAAAACAGATTATGCGTTTTGGAAAAGCAGGGGTGGAGCTGCTTATAGATTATTGCGTTTTGGTAGCCTAAAAAACTGATTATCTGCGTTTTCAAAACGCAATCCAAACACTAAAAACTGATTATCTGCATTTTCAAAACGCAATAATCTAATAATAAGATTCAAAACGCAATCCCAAACACACTCTTAATGACAGTTAGTGATTGTGTGTGTATAAATAGAGGGTATTGTAATAAGGTGTGATTTAGCTATGAATGAATGAATTTTTCCTCTTCTGTGTTTTTTATTCTTCTTTGTAGCTAACACTAAACCAACTATCGATCAAACTATTAGTCTTGGTCCACCCGGTTAAAATGACCCCATGACCTAAATCCCAATTCCCAACTGCATTATTTGGTCCGACCCTCGTTTTAGTTTGTGGTCATAATATCCCTAGATATATAAATACCAATTTGACTAAGATGGTGGCTTAGACCTTTAGATAGACATTTAACCTTTCATTAAATTAGGTGGGCACTTTCCTATATTCTTTTTTGTCAAATATTAACAAATATATCTGGACACCTAATTAGAAAGCTACACGTAAGTAAGTGAAATTCTCGTATAAGTCAAAGAATCGGTTTCCAATTGTCAACATTACAGGACATCAAATGCAAATATATCACCTTAGGGGAAAGGGCGCCATCCGAATTGCTCACGGGTATCTTATACCAGCACAGTAACACCGTCGCCATCCATGTTGGCAGTGATCCCGTGGACTGTTTTACTGGTTGTATCTACCGTGCTGGTACCGGTTTTCTAATTTATTTTGGAGTTTTATAAATGTTATTTTTCCAAGCTTTGAACCGTTTGTTTTTTAATTTTTACTGTTTGTGTTATAGTTTTTTTTTTTAATTATTTTAACCGTTTGTTTTGAAATCTAATTAAATAAAAAAACACTAAAGATAAACATAAAAAACTAAAATTCCTTACTATTAAACATTAAACATAAAAACAAAATACATTAAAATAAATAAAAATAACCTAGAGTAGGCGCAACAGTTGCCATGCCTCGACATGGTCAAACATGTTGTCTCAAAAAAATAGTGAAATTAAAAAAATAAATAAAAGAATCAGTGGAGTGATGCCTCCAAAAAAATGTTTCAATAAAGTTAATCAGTGAAGTAATGTACCAATGCAAGATTGGTTCAAATCAATTAAGTGAAAAAAAAAATTATACAAGCGCCTTTGCACCCTTATAAAATGGGACCTTTAAATCTTTTAAATCAGTGATATAAAATTTAGAGTTAAATGCCAATTTCGTCCCTGAGGTTTGGGCCAGTTTGCCACTTCAGGACAAGGTTTTTTTTTTTTTTTTTTTTTGCAATCCCTTACCTGAGGTTTGGATTTTTTTTTTTTTTTTTTTTGCCAAATCCGTCCTTTTCACTAACCCAGTTAAAAAAGCTCGTTAACTGAGGGGTATTTTGGTCAAATTACGAATGACTTAAAAATGAATAAAAAAAACGAATTAAATAAAGAAAATAATATTTCTCTATAAAACCCTAAGCCTTCTCGTCTGATTAACATTCATTCAAACAAAACCCTTCAAACCCTATCAAACAAACACTAATTAACAACAATGGATGACGTATCTTGGGAATGGTGTATACGAGAAAATGACGACTTCGACCCACAACTGAAATATGGTATGTTATTCTACCTCTAAAATGTTAATTTTTTATAATGTGCCTCTTTACCTCGATGATCAAGTTAATAATGAGGTGTTTATTGTTTGTTTTCAGCTAATCGACCTGATTTCTTCACTTTAAAGATGTATCATGGTGGTGACTTTACTGAGTTTCCATATGTGAGTTATGAAGGGGGTAAGTTTGATTATATTGACAAGATTGACTCTAATCACTTTTCTGTCATAATATTGAATGATATGATGATAACATTGGATTATTCAGACAAGGAGGTAGTTGTATACCATTTTAGGATACCTGGTGAACAATTAGATATAGGTTTAAGACCTTTAGGTAATGACATTGATGTTTTGAGCTTAATTAAGTATGCTAAAAGTAGTAAAGTTATTGACGTTTATATTCAGCATGTTCAAAAATTTGATGCTAAAAAAGATGAAAGTGAAAAGATACATGAGCCTGATTTTTTTGATTTGGTTGATGAAGTAGAAGTTAGTGATAGGGAAAATGGTAGTGATAAGTCTGGTCAGTTTACTGTTAGGGAAAATGGTAGTGAAAGTGATGATGCTACTTATCAACAGCCTATTACTGATGATGATCATTCTAAGTATGATGATAGTGGTAGTGATGGTAACAATAAAGAGGGTAGTAAAGGTAAGGATAAAGGAAAAAAGAAGGTTGATGATGAGGGTAGTAAAGGTAAAAAAAAAAAAAAAGGTTGATGAAGATAATCCTGATTCTGATTTCTTGGTAAATGAAGATAATATTGTTCAAGATTATGATGTTGATATGGATGAGTTTATAGCAGCAGTTGACTTTGACATTAGTGATGATGGAAAGAATTTGAATGACAATGAAGATGAAGATGTGGAAGGTATGGAGGAACAGGTTGACTTGGATGGGTTTGATAGTCTTAGTGAGCTTGATGGTGATACCACTTTGAGGAGAGCTTGTAGGATTGTTAGGAAGAAGAAGAAAAAAGTGAAAGGTAAAAAAACTGATGAATGTCCATTCTTTGTTAGTCAGACATTTTCTGATAGGGATGAAATTAAGGCATTGGTGAAGAATCATGCAGTTAAGTCAAGAAGCAAACTTTTTATTGCAAAGAATGACAAAGCAAGGTTCAGGGTTATTTGTTTAGGTGGGAACATAAGTATTGGTAGTTGGGATAGTAATGAGAAAATGACAAATATGGGTACAAGTGAACCCAAGAAGAGATATTCAAGATCTAAAGTGGATGGTGGGGCCAACAAGAGTAAAGGTGAAAGTGGGATAAGTGAGGGCATTTCTGGAAACAAAAAAACAAACCCTAAACCTAAAAAGAAGATTCCTTCTTCCACTTGCCCCTGGTCATTACATGTATCAAACGTTGGTGGAGAAGGGACTTGGACTGTGAAAACTTATCTTAATGAGCATACTTGTCTACAAACAAGGGCTGTTAACTTGTGCACTGTTAGTTGGCTGGAAAAGCAAATACTTCAGAAGGTTAGATACAACCCTGCTATCCCACTTACTGCTTTACAGTCTGAGTTGCAGCAACAATATCAGATTCAGGTGACTATTAATCAAGTGTTTAGGGCTAAGACAATGGCCATTGAGAAGATTCAGGGTCATTACAAGTCTCAATATGACATGCTGGGGGACTATGGTGAAGAGCTGCTGAGATCTAACCCAGGCTCTATAGTGAAGATTGATGTTGAACCATTGTGTAATCCTAGCAGTCCAACAAGACAGTTTAGGAGGATGTACATTTGTCTAGGTGCATTGAAAGCTGGATTTAAGGCAGGAGGGAGACCAATACTAGGGCTTGATGGATGTTTTTTGAAAGAGCCATTTCCTTGTCAGATCTTAACAGCTGTAGGAGTGGATGCAAACAATGGAATTTACCCAGTTGCATATGCACTGGTTGAGGCTGAGACAACTGCTACATGGACATGGTTTTTAGAATTATTGGGTGATGATTTGGATTTGGATTCTAGCAGAAACTTCACTTTTATAAGTGATAGATAGAAGGTACCATCTTTTTTACACATAACTTCTTAATTGTTTGCTTTACATATGCCTATTGCACTAACTGTGTTCAAATTCAGGGTATCATTCCTGCTATTAGTAAGGTGTTTCCAATGTCTGAGCATAGGTTTTGCTTAAGACATATACATGAAAACATGAAGCCAAGGTGGAGAGGTGATGTGTACAAAAATTTGTTATGGGGATGTGCTGCTGCAACAACACCACAAGCTTTTGAGAAGGCAATGAAGGCAGTTCAGGAAAAAGATCAAGCTTTGTATGATTGGTTGAAGGAGATACCACCTAAACATTGGTCAAGGGCCTCAGGTATGATGTATTTATGTTATTGCATACATGTAAGTATTTAGGTTAAATGTGTTAAATATAGTTATATGTTAATCTATTTCAGGTAAAGCAAGGTGTGATGTGTTATTGAACAATCTGTGTGAGGTTTTCAAAAGGCAGTTAGTTCTAGGGAGGGACAAACTTGTGATAACCTGCCTTGAATTCATTAGGAAATACTTAATGAAAAGAATTGTTGTGGTTCATAAGTTGATTGCTAGGTGTAATGGTCCATTAACACCTGCAGCAGAAAACTGCATTTGCAACAATCAAGGATGAGGCTTCACAGTATACAATCATTTGGAATGGAGGTACAAAGTTTCAAGTGAGCACACATTACAATGACCATCAAGACCAAAGGACTGTTAATCTATAAGAGAGGTCATGTTCCTTCAACAAATGGGAGCTTACTGGCATGCCTTGTAGGCATGCAGTAGCATGTATTTGGAACAGGGCCCTGCATGGTCAAGGTGATGGTATTCCTGAAAGATGGGTGGATAAAGCTTACTCTATAGATACATGAAAGAAGGTGTATGCATACACAGTAGACCCTATCAATGGCATGGATATGTGGCCAACTTCAAAGTGTCCAACTACATTGCTTCCTCCTAAATATCATGTCCAGATTGGTAGACCCAAGAAAAAGAGAAAGAAGTCTGCAGAGGAGGTTTTAGAGGCTAGCCAATCAGCAAGTCAGAAGAAAAGGAAGCCTAAGAAGGGACCATCTGAGGTGGAAGTTCAAAATATGAGCCAATCAATCACACCTACTGGGAAACTACCAAGAAAGGGTAATTCTTTAACCTGTAACAAGTGCAAACAAAAAGGACACAACAAGAGGACCTGTGAAAGGGTAGCTGGATCACAAGGTGGGGGTATAGGAGGTGCTGGATCAGGGGAGGCTGGAAATGCAGGTTGAAGGGTGAAGATCACAGCTTCACATCTTGTTAAATAGTTTTTGTTATGTTTTGGGTCAGTTGGCATGTACTAGTGTCAAACTGTTTACTAACTTTATGTAATCTGTCTGAAAACTTGATCTTTTGGTTTGCTGATAGTTGTTTAAGACATGTTCCAACTTTGGTATGTAATTTGGCTTGTTGGTTAAGTGCTATGCTTGTTAAATGTTATGTTCTTGTCAGATTTTATGGTTACATGTTATTGTCAGATTTTGTGGTATGTGCAGGATTATATGGGTCAGTTGACTGCAGAAAGTCAATAGCTTCATGGGTCATATTCATGTTATTGTTTTGGTATGTGCAGGATTATTGTGCAGGATTATATGGGTCAGTTGACAGTAGAAAGTCAACAGCTTCATGGGTCATATTCATGTTATTGTTTTGGTATGTGCAGGATTATATGGGTCAGTTGACTGCAGAAAGTCAACAGCTGATAGTCATTCATGTTATTGTTTTGTTTTGTTGTTTGCCTTAATGGGTCATATTGTTTTGTATTTGTGGATGATACATGTTCATGGGTCAACATTCAACAATTGGTCATTCAACATTCAAGTTCAACACACAAATGTTACCAAAACATTAACTTCATTCCATCATCATCACCAAAACATTACAATTACATAATTCATTACAGACCCATCATCATCTTACTACATCATTAACCTACAAACCATACCATTCTAATACATTAACCTACAACCACAATCAAAACCCATCAACCACATATCCAAACCCTACATTACTTCTTCATATAGTACAGCACAAACATCATCCATGAAAACCCTAGACCGAGTTTCAGCATCCTGTTTTGCTTCGACATTTTCCTCAACAGATGATCAGATTCTGCTTTCTTGGCAAACATCCTCCTAACATTGTCTTCATGACGGCGTATTGTGTCCAACAGAGCAGGGACCAGCACAGTAGGGTTTGTACACATAGGGGGTTCAGCCCAGTCAACGAACCCACACCCGTTTATGAAACAATAGAACCTACGACCTGGATTATGAGCTGTCCAGGAGATTTTGAGGACGGTTGTTGATCCACACGAGCACATCACCATGATTTCAGAGACGAATTGTTAGTTTGAATGTTTTTTTAGGGTTTTAAACCCTTTAAATAGGGGAAGACGAAGATGACTGGGTTTTTTTTTTTTAAATTATCATAGGCTATCAAATGACAATATTGTCCTTCATTAAAGTGGGAAAAAGACAGCACTACCCTAACATTAACGAGTTTTTTTAACTGGGTTAGTGAAAAGGACGGATTTGGCAAAAAAATCCAAACCTCAGGTAAGGGATTGCAAAAAAAAAAAAAAAAAAAAAAACTTTTGTCCTGGAGTGGCAAGCTGGCCCAAACCTCAGAGACGAAATTGGCATTTAACTCTAAAATTTAACTGCATTACGATGATTTTTAACCACCTTCCTTTCACTCCAAATACATTTGAGTATCGCGATTTTTAGTATAAACTTTTGTTTTTCTTTATTTTTCACGTCCATAAGTAACTATTGCACACTGAAAATTAATAAATTGTACGCTAATGTTTATATATTTTCATACACATATTTTTTCACGTTACAAGTAACCGGAGTAAATTCGTTTAAACTTCAACAAAAATAAAAACGAAATTAATACTAACAATACCAATGATAGAAAAGAAAACAAAAAAAAGGCTAGGTTGTATTAACAAACAATCCATGTCCACAAGACCATAACATAGTATCTTAAACATAGTAACATGTCACAAACACAATACCATTTTCCGGTGGATAAATCCTGTCGTCAAGCAAAACCACCAACCACAAACTTAACCGCAGGCCCCTCTGCTTCACCTCTGAATTGTATGATCTTGCTTTCAGAAGCGGCCGCTTCGAATGGGATTACGGTGGCTGGAGAACTAACGCACCCGCATACGCCTCCTCCATCTTCGACAGCTTTCACTGCTTTGCGGGTGACCCCAATTGCCACGTCTTTAAATGAACTACCAATGATCTTGAACATCTTGATCTTGATCTCACCCCTCTTTGGTTGGCTATGTCTTAGTGTAAATTTAGGAGGAGCAGCGGCCATTTTGTGTGTGTGTGTGTTTAGTGTGAAGATATAAAGGAGATGTTTTTAAGTGAGGAAAACAAGTGTTTGTGACTATGTGTATATATAGGGGGATGGGGTGGGAGGGTTGGTTGGTTGGTTGGGTTAGTAGTATAAAGTTGTGTACTTACAAGCATTTGTGTAAGGATTATTATTTTTGAGCACATCAATTGAATGAGGGAAATATGTATTTATAATAAAACACTACAATTATCGCTTCTATAATTTAGGAGATGTATAATAATGAAAAGATACATAAAATACATTACAAAAATATTCATTGTCATCTAATACCCACTTCAATAGAAAAGGTGGCGGTCCAAGACGCAACATTGCACGAAACTGTTCAAACTGCGAACGCGGAAGACTTTTTAGTAAAGATATCTACCATCTGAAGATTGGTCGGTACAAACTTGGTATAAAGCTTCCCTGAATGGACAAGTTCCCGAATGAAATGATAATCCAAGTCAATATGTTTTGTTCGCTTGTGAGATACTGGATTCTGAGTCATGAATAAAGCACTTTTGTTATCACAAAGCAACGTAGGCCGATCAGGAGGCAAGGCATGAAGTTTTCTAAGAAGATGAGTAATCCAAACGATTTCAGCTGTAGTATTGGCCATTGCCCGATATTCATATTCACAACTAGAATGGGAGAATGTAGGCTGCTTCTTTGCACTCCACGAGACAAGATTGCCTCATAAGAAAATAGAATACCCATAAGTAGATCGGCGAGTATCTAAACAGCGAGCCCTATCAGCATTGGAATAGCCAATAATAGAGGATGTATGAAGCAGATTATATGTCAAACCATAAGAGATAGTGCCTTTGACGTATCGAAGAATTTGTTTAACAGCCTGAAAGTGAGCAATCGTAGGAGCATGAAGAAACTGGGAAACTGGTTAACAGCATAAGACAAATCAGGACGAGTGATGGTTAAATATTGCAAAGCTCTAACCAAGGACCGGTAAGCCGTAGGATCAGTGCAGGGTGGCCCGCCAATAGTGAATGACTCATGAGGAACTAAGGGAGTGCTAACCGGTTTGGCATCATATAACTCAGCTCGATGAAGAATGTCTTGAGCATATTTAGACTGAGTAAGAAATAAGCGCGTGTTAGTGTGTAGGCAACCTCAAGACCCAAGAAATAATTTAGAGCACCCATATCCTTAATAGAAAACTCATGGTTTAGATGAGAGATAAAGGCATTAATATCAGATTCATTGTTGCCAGTAAAAATTAAATCATCAACGTAAAACTAGTAAGTACATGAGGCAAGAACCTTTCTTGTCAATGAACAAAGAGGTGTCGCCCCTACTACAAATGAACCCGAAGGAAGTAAGAAAGGTACTCATGCGTTGAAACCATGCACGTGGGCCTGCTTGAGACCATACAAGGATTTAGAGAGCTTGCACACATGATTGAAAAAACGAGAGTCAGCGAACCCAGGTGGTTGCTCCATATAACAGCCTCACTAAAGTTGCCATTTAAGAAGGAATTTTTAAAAATCCACTAATGGAGTTGCCATTGATTTAAAACGGCGAGAGAAAGAACAATACGAACCGTTGACGCCTTTACAATTGGACTGAACGTATAAGAATAGTCAAGAACGGGAACCTGAGTAAAGCCTTGTGCGACTAAGCGAGCCTTATATCGTTCAATGTTGCCATCAGAATGATACTTAATGCGATAGACCCATTTTGAGCCAATAATATTTGTAGAGGACGGACGAGGAGCAAGAGTCTATGTATGGTTTTGATGAAGTGCATCAAGTTCCTCATGCATGGCAGCAAGCCATTTAGGGTCTTTGACAACAGATTTTAAACCGCGAGGTTTAGTAGACGAAGTGAGAGCAACATGAAGTGCGTGCTCGGTAAGAGAAGCAAGATCCGCCCGATGCTTTGGTTTAAAAATTCCTACCATAGAACGAGTTTGCATTGGATGGGCTGAAGTAGACAGATCCAAAACAAAAGTAGAAACCAGGCCAGGAGCCATGTTTGGGCTAGCAATAGACGGATCCAAAGCCAAAGTAGAGACCGGGCCTGGAGCCGTTGGGCTCGGCAGAGCAGGAGGCTCGGGAACCGGTTGGTGTGCCTGTGCATTGGGCTCGGCATCCCTTTGTTGGGCCTCGAAAAAAATAAATGAAGGCGACAAGGAAAATCTGATGATGGCATGGGGGTTGTTGGAATGGGTAGGTGATGCTTAGTTGAATTAACAATAGAGGGCTCATCAAGAAAACTTGTAACAACCGGCGAAGAGAGATTAACATCTTTTGAGGAACCGGCAAAGGGGAAAACCGATTCATTGAAACGTGCATGTCGAGAAATGAAAATTCTCAAAGTGGTTGGATCTGGACAACGATATCCTTTATGTTGTAGGCTATAGCCAATGAAGACACAAGGTAGGCTCCGAGGTTCAAGTTTATGCTTGTTGTAATCACGAAGATAAGGAAACACCGGACAACCATAAATGCGAAAGTTATCATATTTCGGTTGCTGCTGAAATAACAACGTGTAAGGCGACTCATTGTCCAATAAAAGAGTTGGTAGACAGTTTATAATATATGTTGCAGAAGTAAACACATCAACCCAATAACTGGCGGGAATATGAGCAGCCAAGCCGGTTTCAACAATGTGTCGATGTTTCCTTTTCGCACGGCCGTTTTGCTGAGGCGTATAAGGACATGAAAATCAATGAAAAGTACAATTGTCCTCAAAAAAATTTCAAACCGTGTGATTAACAAATTCAGTTCCTCCATCACTTTGAAAAATCTTGACCTTTCTTGAGCACTGTTTCTGAACAAGGTTGAGAAAAACTGGCAAAACATAATAAAAATATGTTTTTGTTTTGAGAGGATATAACCATGTAAAATGTGAGAAATCGTCGATAAATGCAACATAATATCGATAACCATCTTTAGAACAAATAGGTGCAGGACCCCACAAATTACAATGAATCAAATCCAACGCTGAAGAAGCACGTTTTAAATTAACATCAAAGGATAATCATTATCCTTTTGCAAGTTGACAAGGAGTGCAAAGTATAGGTTTTGGTAACAATGAAGTAACATTCAAAAGACCTAACTTATTCAATAAAGAAATAATACTAAAAGCAACATGTCCTAGATGAGCATGCCACAACTCGTAGGAGGCTTTATTCAAACGAGATGCAACAGAAGCTTGTGGGGAGTCCTTGAGCATGTACAATCCTTCTTCACAGGTGCCTTCAGCAAGTACCTGTTTGCTTACCTGATCTTGAATATGAAAATAAGACATCATCTGGATGATCTTTAGTTAAACTGCTTATAGACAATAGTTTATTCGTAAGACCAGGAACCACTGGAACATTACGAAGAGTGATATTACGAGCTATTGTAGACATCCCTGTATGTGATATAGGAAATGTCTTACCATTACCAAAAACAACATAATTTTTACCTTTGTAAGGAGTCGAATTGTGAACCATATCCGTAGGAGGAACCATATAGTCTGTGGCACCTGTGTCAGCGTGCCAATCAGGATAATCATCGGTTACATGACATTGACCATGAAAGGCATTGGCCAAGGACTCGTCTGAAGGAGCCTGAGACGCAAATGAATGAAGCTGGCGACACGCACTTGCATAGTGACCGTTTGTACGACAAAGCTGACAATGTGGAGGTCGACGCTACCGTTGACTACGACCTTGGCCGCGTGAAGATCCTTGGCTAAAAGAGAAGGATCCGCGGCCATGATTAAAGCCACGCGAAAATCCACGAGATTGTGTAGCATTGAAGGAACTTGTAGGAGTTTCAGGCCCATGCAACGACTTTATGAATAATTCTTGGCTTTCAGTTTGAGCCACAAGGTTGCGAAACGAGGGACGAGATCTGGATGTGCGAATGGTGGTGGAATAAACTTCATAAGCTGGTCCAAGACCATAAAGGAACCAGTGTAGACGATCCATTTCATCAACAGGATGACCTATAGCTGCAAGTTGATCACATAAAGTTTTAAAGCGACAAGAATATTTGGTAACCGAAGACGTACCCTTTATAAATAAACGAAGCGAATCACGTAAAGGGTGAATGCGTTCAACCGAAGCATTGTTGTAGGCTTGCTCAAGAGTAGTCCAGATATCATGAGCACCTTTGAGACCAAGAACTTCTGCAGCAACTTCCTATGTGAGAGAGGATTTAATTAAGAGAACCGCTTTCTGATCTTTGTCAGACCAAGCGGCTGCATCAGGGTTCAGAGATGATTTTCCATCAACAGTAACCAAGGCTAGAGGCGATGAGGAATCGGCTGAAACATGAGCCGATAGTTTATGAAAATCAAGAACTAGAAGCATCTGTTCTCTCCATACAAGGTAGTTAGAGGAAGAGAGTTTCATGTGCATCGTGTGGTTAAAGGCGGTCATGGAGAAATTGTTTCAGAAGGAGCAGAAGGGGAAGCCATGGATGAAACAGGATCGTAAAAAAAGGAGACAACCGGAAAAGAAAAGGGAGATGACCGGAGATTAGGGATCGAAAAAGATATTAGGGTTTGAAGAGGAGATGGAGGGATATTATGGCTGATACCATATAAGGATTATTATGTTTGACCTCATCAATTAAATGAGAGTAGATATGTATTTATAATAAAACATTACAACTATCATTCCTATACTTTAGGAGATATACAATAATGAAAAGATACATAAAATACGTTACAAAAATATTCATTGTTATCTAATAATTTGTAAAAGAATAAAATATGAATTATGAAATTCCAACAAAGATGTGTGATAGAAATAGTACCGACTCCAAAGTGTGTAAATTAATGGTCATGAAAGGGGAAAACAGATTTAGAACTTAATATATATTTTCAACTTTTTTAATGGCAAACAAACATTTATTTTATCTTATATGGATTATTTTCTATTTTTTTATGGTTTTGAATACAGAATGTCTTATTTAAAAAACATGTGTCTCTGTTAAGTGAGGACTGAAATGATTTAATGACAAGCAAACATTTATTTTATCTTATATGGATTAATTTCTGTGGTTTTTTTTTTTTGGTGTGGCTTTGAATACATGATGTCTTATTAAAAAAAACGTCTCTATTAAGTCAGCAATGAAGTTAATATTAATCCATTAGAATACAAATGCGTAAGTTATTAGTTGGAGATAAAATAGTGGTCAAGGCAAAGTGGATCGGAAACGAATGTTTGTGGATGCGTAAAATTAGGGGATGCATAAGTTCGTCGATAAAAATATAAATATATAGTTATTTAAATAAAAAGTGACAAGTTACAAATCTGTATTATTGGCCCACTGTGATGTTGACATCAATGCATGCTTTTAGTGTTAGGTAAGTTCATGGGGACCCTAGACTCAACCGATCAGCCCCCGAGTCTTAAAAGTTAAAATTAACATTTCATTTGGGTGAGATACTATTCGTCAGATGCGAGGTTGAACGATGAATTGATGAAAGTTTTAACAAAACTCGTAAATAATGTTAGCGAGTAACCAGATTTGTAAAATTTGTGTTAATGAGTTTCAAAATTTTTAAATTTTGTATTATTACATCTGCGTTTTATTTTCTTTACTTCAAAAGGTTTAATCTGATTTTATAGTTAACTAGGTTTTATCCTTAGAGCTTTCCGTAATATACAAATCTAATATCAAGTAACAAAATGTGTGTTACCATGTAGTATAAAAATTAATGTACTATAACATCATGAGAAAACAACAATTTTAATCATGTAAATAAGAAAAGTTAATTACACATATAGTCATTGTGGTTTGTGTAAAATAACAAGTTTGAGTACTAATTTTTTTTAGTTACATGTTAGGGGTTTAGAGTTTCAATTTGTCATGAGTTTGGGTACTAACACTAACTTGTGTTAACTTTTATGTTAAATTAAGGTTATTTTTTTTAAAATGACCAAAATACCTTTCATCCTAAAAATAAAATACCCAAAATAGCCCTCGTACTTGGTCATCGACCACCACCTAAATCAGACCACCGCACACCACCCATTCCTTTTAGTTTGGATTTAAAAAAAGAAATTTTTTTTACTAAACATCGACATTTTAAAATTCTACACATCATCCAAAAATGCAAATTAATGACATTGGTATTCAAAAATCTGCAAATTGTTCGTTGTTTTATTTGGATTTGCGATTAGGATGTGTATGTTTTGAAGGTTTACGCTAGCTACTGCCCGAAATCGGCCTTAAATTAGCAATAGAGTATGCAAATGAAAGATGATAAAAACCTTGTTTTGATGGTGTATTTTTTTTTAAAATAATGTCATATGAAAAAATTATGAACGTTTGAAAAATGGTGGTGGAACTCAACACTTGTAGGTTATACCTATTTTGCGTTTCACCTTCTCTTTTGAAAAATTTAACGTATATATTGACTCTTTTAATCACATCCATTAATTCGTTTAGATCAAAAGTCGAAAATTCTTCTTATCCTTTTTATGTTAAAATACTTTTTACTGTAAACTTTCTTTTTTATAATAACCATATTACATCATTTCAATCATTTGAAACTATTAAGGATATAAATAAGGATGAGTATTGTTAGTCTAGATCGTCCAAACGTGCTAACAAAAATATACCCTAGATACAAGACTGAACCGATTACAGGTATATCGATAAAACTATTAGTCTCGGTCCAACCGGTTAACATGGCAGTTGAATCTAAAATACGGATTGCACTACTTGGTCTGATCCACGATTCTTTTTATGGTCATAATATCCACCATACCCTCGTTAAGTTTAGCTTATGACCCAGCTAACAGGCTTAGACCTTTGGAGAAAAATACAAATCTTTATTAAATAATTAGGTGGACACATTGTGTTTTAATCTTCTGATAACGTCCTATATGTTTTTCTTTCTTCTCTCTCTGTTTTTTTTCCTAATTATTAATAAATAAATATATCTTGATACTTAATTACAACCACACGTGACATTTGGTGTAAAGTAAAGGTTGTCAACATACATCAAATGTGAACATAATAATGGATGTGACCTTCATGATAAATGTCAAATTTGAATTGGGGTCCGTATGGGATGAAAATGGACCGGATTTGGACCGAATCAATCCAAGTATTACTCACTTTTGAAAAAGACACTGAAATTTCTAGTGCTCGATCTATGATAACAACGTTGACACTTACATTTCTAGTATAAAATGTGATCACATACGATGTATTCCAACCATCTTCTTCTCTCTCAATACACGTGACTATCTTAACGCATGTACAATTTACAAATGTTTATATGAATATATAGCAATTCCTTACTTGTTGAACACGTACATAAGTTTTCGGAGTAAATTTGTTTTAATTTTAACAAAAATAAAAACAAAAAAATTACCATCATTACCAATAGGACAAAAAGAAACAAAGAAGAAAAAGACTGTTTTATTAACAACCCATCTCCACAAAGGAGTATCTTACACAAAGTAACATGTCCGTCATCACGGACACTATTCCCTGGTCCAAAAAATCTAGGGATCAAGCGAAACCACTGTCCGTCGGGCCCCCTTTCACTCCTTAGAGTTCATGACCCTAGATGACTGATCCCCAATCATTTCCACCGCTCTGTTGGCTTCTAGTGGAAAAATATCGACTGTAGAGCAAAAGCACCCACAGATGGCTCCTCCATCTCTGGGAGCTTTCTTCGGCTTTCTAGTGACCCCGGCTGCTAAATCTTTCAATGAATTACCAATCATCTTGAAAATCTTGATCTTGATCTGCCCCCTCCTTGGTTGGCCACATTTCATTGTGAATTTGGGAGGAGCAGCCGCCATTTGTTGTGAAGGTATTGTGTTTAAAACACTAGGAGTAAGAAAGGTAGTAGGTGCATGTGATTGTATATAAAGAGAAAGAAAGATGCAAAGGTAAGTACTTTAAGACCAATCCCAATCATCTGTCTTTTACTACAAGAATATTATGAAAATCCAACAACGACATAAAGGTAACGAGTAACGACTTTAGAAAGTCAATTTATAACCTTGAAATCATTATATCTTTGAAATTTTAGAATTTAAATAAACATATGGCAAACAAAATTAAACAATGAAATAATTGTTTAAATAAAACTTAAGTGTACACCAGGTGATATTAAGATAACCCATTAGTTATTTGAAGGGGACAAAACGTGGACCGAGTTAAAATAGTTCGGGTAAAAAAAACAATAATAATAATAAAATAGTTTTAAATTAGTTGGACGATTAAAAAACAATATAATAGGCAAACAAAGTTAAACAATGAGATAATTGTTTAAATAAAACTAAAGTGTACACTAACATCAATGCTTACTTTCTTTTAAAGTTACAAGTTCCAACTTAGACTTACGGAGTGAAAGTGCTTGGGTTGGGGCATGAATTGTCATGTGGCTTTACAACTAAAGCCTCCCAAAGGTAGGGGAGTGAAGGGCATTGTTTTGAAAACCGGACCGGACCGGCCGGTCGGACCGGTCGGACCGGGCTCCGGGGCCTGGACCGGTCCGGTTCGGGTAGTCGGACCGTTTTTGCAGCGAACCGGGGTTGAACCGGTGAACCGGCCGGTCGGACCGGAAAACCGGCCGGTCGGACCGGAAACCGGACCGGTCAGACCGGATTTTTTAATTTTTTTAAATTTTTTTTTGTTTTTTGGGCCGGTTCGTCGAACCGGTCGGACCGGTCGAACCGGTGAACCGGCCGGGGGTCCGGTTCGACGTCCGGTCCGGTTCTGAAAACCTTGGTGAAGGGCCTTAGGTTTAATATGTTTCAAACCTCACCCCCCCCCCCTCTTAAATTTGGGTTTGGCAGCCCACGCTATTTTACAACTATAAATTACTTTTTTTTTTCTAGTAACCCGCTAGATTTTGGTGATAATAAAAATTTGTTGGCCGTTAAAAAAAAATTATTTTTTAGGAAATCGAGACAACATAGATAGGTGTGCCTACCTCTATATACATGGGATCCACTGTCTCCCAGTTCATAGATGTGTGTTGCGATTATGAAACCTAAATGATGCATATAAGTGTATGTCGCATTTGCGGTTAAAAAGTGTAAGTCACATTCATGTGCGTGGAGGTGAAGGCATTTGTGGCTAAAAGATGATGATAAAATCATTCAAAACGGATGGAATAACTTCTAATCTAAGTAGGGCTGCAAATGAACTGAACTTTCAGCGAACAGTTCATGAACCGTTTGGCGGGAAGTTTGTTTGTGTTCGTTCGTTTAATAAATAAATGAACACGAACAAAAAATTTCATTCGTTAAGTTAAACAAACGAACATGAACAAAGGCCGCGTTCGTTCGTTTATGTTCGTTTGTGTTCGATAGTTTAATGGAGTTTTTAATTTTATTTTATATTCTTGATTTTTTTATTCTACTAAAATAAATATAAAAAATAATGTGAAGTAAGTATATAAGACTTCAAGTTTAAATAAATGAAGACTTTAAGTTTAAGATGAGAGCTTAGATTTTCGAGACACTACTTTATTATATTTAACCAATTACCAATATTATGTTATGTACTAAGTATGTTTGTATAGTTAGGTTATATGTTGGGTGTTCTACTTAATTTCCTAATATATGTGAATTCGATCTTATTCCAAAATAAATATATGTCCGTTTGTGTTTGTTTTCGTTCATGAACAATTCTTTGTGTTTATGAACACTTGTTTGTGTTCAATAACGTTCGTTTATGTTCGTGTGCGTTCATAAACAAAATTAACAAACGAACACGAACACGCGTGTTTTCTTAACAAACGAACACGAACAAAAAATCTCGTTCGGTAAGTGTTTATGAACTGTTCGTGAACACATAATTTCCTTAGCAAACGAACACGAACAATGCCCTGTTCATGTTCGTTCGGTTCGTTTGCAGCCCTAAATCTAGGTTTAAGAGATAACTACACAATTAGTCCTTGTGGTTTACCATTAGTTTTACCTTTGAGTATTGAGGTTTAAAAGTTTCATGTTAAGGTGTTAAGTTTAGTTTTTGTAACATAATAGGGTATTAGCATTAACGAGGGTTAATATTTAACTGAGTTTACCCTCACGTGACTAATGGTAAACCACAAGGACCAAATGTGAAACTTAAGTAGGGCTACCACCATTAGTGCTAATACCATATTATGTTACAAAAGCTAAACTTAACACCTTAACATGAAACTTTTAAACCTTAATACTCAAATGTAAAACTAATGGTAAACCAGAAGGACTATTTGTGTAGTTCTCTCAATATTTAAAAACTTTAGTGAGACCAACCACCCACCTTCTTCTTCACATTCACCCACCACCATCATCACCTTTCACTACCACAATCAACCACCATCTCCTCCACCTTTCACCATAACCAACCTCCTTCTTCCATCTATATAACGGATTCAAAATGATGTTACTGCATGAATAGTGATTATAAATTTTACCATTTTCATCCAGTAAATAATATTTAAGTATTTGAAAAATTAGTTTGAAATTGTCAAGTTACAAATAGTTAGTTACCAAGATCTTATTATGGGTTATTAAATGGGAAAAGAAATCAAAATTATAAATTGGAAAGCCTGTTCCTAAGGGGCCCAACGAATTCCTAATTGGAATTAGGGGGTCCTTTTTGATTGATTATTTTACCACATTGGGAGATTTTACATCGTTGAATGGGCCTATTCGATAACAATTGGATGATGACAAAATTATCAAAGATTGAGATTCCTTATTTCGATTCAACAATGTATGAATAGTTCATTGATTTGTATTAAGGGATTCTTGAATCCTTGCCTTGGAATAGGAATAAATGGAAGAAAACGGATTGACATTAGCGCGATCTGATCCATTCTCAGAGATCAATTACCACCATCTTCATCTTTCACCACCAACCACCATCTCATCCACCTGGCCTCCATAACCATCATCTGCAACCATACACCACCTAGAACCACACTATCACCGTACATACTGTCACCTATAACCACTTACAAGCACACCATCACCGTAACCACAACGTCATTACAACCACACCACTCCATCACCTTAAACCACATCGTCAGTGTGGCCTCCATAATCATCACCCTCCACCTCCGGCAACCTACAACCTCACCAATGACCTGCAAGCTCTCCGACGACCTTCCATCCATCACGAAATAAAAAGCAATGAATCCTATCTACATTCTCTCTCCTTTCTAACCACCCTCAGCCACGAAAATGGCACTACCGCTACCAACTCGTTTCTGCAGTTGGGCGCCGGCGGCTGCAGGTTTATGTTTCGATCGGTTGGGGGGTGGATGTTGGTGATGGGTTGGTGGATGGTGATGAGTAGGTGACAGGTTGGTTGTGGTGAAAGGTGGAGGAGATGGTAGTTGATTGTGGTAGTGAAAGGTGAAGATGGTGGTGGTGGTGGGTGAAGGTGAAGAATGAGGTGGGTGGTTGGTCCCACTAAAGTTTTTAAATATTGAGAGAACTACACAAATAGTATTTGTGGTTTACCATTAGTTTCACCTTTAAGTATTAAGGTTTAAAAGTTTCATGTTAAAGTGTTAAGTTTAGTTTTTGTAACATAATAAGGTATTAGCACTAATGGTTAGTGGCGAAGCTTAACCCAAAACTTCGGGGGGTCGGAAGTCACCAGGGGGTCGGAAGTCACTAGTTTCGGGGGGTTGAAAATCAGTTTTGGGGGGTCGAAACCGTATATACCAAAAAATATCTAACTAATACTACATAATCGGAATTTCTGAGCGAAAATTCGGGGGGGGGGGGGGTCGGCCGCCCCTCCCCGCCCTTGAAAAGATGCGCCCCTGCTAATGGTTGTGGGCCCTACTTAAGTTTCACCTTTGGTCCTTGTGGTTTACCATTAGTCACGTGAGGGTAAACTCAGTTAAATATTAACCCCCCGTTAGTGCTAATACTCTATTATGTTACAAAAACTAAACTTAACTCCTTAATATGAAACTTTTAAACCTTAATACTCAAAAGTGAAACTAATGGTAAACCACAAGATCTAATTGTGTAGTTCTCTCTAGGTTTAATGAGTCAACCTATGCCCATAAGAGTTGACATATCCTGGACTAATAAAGGGACCAAGGCAGACAGAGGTCATTAATGTTGTCGGCCGAACGCAACCTTGGATCTAGCTACATATCCCGGACTAATTATGCCCTGACGACAACTTGTTAACCATTCGATTGTTAAGCATTCAAAACACAATTACTGGCTATAAAGCATATCTTCACCACCAGTTTTCTACCCGATAAATAATATATATTTATCCCGTTCAACACTTGTAGTCTAGTTGGTTGAGGGCCTAAAGTTTCTTATGGGAGGCTTGGGTTCAATTCCTACTAGCTACATTTGGAGGACATTGGTGGATGGGAAATGAGGGATGAACCGACCATTGGCTTGGGTTCGAGTCCTGATCCCGACCGGTTTTACCGATTATTTCACCGTCGTGCCTTCAGGCAGGTGAGTGGTCGGGTTTTCCCGGGAATTGGTGGCAATTGGTGGCCCAGGTACTCTCGAGTACCTGATTCGTCAAAAGGGTGCCCGAAAGTGCTCGGAATTGATTCGTTGGCCGTTCAAAATATATATATATATATATATTTATCCCAATGGATAGATTCTATGACTCCAAAATCAATCCGACCCCACTGATTAGTTGGGTGAGATTTCAATTCAAAACGCCAGAAAGTAACACATTATTTTGTTAAATCCTCGCAACATCAAATTACATAAAGAAAAAAAGTTAAATCCTTTAATTATATTTATTTATTTTGTGTTTCACATATATTGTGTACATTATTTACACAGTAACAGTCAAAATACTTTGTTTATATGTGTTTTATGTTTATATTGTTTATCTAGTAATGTACATGTTATATTATTTACCTACACATACACAATTGAAAAACATGAAAACCAAAATTACCAAACATCTATTGCATTGATTCCAAACTCAACCAGTCTGCTGTGTTACTCCTCGTTTAACTGGTCTTGTCCAGAGTATTCAGGATTGAACATTTAAATAAGGTTCGATTATTTATATATGGGCATCATGCCGATATGAAACATATTATTTACCTACAATCCTACATACAAGATTCACTCTCTCCTTAAGCTTTATAAGAACGGTATTTGAACAAGAATGAGGTTCAATATGTTTTGACAAATATTTTATAAAGTAGGATTATTGGCATATTGAGTCCTTCAAATTTGGATCTCCTGAAATTTTCCCACAACTTTACAAATGCAATAAAAATCATTGTTATGAAGTGACACAAGCCAGTTGGGTTGACCCTTTTTTGTATGGCTAGCCGAGATGGCTACGACGTTGACCCTAAATGATAGAAAGAAGAGAGTCTTAAGAGAGGAATATTCAATCAATCAAACTAGTTTATTATTGATCAATGATACTTATTTATACACTAGCTGATAACTACCCTTCCCGCCTAATTAACAAACATTCAACTAATACACTTTGACACAATTAGCCCTCTATCTATCTTTTATTACAATAATGCCCTTTCCCTCGTAACACTAAACCTCAATTTAACCCACCCCGTAAGTTCAAAAGGTTGGGGTATATCTCCCTAATGGTGATAATACATGCGTAATGGAAGGCATGTCGTCCTGTGTTGCCCCCTTCACTTAAAGAATTGAACCCGGCCTCATGAGGAAACCGCCTCAATGGTGTAAAACACCATACCTCCTACAAGACAAGCTGGCATCATTAGCATAGGTAGACTATTATAAAAAGCTTGATAAATCACTCGTAACCTGATTTTAGTTTTCTATTGGAACTAGATTACAGTTTTTGAGTATCTATATTGTATTCTCTTTTGTTAATGGTACTTTGTTTTCTATTGTTTTTTTTATCTTCTGGTTTAATAAACTAAGTTACACTTTTTGTTTATTTTCATTTCAACATTGATAAAATATAATAAGAAAAATTAAAAGGTAAAAAAATATCGACCCAATGGGCCAACCTTTCAAATTAAACCCTTTCAAGTTTCATTTCAACCCATCATCCACCCGTCCAGCTGCTTTGTAACACTTATTAACATGGATTGAAATTGAAATTTCTTTGTAGGAAAGATCAAATACAAATAGATAATAATATATTGAAAGTGAAGGGGAAGTTTTTTTTTTGAATTTTTTTCCCATATGCTTCAACATGATTTCTAGATGAATAATATAAAAAAATTTATTTTTTTTAGCGTAATTATGTATTGGGGTAGTTACAATAGTTTACACTAGAGTAATTACTCTACAACAGTAATTACGTAATTACTCTACACTAATTTTTTTTTTAGATTTCAGTACTAAAATACATGTTTAACAATATGAAAAAAAATAAAAAATAAATACCCTCCACTTCTTACGTTAAAGGCTATTTATAGAATAAGAACCATTTATACAAGAACTTTTTTTTTTTTTAATATCTTTATTGGTGGACAAAAACTTAATGTATAAACATTGCCATAACATTTTCTTTAAGGATCTATATTCTTTTAACTTATACATTTAAGTTTTAACAAAATCAAATATTCATGCGCAATATAGTATTTGATACCGAGTATTTATGATGTCATCGCTTCCAGAATACAGCTAATTTTCCCATGCTTAAATTTAGAAGATTTTTTTCTGAATAATGAAGTAACTAAAATATTATAAAATATTTCAATAAATGCAACCAATTTTCCCATGCTTAAATTTTCCCATGCTTAAACAATACGAAAGACATTATGAAAAAATAAAATATTAATTACGTATTGAGCGCCATTGGGGTTGGTGGTCCAGTGGTAAGGCAAAGCCTTTTAATACACTAAAAGTGTGAGGTCTTGAGTTCAAGTCTCACAAGGAGCAAGAAATTCGCCTTTCAAAAAAATATTACGTATTGAGCATTTTTTTTTTTAACATGAGTGTTGTTACGTGCACCATACTCTACTATATCCTACTTTATAAAATATTTCAATAAATGCAACCAATTTTTATATTAGGGGGACGGGGCGTTATTAAAATTGGGCATGGGTACCCACTACCAGCACGGTAACACCGTCTACACCTGTGCTGGTAGGGGGTCCCGTGAACCAATTTCTGATTTTTCTTACTGTGCTGGTAAAGAATATTATTAATTGCAACGGTCAAATTTAAGTATTTTTTGTATTACTTTTTTGACCGTTTGAATTAATTTAATATGAAACGGCAACATTTTTTTATCGTTATTTTCCAAAGGTATAATAATATGGACGGTGTAAATAAAAAACATACAAACAAACAAGTAGATTAACTAAAACACATACAAAACAAATGGACCCAAGGAAATCAAAGAGTGTTTCGGAAGGTGGAAAGGGAACCTCGAAATCTAAAGTTGAGGGTTCTAGTAGTCGAGGCAGAGGTTCGGGTTTGGGTTCGGTTGACGCTTATAGGCCTGTGATCAATTTTCCACAAAGCCAACCCCAACCACAACCGTTTTACCCACAATTCCAACAATTCCCACAAAGCCAACCCCAACCACAATCGTTTTACCAACAACCACAATCACAACCACAACCGTATCCACAATTTTTTATGCCGCCTAAATTAACAACATCCCAACTAGAGGACTTAGACCTCCACCTACATGACGATGATGATGACGCGGAGGAAACTGTGCCAGAGACATAGTTGCAGGAACATGGAGATGAACAATTAGGCGATGAAGCGGAGGAGATGCTTGAAGTAGAAGTTGAAGATCAAGTTGAAGAAGTTGATGCAGGGGGGAAAAGAAATATGCAAAGCGAACAAAAGCTGTGAAGTGGAAGTTAGGGGTGTACAAAAAGCTCGCGGCTCGAGGCTCGAGGCTCGCTTGAAACTCGCTCGAAAAAAGCTCGAAAAAAACTCGCTCGAAAAGGCTCCACTGGAATTGTCATTAGTTGGACAAAATACATTCAAAGTTTCACTAAATACATATACTGATCTAGTATTCCAAAGGATTTTCAAAAGCATCCTCAAGCGACTGGAATTGTCCCATTAAGCACCTGACTTGAGTTTCTTCGTTATGTTTACCCTTGGCCTTTTAGAAGCAATTGAC
Source organism: Ambrosia x helenae (assembly GCA_030844895.1). NCBI lineage: Eukaryota > Viridiplantae > Streptophyta > Magnoliopsida > Asterales > Asteraceae > Ambrosia > Ambrosia x helenae. Next base: position 12,778,997 of record CM061230.1, on the reverse strand, counting down.
TGCTGTGTTGACTGGCTGGCTTGAGTTGACTTCTTTGACTTGACTTTTATGTTTCCCCTTGGCCTTTTTGATCCAATTGTTGCTCCAGTTGACTGTTATGTTGCTTGTGTAGACATTCCAGTGGGCCTCTTACTTTTCCTTTCAGTTTGCCTTCCTTTAGACCTTTTTGAAGCAGGTCCTGATGTACCTTGACCCCCCTTAGGCTATGAACATTTTATGATGTTGTGTCTACTTTGTTTGCAATTGCTACAAGTCATCTTAACTCCATGTTTTGTTAACTTACCTGGGAACAAACAAACATGCATTAACCATCAAACATGAGTGGAAACAAATCCAGAACCCTTAACATACAATACCTGGTTTTTTTAGGGTTCTCATGTGGATCTCTGTTAGGACAAAAAGGATTGGTGAAACCACTTTTGCAAACCTTAGTCTAATTCACTTCTGTCAAAATACTCTAAGTATAGAACTGCTGAAGACAAAGAATTAAACTGCTGAAGAAGAGATTCAGAAATGCTGAAGAAGAAAAGTCATCAGAAGTTCTGAAGTTCAAACCAGACACTTCTACTGAAGAACTACTGAAGACAAACTACTCATCAGTAGTTTGTCATTCATCAGTACTTAAAGAAGATCTTTTCCACCGCCTTTGTATATCAGTAGTTTAATACTTTAGTATTTCTTTTTGCTTTATGTACAAGTTCCAAGACTGCAACTTGTTGCAACTTGTTTCTGAACTTGCTTTTTGGCAAGGTTCATGTATTTGTAAAGTCTATAAATAGAAGGGTTCATCCCTCTGTTTTAGACATTGATTTTAATACAAGAAATCTTTCAACACTTATTATTGTTATTTCCATTTCGTGTTTACTGAGAATCTGTCAAAGTATTTCATTCTCATTCATTACTTAGATTCTCAATAAACACTTTTCACTTATTAGTTCTTGAATCCAGGGGGAGTAATAACTCCTGTTGATAAGTGTAGCTTTAAACTTATAAACATTCCGCTGTGCTATCACTCACCAAGAACTTGCTAAACACTTAAGTGTCAACTAGCAAGTTCTAACAAAAAAGCAGCTTACTGATCCAACAATTGGTATCAGAGCTCTGGTTTATCTGATCACATATCAATCTAACACATTGAGAATCAGACACAAGCTCTTATTGATATTCAATAAAGGATTATAAACTCACTTTTATCAACATCCATCACTTTAAGAGATATTTGTCAATTCAATACTCTTTAAAATGGATCCTCATAATACTGGTTCTGCCACTAAACCTGCCATGCTTGTAAGAAATGAATATAACATATGGCAAAAGAGAATGGCACATACCTTATCACAGACCAACACAGGTTGTTGGAGATCTGTGATATATGGTCCTCATAAACCAGTAAATATAAATCTTGAAACTAAGGAAGAGATTCCAAAAGAACCAAAAGACTATACTGATGATGATTTCCTAAAACTTGAGCTTGATGCAAAAGCTTTTTCTATGTTGGCAATGGCACTCCCAAATGAAATCTATTCTGGCCTATTACATTGTGATAGTGCCAAAGAGCTTTGGGACTGCCTAAAAGAACAGTTTGGAGGAACTGAAGAGGTGATTGCCAACACCAGAGAAATCTTGGCTCAACAGTATGAAACTTTTGCTCACATTAATGGGGAAACTTTAACTCAACAATTTGAAAGATTTTCCTCATTAATATCTGAGCTAAAACTAAATGGTCAGACCTATACAACTGTATCTATGCTTCATAGATTTTTAAGGTCTTTACCTGATAAATGGGAAACATACTCAATAGTCTTAAGATCTTCACCAGATTTTAGCTCCCCCACTCTTATAAAACTTCATGGGAGATTACTTACTTTTGAGAGAGAAATTGATCAAAAGAAAAAGTTACAAAATTATGGTAAAACTGCTGATGACTATCTACCTGGTAGTACAGCACTATTGGGACAAGACTCACCAACTTGTTCAAATAGTTTTGGATCTTTTGACCACATTGACATAACTGCTGGGATCTCATCTGAAAGATCATTCCCAGGTTATGACAATAATAACTTTGGTCAAACTGCTGATAACATGTGTTTTATCATGGATGACTTAAATAGTTTCAGCAGTGATGACCTTGAAGAAATTGTATATTTTGCACCAACTGGCCATGTTAAGTTTAAAAACAAATAAATTTTACAAAAGGTCAGGAAGGAAGTTTCCAGGACTTAACAGTTCTACAAAAATTGGTTTTGACAAATCTAAACTTAGATGTCACAAGTGTCAAAAGTTGGGACACTTTGCTAGAGAATGTAGAAGCTCTGGCTTTAATCAGTCTCAGTCTGGAAACAATTTTAACCCCAATTATAACAGGAATAATGGAACACAAGGGAGTGCACATTTTGTACAGGCACAAGCTCCACAACACCAATATGTGCCACAAGTACAATATGTACAGATGCCTGCTCAACAGATGCAGAGCCAACAATCAATCCCTCCCTTTCCAGCTGCTCAACAACCTCCACAGCAACAACAACCCTCTCAACAAAGTCTATTTACCTCAGGGTATGTTGACTGGAGCAGTCTTCCTTTTGACACCACAGAGTGCAATCCTGATGCAGACAACAAAATGTTTGACATCAACTGGGGAGAGCCTGACAATGGCAGAAAGAACTTTGCCTTAATGGCATTTGAGGGATGCTCCTCAAAATCTGCCTTGTCACAGGTATCAAAAGAATCTTTGACAAAACTATGTTCAAATTCATGCAAAGAATCTTTTGCTCTCAAAAGAGAGACAAATGTGCACTTACAAGGAAAGGCTAATGATTCTGAGAGAAAACTCACTCAGATAAAATGTGATTTAGAAAGAAAACTTTCTGCAAAAACAAAAGAAGTTTCTAAATTGACTAACTCTGCTATTGAAACCCAAGCAGAAATCAAAATAATGATTAATGACCTAGGAAATGTCAGACAAGAGCTTGCTGACACCAAGGTCACATGTGAAAAATGGGTGGAATCTTGTAAGGGGTACCAACTATTGCTAAACAAACAAAGTGCTTCAAATGTTAGGTTTGGCATAGGGTACAATCACACTGAAACACCAACAGATTTCTCTCCCAAAACTACTGAAGATGGGAGAAAAATTGTTTCAGGTGAAACTTCTGAAGAGGAAGAATGCACATCTTTCCATGAAAACTTTCTAAAATCACGCAAAGAAAGTTCTTCAGAAGTACTGAGTAAATCTGACTTTAAGCCATCGGTAGTTTCAACTACATCAGGAGTTGAGAACCTGAAAACTACTGATGACCTAAAACCAATTAAAACTGTCAGAGATTTGTCTTTGAAAGAAAAGACAAAAGAATGTGAAATTTGTGGTCTGTTCAACCACAAAACAGAATTTTGCAGATATAGAAAGGGTATTCAGTTTAATAAGAAAAATCAACAACTGGTTGTGGGGGAACAAATCAAAAATGATTATGTAAAAACCTTTTCTCCCAAGAAACAACAACCAGCAAAAACCCTTTCTCAAAAAAAGACAATCTCAACAAAAGTCTTTTTCTCAAAATTCTCTTTCAGTAGTTAGACCTAAATCATCAGCAGTTTCACAAACTGCTGAGATTAAAAATCTTATGAACATGGTACAACTACTGATGACCAAAGTTGATGGTGGTCCTCAAAAGGATACCACCATTGTACTTGATGCAAAATCCATTGCCAAAAAGACATGGATTTCTAAACTTGGTCAAGAACAAACTGTAAATGTTCTCAAGAGCAAACCCAAAGCCAAACTGGCTTGGGTTCCTAAATCTAACTAATTTGCTATCTTGTGCAGAGAGTTTCCAGAGGCTTAAATAGCATTTGGTATGTAGACAGTGGAGGCTCAATGCACATGACAGGATGCAGATACCTGATAAACAATTTTATCAGTCAAAGAGATGGATCTGTGTCCTTTGGGAACAATGCTAAGGGATATGTGCTAGGACATGGCAATGTCTCCTCTGGCAAAATACAGTTTGACAAGGTCAATCTGGTTGAAAACCTTGAGTACAACTTGCTAAGTGTGTCACAAATGTGTGATAAAGGATATTCTTCCTTTTTCACAAAGACAGCATGCAAGATCATATCACCAGAAGGCCAGAAGTTGATAGAGAAGATCATTGAAGATCATACTTTGTTAATTGCCAAAAGATGTGGCAATGTCTATGCAGTGGACATTGAAAAAGACAAAGTACTGAACAACACTGCCTGTTTCTTCTCAAGGGCATCAACTTCAGAAACTGATCTCCGGCACAGGAGACTTGGCCATGTGAACTTTAAAACCATAAATAAAGTCACAAAAATGGGCTTGGTCAGAGGTCTACCCTTAAAAGTATACCAGTGTCAAGAACACTGTGTATCCTGTTTAAAGGGTAAACAGCATAAGTCCTCCTATAAGTCTATTGAAGAATCAAAAACAACTGCATGTCTTCAACTACTCCATATGGACTTATTTGGGCCTGTAAAGATCATGAGCCTTGGTAAAAAGAAGTACTGCTTAGTCATCATTGATGACTACTCAAGATTTACATGGGTATTCTTCTTATTTTCCAAGGATAAGGCTGCTGAAATCATCAAGTTCTTCATTCTACAAGTAGAGAAGCAATACTCTCTACCTGTCAAAACCATTAGAAGTGATAATGGGACAGAGTTCAGGAACAAAACTCTGAATGACTTCTGTTTGTCTAAAGGGATTATTAGACAATTCAGTGTTGCCAGAACTCCTGAACAAAATGGTGTGGTAGAAAGGAAGAACAGAACTTTAATAGAAGGAGCAAGAACAATGTTAGCTGATTCTGGCCTACCTTTATACTTCTGGGCAGAAGCAGTTAACACATCATGTTATGTTCAAAATAGAGTTCTTGTTGTCAAGAGACATTCAAAGACTGCCTATGAAATTCTTCATGGCATGAAGCCCCTTATCTCCTTTTTCAGGGCTTTTGGGTGTCAATGCTTCATCTTGAACATCAAGGAATCTATTTCAAAGTTTGCTGCCAAAGTTGACTCAGGTTACTTTCTTGGTTATTCCTCAACTAGAAAAGCCTACAAGGTTTTTAACTCAAGAACCAGGATAGTAGAAGAAACACTGAATGTCAAGTTCAATGAGTCACACTCTCATTCCAGCACACCCTGCTGAACTCTTTGACCTTGACAACTTTCATTTTGAACCTGAAAAGACTGTCACTTCATCCAAACCTACTTATTATGGTGATCAAAGGTTTGATGATGAGGATCCAGCACCATGGACTCCTCAAACAGTCATTAAATCAACTTCAAAACCATCAGAAGTTTCACAAACTTTTGATTCAACAAATACTGAAGGCCAAACTCAAACATCTGCTTCAGCACCTGCAACTACTGAAGACACTGAAACTGCTGAACCAGACATAATAGACCTCAGTAGTTTGTTTGAAGAACATGAGCCACCAACACCTGTCAGTGGTTTACAACAACTGATCGAACACAAAGACCATCCACTTGATCAAATCATGGGTGATATTGCATCAGGTGTTCTTACAAGAAACCAGCTTTCCAACTTTTGTCTATTCTCAGCATTTATTTCACAGTTGGAACCAAAGAAGTACCAGGAAGCCCTCAAAGACAACAATTGGGTGCAGGCAATGCAAGATGAATTGCTTCAATTCAACAAGCAACAGGTATGGGAAATCTGTCCCCTACCACCAAACAAGCAACCAATTGGCACAAGATGGGTTTTCAGGAACAAACAAGATGAAGCTGGTATGATAATAAAGAACAAGGCAAGACTGGTAGTACAAGGTTACTCTCAAGAAGAAGGCATTGACTATGATGAAACCTTTGCTCCAGTTGCAAGGCTTGAAGCCATCAGGTTATTTCTAGCCTATGCCATTTCCAACAAAATAAAAGTTTATCAAATGGATGTCAAGAGTGCATTTTTGTATGGAAAGATAAAAGAGGAAGTGTATGTTTGTCAGCCACCTGGGTTTGAGGATCCTTCTCATCCTGAGTGGGTGTACAAACTAGACAAAGCTCTTTATGGGCTCAAACAGGCTCCAAGAGCCTGGTATGATACACTTTCAACCTTTTTACTCAAAAATAACTTCACAAGAGGTGCCATTGATAAAACTCTTTTCATAAAACATGTTGGAAATCATGTCTTACTTGTTCAAATATATGTCGATGATATCAGTTTTGGTTCAACAAACACAAAATTGTGTGATGAATTTAAGAAACTCATGCAATCAAAATTTGAGATGAGTACAATGGGAGAACTGCAGTACTTTTTAGGACTACAGATTAAACAACAAACAAATGGAACTTTTATACATCAATCAAAATATGTTAAAGAATTATTAAACAAATTTTCTTTACAAGACTGTAAATCATGTTCCACTCCCATGACACCAACCACACAAGTTGAACCAGATGATCAAGGAAAACCAGATGATCAAGGAAAACAGGTTGATCAACATCTGGTGGTTGTCAATTCTTGGGAAACTGTCTAGTGTCCTGACAATCAAAGAAACAAACATCTGTTGCAACTTCAACTGCTGAAGCTGAATACATTGCAGCTGCAAGTTGTACATCACAGATACAATGGCTCCAATATCAACTTCTTGATTATGGAATCAAAGAGACCAAGACACCATTGCTTGTAGACAGCAAATCTGCCATTAGCATCATTCAAAATCCTGTTCAGTTTTCAAAGACTAAACACATTGAAATCAGGTATCATTTCATAAGAGACTGCTATGAAAAAGGCAAGATTGAAGTAAAACATGTAGCAACAGCTAATCAAATAGCTGAAATTTTCACTAAACCCCTTGACACATCAACATTTCAGAAGTTAGTATCCATGCTAGGGATGCTAAATTTGTAAGTGTTTCTCTTTATTTTTCTGCACAACTTTTTTATTTTTCACGTACATCTGTTTTCAAAAATTTGAAAAACTTCTGAAAAGAGAGAAACTACTGATGAACAAAACATCAGTATGGGGATAATTTCTGAAAAATGATTAACTTCTGATAAAATAACTTTCAGAAGTTATGAATAAAAGTATTTATAAAGTATTTCTCATCAGCTGTTCAAACTACTGAAGAGAAATGGGAACTACTGATGAAGATAATCCTTCATCAGCAGTTTAGTCAAAAAGGGCAAATCTGACTTTTCCCATCATCAGATGTTTGACCTAGTCGGTTTAAAACTTCTGAAAAAGAGATTTTTAACCTAGGCGGTTTAAAACTTCTAATAAAGAAGATCCAAGCGGTTAAAAACTTCTGATAAATATCTTTTTTCAACACTTATCCTTTCAAACACAAAAATTCCCTCCTTCTCTCTCAAGAAAGCTCTCAAACCCCTGAACCTGCAACACAAAAACACTGTTCGATTCATCAACACACACAAACCACATGGCTTTAGTTCTCAAACAGGGACACAATCTCAGAGCCTACTTAGAAAAACAAGAAGGCTGGTCCCAATACGATGAGATCATTGATCTTGTCGTCAAATCCCAATATTTCACCGCTCTCACCATAGACCCACCAATACATCCTAAAACTCTCAATGAGTTCTGGGCTAATGCTGAGACAGTGATGGTGGATGATGAAGTTATCTCCCTCAACTCAACAATTAAAGGGAGACAAATGGCCATAACACCGGCCATACTCTCAAACAGACTGGGGTTGAATGATGTGAATGCCCCTGAGAAGTTTGACTCTCACAAGCTACAATCTTTAAAAAGTATTTTGAACCAAAATATAAACTTTTGTTTCATTATATTATTATGTGCTTGAGTCCTAAAACTGGGTCTTATGACCAGATGCCCTCAACCTTTCAACCAATCTTTCATTCTATTGTGAATGAAACAAATTTCAGGGCATCAAAACTTTTCTTTAATGAGTTGGTGTTACATCACAATAACACTAAGAAAAAGTTTTTGTTATATCCAAGGTTCATTATGCAATGCATAATATCTGAACTGGGTAATGAGGTGCTTGTGGGTAAAATTGAAATTTTGAAACCCTTAACCTCACAAGCATACTCAAGGCACAACAAACAGGCTGCCTGGCCAGAAGATGACCAAGGGGAACAAGCACCAGTCCCCATGGAACCCCCATCTTCCAAACCTACTCCACCAAAGGCCAAGAAACCCAAGATAACAAAACAAAAACCCACCAAACCCAAAAGAAAAGCTGTTCAGGAGGTTGAGATGCCTGAACAAACTACTGTGCAATCTGCACTTCTTAAAGATGTGACTGAAACATCCTCTCAGTCTCATCCATCTCAAACCCCACCAAGAGCACCAATAACAATCCTTTTCAAAAGAAAAAGACTTAAGAAAAATATTCCAATAGATTCCTCTTTTGAAACTGCTGAACCCACTGCCCAAACTACTGAACCAGCACCCCAAATTTCTGAACCAGACATTGAAATAGCCAAACTTCTCTCTGGGCTAAAAGAGAAAGTCCCATCTACACATGTCAGTCCCCATCAACCACATCAAACAGGGGACATAGACTCAGACAGTGACATGGATGTGGACACTCATAGCCCTAACCAAAGAGATGAGGATGAACCAGGGTCTCTAAGCCCTAACTTAGAAACTTTTGGTACTTTTGAGGCTGCTACTACTCATTTACCACCCAGTGGTGGACCTGAGGACAGAAGTATCATAGCTAAGACCTCAACTGTGGTAACTACTGATGAAGGCTTAATGCCTGAGGTAGGAAATCCTCTGAACCAAGAACAAGAGGTACATGAGACAACTGAGTTGGGCTCAGCTCATGATGTAACTGATACAGTCCTCATTGATGATGTAATCAGGGATTCAGATGATTCCATTGATTTGGATGATGTTTCAAAACACAAAACTACTGAATTGATGGCTACAAGTGACGGTCCTGCACCTGGTGTCTCTAAGCTCAAGAAGCTAGTCACACCATCTCAGGTTAAAGCCCACTCAATCCATGATTCCCCTAGAGTGGCATCTTCTGTACAACAAGAAGATCAACCAAAAACACACCCCTCACTACAAATGCCTACTCAATTCCTTGGGCAAACAAGCATAGACCTGAACCAGCTATGCAGCCCAGATGGTCCCTTGTATCACATGATGAACACCCTCATCAAGAATCACATCCAAACATACACAGCTAACTTGGAGCTGTCCATGAAGAACCAATTTGGAGTGATACAGACGAAGATGAATGATCTGTCCAACAAGATTGATCACAACAGCAAACAGATTGCTCATCTTCAAGGTCAGTTCTCCCAAGCTTCAACTTCAAAGGCTGATGAAGCCAAAAAGGGGAAGAAAATCAAGGTACCTATGGATACACTTGAAGCCAGAAAAAAGGCAAGAGTGGCTATCCTAGCAAGAGATCAAAAAGATCAAGCCAGAAAAGAGAAACTGGCACAACAATTTGGTGTCTCTATTCAAGAAATAGAGGATGCTGAAAAGTCTGATGAATCCCAAGGGCATAATGAAGAAACCTCTGATGGCCAAAGTTCTGATGAAGAATCAGAAAGTACTGAAGACAATCCTTCAGTAGTTGACAAACCTTCAGAAGTTGTCAACCCATCAGAAGTTAACACTTCCAAGACTCAAACTGCTGACCCTTCCAGATCAACTGCTCCTATTCAACCAACCTCTGCTCCTATCAGGCCTACTACAACAGCTACCACAATGACTGTGCTAAACCCTTCTCCAATCTCTCAATCAGCAGAATTACTTGAGAAGAGTTTAGTTGCAGCCCAAAAGAAGGCCAGAGAAGATCAGATCTGGAAAACTCTGGAAGAAAGGGATGACTTAGATCTAAGCCATGAAGAAAAACTTCAGGCTTATGAAGCTGAACTCCAAAGGCTGGCTAGCCTTGATGAAATTGCTGAACAAGACAAAAGACATCAACTGATGTCTTACATTATGAAGAACAGCAAAATCAAAGCCCACACATTGAAGAGACTCTCTGTGGAAGAGCTGACAAGAAGAGCTCAACTTATTGCAGATAAACTTGCAACAAGTAAAGACACAAAGGCCAAGAGAGCTTAGATGATAGAAGAACTGGTAGCTAATGGTTATGGTTCAAAAGCCTCAGTGTCCAAATGGAAAGAAGAAAGATTGGTGGACACATATAGAAAATACAAGGCTGCAAGGGCAACTAATCCAGAGAAGTTTCAAACTGCTGAAGCTTCAACTTCAGTAGTTAGAACTTCTGGTGTTCAAAGAAGACCTGCTACCCAAAGAAAGAAGTCAGAGGAGAAAGTGAAGACTGATTTCAGAATGGTACTACTAGAAGGTAGTACAATAGTACATTCTGATTTTGACATAGAAGAGAAGCCTCTGCTCACACAATTCAGGGATCCTTCCACCTTTGCATATCAAATCCAGAAGACCATCACAGACAAACTGCACACCAAGGTAGTAACTGAACATCATTTGCCAACATTTCAGATACCTAATGTGATGGAACAACAGCAGGGAAGTGAATCCCACCTGAGAGTCATTGAAGTTGAAAACATTCAACACTCAGGAGAAACCCAGGGTACCACCATGGTTCCCTACACTGCAGACTTTGACAAGTCTAAAGTACCAATCATCAGATGGTCCTTTACTGATAACAACTCAGTACTTGTGACAGGAAGAGATCAAACAAGCAGGGAATATAGGTCGATGAATGAACTGAAGAAACTATCAACCAAAGACCTGCTTACAATCCAACACTTAGAACCAAAGAAAGGGTCTCTTACTGATGATCAACTGAACCAGCTCAAGAATTCCATGTTCAAAGGAATATGGAAAATTGTGAAGGACAGAAAAGAACAATAAGGAATTAGTAAGGTTTTGGCTTCATCAATCCAGGGGGAGATTGTTAGGACAAAAAGGATTGGTGAAACCACTTTTGCAAACCTTAGTCTAATTCACTTCTTTCAAAATACTCTAAGTATAGAACTGCTGAAGACAAAGAATCAAACTGCTGAAGAAGAGATTCAGAAGTGCTGAAGAAGAAAATTCATCAGAAGTTCTGAAGTTCAAACCAGACACTTCTACTGAAGAACTACTGAAGACAAACTACTCATCAGTAGTTTGTCATTCATCAGTACTTAAAGAAGATCTTTTCCACCGCCTTTGTATATCAGTAGTTTAATACTTTAGTATTTCTTTTTGCTTTATGTACAAGTTCCAAGACTGCAACTTATTGCAACTTGTTTCTGAACTTGCTTTTTGGCAAGGTTCATGTATTTGTAAAGTCTTTAAATAGAAGGGTTCATCCCTCTGTTTTAGACATTGATTTTAATACAAGAAATCCTTCAACACTTATTATTGTTATTTCCATTTCGTGTTTACTGAGAATCTGTCAAAGTATTTCATTCTCATTCATTACTTAGATTCTCAATAAACACTTTTCACTTATTAGTTCTTGAATCCATGGGGAGTAATAACTCCTGTTGATAAGTGTAGCTTTAAACTTATAAACATTCCGCTGTGCTATCACTCACCAAGAACTTGCTAAACACTTAAGTGTCAACTAGCAAGTTCTAACAAAAGAGCAGCTTACTGATCCAACAATCTCTCTCTTTGTTTTTCTTTAGTCTTCCAGGTTGTATTTTGATAGGAGATGGGTCCAAAGGAAGATCAACAGTTGGCCAGTACCTTTCACTAGGCAGAGGTGGAATTGTGTATTGATATGCCTTTAGGTATGTTTCTTTAAGGAACCACACATTCACAAACTCTTCAGCATTCCGGCCCAGAAACCCAGCCACTGCACACACATGCTTACATGGTATACCTGTTAAGTCCCACTTCCTACAGGTATATGTTTTGTTACCCAAATCCACTGACACATCATCTAAATCCCTGATCTGGAACACATTATAATATGAAGTGTAGACTTCACTTCTATAAGCCTAATTTTTTTCTTGATCAAGCTTTTGTTGTATATTTGGACACACAACCACATCTTGGGCTAACTTTTCAGCATTCTTTGTAGTTAGCCTAGTCATTATTGCTACCCTAATATCTTCTGACATGTTGATGATATGCTTAGACCTAGAATGCACTATGGTTCCATTAAAGGTTTGAGCCATGTTATTGACTATGACATCGCAACATGTGTGATTCTCAAGAAAGCACCTTACAAAGCAGTTTCGATCCTATTTCAAGAATGCATTTATTGCATCTTCGTCAATTTCTTTCATTTCCTTGATAGCATCATTGATGTCAACCTCATTGTATGACCTGCATACCTTCCAAAAAACCACTTTTAACTCACCACCCTTATGCTTCTTATTCCAGTTAGCATAAATATGCCTTACACAGTTTCTATGCTCATCATTATCCCACCACCTTGCAACAAACATTCAATAATCCCTATTACATTTCAATAGTTAGATTTCATATAAGAAATAAATTAGACAACAAGTAAAGTCATACCTCTTATAGATCAGATATGAGGGTCCAGTCTTTTCCACCATCATTGACCCCAAGAGCTTTTCTCAATTCATACATAAACCAATCACAACTGTCATTGTTCTCACCTTCAACTAGTTCCCAGGCCACAAGGTAAATTTGATTGTTAACATCTCTTTCAATTGCGGCTAACAACATGCCTCCTAGAAATGTTTTAAGGAAACAACCATCTAAGCATAATACCTTCCTACAACCTACCAGAAGTCCCTTATTAACCCCATCAAAACAAACAAAAAGCCTAAAAAAGTTTCCAAGTTATATTCTAGATCCTGGTTATGGAACCCTGGTGGGGCAGTTAACAACTCAAATGTTGATGTTGGATTCGTAGTTTTTAAAGCTTCAAAGTCGGACCCATTTTTGTTGTAATGTTCCCTCATTGACCCGTGAAGCTTCTTATGTGCACATGTTTGGCATTATAAACCATGCACCTACTAATGAGTACCTTATACTTCTCTTTAACTGCTAGCTGAATCTTATTAGCACGCCACTGTAGATTAGCTTTGAATACCAGCAAGAAATCATTACCTATAAAATTGGCAGTCAATTGTCTATTCTTTGTCATGTTTCTCTGGCAATTATGTTTGTTTTTCACTTTTAACCACATATCAACTCTTCCCTTATGATATGAACACTAAAGCTTGAAAGGACAACCACTTACACAATTTATACCTACACGCCCTCCTCTATTGTTGTTACTTGCTCAAATGACAAGATTTTCACTATTTGCGACTAGGGCTGGAAATTTTGTACACGAACACGATTACTTGACACGAACCTGAACGATCTTAACTGGTACAAGTATGGCCTTAACAGGTTTCGTGTCCTAAACAGGTAGACATGAATTTACGTGTTAATTTTCGTGTCTAACAGGTAACATACCTGTTTACCTGCAGGTACCTATTAATGCATGTTTAGAATTTATTTAAAAATAATAATATACTTAAAAAGCTTTTCATTTTCCATCCCTCATATCCACACTTTACCCAAACCCTTTAACCCTAAATCCCTTTTCCCTCCAAAAAGTTTTTATCTCCGGCCCTACTCCATCTACCATTGTCGCCTCCTCCACCTCTACTCCACCGCCTCCTCCTCCTCCACCTCCACCTCCATTTCCATTTCCATTTTATTATTTGGTAAGGCTTTTTATTTATATAATATAAAACTTGATGTAGAACATACTTCTACATTATGTTCGTAGATCCACAAACCCATCACACACTGTTTGTGGATCTCGAATATCGTTGCAATTGTTATAGGAGTATTAATTGGATGTGTTTTAGCTATTTTATACCAAAACAAATTACAAGAATACTAAAAAACACTTGCTTTCGTTAACACGTTTTCACACTTGACACAATTTTTATTTAAAAGTTGTGAATGTGACACCCGACAAACTCAGGTTAGTAACATTGACTAAACTAGTAAGTCTACCTTAGCGAGTCATACATATTACGTACTTATCTGGGTCAGTCGAGTCGTTACGATGATTCTGGGAATCATCGGGAGTCGTTACGATGATCCGCGGGATCATCGGGAGTCGGTCCATAACCATGTGTACAAGGATTGGTGATTCGTGGAATCACCGGGTTTAATGCACACACGCGAGTCTCGGGTCCCAGGAATTGGTGAACGGACGTAAACGTGTTAGTTATCATGCTTTATATGTTTGTAATCATTATGTGACTTATCGGTATGTGAATACGTGTTTATATATGTTAAAATAGTGTTTAACGCGCCAAAAACCCAATCAAGAACACTATAGGCGATTAGGAACCAGAGGGGCTCCTAATCGCCAGTACTATAGGCGATTGGGAAAGATATGGGCGATTAGAGCTTCTAATCGCCAGTATATAAGCGATTAGGGCTTCTAATCGCCTGATCTGTTCTCCTACTCGCCTGATCTGCTATGCACGAGTCAAAACACCTATAAATACAACCCTTGACTCCCCAAACACCCTTAGTGCAACCCTAACAGATCCTAAGCCTCCCACATACCTCAAAACACTTCTGGAACTTGTTTTGCTTCAAAACTCACCATTTCCAAGCTAACACACCTTTCTTTGATAAAATCCAAGGTGTGTTCTTCATTCCAAACCTTTGTAATGTTATTGTTTTGGTTCCCCAAAAGTCCAGACCTTGTTTTGCTAAGTATGTGTCTTTAAAAACCTTGGAAATGAGTTCTAAAACAAGTCTACACCATAATACTTGCTATATGTGAAGTATTGATGCATATGATGATTTTTGGTGGTTATAACATGAATGTTTCCATGAAATTGATGTACTTCTGATGTGTAGGGGTTGTTAGGATGATTATCTAAGAGTTTGAGCTATTGTTATAGTGTTTTGATGAAAGTATGCATTTTGACCCATTTGGGTGATTCTTGAAGGATTAGGATGTTATGATATGATTCATTGCTTGTTTGTTGTTAGGAATCACACTAGAAGGATGTTATAGCATAGAGATGATGAATTGCAAGTTGTAGGAGGTGTAATCTGGTCTTTACCATTTAAGGAAAGATTTCATTGTTAATGAAACTTAGTACTTTGCCATTTTTGGAAATAAACGCACCGAGGCCGTTAGAGCAGAGATAAATTGGGGGGTTTTTGCTTGGAATGGGTTGGTAAATGGTTTAGGTTTTATATTGGGTGTTTTTACATGTTTCGGATCTGATTTGGAGGGTTTAACGCGCGAAAATGCGCGACAGCAGCCCTAGGGGCGATTAGGGTTCTAATCGCCTGACACATCAGGCGATTACAGCTCAATCGCCTGATGTATCAGGCGAATAGAACCCCTACTCGCCTGTTGACTTCCCCTACTCACCAGTTGACTTTTCCTAATTGCATGTTAGTTTCCTAATCGCGTGTGCTGCTGTCGTAAGCGTATTTTGACATCCCGGAACATGATTTGACACCTAGGAACATGATAGGAACCCCGGGATACACCCAATGACTTAGTAACACTTGTTCGGACTTGTTTATGCGTTAATTGAGTGTTATGCTAGACTAGGTGAACTCTTGCGCGTACTAAGTGTTTAATTGCATATATTGCATGATGTCTTGTATTGTCTAACACGTGGGATGTCGGGTCACCAATGGGATGTCGGGTCTTGTCTGGTACAGTCGGTTTAACAGTAAAAGGTGTTTTCAAACGTTTATGGTTATGGTCTGGACATTCGGGGACTAGTTAACCTGCGGGTTATTAATCCGGATACTTATACACATCTTATGATAGGTCGCCGCTATTTAGGGCTATCATAGCATAATTACTTAACTGTTTTCAAGTAACGCAATCTAAGGTGAGTGTCACAGCCCCACTTTTACCGTTTTGCTTTCGGGGGAGAAAAATGCTACTTACTTACTTATTAAAGGTCATGTTATACTATGCGTACTTCTTGTTACTATACGGCTTGTACGAAAAGTCCCAGGGGGAAACCATGAATGTGCGGGGATGCACAACGAGGGAAATGTGGATAGATCTATTGGGCCTCACAAACCCCACCTGGCGGCGGGGATGCCGGGCGGGTGCATATTGTCTCTAACTCTCGGGTTATCGAGGCATCGGTAACCCAGTCAATCTGGGCTGGATTCAACATTGGTACATGTTTAGTAATGGTTTCCCAACCGTAGTAGTAAAAACACTTAACGTCTAGCTAATGTTCTTATGACATAGTATTAACGGGAATGATCTTTTCAAACTTATAACAACTCTTTTATTAAAGAAAACCTGTGAACTCACCAGCATTATATGTTGACATTTTTGGCATGTTTTCTCAGGTCGCTAAGGTAGCAGTTAATGGACTAGGCGCACAGAGTCATGCACAGCATCTAGAATTTTGAAGCATATTAAACAATGTTTTGTAAACTATAATATGTCTTTTGGTTGTAAACAAGAAATGCTTCCGCTGCTGGTTTACGGCTCAAAGCATGATGTTTTGGTTTTAAAATATATATATATGAATGCATGTTTGTTGTTTGTTTATTGTGATCGTTGACTGGGATCCTGGTGTGTCACGCGCCTCGCGGTAAAACCCCGCATGTGGAATTTGAGGGTGTGACAGTGAAGCATTATGTGGTTATGACTTTATGTATTATCTAGGTCTTTGGTGAACTTTTGAAAATTTTCTCTCACTAAATAGGTTCGTAAACATGCAATTAGTATAATGTTCGCAAATAGGTATTAACAGATACTTTTCGTGTATACCTGTTAAAAAAATTAACAGGTTCGTGTATCAAAAAATAGAAACAAAATTTTTTTGTGTCGTGTACAGGTAGTCAGGTTTCGTGTATCGTGTCTTAACAAGTTCGTGTCTTAACAGGTCACGTATACATGATTTGCCAGCCCTATTTGCGACAGCATACCTTCTAACAGCAATTTTAAAAGCATCTCTAGTAGGAAACCTTATCCCAACAACCCATTTAAACTTACTCCACCCAGTATTGTCATTTACAACAGGAACATGTTTTTTGTACTTATTCCCTCTGATATCATCATCTTCACTTTCCCTATGGGTCTACACATCACTATCTAAATCATTATAACTGCTAGTTGCTTCCACATGATCATCCAATTTACCTTTACCTAATACATCATCAGGTTGTTTTAGACACTGCTCAAGTAACTTCTTCTTTGTTTCAGCATCTTCTTCATTCACCTTCTTTAATGCAGCTACTAACTTTCTCCACTGTTCATCATCTTTGTCAGAACCATCAGCATCAGCCAAATCAACTTTATAACTTTCATCATTTGAATCATCATCTTGTGAACCCTTTAAATAAGAACCCTCATCAGACCCAACAATATTTAGCTCCTCATTTGAAGTATTATCAGTTTGTTTGTTGGTGGTGGTGATCTAATTGGTGATATAGTTCTTCTAGTTGTAGACCTAGTATACCCTCTAACTGGTGATTCAATTCTTGTAGCTAAAGACCCACTAACTGGTGACTTAACTTGTTTCCTAGCTGTAAGCTTGGTGTACTTCCTACCCTGCGAACTAGGGCTCAAACAATGGGATGAAGAGCAACCAACCAACTAGGGGATATTGGGCTGGGTAATAGGGTCATTTGGCTTGCTATTGGGTTGGGCTTTAGGATTGGGCTGTGTGCTGGACTCAGCTACAGGGTTATCTGGTTTCTTAATCGGACTCATTTGAACATATACCATAAAAGCTTCATTTTTACCAACTAAAGACGCCATATCAGACATGCCTTTATTAGTAACCAAACATTTCAAACCACCATGACGAGGTATCCGACACTACAAGTGAATTTTCTATTCATAAGAACCATATTCATTTGCATAACCTACTAGTTAAAACAACGAAAGTTTATCAACGTCTAACCCTAATAATGTTGATTTTCCACAAACAAACCTTAGATTCATAGCACCAACTTCAAATGTGCAATTAGTCCAGAGGTCGACATCGATGATATCTTCCCCCATTTTATTTTGATCGTCGATCAGGTTTCTTCTTTGTTGCAGAGAGTTAGGGTTTCTCCCAAGTTAGTGAGATGAGAGAATGACGATTGAGTGATAGTGTTTAGGTTCTATACATATATCAATGTTATAAAATGTAATTATGTTATAAAAATACAATTTGCCATGTCACAGGACATGTGTGTTAAGTTATGACACGTAGGAACGCCACATCAGCATGCAACTAACGACGTTGGTGATCGGACTAACTGGGACCATTGTAGGAAAAAATGACGAAAGTTGGGATCGTTAGTGCATATTTTTGTAGTTGGGACTGTTACCAGCCAAATGACATTAGTTTAGATTATTTAAATCCATTACTCCAAAAAATAAATTACAAAAACAAGTTTCAAAAAACATTTTTTCTCTATGTACATTAAACATAGTTAGAAATTGATCACCATAAAATGTCCATTGAATTTTTTTCAAAATCACATCAACAATGGCTCATAAGTAAAAAAGTGTTCAAAAATCAACCATGACTAATCAACAAAGAAAAGTATTTTGCCGGTATAAGATAATTCAATATAGATTTGAAGTTCAACAAAAAAACAAGTGACTATAGATTTATTTTTTACTAGACAATTTTATAATTAAGAATATTTCAGTAATTATTAATTTATAGTTTCGTTGTACAAATATATTAGTGGTGTAAACGAGCCGAGCCCGAACTTGACTGGGCTCAAGCTCGACTCGTTATGTTTTTATGAAGCTCGAGCTCGAGCTCGGCTCAAAAGTTAAATCCAAAAGCTCGAGCTCGACTCGGCTCGGATAGAAATAATTTTAGAACAATTTTAAAGAAGCTAAAAGCTCGGCTTGCCAATGTTAAATAGTAGATATACTATAAATATAATAATAATAATATAAAATTTGTTTGGGCTCGTTTAGGCTCGCGAGCCTAAACGGTCTTTGTATGAAAAGCTCGAGCCCAGGCTCGATAAATAAAGGAGTCATTTTTCAAGCTCGGGCTTGGGCTCGTTAGGGCTCAGCTCGTTCGAGCTTTTTACCAATCCGATCCCGAGTAGCTCTCGATCCGCATCATTTACACCCCTAATATTATCTTATTATTTTATTGATTGAGGTCTAATTTTGTACTTGTTCCAAGTTGGGTTGGACAAATTATAAATTATTAAATTTATCGGGGATTAATTTGTAGGGTTTTTACTGTCCTAAAATTTGTGTTAGTTGCAAACTATTTATGGTTTTAATCATCCTGAGCTCATTGAATAGATGAAGTTCAAAGGGGGAAGATGAATGTACTTACCTGCTCATTCATTCGATAAGAGAGGGATTGGAAGAAGAAGTCTAAGGGGTTGTTTGGTAGCCTCTTAATGAGGCTCTTAACCATTCAGCGCTGAATAATTAAGCATTCAGCGTGTTTGTTTCAGCTTCTGAATGGAATGGTTAAGTCTGAATCATTAAGATTTGGGATGTTGCTGAACCATTAAGCACTGAACTATGCTGAACCTTAATGAGGCTCCCCTACCAACGTGGGACAAGAAAACTAACCATTAAGAGGTCCAACTTAATGATTCAACGCTTAACCATTCAGACCTCTTAACCATTCAGACCTCTTAATGATTCAGCACTTAATCAACCAAACAACCCCTAAGGTTCATAAAATATGGATTTAACCATTATAATTTATAAATCTATTAATAGTTCAATGCTTTGAACAGAAACTTTTGGATTTGCCCTCTTTTATTTGTGTTATATACGTTTGCTTCTGATGTTAGTTGTAATAATGTGGAGTGGTGGAGTGTGTGCACATGTCTGCAAGTCAGCAGTCCCCGGATTCAAGTCCTCTTGGGATCATTTTTTTCTCTTTATGGCTATATTGGTAGTGCTTTCCACGTGTTGTTTTTGTGTCTTCTTTTCTCACATTTGACATCCACATGCCTTTGTCTCATGTTTCACACCGAACATTTGTTATTTCTTTTCTATCTCTCTCTAAAGTTTCATCTCCCACTCTCTCTCTTTCAACCTTCTCTCATTCAAACCTGCTTCCCACTGTATGTTGATCTCCACGTAGTAAAATCATGATGATAATGGTTGGGTTACGACATCACGGATGGATGGATGGATGGTGGTGACATTTTATTAATGGTACATGTAAATTTCTCTACATTTAAGTTATCTATAAAATTAAAAATAAACAAAAATCATCTATACTAAATTATATAATGCATTTGCAGTAACATAATCAACAATTAAAACCTTTTTTTTAGTTTAATGCATAAGATACAACTTTAAAATAAGGGTATATTAGTATTCAAACACTAATTACATTTTAAACCATTTATCTTAATCACACTTTAATTCACTTAACATAACTCAATTTTTACTTATTTAAATAATAATTACACCTTTCCCTTTATTTTAAGCATAATCCCGCGATTTTTAATCCGGCATAATTTTATATACGTTATTTTTTTTAATTACATCATAAAAATGAGCATTCTATTCTCTATAGTTTAAGTATAGTATTGATGTATTTTTTTTAAATTAAAAAAATGGCCGTGTTATAAACTGAGCTGTCAACCGAAATCGAACAAAAAACAGATGAAACTGAACCGAAATGAATCGAAAACCGAATTAACATAAATCGGTTTTCCGTTTTTTGTACTCTTAGTTAACCGAAATCAACCAAACTGAAACCTAACCATTTATGTATCCATATATTTTGTACCTCCATTTTATATATTTATATCTCAATTTTATGCATTTCAAAGCAAAAATTTTTTTACCTAAAGTTTGTTTTTGGCTATTATCCAAAAAAACGAACTGAAAACTGACAACCTAACCAAATAAACCGAACCAAGTAACTGATTAGTTAATAAGATTGATTAACCGATGAATTTAGTTTCACGTGAGGTTAATAGCCGATCTGAACCAAACCATACACCCTTAAAAGCGTCCGTGTTCCACGTCACATCGTGAATGAACTCTGCTACTTATTTATAATACATCTCTTATCATACCTAAATACTAATCATGTTAGAAGGAACCTTGAGCGAAATTAGATACCAAAAGTTGGTTTCCTAACTTAGTACATAACTATTAATTAAAAATCAAGTGCCAAGAGTGGTACTTAAAGCTAGATTTTCTATCTTAGAATGTAAGGGGTTGTTTGGTAAATTTTACGTAAGTGTTGAGTCATTAAGAGGTCTGATTGATTAAAAGATAATTTGGTAATTTTTGCGTAAGTGTTGAGTCATTAAGAGGTCTGATTGATTAAAAGACCTTGAACAATTAAGAGGCTTGACTTGGCTCGGCCTGAGTAGTTGGTGGTGGAGAAAGTGGTGTTGGGATGACGAGGTGGTGCGTGAATGGTCGGCTGAGGGTTATAAACATAGCTGAATGGATAAATGGGTAGAAATTTTCATTCAACATCATTTGATAGTTAATTGCTAAGAGGTTTAGTGATTCGGGTTTACCTTTTTAAAGGAATCACTAAGAGGCAAAGAAAACAACCTCTAAGCCGCTAACCAATTCATCTACCTTAGCCCTTGTTTTTATTTTTCACACCAAAATATTTTAAAATACAATTTATACATAAAAATATATTCTAAAAAGTTTAAAATTTCGGACCTCCTTAGAGTTTGGGCCTTCGGTCGTCCCTCTTCTGGCTCATGCCTAAGGCCTGCCTTGCTTTCTTCAAATTGATCCGTGACTAGGAGGTGCCCTTTAATTGGTTTAATCAGGGACCTCCCATCTTAAAGGTAGATGCCCCATTCAATTAAAGGGGTACCGGTCATACTATTAGTCTCAGTTTCTTTGTTTGACACTTTAACCAGACCGACCAACGAAACACAAGAATCGATTGCACTGCCAGGTCCGGTCATGGCTATAGTTTAAAAGCCTTTATTGGTTTTGATCTAGTCCAGTCCTGTTTGGTTTGTGCACATGATTACCCCCTAAATATAAATGTCATTTTGTTCCTCAAGTTAGAGTTATATTTAGTTGAAAATCTTAAACATTTGGAGAAAAATGCATTTTTTCTATTAAATTTGGTGGATACATCTATCTCTCTCTCTCTCCCTCCCTCCCTCCCTCCCCCTCAAGGCCTCAACAAATATAAGGGTAAAATCCGCTGACCATTGTCAACATGCCATAGATTAGGGGTGTTCATCGAATCAAATAACGAATTTTTGAATTAATCGAATCAAATTTTTCGAATAATTTATTTATTTTACTGAATTTGTATTCGATTAAAAGCTAACCAATTCGATTCGATTTAGAAGCTCGAATTTGAACTGAATTCGAGTTTCGTTTAAGATTAAGACTTACGTTATGGGCTTTGGTTAGGTTTAATTTACGACTTAGGTTAAATTTATAGATTAGCCCAAGTTCTAAACTTATACGTGTGTGTTCAGTGTGTATATATATAAAATATTATTTTTATTCGAATTTCGAATCGAATCGAATTTAAAATCATAAATTCGTATTTGATTCGTATTCGATTACTGAACTCGAATTGAATCGAATTCGATTTCTTTATCATTTAATCGAATTCTTGATAATCGAAACAAATTAAGTCAAGTTTTAAATTTTTCAAATTCAAATCAAATTCTAAACACCCTACCATAGACGTGAGCATATTTCCTCAAATTTTTGCATCGTCTTATCAAGAGAATCTGACATTTTACAATTACTAGTAGGAATGCCCGCGCGTTGCGGCGGGTGCATCTGTTTTGCCCCTCGTGCATCGTATTTGTTGGTTATTCGTTATGATGAAGTAGAAAACAACGATGTATAAAATATATGTTACTAAAAACTGAAACTCATAAGTATATCTTCTGAAAATTTTAAATGCGTACATAACAATAGGCCGCACTATTCCTTGCAACACCCTTAAAGTGGCCCACGTCCTTTGGTGGGACCATTTTATGTATCTCGAATGCAGATAAGTATGCCATCGTAAAGTGGTGCTTAGCGTAGTGAAGTGGCGTTGTATCTCTTAATGACCATAAGATTGTAGTGGAAGTGATGTAATTACTAAAATGCAGTTTGTAGTGTCCAGCATATTTCTATTATTTTAGGGCACCCGCGAGATGCAGCGAAGTCAATGATTTGCATAGATACTCTCGTTTTATGTTAGTTTGACAAGCGCAGTAACAAATATAATTGACCAAACAAATTAGTAATCAATATAGTTAAAACTACCAAATCGACTGATAAGAACTTGTCTTCTTTTGGATATGTAAACAATTGGTGACTTCGTGAGATCAGAAACTTAAATTCTATTCCTAGAAGCTTATAGTAGCAGAGAAAACAAAAAACCATCGAGGAAGATGATGACGTTGCTCATGAAGTATTTATACTATATTTGCTTGTATAAACGTCAAACCTACATATATCGCTCACTTTAATGGGTTGAAACGTGTCATGGGTTGGGTGTGTTGGCAAACTTCAAGCCTACATATTCATTTGTGTGCAAAAGTGTCACATCATACCATCCTGCAACCACATAAATTTAAAAAGAATATATAAATACAAAATATATGATGTAATTTATTTACTATAAACATTGAAAGATATGTAAGTTATGTATGTGAAGAGTCACCACATTATTTATATACCAAATACATGACCACTATTTATACAAACATAATAAAGACATGGAGGTTATGAATGTAAAGAGTCACCACATTATTGTTAATTTCCTCATCAATTTTATAATTATGTTTAAATTAATTTCTTCAATAATTTAATATTTAAGTAGAAAGACAATTTTACCCACTATTTATAAGACTATAACATTGATACAAACATAATAAAGGTTGTATTTACTTAAATTTTGCAGGTATCCTTCACTGATACTTTATAATATAGTATAGAATATAAAAATTCGGGTTGATTCATTAGCGTGAGCATGAATTTATAGCATTTTGATTTCTTATTTCAACACAAATAACATAAGTAATTAACACATAGTTAAGTTTTTGTTTTCTCTTTATGCTAGTGTTTAATTTATTTTATTAATTAGAATTAGAACTTAAACAATATACAATTGCCGAAAGCAAAATAATATTGCAAACCACACTACATACAACGTTTAACAAGAACATTAAATAGATCAACAAATACCTTAAAAGTCTTAGAACAAATATAGTTTACGTATAGATCGAGTTAACTATTTCATGGCGTTCAAGGAGACCATGTTGATTGAAATTGAGGAAAGTCTCCATACCCTTCTCCAACCATCCTCTCCATCATCTATCCTTCATGTCCATTTGTTCCCTGCAACATCAGTTTTCATCCCATGCGGTAAGTGAAAGTAATATTTATAATTTTGTCCGATTTATTATACTATATTAATTTGCAAACTCATTTGAATAGTAACACTCAAATGAATAGTAATTATATTAATATTTTATTTATATTATTATTTTATTTAAAAACTTTATTATATTACATATTATTAATATATTATATTATATACTATTAATATATTATATTATATACTATTAATATATTATACCGATCCCGACAATACCGATACCGATCCCGTACCGATACCGATAATACCGAAACTGAAAATCCATAAATATGGGTAACGATACCGATCCCGAAACCACTCGGTTCGGTATCGGTTCGGTACGGTATCGGGATCGGGACGGGACGGGATCGGTATTCGGCCTTGTGTGCTCATCCCTAATTAATATATTATATACTATTATTTTATTCAAAAACTTTTTATACCGATCCCGACAATACCGATACCGAATGGTACGGTATCGGTATTTTACCTTAAAATACCGATACCATACCGATCCTGTACCGATACCGATAACACCGAAACCGAAAAATCCATAAATATAGGTACCGATACCGATCCTGAAACCACTCGGTTCGGTATCGGTTCGGTACGGTATCGAGATCGGGACGGGACGGGATCGGTATTCGGTCTTGTATGATCATCCCTAATTAATATATTATATACTATTATTTTATTCAAAAACTTTATTATATTATACACTATTAATATATTATATACTATTATTTTATTCATATTATTTTATTAAAAAAAATTATTATATTATATACTATTAATATAAATAACATAATCTTATGTAATTTCGTTACAAATTTCATGTGTTACCTTATGTGTAGATTTCTTTATTTTTTTTTAACGTTTACAACCAAAATGGAATCTCGATTGTATAATTCATTGATTCATCTAAATCTCGATTTTAAAACGCGCAACGCGCGTGATTTTATACAACTAGTTTAGTTAACAATATATATGATTCAAGATACACAACTTCTTAACAAGGATAGTTGGGAAAGCCATATGTCCCCTTCATAGGGGCCATATCATCCAATTCAGTAGAGTTGAGGTCAATAGGTCATAGAACATGCTTGCTTCTGAAAAGCTTCATGGAGAGAAACTAAAAATGCATAAAGAAGAGAAAAAACTGCACTAATTAATTTTGAAAAATATTTTCTCATCAATAATTCATAATATTGTTTGTTTATTGTTTTAATTGTTAGTTGCACAATTAAATTACCTCAATTTGATTCTGCAACGATCCAACATAGTTGATTATTACATCCAACATCACTGGCATTCCCATTGTCTATAGAAAATAACTAAATTTAAATGGAGCAAAACAATGATATATTATAAAGATAAATTTTTCTAATTGTCAAAGAACATATGAACAAGTAGAAAAAAAATGTATATATGTATATAAAGATTAACTCATATCTTTATACCTTGTAGCATCCGGGAACCATATCTTGCAAGCGTCTTAACTTCTCATTGATTTTTTTTCTCTTCTCATCTAATAAAGACATAGTTTTTTTTTGACAAAACAATGTTTCAAAACATGAAATTAGCTCTAAGATTTTGTTGGGGGTAATGAAAAGACTATTAGCATTCAAGAAATTGATTATAATAAAGTATATATAATAATATAGAGGGGGTTTGAAATGTCTCACATTTAAGATGCATCATATGTTAGGTTGTATTTTATGTTTTAAAAGTTGGACATAAGGGCATAATTGAGATAAGATTTTAGGATGTGAGGTATTGGATTATGTTAAATTTACTAATCTACCCTCCTAAGTGTCTTAATAGTCACAAGTATGCCAATAATACCCTTAATTTTTTTTGCTTAAACATGTTGTACATCTTGTTTGTTAAGTTGTACGGAAATGAAAATGACTATCTTAGCCATCACTCCTCCTTAATAAGATAACTAGTAGGAATGCCCGCGCGTTGCGGCGGGTGTATCGGTTTTGCCCCTCGTGCATCGCGTTTGTTGATTATTCGTTATGAGGAAGTAGAAAACAACGATGTATAAAATATATGTTATTAAAAATTGAAAATCATAAGTATATGTTCTGAATATTTTAAATGGGTACATCACAATAGGCCGTACTATTCCTGTCAACACCCTTAGATTGGCCCACGTCCTTTGGTGGTACCCTTTTATGTATCTCGAAGGAGGATAAGTATCCCATCGTAGAGCGCTGCTTAGCGTAGTGAAGTGGCGTTGTATCTCTTAGTGACCATAAGATTGTAGTGGATGTGATGTAATTACTAAAATGCAGTTTGTAGTGTGCAACATATTTCTATTATTTTGGGGCACCTGCGAGATGCAACGGAGTCAATGATTTGCATAGATACTCTCGTTTTATGTTAGTTTAACAAGCGTCGTAACAAATATATTGGACCAAACAAATTAGTAATCAATATAGTTAAAACTACCAAATCAATTGATAAGAACTTGTCTTTTTTTTTTGGATATGTAAACAATTGGTGACTTGGTGAGACCAGAAACTTAAATTCTATTCCTAGAAGCTTATAGTAGCAGAGAAAACAAAAAACCATCGAGGAAGATGATGACGTTGCTCATGAAGTATCTCTACCATATTTGCTTGTATAAACGTCAAGCCTACATATATCGCTCACTTTAATCGGTTGAAACGTGTCATGGGTTGGGTATGTTGGCAAACTTCAAGCCTACATATGCATTTGTGTGCAGAAGTGTCACATGATACCATCCTGCAACCACATAAATTTAAAAAGAAGATATAAATACATAATATATGATGTAATTTATTTACTATAAATATTGAAAGATATGTAAGTTATGTATGTGAAGAGTCACCATATTATTTATATACTAAATACTTGACCACTATTTATAAACAAACATAATAAAGACATGGAGGTTATGAATGTAAAGAATCACCACATTATTGTTAATTTCCTCATCTATTTTATAATTATGTTTAAATTAATTTCTTCTACAATTTAATATTGAGGTAGAAGGACAATTTTACCCCCTAAATGACTTCAATAAGCATTGTATTATAAACAATAAAGGTTGTATTTACTTAAATTTTGCGGGTATCCTTCACTGATGCTTTATAATATAGATAAAAGATAAAGATTCGGGTTGATTCATTAGTGTGAGCGTGAATTTATGGCTTTTCGATTTCTTATTTCTTAACACAAATAAGATAAGTAATTAACACATAGTTAAGTTTTTGTTTTCTCTTTATGCTAGTGTTTAATTTATTTTATTAATTAGAATTAGAACTTAAACAATGTACAATTGCCAAAAGCAAAATAATATTGTGAACCACACTTCATACAACGTTTAACAAGAAAATTAAATAGATCAACAAATATCTTAAAAGTCTTAGAACAAATATAGTTTCCGTATAAAGTTATATTTGAGCATGCATATATAGATTTATAGAGTTAACTATTTCATGACGTTCAAGAAGACCATGTTGATTGAAATTGAGGAAAGTCTCATACCCTTCTCCAACCATCCTCTCCATCATCTGTCCTTCATGTCCATTTATTCCCTGCAACATCAGTTTTCATCCCATGCAGTAAGTGGAAGTAATATTTATAATATATTAGAAACGTATTAGCAAATCTAGAATGTTATATTTATAATTTTGTTCGTTTTATTTAGTTAACAATATATATGATTCAAGATACACAACTTCTTAACAAGGATAGTTAGGAAAGCCATATGTCACCTTCATGTGGACCATATCATCCTATTCAGTAGAGTTGAGGTCAATAGGTCATAGAACATGTTGGCATCTGAAAGCTTCATGGAGAGAAACTAAAAATGCACAAAGAAGAGAAAAAAATGTACTAATTAATTCTCAAAAATATTTTCTCATCAATAGTTTTGAATATTGTTTGTTTATTGTTTTGATTGTTAGTTGCACAATTAGATTACCTCAATTTGATTCTGCAACGATCCAACATGGTTGATTATTACATCCAACATCACTGGCATTCCCATTGTCTATAGCAAATAACTGAATTTAAATGGAGCAAAACAATGATATATTATGAAGATAAATTTTTGTAATTGTCAAAAAACATATGAACAAGTAGAAAAAAAATGTATATGTATATAAAGATAAACTCATATCTGTATACCTTGTAGCATCCGGAAACCATATCTTGCAAGCGTTTTAACTTCTCATTGATTTTTTTCTCTTCTCATCTAATGAAGACATGAATTTTTTGGACAAAACAATGTTTCAAAGCATGAAATTAGCTCTAAAATTTTGTTTGGGGTTATGAAAAGACTATTAGCATTCAAGAAATTGATTAAAATGAATTATATATAATAACATAGATAGGGGTTTGAAAGGTCTCACATTTAAGATGCATCATAGGTTAGGTTGTATTTTGTGTTTTAAAAGTTGGACATAAGGGCATACTTGGGATAAGATTTTAGGATGTGAGGTATTAGATTATGTTAAATTTACTAATCTACCCTCCAAAGTGTCTTAATTGTCACAACAATGCCAATAATACCCTTAATTTTTTTGCTTAAATATGTTGTACATGTTGCTTCTTAAGTTGTATGGAAATAAAAATGACTATGTTGGCCATCACTCCTCCTTAATAAGATAACTAGTAAATTACCCCGCGCGTTGCGGCGGTTTTTAAATGTGACTAAGTACGTAAAGGTAACCCAAGTTAAAAAATTTTTTTTACCAAAATGGTAATTTTAAATTAAAAGTATTTGATACATAAATCAGGATATTAAGTTTTCTTTTAGTTAGTTGTAATATACAGAGAGAAGGAGATAGAATTATTGGCAACAAATACATATATTATATGAGGTTAGACATCATGCTTTAAAGAGTTATACAATTCAACAAACAAAAAAAAAGACAAAAATGTCCAATTACTACAATGTTTATAAGCTCCAACAAAGGCTAATAGAACCATCACAAGCATTGCTTGTTATTATTAAATAGATGTGTAGAAGGATTTAATGAAAAGCTTGGGTTTTATTAAAATTGAATTGGGGTTTAATTAGGTGTTATGAATAGGGGTTACATGTTGAAATGGATATGAAGTATGCATTACACATATATACAATTAGCATTATAGGTTGTACACAAGGGTATAAAGGGAACAAAATGACCAAATATTGGAAATTTGTAAAGGGACTCTTCAACTCCCATCTTAAAAATTGTGTAAAATTACCTTTTACCTATCTCTCCTCCTTAATAAGGTAGTAGAGATATAGATATAGATGATATTATGGTTAGCCATGGGCTGAAAAATGGACTGGATTTGGGCTCAGCTTAAGACCCATTTTTATATATAAGTGGAATTATGGATATCGAACGGCTAAATCAATTCGATCTGTTTCGGTCTTTTAGGTAAGTGATTAGCCCATTAACATAGTTTGATCCTACTAAAAAGTTATTTTTCTCGTCTTTTAGAAAAGACTAAACATATATCATATTCATGTAAAAGTTATTTTTCTCGTCTTTTACAATGCTATATATGCTCTACGATTTTCTATTCAAAACTAGTTTTAATTAATCCTCCTGTTTGTCTTCCAACCAAATTGTTTCTCAGAAACTCTTTGCTTTAATATTCCTCAATAATAGTTCGATTAATCTCAGAAACTTTTTGTCATGAATACCCATGTACCTGCGCTCAGTCTAATGCTAGGAAGAGGATGCGACCACAACAGGTGTATATAAAAAAATGCATAGATTGTATCCAAGATCCAGATGCTTTGTATGTTATAACATAACTTTTTTGTATTTACTTTTATTTTAGATGTGGAACGACACCAAATTCTCCACGGACCAAGAGATTGATATTTAGTAAAGAAATTGATTCGGATTTTACTTAGTGAGTTAGATATTCCTATTTAGATTAGCTTTGGACATTGATTTTAGCTTTTTGGAAACTCGTTTGATTAGCTTTGTGGGATGAATGTGTATTTAGATATTAGATTAACTTTGTATTTTCGGATTGAATGTGTATTGGATCGTTTTGAATATGTTTGGAATGATGTATTGGGCCGATTGAATTATTGTTCAGGTTTTGATTTGGTATGAAAACCGAGACGAATTGGGTTTATTGAATAAGCAGGTTTAGTAGGTTCGGTAATAAATAATCTGATTTTTTTAAGTGTGCTAAAGACGGGTCAAGAGTAGCGTAAAGACGCGGTTTATTATTTTTGATATAATATATGTATAGACTTAAAGATCGACGGGGTTGAAGGCAAAAGACGGGGTTCAACAAACCCCGTCTCTTTAATGAGTGATCAAAAGACGCGATGGCATAAGACGGGGTTATAAACCCCGTCTTAAAAGCTTATTCACCCCGTCTTTAGCCTATCATTTGTACTAGTGCGTGTTGGAAATAGCTGTATACTTTTTTTTTTTCACGTAAAATGATAATATATGTTACTTGTTTGTTTATTTCAAACCTACATTATTAGTTTAGTTTTTAATTTTTAATGTAAAGTAGCAACACATTTAACATTAGTCATGTTTAGATGTATGTAAAAAGGATAAACGAAAAATGATCAGATTGCCTGAAGTAAGCTATTACCATGCACAGATAGTGTATGGCACTCTCATTTTCGCATGCTGGCGGCTATGGTAAGCGAGAAATGAGAAGATCTTTTCTAATATTGATTCTAACGTAGTTCGGATTGTCGCCGATGTTAAGTCGATGGGTTTTCATTGGTATAGATGTAGGACTAAAGGTAATGTAGTCGATTCGAAAGGATGGTTTAATAGTAGTTGGACGTGATGTAATATTCGTTTTTGGCAGTTTATCTCTTGCTTTGAGATAAGCCGTGTTTGGTGTGCTTAATGAAGTTCAAGTTTAAATTAAAAAAAAAAAAAAACTTAAATCTAACAATAACCAAATCAAATATAATACAAGCATAAAAAGAGCCAATATGAAAATGCTCTGTATTATTAACAACTCATCTCCAGTTCTACCGGTATACGTACCAGAGCATCATACAAAACAAATCCGGCCGTCAAGCGAAACCATCCACCTCAACCTCCATCACCTGCCCCTGAATTTCTCCTCCAAATTCTGCATCCTTTATGGTTTTGTGAGTTTCTTCTTCGTTGATTCGAGTGGGATTATGGTGGCTTGAGTATTAAAGTAGCTGCGGATGCCTTTCTTCGTCTTTCGGGCTAGCCCAATTGCTAAATCTTTGAGTGATTTACCAATCATCTTGAAAATCTTGATCTTAATCTGACCCCTCTTTGGTTGGCTACATTTCAGTGTGAATTTGGGAGCAGTAGCAGCCATGTTTGGAACTTTGGAAGGTTTTGTGACTTTAAACCCTAATGTGGGAAAGAAGTGTTTTTTTTAGTGTGAAAGGAATTGCATGTGGATGGATATATAGAGACAGACGGGACACAGAGACACATGCAACCAATCCCAAGCATCTGTTATGAATATAAAATAAAATAAAAAGTACAAAAGTTGATTATGAAAATCCACAGAATATCCATCTTATTCCGGAATCATTTACATAACTAGCGGGTTTATCATTTTACAAATTACATTTGGGGGGTATTGGGGGAAAAAATCAAATTTGGTGATGTATAGAACTGATTTGGCGGTATCAAAAAAATATAAAGTTGATGCCGCCGAACCATTTGGCGGTATCACTTTGTAGTTTATAGTAATTGACCAACAAGTCCTTGTAGTTTATAGTAATTGACCAACAAGTCCAATATATTGAGAAATCAAGCAAGAAAGTTATAACTCCATATTTATTTTTCATGTGATGATATTATTATCATTATTTAGTATTTAATAAAAGTTAAAAGGTAAATTTGATGATATATGGACAAAGATATGATAATCCTACAATCAAAACTCATAAAAATATTTAGAAAACTAGTTTTAGCTCTTTATAAATACTTGTTTTTAGTGAATATATCAGTCCGTAACACTTACAGTACTAAATCTATAAAATTATAAGTTTATAACTTACATTACATGTAGGAATCAAACATGCTAAAAATAATTTAATGTATTATTATTTTAATATTCATAGCGTCTTGATTTGTTTTATTATTGTTTTAACCATATTTAGTACATTAATTTGTTTTATTAATAAATTGACACAGACTTGTTGATCCATAACCACTATTTAGTTTATGTCGAACCAACCGATATCTTCTTTTGCCAAATCACACTAGGGTTTATAAACAGTTTAAACCTACGATAATTCTCAAACATAAGAAAGTCGGCTAGTATGGACGACTTAAAATACACAACCTGGTTCAAACTCGACTTTAACCATGTTAAACTTGGAATCGACTGATCAACATTTCTTATTTTTTTCATTTGAAGAATATAAAGCTATGTATACATTTATATTCATGAATAATTCTTATATATTTTTTTATTTAATTAATACAAAATTATCCTTTGAATTTATTTTTTCCCAAAGCGTTAAATAATTAAAGCTGGTTCAATTAACACAACCAACCCAACCCAACCCATGAATACAAAATTATCTAAATATTTTTATGAGTTTTGATTGTAGGATTATCATATCTTTGTCCATATATCATCAAATTTACCTTTTAACTTTTATTAAATACTAAATAATGATAATAATATCATCACATGAAAAATAAATATGGAGTTATAACTTTCTTGCTTGATTTCTCAATATATTGGACTTGTTGGTCAATTACTATAAACTACAAGGACTTGTTGGTCAATTACTATAAACTACAAAGTGATACCGCCAAATGGTTCGGCGGCATCAACTTTATATTTTTTTGATACCGCCAAATCAGTTCTATACATCACCAAATTTGATTTTTTCCCCCAATACCCCCCAAATGTAATTTGTAAAATGATAAACCCGCTAGTTATGTAAATGATTCTCTTATTCCGACATGTAGATATCGTATGTTGGTGATTTTAGAATATGCAATTGATTGTGATTTATGAAAAGCGAAGATTGAAAGGAAAATTAGCATCAATTTATTATTAATATAATGGACATGTATTTCTTTTTCTATTGTACTTAACTTTATGAAATATTAGTTTTAGATAAATATATAAATAAATCGACGGTTAATTCAAAATCTCTCTCTCTCTATATATAGGAAAGGATATTTTGGAAACTCACTTGAGTTGAAAAACCTTTAAAAACCCATGTAAAAAACTATTATTCTTTTTTTGAAAAAAAATAACCAATGTAAAATACATATTTTTTAAGCGTTTTAGGCAAAAAAAAACAACAAAAGCGCCGATGGGATTTTTTTTTTTAAAAAAATAAACAAAGTTGCTAAAAAAACATATGTTTTCAGCTATTTACCTATGTTTTTAGCAACTTTGTTTATTTTTTTAAAAAAAATCCCATCGGCGCTTTTTTTTATTTTTTTGGCTCAAAACGCTTACAAACATGTATTTTACATTTGTTATTTTTTTTCAATGAAAAAAAAAATCACTACTAGAAAAACACCCTTCCTTGACATGCAAATTATGACATACATGCATTTAATGACATAAAAAGTGTATGTCATAAAAAATGTCATCTTTTTTTTTTTTTTTTTTTTTTTTTTTTTGAAAACAATG
Organism: Ambrosia x helenae; assembly: GCA_030844895.1. Classification (NCBI taxonomy): domain Eukaryota; kingdom Viridiplantae; phylum Streptophyta; class Magnoliopsida; order Asterales; family Asteraceae; genus Ambrosia; species Ambrosia x helenae. The sequence goes on along the minus strand of CM061230.1, from coordinate 12,745,172 downwards.
CTTTCATTCAACAACGCCAAAAAAACGAACCTCAAAAAGAGGAACGCCGGCTCAAACCATTACAACATATACATAGGAGTACGACACCAATCCTTCCACACAAGCGTATTACACTTAGTTCTATTGTTAAACCAAAGAAAAGATAAGGAGTTAACACTAGAAACAATTTTTTCCACACTAGCTTGCACCCCGTTAAAAATCGTGTCATTTCGAGCCTTCCAAATCGCCCACATCGTCACCATCACAATCCCATGCAAGATCTTCTTCTTCATTTTACATCCCGGGCCAGTTTTATATAGCTGCAATAAATCTTGGATACTAAACGTGAAAATAGGAGGAATACCACACCACAAACTTATCCGATCCCAGACATTCGCCGCAATGAAACACCCGATCAGCACATGAACTTCTGTTTCTGCTGCAGCGCGACACCAAGAGCAGGTTGTATCCTGAATGTTAATGTTTCGCTGCACTAAAGGTTCCTTCGTTGGTATGCGATTCATTTCCGCACGCCATGCCATTATAAAACACTTCAATGGAACCCAAGATAGCCATTTAATGACAAAATTAGACCCATATCCATACTTGTGTAACAGCAAATCCGCTACCCCCTTAACTGTGAACTCTTTTTGTCCTTCCACAGCCCATATCCACCCATCTTGACCCATATTGAAACAGTCCACATCTGTACACAAATTAACCCACTGCAGTATCTCGTCCGTTGACTGCACATTATTGACCCACTCTGCATCTATAATCAACTTATTCCCTTCTCTTTTGGTTCTGTCCGCAATTGAACAGCTTTTATTTCCTTCTAACCGTATAACAAAGGCCATTTCTTCCTTAAAGCTGTATCTCCAAGCCAGATATCGATCCAAAATCTCACCGAATCGCCATTCCCAACTTTAGCTCTAATAAAAGAATGGGTAGCCACTTCATTAACCTTCATTCCGGACACCACCTTGACAATCGCTTTCTATGTACCAGAAGCGTATTTGTTAACCGGGAGCGCCTCCCACAAATTGTTATTTTTATGACAAACATCTATAACCTTTGTCCACAACGCGTCTTTGTTGTTTCGATATCGCCAAGCCCATTTAAACATTAACGCTTCATTGATGTCTTCTAACTTCTTGATCCCCAACCCACCAAATTTTTTTGGCGTCGTTACTCTATCCCAACACACCCAATGGATTTTATTACCCACATTTGACCCCTTCCACAAAAACTTCCGCATAATTCTTTCAAGTTCTCAACAACCTTTCGTGGCGCTTTGTACAACGAAAAATAATAAATAGGGAGACTTTCAAGAACGGCTTTTATGAGTATCACCCTACCCCCAATAGATAACAACTTCGATTTCCACCCCGCTAATCTTGATTCAAAGACGTCAACAACTTTTTTCCAACTCGAACATCTATTCATGTTAGCGCCCACCTTAATCCCCAAATACTCAAAAGGAAGATTATCACTTTTACACCCTATAGTCCCCGCCATAACCTCCGTGTCTTCTAAACCCGTACCAACCCCATAGATATGTCATCTTTGATAAAAACTAATAAATTCTTGACGTTTTTCTCCGCGTGTCAACAATTTTCCGTCATAAATTTAAAAAGCATGACAGTAAAGGAAGTTGCGTGTCATCATTTTGTGTCATCAAAATCTCAAATCTTCCTGCGCGCGTGCCTCCCAATAAAAGCTCCCTTACTCTCCTAACATCCAACTTCAAAACCAAAACAATCAGAACAAAATTAGCAATCAGATCTTCAAACCCTAACCTCATTTTTCTTCGATCAAACAAAGCACGGGATACAAGTTAGGGTTTCTACATCATTCTTCATTTCAATCACCCGCCTCCACCGCCCCCTATTTCTCTCTCTCTCTCTATTTGTTATTTAAATCTAGGGTTTCTAGGAATTCCTCGCCATCGCTACTCTCACCGCCAGAGACTCGAAGTAGTGAGCAACGCCTTGCAGATCTAGGGCTTGGAAGGGTAAGCTAATATGTTCACCCTTTTTTTCTTATATGTTTTGATTTGAGGTGGGTAGGTGAAGGACAATGGTGGTTAATGGTGATGGAGGCAAGAGCTAAGGTGGTGGAAATGAGGGTTTAGCGGTGGTGTTAACAAACATTCTGGTGGTGACAGTGATAGACTGAATGGGCGGATTATTAGTGGCATGTTCGGGCAAAGTTCATATATGGCTTCTTTTTATTATTTTTATGTTCATCTTAAATTTGTTAAATATTTGTTTACTCTATCATCTATGGTTCTACAAGCAAGGTTTATGGTTTTCATTTCTTACTGTGGCGCCGTTGGACGGTAATTTTTGTATTTCAACTTGATTATTAAGTCTCATGCGCCATTAGAACCTTGTCATTTGATTAGTTGCTACACATGAGCATATGGAGTTAAGAGATTATTGGTTTGTACATGCTGCTGGGTAGGAAAATCATCTTTTTGTTAGGTCTAAACTCTAATGATATGCTTGCACTTTTGAGATCCTATCAATGATACTCATTTTGTCATATGTAGTCGTTATGCGTAATGTCTCATATAGAATTTCGTCTTCCGAGAATTAGATGGAGTTTTGATTGATGATTTCATCAAATTAACAATTCTCTTAGTTTTGTATATGTTGAGTTTTGCTATTATTTAGTTTATATTTGTCAACTTGTGTTGCAGTTGTCAAATTACTACTGTTTTGGGTTGTAATGAGCAGGAAGCAAGGAACATATGACGTACGTTTTAGTACCAGAGGTGGTGTTAGTGCACTGGGTAAAGGGGTGACTACTAGCAGCATTGGTCTTCTTCTCTATGCTTGTAATTCTCCTCTTAAATTTTCTACTCTTAGTGTTCTCAGTTTTTCATAATTTTTTTCTCTGTCAGCTTGAGTTTTTTGCTAATTTTTATTGGGATTGGGATGTATTTTCCTTCTCGATCTTGCATCTATCTGTTTCTTTGTTTTTTTGTATTTTAAAATTTTTTTCCTCTTGAATTTTTAAAAAATCTGCTTATTAGTATTTGTAAAAATAAAAATTATGTGATTTAATTTCACACCCACCTGCCCCTGTGAAGTATATTTCTTCTTTATGTTGAAATTAAAAACATTTCTTGAACTTTGGATAGGGTGATGATAGTCTGATTCTTGTATGCTACTAAACACACAACACATTAGGAATTGATGGTTTGTCCATGTAAAGTGGGTAGATGTTTCTTGTTCCAGCTTTTGGTTTTCATAAAGGGTGGCAAGATTGGCAGGTTGGGTAACGAGTCATAATGGGGTGTGACCGAAACACGTCATATTTTAGTCTGGGTTGGGTTTGCTTGATCGGAACAGTTTTTACCCATTTTTTTATAACTTAATAACCTGTAAAGGAGGACTACATAAAAGAAACATGTTAAAGTGACTTAAAAGGCCATACCTATTAAAAATACCCTTTGGGGGAGTGTAACCTTAAACATGTTTGAGATTGAAAATTAGTCATGAGTTGAAATTCACACAATTAGTTTTTGTTAATGTTATATTTTTTATTTTATTTATTATTATTCTTATCATGGATACTAATTGGTTATTGCTTTTGTTTTTTTTACAGGGAGATCTACGCTACTTGACTGTATTTAACACTTATAATGATGAATCCTAATCTACCAGAAGACTTATGTTTATAGTTGCTTTTGGTTGGTAACGGGTAAGTAGCAAACATTTCAACTCACATAGTCACCTACTTAAATAGCTTCATATTGGTTAATCAGGGTCATGATATCTCAAATGTGTCAAAACATAAAAGTTTCCAAAATTTTTAAGCATTTTTTTTTAAACTTCAGTTCCCCATCAACATTCTTCATGGAGATATGGGGTTCTAGAGTTTAGTGTGTTGAATTTGATTTAATTTCCCTTGTTCATTTGACTTTGGTTCTGATAATACTCCAAGAATGACTAATACTATTAATATTTGTTATTTTTTTTTTGTAAACAATCACAATTTAATAGTCTTATTAATATAGTTTTGAGATATCATCAGGTGGGCATATGCAGTTTAATAGTCTTAAATTAACTTCAAATCTTTCCAAAACATGAAGAAGCAAATTAAAAGATACATGAGAGGAGTGAAACTATTATGAAACTTTGCTACACACTGAAATATATCGCGAGATGATCGATAGATAAATTAACTAAAACGGTTACCGCATTGCAAATTGTCGTCACTGCAGCATTGCGCGGGTTTCTTACTTGTGTGTGTGTGTGTGTGTGTACAAGTAGAGGCCTCTTGTGACTATTTTCTAATTTTATTGTTTTTGTAATGAAGCGAATATTCTTAACTTCACTGTTAGAACTGAGCTATTTTATATTGTACTTAATAATAGCAGAATTGGCAATTTTCACTAACTTGAAAAGGAAAGCAAAATTCTTGAGAAATTGTTTTTTTTTTTTTTTCAAGATAACAGTTACTTAACTAGGTCACGTGTATTGAAAAAGATATGTAGGGTTATTTTGTGCCTCTTAGCTTAAAGTTTTTACTCTGTTTTTATTTTCTATTGTAGCAATTGAAAGCAACTTCTTAGCTTAAGAAGGAGAATTTGATTACGAGAGCTGCATTAGTGGTCTAAAGTTACAACACACAGGTATCTTCACTCATATTGGACAACATAAGCTGAGGCAAATTTTAGCCATCTTTGTTTTTTTAACCGCATGTTAAATTTTAACACCATTAGAAACCTAGGCGCAAGGCACAAACACATGTCAGGCAGCTGGCTAATACGTCTGTTTCTGAAACCTAGAGCAGTTTTCTCCCAAAACATGTCAAAGGTCCTAGGCGCAAGGCGCAAAAAATGTAAATCATGTCCATATGTGGCTCTATAGTTTTACTATTATAATTCTACTTCTATTCAGGGGACTTCTTTTTATTGTGTAACTTATTTTAATGGTAATCGTGCCATGATTAGATGCATTGTGATAATTATTATAAAGGTTTAGTTAATTACTTTAGAATGTTTTGATTTCTTTGTGATATTGATGTTGTTGTACAGTTGTTCATATTTATTATGATAAAGAGAGTTTTCATTTTAGAGTCTTATTTTAAACACACTAGAATATTCACATGCAGATTTGATCTAGTTTATTCTAGTTGTAGTGTCTGCTTGTGTGCTAGTATTTTTAGTAGCATTTAGAAATGATTTGGCCGAGCGTTTTTCTTAGATGCTCGTTTTGATATCAAGCGTACAATCAATATGCACTGTTCAATTACAGATTTGACCTGGTTTGCTTGTGTTTATAATAGCTATGTCTTAGTAAAATACATGGATGCTTGTACATGATGACTTTGTATCTGTGTAACTTATTTATGTGTGCTTCAGCTGCTTCTGTATTATTTATGCTTGTACATGACTTCATATTTGTGCAAGGTTTGACCTAATTTGCTTGTGTTTATAATAGCTATGTCTTAGTAAAATACATGGATGTTGTGCAATCTTTGTTTATTCGTACAATACAAGCTTTAGTTAGGTTAAAAGTAACGGATCCGACTTATGTTTGTTGCTAAGGCTTGATTTATGTTTATTAATTGATGTTTGCCAATGTTTATGTTAAACTGGATACGTGGACGCCATCGACTAATGTATTAATTTAATTGTTGTCTCAGGTTGAGAGAGGGGTGGAATTTTACGCGGATGATGATATGGATGGCTTTCGCGAAGAATTGTCAAGTTATGCCGCGACTTTTATTTTCAAGTGATAAAAACTTGTTTTAAGGCAATGTATGTCGATACAATATTTTTGTAAACGTTAAATGTTGTTTGGGATTGGTTTGTAATTTGATAAATGTATTATATAATGAAATGATGTTTTTGTTATTAGTTTGCTATTATTTTGCATATAATAAAATGGTAATAAATCCAGGAGGGTAAATATGTAATTTTACTTGAAATTTTTTTTAGATTAAAAAATTATGACACGCAAAGAACGTCATAAATTCTGTCATAAAATGTGTCGCTAAAAACTGTCATAAAAATGTGTCATTAAAAAGTGTCATAACGCGTGTCAATAAATGATGTCATAAATGTGTGTCATAAACAGATGACACGCGAAAATATGTCATGTTAAATTTATGACACCGCAATCCTTGACATTCTTTTCGCTGTCATCAGACCCCTTTCTTGACACGCAATGCGTGTCAAGAAAGAGCTTTTTTCTAGTAGTGAATGTTTTTTTACATGGGTTTTCGAAGGTTTTCTCAACTCAAGCGGGTTTTTATTTTATAATTGACATATATATATATATATATATATATATATATATATATATATATATATATATAGGATTTGGTTCAAATGAGAACCTTTTCCCAAATTGAGAACTAGAGAACCATTCTGGGCCACACATTTCTCTAAGGCAAAATTTTATTTTATTTTATTTTTTTTTATTATTTTTTTTTTTTTGCAAAAATCGCTACTTTATATGTAAGGAAAAATTTTTTTTTTATTTTTTTGTATTTTTTTTTCAGTATACACATGTGTATAATTGCATTATACACATATGTATAATGCTATATACACATATGTATAACTGAAATATACACATATGTATAGCTGAAAAATGCTATATACACATATGTATAATTGCTATATACACATATGTATAATTGTCATATACACATATGTATAAATGAAAAAAAAAAAAAAAAAAAAATTTTTTTTTTTTTTTGCCTTTATATGAAATGTGTGGCTCAGAATGGTTCTCTCAGTTCTCAAATAGGGGTTGGTTAGGGATCCTAAGAGAACCAACCCCTATTTGAGAACTGAGAGAACCATTCTGAGCCACACATTTCATATAAAGGCAAAAAAAAAAAAAAAAAAAAAAAAAAATTTTTTTTTTTTTTTTTTTTTGTTTTAATCGCACATTTTTATTCAAGGAAAAATTTTTTTTTTATTTTTTTTGAATTTTTTTTTCATTTATACATATGTGTATATGACAATTATACATATGTGTATATAGCAATTATACATATATGTATATAGCATTTTTCAGCTATACATATGTGTATATTTCAATTATACATATGTGTATATAGCATTATACATATGTGTATAATGCAATTATACACATGTGTATACTGAAAAAAAAATACAAAAAAAATTAAAAAAAAAATTTCATTACATATAAAGCAGCGATTTTTGCAAAAAAAAAAAAAAAAAAAAAAAAAAAAAAAAAATTTTTTTGCCTTAGAGAAATGTGTGACCCAGAATGGTTCTCTAGTTCTCAATTTGGGAAAAGGTTCTCATTTGAACCAAATCCTGTATATATATATATATATATATATATATATATATATATATATATATATAGGATTTGGTTCAAATGAGAACCTTTTCCCAAATTGAGAACTGAGAGAACCATTCTGGATCACAAATTTTCTAGGCAAAAAAAAAAAAAATTGCTTTAATCGCTGCTTTATATGCAGGAATTTTTATTTTTATTTTTTTATTTTTTTCAATATAGACGCCCCACTTACGGTATGCGCATATAATGTATATATGTGTGGCTCTCGGGGGCAAAAGTAAAGTTGCACTAGTTTTAACGTTATTTTACTAATTTCGTGAAAATAACGTTAAAAACGACGGACGGTTAATCATGCATCATGTGGTGGCGTTGATAGCCAAAAGACAAAGGGGTACATGCACCGATCGGGTTTGTCCCGGTTGCTAAGTGTTCTGTGCCTTATGTCCAAGCCTTGATACCAAACCACATCGAGCCGGGGGTCTCACTGGAAGCAGCCTTTCTATTCTTAGGGGTAGAGGTAAGGCTGTCTACATCTTACTCTCCTCAGACCCTACCTTAGTAACTGAGTATGATGATGATGATAATTTTTTTTTTTTTCAATATACACATGTGTATAATTGCATTATACACATATGTATAAGTGCTATATACATATATGTATAATTGCTATATACACATATGTATAAATGAAAAAAAAATTTCTTGCATAAAAATGTGCGATTAATGCAAAAAAAAAAAAAAGAATTTTTTTTTTTGCCTTTATATGAAATGTGTGGTCCAGAATGGTTCTCTCAGTTCTCAAATAGGGGTTGGTTCTCATAGGATCCCTACCCTATATATATATATATATATATATATATATATATATATATATATATAATAAACGAAAATATGGTGGGGGGGGATACATGTCATTAGCATAGACCTTCACACCCTTTGAATAACACATGACACTAGGTGAACCCTTCTTCCCTCTTATTTCCCTCTAAAAGTTTTTTCTCCCTCTCATGTTAAATGTTAATAACTTTTACATACGATATTTATAAAAATAACACCAAATTAACGAGTTTTTTTTATTATCTTTCCAATGAGTACCATAGTGTTATAAAAAGATGAAAAAAAAAACGACTCTTTTAATATGTTTTTATTTACACACTAAAAAATAGCCTAAATTAAACCAATATTTGTTAATTTATAATTTTAATCTTTGAGATCAATGGTTGGACATACAACAAGAGACGAACACTTCTGAGGAACGAATGCCTTGTTAGTTTTTTTGATTCCCTCGAATTCTCTGTTTTCTAGCTTGATCACAAAGTCATTAATTGAAATTTGGTCAAATCCGTTTGTCTCTCGTTGTATGATCATCCATTGATCCCAATGACTTGGTAATGCATCTGCAAAGCGTTCAACTAATTCAGAAGATTAATAAACTACACCGTACTAGTACATTTCAGATAATCAAGTGGTAATATCATGCAGTTGAGTCTCTCAGAGGCTCATTTAAGATAATTGTGAATTTTCAAACTCATTCTAAGCTGATCTGTCTTCGTCTTGCGAGTGCGTTCATTTACTTCATTGCATTCTGACAAAGCATTCCAAAGCATCTGTCAGGTCAGGTAGTACAGTGTGCAAACTGATGCAAAATTTTCTTTGGAAAAGCTTGAGTAATAGTCGCCATCACCTTTTTCTTAGCATTGAACTTTCACCTTTGTAGCTCACTCATGTCATCTAATGCTACTGGAATGTTCGAATTTTCAACCATCAGCCTAACATATCCATTCTCAATCGCAGCCCATACTTCACCATCTATACCCTCAACATGTGTCTTGAATCTACCATTCCAGGAAAGATAGTCGGACATATGTTGTAACTGCGATGTCTTGTTTGAACTCCCTGTTTCTAAGTCACTGGTCAGAATCGATGAAATGTGGTGACTTTGTTGAGTTGCAGCGGCTGCAAGTGCCTAGGGGTTCATGCCCGAGATAATCTGCTGCTGAGCATATTGTTGATTAGTCATTAGGTTTTGAGCAGCTAACACCAACGGATTTGGTTCGGCAACATTCGATTGTTGTTGCATCTGCTGCGCGTTACGTTGAGCTGAATACGTGCATGGGGTGGTCGGTACGTTAACTTGTTGGTCACATGGTTGTCTTGGTTGATTCAGGTGTCCCCAAGGATTAGCCATTTTAACAGTCCAATATTAGTCTTAAATAGTCTGACACTTAGCCATATTATCAAATTTTAATGCTTTAGGGCGAATGGGTATGAGTATACACGACTGGGGTACACGAATGGTTTTATGATAAGGCGACTGAGTTTTGGGAGGCGAGTGGTTTGAAATTTTTCTCAGGAGGGCGAGTGGGCACAAGGACAAGAATGGCTTTGGGAGGGGGGATTGGCAAAACTAAACGGGTATAACATCCACCTGTAAGAGGTAGGGAGGCCAATTCGGTAAGTATTATTCTAACTAAGCTTAATGCGCGCCTTGGCGCCAAGTATGACTAAAGCCATAGTGAAATTATGTTTTGGTGGTCAAACTAAGTCCGAGAGGGCTTAGAGGTTTTCAAACAAGTCATTGAGTAAAAAACAATGGATTTAAATCAAATAGTGTCGCCATGAATGGTTATATAAGAAGTATATGCCTATAAGGGCATTTTGGGAATTTTAAAGATTCACCAAAGGTTAAATCTAATAATCGGGTCATAATGAAACAAGCCGAACGGTGTTCTTATTCAACAAGTGCCCAATGAGTTGACAATATGTTTGTTATGCTTCTTGAATGGTCAAATAAGGTTATGTAGAGAACATGGCTTAACGAGTCGATTTTGGTAAAAACGACAAAAGCATTTAAATCTAGGAATCGGGTCATAATGAAACAAACAGGACGATGTTTTTAGTTAAACTAGTGTTCAACAAGTTGAAAATATGTTTGTTATGCTTCTTGAATGGTCAAATAAGGTTTAGCATAACTTATAGCCTTAACGGGTCGATTTGGGTAAAGCATGTAAATAACCAAAAAGGGAACTTGATCATGTGAAATGACACCTTATAAGCATGATAAAATGGTGTTAAATAAGTCCCCAAGTGTCCTTAGAAAAGGCCTTGAACTTAGTTTTAAAAGCATCCAAAGATTGTGGAAAATACGCATGGAAAAGAGGCCAAGATTGAATCTGAAAGGAGGACAGAACCTCCTAACCGTAAGCTACGGCCATCTAATCGTAGCCTACGGCGAGGATTCTTCCCGATTGTTTGTGTTTCGTTGTTTGATCAAATTCGTTCCGTATTTGAGGCGTATCTTTGTAATGCTTATTATAGATGTGATATTATAAATATAACTAACCATTTTTTTGATGAAATGGTGTTAGGTATTCAAGCAAAAGAAGTCCCGGAGAAAGGATCACGTCTCGTGATGAGCCAGACACCTAAAGGTTTCTGCATTTGATTCCTGTTTTAAAAAGAAAAACTTTGTATAAGTTTTTAGCAACCAAATAGTGTATTCAAAGTGTTATATCCAATGTTGAAACTTTAAATTGAGTCGTTTTTCTTAAAAATGATTAAAGTTTAAATCGGGAATGATTTTGTTAAATCCTAACTCACTTGATTGTTAGTAAATTGTCCGATTTTAAGTTAGGGTCTTACACGAGTAACACCTATAAATAGAATTCACTGATTTTTAGAAAATTTCAACTCATTCATTTTGATATATATTTCTTTTAACCACGATACTTTAATTAAAAAAATTGAAAAACCCACAACAAGTTTCATGGGTTTCTTGACTTAATACATTCTATAACTAATAGAGTATATAGAATATAACATTTGTATTTTAGAAGGTTATCTTGTATTTATGTTTGTAATTATCTCCTTGTACTATATATATATATATATATATATATATATATATATATATATATATATATCAATGATGAATGAAAAAAAATCGATCGACAATGGGAAAGGAGACGACAGAAGAATAGGGAGGAGGGATTAGGGTTTATGGCTCTGAGAGCATTCACAGCCCGTTCCTCATCCCCAACCATATAATTTAAAGAAAAATCATAGTTTTTTAAAATTTGCCTCTCACCTTATCAAAGTCTCTCATATCCCATTCCCCATTCATATCCCCTTTAATTTTTTTTTTATTATTTTTCTTTCTTTACAACCAACATCAATCCACTCCACCTTCCATTTGTATTATTTTATTATTATTAAATGATATGGGGGAAGTATGGAAGACCCCATATATGGGAGTTCAACATAGGTTTTTTGTAAATTTTAGAAATGGGGTATGGGGAAAGGGGTTGGGATGGAGTGAGTTTTGTGGGATTTTCTTAAATTTTAAGAATGGGGGAGAGAATGGGGGATGGGTTGTGAATGCTCTGATACGATGAAGAATATTGTGATTTGAATGATTGCCTCATCTTTCATTCATCATTGATATATATATAGTACAAGGAGATAATTACAAACATAAATACAAGATAATCTCCTAAAATACAAATGGAATATTCTATAATATTCTATACACTGCACCAAACTTAGTTAGAAACCTTATCTCTATGCGTCGATTTACAACTGATAATCAATTATCTATTGAATTTGACCCATTTGGTTTTACTATGAAGAACCTCCAGACCAAGAAACATATCCTACGGTGCAATAGCTCGGGGGATCTCTACACACTCAGCCCGTCTAACATCATACCTCTCACCTCGGCCTCAACTTTTGCTGCACTCACTGAAGACATTTGGCATAAACGGCTTGGTCACCCTGGTCCAGCTATTTTACAAAATTTAGAAACAAATAAATATATTAGATGTGGTTCTTTGAATAATAGACTTTGTTCTTCTTGTATTTTTGGGAAACATACTAGACTTCCTTTTGTTCCTTCTAATACAAGTTCATTTATGCCATTTGATCTCGTGCACAGTGATGTTTGGACCTCTCCCATTATTAGCAATGGGGGACACCAATACTATGTGTTGTTTGTAGATGATTTCACTAACCTTTTGTGGACATTACCCATTACCAACAAATCTAATGTTTTTGAAATGTTCAACAAACTCACAACCTTTATCCGCACTCAATTTGGCCTTAAAATCAAACAACTTCAATGTAATAACGGTCGTGAATATGCTAATAACCAATTTCACAATTTTTGCTCTCAAAATGGCTTACACTTTCGTTTTTCGTGTCCCCATACCTCTTCCCAAAATGGGAAAGCGAAACGCAAAGTCCGCACCATCAATAACCTCATGAGAACCTTACTTGCCCACTCATCAATGCTAAACATTTATTGGTATCATGCCCTAGAAACCGCCACCTACCTTTTAAACATTACACCCACCAAAATCCATAATTTCCAAACCCCAACCCAACGCCTATAATTGTCTTCCCTCCTATGACCACTTATGGGTATTTGGTTGCCTTTGCTACCCCCTCATCCCCTACACCTCCATTCACAAATTGGAGTATCGATCTACTCCTTGTGTTTTTCTCGGTTATCCACCGAACCACCGTGGTTACAAATGCCTTGATCTAACCACCAATAAAATTCTCATCAATCGTCACGTACTATTAAATGAAACAATTTTCCCCTTCGCCAACAAACCTCAACCGACCCTTCAAACTTATACCTTTCTTGATGACCCAATCCATCCCTTTTACACCTTGTCCCAACCACAACACCAAACCCCACCATCTCCTGTTAACGCACCCCCTTATCCCAACCAAACTCTCAGCCCAAACCAAGCAGCCCAATCCCCAACCCCACCGTCATCACCATCCGGCCCACACCCTGTTACCAGCCCCACCTCACCACCCAACCCCCATCCATATACATCACTGGCCCAGACAAACCCCCAGGCCCAACAAACACCACCTACCTAAACGTCCGACCCAACTCCCACACCCATCCACACCACTGAACCGTCCCCGTCAACCCAAGATCAAATGTCCACACCGAGTCTGATTCCCATACTACCGCCCCCACCCACCTGAACCATGCAGACCCGTGCCATGTCAGGTATTTCAAAACCAAAATCAATTTTTAACCTACACACATCCACTATCATTCCCTTACCAAAAACACCTAAAGAAGCCTTGTCCAACCCGGAATGGTTTAATGCTATGTCCAATGAGTTTAATGCTTTAATTAAAAACAAGACTTGTGAACTTGTCCCGAGGACACAGGGTATGCATGTTATTCGCAGCATGTGGCTTTTTCGCCACAAATACAGGTTTGATAGCACGTTGGAACGGTACAAGGCCAGACTAGTGTGTGACGGGCGCAATTAGGAAATTAGGGTGGATTGTGGCGAAACTTTTAGTCCAGTTGTGAAACCGACGACCATTCACACGGTATTGTCACTAGCTTTATCACAAGCATGGCCGATTCACCAACTAGACATTACCAATGCTTTTCTCCATGGAAATTTAACCGAAACTGTATACATGTACCAGTCTATGGGCTTTCGTCATAGAGATTACCCGGATCATGTGTGCCTACTCAAGAAATCTTTATATGGGCTAAAGAAGGCACCCAGAGCATGGTACCAATGGTTCACCGACTTCGTCACGTCTATTGGTTTCATACAAAGTAAATGTGACAATTCTCTGTTTACATATCACCATGGGGTAACTATCGCGTATTTACTCATATATGTCGATGATATCATCTTGACCACCTCCACTGACGCTCTCCGCCTTTCTCTTATGTCTAGCCTTGCGGCTGAATTTGCTATGAAAGATCTTGGACCTCTTAGCTACTTCTTGGGCATTCACGTTACTCGCACTCAGAATAGTATGTTTCTCTCTCAACCAACATATGCATTGGATATCATTTTTCGTGCAGGAATACAATCTTGCAACTCTGTTGCCACCCCTGTTGATACCAAACCAAAGCTAAGCTATGTTTCTAGTGAGCCGTTCGATAATCCAACTCTATATCGAAGCTTGGCAGGTGCTTTCCAGTATCTCACATTTACCAGACCCGACATTAGTTACGCTGACCGACAGGTTTGCATGCACATGCATGACCCTAAGCTGGATCATTGGAACGCTCTTAAGCGTATTATCCGCTACATTCCGAGGACCTCCAGTTTTGGTCTTACACTTTCACCATGCACTAAGATTTCTCTCAGGGCCTATACTGATGCTGACTGGGCAGGTTGCCCTAACACTCGTCGCTCCACATCCGGGTACTATGTTTATATGGGCAACAACCTTCTATCGTGGTCTTTTAAATGCCAGTCCACCATTTCCAGATCCAGTGCTGAAGTAGAATACCGTGCAATTGCAAATGTTGTTGCCGAAGTTTGTCGGCTTCGTAATCTTCTTCTTGAGCTTCGTCATCCTTTAAAGTTGGCCACTCTAGTTTATTGTGATAATATCAGTGCTATTTACTTATCTGGTAATCCTGTTCAACAGGGTAACATTCGGGTTCTTCACACTCCCACAAGATTTCAAGTCGCGGACATCTTCACCAAAGGTCTTTCACGACTCCTATTCAATGATTTCAGGTCCAGTTTCAACATTCGGCTACATCTTGCTTCGACTGCGGGGATGTAATAGAGTATATAGATATTATAGAATATGCCATTTGTATTTTAGGAAATTATCTTGTATTTATGTTTGTAATTATCTCCTTATACTATATATCAATGATGAATGAAAGATGAGGCAATCATTCAAATCACAATATTCTTCAATAACATTAAATTTCATATACAAAATGCTATTTCATATGGGATATTTATGCCCCACCTTTTGTGTTGTGATGGTAGTAACATTGATGTCTAACATTTTAACTTTCTAATTTGGAAGTGGTAGAGCAACATTTGGTCATTCATAAAAAAAATATGGGATAATTATGACGTAATCCTTTTCGCAATGTTACTATTGCCTAACCTTAAATTTAAAAGGTTTTTTTTTTTTTTTTTTTTTTTTTTTTTTTTTTTTAATATGTTTTGAACAAAAATTTCTTTATTACAGAAATATCACTTAACCTTACGACATTTTAAATTTACACCACTTTTATAGATGGGTAAATAACATCTCAGTACATCGCAAAGTCACAGTGTCTTTTTTATTATTTTATTAATGATGTAATTAAAAATATATTTTTTTAGCGGTCAATAAAACATCATTTTTATTAAAAACATAAAAGCAAGATACGAGCCTACATCCATCACGCAAAATACAAACGAACAAAACAACAAACATAGACTTTATATATGCACTTTATTAAGTGTATGTGTAGTGGGCTTCATAGCCAAGCGTTATGTGGCGTTTTGCACCTCCATAGCGTCGGGAACATGCCCCCCCGACGCTATGGAGGCTTTATGGTTGGAATGTTATGGTGATGGCGAGCGTTATGCAAGAAAATGAATGTTGGAGTTGTGACCGTTGTAAGGTCAACTGAATAAAAAAACCCAAACACTTTATATATATTACACAAATATTCAAACACAAACACATACCATTCAAACACAAACAAATATACACACAAATCACCACAATGTTGTCTCCTCCCTCCGAAGACTCGTTTACCGATCTTTATCAAAGGTTTTTTCACGACGACGGCGCGGAAGAGGAAGAAGTCGTTACGAGTGCGGTTACGCTAGCTGATGTCTCATGATTTTAACATATAAAATAGGCGTATCTAGTCTCATAATAGGATATTATTAGGCTTATATTATTGATATTTTATGCTTAATTCGTTCCTATTTGTATTTCTCAAGAAATTGGAGCTCCAAGACGGAAACAGAGGATTTTCGGGTAAAAACAAGCAAAAAATGGAGATTCCTGAAGATATGAGACTTCCAACCTGTTCACTGTATGTTTGAAGACAATCCCGGGGCTTAAACAGTGATAAAACCAGTCTGGGAGTGACCCTGCACGCCCTCGCGCACTTGCACGAAGGCCCTGCACGCTAGAAGACAACGCAACAAACCTGGAAAACGACGAAACTTGGGGAACAAGGCAGAGCATGCCCGTGCTTCAATATATGGCACGCCCATGCTTGATCTGAAATGTCTATAAATAGCAAGCTACCCCTCACAATTTGATCATCCCTTCTTGTGCTCTCTTAGGCCGACTACCAAGATTCTTCTAGAGATCTTGGGGTTCCTTGGGAGGCCTTCTGGTCCTCCTAACATCCCTCAATGGTTAGGCTTCGACCTACCTTGATTAGCTTGGCCAAGAAGAGGATCGTAGAGTAGTTCATATGCAATAAAACATCGAGAGCCGTGAGGTTATTGGATGCATAACACTTGAAGATGGAGAGCTTGTCTATGAGCAGCCATGTTCTTGGGTTGATCATTCGATATGGTTGTATCTTTCTATTATCATGAACCCAGTTCGATATGTAGACTTTTATTATTATTATTATTATTATTATTATTATTATTATTATTATTATTATTATTATTATTATTATTATTATTATTATTATTATTATTATTATTATTATTATTAGTAGTAGTAGTAGTAGTAGTTTATTTTTAGTTATTTGTTGTGTTATCTTCTTCTAATCTTTATTTGTTTATCTTTGTGACAAGTTTGAATGATGATTAACTTAATAACAACCTTAACTTAATTAATTAAATAACTGAGGGTATAATCAGCTTCTGGTAGTCCCGAGCTAGATCCAAGGCGAGGAAACCGGTAGTGAGACAGATCCTTCGGGCTTCTGAAGTGGACCAGATCTGAGTGACACATTTCTGGTACTTATCAGATGAGTGAATGATCTTTTTGGTAAAAGATGGTTTCCCTACGGGCGCACCAGTGATCTTCGGATTGCACGCTTTTAGGATTATGTGCCACCTTTACCAAGGATTTCATTCAGTTCGGGAGGTTAGGGTTGGGTAATTAAGTCATCATTTATTTAAAACCAACTTTATATTTATCAGGCCTATAAATATTAAAGTGTCACCAAGATAAATAAAATAAAGATTCTTTATCTAGTTCTCGTCAGTACAACGCCGTTAGCCAATGGGGCCCCGCCTTCCTGAGACAGCCGTAAGAGAGATCCTTCGGCCTTGACCGTTAACCTATTCGGGGATACGAGGTTGCCAGGATAAAAAGACCCTTCGGTACAAAACGCGAGAACTAAGGGAGGTGTATGGTGTCCCGGTTTGGGAATGAAGCCTCCAATTTAAGAAGATGATAAGTTCGAGGACCAGAGACTTGACCGCAGTTTGAGGATCCCGCTATACGCGAGGCCCTGGCGAAGTACCCTAGGTGGACGCACGCTGGAGAGGTTCTGCATTCTACCCAGTAGTCGCCTTCGCTTCTCTATCAAGGAGTCAACACTTTAAGACCACTCACTTCTTCCACACAATTAACTATTCTAAATTATTAATTTTAATAATAAACTTAACTACTTATTCGGAGGGTCCCGAGATGTGCATATTTGATCTCTCTACTATGTTATCTTTTTTCTTTTATAAAACCAAAACCTTTTTAAAAACCATTTTTCTTTTAAAGAACCCCTCCGTTTTATTTTTCTTTTCAAAACCCGATCAGTTGATGGATGAAAGGTTGAGTAGGGGAAAGTGTGAACTCTGGAATACGATACTTAATACTTACCCTAGAAGCTATACTATGCACGTCAGGTCTTTGCCTATGTGTTGGTTTTATTTTCGAAAGTAATTATTGTTTACTTTATAAATTTAAAACTAGTTAACAAAGGTTTAGTAAAAATCAGTCGTTTACCCCAAACAAAAGTTTCAAATTTCAAACATCAAGTTTTTGGCACCGGAGAAATGACATCTTTTTAATTTGCTAAAACCACGCACATCACTAGCGTCGAACGTCATGCATCATATAAATAATCCCCCCTCCCCACACAGGAGAAATTGATTAGGGAATATATATAGTGAGACGTGTATCCGCCAGTGAGCGTTTAATGAATGATTATTTCAATCCTAATCCGGTTTACGGCCCTGATATGTTTAGGCAAAGATTTCGGATGAGTAAAAGTTTATTTTTGCGCATTGCCGAAGATTTAGAGTCAACATATGACTACTTAAGCAAAAACCCGACGGTAGAGGGTGTTTAGGATTCACCCCAATTCAAAAAGGTCACTTCCGCGTTACGTGTACTCGCCTACGGGAACACATACGATATCAATGACGAGTATTTGAAGATGGCGGAGAAAACCACACGCGATACCTTGGAGTATTTCTGCTACGGTATATTTACAAATTTACATATAATTATAATTAGCAGTTACATTATATATATATATATATATATTTTATTTTTTAGGTATATGCCAATTATATGGAAAACGATACTTGAGAAACTTGACATGGAACGACCTTCAACAACTATACGAAGTGCATTTACAAAAACACGGTATACCCGGCATGATTGGTAATATAGACTGTCGTCAATGGCGGTGGTATAGTTGTCCATCCAAATGGCGAGGTCAACAAACACGCGGTGACCAAAAGGGACCAACTTTGGTTTTACAAGCGGTTGTCTCACAAGACATGTGGGTTGGGTCGGCCTTCTTTGGTCTCGCCGGGTGTATGAACAACATAAATACTTTTCAGTTTTCGCCGTTGTTAGAGTCTTACATTGGCGGAACAATACCGAAAGCTGGGTTTTTATGCAAATAATAATTACTACGAGCATGGTATATATCCGGAGTATTCAATGCTCGTCAAACGTTTACTCAAACACTTGATCAAGAAAGACAATATTTTAGTATTTGCTATTTTTTTTTAAGTATTTGTAGTTTTTTATTATTTGTAATTTTTTTATTTAATGAAATATTATTTGGTATTTAAATATTTGTTATTTAAATAAAAAACAATAATTAAGCAATGATTACCCAATCATTTATAAAACCCCATGGAGCCCCTTCCCACTACACCCCTATTTTCCCATAAAGCCCCATAGAACCCCTTCTATTATGCTGAGGGGTATGGTTCGGTGAAGGCCATTGGTGAGCTGAGGTGGACACCCTCATCCTCGGGAAAACCGCCCCCTTCCCCTTCGGCACAATCGGTGGATTCTCACCGTTCACCATCATATATTATATATTATATATTATTATTATTATTATTATTATTATTATTATTATTATTATTATTATTTTGTCTTTTTCCCTTTAAAAAAATATTAAAAAGAGGAAAAGGGAAGGGGGAAGAAGGAAGAAGGGGAAACAATTTCCCTAGTTTGAGGGAGGGGAAGAGGGATTGATGTGATGACGCTGATGTGGATAAGAGGGAGAAATGGGAGAAGGGTTTCACACCTTTATAGCCTTACCTTATTATATTTTATTCTTCATAAAACCCTATAACTACCTTATGGAACCCCCCACTACACATACCCTAATAGATAGAGTGTGAAGTGTTAGCACATTTATTTCTATTTTCATTTTTTACATTTGTTTTTTTTTTCAAACTACACTGGAACGAATCAGGATACTTAAGAGTTAAGACATTTACACGTGGCCTTGGATTTATTGGGTAAATATAAAAATATTAAATAACAACTTTTTTTATCGGTTAATTGGAATCACTCACGGACCACTGGAGTATCATCGTGTCACCAGTGTTACCTTGCGATCATATTCCACCACCAAGTTATCAATTAGGAGGAAACTCATAATTATGAGTAAATCTCCTTGTGAGATTCGAACCCCAGGACCTAATAAATATATATATATTTTTTTGAAGGCTAACTTCAGCAGATAAAATTTAAGGCCATACGTAATGGTTCGCGAATTGGGCGTGAAATGCCAAAATTGGCGCCCCTTCACCCCACAACATCGCCCCCCACCAAGTGAAATGGGCGCTAACCAGGGCCACGCGAAAATTTTCGCGTAGGTGAAGAGTGGGATGGGCCAATGGGGGTTTGACACTTCATTTTAATTTTTTTTTTCTTTTTTTAATTCAAATTTAATACCATTATATATTCACCCTCCTTTCACCCACCAAATTTCACTCACCATTACACCCCTTCCTCATTTCAAGCCCCTTTCACCCACTAAGTGGCCCTACGTTGTCAAGTGTCAAAAAATGTCCCTTTAACCCACAAATTTCACCCACCACTCGTGGCCTAATTGAAGCTACGCATAAGTTAGTATAGTTAATATATTCTTAAATTCTAAGATTAGTGATTAATAAGTACAATCTTAGCCTGGTAAATAGTTTAACTAACAAGATAAAGGCAAACTCTTGAAATGAGTTTTATCGTATTTAAAGAGTTTGTTTTCTCACTTTTTAAAAGCTTAAACAAAGATTATATATTGGTAACCACTGAACTCGGATAATTAATAAATTGAACAACTGAAAAACAAAGTGTCACCCTTAAAAAGCGAATATCTTATCATTTCTTTTATTCCACACAGACCAATTTTATATATCGACCTTCTTTGTTTTTAACTTCTGGGCTAGCCTAGTTGGTTTATCACAATGAAGGTGAAGAATTGTCTTTTTTTATTTTTTATCTGACTTAGTCATTTTTATGTTTCAAATAGATTAGAAAAAAAATTTAGATATATTTTTTTATTTCGTAGATTAATGCTTTGATTTAATATTTTATTTTATTATGATTGTATCTACATACACTTTTTTTATTTAGGTTGTTAACACAATGATAGAGTACTCGGCTTTTAAGTGCGGCTAGGATCTTTTACACATTTAGATGAAGCGAGGGATTCGTCCATACCATTGGTAAAGTTTGGAAGACCACGACTGATCCTGAGAGGGAGGCAATGAAGGTGAAGAATTGTCAACCCCGGTGGTGGGAGTTTGATCCCGAGCCGACCCGTTTTTCATCCGGCCGTTCTTTCACCGAGGTAACTCGTGTGGAGGCGGTACGGTTTCCGGACAGAGGCCGTTAACAGCCCACACAACCGCTAGCGTGGACCCGGTTCAGACAACATGGACTGATATTTATAGAGTCAGGGCCTATCGATTAGGTGGGTGCGATTCATTCCGTTTAAAAGAAAGTCGCCTTCCAAACCAAAAAAAAACTTTCTTTGTTTTATTTTAAACCGATATTTTGTATTTTTATGTAAATTAGCAACACACTCTATATTTAGTTATATTTAGATGGATGTAAAAAAAAAATGTCCAAAAAGAATATATTCAATGAGATTATCTTACATTAAACATGCTTAAAGTTTAACAAAAAAACATAAACAAACAAACAATAACTGCTAAATGTCAAAAACTCATCTGTCGTACGGACCACTTAACATTTTCCGGTGACCAAACCCGGCAGTTAAGTTAAACTACCCACCGCAGTCTCCTTTATTTTATGTTCAGAAGCTGCTTTCGGCTCCGATGGCGTCCACCGGGGTCACAGTGGCTGGAGAACTAAAGCAGCCACAGCTGCCTCCATCTCCGGCAGCTTTCTTCGTTTTTCGGGCGAGACCAATTGCTAAATCTTTGAGTGATTTGCCAATTATCTTAATAATCTTGATCTTGATCTGACCCCTCTTCGGTTGGGTAGATTTTACTGTGAGTTTGGAAGCTTTTGCTGGCATTTTTGGAAGGTTTTTGTTTGAAGTGGAGTAGAAAAGTAAGTGCATTTGTGTGTGTTTATAGCCAATGATGTTGTAGCCTAATGGTTGCAATGGAGGTGGGAAGGTTTACCCACTTTGTGGGGTTCCTGCCCTGGGAGGTCACAGGTTCGAATCCCACTCAGAGTAGGGTTATTCTGAAATGAGGGGCTGGACCTTAGGGGGGGCCCGGGGACCGGACCTGAAGGGTGCGGGGCTTCGTTATGGGTGGTACCGTTGGCCGTTCAAAAAAAAAAAAAAAAAAATTTGTGTGTGTTTATATATATTTTTATATATTGTGTGGGTATAAATTATAAAGATAGGTGCAAGCAAACTAAATTACTTTCCCCCAAGCTTCTTGCTATAAATAAAAATAAATACAAAAAAAATGATTTGGAAAAATCCAACAAGGCATCCAAAGCATAGATATGGTGTTTGATTTAGGAATATGCAATTAGTTACCTTTTGAAAAAGGAGAATTCCTTTTATAACATTTTCCGGTATATTTTTTTTTTAAGAAAAACTTTCATTCACAAAAGCACAAGCGGTCCTCAAAATAAGGACCCCCGGGCAACAAACGACTACATCAAATCCAACAGATAATTACACCATAAACTCCAATCAACATATTTAATTCTAGTTCTATGATGAAACCAAAAAACGAAGTCGCCTTAATATTTTCCATAAGCTCAACCGGTCTTCGGGTTTTGTTTTTAAAGATTCGCTCATTCCTTTCCATCCATATCAACCACATCGCAGTGAAGAAGATACCTTTGAGAATACTCCTCTTTGTTTTCGGAAACCCTTGAGAATCAATAATACGCAACACATCCGGAAACATCAAAAGCAAAAAACGGGCTTAACCGACACCAAACGCTGACCCTGTTCCAAATCTCCAGAGAGAACATACACCCGGTGAATAAGTGCAACGCCGTTTCATGTCCCGTTTGACAAAAAACACATCCAATATCTTGCAACTGTACGCCTCTTCTGGCCAGCTCCAAGCGAGTAGGAAGACGATCCCGGACAGCTCTCCAAACCATAAGCTTACACTTCAGGGGAGCCCAACCTTTCCAACCGAAACGCGGACCCGAAACTGGAGGCAAATCAGCGTAAAGGAGCTGTTTAGCTGAACGGACAGAAAACATACCATTATTGTCCGCTTTCCAAGTCCACTCGTCCCTGTCGCCTCTCCATTGAAACGCATAGATATCTTCCAGAAGATTGAACAGTTCTGAAAGGGCTTCGTGTAATGCAGGATCTTGTCTCCAACCCCATCTAACAGTTTTCAAACCATTTTCAATCTTCAATCGGTCATGAACAGAAACCCACTTACTAGATTCTATCCTAAAAAGGTTAGGATAAATGACTCTAAGCGGACTTTCACGCAGCCAAACGTCTCCCCAAAAAGAAACCGCTGCACCATTTCCAACCGAACCTACAAAATAACTCTGCAGGGAATTTCCATTAGCCAACTTTTTTCGCCTAACTTGACTATATTCTTCCAAGTACCACTAGTCGAAGACAAACAAGGAAGGTGTAACCAAGTTCTAGACGAACCATGACATCCCTTAATAATCCGTTTCCACATGCAATCACCTTCCTTTTTAAACCTCCAAGTCCATTTTAAAAGTAAAGCTTCGTTTACAACTTGAAGTTTCGACACGCCAAGACCGCCCCCTTTTTTGGAGTTGTAATAACATCCCAAGCTATCCAAGGGATTTTCCTTTCCACACTAAATCCCGACCATAAAAAATGCCTCATTATAGATTCAATATTGTCAATCACCGTTTTTGGGGCTTTATAAATCGATAGGTAGTATGAAGGCAAACTCTCTAGCACCGACTTAATAAGAATAAGGCGACCACCCATAGACAAACACCTCGCTTTCCAAGAGGAAAGCCTATTTTTTATGACATCAATAACTGGATTCCAATTACTTACTCGAGCCATGTTTACGCCCACTTTAATACCAAGATACACAAAAGGAAAAACTCCCCACCGACAACCTAACACTTCCATCATCTCATCCACCTCTTTATCGTCTGGTACCAACCCCAAAAGATTAGATTTAACAATATTAATGTGGAGACCCGACACAATATGAAAAATACGGAGAATTCTAGCCGTACTTTGTAAATTCTCCCTTGACCATTCTCCAAAATAAGAGCATCATCGGCATAAAAAAGGTGAGTGACATCTTCTTCACTATCCGCAAAACGAATACCCAAAAAATCGTTAGTCTCCCTGGCCTTCTTTATAAGACACGACAAAGCCTTCATGGCAAAAAGGAAGAGAAAAGGAGAGATAGGATCACCTTGTCGAAAACCCTTCTCACTCTTAAACTCAAAATTAGGGGAGCCATTGACTAGCACCGCGGCCGTGGACGACACAAGAATACCTTTTATCCAATTGCACCATGTAGAGGGAAAACCCATTTGGTGTAAAATTGACAACAAAAAATTCCAATTTACATTATCGTAGGCCTTCTCGAAATCAATCTTTAATAAAAACGCCTTTTCCCGTCTTCTCTTTAACCAATCGATCAACTCATTTATCACCAAAGGCCCATCCAAAATAAAGCGATCTGAAAGAAACGCCGATTGTGTATCCGAAATAACCTTCCCCATAACCCTTTTGAGACGGTTAGCAAGAATTTTAGAAATAATCTTGCTAATTATCCCAATAAGAGTAATCGGTCTATAATCTTTGAGCCCCAACGGCGTTTTAACCTTGGGAATCAAAGTAATAAACGAAGACGCACATGCCGGGTTAATAAACCCGGACCCATGAAAATCGGACAAAATACGAAGAAAATCCTCCTCCAAAAAACTCCAAAAGTGTTTCACAAAAAAGAAATTAAACCCATCGGGACCCGGAGCCTTATTAGAGTCACACTCGAAAGCCGCCTCTTTAATCTCTTCTCTAGTAAAAGGAGTTATCAACATATCACCATCCGAAGCATTCAAAGTCTTCAGCCCGGGGCAATCTAAAACTGGACGTGAATAAACATCTTCTTTAAAATGGTTTCGAAAAAACCTCATAATCTCTTTTTTAACCAGAGTGGGCTTAGAAACCCACTCCCCGTTGATCATCAGTCCAGGAATCCCGTTTTTTGCCTTTCTCCCGTTAACCACGCTATGGAAAAAACTAGAGTTTTCATCTCCCAACGCAGCCCACTTAATGCGAGATTTCTGTCTCAAATCACGAGCTCTATTTAACCGAATTTCTTCTATACTTTTGGAGCATTCCGCCCAAACCCAAAGTTCTTCTTCGTTTAACACCCTGTGCTCCATTATTTGCTCTAAATCACCCTTATCCTTGTGTAAAACATCTTCGACCTCCTTTTCTTTTAACTTCCATTGTTTATACCAATTGCCTAATACCCCACGCATCTTATTCATTTTTTTTGAGCAAGTTCAAATCATTCGGCCCTTCATCAATCCAATCTGTAAAAACCTTAGTAATAATTTCAACGCACCCCGTCTTGTCCAACCAAGAATCAAACCATCGGAAAGGCTTTGCTCCGAAGTTGGAATCAACAACTGAAAATACCATTTAATCGGTGGTTTATTTGGGAGAGTGGTCCATAAAGCACAATGTTCGGAAAACGATTTAGATTTATCTTTTGTGTATGTCGGGGTCCTGGTAGGGGATGGGAAACGCCTTTCTGAAGAGGTGGTATTGAAGTGGAAAGATCGCAAGTTTAGAATTTGGATTACGGAGGAACTGGGGGAATGGATTCCGGAATTTTTGAAACCCGTTGAAGATAATACTAAGGTGGATGATATAGCCGAGGATGATGTTCTTCTTTCGCCAGAAGTTAATGATGTAGCAGTTGATGTGGATGTGACGAAATCACCGACACCGGAGAACAACGAAGTGATCGGAAAAGGGATCGGAGAAGTTATCATGGAAAGTAATAATTACGTAGCCGAGAATGTCGGGGATCTTAATGATGCTAATAATGTATCGATTTCAACCCCAATTAATGCTTTGAATACGGATTTATAAGGAGCTTTTACTGAGGATGAATTTGTTCCTGGACCAAATTTTCAATTTGAAAAGGATTTGGCAGATAATGGGCCTCAACTGGGTTGTAATATAAGTAAAAGAAAAAAGTATAAGAAAGGGGATTTGGACCGGCCCAGCGTCGGTTATACTAGTAGTCAAGAGAGTCTCAAAGTTACTAAACGGGCCAAAAATGATGAGGACTTATTTGGGCTTGATGAAATATTGGGCCTAAATGAGTCCGAACTAAACAAGGTGGGTGAAAGACATGAAGATGTCGAAGAGGAGATTGAACAAAGACCTTTTGATCTAAATTCCCAACCTACTGTGATGAATATTGTTAACCATGATGAGATAGATAATAATCAAAAGGAACAGGGGGAGGTGGATTGTCGTTTGGTTGATGATGGGGAAATCGATTTGTTACGGTACCAAGAAGTAAAGAGCACTGTTACTTTGGGTGTCAAATTAGGGGTGAATCTTGATAGATATGAAGATTTGGTTAAGGATGCGGTTGTTCAAGAAGGGTTACAAACAGGTAAAAGATGAATTGCTTGTCGATTAATATTCGTGGGGTTGGGGTTCCGGAAAAGCGAGTTGGATTATTAAAATTAAGGCTGAATGCGGGGTTTCTTTTATCGGTTTGCAAGAATCTATGTGTTCCGATGTTAGCGCGGAGGTGATTTCTAATTTTTGGGGAGGGGGAGGGGCTGATTTTGAGTTTGTTGAGGCGATTGGGAACTCGGGTGGTATTATTAGTATGTGGGATCCTAAAATCTTCTCTAAAGATAATGTAGTTAAAGACAAAAAATTTCTATGTGTTTCGGGTATCTTATCGGATGGTTTGGCTCGTCTTAATGTGCTTAACGTTTATGCTCCGCAAACTAATGGGGATAAACGTAGTCTATGGGCGAGAATTAGTTGGCTTATGCGGACATTAGACGGGTGGTGGATAGTCTTATGCTCCGCAAACTAATGGGGATAAACGTAGCCTATGGGCGAGAATTAGTCGGCTTATGCGGACTTTAGACGGGTGGTGGATAGTCTTGGGGGATTTTAATGTTGTCCGAGATCGGGAAGAAAGAAAAAAGTCAAAGTTTGACCCAGTTTGTGCTAGAGATTTTAATGATTTTTTAGAAGAGGCCGGGTTGCGTGAGTATCAATTGAAAGGTATGAAGTATACGTGTTTAACAGTTAGAAGAGGTATTTGTAAGTTGAGCAGGATTGATAGATTTTTTGTCTGTGATAACGTGTTTAATAATGGCCGAATGTTTGCGTTAGAGCTTTGAAAAACATTTTCCGGTATATGAATATGACACCGTTTGAAAATAATTTTTATGTTATAATAATGGAAACTATGATCAGTTGATCACAAATCTTAGATGCTTTACAAAGACACATATAATTTCTATGGAAAATTAAAACAATAATGATAGTAATAAAGAAGAAATATGATTATTTACTAATAACTATGAATGAAGTTTTATTTTTATACAAACGTTGGTGCCGCCATGTGACGGTTGGGGTGTTACACGCCAGCCCTTAGATCATGTGTAGTGGGGAAGGAAAAACATAACGTCTCTATTTCTGATTGGTTCACATGGCAGCTGAGTCAACATGGGGCTTGAAGTGAAAATGGGGTGTCGTGGTGGGGAAAAAATTAACGCCCCTAAATAAATTTTTATTATATCTTTTAAATTAAAAAATAATAAAATAATATGAAAAGGGGAGATGATATTAGGTGGCAAGTTCTGATTGGGTGATTGTTTTTGTGCACCGGCGTTATATTTATAGCGCTATCCCCTTTTTTTTTTGCACATAGCGCCCCCTGTAGTGGTGTTGGGGGCGCTATCTTACTTTTCACGCTCTGAGTCACGCTCCGCTACACATAGTCTTATGATGATCGAAATTATGGTGGTCGAAGTGGCCATCGAGGGGCTTGTAACTATTGGGGACATATATTTTTTATATGAAATTCTTTTATATATGTGTGGGTATGTATTTTAAATAGAAACTCCATATAGCACTTAAATTGAACGCAATAAAAGTAAGATTGCAGAAGGCGCTAGGTAAATGGTGAGGTCCAGCCTAGGGACTAGTTGAGATTAAGCGAAAATTGGGTGGAATTAGGCGTTTTGGTATATTATATATATATATATATATATATATATATACACACACAAATTTAGGTGTTTTTTGAAAATATGTTAAGATATATACATATAATACTTAGAAATACTTAGATATATACACATAATACTAAGAAATACTTAGAAATTAAAAAAAATTGAAAAAAAAATAAAAAAACCACCGCCTAGGCGCGCCTAATGGCCAAAACGCCCAGATCATCGCCCAGACCCTTATTCCGATTTCTTCTGCAGCCTAGCGCCTAGGCTGCCTTCTGCAACACTGAATAAATGTCTATTTAAAACTCAAGTCTTGTTAAGTTTTTAACTCATAACACATGTATAAGCATGGTACCTACTTTAATATTATGATTTTGCTAACTTCTACGTTATTGCCATAATTTTGACTGTAGTACATAAATATAGTTTAAATAATTTAATTCTTTAAAGCCTAAGGGGAATATTTTATTTAACATATCGAATACAACACGTAAATCTTCAGGGACACCGCTGGTTGGTGGCCAAATAAAATAGAATCCCACATAAAACATGTTAATAAGTTTGGCGGGTCGGATCTTGGAGTCGGTAATTGGTAATAACCTTTTTTTTATAATAGGATGCATATGCAACATAGAGACAACTCATAGAAGTGGTTTCTAAAGTGAATTCTCGAGAACCACTCTTTGACGGTCAAGTCAATACATATCATATGTATCGTACGTGTCTTAATAGGTTCGTGTCTTAACATGTCAGGTATACCCGATTTGTCAGCCCTATACATATGTGTATGTGTGATAGCCGATAGGTAAATGAGAGGAGACACTTGCGAGAGTTTGTGTTGACTTTTTTCACTAAGTATGTATTGTATGTTTTTTTGTTTAAACGATTTTCTTGTTTTTTTTTTTTTTTTACGTTACAAGTTACCAGAGTTAATTTGTTGAAATGTTAAGAAAATTTAAAACTAAATCATACTAGCGTTACCATAACCATAAGAAAAAGCTTTGTTTTATTCACAACACAGTATCTAATTAGTCTTTACACAAAGTAACATGTGATCACAATTCACATACACTTACGTTTGGAAGCTTCTTTCATCCCTTTGGTGCCTCCTCCATATCCGGCAACCCGAGTTGCTAAATCTTTCAGTAACTTACAAATCATGTTGAAAATCTTGATCTTGATCTGACCCCTCTTCGGCCATTTGCTTTGTTTTAGTGTGAATCTGGAACTAGCAACGGCCATTTTTGTTTGTCAAGCCGAAAAATGGAAACGAAGTTGTTTCTAAGCAAGAAGGGTCATTGTTTGTGATTGTGATTGGGATTATATATATGTGTGTGTGCTAGCAATATATGTAAAAGAATAAAAAAACTTATTAAGAAAATCCAATGGTGTTGACTTCAGAATATGCAATTAGAGGTGCACAAAGGGGTTCAAACACTAAACCGGTTCAATTTGATTCAGTTCAGTTAATCAAATATAGGAGTAAATTGAAATATCACATTATTACATGCTACAACTTTGGGTCGGAGTTTGGTGTCTGCTGGATCCGTTCTAGTATTTTAGAAGAGACATTGACGAATCCAAAAAATATTGTTAGAAGATAAAACTTTGGTCAAGTCAAAATGAGTTGGATAAAGAATATAAGAAAATGATAGATACAACGTTTTTAACTTTATTACACAATTAAATATTAATTGTGATGCTTAGGTGATACTTAGTAAGTCTCCTATGGCCAAGGAGTCAAAGACAAAAGGTTTATTTTTAATAGAGTAGGGTTTGCTATTAAAAAAAATGTAGCTGCGTAGCTTTTTGTCCGTTAACCAACCACCCACTTATAAAATATTGATTATTTTTTAGATTATAATAGAGTTCTAGTTTCATACACCCAGTTACATCACATTTTATAAGCGTGATATCACATTATGAGATAGGTGACAACCTCTTATTAATGTGTGATATGCATAGTTATCGATAGCGAATAGCGGAAAATAGCGACGGGCTACCGATATGCTACGTAGCGATAGCGATGAAATAGCGCCCGCTATTTCGTAAATAGCGATAAGGTATTAAAATATTTAAAAATATTTTTATGTACAAATTTACATATATAAGGACCAAATGTTTATATACACAAACTAATTTTATAATTGTATGTAAAATTCAGAAGTTTTAGGACCAAATATAAACAAATGAAAATAGAGGGGTTAAAAGTGAAAATATATAATGTTATAATAAACCCTAAAAAGTAAGATGCAGCCGTCAGTACTACTTCTCCACCTCCACACCTCATCCTCCTGCTCTTCTGAAAGGATTTGTGCTTTGCCACCACAACTTCGCATTTTGTCCATCGATTTCTTTCAACAGGTGAGAAGAAGCTTTCCCTTTTCATCCTCCTTCTTGTTTCCGGCCAAAATCACAGCGACGTCGCCAGAATTCTTCGCCGGACGTCGCCGGAAATCGCTATATTCACGCTACTGCACCGCTAAACACAACATAGCGATGGTTAGCGATACGCGACGCTATTCGCGATCGCGGTCGCTACCATCGCTATTGACAACTATGGTGATATGAACTAAGGTATATAAGGTGTATCATTCCTAGATACCTTATAATATGACTGTTTTAAAAAAATCTATAGGTACGCAAAGTCAAACAATGAAGGGATTATAACAAATCTATGTGGGCCCTTTTGTGACGGTTGTCATTCACTAACATCAATGCATACGATTTTGTAAAGGGTAAAAAAACACGAGGATAAGGCTTAAAAGCCATTTGGTTTTAAAGGGGAGAGGCATTATCAAAATTGGTAATAAGTAACCAATTTATTATTAGCATGGTATCATCGTCGCTATTTATGTTGGTAGTATTTCCATAAACTAATTTCTGGTTTTAGTTAATGGGCTAGTAAACAATGAAACAGTCATATTTTTTGACCAACTAACTATTTACCAATGTATTTTTTGTTTGACCGTTTTTTTAACGTTTTAATTTTTGACCGTTCATAATTTTACCCTATATAAACACCATATCACACATACAATTTTATACAATATATTTACATAGGTGATCATGGGTTCAATTCCCACTTCCAACATTTATGGTTTGGTATCTGGGTGAAGATCGAATACGGGTGGCGCCGGTTCGAATCTGACGGGCGGCGAGGTTTTACCGAGTTCTATAACACTGTCGTGCCTTCAGGCGGGTGGGGCTCGGGTTTCCGC
Organism: Ambrosia x helenae; assembly: GCA_030844895.1. Taxonomy (NCBI): domain Eukaryota; kingdom Viridiplantae; phylum Streptophyta; class Magnoliopsida; order Asterales; family Asteraceae; genus Ambrosia; species Ambrosia x helenae. Next base: position 12,714,010 of record CM061230.1, on the reverse strand, counting down.
GCATCGGGAGAAGGCGGGGGCTGCTGGAGGTCGAGTAGTCGATTCTTGGGCACGGCGCCCCGCAAGGGTGGTTGCCACACAGTTGTTCGCCGATAAAAAAAAACATATATGAATATGGGTGGTGGCAATATGTTTCTGAATACGTATCATCGACGATGATCATCTCGCGCAAACCGCCAAGATATAAACAACCCACCGGTTACACACCAACCAACTACACACCCACCAACAACATACCAACCAACTATACACCCGCCGACATCACACTAACCAACTACACACCCATCGACTACACAGCCTCCCCCAATATTTGAATATTACAAGCCACAACTTCCTGACGATTTGTCCACGGAAGAATTGATTTACGCACACGATTACACAATGGCTCTACTACAAGTAGGAGCAATACGGGTTGGAGATATGTAAGAGTATTGGAGCGTGTCAATCCTCATAGTGCAAAACCCACCGGTTACGGTGCAAAACACCCAGACGAAGGTTATGAAACTAATCATGGGCCGAATATGTGATTTATTCGGATGAAGAAATGTCTTGCCCAATACCCGAAAGTGAGGGATATCGATACGAGAGGTTTGACGGGCGTGATAGTGATCGTGATGTTTCTTCGCCCGAGTCAATTGCGTATTCTTTCTTTTTTAGCTATGTTTAAGTAGTATTTTAATTAGGTTTATGATTAATTAGGTTAATTATGTTTGTATTTTGATTGTTAATTTTTAACTTTATTTTTTTTCTTTTAACGGTTACTTTCATTAAACATTAAACCTAACGCGCAACAATTGCCATGCCGCAACATAGTTGAAGTTACTCCCGTGTGCATTCACATAGTCGGCGCGCGTGACTTGGATTGCCATGTCTTTTGAAGATTAGGGTGCTGCGCAATCGTGGCTTCAAAGAGGGCGTTCCATCGGTTACACTTGGCGAAGAGATCATACCACTTACTAACGAGCGAATCCTTGTTGCAGTCATTTGTGTTGGTTATTCGATTGAACTCCACCGACACGTTGTGCCAAAACGAATCTCTCCGTAAATCGGGAGGATGGTTTGTGTGTTTAACTTCCACATACGCCCTCATTAGCGCGATCTCCTCATTTACATTCCACCGAACCATTTTTAAGAGATGATTTTGGTATTATAAAAATTATGGAGTTTTATAGGATAAAAGTAGCCGTTAGGGATTCAACCGTTAGAAAATTTATTACCGTTTGAAAAAAAAAACGGTTACATATTTTAATTTAAATGGAAATAAATAAAAGAATCAGTGGAGTGCTGCCTCCAAAACTGTATTTCAGTAAAGTAATATGGCAGTGCATGATTGGTTGGAATCAGAGAAGTTGAAAAAGAATTAGGGTAGTACCCCTTTCCCCTAAGTTCGATTCCTAAGGGGGTGGGGGTGTTCTCAGATTTATTAACTTTCTTCATGTAGTTCGTCAGAGATTCAAATTTACCACTAAAATAAAAGAATTGAAGAGCAAAATTATACACTTTTACTTTGACCCCTCTTTTACCCATAAACAGCTGATATTTGATCTCTTCTAGCATCATAGAAATCAACACCAACTATTTAGAAAAAAAAAACCCAAGTCATGTCGAGCTTTCCATATAACTGATAGATATGTAATATAGGGTCAACCTATTCTACACAGTGTAACAAAAATGAGAAGGGTGAGAAAGATACAAAAAAATACAATATATCATGAAATATGACACAATGAACCATAAAATATGACACAGTGCTGAAAAATATAACACAATGCTGAATAAAAAGACACAATGAATTGAAAAAAATGACACAATTATGAAAATAAAAAAAAGACACAATGCTACGTAAAAGACACAATGATATAACATATATTCTAAAAACTACAAGCTAAAACCCTAAAAAACGAAGACCTAAAAACTAACATCAAAGAGTTCAATGAGACGGTTTCAATGCCACTTGAATAAATTCAATCAGAGTTCGTTTAATATCCTTCTTACAACTTCATATTTTTCTTTCACTGAGTATTTGATTATAACCCATGTAATATATATGGTATTGATGTAATTTCCATGAGTGCCTCTGAGCAAGTGGTATAGCCTAAAATAGGAGCTTTTATCTTGATATTATAAATATCTAAGGGAATAGAGAACAAGGACATCGAGCCTTTCACAATAATATACTTTCATGGTCAAAATCCCCTTACCCACAATGGCCTCCACAAGAGTGGGCTGCCCCACCACATGCTCAATGACACTCCTAGTCAAACCCACGGTGTTCTTACCCTATCATTACCCTGAAGCCCATCAATAACAACAATGCACAAGATCTTCTGGTGCCCAGGCCGAATCAAGCCTGCCACACCGCCTATGCTCCTACCAATATAGAACAAACTCTCTACACGATGTTTATCAATCAACCGAACCCAACATCTATATATGGACACTGGAGCCACTACCACCATAACAAACACTCAAGGTTGTTTCAGTTTTTTTTTTTTTTTTTTTTTTTTTTTTTTTTTTTTTTTTTTTTTTTAATAATAGCATGCTACAAAATATAATTGTTGGTGATGGTTCGACTATTTTGGTAATTGGACATGGCCCACAAACCAAACACGCACCCTTTCCATCATTTATGAGAGAATCGCATGGTTGGTCTTTGTGCTTTCCAGAAATTGCAATATTGATCCTAGTAGTTCACTAATTAGGTTTAATAAGAGTGCATTCGTGTGATCCCCGTCATTAACGTCTGTTATATTTCTTTGCTAAGTCTTTCCACGCGCTTCCCACGTGGGGGTATTATGGTCTTTTCGTGTTACCCATCATCACCCTAAATCCTTTTCTTATTTATAATAAATACCCAATTGTTCTTACACCACCTCCACAAACATCACCATCACCTCCACCGTCACCTATCACCACCTTCCCATTCTTCTGTACCCGACTCCTTTCTGCTTCCCCAAACGGACACCGTCTCCACGAACCACCCCTCCCCTTCTAATTGCAAAATTTGAGTTCATTAATCTCAGTTCACAAACAGAACCTTAGAGCTTTTCTTCAGCGTGTATAGTCGAGTAGGAAGGTGGTAATATTACCTTGAATGGTGGTCGTTTTGTGTTGACGTTCTTGGACGGAGAACTCACAGTGAAGCATGCGGTTAACTCGTCACAGAGATGGAGAGATTTAATAGGGAAAGGATTCGTGAGTGGTGTGTATTCGGATTATGTCAGCGTTATTGGCCGGAGAACTCATAGTTACGACACTTCGCTGGTACGATGGTGCAAGCTTTTTTGTTGATTCTCTTTCTACTACTTTCTGTATGTATGATTTTATCCCAAAAAAACACAAAGTTCACTAATTGGGATTTCTTGTTGGGTTCAATTTTATACGTTGTTAGAGAAATATTCAGGTTTGTAGTTGTTCTATATTGGTGATGTGGTTAGTGATGATGGTGGTTGGTGATTAGTGGATGTTTGGAGGTGGTGCAGATTTAATGGTGGTGACGATGGAGGTTGTGGTGTCATTATGGTGGTCTGGTGAAGAGAGATGGTAGATGCAATGGTAGCAGAGATGGTTGTGGTTGTGGTAATGGTAATGGTGGTGGAGGTGGAGAGAGGTGTACGATGGTGGTTGTATACGGTGGATAGAGAGGTGGATGTTGGTTGCAAGTGTGGTGGAGAGTATAGAGAGAGTGATGAATGGCTATGGTGGTGGTAGTAAGTTTGGCGGAAGTGGGGTGGATATTATAATTTGTATAATTGAAGGCAAAAAGACTATAATAACCCCCACGTGGGAAGCATGTGTGTAACATCCGGCCCCTTTCATCACCAATATTGTCCGTTTTGCCCTGATGGGTTGCACATCCAGAGCTCACGGATTTGTTTTTGGTTGCCCTAGTGGAGACTTCCCAGGAGGTCACCCATCCTGAAACTACTCCCACCTGAGCACGCTTAACTATGGAGTTCTCCTCTCATCCACTAACATTAAGCCCCAAAACGCGTTGTGATTTAAGAGGCTAGACATTACTTATGAACCAAGGATCTCTCCTGGCCACGGCCGATGTGGGATTTTCCTGGGGTGTCACAACGTGGGTGGACTTAACCAGAAGAGATAACAATCGTTAGTTATGGGGATCACACGAGTGCATTTTTATTAAACCTAAGTACCAACATTGTAATTAGTGAACCACTAGGATCAAGATTGCAATTTTGGAAAGCACAGAGACCAACCATGCGATTCTCTCATCATTTATCCTAAACTTTCTTCCAACCAAGCAACAAGCAAACAAGACTCCCACTCAACTTCTATACCACCGCACACAATTCTATGACTATTTTCAAGCTTCTAGTTACCTGTGTTATCCACTCATTCCATCCACCACAATACACAAACTTGAAAATCGGTCATACCCATGTGTGTTCCTCGGATATCCCTCAACAAAACATTGTTACACCTTTCTCACCTCTTCTCTGGCCTATGGTGCAAGCCAAAACCCACTAACGCTAGTACATCTGCACATCCATCACCTTCGGCCTATACTACCCCACCTATGGTGCAATCTCCGTCTCACCACCCTTCCCCTTCCCTAGCCCAACACACTTCCCCTACCACGGACCACTCTACTCCCTAATCCACTTCCTCACCATACAATCTCAGACCCACCCATCGCTTCAGCCCACACGAACCGTGATCCAACTCCTCCTACTCTGCCCACCAGTGCCATGTGCACATGTGCCATGGATGGTATCATAAAACCTAAAAGGCAACTAAATCTCCACACATCCACACCCACCATCATTCCCCTGCCTAAAACCTAACAAATGCCTTGCCCACACCGGAATGGTATAATGCCATCACCAATGAATTTCATGCTATTATTAAAAACAAGACTTGGAAATTGGTACCTCATTAACCACATATGCACATTATTCATAGCATGTGGTTATTTAAACACTAGTTCTGGTCTGATGGCACACTTTAAAGATAAAAGCTCGCTTTGTTTGTAATAGTATGTTACAATAGGCGGGAATAGATTTTGGAGACACCCGTAGTGTCGTGGACAAGTCAGCCACAATACGAATGGTCTTATCCATTTCCCTATCAAAACCATGGGTCGTCCATCAACTAGATGTCCCGAATGCATTCCTGCATAACACTATGAATAAAAACGGTTTACATGTATCAATCAACGGTATTTGGACATAAAAACTTTCCTGAGCATGTTTGCCGCCTTAACAACCTCTCTATGGCTTAAAACAGACTCCACGAGCGTGGTAGACTCAGCTAGCGTGGTATCAATGGTTAACCAACTACATCCTCACCTTGGGGTTTCATCAAAGCAATTGTGATGCCTCTTTATTTATTCTACATAATGGTAGTGATATAACTCATCCTCTTCTCTATGTCGATGACATCTTGCTCGTCACATCCACAGATTGCGTAGGTCAGCGATTCATGGTTCACCTTGCGAACGAACTTGTCATCTTAGTCTCTATTAAAAAAGACACAATGTTCCTCTCACCACAATACCTACGATGGAGAACCAATATATAACCGTTGATGAAACTTGGTCAGAGCGAGGAAGACTCTTCATGAAAATAACAGCAACCTGAAGCTTGGTAGGAATAAATTTAGTCAGCAATTTTCCAGCAGCCACAAGTTCGCGTAGAAAATGATAATCCAGATCAATATGTTTCGCACGTTTGTGAGATATGGGATTTTGTGTTAAAAAAATATGGCACATTGATTGTCACAAAGGATAGTGGGCCTTTTTGGTGGTAGAGCTTGAAGTTCCTGAAGGAGATGTGTTAATAGACAATTTTAGCAGCCGTGTTCTCTATAGCTTGATACTCAGATTCACAACTGGACCTAGCAACAATGGGTTGCTTTTTAGGACTCCAAGAAATAAGATTTCCTCCCAAAAGAATAGAGTAACCATTAGTCGAACAACGAGTTTCCAAACAGGGAGCCCAATTTGCATCAGAATATCCAAGAAGAGGGGTCATAGTGGGGCGAGAGTAGTGAAGACCATATGCAATTGTACCTTTCAGATAACGAAGAATTCTTTTGACTTCCTAGTAATGAATAACCGTCAGAGCATGTAAAAACTAACTAACTTGATTTACAACATATTAGATGTCAGGTCTCATGATCATGAAGTACTAGAGAGCACCAACAATGGAATGATAGTGAGTGACATCCTGAAACGGTTCACATGCAGAAACAAAGGAAACATTTGTGCTTAAAGGTGTTGCAGCAGGATTTTCTTCCAACATCTTAGCACGGTTTAGAATATCTAAACTGTACTTAGACTGATTTAAAAATAGACCATTGTGAGTGTATGTAACCTCCAGTCCTAGGAAGTAGTTAAGTTCCCCTAGATCCTTAATAGCAAATTCATTGTTTAGACACGATATAAAGGATTTAATGATGTTTGGTTGATTTTCGGTAAGAATTATATCATCAAGATAGACAAGGAGATACATAAGGCATGATTCTTGACTAAATATAAATAGAGACGGGTCAGTCCTACTGCACAAGAACCCGTAGTTGGTTAAGAACACACTTAGCTGATGAAACCAAGCCCGATGAGCTTGCTTTAAACTATAGATGGCTTTGTTTAGCTTGCAAACATAAGAAGGAAATATGCGGTCAACAAATCCCTTTGGTTGCTCCATGTACATAGTTTCAGTGAGATGTCCATGTAGAAATGCATTATTGACATCCAACTGATGAAGATTCCACTTGTTAATGACCGCAAGAGCAAGAACAATATAAACATTGGTGACTTTAACCACAGGACTAAACGTATGTGAGTAGTCAAGGTGAGGGACCTGAGTGAAACTCTGAGCAACAAGACGAGCTTATAGCGTTCTATGGATCCATCCAAGTGAAATTTTGTATCACATTAGCATTGACCGACCTAGGTACAAGTGTCCAAAAGTGATTTCGACAAAATGCATCGAATTCAAGCTGCATGGCCCGCAACCACTTTTCATCTTTTGCAGCTATGTGGAAAGTTTTTGGACAGTAGACGCGAAAAGAGAATACTGAAGAGGTATACATTAAGTATGAGCTAGATCAGCCCGATGGTGAGGCTTAAATATTCCAGCCTTTGAACGGGTGATCATAGGATAGCTAGAGATAGGAGGTTGAGGGGGAGGTGGTGAAGGAATGTTAGCGGAAGCTTGAGAGTCCGAACTGCTCGACTGAGGTGTGTCCACGGTTGGGAACAAAACTGGGGCAGGAGATACTTCAGGTTCAGTTGAAGTAGAAGATGTGCATGACAGATAAAGGGGTGAGTCGGGTAGAGTGATCTGAGAAGTTGATCTGGGAGTTGTGAGTAGAATTTGTGAGGAATCTGATGCAACTAAGGAGGGTCCAACACCTAGGGCTGCACGGTGGGTGATTGGGTAAAAGGGTATTTGGATTGTGGTATATATTAGTGAAGAGAGGTGGGTAGGACAAGTTGGTTTAGGTGGTGGCGATGTAGAGGTAAACGCAAGAATGGGCATGTCTAAGAATGATGACACCTCATATTAGTGTATAGGAGTGGGTAAAGTAGTTTCCTGGTGCTTCTTCATTTGGTTAGTTTCCTGCTGCTTCTTCATTTGGTCCTCTACCATTGTAAACATGGAAAGGAGTTCATCTTTTGACACAAAAATAGAATGAGTAGATCCAAATGTGCCCATCCCAGATCTAGGATTAGTTTGAGAAGTATTTCGAATAATAGGATCAGAACTCTTGGAAAATGCAGGGGGGAGGTGGTAATGTCACATTTTTTTGTAGAAGTTGAGGATGGCATGGATGAAGACACATATTTTGGGTTTGAAGCCATAGTTGTCAAGACTTTTGAAATAAATTGATTAAAAAGGAATTTTAACAAAGATTTTGTTAAAAATAGCACCACTTGACCCATGGTGGGTGCCAAATTGTTTTGGCAAAAAATTATCAAGTAAAAACAATTTTGTATTCCAAATTAGAATATGTGACGTAGAGTGCTAAAAGTGTTTGTTATGTTTAAAAATCAGTTATATCTTAAGGATGTCGCGTTTAGAATATCAAAGAAATAGATTTTAACAACTATGTTCAGGATGACAAAGGAAACGGTGAGGATAGACAGTTATATCCTGAGGATGGAACTGTCTGAGATAAAATGTAATGGTTGAATATAAATGAAATGCAACAAGACAAGAACACTCTATGTACAAGGAAAAACCTTGATCAATGATGATCGCCGGCACAAAACCTCGAGAGGAGTCTAAGCCCCTGCCTTTGTTTGTTAATATTAATAAAAGAATAATTACAACTTTGGAAATGAGATGGACATGTTGTTATCAATAAAAATTAGTGTTGTGTGTGTGAGTCCATGGAAAGTAAAATCAAGTGGCTAAAAGTGTCCTAAGCTCGTCCATCACATCCCTATTTATAGTATAAACATTTAACAAAAGATACCTACAAATCAGCTATGCCTTGACTGTTTTAGCTCAACGTATATATCTTTGAATGAGTTCACAGCCGTTACATAACAGCCTTCCGAGATATTCACCTGTAGTTAATCTTGGACGGTTACATTTAGACCTTTTCTTCATCAAGGACTTGTGTTCTACGTTATCTTCTTCTTCTCTGACTTAAAGCATCAACCCAATATGCGGAGGATAATTTGTCATGAAAAAGCATAGCTAATCCTGTTTCAACAATATGTCGATGCATACGTTCAACGCGAGCATTTTGTTGCGGGGTGTAAGGACATGACATACGATGCAAAGTACCATTTTGTTCAAATAAGCATCTAACCTTGAGATTTGTAAACTCTGTACCTCCAACACTTTGAAATGTTTTAACTTTGGCCGAAAGTTGAGTTTGAACAAAAGGTAAAAAAAATGGCTAAAGCTTCAAAGAAGTCGAATTTAAACCGTAAAGGATTTAGCCACATGAAAAAAGAGAAATCATCAACAAATGCCACGTAGTATGAAAAATTACCAATGGCCTTAAACGGGAAAAGCCCCCATAAATCACAGTGAAGTAACTCAAGTAGAGATGAAGCCCTTTTATTATTCATTGAAGACGGAAGTCTTTTTGACTTAGCAAGTTCACACGGACTACAAACGCCTAGTTTTGGTAAAACAGAAGTGAAAGACAAAAGGCAATTATTCTTTAACATTGTAACGCCCCAAATCTCGTAAATTTTCGCAACTATTAAATTATAAGTAATGCGGGGCTTAACAAATAAATCAATGAAATGAATAGCTAACCTGTAAATAATCTCGTTAACCCTGTTAATTACAAACACATGTTGAGACAATGTTTGAGTTTATATGTTTAATAAACCATTCACAATAATAATTAAGGAGGGGCTAAATATGACAACTAGGCAAAGTTGAAATCTGGTGGAGGGTTAAACTGAAAATGTGTGTGAACACACACATTCTGGATCGACTAACACACCACAAAAAACACACACATAAGGAGCTCTCTCAATTCAGCCCTAAATCTGCTCAAAATCAAGGGTTTAAGCTATTGCATGTAGGAATTCTTGTTGGATTTTTGCACTAAACGTCCTAAGGTAACCCTACAACCCTTTTGATTCATTCAAATCCATGAATTTTGGAAAAGGATGATTCTAGGGAATTTATGAAAAACATGATTGTTGCTCTATAATGGTTTCTATGTGTTTATAAACATTGAGAAGCTATGAAAACATGATAAAATGGTCATATGCTGCTAGTTCATAGAACTAATGGATGTTTGACTATGTGTTAATGGTGGGTTTTGACCCAAAGGATGAATTTCACATGTAAATAAGAAATTGCTGAAATAGAACATGTTAATTGTTCTTAATAAGGCTCAATTGGATGTCTTGAAATCACATGAGGTGTAATAATGCAAAAAGGTATGGGCTAGTAAACTTGAAAGGTATGAATTCAATGATAACGAAATTGTGAACTAAAGGTGTTTGATAAAATGCTTGAATGAATTAAATTTGCATGAAAAACTATGGAAATTGTATAATTGCAATATGTGTTAAATTTGGTATGTGGAACCATGTAATGGTGAAATAATGCAAAAAGGTAGGGGCTAGTAAACTTGAAATGTGTGACTTCAATGATAATGGAATTGTACACTCAAGGTGTTTGATAAAACGCTGGAAAGAATGAAATTTGCATGAAAACTCGTACAAATTGTATAATTGGAATATGTGTTAAATTTGGTATGTGGAACCATGTAATGGACACACAATGAATGAGTGACTAAACGTCTATGTGTGCGTAACATGAAATAGGTGTGAAGTCGGAAAGCTCAGGAAGCAAGGGCGGTGCTAGCTTAAAGTTGAAGGGCCTGGAATAAGGTAAGTTGTTCTACGACTTAAAATCAATTGAATACATCGATAGCTTAGTGAATTAAGTATGGAAAATGAGATTTGGAACATCTATGGGGTGATTGGGAGATGAACAACGATAGACAAATCTTATCATAAAGTTGACCGGGCGAGTAAAACCAATAACAATGGCTTGAAAGTCATGGATATGGTGACACCACCACAACGGTAATAAGTGAAAGGTTCAGATTGATAGTAGCCCTTTACCTCATAAGAAATAGCATTTGTTAGAATGAGGGTATGCAAGAGTGAATTCCGAGGTAGGAACTGACCAAGGGGCAAGGGACATCAAGTCTGCATACTTGGAACTTCCTCCAAAGGACCTTTAGCATATCGGATATTATAATGGGTTAAGTAATAAAGTTTGTTTGGGTATGGAAAAAATGAGTTTTTGAACCATGATAAAAAGGCAAAACAAGCCATCAATGGTTCATGTATAAGTTCTAAGCTAGAATCGGCCTAAACGGTTCGAGTTGGGTCGAGTTTGTTTGGCCAAAACATTGGTTTCAGCAGTAGCTAGCCATAAGCTACGGCTTAAGGCCGTAAGCTACGACCTCCTTAATAAAAAACAAGCCGAAGGTGGGAACCGTAACCTACGGTCGTCAGACCGTAAGCTACGATCGAGATCAGCAAAGAAAAAGGGCTTGCCGTAAGCTACGACGGACATTGGCACGGTTCATTTTGTTGCATTTGTTTTCGACTTTTGATACGATTAGCATCACTAACGGGTCTATTATATGGGTCTGACCCTAGGTATGTTCAATTTGGGCATGAATGAAGGATCAAGCTTGCATTTTGAAGAACCAACGATGTATCTCTTTGCTTCCACATAGTCGCATTTACCCGAAGTAATTGATTTTGAAAAACAACAAAGTTTAACTTCATGAATTATGTTTTTAACTATCATTAACATTGTAGTTAATCATGCAATTCGGTTTTTGGGGTAAATCCTTGTTAGCTACTAAACAGTCTTTAAATTATATATAAACATGGAAGTGAATGTTGTTGATTAAAGTAATCGGTCTTAAATTGGGTTAATCCTTGATGTTAATGGGGACGAGTCTTACAAACATAGTAATAACGTCAAAATTAACATGGCTTAAATGGAAATGCCATAACTCGAAGGATGCTTTTGGACAACATGAAGTGGAAACCAAGGCTTGATGGGTGCTGTGAAGAACAAATAGGTCGTCTTCACGAGTCCCTCGGGCGATTATTTCCTTGGTGAGTTGGTCCTGAATAAAAAAAATAGGATAAGAAAACACCGCATCAATAAGATTGTTCTCGGTTAATTTACTTAGGAACAACCAAAACATTTTTATGATCAAGTTTTCCAGATAATTTAGTATTGCCAACGTGAGAGATTGGAAAAGATTGGCGATTCCCAAAAATACCTTTGATTTCCATTAGTAGGAGAGGACAAAGGGAGATGAGTAGTATTAGAAACCATATGATCAGAGGCACCTGTATCATAAGTCCAATCTAGGACGGTGGAGTTTAGTTAACATTAGGCAAGAAAGTCATATGCCGATTGAGCTTTGGAAGGAGAAGTACCGACACCGAAAGCAAACAAAGCCAACTGATAATACTGGTTAGCATAGTCTCCTTGTTTTCTACACAAAAGACATATGGGTGGTCATTTGAGCCGAGAAGAACCAAAACCCGGAGCCTTAGAAGATCCCCGAATGTTGCCAGTTGAAGACCCACGATTAGCCCTGTTGGACCGAGGTTGTGATGACTTGTTATTTGTTCTTGGGCAAGACTAGGCTGAATAAGCAACAGCAGGAGATGTGGGTCCATGAAGGGCCTTGATAAACAACTCATGGCTCTCGGCTTTGACCAATAGAACCGTGAAATTCAGAATCGGCTGGACAGACCTTATGTGTGTAGAAAAAATCCTTCAAACGCAAAACTATACCACATAGGAACCAATGCAACAGATCCATCGGGTGATCGATGGCACTTAACTGATCACAAATAGCCTTGAATTCTCTTCCTAATCGGCCATAGACTTATCTCCTTTGTGAAGAAGCCGTAGATTGTCACAAAGATTTTGGACTCGTTCAATGGAGGTATTGCAGAAATCATTCTCTAAAGCCAACCAAATTTCACGAGCATAAGTAAGACCAACAGTAACTGATAAGGCTTCCTCGGTTAAGGAGGAGTTAAGCAAAATAATTGATTGTTGTTCATTTTGAATCCAATAGGCATATTCAGGGTTGGGCACTTCTTTGTCATTCGATGTAATCAACATAGGTGGCGCTGATTTAGTCCCATCAACGTGAGGCATAAGCTGTTGATAAGTAAGGAAAGGGGCATTTGAGTACACCGACAGATGTAGTTTGAGGAGTTCAATTTTACAACAAACATTGGTGCAAGACCATTTGATACCGATCATGGAGCAGAATCCGACCCAGTTGACCTAGATTATGACCCAGGGGATCCGGCTACCTGATTACACGGAGAATAAGGAGATTATGCAAGCTGGATAGTATTATCTTTAATTTTCGTATTTGAATTTCGCATTTAATTTTCGTATTTGAATTTCGCATGGACTATTGTTATCTGTACCATTATCTCTGGGAAGAACTATAAATACCCAGAGGGTGATTCGTATTAGTTGGTTGATTTTGATAATAAAGAACGATTTGTGTTCGAGTGTTTCTCTTCCTGTACGTTGTTCCTTCAATTCTCAGTAGATCCGTATCAAGTGGTATCAGAGCTTGATACTCATGGCCGGCCGACCAAGACAAACCCGCAGCACCACTCGGGGAGGAGGTAATGGACGCGGGCAGGGTGGTCCGCCACGAGACCCCAGGGATATTGAGTGTAACATTTCGCATTAAATCCTATGTACGTTACGGTTATTATTGAATAAAACGTCGAATTTTTATCACTTATCGTGCCCTTTAAAAATACATCGTGACACATTTGGACCCCTAGTCCCATATTATAAGAATATATTATAAATATATTAGTGAAATAATTGTATAAAAAAATATTGCCTGGGCCGGGATTCGAACCCGTGCCCTAGGCCGGGTCACTCATGGGCACACACCACCAAACCAATTGGGCTACACCACATAACTGGTTATTCTCCCACGCGTTTTATTTATATAATGTACTTAGAATCTTAACAGTTGACTTGGAAAGTCAACTGTGAAGACAATTAACCATAGTTAGCTATTCTAAACGCGTTGTAATCTCTGATATGGTAAGATTGGTGATTGATATTATTAATTCGCATCTGATACACGCCCAAATCACCATTAATTCATTCCAAATCAGTCCCAATCACGCGTCAAAACTTTAAAGCGAGTCAACCATTACCAATTCGAACCCACGAGCCTCACACTATAAATTGAGGCCTTCACTACAACCTACACTCGCCGAAAACTCTCTCCTTACCCTCAATTTCCTCTAAAAAACTCGTTTTGATCATCAATTGTTCGCACGTTTGACTTTCTGGTTGACCACTCTTAATCGCGTGAAAACGATTTGTAAGTTTTAATATTTTTGTTAGGTTTTGTTCATCGGCCCCCTACCAACAATAACCCTATATTTAATCGGGTTATTGTTCGTTAAATCTGCTTATTGTAAAATCTAGGGTTCGACCATGCTGATTTGGGGATAATGCACTTGCAGACCTGCGTATATAATTATTTCTGAATCAAAATCATCACCAACTGATCAACAGATCAGTTGGTGTGGCCCCTTCTGTCTAAAACGCGAACCGGCCTGATGGCCGGGTTCGAGTCCCTTATCACGCAGCTTATTCTTTTCTTTTAAAAGGATTATAAAAACAGTTTCAAATATAACCATATAATTATTTTCAAACCAAAAATATTCGTTCTCAGGGTCCAGCCCAGTTGGTGGCTGGGCTTGTGATAAAACTCCACCCGGTCTCAGACTTGAGTTCGAGCCATAGCATACACAAACTCTTTTTTTTAAACCTTTATTTCTTATATATTCTCTATTATTTTTAAAAATGATTTTAAAATACTAAAACTTCTTTATAAATTCTCCAAAAATTATTCTAAGTTATACTAATAGAAAAGTTTAACATACAATTTTTACTTTTCCAAAAATTATTTATTTATTATATATAATAAATATTTCAAGTTTATTCCATTATAATTATAAAATTCTATAAAAATATCAAAACAATTATATAAATTTCACAAAAATTATTCTGAGTTTATAAAACATTAAACATTCCAGAAATGATTTTTTTTTCGAAAAATCATTTTTTTATTATTTTTAATCAATTTTTGTTATTTTTAATAATAAATAAATCATAAAAAATTCATTTTTTCAATATTTTTGCACCAAAATTTTATATAAATTATTTCTGTCCATTTAGAACAGAAATACAAATTTTAATTTAAAAATTCTTTAATTTTAATTTTTTAGATATTAAAGTTATATTTTGGCAAAATAGAAATAAATAGACTAAATATTCTATTTTTAAGAAAATAATTTTATAAAAATTATTTTTATACTTAAAACCTTATAATGTGACCATCTTTAATCTAAAGTCTACAAAAAGACTTTTGTTTATTTATTTATCGAATTTATTTTATTTAATAACCAATTTAATTATTAATCAAACGAATACCTATCCCCAAATTCGAAACCCTAGAACATATTTGTAGACTAGAAAGACTTACACATATTTATTAACTTAATTATAGGGTAATACTTGGCATCGTTGGGCTACACATATTCTATTTTCACGAGACATAACATTTTGCTAAGGTGAGTTTTACATAGCCCCTTTTCTATTTCACTATTTTTGGGGTGAAACATGTTACAACATTCTATATACAATTCAATCATAAAGTATCTATGTGTTATTCTATGTTTCATTATGTCTTAAACATGACTAGGGTAAGCATAATATTCTAGCATAATCATTAACATTGATCAGCCGACGGTATACAATGATAGATCTATTGGACTGATAATCCCACCCGGATACGTGTACCTCCTACATAGGTAGCGTGGGTGATTGTTATCGCATAACATAATCGAGTGAACCATGAGCGTATGGGATGGACCACAATATTCTAGTCACAAGGGTTGATTATGCACTCGATTTACCTGCTAGTATGTTTTCACATATGGACTAGCCTTGCCATGACACTTGAATTGTACAAGCTTTATTCGATTATCAAAACCTATGTAATTCTCACCAACTTTTGTTGACCCAAAAATATTTTCAAAATTAACATGTTTCAGGTAACAATGAAGCTGAGGCTTAAAGTATGCATGAGGAAATACTATGAAGTTATTTAAAGTTATTTGAGGTTATTTGCTTGTCATTATGTATTTGGGATTTTTAGACATTATTTCATTTGGATACTTATGTTATGAATAAATTATTTAAAATTTCAATATATACCATGTGCTACTGAAACAATCATCAATACGTGACATCCCGATGTTTCCGCCATCGGTTGGGGTGTTACAGATTGGTATCAGAGCCTTGGTTATTGGGAATTAGGTTATTAGAAAAATAATCTAGACTATAACCTTAGGGATTTAAAACAGTACTTGCTTCTCTTACTTGTAACCCTAATTGCTTCCTTAATCTCACACCATTAGATTAATAGGACAAAATCCTCAGGTTTAGCCTGAACCACCTTGAGATCTCGTCGAAGTTCTAGATTTTAATAACGAACACGTGCAATCTGGAAGGGTGAACGCCTGTATTCTGAGTCTTCTGTCTAGGCTGGCATTGCGCATAGATCCCAATCAGACGAGGGACCCGGATGCCTACCTGGGAATTCTCGGGATGAGTGTTCACTTATAGGCTAAAGCATGTCTTCACTATGTTATTAGAATCTAGAATCTTTGATAAGTCAACGTTTTCGTTTATTCGTTTTAATTAATGAATAAATTATTACATTCCTTATATTACCTCATTCATTTCATTGTGTCTCTTACAGATAATGCCTCCACGTCGCAGCACTCGCAATAACAGTGGTGGAAATCATGAGGAAGGAAGCAGCAACCACAACCATAACCACGACACTAACCACAACAATGGAGGTGATGCCCAACTGGCTGCGATCATTTCTCAACAAATGGCACAACAGATCGCAACTCTGGTCCCTAACTTACTAGCCCAAGTCATCCAAATGAATGGAAACGGCAATGGAAACGGAAACGGCAATGGAAATGGGAATGGTCTCCCAGCTTGCACTCTTAAACACTTTAATACCTGTAATCCTCCTAAGTTCAGTGGAGATGAAGGAGCTACGGGTCTTCTACAATGGTTTGAGGGTATTGAGAATACCTTCATTAACAGTGAGTGTCCCGATAACTTTAAGGTCTGTTATGCCATGAGTGTTCTTTACAAACGAGCACTCACTTGGTGGAATGAGGAAAAGCGCACCCGTGGAGCTGAAGTTGCACTTGATATGACCTGGGATCAAGTCAAGGAGATAATGAAAGCTGAGTTTTGTCCCCGTAACGAGGTTAAGAAATTGGAGGACGAGTTCCACACTCTTGCTCAGGATAGTGGGGAAAACCTTGCTTATAATACCCGCTTTCACGAGCTTAGTTTGTTGTTGCCCCATAAGGTCACTCCCCTGCCTGTAGCCATCGAGAAGTATATCGGTGGTCTACTTATGCAAATTCAGGACACGGTATGGGGAAGGAATCCTGCTACCTTGGAAGAAGCCAAACGTTTAGCGGCTACACTGACTGATAATCACGTGAAGAATGGTACTCTGTTTCGCAAAGGTGCTAAGACGGATGTGAACAAAGCTACACCAGAGCCGGCTAAGGAGATTAAGACTGAGCACTCTGTTAACAAGAAACGTAAGGCCCGAAACTTTACAGTGGTTGCCACCCCTGCACCCAATAAGAAGCCATACACTGGACCTCACCCCTTGTGCAACACTTGCAAATACCATCATCCAGCTCAGGTGCCATGTCGTTTTTGCACTAATTGTCAAAGGTATGGTCACCTTGTGAACATCTGTCGAGCTCCTCCTGCTAATGGCCCTGCTGCCCAAAATAACCCAGCCAGAAATGCCCCAGCTCCCAACCAACAAAACAACAGCCCTGCTCGTGGTCAATGTTACGAGTGTGGCAGCCTAGACCACTATATCAATGCCTGCCCCAATCGTAACCAGAACCAGAACCAAAACCGCAATCAAAACCAGAACCGCAACCAGAACCAAGGTGCTCGAGGTCGCGCATACAACCTCAATGCTAATCAGGCCCGCGACAACAACGAGGTGGTTAATGGTACGTTTCTCGTTAATAACCACTATGCTTTTATATTATTTGATTCGGGTGCTGTTAAGTCATTTGTATCACTAAAGTTTGAACCCTTACTTAACTTACCCCAAACCAACCTAGAGGAACCCTTAGTGGTAGAGGTAGCTAATGGGAAGTCTATCTCGATCGATTCTGTTATTCGTAACTGTGTGTTGAACCTCGATGAACATACTTTCTCTATCGATCTCATTCCTATGCATCTTGGAAGCTTTGATGTCATAGTAGGCATGGATTGGTTGTCAACCCATCGTGCTGAAATTCTATGCTTTGAGAAAGGTATTCGCATTCCTCTCGAATCTGGTGATATTTTGAAGATCTATGGTGAGAAGCGTTGTGGTGAGCTTAAACTCATGTCTTGTACTACTGCTCAAAAATACTTACGAAAGGGGTATATGGCTTTCTTGGCTAACGTGATAGAAAAGAAAGACAAGGGCAAAAGTATCCAAGACATCCCAATCATTCGGGACTATCCTGAAGTTTTTCCAGAGGATTTACCTGGTTTGCCTCCTGCTTGACAAGTTGAATTTAGGATCGATCTTGTTCCCGGTGCAAATCCTGTCGCCAAAGCTCCTTATCGTCTCGCACCCTCTGAGATGCAAGAACTTGCCAGTCAATTGCAGGAACTTTCTGATAAAGGTTTCATTCGCCCTAGTTCTTCTCCATGGGGAGCCCCTGTTTTGTTCGTTAAGAAGAAAGATGGATCTCTCAGGATGTGTATCGACTATCGTGAACTCAACAAAATCACCATAAAAAATCGTTATCCCTTGCCAAGGATTGACGATCTTTTCGATCAACTTCAAGAAGCAACCCACTTCTCAAAGATTGATCTTCGTTCTGGTTATCATCAGCTTAGAGTTCACGAAGAAGATATTCCCAAGACAGCCTTTCGTACACGTTATGGTCATTACGAATTCATGGTCATGCCGTTTGGATTGACCAACGCTCCCGCGGTGTTTATGGATCTAATGAATCGGGTTTGTAGACCCTACCTTGACAAATTCGTGATCGTCTTCATTAACGACATCTTGATTTACTCAAAATCAAAATCCGATCACGAACAACATCTTCACTCAATCTTGGGTCTCCTAAACAAAGAACAACTGTATGCCAAGTTCTCGAAATGTGAATTTTGGCTTAAGGAAGTTCAATTTTTAGGACACGTCATCAATGAGAACGGAATTCATGTTGATCCCGCGAAGATCGAAGTTGTCAAAGATTGGAGTGTCCCTAAAACTCCAACTGAAGTCCGTTCGTTCCTTCCTTGGTTTGGCTGGTTATTATCGTCGATTCATTACTAACTTCTCCAAGATTGCTGTTCCTCTCACTGCCTTGACTCACAAGGGTAAACCTTATGAGTGGGGACCAAAACAAGAGGAAGCATTTGAGACTCTTAAGCTGAAACTCTGTGAAGCTCCTATCCTGTCTCTACCTGATGGTAATGATGATTTCGTGGTCTATTGTGATGCATCAAACCAAGGTCTTGGTTGTGTCCTCATGCAACGAGGCAAGGTTATTGCTTATGCGTCTAGACAGCTCAAGACCCACGAAAAGAATTATACCACCCATGATCTTGAATTGGGCGCTGTCGTCTTTGCTCTTAAGATTTGGAGACACTATCTTTATGGAACCAAATGTGTGGTTTTCACGGACCACAAAAGTCTCCAACATGTCTTCGACCAGAAAAATCTTAACATGAGGCAACGACGTTGGGTTGAGTTACTTAACGACTATGATTGCGAGATTCGCTACCATCATGGCAAAGCGAATGTTGTGGCTGACGCACTCAGTCGTAAAGAGCGCATCAAATTTCATTGTGCGAGAGTTCGTACTGATCTTCAGGATCGTATCCTCCAGGCTCAACATACTTCAGTCACCCAAGGTAACATGTACGAGGAAATGTCTTGTGGTGCTGAGACTCAACTTGAAACTAAACCTGATGGTCTACTTTATTTTCTCAATCGACTCTGGATTCCTGACCGTGATGATCTTCGTACCTTTCTTATGAACGAGGCTCATAAGTCTCGTTATTCTATTCATCCTGGTGCTGACAAGATGTACCAAGATCTTCGTTATTCATATTGGTGGCCTGGTATGAAGAAGGATATCGCTCTTTTCGTTGCAAAATGCCTTACTTGTTCAAAGGTCAAGGCTGAACATCAACGACCATCTGGTATGCTTGAACAACCAGAAATTCCTGTATGGAAATAGGAGAGCATAGCAATGGACTTCATCACTAAACTCCCTCGTACACCCAAAGGTTTTGACAGCATTTGGGTAATCGTTGACCGTTTGACCAAGTCAGCCCATTTCTTACCCATTCGTGAGAAATATTCTGTGGAAAGGTTAGCGAAGATGTACGAGAGTGAAATCGTATGTCGCCATGGTATACCTTTGGACATTATCTCTGATCGTGATGGTCGTTTCACCTCTCACTTTTGGGATTCTTTACAAGACGCTTTGGGTACCAAGCTAAACCTGAGTACTGCTTATCACCCTCAAACAGATGGTCAGACTGAACGGACCATCCAGACACTTGAGGATATGCTCAGGGCATGTGTCATTGATTTTGGTGGCGCATGGCATTCTCATCTTCCCTTGGTCGACTTTTCATACAACAACAGTTATCATGCCAGCATTAAAATGGCTCCTTTCGAGGCACTCTATGGTCGTAAGTGTCGTTCACCTGTCTGTTGGACTGAGGTTGGTGAAGCCCAGATCACTGGACCTGAACTGATCCAAGAAACCACAGATAAAATCCTATGTACGTTACGGTTATTATTGAATAAAACGTCGAATTTTTATCATTTATCGTGCCCTTTAAAAATATATCGTGACACATTTGGATCCCTACTCCCATATTATAAGTATATATTATAAATATATTAGTGAAATAATTGTATAAAAAAATATTGCCTGGGCCGGGATTCGAACCTGTGCCCTAGGCCGGGTCACTCATGGGCACACACCACCAAACCAATTGGGCTACACCACATAACTGGTTATTCTCCCACGCGTTTTATTTATATAATGTACTTAGAATCTTAACAGTTGACTTGGAAAGTCAACTGTGAAGACAATTAACCATAGTTAGCTATTCTAAACGCGTTGTAATCTCTGATATGGTAAGATTGGTGATTGATATTATTAATTCGCATCTGATACACGCCCAAATCACCATTAATTCATTCCAAATCAGTCCCAATCACGCGTCAAAGCTTTAAAGCGAGTCAACCATTACCAATTCGAACCCACGAGCCTCCCACTATAAATTGAGGCCTTCACTACAACCTACACTTGCCGAAAACTCTCTCCTTACCCTCAATTTCCTCTTAAAAACTCGTTTTGATCATCAATTGTTCGCATGTTTGACTTTCTGGTTAACCACTCTTAATCGCGTGAAAATGATTTGTAAGTTTTAATATTTTTGTTAGGTTTTGTTCATCGGGCCCCTACCAACCATAACCCTATGTTTAATCGGGTTATTGTTCGTTAAATCTGCTTATTGTAAAATCTAGGGTTCGACCTTGCTGATTTGGGGATAATGCACTTGCAGACCTGCGTATATAATTATTTCTGAATCAAAATCATCACCAACTGATCAACAGATCAGTTGGTGTGGCCCCTTCTGTCTAAAACGCGAACCGGCCTGATGGCCGGGTTCGAGTCCCTTATCACGCAGCTTATTCTTTTCTTTTAAAAGGATTATAAAAACTGTTTCAAATATAACCATATAATTATTTTCAAACCAAAAATATTCGTTCTCAGGGTCCAGCCCAGTTGGTGGCTGGGCTTGTGATAAAACTCCACCCGGTCTCAGACCCGGGTTCGAGCCATAGCATACACAAACTCTTTTTTTTAAAACCTTTATTTCTTATATATTCTCTATTATTTTTAAAAATGATTTTAAAATACTAAAACTTCTTTATAAATTCTACAAAAATTATTCTATGTTTTACTAATAGAAAAGTTTAACAAACAATTTTTACTTTTCCAAAAATTATTTATTTATTATATATAATAAATATTTCAAGTTTATTCCATTATCATTATAAAATTCTATAAAAATATTAAAACGATTATATAAATTTCCACAAAAATTATTCTGAGTTTATAAAATATTAAACATTCCAGAAATGATTTTTATTTTTGATAAATCATTTATTTATTATTTTTAATCAATTTTTGTTCTTTTTAATCATAAATAAATCATAATAAATTCATTTTTTCAATTTTTTTACACCAAAATTTTATATAAATTATTTCTGTCCATTTAGAACAGTAATACAGATTTTAATTTAAAAATTCTTTAATTTTAATATTTTTAGATATTAAAGTTATATTTTAGCAAAATAGAAATAAATAGACTAAATATTCTCTTTTTAAGAAAATAATTTTATAAAAAATATTTTTATACTTAAAACCTTATAATGTGACCATCTTTAATCTAAAGTCTACAAAAAGACTTTTGTTTATTTATTTATCGAATTTCTGTTATTTAATAAACAATTTAATTATTAATCAAACGAATACCTATCCCCAAATTCGAAACCCTAGAACATATTTGTAGACTAGAAAGACTTAGACATATTTATTACCTTAATTATAGGGTAATACTTGGCATCGTTGGGCTACACATATTCTATTTTTACGAGACATAACATTTTGCTAAGGTGAGTTTTACATAGCCCCTTTTCTGTTTCACTAATTTTGGGTGAAACATGTTACAACATTCTATATACAATTCAATCATAAAGTGTCTATGTGTTATTCAATGTTGCATTATGTCTTAAACATGACTAGGGTAAGCACAATATTCTAGCATAATCATTAACATTGATCAGCCGACGGTATACAATGATAGATCTATTGGACTGACAATCCCACCCGGATACGTGTACCTCCTACATAGGTAGCGTGGGTGATTGTTATCGCATAACATAATCGAGTGAACCATGAGCGTATGGGATGAACCACAATATTCTAGTTACAAGGGTTGATTATGCACTCAATTTACCTGCTAGTATGTTTTCACATATGGACTAGACTTGCCATGACACTTGAATTGTACAAGCTTTATTCGATTATCAAAACCTATGTAATTCTCACCAACTTTTGTTGACCCAAAAATATTTTCAAAATTAACATGTTTCAGGTAACAATGAAGCTGAGGCTTAAAGTATGCATGAGGAAATACTATGAAGTTATTTGAAGTTATTTGAAGTTATTTGCTTTAATTGTCATTATGTATTTGGGATTTTTAGACATTATTTCATTTGGATACTTATGTTATGAATAAATTATTTAAAATTTCAATATATACCATGTGCTACTGAAACAATCATCAATACGTGACATCCTGATGTTTCCGCCATCGGTTGGGGTGTTACATTGAGGAGATCGAACGACCTCAGCAGTGGGTTCGAGAGCTAGAACTACAACAGGTGGAACGACCAGAGGAAACTGAATCGGATACTATCGTCTGGGACGATGGTTACGAGGAGGAGGAGAATCCTTTTGGTCGATCCCCACCCCGTGAATTTCAGGATCAACACCGGTCTGATCCGTTGAAAGGTTTGGGTCTACAAGTTGAAATTCCAGAATTCGAGGGTAAATCACAACCAGATGAGTTCATCGAATGGTTGAGCACGGTGGAAAAGGTTTATAAGTTACGGGATATTCCAGATCGTCTCAAGGTTAAAATAGTAGAAATCAATTTAGGAAGTATGCTTCCATTTGGTTGGATCATGTGAAGATGAGGCGTGTCCAGATTGGTAAACCAAATAGAGAATCATGGGTTAAGATGAAAAAGTTGATGAAAGCTAAGTTTCTTCCAGTCAATTATCGCCTAGATGCTTTTATTGAATACCACAACTTCACCCAACAAAATTTAGCAACGCCCGATTTCATTGCTGAATTTTACAGGTTACGGTTGAGATGTTATGCCGACGAGGAAGAAGAGCAGGTTATTGCAAGATTTTTAGGGGCCTTCCGTCCTGAAATAGCCGATGTGATTCAACTACAACAATATTATTCATTTACCGATGTGTGTCGCCTAGCTATCAAGATCGAAAAACAGCTTCGCCACAAGCCAAAGACCAACCCCACTCAGGTATCTACACAGATTCGAACAACGCCTACAGCTAATACACGGTCAATTGTTGAACCATTAAAACCCGACGTGGTTCCCACCGGACCATCGGGTTCGGGATCACGCGTTACACGTTGTTACAAGTGTAATGGCATAGGGCATTTTGCGCGGGACTGTTCGAGCAAGCAGCTAATCACATTTGTGGATGAACCACCACCACAGTATGATAACGATGGCGAGGAAGAAGCAAGTAACGATGAAGGTGAGATCGTCTACCCGGATCGTGGTGAGACGTTGGTTGTTCAAAGAGCGCTTAATACATCCATGGTGAAAACTGTTGATGACACCCTTTGGCTCCGTAACAACATTTTCCGGACAAAGTGTACAGCGAAAGGAAAAGTATGCTCTGTTATTATTGATGGTGGAAGTTGTGAGAATATGGCTGCAGTAAGTATGGTAGAAAAATTAAGCTTGCCGGTGGAGCAACATCCTGAGCTGTATCAACTGACATGGCTCAAGAAGGGTAACCTCGTCAAAGTAAACCAGCGTTGCCTTGTTCATTTCTCAATTGGGGACAAGTATACAGATGAAGTGTGGTGTGAGCTGATTCCCATGGATGCATGCCACATTCTTTTGGGTCGACCATGGCAATACGACAGACGAACTAGGCATGATGGGTTTCGGAACACGTATAGTTTCAAAAAAAAACGGTATCAACATAACATTAGCTCCGCTAGATTCCCGTGAAACGACAACAGAAGCACTTGTCCTCACCAAATTGGAGTTCTTAGACTACTCCAAGTTCATGGCCTCGCGTTTTCTATTGGCTCTCGTTGTCACCGAATGTAACCCAGCAGTCGCGGATGCTCCCCCCCCCCAGGTACACCCTCTACTAAATGAATTTGTTGATGTTTTCCCCGATGACATTCCGGCAGGTTTACCGCTCACTCGGGAGATTCAACATTGCATCGACTTTTTACCAGGCGCTAGTATTCCTAATAAACCCGCATATCGGATGAACCCAAAAGACTATGAAGAATTGCATCGCCAGGTAACGGAGTTGCTACAAAAGGGCCTCATACGCGAGAGCATGAGCCCTTGCGCTGTCTCGGCATTACTGGTACCGAAGCAAAATGGGTCTTACCGCATGTGCATAGATAGTCGGGCTGTTAATAAGATTACGGTGAAGTACAGGTTTCCCATTCCACGTTTCGATGACTTACTTGATCAATTACATGGGGCCACTATTTTTTCGAAAATTGATTTACGAAGTGGTTATAATCAGATTCGTTTACGGCCTGGAGACGAGTGGAAAACGGCTTTTAAAACTCGGGATAGGTTGTATGAATGGATGGTTATGCCGTTCGGCCTATCTAATGCGCCGAGCACATTTATGCGCTTGATGAATCACATTTCAAACCATTTATTGGTAGGTTTGTTGTCGTATATTTTGACGATATTTTGGTTTTCAGCCGTGATCAACAGCAACATTTACAACATCTTCGGGAGGTATTTATTGTTTTACGTGACCAAAAACTTTATGCTAATCGCCTTAAATGTCACTTCTTGACAAATGAGGTTCTATTTTTGGGTTACTTGGTGTCTGGACAAGGAATTCGGATGGATAATTCCAAGGTGGAAGCAATAACTAGTTGGCCTATACCAAAGTCATTACATGATGTTCGAAGTTTCCATGGATTAGCATCATTTTACTGGCGTTTTATACGCAATTTTAGCACATTGGTTGCGCCAATCACTGTATGTTTAAAGGGTCGTAACTTTCAGTGGACGAACGCGGCGCAACGAGCTTTTGAACAACTAAAGTTACAGGTGACGCAAGCACCGGTTTTGATATTACCGAATTTTGGGATGGTTTTTCAGGTGGAGTGCGATGCTTCGGGGATCGGTATTGGGGGTGTCCTTAGCCAAGGCGGGCGCCCTATTGCTTTTTTCAGTGAAAAATTAAACGAGACTCGGTGAAAGTATAGCACGTATGATAAGGAGTTTTATGCCATTATACGGAGCCTCGAGTATTGGCGACATTACTTATTATCCGCTGAGTTTATTTTGTACTCGGATCATCAAGCGTTAAAGTACATTCACGGACAGAATAAGCTCAATGCTCGACACGCTAAATGGATTGAATTACTCCAAGAATTTTCTTTTGTTATCAAGCATAAGGCCGGGTCGGCTAATACAATAGTCGATGCATTAAGTCGTCGTCACAGCTTGTTGACGTCCTTGCGGCTTCAAGTGGAAGGTTTTGAGGTGTTCAAGCAGTTATATCGGGATGATCCCGACTTCTGTGATGCATGGTCGTTGTGTCCCGAACGGCCTTTTCATGAATTTACATCACATGATGGCTATCTTTTCAAGGGAAACAGATTGTGTGTCCCTCAATGTTCACTGCGAGAGGCGATTATTTTGGAGAGCAATCAAGGTGGTTTAGCCGGTCATTTTGGTCGGGATAAAACTATGGGGCTCGTACATGAACGGTTTTATTGGCCTCGAATGGAGAAGGATGTTACTTGGCTTATTCAACGATGTTGTACATGTCGAGTGGCTAAAACTCATCACACCAATGCAGGGTTGTACACACCCTCGCCTGTTCCGGAGGGTCCGTGGGAAGACGTGAGCTTGGACTTCGTTGTGGGATTGCCTAGCACACAACGGATGAAAGACTCTATCATGGTGGTAGTGGATCGGTTCTCGAAAATGGCACATTTTGTGCCCTGTGTCAAGACTTATGATGCTAGCCAAATTACTCGGTTGTATTTTTCTGAGATTGTTAAGTTGCATGGCATTCCCAAGACAATCACTTCGGACCGGGATGTTAAATTCGTGAGCCATTTTTGGCGCACCCTATGGCGTAGGTTGGGGTCCAAGTTACAATTTAGCAGCTCCCATCATCCGCAGACGGATGGACAAACTGAGTTTACTAACAGGAGCTTGGGTAATCTCCTGCGAAGTCTAATTGGTAATAATCCTAAGCAGTGGGATTTAGTGTTAGCCCAAGCTGAATTTGCATACAACCGGTCGAACCATAGCTCAACAGGTAAAAGTCTGTTTTTTGTGGTTTATGGTCGGAACCCGTTCACTCCATTGGATCTTGCACCATTACCTGAAACTGAATGTTTTAGTGGGGAGGGCGAGGAGCGTTCGAATCAAATTAAAGAACTGCATCAACAGGTACGCGAGCAAATTATTAAACACAATGAGCCGTATCAAAGTCGGGCTAATATGCGTCGCAGGAAGGTGATTTTTAACGAAGGTGATTTGGTGTGGATACACTTAAGGCGGGAACGTTTTCCAGCCGGTCGTTTTGGCAAGTTACAACCACGAGCTGACAGTCCCTTTAAAGTCTTGCAGCGTATCAATGACAATGCTTACAAGATCGACTTGCCGGGTCATTATAATATTTCCGCTGCGTTCAATGTTGCGGTTTTGACACCGTACACAGCTGAAGATGATGGTCCTTTTGACTCGAGGTCGAGTCCTTTTCAAGCGGGGGAGGATGATACCAATCATGGAGCGGAATCCGACCCAGATTATGACCCAGGGGATCCGGCTACCTGATTACACGGAGAATAAAGAGATTATGCAAGCTGGATAATATTATCTTTAATTTTCGTATTTGAATTTCGTATTTAATTTTCGTATTTGAATTTCGTATGGACTATCGTTATCTGTACCATTATCTTTGGGATGAACTATAAATACCTGGAGGGTGATTCGTATTAGTTGGTTGATTTTGATAATAAAGAACGATTTGTGTTCGAGTGTTTCTCTTCCTGTACGTTGTTCCTTCGATTCTCAGTAGATCCGTATCACCATTCATTGGAGATGATGTTCTGGATGAGGAGGCCATGGGAAAGTAATGAGAAGCTGCAGGAAGGACAACATACAACAGAAGGAGGAGGACGAGACAAAGGGCAGAAAAATGGATGGGAAGATGAATGAAAACATAAAGGTAGGGGAGAGGGATTGGATGAGGGAAGGAGAAGAGAGGGGAACTCAATAACCACTAGTAATGGCTGATACCATGATAATTTACAGACTCAATTGATTACAAATGAAGATGAGTACGCCAAATATTGAGATACAATTTACACTTAAGTACCTTGACAATAACATAAGTACAAGAAGATACAATATTATCTAATATGTTTACTGTCAGTTTGGCCACCAACCAAGAGTGTGGCCTTCGGGTGAACTATCTTACCTGATTAATGTGCCAAGGGAATACGTGAGGTATTCTATAAAGTGTAGTGGTTACTACAATAACCTATGTACATGTATTGTTAGGAAACTTGTAATGGCATGAGTCTTTGAAAGATTGTTTCAAAAGTATATTCTCAAATATATATCTTAAAACTCACCGGTTAGCATGCTTTTCAAGGAGATGTGAGTCCTCAACAAGCAAGGTTAAGGTTCATGCGTGATTAGTTGTATTGGATTGGCTTTGACCATTGGTGAAGACTTGGCATACAATGTTTATTGAACATTTAAAACTTTTAGTCATTAGTCAATTTGTTTGGTTTGGTATTTCTAATTAAGACTCCTGATGTGTGATTTTTGTTTTTAACCATTGGTATCTCATGTGATTCGATTAAAGTCATTCGTCTAGGTTTGGGTTACGACAGATTCGTTACACACATGTTGTTGCTACCAATTGGACCAGGGCATTAAACTAAGTTGAAGTTGGAATACCTAAAACATGGGTCGATCATTGTTATTTGCTGCAAACTTGGATAACTATGTGCTATTTCAAGGCAAGTCCGACTCAAGATAGAATCAGGTGGCCAAGATAATCTTGTCCTAAACGGTGATTGAACCAAACCATCACAAGCCAATCGGAAGGCCAAAAGATGCAAATGAGAAGGAAGATAAGACTGTTACGAGTGGAAAGTTTTCAAAGGAATGTGATATTGTCAATGTTCAAAGTGTAAGAAATTTGGTCCCAGCTCAAGCTATTGTAAGGCTTAAAGACAGCCAACATCATAAAACTTAATAAAATTGTTGTTTTTGAGACATAATATCTTGACAAGAATCTGTATTTTTTTTCCTTTTTTGAGATATTTGGTCTGTCATTTGGGTTTTTATTTTTATCAATTGGTTGTGGTCAGTTTTAGGGATGGCAACGGGTTGAGTATGGCTAATACCACACTCATACCCGGTTATAAAATCTCATACAATAAAAAAATACAATACTCGTCCTATTATCCGTCGAGTATTTGTCGTTTATTACCTGTCAGGTATAGAGCATACCCGCGATTATCGGGTAGACCCGTTGGTATTTGCATGTATATATATTTTCATTTTCTTTTATAGTTTCATGTTTTAAAAAATCTACAATATATGATTTTGTAATATATAGCATTTATATCATCATCACCATAATAATCTTTGAAACATTTAAAATATAACGTATATTATAATATGAATTTTGAAAACTATTTTCATATTTCATAGTATATTAATATAAATGATAATGTTATTAGAATATATATTTTAGAAAAAAAAAAGTTTATTTTTAAATAATGAATTTATTAGAATGAAACATTACTAAAAATAGTTTATATATATATATATATATATATATATATATATATAGGGTTAGGATCCGTTGAGAACTCGATGAGTTGTGAGAACTCGACGTTAAATGCGAGTTTTTTTTTTTGCACACTGGTGTAAAAACACGTAAACCCCGCTGTAAAAAAATACATTAATTTACGCCAAATTACGCCGGTGTAAGGGATTTTTACCCCATATAAATATATCAATCTTTTATTCAGTATTTTATTGTTGTTTAAATCTAGACCAAATATTCATTTTTGATTGAAATAAGTGTGTGGTTATAAAGTGAGTTCCTGGGTTCTTACAACTTAGAGAAGTTCAATTTGAGAAGAAAAAGAAGAACTAACTTTAAATACTTTAACTCATTTCACATTAATTATTCAATTAATTACTTTTAAAATATTTTATCTTACACACATCAAAACATGTCCTACACATATCAAAATTCATCATACACACATCGAAATTGTCATATTTTTATCGTACACATATCGAAATTATCATTGGGTTTATCCTACACATGTAGAAATTCATCCTATACATACAAAAATTTATTCTTCACTATAAATTATCTTTGCTTTAAAGATATATATTTAAAAAAGAATTATGATTTCATTTATTTATCTAGTTTATGGGAGTTACAAAAATTTTAAAAAATTATTTAACACTAAATACAACTATTTTTTTTGAACGATCAACTAAAGTATTGATGGGTACTCTGTACGCGGCCCCCAATGTCAGAAAGGGGCCCCAGACAGCCTCGAGTCCGTACGGACAGAGCCCTTCGGCCCACCCGTCTCCTGTTCCAGGGAAAACCCGGCCCACAAACCCGCCCGAAGGCACGACGGTAGTGAACCGGTAAAACCTGGAGGGATCAGGAGTCGAACCCATGACCACAAGGGTCAAGGGTCTCTCTATCACTTCCCAACCACCTACCCCACCACAAAGGTGGGGGTATCCATCACATGCCTCCCGTGGAAATCGAATTCGGCTCCCCCAAAGAGAGATCCGGCCCTTTTACCACTAGGCCACATGATCAGGATATTAAATACAACTATTAAATGGAAGATTTATCTATGTTACCTTATTAAGAAGGAGACATGGCTAGAAAAGTAATTATACACACATTTTAAGATGGGATGTCAAGAGTCACATGTATAAATCTCTAATTTTTACACATT
The DNA here is from genome assembly GCA_030844895.1 of Ambrosia x helenae. Lineage (NCBI taxonomy): Eukaryota > Viridiplantae > Streptophyta > Magnoliopsida > Asterales > Asteraceae > Ambrosia > Ambrosia x helenae. The sequence continues at coordinate 12,683,499 of CM061230.1, read as the reverse complement.
TTCTTCCTTTTATACCCTTGTGTACAACCTATAATGCCAATTGTATAATTGTCTAATGCACACTTTATATCCTTTTCATTATGTAACCTCATTCATAAACACCCATAACACCCAATTTAATATACATGAGTTAAAAATCTCTTCTTCTATCTTTGTATACTCACAATTTCTTTCCTCCCCTAGCTTTATATGGAATAATCGACTGGTTGCATTGGTGTACTTCATACAATAACAAAATACATGAATTTTTTTCATGTAAATAATTGATATATTCCCTTAATTGTATATACACCTAGGGAAACTTTGCAGGTATTGAAAACTCAGTTTACTTCTTATATTGACATGAATTACATTGTATATTTTTCTTTTTTCTTTTTGTAGATGCACAATATAGTCTACTCTCTCCTCTTTGCAAGGGCGGATTTAAGAAGGAGGTGATGGGTTCATGCGAACCCATTCGGTTTTCGATTTTTAGTAGAAATATATATGAAAAATAAGCCATGAACCCATAAAAATAATTGGCATGAACCCATAGGCATATCTTATGAGTGGTTCTATGGTTAAGACTTTCACCTTTAAAATCATAGATCATGAGTTCTATACTTGTTGTCTGTGATTTTTTTTTTAATTTCTTTTTAACAGGCCCAACTACAAATATGGGTTTAAATGGTATTTAATTCTAACCTAAACAAAAATTGCGCCAACCCAAGTTCCAACATTCGTTTCCCAATATTCTTGCTTACCTACAAGTAAATTAGATTAGTTTTATTTTTATTTTTATGTTACAATTATTGTTTTTTCATGGTTAAAAGTTTAGATGAATTTCATGGCTTTCAATTAGTGGTTTTTTTAATTGTTTAAGGTTATAAGTTTAAAGGTTTTCAATTAGTTTTTTTGTATATATTCCCTTAATTGTATATACACCTAGGGAAACTTTGCAGGTATTGAAAACTCAGTTTACTTCTTATCTCTGTTGTAAAACAAGGTCTCGAAGGCCGAGTACTCCCCGAGTAATCGCTACAAGGTAGGTTGCCGAGGACCGAGTACTCTACGCCTAGGCCGAGTACTCCCCGAGTACTCTCCGACTAGGCCGAGAACTCCCCGAGTACTCCCGACTCCGACTAGGGAGCGCCTAGCGACTTTTGCAACCATGCTTCTTATATTGACATGAATTACATTATATATTTTTCTTTTTTCTTTTTGTAGATGCACAATATAGTCTACTCTCTCCTCTTTGCAGGGGCGGATTTAAGAAGGAGGTGACGGGTTCATGCGAACCCATTCAGTTTTCGATTTTTAGTAGAAATATATATGAAAAATAAGCCATGAACCCATAAAAATAATTGGCATGAACCCATAGGCATATCTTATGAGTGGTTCTATGGTTAAGACTTTCACCTTTAAAATCATAGATCATGAGTTCTATACTTGTTGTTTGTGATTTTTTTTTTTAATTTCTTTTTAACAGGCCCAACTACAAATATGGGTTTAAATGGTATTTAATTCTAACCTAAACAAAAATTGCGCCAACCCAAGTTCCAACATTCGTTTCCCAATATTCTTGCTTACCTACAAGTAAATTAGATTAGTTTTATTTTTATTTTTATGTTACAATTATTGTTTTTTCATGGTTAAAAGTTTAGATGAATTTCATGGCTTTCAATTAGTGCTTTTTTTAATTGTTTAAGGTTATAAGTTTAAAGGTTTTCAATTAGTTTTTTTGTTTTCAATTTTTTTATGTTACAATTTAGGTTAAAAGTTTAGATTTATTTTGTTGATCTTGATTAAATGTGTGAAATTATTAATTTGTTCTACTTGAATGATTATACGAAAAGTGAATTAGAATTAGACAATTAGTGATGTTAATTTTTTATTTGTTGAAAGTCGAATGTGATATATAGGTATGAAGAAAATTGACACTTTTTTCCAAAGAGAACCATCAAACCTTTGAATGAAGAGAACATCTATAAGTTTTTTTTTTTTTAATTTGCAAAGACCATCGTAATTTATTATGTGTTTTTTTTTTAATTTTTAATGAAGATGTTTTTATTATTGTATCATATTTTTTTTATGTGATGAACCATAAGTTTATACCCGACCCGAACCGTCGTACCGGTCCGAAATCTTTTATGTCCGATCCTATGAAATTGGACCATCTAAAATAGTGAACCCACTGGAAAAAATCCTGGATCCGCCACTGCGGCTCTTTGTCAACAGGTTTGCTTTACTTCTTTTTGTGATGCACACCATCATCGGAACCATCACAGCTAAATATAAAAATTATTAAAAAAATTACTCTAATCAACACTTATAAATTACAATTTGTAAAGTTACGCACTAAAACAAGATATCAATTGTATTTCACAAGTGAACATATGTAATTTTGAAATAGTTAAAACATGATGTGTAGTTTGATAATGATTTACATATGCATAATGTCATCAACCATCTATTACAATGCCTTTTTATGTAAATTCTTTGGTTTATACTCAATTGATTTTTTGTGAATTGATGTATTATTTTTATTAACAAATAAAAATTATAACTAAAAATACACTAAAGTCGTTGCACAACTTGCACTAAAAAATCATATATACCCGCGGCAACGCGCGGGCATACCTACTAGTATTGGTTTAAATTTCTTCTTTTTTTTCTTAAAAGAAAACTTCTTCTCATTTGAACTCTCCACTATATATATATATATATATATATATATATATATATAGGATCCGGATCAAATGAGAACTCCACTGAGTTGTGAGAACTAGAGAACCCCTCTGAACCATTCACCAAGTGACACATCAACACTTTTATATTTTTTGTATTTTTTTAATTAGAGGTATTATAGTCTTTTTGTAGACAATATTATGAGCATTTTAGTAATAACACCACACCCCACCCCCACCCCAAGTAACCTCTTTGAAATTTAAATGACAATAATAAATAATAAATAACAATAATCATAATAAAACTCTCATCTCCCTCTCTCTCACACACACATCAGACTCTCTCTCCCTCTCTCTCTCTCTCTAAAAAAAGAAGAAACAATGACGAACGTTGCTGAACGACGGTGCAGAGGGCGGAGGGGGGTTGATGATGAACGACGGTATGGTGGTGGTGCTGAACGTGGTGGGTAGGGGGTGGATTTGAACGATGGTGCAGGGAGGGTTTTGAAGATGATAGGTGGGTGGTGGTTCGATGGTGATGATGATGAAGATGACGGTGGGAGAGGGGTTTTGCAGAAGGGTTTTGGTTCAGTGGTGGGGGTTTTGCAGACGGTTTTTGAAGACGGGGTGGTTTGGTGATGATGATGAAGATGACGGTGGGAGACGGTGGTGGTGGCAGGCTGAAGACGGTGGTTCGATGGTGATGATGATGAAGATGCTGGTTCGATGGTGATGGTGATGAAGATAACAATAGGTATTATTATTATTATTATTATTATTATTATTATTATTATTATTATTATTATTATTATTTAACAATAGTTCTCATTGATCCTAACCATATATATATATGATGTGTTGCAAAACACATCTCTTTTCCTATGTATTTTGTATATTATTTGGTCAGATTTTTATTTGTTTCGTGTCGTTTTTATTATGTATTTATTTTATTATTTTATAGGTGTTCGTGAGAAAGAAGCTTAAAACAATGAAAAATAATTAAGGCACGAGCACCTGGTGTTCATGGACGTTGGAGCATAAATGAGGAACTTTGGTTGAGCCAAGAACACCCGAGACGGAATTCCTACTACTAATATAATAATAATATATAAAAAAAAAGAGTTATTGAAAGACTTGGGCCACAAGCCCAAGTCGAAAAGATGAATTGCAATTTTTGAACGGCAATTTAATTGGAGGGCATATATTATTATTTTTCGAAGCACATAACGGAAGATATCTTGAACATATAACAGCCGCAAACCACAAAGGGAATAGCAGAAGTCAGCCGCCACAAAGGATAGAGATTAATTGAAGGCCAAGGAAGCACGGGTTCAAGAGTAAAGCTACGGGTTCGATCATTAAAAGTTTTTGTTTTTATATTTATCTACTTCGTGTTCATGAATATTAAGACCATGATTAATTTTTATTTTGAACCTTTGTTTTTATTGTTTTTCATGACTATGAGTAGCTAAATCTTGAACCACTACCTAGGTTGTATGATGACTGCGTGTTAATTTTATAGCTTTTGGTTTATGGATTATTTTGAATGGTTAATGTTTTGGTAACGATTTAGTTGGTGTTTATTATGATGTGTGTGCGTACATAAGTCTAATTTATTATTTTTGAGAGTTCCATAAACGTCTTAGTGAATGTCTTTCATGTTTGGATGTTTATTAGGGTTGCTTGCTTTGTGCTCGTAGCTTAGTTTATGGTTTTGTGCACGAAAGCCATAGGAACTTGATTAGAGAATTTAGAGGACTTTTGTATTCTTCCATTCTTGAGACCGGGAGGTGATGAAATGTTGGGTTGTCTAGAGCTTTAGGTGTTAGGTTTTAGGTGAGACCGGGAGGTGATCCTATCCTAGTTGTCTTTAGTTTCTTGCAATTCCAAGTCATAGTTAACCCAATTATGTTACTCCTTTACATCTTCGGGTGTATTGTGATTAGAGAGACCGGGAGGTGATCGAGTCATTAGAGTACCTTTACATTCTTAGTGAGGTGAGACCGGAGGTGATCCGAGCTAGATAGCCAGTGTTTTATTCTTTAGGATTCTTTGGGGTGTGTTGGTGAGACCGGGAGGAGATCTAGCACGTCTTAGGGTTTCTTAAGTTATTTTTAGAATCTGGTATCCATTCAGTTTTCCATTACCGAGAGTTGTGAGTTTGCATGTAGGATTCTTGGCCTAGGTAGTTGCCTTCCTATCCTGATATTTTCCTCGATTATCTTCGCTGTCTATTTATCCTTGTTTATATACTTTATTTATTTTATTTAATTATTTAAAAAACCAAAAATCATTTATAAACCAAATTTGTTAAGTCTTAGTCGAGTCTAGTTTTGTTTTCCATTAGTGTCCTGTGGGTTCGATACTCGGACTTACTTAGTCTGTACTGCATTGATAGGTACACTTGCCTGTCGTGTGGTCTAGTTTATATTACTAGTTGTCTAGGTTAGGTACCTATCAATGCAGCAGACTTAATGGAAAACAAAACTAGACTCGACTAAGACTTAACAAATTTGGTTTATAAATGATTTTTGGTTTTTTTAAATAATTAAATAAAATAAATAAAGTATATAAACAAGGATAAATAGACAGCGAAGATAATCGAGGAAAATATCAGGATAGGAAGGCAACTACCTAGGCCAAGAATCCTACATGCAAACTCACAACTCTCGGTAATGGAAAACTGAATGGATACCAGATTCTAAAAATAACTTCAGAAACCCTAAGACGTGCTAGATCTCCTCCCGGTCTCACCAACACACCCCAAAGAATCCTAAAGAATAAAACACTGGCTATCTAGCTCGGATCACCTCCCGGTCTCACCTCACTAAGAATGTAAAGGTACTCTAATGACTCGATCACCTCCCGGTCTCTCTAATCACAATACACCCGAAGATGTAAAGGAGTAACTTAATTGGGTTAACTATGACTTGGAATTGCAAGAAACTAAAGACAACTAGGATAGGATCACCTCCCGGTCTCACCTAAAACCTAACACCTAAAGCTCTAGACAACCCAACATTTCATCACCTCCCGGTCTCAAGAATGGAAGAATACAAAAGTCCTCTAAATTCTCTAATCAAGTTCCTATGGCTTTCGTGCACAAAACCATAAACTAAGCTACGAGCACAAAGCAAGCAACCCTAATAAACATCCAAACATGAAAGACATTCACTAAGACGTTTATGGAACTCTCAAAAATAATAAATTAGACTTATGTACGCACACACATCATAATAAACACCAACTAAATCGTTACCAAAACATTAACCATTCAAAATAATCCATAAACCGAAAGCTATAAAATTAACACGCAGTCATCATACAACCTAGGTAGTGGTTCAAGATTTAGCTACTCATAGTCATGAAAAACAATAAAAACAAGGGTTCAAAATAAAAATTAATCATGGTCTTAATATTCATGAACACTAAGTAGATAAATATAAAAACTAAAACTTTTAATGATCGAAGTTCCTCATTTATGCTCCAACGTCCATGAACACCAGGTGCTCGTGCCTTAATTATTTTTCATTGTTTTAAGCATCTTTCTCACGAACACCAAAGTTCCTCATTTATGCTCCAACGTCCATGAACACCAGGTGCTCGTGCCTTAATTATTTTTCATTGTTTTAAGCATCTTTCTCACGAACACCTATAAAATAATAAAATAAATACATAATAAAAACGACACGAAACAAATAAAAATCTGACCAAATAATATACAAAATACATAGGAAAAGAGATGTGTTTTGCAACACATCAAACATCCCCACACTTAAACCTTTTTCGTCCCTGAAAAAGACTGCAATGGAATCATAATCAGGACTCTCGGTTTCAAAAACTTTTAGTTTATTAATTAAGATTTAATCATGCATCAACCAAAACTGTCGGTATTGTTGTCCACCTAAACCCAACCACCAGCTAATCAGGCACCAATCATGTAAAGCAATTAAGTTCATATTATTACAATCAATCTATGGGTCTCACACTCAAGATATTCGGCTTCACCTAATCCCACCTCGAGCTTTCAAAGCAAAGGTTAAACCCTATAGATTTACCAACCACTGCAAACTAAACTCCCTAATGTATTAGAAATTAAATTTATGATGAGTGATGGATGAAGTTTATGAGCTTAGATATATATATTTTTCTCTTTTTTTTCATACCTAACCCAGAGGTTGTCTCAATCAGAGTCACCATCCCCAAAAGCGACAACATGAGCTTCGGTATTTTTTTTTTTTTTTTAACTTGACCTAGAGGGAGTTTCGATCAAAGTCACCATCCCCAAGGGAGACTCCATAGGCTTCAGTTATTTTTTTTATTTATATTATCTAGCTCAATTGATGGACATGTCGATGCTTTTTTTTTTTTTAGCGGGCGCCACTTTTCACCGGATTTATTCTCATAAAAAGGATCAAGTGTGCCATTTAATTAATAATACATATAGGCTTTCAACCTACAATGGTACCTCTAATTACTATCAGCGGTTTCAGTTCTACCGTTTCTCCTAAGATGAGAACCCACAAGATATCATGATTATTAAGGTATATTAAGACAATCATGCGACCTTTCAAAGATAGCTGGGCCTACCGACACATCTTAAGCAAACACGCTTTCAATCTATTTATATTCTCATATATATAATATTTTTGAAAACCAAAAATCCCAATTTTACTATCATTTTCCATATAAAATGCACAAAAAATCAGGGACATTTTTCCTTTTTTTTTCAATTTTTTTTTTTTTGAATTTTTTTTTTTGGATTTTTATAATTTATGACTCAAACTACCTAAAAATAAAAACGAAGTTTCCATCCCCACACTTGAACGACACATTGTCCTCAATATGAGAATGGAATAAAATAAAGTAGAAATAAAAAAAAATACAACAAAAAGGAACAGACTTCCCTGGATATAAGCAGTGTAGGTGCAAACACTCTGAAGTTGTCCTTCTGAACCAGGCCGTATAGCATTTCATTCACGGCGTTTGACTTAAACCTGAAAAATAAAAATTAAAAAGAAAAGATAAAAACAAATGGTTGCCTTAAATGATTGTTGGGTCGTCCCCACCCGAATGGAGATTGAGTACGGGTGGCTAGATCCAAACCTACAATAAAATATATTAGACAAACCAATGACTCAAAACCGACTCTCTCCATCATCCCCACACTTGAACGAAAGATATCCCCAAGGTGGGTTAAGAGAAAACTGACTCAAAAATAAAATAAAAGACTCTAAAAAAAATACAGACTCAACCGTCTTAGTATACAAAAATGCAGGAAACGTACTTGGAAGGCAAGATGGTGGAATGTGGTGGATGATGGTAAAATATGTGGTAAAATGGCTGTGAACCGTGGTGGAAGAAAACAGGGTGGAAAATAATTTTTTTCTAATTAACTCGTGCAACGTGAAGGACACTGGTGATCTCAACGCGCGTCGCGAGTGAATTAAGTATAACTTTCCGGGTAATTGTTGTTCGTGTAGAGCGAACAGGTCAGCCCAGGCTCCTCGCATGACGCAAAGAACCGTTTTTTCACAAAAAGTTAATAAAATTTAATGTTAGAAAAAAAATTCTTATTACCCAAACCTCTACCAAAAAATCCCAATTATAAAATATATAATTAACTACATGGGATTCGTTCATGGTGTAATTTTTCTTGCCTAAGCAAACACGAAAACTTGCAAAAAGACTCAAAAACAAAAATAATAACAAAATACAAAGAAAATTCAAACATATTACAAACTCTACAACTGGGTTTTCATGCAGTTTCAATCAGGTGGCTTATTTTTATCAGTCCCATATCCAACGCGTTTAATTCTTTTCTTTCACCATTGTTCATCGAGAAACAGTTGGTGAATTTAAAAATATGTTTGAAAAACTCATACGCATTGGGCCACCTATCCCTAGACTTACGTGGACCAAAACTGAAGTTTAGCGTGTATTGTTGGCCCATGTAAGCACTAGCCTTATCCCGTGTGTGGTATGCTACAGTCTTTCTTCCTGTCATCACTGCATACAAACACTAAAAAAACACGATCACGGGCACCAGATATATAAAGAAAACAAAAATAAAATAAAACACACAAAAACAAAAAGACACACAAGCACACAAAAAGAAAATAAAAGCCTACGACTCTCTAGACACACTAAAAAAAACCAAAAAGACTCAAATAAGACCAATTAATCAGTGAAGTCCTAATCAAAGCCAGTTTCGAAATCGCCAAGTGTCCCCCGGCAACGGCGCCAAAAACTTGATGTGCTATGTATGGTCTATAAATAACTACCTAACCTAGACACCTAGTAATATAAAATAGACTCAACTAAACTAGACCACACGACAGGCAAGTGTACCTATCAATGCAGTACAGACTAAGTAAGTCCGAGTATCGAACCCACATGACACTAATGGAAAACAAATCTAGACTCGACTAAGACTTAACAAATTTGGTTTATAAATGATTTTTGGTTTTTTTAAATAATTAAATAAAATAAATAAAGTATATAAACAAGGATAAATAGACAGCGAAGATAATCGAGGAAAATATCAGGATAGGAAGGAAACTACCTAGGCCAAGAATCCTACATGCAAACTCACAACTCTCGTAATGGAAAACTGAATGGATACCAGATTCTAAAAATAACTTAAGAAACCCTAAAACGTGCTAGATCTCCTCCCGGTCTCACCAACACACCCCAAAGAATCCTAAAGAATAAAACACTGGCTATCTATGTCACACCCTCAAATTACCACTTGCGGGGTTTTACCGCGAGGCGCATGACAAACCAGGATCCAAGTCAACGATCACAATAAACAACTCTATAGGAAAAACGTAAAGAGACATAACCATTAATTTTATAAGCGGAAGCGTTTAAGTAGCATTTAATCAACTATGCTATCATCTCAAAAGTTATTCAAAATACTTTTATTACAAAACGTGCAACTATGCCTAGACGCCAATGCAGACCCGTGCGCCTAGTTCCATTCATTGCTACCTTAGCGACCTGAGAAAAACATGCCAAAAAGATGTCAACATATAATGCTGGTGAGTTCACAGGTTTGTTCAATATGTTACCAAAACGTTACCATGTCCATACTATATCAATGCTACCAAGTACGCTAGCTAGGCGTATGTTTTATTACTACTACGATTGGAAACCATTACTGGACACGTTTAGCAATGTTTAGCATGTTTAAGCAGCCTGTATGTTCAGCATGATAATGTTCCTGTTCGAGACAATATGCACCCCCCCGGCCCTCCAAGCCGACGAGTGGGGCAGGTCACGCCCAATAGATCTATCCACATTTCACCCGTTGTGCATCCCCGCACATTCATGGTTTCCCCCGGGACTTTCCAAAGATCGTATAGCAATATAAAGATAAAAACCATAGTATGACATATGTTACCAAAACAGTTTAGCGCATGCTTTCTCCCCCAAAAGTTAAAGCAGTAAAAGTGGGGCCGTGAACTCACCTAGATAGCGTTCTTCAATTACAAGTAAAGATGTTTAGCCCTTGATAATCCCTCTACCGGAGATCTATCAAAATGTTCACATAAGTGTTCCGACTAATAACCATAAGGTTATCTAGTCCCCGATTGTCCAGATCGTAACCAAGTATGTTTTAAAACGTGTTTGAATGTTTAACCGACACACCAGACCGACCCGACATCCCGTTGGTGACCCATTACCTTAACTAATCAAGTACACATAGATTACACACAAGGTTCAAGCATAAAACACTTAGTTTGTATCAAAAATCTCATTTCTGCATCAGAACGGTCGAACCAGTCAGTTTAAGTCTCCTTCGCACCTTTTCAGTCTCCTTCGCCCGTTTTACCACATTCGCCCAACAAAAACCCAGGTTCGACCCTGGTTTTCCTCCTTCGCACCTTCGATCGGTCGAAGGAGGCCAGGTTCGCCCCTGTTGTGTAAATTTTCCTAAAAACGCTTCAAACACATTCAAAACGACTCGAAACATCATCAAACACAGCAGTCAAGCATGGATAACTTATCCCTACAAAACCCCACCGATTTCCCCCGATAATACGTCCGTTTCAGCCCTTTCCCAAAATGGTAAAGATTATGGAAACATCACTTTCATGCATGAATAATTTACCCAATTTGGAAACTTTTGAAATCGATTCATGCTTAGCTTAAAATACTCAGTTTGTCGATTATCCGATCTTTTCTTATCAATTCTATTGATCATAAATATCATGCATCAAGTTTAGATCCAATAAAACCCCCAAATACCCATTTTATCATCATATCCTATCCTAACCCTAGACAACAATATTCCAACATCAATAACAATCCTATATCATGTTTCTATCATAGATATAGCAGCAAATCATCGAACAACACATAACCCCACATAATATACAATTTACATATGTTATTCACCATGAAACCTATGTTAAATGCTAATGTTTTGATTTAGAAAGATGTTTAAAAGGTTTTTAATCATAAAAACACCCTTAGAACAGATCCGGACAATTAGGGTTAGATGAAAACGAATTAAAATGCTTTTAAAAAGGTTTAGGATTTAGAACACACCTTGGATTCTTGTTTAGATGTTGTAGATGGGTTAGATTATGAAAAAGAAGAGCAAAAACTCCTTCCTTAGTGATTAAGATCGTTTGAGAGCGTTTTGGGACGGTTAGGGTTTGTGAAATGATGAAAAATGACAAAGGTTGGTATTTATACTAATCCTCCTTCGCACCATTTCATGGGCGAAGGTGGTCTCCTTCGACCCTTACACAGGGTCGAATGAGCCCTGTCCTGGTCGAAGGGAATTCCTTCAATTCCACTTCCCTGGTTCGCCCATCTACCAAGGGTCGAACCAGACAATTTCTCCTCCTTCGACCACTCGAAGTGGTCGAACCAGGATTCCTTTTTAACTAGTTTTCCAGTTTGTCGTGTTTAACGCATTCTAACACATCTTAACACATAAGAATGCATCCTTAGTCTATATTTAACATATTTAAGAATAGATAATCATTTATACATCATTTAAACACATCTATGTATATAATCCACCACACGACCCGCAATCTACACATATACTTAATTAGTTCATGTAATTTCACCAACAACGTAACCCGGTACTAGTGTATTACCAAAACGACTCCCAATGATCCTCCAGACCATTGTACCCTGGACAATCCTAACTTGACCCGACTCAACTAACCCAGTTAAGTTTGTTTATAAACGTTTCTCGCTAAAGTAGACTTCGATGTTACTAATATGTTTAAGCCAAACATGCCGGGTGTCACATCATCCCCACGTTGAAAGAATTTTCGTCCCGAAAATTGCGCAAAGCCCCAAAAGAAGGAAATGAAAAGAACAGAACGAAAAAAAGAAATTACCGGATGTCACATCATCCCCACGTTGAAAGGAATCTCGACCCGAGATTCATTCCGCTTCAGCAGTAACATGCCTCGATTCAAACGCGCGTTTCGGAAAGAGATGAGATACTTAGCTTTCATCTGATCCTCCCGTTCCCATGTGAACTCCGGTCCACGGTTCGAGTTCCAACGGACTTTAACGATGCGGATTTTACTCCGACCAAGGCTACGAATCTTGTAGTCGTGAATCTCGACAGGTTCCTCCACAATGCGAAGACGATCATCAACCTTGATCTCTTCCAGTGGTACAATGAGAGATTCATCAGCCAAACACTTCTTCAAGTTAGACACATGGAAGACGTTGTGCACACTACCGAGCTCCGCCGGTAAGTCGAGTCTGTATGCCACCGGTCCAATCCGATCCAGGATTGCGAATGGTCCGACATAACGAGGGTTAAGCTTGCCACGCTTTCCAAAGCGTATGACTCCCTTCCATGGTGAACTTTCAGAAGTACTTTATCCCCAACCTGGAACTCAAAAGGTTTTCGACGGCGATCGGCATAGCTCTTCTGACGATCCCGTGCAGCAGCGAAACGTTGACGGATCTGTACGATTTTCTCCGAAGTTTCGTACACGAGTTCCAAACCAGTGAGCTGACTCTCGCCCACCTCGGCCCAACAAAGTGGTGATCGACATTTCCGTCCGTAAAGAGCCTCGAACGGAGCTGCCTTGATGCTAGAGTGATAGCTGTTGTTGTAGGAGAACTCCACTAACGGCAGGTGGATCTCCCAACTTTTGCCAAAATCGATAACACATGCCCGAAGCATGTCTTCCAAGGTTTGAATCGTCCGCTCACTCTGTCCATCAGTTTGCGGATGATAAGCCGTACTCATATCCAACTGAGTACCCAAAGCCTTGTGCAGAGCCTTCCAGAAACATGAAGCGAAACGAGAATCACGATCAGAGATAATAGAAACAGGCACCCCGTGCCGAGCAACCACCTCCTTAAGGTAAAGTCGAGCCAACCGCTCGAGTCCATCGGTTTCCTTAATAGGTATAAAACGTGCCGATTTTGTCAGCCGATCAACAATCACCCAGATCATATCATAACCACTAGGTGACCTTGGCAGCTTGGTGACAAAATCCATCGTGATTCGTTCCCACTTCCATTCTGGAACCTCTGGTTGTTGCAGGAGACCAGACGGCCTCTGATACTCCACCTTGACTTTAGCACAAGTCAAACATTTGCTGACGTAAGAAGCTATATCAGCTTTCATGTTCGGCCACCAATAAAGTATCTTCAAATCCTGATACATCTTATCGGAGCCAGGGTGAATAGAATACCGGGATTTGTGAGCTTCATCTAAAACAAGCTCGCGCAATCCCCTGAACAATGGGACCCAAACACGTCCCGCAAAATAGTGTAAGCCATCGGTCCTGAGCTCAAGATGCTTGTCAGCACTGTGCATAGTATCAGCCTTGAGGTTTTCTTCCTTCAAAGCTTCCAACTGTGCAGAACGGATTCGGTCAGGCAATGACGAATGAATGGTGAGCTGTAAGGCTCGAACACGACGAGGGTTCGCAGACTCCTTCCTGCTCAAGGCGTCTGCCACAACATTCGCCTTGCCAGGATGGTATTTGATGGCACGGTCATAATCGTTCAGGAGTTCAACCCAGCGACGCTGCCGCATGTTCAACACCTTCTGGTCGAAAATATGCTGAAGACTCTTGTGATCAGTATATACTTCACACTTGGTACCGTACAAGTAATGTCTCCAGATTTTCAACGCAAAGACTACCGCACCCAGTTCCAAGTCATGAGTAGTGTAGTTCTTCTCATGAACTTTGAGTTGGCGAGAAGCATAAGCAATAACCTTCCCGCATTGCATCAACACACAACCGAGACCACGAATAGAAGCGTCACAGTACACAACAAAGTCGTCTGTACCCTCTGGCAAGGATAAGATAGGTGCAGAACAAAGTTTAAGCTTCAGCATCTGAAATGCTGATTCTTGTGGTTCATCCCAGTCGAACTTTCGGTCCTTCTGGGTAAGAGCAGTGAGGGTTGAGCGATCTTCGAAAATCCCTCAATGAAGCGACGATAGTAACCCGCAAGACCTAGGAATTGCCGCACCTCAGATGGCGTCTTTGGTGCTTCCCAGTCTTTAATAGCTTCGATCTTAGCCGGATCGACATGAATTCCCAGTTCATTCACCACATGTCCTAGGAATTGAACTTCACGTAACCAAAAATCACACTTCGAGAACTTAGCATACAACTGCTCCTGTCTCAAAAGTTCCAAGACCAACCGCAGGTGTTCCTCATGATCCGCCTTGTTCTTGGAATAAATCAGAATGTCGTCAATGAACACGATGACGAACTTATCAAGGAAAGGTTTGCAAACGCGGTTCATTAAATCCATGAACACCGCCGGTGCGTTAGTGAGGCCAAAAGGCATGACCAAGAACTCAAAATGGCCATAACGAGTGCGAAAAGCAGTCTTCTGAATGTCAGCTTCCCTGACGCGCAACTGGTGATAACCGGACCGCAAATCAATCTTCGAATAGTAGCTGGAGCCCTGAAGCTGATCAAAGAGATCATCAATGCGAGGAAGAGGATAACGATTCTTGATGGTCACTTTGTTCAGCTCACGATAATCAATACACATACGAAGACTTCTGTCCTTCTTCTTCACAAACAAAATAGGAGCTCCCCACGGGGAAGAACTCGGTCGGATGAAACCCTTTTCCAAGAGTTCCTGTAACTGGCTGGCCAACTCTTGCATCTTGGGAGGTGCAAGACGATACGGAGCTCGGGCAATAGGAGCTGCGCCCGGAGTGAGATCAATACCAAACTCAACCTGACGATGGGGAGGAAGACCAGGTAAATCATCAGGAAACACATCAGAAAAGTCACGAACCACCGGAATATCCTCGATCTTCTTCACATCATCAGTAGAAACGTTAACAAGTGCCAGAATGGCCGAACAGCCCTTCTGAAGATACTTACGGGCTTTCATGCTAGAAATGATACTCAGCGGAGCACCGCTTTTCTCGCCACGAACCGAAAGAATCTCTCCATCAGGGAGAGGGATCCGAATAACCTTGTCAAAACAAACGATCTCCGCGCGATACAATGATAACCAATCCATGCCGACCACGACATCAAAACTACCCAGGGGTACCGGCATAAGGTCAATGGGGAAAGACAAACCCGACAGTTCCAAGCGACATTCCCCAAGGGTGTGTGTCGCTTCGATTTTCTTACCATTAGCCAATTCTATTAAGTACTTAGCCTCTAAAGGTGTGGGTACTATATCTAGCAATCGACTAACATCCAAGGATACGAAACTCTTATCGGCACCAGAATCAAACAAGACAGAAACATAGCGATCATTAAGAAGGAACGTACCGGTAACTGTGTCTGGATCCTGCCTAGCCTCCGCAAATCCAATGACGAAAGCACGTGCAGTCCTGCCTCCGCCGCCGTTGTTCCCGTTACCGTTCCCGCCCCTCCCATCATCGCCCTGCTTCAGTTTGGGACAGTCACGCTTGAAATGTCCCGTGTCACCACAGTTATAACACCCCTGCCTCCCCTGAGTCCCCTAAGCAGCAGGAGCAGGAGTAGCCGCAGGAGTCTGAGTTGGGGTGAGTACCACCTTGCAATCCTTAGCATGGTGCCCCAACTGATGGCACCGATGACAACGAGCCCTATCACAACCCCCAGAATGGTGAAAACCATACTTCTTGCACTTGGGATGCTTCCCAACGTACCCACTCGTCTTCTGCCCAGAAGAAGACCCAGATGAATCAAACTTCTTCGCCGCTGAGCTGGCACCACACTCTTCCCCACACTATCCCACTTCCTCTTGTTCCCCTCAGCAACCTTCACAGCAGCACCCTTGGGTGGCAAAACGCCTTCCGCCACATTCAGGTTAGTCATCCGATGAGCTGATCGGACAACCTCAGCAATAGTGGGAAGATTTCCAGCAGCCACCAACCCAGCAATCTCGGGCACCAGTCCAGACACATAGTGCTCGATCCTCCTGTACTCGGGTGTGTGTAAATCAGGACACAACACCGCCAGCTCATTCCTCCTCACAGTGTATTCCTCAATCTCAGACCCAACCATCTTGTAACTCCAGACCTCATGCTCCAACTTCTGTATCTCCTCTCTCGGACAGTACTCACCTCTCAACAGCTGCACGAACTCCGCCCAAGGCATAGCAATAGCCTCCCCCAATCCCATGTTCTGTGTAGTAGCATTCCACCACGACAGTGCAGGCCCCTCAAATGTCGCAGTAGCATACTTCACCCGGTCCCCAGCAGGAAGTTACACATAACAAACACAGATTCCACCTTCTCCAGCCATCGGAGCAGTCCCACCGCTCCCTCAGTTCCAGCGAAGTTATGGGGCTGACAGTCCCGAACTTCTTATAAGAGCACTGAGGTGGGGGTGGATTGGCACCAACACCTGAAACACGGTACACGAGTAAAACACAAACGAAAGGACGCGAAACCCGAAAATGAGGCAAGGTCGACAGATATCAACTCACCACCCATGGCATTAATCCCAGCCTGGAAATTTGCCATAGCCATGTTCACTTGCTGCTGTAGCAAGTTGTTCAATTCAGCTTGGGTCCTGTTGATGTTTCCACGACCACCGCCTCCAGCGCGACCACCACCGCCAGCACGGCCACCGCCGCCACCACGACGTCCACCACCGCGAGCACCAGACATGATCTAACAAATCAAGAAATCGAGGGATTCAGATTCACTTCCAGTGTCAACCACTAGAAATTTACAAGAGTTAACCTAGGGACAAATCCAGGACTATACATCCAAACTCGAAATCTATCGGGATTTTCATGCATCCAGTTTATTATTTCGTGTGCACCCGAAATGATAAACTGCTCTACATGGTCCTCCAGATGTACCCCTAATCCAGACCCCAGTCACTGAATATCGCCGCCTAGTAACGTGTGACGATAGGTGCAAGTGTAAGAAGGCATGTGTGTGCTAGAACCAACAGGTCCACCCCTCCTTCTTCAATCCAGAAGACAAGAGTAGGTAAGAACCCAAATAAAAGCTGATGATGTAACGGAGAAGCATGATGATGATGTAAGGACACCCCGACAACGTTAGTACGTATCCCACTAATAGACCCAAAGTATGTGACCGTCTAGTGTGTGCGACTCGGCTATAGACCAGACTCTACATGCAGTCCTAGTTCACTATAACCATTGGCTCTGATACCAATCTGTCACACCCTCAAATTACCACTTGCGGGGTTTTACCGCGAGGCGCATGACAAACCAGGATCCAAGTCAACGATCACAATAAACAACTCTATAGGAAAAACGTAAAGAGACATAACCATTAATTTTATAAGCGGGAGCGTTTAAGTAGCATTTAATCAACTATGCTATCATCTCAAAAGTTATTCAAAATACTTTTTATTACAAAACGTGCAACTATGCCTAGACGCCAATGCAGACCCGTGCGCCTAGTTCCATTCATTGCTACCTTAGCGACCTGAGAAAAACATGCCAAAAAGATGTCAACATATAATGCTGGTGAGTTCACAGGTTTGTTCAATATGTTACCAAAACGTTACCATGTCCATACTATATCAATGCTACCATGTACGCTAGCTAGGCGTATGTTTTATTACTACTACGATTGGAAACCAGTACTGGACACGTTTAGCAATGTTTAGCATGTTTAAGCAGCCCGTATGTTCAGCATGATAATGTTCCTGTTCGAGACAATATGCACCCGCCCGGCCCTCCAAGCCGACGAGTGGGGCAGGTCACGCCCAATAGATCTATCCACATTTCCCCCGTTGTGCATCCCCGCACATTCATGGTTTCCCCCGGGACTTTCCAAAGATCGTATAGCAATATAAAGTTAAAAACCATAGTATGACATATGTTACCAAAACAGTTTAGCGCATGCTTTCTCCCCCAAAAGTTAAAGCAGTAAAAGTGGGGCCGTGAACTCACCTTAGATAGCGTTCTTCAATTACAAGTAAAGATATTTAGCCCTTGATAATCCCTCTACCGGAGATCTATCAAAATGTTCACATAAGTGTTCCGACTAATAACCATAAGGTTATCTAGTCCCCGATTGTCCAGATCGTAACCAAGTATGTTTTAAAACGTGTTTGAATGTTTAACCGACACACCAGACCGACCCGACATCCCGTTGGTGACCCATTACCTTAACTAATCAAGTACACATAGATTACACACAAGGTTCAAGCATAAAACACTTAGTTTGTATCAAAAATCTCATTTCTGCATCAGAACGGTCGAACCAGTCAGTTTTAAGTCTCCTTCGCACCTTTTCAGTCTCCTTCGCCCGTTTTACCACATTCGCCCAACAAAAACCCAGGTTCGACCCTGGTTTTCCTCCTTCGCACCTTCGATCGGTCGAAGGAGGCCAGGTTCGCCCCTGTTGTGTAAATTTTCCTAAAAACGCTTCAAACACATTCAAAACGACTCGAAACATCATCAAACACAGCAGTCAAGCATGGATAACTTATCCCTACAAAACCCCACCGATTTCCCCGATAATATGTCCGTTTCAGCCCTTTCCCAAAATGGTAAAGATTATGGAAACATCACTTTCATGCATGAATAATTTACCCAATTTGGAAACTTTTGAAATCGATTCATGCTTAGCTTAAAATACTCAGTTTGTCGATTATCCGATCTTTTCTTATCAATTCTATTGATCATAAATATCATGCATCAAGTTTAGATCCAATAAAACCCCCAAATACCCATTTTATCATCATATCCAATCCTAACCCTAGACAACAATATTCCAACATCAATAACAATCCTATATCATGTTTCTATCATAGATATAGCAGCAAATCATCGAACAACACATAACCCCACATAATATACAATTTACATATGTTATTCACCATGAAACCTATGTTAAATGCTAATGTTTTGATTTAGAAAGATGTTTAAAAGGTTTTTAATCATAAAAAACACCCTTAGAACAGATCCGGACAATTAGGGTTAGATGAAAACGAATTAAAATGCTTTTAAAAAGGTTTAGGATTTAGAACACACCTTGGATTCTTGTTTAGATGTTGTAGATGGGTTAGATTATGAAAAAGAAGAGCAAAAACTCCTTCCTTAGTGATTAAGATCGTTTGAGAGCGTTTTGGGACGGTTAGGGTTTGTGAAATGATGAAAAATGACAAAGGTTGGTATTTATACTAATCCTCCTTCGCACCATTTCATGGGCGAAGGTGGTCTCCTTCGACCCTTACACAGGGTCGAATGAGCCCTGTCCTGGTCGAAGGGAATTCCTTCAATTCCACTTCCCTGGTTCGCCCATCTACCAAGGGTCGAACCAGACAATTTCTCTCCTTCGACCACTCGAAGTGGTCGAACCAGGATTCCTTTTTAACTAGTTTTCCAGTTTGTCGTGTTTAACGCATTCTAACACATCTTAACACATAAGCATGCATCCTTAGTCTATATTTAACATATTTAAGCATAGATAATCATTTATACATCATTTAAACACATCAATGTATATAATCCACCACACGACCCGTAATCTACACATATACTTAATTAGTTCATGTAATGTCACCAACAACGGAACCCGGTACTAGTGTATTACCAAAACGACTCCCAATGATCCTCCAGACCATTGTACCCTGGACAATCCTAACTTGACCCGACTCAACTAACCCAGTTAAGTTTGTTTATAAACGTTTCTCGCTAAAGTAGACTTAGATGTTACTAATATGTTTAAGCCAAACATGCCGGGTGTCACAATCTAGCTCGGATCACCTCCCGGTCTCACCTCACTAAGAATGTAAAGGTACTCTAATGACTCGATCACCTCCCGGTCTCTCTAATCACAATACACCCGAAGATGTAAAGGAGTAACTTAATTGGGTTAACTATGACTTGGAATTGCAAGAAACTAAAGACAACTAGGATAGGATCACCTCCCGGTCTCACCTAAAACCTAACACCTAAAGCTCTAGACAACCCAACATTTCATCACCTCCCGGTCTCAAGAATGGAAGAATACAAAAGTCCTCTAAATTCTCTAATCAAGTTCCTATGGCTTTCGTGCACAAAACCATAAACTAAGCTACGAGCACAAAGCAAGCAACCCTAATAAACATCCAAACATGAAAGACATTCACTAAGACGTTTATGGAACTCTCAAAAATAATAAATTAGACTTATGTACGCACACACATCATAATAAACACCAACTAAATCGTTACCAAAACATTAACCATTCAAAATAATCCATAAACCGAAAGCTATAAAATTGACACGCAAGTCATCATACAACCTAGGTAGTGGTTCAAGATTTAGCTACTCATAGTCATGAAAAACAATAAAAACAAAGGTTCAAAATAAAAATTAATCATGGTCTTAATATTCATGAACACGAAGTAGATAAATATAAAAACTAAAACTTTTAATGATCGAACCCGTAGCTTTACTCTTGAACCCGTGCCTCCCTGGCCTTCAATTAATCTCTATCCTTTGTGGCGGCTGACTTCTGCTATTCCCTTTGTGGTTTGCGGCTGTTATATGTTCAAGATATCTTCCGTTCTGTGCTTCGAAAAATAATAATATATGCCCTCCAATTAAATTGCCGTTCAAAAATTGCAATTCATCTTTCGACTTGGGCTTGTGGCCCAAGTCTTTCAATAACTCTTTTTTCTATATATTATTATTATATTAGTAGTAGGAATTCCGTCTCGGGTGTTCTTGGCTCAACCAAAGTTCCTCATTTATGCTCCAACGTCCATGAACACCAGGTGCTCGTGCCTTAATTATTTTTCATTGTTTTAAGCTTCTTTCTCACGAACACCTCTAAGATCCCATAGTGTCTACAACCTTTAGAATAACCATATTTTACATATTTACCTTATACATCACAAAACTCTAACAAATTATACTCTCTACTATTTTTACTATTCCCGTATTTGACATATTGTTGTTTATCAATTTTGTAGATTTGTATTTTATATGTTAAAAATAATAATTTTGTATTAGTTTTAAAACTAAAAGTAAAACAATTTATTATTTATGGTGAATTTGAACTAAATCGAATAATTGAACTTTAAGCAAATACGAATCGAATAAATTGAACTTTAAGTAAATACAAATCGAATACGAATTCAGGTAAAAATATTAAAAGTTCGGGAAATTCGATTCGAAAATTCGTTATTCGATTCGTTGAATACCCCTAGACAATATATTCTCCACAAGTAAGGAGAAAATTTAAACAATTTTATCTTCCACATCTTTAGTTACTACTAAAGATTTATTGTCTTTATTGTTTTGAATTATATAGTTTTTTTGTTTAAGTTTAAAACTATTCAACTTAAACTACCGGCTTGATTATTACGAATTTATTTTTTTATCTATTTTTTGCATTTTTTATTTTAACTCTCATGTAAACATAGTTCATTCATTGTTTTACTTTGTGGTTTTTAATTGCAATTTTTTTTTATGACAACCCTTAAGAGTTTTCTATACATAAACCCATGAGTAAGACCATAATATGGTCATGTTTCTCATGCATGTCAAACCCAAACATGCAAAACCATCTCACTCTACTTTATCTATCAATTTTTGTATCTTACATATCAATTTTATGAGCGACTGCGATAGTTACATGCATCAATATATTATTCGATTTCTTTTCTATGATCTTCCTAAATATAAAAATACAACCCTAGATATTAACTGTATAAAAGATTATAAAAACAACAAAATATGGATTAGTTAGGGGCGTAAACACATAATGTTTGCAAGAATATTGTTTTAATGGTGAACAAAAGGTCACCTTAAGATTAGTACCCTATATTTCACAAAATTTTGAATGACCAAATACAACATAACGGTTATCCGTGATATTCTCGTACACAAAATCCCTTATGAATCTGCAAAAACAAAAGAAATGGTTCATTAATTGTTTTAATGGTAGAAGACAGCCATAAGATATCATTAAGAATAAGACCTCATAAAGGTACAAATTGAAGAAAGAAGCCGATGACAATGCTTACTAACAAATCGAATATTATAAAGAGAATAAGGAATGAGAGAGTTGTTTCATTGAGATGTATATAATAACAACACAATGGGCACTATTTATAGGGCTCTAATAGAAGGTATAGACATAAATGAGATAAAAGAGTTATTAACATGGATAGTCACTAATAACTTATACATTATAAAGGAGAAGGCATGAGCAAATATGTCCAAATTGTTCAAAGTTAAGATGGCATACCAATGGTTTCTTTACAATTTTCTAAATTTTACCACTTTTTTTCCCTAAATGCCCCTAGAAGATAATTAACTTTTATATAAAAATGGAAGTCACCCAAACTAAATAAACACACGGGATAGCAATATTTTTAAACAAATTTCATATAATGGCGATGAAATATAATAATTTATGTTACCACAATGAATAATCTTATCTAAGCTAAACTTGTATGAATTTTAAACTTTGCCATAATTATACTTATATTATAAACCCTTTTCATATATATGCGTCCACCCAGTGGCAAAGTGGACGAGATGGTTTGACTCACTAGCTACATTGGGCAATATTTTAGCTGCTAGGTCAACTTGGGCAAGTCTGTTACAAACTTACAAATCACAATTTTTAATTTCTAAATGGACAATGACCTTCATATGATAGTTTATACAATATCATATTATTACTACATGCTTTTGTCATGTAAATGAACTTTATCGTTTAGCAAGGTGTCTTCAATGGTACGGTTATATAGATATGCAATGACCGGACAACTTACACAAGAGTGATGTTTATGTTCATATTGGTCTATTGCAGTAACATACCTTTGGTTTATTAAGATTTGTTCAATAATGAGTACAAGGTTTTTGTGGTGAACTGCAATCAGTTGTAAGTGACAGTGTACATTTCTTTTCTTTTCTTTCTACGAATACTTGTTAAAACATAGTGTCCACATTTCTATTCTTTTTACGTAACTTACGGCAAAAAAGGCTAAGTATCATAATGTTGTATTGCAACCCATTTGTGGATCCCGCTGCAACGCGCGAGCAAACCCACTAGTAACTTATAAAGGAGTTAGAAACTTGGATAGTCACTAATAACTTTATTATTTCATAATCAACTTAATTGTTAATGTAAAAAGACATCTTCACCCCTTTACTGTACTACATTCATTAAGTTATTGTATCATATGCATTATATGTTGTAATTATTTAAATTTGGTTAGAATCCTTCCCTCATACTTTATAATATAGTATAGATATTTGTTACTTTTTAGAAGTTATACCTCAAATCTCTTAATTTGTTCGATGAAAAACTACTAAAAAGTCCGGAACCGGGGAATCTAATTTTACAAGTTAAAATTTTTTTAAAAAATCAAATTTTTTTCCATTGAAAATAAAATACAATTAGATTAATGTACACACAGTGATAGGGCTTAAACTTTTAGATGGTAGGCTCAAAAGTCGTGAGACCTAATTTTTTTTTTTTAAAATCCGTTGAAAGAAGGCTCAGTATATACAAAATTTTCGGACAAAAACAGGTAACCTACATTACTTAGCCAAAAAACAATAAGGATAAAAACAACCTCGATCAAGCACTTATAATACTTCGCCACCGAGCACACAAATTAATAATTTTATTATGGTCACTTTTTTTTTTTTTTTTTTTTTTTGACCGGAATTTTATGGTCACTTATCAACATATGTAAAAAGTGACGCTTGGTCACCAACATTGTAGTTTCATTCCTATGAAACTTGGCCGCCACGTTTGACTGTCCTAATCACTATTAAATTAATTCTTGCCGTCCAAAATAAATGAATACATAAGACCATAAGGTGTGGGGGGCGGCATAGGCAAGGCATCGCTATGCCGGGCCTCCCTACACCACCCCCCTAGGGGCGGCATCCTCTTGGGGCGGCACCAAAGGCATCCTCTTGCCGTTCATGCCGGTCCATTTGTATTGGGTTTTAATTGTTTTTTTATTATTTTTAATTATTCTGACCAATTAGGAGGCCCGTCATCATGGTGCACACCACCCCCTTGGAGGCCCATCATCAAGATGCCTCTCCTCCCACTCCTACGTGGCGGCCCATCATCAAGATGCCTCTCCTCTCCACACCTAATGGTCTAATAGTTCGAAACCCATGACTTTATTTGTACAATCTCCAACTTTAGGTGATGCCGTGATGGGTTGTCACTACCAACCTCTCCTGCCTTCTTAAATCCGTAGCCGGTTCTAGTCGTGGACATGTATTTCTTAATGCCGCTCTCCTCGTCACATCCTCCTCACACTTTCCACATCAACACACAAAGACGTCTAAGCTTTGTGAGTTCGAGATGGTCTAAGGTTCTTTAAATTTTCTATTTGCGTCATTACCCAATTGCTTACGGTCTAGTAGTCATATTTTTACTTACTTGATTAATGACGCTTTTCTTCAATAAAAATTCTTCAATAAAAAAAATAATAATAATAATAACTAAAAAAATCCTTGGACGGGTAATCTTAATATCACATGTATTGTATTTTGTGGCATTATTGTGTTAGATCAATAGAATCATTTTTAAGGATTTTTTTCTTAGATTCCATCACACATTGCCCCTATCCATCACACATGCCCCTATCCATCACATTGTGACGGCTAACATTCTAGAATCACGAAATTCATTCATTTATTTATTTTTGAACCGCATTAAAAATAGAAATCCAATATAATAATAATTGTATCATCAATGAACTCAATTTAACTCTATAAATAAACAAACGATTTGAACAGTAATTGAAGTGAACAGTAGTATTTCAAGGAGGTTTTAAATACATTTGGTTATGAATGAGAGTAAGATAAGATGCTTCTGATGCAGTGGTAAGGTTGTTGTTGTGGGATGAGGAGGGAGCAGGTTCGAGTCGGGTTTTTGCCGGTTTGGAAAAAAATTTTTTTTTTCTTTTATTTGAACAGTACAATGGCAACTCTATAATTTATGTTTTCTATGAGGGCATATATGTCATTACCTACTGAAACCCCTTCTTCACCACTTCACCACAATTGTATACCTTCTCTCTTTCATTACCACATCTGGCCATTTGTCATCACATTTCCTTTCCTCATATCTTCAAGTTTGCTTTCCTCAACCCTCTTTCCCTCTCATCAAAGTTCGATCAAGGGCATGTCTGACTTTGCCACCGGACTCTATCATCCTCTGTTTCACGAAAGATTTCGCAGTCCCTTTTAGCCGATTAGGGTTTTTGCTCCGGTCACAGCCACGACGGTAGCAACGGACTTTGCGACGGCTACGGTTTCAAGGTCATTAAGTAGCAACGGTGGTAGTTAGGAAGTTGAGCCAACGGTGGCTTTCAGGGTTGGTCGATCTTTCATATACGGTTGAGGATTCATGAACATATCGCCTTGATCCATGAACCCACTTGTCAGTCGATGACGAAATCCGTAGTTGATTCGTGATAAAGGAGGCCACAATGAGGGTGAGGAGGACGGTATGTTGCCTTCTTTTCTAATCGTCGTAGGCTGGAGCGGCTCTGATGGACCAAGCAGGTTTCGACCACCGCTTTCATACGACGATTGTGCGGTGGGTGGCCGGCACTGTTTGGCGACGATTATTGTCACGGTGGTTACCGGTTAACAAAAAAGGATTGATTGTCGGCATGGGTGGATGGTGACCTTTTTATACAGGACACAGGACAAGTGGACAAGAGTCACAAGACATTATTAGTTGGTGTTGGTGACCAACTAACCACATGGTTTTGTGCAGTAAAAAAGGATGCTGATGATGAATGTAGAGAAGGGGTTGTTCTAATAAAAATCTACATGTTTTTAAAATAAAGAACACATCCAAATGCTGGTTTAAAATTCGTCCCTGGTTTTATAAAAAGCAAACAGGTAGTGGTTTTGTTTAAGATAGTTGTTTCCTAAATAATATAAACTATACATATTTTAGCAAAGTCACTCATTCACATGTTGATTTATAAGTTGTCATTCACATGCCGAATTTATAAACTAGAATATACATATCAATAACTTTCATTTACATCATTGTTTATACGTACACTGTATTATTTCTGGATGAAATAAGATTTGTGCATATTTGATATTACAAAATTTAGATGTGCTAATATTTTGACAAAAAAGATGTTTATTATTATTTGTAAGAACTAACACTTCAAATACGATTTACATTTAATGATATGCATTCGGATTACTCTAGGCTTTCAGTTTTGACGTCAATTTTGTTTGACAACGACGCGAGCTTATTGTTTCGACCGGGTATAAAGTGTCAATACTGTAAGTTTGTAACGAACTGATATCAACTTAAAGTAGTGTGGGGAATCCCCGGTGCAACGCACCGGTCGAATACCACTAGTTACATATAATTTCAACACTAACTTCATCAAGATCACATAAATAAAAAAATTAAAAAAAAAAAACATTTTTTTACTAGCAATTATATTTGTTATATATATATATATATATATATATATATATATATATATATATATATATATATAAATATATATATTAAATAATAAATCCCCACCGGAAAACATAGCATTGTCATTAACCACCACCACCCGCCACCGCAAACCGCCACCGCCTTCATAACCATCAATAAACCCATACTTGTTTCTTCTTAATTTCACCTTCAAAAAGCTGTCTCCGTCTCTCCGACGACATCCACCGGAACTACAGTCGCCGGTGAGGTGAACCATCCATTTCCTCCGGCAGCTTTCTTCTTTCCTCCGGCGACACCAATTACTAAACCTGTGACCCATTTAGCAATCATGTTAAACATCATGCTCTTTATCTGACCCCTTTTTGGTCTGTTTGGCTTGATCACGTGTTTGGCACGTGACTTAAACCCACCGCCGGTTTCCACCGATATCACGGTGGCGGTGGTCTTGTCTTCTCCGGCAACCCCATGTGCTAATTTTGTTAGGTTTTTAGTATTCATTTCATAAATATTGATCTTGATCTGACCCCTCTTAGGTAGGGTTTGATTGATATTTTTTATTATTGAAGCCATTAATTAAAGGATGAATATTTGTTTTGATTGTGTTGAAGTGAAAAGAAGGGAAGGTTTAAGGTTTTGATATGTGTGTGTGTTTTATTATGTGTTCAAGTGACAGTCTAGAAGGAGATAATAATTGACTAATGTATACTTGACAAGTGTCAAGCTATATAAACGTCATAAAAATAAAAAGTGATGGTCACTTGTCATGTCACCAAGTGTTTTTTACTTTTCTGGAAATGTAAATTAAACTTTTGAACATATCTTGTAATCGGATAGGGGGAGGGGTGTCATCCGTGAAGTCTCCGGGTACCCGTATACTTACCGGAATATCGCCGTCAGTGTCCCATGCATGGGCGGAGAATGGTTGGTTTGTTTGACATTTAAGACAATTAAGATGCATATAAATTTAAGTTGTTCTTTTTATTATGGAAATGTTGTTTTATATTATTATTGATGTTCTTCAAATTCAGATATTCGAATTTCGGATTTGCGAACTTTGGATATCCGAAATTTCGCATAGGAATTGAGATACTAAAATTGAAAGAGGCTCTAAATAACATTACGTCTAAACAATAGCCCTTTACATTTGAGATTGTCTCTAATGAATGACTGCGTCTAAAGTCCAAAGAATTTGCGATCTAAAGAATGCGTCTATATTGAGATTGCGTCTAAAGAAAAGGGAATTAGAGAAGATTGTCTCTAAAGAAAAGGGGCTTTGAAAAGATTGGGTCTAAGGAAACGGGTGTGGAAAGACTGGGCCTTATGCATCTAAAGAACAACCTTGAGCCTAAAGTGTAGACACAGAGACCAAGAAAATATGGCGTCTGAGAACTTTACACGTGTAATCATCTAATTGATAGACACGAAGAATGGTCGGATAGACGCATCAGATGTTCATTTTGCCTTTTTGTGTTAGTCAATTGTTTATTTTCGTCATTTTTTCAAAACTTTAATTATAATATACGATGTATTAACTGCTCTTGAAAAATTAGATACATCATCTTAACACAAAAGTTTTACAGCTTTTCACTTTTGACATGAACAGTGGGAAAACGACATTTTACAGACAATTAACGAAATATGACATTTTATCAAATTTCCGGGTCTTATTTTTATATTTAATATTTATAACCTACAACGAACACCAAAAAAGAAAAAGTTAAGTTTTACCCTTAAAATTCCCTTTTTATTTATTTATTTAATTTTTTTTTGTTGTTGTTGTTTTTGACTTGTTGTAATGTTGACGAAACACGACGGTCAATCGGTCATGTCATTTCATGGTAGGTATGATTACTAGACCAATCTCTTTTGGTAACACAAGTCAACTATTTCTTGGAGATCAAGTTTGACTAAACCCCTCAATATTTGACAGGTTTTGTCTTTTGATAACAGCAGTAAGTTTACTCGCGCGTTGCTGCGGGGTTTAAATAAGACCCAACGACAAAGAATAAGCACTGGCTAATTTTCTTAATAAGATGCATATGACTTCTTTGAGGCACGCCTCATGGGGTTCAGATTGTACATACGCATCTAAGGGATGTGTTTTTTTTTTTTTTATGTTTTAGACTTTTTGGGCCAATTATTTTATTTTTGATGTGTGTTTTTGGTGTTTTAGACTTTTCTATGTCAATTATTTTATTTTTTATAAGATACCTGATTTTTATATTTTTTTTACTACGCCTCGGATTACACCTTGGTTCGCCTCGAGGATGATAATGCAATAGAAACCATAAGAACACTGTTTCGATGATTCAAAAATTATGATTTCACCACTTGGGTATTTCTTTAATTTAATATTGTTCCTAATCTCTTTCCATTGTAGAAGATTACATGCAGAGATAGTGAAGTTCCTTTTGATGGGGTAATTGAGTTTAGTAAATTATTCTGATTTTGCTCAGACACACATCCTGGAACCGAGCGCTGACAAAAGGCTATTTAGAGATATAGGGTTTCATGATGGTAGAGCTGATGGTGGTCTTGATGGTGATTACCCAGGTAAATACTTTTTTTTTTGGCTCTGTTTTTATACGCTATATAAGTTAGTTACAACATTTAGTTACTTTGATATACTGATGTGTTTGGGTTCACGAGCCCCTGTTTATAATTTTTTAAGTCTACTAAATTCAATCTTTTAAGTCTGAAATGGTTTAATTAATTTTTTAACGAAGTGAAGTGATATATTATCTTTTTTGAGGTTTACTCGTAAATATTAGTGTTTGACAGCTTCATCCAGACAAATATGGAGTTCATAGCAGTAAGATGCTATAAATATTAATGTTGTCTTATGTAAGTTCATTTGATTAATGGTACTTAGTCAAGTTTAATGAGAGGTGTATAATTGATGATATTTAGTCAACTTGAATGAATTTTGGTTGTCTTTTATGTGTTGAAGATCGCGAGAAGTTATACTAATAATTCGTTTCCCCCTTTCAGCAACCCCATGGTAGCAAAGCTCCTGAAGAAAAAGAACTTGAGGTAATACTCTAAAAGATATTATGTCAAACACTCTTGTTTGTTGGATGTGCACTTAACCTTTTGACCATGGATATAAAGTAGCAGCAGCCGAGTGTAGGATTTGATGAAGTTGATATGGGTTAATAGGTTTCTTTACGTTAATTTTAGATGGCACAAACTTGTTTAGATTAATCTCAACATGTGTATTTCGTGTTAATTTACAAACTCGAAGTCTCACACCCTCATCTTATACTAGGTATCCAACTCATGTTTAATAATTATGAAGGTTGTTTATATTTTCCTTAGCATATACATTGTAATTTGTATAAAATCGTCATGCCTTATCATCTTTGTATAACATTACAATAATTATACCACTTACACTAGAATCTTACATAGTCATCAACAGATTTACACACTACTAGAAAAATACCTCTTTCTTGACGCGCATTGCGCGTCATAAAAGGGTGTTTATGACACACAGAAAAGTGTCAAGGAAGAACATGTCAAGAAAGGTTTATGACATGCAGACGCGTGTCATCTTTTAATGACACGCGTTTATGACACTCCTTTACGACACGCTTTTTTGACTCGCATTTATGACACACTCTTTAATGACACTCTTTCATGACATGCATTTACGACACACCTTTATGACACTAATTTTGCGTGTCATGTTTTTTTTTACCTAAAAAAAATTCTGCAAAATAACTAATAAATCTGGATTTATATTTATATTTATAATAACAAAATCAATAAATTTCA
The DNA here is from genome assembly GCA_030844895.1 of Ambrosia x helenae. NCBI lineage: Eukaryota > Viridiplantae > Streptophyta > Magnoliopsida > Asterales > Asteraceae > Ambrosia > Ambrosia x helenae. The sequence goes on along the minus strand of CM061230.1, from coordinate 12,653,196 downwards.
AAATAAAATTGCATATATTATATATACCACAAAAAAATTACAATTAGCATTTGTCGAATCCTACCACTAGTTACAAAAATATTGTGTCAATACATTACATTAGTCTAGACTAAACGTACGGATAACTTGAAAATGAAGGTTGCGGCATAACTAGACCACTCTTCACGAATGGCATTAATATCCGCATCCGTGTTAGCATCTACTCCTCCCCCTACCTGAGACAACAATTAAATTAATAAGATGAAGGTTAATGTTCGTGATGGTTTTAATTTCAAGGCGAGAATTATTACTAACATAAACATCAAAATCACTTAATTTGTATAAACATACATATAGTTGTGTTTTAAACCTGTTTCTGCCTCTTTCCACCATGACCTTCTTCTTCAATGGCCTAGGCTCGTTTGACTCTGCATGTTTGGTTTAATGGACTCGCAAAGGCAGGCTAATTTTGCAACTTTGCACTCTGTTTGTCATTGTACCTACATTTGCAAGAAATATGTAAAAGCCTGCACATTATATCAACAAACAATAACAAATAACTAGGTTTATACCCGCGCGCGTTGTGGCGCGCTCGACCAAATCATTCTAGTATTGAAGATCATTGTCTGCCTCTCAAGCTCTTCCCACTGATTTGCAGTAAAAAACATTTTTAGTTGTTCTTGCTCAATGGATATAATTAACTAAACTAAATATAAGTATCTTACCTTGTTGGGTATACGGTTGATATGGTGTAAGAAGAACCTACACAATTGCTCGGTATCGATCAAGATCCATGGCTCTAAAGGTCTGTACATTACTCTATTCATATCTGAAATGAAACAAAAGCATATGAACCATATTAATATCATTATTCACAAAGGTTGCAAGTAAGCTTGCAAGTAGTCTGCACAAAGGTTAACTATAAGTTGTCACTACTTATGGAGACATCAATTCTTACTTATCAAGAGTCAACAGCTGAAGTGTAGTGCAAAAATGGAAAGGAAAAAAATATACACAAAAAACAAAACAAAAAAACAAAGCATATTAAGACACTTATGATAGAATTTGGTATGAGACATCAGTAGAAAATACTATGGGTAGTAACTTTGGTTCAAGTGCACCGCATAACACTTGCGAACACAGTGGCAAATTGAAGGCCTTTTCAAGTAAAATTTTAGCATACTATAGCAATGTAGGGTCATCTAATTTCAGTTTAAAAGACACAAAAGCTAGCTTCGTTTCAAGCGAAACAAATAGAAGAAAAATATTCGCCATGGCCGTACAACTAAAGACCAATACATAATAGCATCATATAATTATGTTTTCCTATTAACCAACGTATTATACTACCAACAACAGAAAGCATCAATCAAAAGCATGACATTATGCCTTTCACAAAAAGAGCAGCATATAAGATGTAGAAAACTGAGAAAAGCTCATAATAAATTAATAACATCTCTACACAACAACAATTTAAGATAGTAAAAAATAACAAACAGAGAGTTTCCCTTTTACAGAAACAATCAATATTAAGAGTCTGATCATCCTTAAGAATACGCCATTTATAAATCAACTGTTGTCCAATCGGTACATAACAATTCTGAGCAAGAGACTTAAACGACTCACCGGCGCCTCAAGTAATTTCAGTTGTAAAAGGTCGATTAGTCAAATTAGGAAGAGAAAATTAAAAACTCTTTACAATGATCGAGCATGTTCTTGGACCTACCGATTTTAAGCGCAAATTAAAAATAAACATTACCTTCGCTGCAAATGGTAGTTCAGTAACCCGAATAGTACAAATCCAAGGTTAATCACAAAACTTCTGTTGTAAAATGCTTCCAGCGATCAAATCGAAGCACAACAATCTGCAAACGTTAACACAACTTCCGCTAATCAGCATAAAATACACAATTTGAATATGAGCTGGACGTAAACACCAAAAAAAGCGCAACCAATTAACACCTGTTTCAGCCGTAAGCTCAAACCATTTCCATGCGTCTATTATAACCTGTAAGCACTAAACAAAAAATATCAACATCAAATCCCGTTTGCCTTTGATTCATAGCTAACTTAGAGGTAAAGGCCGAAGAAACTGTCGTCGACTTCAACAAAGCAAATCGCCTAACCTTGGCCAGCAAGCAAGTTTTACAGCAGGAGGAAAAGAAGCATATGAACCCGAAAAGAAAGCTTTTAAATATGCCTAACAGAGAAAGAATCTTATAGAAGCATATCAATTCAATGAGATGTATTTAGACAGTATACCACAACAGTAAGAGATCAGCTAATGTCTTCATGCTAGTAACCGCTTCGTTTCTCTTCTGTCTCAGTTTTAGCATAACCTTGAGGCTCAGACTCTAGAAGACGTGATACAACCATGGCTGCAGGAAAGGTTGCAAATAACGGATTGCCATCCTTTAACCCTGCCACGCCAAGGCGATCTATACATCAGTTTTACAGTCGGATATATTGAATCATCATCGCCTCACATGAAATATGCGTACCAGAAATGTAAAATAACAATACCATGTGTCGCGAAAGAGGATGCAAGTGAAAGCGCATCAAAGTAAGCTTGTCACCGTCCATTTCTGCAACACGCCGTACCCTTTTGAAAACCAAAAGGGTGTTCCAAATAATTCCCAAAATTGTTACCTACTTCTCATCAATAAACCTCATCACATAACCGTGCCATACGATTGAACATATCGACTCGCAACAAAGCAACTAAACAGGAAATTAAAGAAGCAACTATAACCCGAAACAGCAGCAAATGGCTCAGAGTTCGGAAATTAAAACCTGGCTGCAAGGTGGGTTGCGAGCATAAACCTGCCATCCAACACAATCGCAATGCCATCTTCATTGATTCTGTGTATTAGTTCGTCACTCATCACATCCATCTGGGAAAAAAAGGAAACCCTATCAGCGAGGAAGTAGACAAATCGAGAAGGGGTTTTTCAAGATTGCCTTCTACTATTTCCCATTCAAAGCAAAAGGAACCTCAAAGATGCATAAGCAATTTATATACCCATGTTTAAGCAATAAGAAGCCAATAACCTTTAAGCAAAGAAAGAAATCAGAAGCTTTGATGTTGACAATGAGCTAAGGCAAAAGCATAATAGAAACAGGTACAGATAACTGGTGAAATCAGGGCGTAGTTCAGACAATAATACCTGCGCTATCACCACAGCAGTCGTAACCGGTAGTAGTGATGGTTAGTGAAGTCGGTCGTCGCCGACGGCGGTGTTCCGGCATGACCGACAGAGACCGAAACAAACCGGTGTCAAGGAACGCACAATAAAACCCAGACCAACAGCACCGTTAGTACGACGGGAGAAGCATGCTTTAAAGAGTTGTATTGAGCGAACAGTAACTCACCCTCACATCCAAACTTAGTATTTGTGTGTATATATATATATATATATATATATATATATATATATATATAATGTATAAGGATAAATGGAAAACCCTCCTAAACTGGAAAACTTTGGAAACTCTAACTTCCCAAGCTTTTTTTTATATGAAAATTTTAGGGTATGTAATATACATGATTTTAAGCATTTTGAGCCAAAAAAATCAAAAAAGCGCCGAGTACTTTTTTTAAAAAAAAATAAATAAGTTTTTGGGTAACACATTGTTAACACATGTTAATTTCGCTTAACATGTGTTACCCGAAAACTTATTTTTTTAAAAAAAAAAATTGTTCGGCGCTTTTTTGATTTTTTTTTTTGCTCAAAATGCTTAAAATCATGTATATTACATGCCCTAAAATTTTCAGGCCCTAAAAAGCTTGGGAAGTTAGAGTTTCCAAAGTTTTCCAGTTTAGGATGGTTTTCCATGGATCCTTACCCTATATATAATATATATATATATATATATATATATAATTTGACAATAAACATGACACTCAATTCTTATAGTGTCATGTTTTTTAAAATCTTGACATTAGATTGTTGACACGCAAAAAAGAGTGTCATTGTTTGACCATTTTTTTTAAAAGACGACAATTTTTTTAATGACACGTGCTTTTGCGTGTCATGAATTCTCGCGTGTCATTAAATGTGTGTCAAGATAGGGGTATTTTTCTTGTAGTGACACCCACCTACAATTTGTTGCCTCCTACTTACTTTAAGTCACCATAATGAATCACTCACAGACACAACAAACCCCGATAACAACTAAGAGGCGACAAAATATACACACCCGCTGCAACGCGCGGGCATTCCCACTAGTATACATTATAAAGGAAGAGTGACGGCTAGGATAGTAATTTTCAATTCCGTACAACTTAAGAAGCAACATGCACAAGTGATTTATGCTTACATAATGAGGGTATAATTGGAACTTTGTGGAACATTAAGACACTTAGAAGGGTATAATAGTAAATCTATTGTGACATTTTAGTTAAAACTATAAAATTGTTTCCATCCTTACCGTCAATCCATACCAATAGACTCCATTCAATTCCTTAACTCATCATAACCCCCTTCAACAGTATGCTTCTTCTTCCAATTGTTAACTCATCATCAATGCCGAACTTTCAGTTTCAATAGCCTTATTATCACAATAACATATCTTCTTTTCCTTCAATACAAAGGAGTTTAGGTAATGTAATTTTGATTATTAATATCAGCTCCTCTTCATCTTTAATCATCGTGTTGTAATGTGTCGGTCAATATTAGCACATATCAAAAGTTCCATTTTCGATCGTTACAAGTTATGATGGTCATCTTAGGTTTTTCTTACTGGACTCAAAGGAACTGAACTCCAACAGTTAACAAAGATTTGGATGAGTGATCGAAGATGCCATCTTCTGATCTTCTTCAGGGATGCCTTAATGGTATTGGCCATGTTATAATTGTATATTTTTTTTTGTTTTAATTTATGGTCATGAACACATATAAGAATATGTTTGTTCTTTCAATCTGTCATTAATTTTTGGCTTAAATGGTCAACTTTATTGGTCACCTAACTTGTCATAGTTGTTTTTTTTGTCTCCAGGAAATGGAGGAGAGAAGAAAATTTAGAGATGGAGCCAGTCGCCTAACTTGTCATAGTTGTTTTTTTGTCTTCGACTATTGAGCTCTTTGGTAAGACCATTCAGCTTCCTGATGGTTGTCATTATAAAGTCTTTATTAAGTCAATGATTTTCGCAGTCAATAATACAAAACATGTTTGATATTGTGGAATTTTGGTTCTACATAATGTGTTGGAGCAATGGAGCAAAACCACATTGGTTTATATATATTATGTTGGTGCTTATTGGTGAGAATACACCTGTTATATTTATCGTTTTTGCTTCATTTACAGCTTTCCAAGTATTTTTGGTTGTGTACCTTTGTTGTATCTTACAATCTTTTTGTTTGGTTATTTCAGTATATTATGTGTTTTGGGATTTAATCGCCTTTCATCATGACACAACTCGGGTTGAACAAATATTGAGGTATATTTTACTTTATTGAATTAGGAAATATAGTCTCTATATATAGAGAGAGTACAAAGGATTGAGAATTATAGTTTGTTCTGAGTATGATCCGACCAAAAAATCGTTAAGTTGAGTTGATGAACATTATAACATCGAAATTTGAGCACTAACATGGCATTGCAACTCAGTGAGCAGTGCTCATTGAGCACTAACTACAAGAACCATATAAAAATTATTTTTTGACCCATTAGGCCAGTACTCAACCCACGCGATGTTGCGGCTGCAATAATTTGAAACGCTTACAAAACAAAACAAATTCTCAACAAATAGTGAAGCAATAGCAATGGTAACAAATACCACACATGCATTAAATAGATGATCAAAAGAATCGATGTATTAGCATTAGCATACGTTCAAGGAAAGAAATATTGCAGGTTCTCGGAGACTGATCAATATAACTCCATTGAAGTAACAACCTGCAAAAATAGTAGAATGAATATTAAATGTGATTCGTTGGGAATTTGCAAATTCGTATATGTTCCATGCTTGGATTATTTTAAGAAAAGGTTAATGGAGTAGGCTTTGAAACTATAACATTTGTTCTTGACTACAGTTTGATCTTTCAATTAGTCAAACTAAACAACAATATAACAAAATCACAAATTCCATCACGGACAACCTAACCACCCTAAGTAATTAAACAATAAAATGTGTAATGTTAAGAGGGTTAGCCTTTGCAACAAGGTTGCATATCCAAAAATTAAGAACACGTCCATTAAATATATAATTTCAAAACCAAAGGCAATATATAATTTCAAAACCAAAGGCAATAGTCTAACCGTAATTAGTACGTGTTATTTCCGTAATTAAAGACTTATCTTGATAATATTATGTTATGAATTATGATGTTACAGACTGGTGTAGTTGGAATATGATACAAATGACATAGCACTTCAAAAGGTGCGTGCACATCGCCTCATGTGGTCTATGAGTGTCATGTCAGAAGCAAATGGAATGATCTATCATGAGTTCAGGTATGTTTCTTTTGACTTGATACTGTTTGAGGATAAGTCCTAATCCAAATTAACCTATTTGAGTAATAATTATGGTATATAAGATTCTTTTATTTGACAACATATATTGATGCCCCATTTGACTAATGGGTAAGAATTATTGATTTACATATATAAAATGGCATCAATATACTTTTTTTATGTCAATTCTTTTGTTTATACCCACTTACTCTCCGTGAATTGATATGTTAGTTATATTATCAAATTAATTTCGTAACTAATATACATGAAACCCGCCCAAAAATGTGCAAAAAATAAAACATAAATACCCGCGGCAACGTGCGGGCATTCCCACTAGTTTATATTAACAAAACAATGTTTATGGACTTAAGTACAATAGATAATATTTAAAAGTCTAAATCACATTTGAGTAAAATTTTTGTAAGAACAAGCTAGACAACTATTATGTTTCTCGTGTTCAAACACATGAAAGAGTTAATTAGTTTAAAAAAAACACTTAAAATGAACTCCTTTATTTTATAAAACCAAATCTACTTGAAAAAAAAAAAAAACTTGTTTAGGAAAAATTGTAATTTATGTTTGATTTAAACAATTTTCGTTATACCCTCTTAAATTTATATTTTGTGAAAAATGTTATGTTTGTTTTCTTTGTAATATGTATTAACGATGAGGTAATGATTAGATTCGAGGAAATGCATAATTTTATATGGGTTAATTCTTACGAGATATTTTTAGTAAAAACATTATTTAGATATGTAAATATTATTATATATTATTAGTAGTTTAATCCACAAACTTTGTTTTGTAAAAAAAAAAAGTAAATAATGAAAAGCTTTTTTATTTACTAGTGATAAAAAAATGTTAACTAAATTAAAAAAGCAAATAAGTAACATGTTTTTTAATCAATTACAATGATAAAATTTGTATACAATTTACATCACTCGCATTATCTTATGGTTATTTTTAGATTTATAAAATAGGGCTTTAAAAGTTTTATAAAAACTTGTTTTTGTATGATTCTTAAAAAATGGAAATTTAGGTGAGAGATATCTATACTACATTATAAAAGATGAGACATGGGTAAATATGTCTAAATTGTTCAAAGTTAAGATGACATACTAACAGTTTCTTTACATTTTCCTAAATTTTACCATTTTTCTTCTCTAAATGCTCAGAGACCATGTGTAGTGGTAATGGGAAAACTTAAGGCCCCTAATTTTTATTGGTCCATGTGGCAGCTGAGTCAGCATGGGGCTTGAAGTGAAAAAGAGGTGTAGTGGTAGTGGGAAAAAGATAAGGCCATTTGTTGTTTATTTTATTATTTTTAATTAATTAACTAAAAATAATTAAAATAAAAGACAAATAATATAACAAAACTACAAATAATATTACAAACACACAATTAATATTAAAAATAAATTACAAATAATATTAAAAACACAACTAATACTAAAAAAAAAGTTACACATAATATTAAAACACACTGCTATTATTAATTTAAACATTACATAATCATAAATTACTTATTTAAACACTAGATAATCTTAAACTACTTATTTAAACATTACATAATTAGTCCTAATTTTCTCCCCTATGGAGAGTAATTATCCCAGTCCTTGAGTGTGTACTCCGGCGAGGACACGAAACGATCACTATCGAGACCATCGGACCTCGCATCCTAGCGGATGCGTCAGTACTCATGAGGAGTGTAACGACCGAAAGGATAAACATTCTATAATCTATAATTAATTAACATCTAATATTAATTAAACTAATCCGGCCCAATGGAATCGGCCCAATAGATCAAGCCCACTCGATAATAATAAGCCCAAAATATATTAGACTAACAATTGGATTTTTATAGTGAAGCCCAACACCCTTTGGCCCACAAGTCCATCCAGCCCAATACCCTTTGGCCCATTACGGTTATTTGGCCCATTTAATGTTTTAGTCTACTAAGTTTATCTGGCCCAATACCTAAAGCCCAAACCAACCGCCCTTTTCCCTGCTGTCTTCCTACGCATACATGCATACATACTTGCACCACCTTCCTTCATTATATACACTGAGAGAGAGAGAGAGAGAGTTATGTAGAGAGAGAGGGGAAGGATGACCGGAACCGGTCATCTTCTCCGGTTGTCTCCTCCGGCCGAGCTCCACCTCCGGCAGCCAACACCATAACCAACCTCACACAACAAACACCCGACTGATACCAACAATCACCATCCCATTTATCTCCTCCGGTTGAGTTCAGTTTGACGACAACCATATCAAATAGCATAAACAAACCAAACCAGGAACCCATCTAATTATGAGCTAAACCCGACCATGATTCATCTTCCCCGGCGTATACCCTCTGACAACCAACCACCACATCTAGATAATCTCCGTTGACCTTCGGATGTGACAGACAACCATGATAACTCTCTGTTTTAGTAAATCCGGTTACCTTGGTTCACTACGTCATCTCTGTTCCGGGTTTTGAGTCGTTCATACATTTGGAGTCAACAGAAAGGTTACGGGTAACCTCGACAACCACCACTTCATTTCCCTGCCAACCGGTTGCCTTCTCCGGCATGGTCATCCCTTTACACTTGCAACAGTTACCAGCCTATTATCGAACCCATGACCATCCGTCTCCCAACTATTACCTTCAACCAGTCACGTTGTTCACAGTAACCAGTCGTCTTCTCCGGTGCCTTCGCCATCAATAACAACCTGCAATTGTTTGTATCTCTGGCCGCCGTCTTCTTCTCCGGCAGCTCTCCATCCTCAGCGATAACCAGCCACTTCCTGCTTCGGTTAGTTATCATCTCCGGTGATCAACCTCTATTATCGTTTATCTCCACGTATATATATGTATATATATTACAAGTATACGTGGGTATATTGGAAAAGATATGTAATACTTGTCTTTGTTAACCCAAGGTTCTGCGGGCTTCTGCTGGTTACTGCTTCTGCTCTCCCAAAACCGGTGGAACCAAAACTGATCCGGGTTCGAGTTCATTCAGACTAACAGAGGAGGACGAGAGAGTATGTTTTACTACTATAATTATATTTATTATTATTGATTATTATTATAGTTATAATATTATTACTATTATTAATTATTATTAACGTGAAACGAATGGGACAATAATATTAACCCGACAATATTAACCGAATACCAACATATATATATATATACAAGAATATAAAAGAATATAAAATATAAAGGATTGTCCCCGACGTTATCACGTGCACAAGCTTTGCACGCGCTAATGGTGATAAAATATAATAGGTACAGTTTATTTGGAGAATATATCGTTAAGGAATAATCTACAGAATCTGGGAGAATATAATAGAGGTGAGTACATGACCCTTTCCCTTAAAAGCCTTTGGGCTGATTACATGCTTGTCTAGTCGTTATCAAGTATTTTATACGATTTATATTACAAAAGTGTTATCGAGTTGTTAATAGAAATAATAGAACTCGGTCGAATAGAAACTACATAGGATGGATCCATTCGGTATCATAGAGTATAGCCTGGACCAATTAGAGGTTATGGGACCATTTATAATCGATCTATACTCACGGGAATATATTTATCTAAACCAAGTAGAGGTTTAGAACCACAATAAGCATTTGTATGTGCTTTATCAATAATATATCCCACCTTAGAATGACCGAACTAAATAGAAAGAGTTGTATGATCGTTAAACTCGAGTTATTATTATTAGTATGTCTAAATTCGGCATGTCTCACTAGTATGAAAATACTAATGTACTTTAAGCATGTTGTCAGGTATTTATAAGAAGTATTAAAGAGCAAGCCGAAGAATAGAAGATCTGGATAAGAAGAGGATACTATGGTTACATTTTATGTATTTCATCGATACTGAAATTCAGTTTAATGTAATCATTACCATTAAACCTGTTAATGCTAATCCGCTGCGCCACCTGGGTCGTTACAGGTGGTATCAGAGCAACAGGTTTAATTAATAGAAATCCTCTTCTGATCCAGATCAGCCAAAAGTATATTAGAAAGAAATAGATGTTAATAGAAATTATAAGAAAGTATAGAAAAATTATCGAGGAAAATTACTAGAATAATATTGTGAGGTAAATTGACAATTTTTAATGGCCAGAAAATTGTGAATTTACAAGCACGATTGAATTCTAGAAAATTCTTTGGTAATACCAAAAGATATAAAATAATAGAAATACAAGAAATACGAATAAACAAGAATTATATGAAATATAAATAAGTTATTATAGAAGTATTCTTTAAATCGTTAGTATTAGTTAAAAGAATATAAGAGCAACATGTTAAGAATAAGACTGCGATTATAAGTTTTATTTCCTATCCTATGAAAAGTTATCGAATCTTAATCAAAGGTAGTAACCTTCCTCAGAAGAAATTTATATTTAAAAGTATTCGAAATCAAACATAATTAGAAGAATATATCCGATTATTAAAGAAAATTTATAAATCGGTACAAATATTGTACTTCCACTTGAGCATTCCTGTGATCAAGTCTCTAAATAGATATGATTCTTCCAACGAAATTCGTCATATCTGTCGTTTATACGGATTTCCTCCCGATGAAAGTCAAGTGAATATAAATATATTTTAAAAAAATATACCATTTCGTATAACCTATCATTTGGAACCAGCAGTGCAGATATTTCCACGAAACATATTCGGAAATATATATTCTATAATTCCTTTTGAACTTCGTTCTATCCGTCTGGCAAGATTATTTCTTGAAACCAGGAAAGTATTTTCAACTCAGAAATCTTATAATGAGTCGATAAAAGAATATCCGATTTCAACTCATATTAATAAGAAATAATATAAGTGTCATCTCGATCTAAACGAATTAATGAAAATAACATTAAAGTTGTATTAAATCAAGACCTTTAAGAGATACTTCCATTCCATCCGAAACAAAGTTTAAGGTCCAGTTCTTTAGACTTAAAGTGTCACATAAAGACTTCCTTGTGTGTCAATTCGAAACCCGATCGGTATACAATTTGAAACAAATTGTATAGTTTAAAGTTCAACTCGTTGGACGTAATGTTTCACCTGAAGAATTCTTAGTATTCCAAGTTGAAAACATATCAATGTATAAACACTATACAGTTACGTTCCTTTCCACAAGTTTTGGGATCACTGATATAACGAAACATATGCAATCCGGAAGGGTGAGCCCTGTATCTTGAATTTTCAGTCTAAGGTTAACATTCCTTCGTGTTTAGCTCGAGATTAAGTCTCAAAACTCTTTAAATAACTTTTGATTCTGTCACGATTTATTCCCTGACTTTATTCGTAATATAAACCTTCACGATTTTAATTATCGCCAAAGTTTAAAATATTGATTATACAACTCTAATTATGTATTAATAACCCGGTACTATTAAATCATTACTTCAGAAATCTTAGAAAGTATCCCAACCCGTTCAGTTGAATTCTTATCCTTTTCAACATCAAAGTTTGAAACTCGATCTTAATGACTTTATACCTCAGTTATCAGCACTATTGTTAATCGTTACTCCGAAATTCTATAAACAATCCTCACCAGATTGTTATTACTACTCAAACTCAGTGTATTATATTCTTTACTTCATAGAATAATACATAGGTTGAACTACTTCATATCTTTTCAGTAAGATTCTACAATCTACTGAAGATGATTAAGTCATTTATATCTGACTTACGATACTTTGGTTTTCTTTAAAAACCAGTATTCGAGTTGTAAACTCCAACCAGAATATTAGCCTCACCGATAACCTAACGACATGTTAATTTCTGGAAGTTTATAAGTCTCTATGAGACAAATTAAGTTTCCAAACATGAAATTGGTTATTTATTCTATGAATATAAAGAAAAATATGTATATTCTAAAGTATACCTATTTTCTTTGCATCACTCAAATAATATTATTGGAAATCAAGTTCGAAGACTTGAGAACCCAGTAGAATTTTGAGAAAGCTTGAAACAGTACTACGTCAATGGTACTACCACTACCATCTCTACTTGTTAAAGAAATTTGGAGAAACTCGTGGACGATTATCATACTCAGTATCCTTAATCATTGAGTCACGAAACCTGAAACTTGTGACAATGTGATAAGAGAGCTTGATTTATATATTAAAGGTGTAAAATATCATAATGATAAACCACCGTTTATAAATCGAGATTCGGTAGAACAGGCACGTCCATGTCAGCCTAGACTTCAAAACTCAGAAACTCTTTATAACCAGATTCATTTATATACAGAATTGATTAAAAGTTAGTAATCAAATCAGTATGTAGAATCTAAGATGGCTATATGTCCTCTATGCATTCCCTGGGATAAAAGAAATTCGGACCCTTAGGAGAGGTATATCCGGACGCTTCCACAGGATTCTGTATAGGGACATATGATACTATAAAGAAAAAGACGCATTATCTAATGTTGGAGAGAATTCTTGTACTTTCCAGTACAGATGTTGCTAATACTTTGAGAATAGTATCAAGAGATCTTTTAGTTCGGTCAACATAATATCTATATCTTAATTGATATGAGAATGACCTATTTCTAGATTATAACTAATAGATTGACTTCCTTCGGTCATATTCTAATCATTTCACATCGATAAGAGAACTCTATCGTTCGATTATATTATAAATATCCTACCTGATAGAGATCATTTTCCAGTATATACTCGAATGTTTCCTGACAGGTCTCCTGAGATAGATTATTCTCAACATCATGAATTATTGTTCTTGGTGTTCATCATCTGAGTGTATTGAAGGATATTTAATATAAGAGTTACTCATTAAGCCAGTTCGATTCGATCACAATCTGACCATTTTCAATGGAAAGATTTATCACGATCATTTCCCTACATAGAGAATATGTATTGAACCCTTTCCAGTGTGTGTATATATATATATGTATAACATTGACGAAATATTCCTAGATAGTTCTCTTGACATCATATAAGTTTTGATTTATTATCTTCAAAGATATTCGTTCTGAATTTTGCTTCATAAATCTTTTGAGAATTATTTACACGTTAAATACATTCCACTCAAGTAAAGATGATATTTCTTAATGACCTATTCTATACGGTTATTCATTTGAGTTTTCTGCGAAGCCTAGTTTCAACCCGAATATTTTATACAGCTCGAAAATATTTACAGCTCGCTATTCTCGAAAATAATCATTTATACTGATTAAACTCGAAAAAGCAGATAGATTATATAAAACAAATTAGAAATATCCATACTGTTCTACATAAGCTGATATATTATAGAAGATAATTGGAGGATTAATAAAATACCATGAATTATATAATCGTATATGCCTACGGCAATTTGATAAGTGACTCTTCAGTAGTTCATTTTCAGAATATATAAAAGAAGTTTAAATTTTGTAAAGATTAAATATTTCCAAGAATTAAGCCATATAATTTGGCTATAAAATATTTGTTATCAAAGTATAAAATATATTTTAAAACGTATTATAGAACAAAATTCTAAGAAAATAATCTATTATAGAATGTAAAATATTTCAAAATGACGTGTATTATCATGAACAACCAGAGATAATTATAAGAAACGTAATACACGTAAACTTAGTATTTATTGAGCAATTATTATATAAATAGAAAAGGATTAAGATATAATGATATCTTAACACCACCAGAAAATCTATAATCGATACGGCCAAGGGATTGGCCAAAGATAAATAATATTGCGGAAAACCTGGAGAATAGAAGGCCATTTAAGGCTTTATAAGTTTAATTTATATAACGCTAAGAGGAAACTCTAGAACTAAGCGTCTAAGATTTTAAACCCGTTTCTACAAGGTTTAGAATTTATTATCAGAAAATTAAGTGGGGGACAATTTCTATAGGTTGGGGAGAATCTAATAATAAGTATTATAAAAAAAAATTATCGAAAATAATAACCAAAGGATAGTTATTAAACATTATAAGACAATTCGAATTGAATCTCGAGGACGAGATTCTTATAGGTTGGGGAGAATGTAACGACCGAAAGGATAAACATTCTATAATCTATAATTAATTAACATCTAATATTAATTAAACTAATCCGGCCCAATGGAATCGGCCCAATAGATCAAGCCCACTCGATAATAATAAGCCCACAATATATTAGACTAACAATTGGATTTTTATAGTGAAGCCCAACACCCTTTGGCCCACAAGTCCATCCAGCCCAATACCCTTTGGCCCATTACGGTTATTTGGCCCATTTAATGTTTTAGTCTACTAAGTTTATCTGGCCCAATACCTAAAGCCCAAACCAACCGCCCTTTTCCCTGCTGTCTTCCTACGCATACATGCATACATACTTGCACCACCTTCCTCCATTATATACACTGAGAAAGAGAGAGAGTTATGTAGAGAGAGAGAGTTATGTAGAGAGAGAGGGGAAGGATGACCGGAACCGGTCATCTTCTCCGGTTGTCTCCTCCGGCCGAGCTCCACCTCCGGCAGCCAACACCATAACCAACCTCACACAACAAACACCCGACTGATACCAACAATCACCATCCCATTTATCTCCTCCGGTTGAGTTCAGTTTGACGACAACCATATCAAATAACATAAACAAACCAAACCAGGAACCCATCTAATTATGAGCTAAACCCGACCATGATTCATCTTCCCCGGCGTATACCCTCTGACAACCAACCACCACATCTAGATAATCTCCGATTGACCTTCGGTTGTGACAGACAACCATGATAACTCTCTGTTTTAGTAAATCCGGTTACCTTGGTTCACTACGTCATCTCTGTTCCGGGTTTTGAGTCGTTCATACATTTGGAGTCAACAGAAAGGTTACGGGTAACCTCGACAACCACCACTTCATTTCCCTGCCAACCGGTTGCCTTCTCCGGCATGGTCATCCCTTTACACTTGCAACAGTTACCAGCCTATTATCGAACCCATGACCATCCGTCTCCCAACTATTACCTTCAACCAGTCACGTTGTTCACAGTAACCGGTCGTCTTCTCCGGTGCCTTCGCCATCAATAACAACCTGCAACTGTTTGTATCTCTGGCCGCCGTCTTCTTCTCCGGCAGCTCTCCATCCTCAGCGATAACCAGCCACTTCCTGCTTCGGTTAGTTATCATCTCCGGTGATCAACCTCTATTATCGTTTATCTCCACGTATATATATGTATATATATTACAAGTATACGTGGGTATATTGGAAAAGATATGTAATACTTGTCTTTGTTAACCCAAGGTTCTGCGGGCTTCTGCTGGTTACTGCTTCTGCTCTCCCAAAACCGGTGGAACCAAAACTGATCCGGGTTCGAGTTCATTCAGACTAACAGAGGAGGACGAGAGAGTATGTTTTACTACTATAATTATATTTATTATTATTGATTATTATTATAGTTATAATATTATTACTATTATTAATTATTATTAACGTGAAACGAGTGGGACAATAATATTAACCCGACAATATTAACCGAATACCAATATATATATATATATATACAAGAATATAAAAGAATATAAAATATAAAGGATTGTCCCCGACGTTATCACGTGCACAAGCTTTGCACGCGCTAATGGTGATAAAATATAATAGGTACAGTTTATTTGGAGAATATATCGTTAAGGAATAATCTACAGAATCTGGGAGAATATAATAGAGGTGAGTACATGACCCTTTCCCTTAAAAGCCTTTGGGCTGATTACATGCTTGTCTAGTCGTTATCAAGTATTTTATACGATTTATATTACAAAAGTGTTATCGAGTTGTTAATAGAAATAATAGAACTCGGTCGAATAGAAACTACGTAGGATGGATCCATTCGGTATCATAGAGTATAGCCTGGACCAATTAGAGGTTACGGGACCATTTATAATCGATCTATACTCACGGGAATATATTTATCTAAATCAAGTAGAGGTTTAGAACCACAATAAGCATTTGTATGTGCTTTATCGATAATATATCCCACCTTAGAATGACCGAACTAAATAGAAAGAGTTGTATGATCGTTAAACTCGAGTTATTATTATTAGTATGTCTAAATTCGGCATGTCTCACTAGTATGAAAATACTAATGTACTTTAAGCATGTTGTCAGGTATTTATAAGAAGTATTAAAGATCAAGCCGAAGAATAGAAGATCTGGATAAGAAGAGGATACTATGGTTACATTTTATGTATTTCATCGATACTGAAATTCAGTTTAATGTAATCATTACCATTAAACCTGTTAATGCTAATCCGCTGCGCCACCTGGGTCGTTACAAGGAGGGTAATAATAGTAGTAGTATTACTGTTGTTAGGACAAAAAGGATTGGTGAAACCACTTTTGTAAACCTTAGTCTAATTCACTTCTGTCAAAATATTCTAAGTATAGAACTGCTGAAGAAGAAAGATCAAACTGCTGAAGAAGAGATTCCACAACTGCTGAAGAAGAAAAGTCATCAGAAGTTCTGAAGTTCAAACCAGACACTTCTACTGAAGAACTGCTGAAGACAAACTACTCATCAGTAGTTTGTCATTCATCAGCACTTATGTGAAGATCTGTTCCACCGCCTTTTTGCATCAGTAGTTTATTACTTTAGTATTACTTTTTCTTTATGTACAAGTTCCAAGACTGCAACTTGTTGCAACTTGTTTCTGAACTTGCTTTTTGGCAAGGTTCATGTATTTGTAAAGTCTATAAATAGAAGGGTTCATCCCTCTGTTTTAGACATTGATTTTAATACAGAAATCCTTCAACACATATTATTGTTATTTCCATTTCATATTTATTGAGAATCTGTCTAAGTGTTTCATTCTCATTCAATACTTAGATTCTCAATAAATACTTATCATTTATTAGTTTTTCAATCCAGGGGGAGTTATAACTCTTGTTGATAAGTGTAGCTTTAAACTCATAACATTCCGCTGTGCTATCACTGATCAAGAACTTGCTGAACACCTAAGTGTTCACTAGCAAGTTCATACAAAAGAGCAATACTGATCCAACAATTGGTATCAGAGCGCTGGTTTATCTGATCACATATCAATCTAACACATTGAGAATCAGACACAGGCTCTTATTGATATTCAATAAAGGATTATAAGCTCACTTTTATCAACATCCATCACTTTAAGAGATATTTGACAAATCAATAATCTTTAAAATGGATCCTCATAATGCTGGTTCTGCCAATAAACCTGCTATGCTAGTAAGAAATGAATATAACATCTGGCAAAGGAGAATGGCACATACCTTATCACAGACCAACACAGGTTGCTGGAAATCTGTGATATATGGTCCTCATAAACCAGTAAATATAAATCTTGAAACTAAAGAAGAGATTCCAAAAGACCCAAAAGACTATACAGATGATGATTTCCTAAAACTTGAGCTTGATGCTAAAGCTTTCTCTATGTTGGCAATGGCACTCCCAAATGAAATCTACTCTGGCCTATTACATTGTGATAGTGCCAAAGAGCTTTGGGACTGCCTCAAAGAACAGTTTGGAGGAACTGAAGAGGTGATTGCCAACACCAGAGAAATCTTGGCTCAACAATATGAAACTTTTGCTCACATTAATGGGGAAACTTTAACACAGCAATTTGAAAGATTTTCCTCATTAATATCTGAGCTAAAACTAAATGGTCAGACCTACACAACTGTATCTATGCTTCATAGTTTTTTAAGGTCTTTACCTGAAAAATGGGAAACATACTCTATAGTCTTAAGATCTTCACCAGACTTTAGCTCCCTCACTCTTACAAAACTTCATGGGAGGTTACTTACTTTTGAAAGAGAAATTGATCAAAAGAAAAAGTTACAAAGTTCTGGCAAAACTGCTGATGACTATCTACCAGGTAGTACAGCACTATTGGGACAAGACTCACCAACTTGTTCAAATAGTTTTGGATCTTTTGACCATATTGACATAACTGTTGGGATCTCATCTGAAAGATCATTCCCAGGTTATGACAATAATGATTTTGGTCAAACTGCTGATAACATGTGTTTTATCATGGATGATTTAAATAATTTCAGCAGTGATGACCTAGAAGAAATGGATATTTTGCACCAACTGGCCATGTTAAGTTTAAAAACAAATAAATTTTACAAAAGGTCAGGAAGGAAGTTTCCAGGACTCAACAGTTCAACAAAAAATGGTTTTGATAAATCTAAACTTAGATGTCACAAGTGTCAAAAGTTGGGACACTTTGATAGAGAGTGTAGAAGCTCTGGCTTTAACCAATCTCAGTCTGGAAACAATTTTAACCCCAATTATAACAGGAATAATGGAACACAAGGGAGTGCACATTTTGTACAGGCACAAGCTCCACAACACCAATATGTGCCACAAGTACAATATGTACAGATGCCTGCTCAACAGATGCAGAGCCAACAATCAATCCCTCCCTTTCCAGCTTCTCAACAACCTCCACAACCTCAGCAACCCTCTCAACAAAGTTTATTTACTTCAGGGTATGTTGACTGGAGCAGTCTTCCTTTTGACACCACAGAGTGCAATCCTGATGCAGACAACAAAATGTTTGACATCAACTAGGGAGAGCCTGACAATGGCAGAAAGAACTTTGCCTTAATGGCATTTGAGGGATGCACCTCAAAATCTGCCTTGCCACAGGTATCAAAAGAATCTTTGACAAAACTGTGTTCAAATTCTTGCAAAGAATCTTTTGCTCTCATAAGAGAGACAAATGTGCACTTACAAGGAAAAGCAAATGACTCTGAGAGAAAATTCACTCAGATGAAATGTGATTTAGAAAGAAAACTTTCTGCAAAAACAAAAGAAGTTTCTAAATTAACTAACACTACTATTGAAACCCAAGCACAAATTAAAATCATGATAAATGACCTAGGAAATGTCAGACAAGAGCTTGCTGACACCAAGGTCACATGTGAAAAATGGGTGGAATCTTGTAAGGGGTACCAATTATTGCTAAACAAACAAAGTGCTTCAAATGTTAGGTTTGGCATAGGGTACAATCACACTGAAACACCAACAAATTTTTCCCCCAAAACTACTGAAGATGGGAGAAAAAATTGTTTCAGGTGAAACTTCTGAAGAGGAAGAATGCACATCTTTCCATGAGAACTTTCTAAAAACACACAAAGAAAGTTCTTCAGAAGTACTGATTAAATCTGACTTTAAGCCATCAGTAGTTTCAACTACATCAGGAGTTGAGAACCTGAAAACTACTGATGACCTAAAACCAATTAACACAGTCAGAAACTTGTCTTTAAAAGAAAAGACAAAAGAATGTGAAATATGTGGTCTGTTCAACTACAAAACAGAATTTTGCAGATATATAAAAGGTATTCAGTTCAACAAGAAAAAGCAACAACTGTTTGTGGGAAAACAAATCAAAAATGATTTTGTAAAAACTTTTTCTCCCAAGAAACAACAACCAGTAAACACCTTTTCTCAGAAAAAGACAAAATCTCAACAAAGATCTTTTTCTCAAAATTCTCTTTCAGTAGTTAGACCTGAATCATTAGCAGTTTCACAAACTGCTGAGATTAAAGATCTCATAAACTTGGTACAAATACCGATGACCAAAGTTGATGGTGGTCCTCAAAAGGATACCACCATTGTTCTTAATGAAAAATCCATTGCCAAAAAGACATGGATTTCTCAACTTGGTCAAGAACAAACTGTAAATGTTCTCAAGAGCAAACCCAAAGCCAAACTGGCTTGGGTTCCTAAATCTAACTGATTTGCTATTTTGGGCAGAGAGTTTCCAGAGGCTTAAATAGCATTTGGTATGTAGACAGTGGAGGCTCAATGCACATGACAGGATGCAGATACCTGATAAACAATTTTATCAGTCAAAGAGATGGATCTGTATCCTTTGGGAACAATGCTAAGGGATATGTGCTAGGACATGGCAATGTCTCCTCTGGCAAAATACAGTTTGACAAGGTCAATCTGGTTGAAAACCTTGAGTACAACTTGTTGAGTGTGTCACAAATGTGTGATAAAGGGTATTCTTCCTTTTTCACAAAGACAGCATGCAAGATCATATCACCAGAAGGCCAGAAGTTGATAGAGAAGATTATTGAAGATCATACTTTGTTAATAGCCAAAAGATGTGGCAATGTCTATGCAGTGGACATTGAAAAAGACAAAGTACTGAACAACACTGCCTGTTTCTTCTCAAGGGCATCAACTTCAGAAACTGATCTCTGGCACAGGAGACTTGGCCATGTGAACTTTAAAACCATAAATAAAGTCACAAAAATGGGCTTGGTCAGAGGTCTACCCTTAAAAGTATACCAGTGTCAAGAACACTATGTATCCTGTTTAAAGGGAAAACAACATAAGTCCTCCTATAAGTCTATTGAAGAATCAAAAACAACTGCATGTCTTCAACTACTCCATATGGACTTATTTGGGCCTGTAAAAATCATGAGCCTTGGTAAAAAGAAGTACTGCTTAGTCATCATTGATGACTACTCAAGATTTACATGGGTATTCTTCTTATTTTCCAAGGATGAGGCTGCTGAAATCATCAAGTTCTTCATTCTACAAGTAGAGAAGCAATACTCTCTACCTGTCAAAACCATTAGAAGTGATAATGGGACAGAGTTCAGGAACAAAACTCTGGATGAATTCTGTTTGTCTAAAGGGATTATTAGACAATTCAGTGTTCCCAGAACTCCTGAACAAAATGGTGTGGTAGAAAGGAAGAACAGAACTTTAATAGAAGGAGCAAGAACAATGTTAGCTGATTCTGGCCTACCATTATACTTTTGGGCAGAAGCAGTTAACACATCATGTTATGTTCAAAATAGAGTTCTTATTGTCAAGAGACATTCAAAGACTGCCTATGAAGTTCTTCATGGGATGAAGCCCCTTATCTCCTTTTTCAGGGCTTTTGGGTGTCAATGTTTCATCTTGAACATTAAGGAATCTATTTCAAAGTTTGCTGCCAAAGTTGACTCAGGTTACTTTCTTAGTTATTCTTCAACTAGAAAAGCCTACAGTGTTTTTAACTCAAGAACCAGGATAGTAGAAGAAACACTGAATGTCAAGTTCAATGAGTCAAAACACACTCTCATTCCAGCACATCCTGCTGAACTTTTTGACCTTGACAGCTTCCATTTTGGACCTGAAAAGACTGTCACTTCATCCAAACCTACTTATTATGGTGATCAAAGGTTTGATGATGAGGATCTAGCACCATGGACTCCTCAAACAGTCATTAAGTCAACTTCAAAACCATCAGAAGTTTCACAAACTTCTGATTCAACAAATACTGAGGAACAAACTCAAACATCTGCTTCAGCACCTGCAACTACTGAAGACACTGAAACTGCTGAACCAGATATAATAGACCTCAATAGTTTGTTTGAAGAACATGAGCCACCAACACCTGTCAGTGGTTTACAACAACTGATCGAACACAAAGACCATCCACTTGATCAAATCATGGGTGATATTGCATCAGGTGTTCTTACAAGAAACCAGCTTTCCAACTTTTGTCTATTCTCAGCATTTATTTCACAGTTGGAACCAAAGAAGTACCAAGAAGCCCTCAAAGACAACAATTGGATGCAGGCAATGCAAGATGAATTGCTTCAATTCAACAAGCAACAGGTTTGGGAAATCTGTCCCTTACCACCAAACAAGCAACCAATTGGCACAAGATGGGTTTTCAGAAACAAACAAGATGAAGCTGGTATTATAATAAAGAACAAGGCAAGACTGGTAGTACAAGGTTACTCTCAAGAAGAAGGAATTGACTATGATGAAACCTTTGCTCCAGTTGCAAGGCTTGAAGCCATCAGGTTATTTCTGGCCTATGCCATTTCCAACAAAATAAAAGTTTATCAAATGGATGTTAAGAGTGCATTTTTGTATGGAAAGATAAAAGAGGAAGTGTATGTTTGTCAGCCACCTGGGTTTGAGGATCCTTCTCATCCTGAGTGGGTGTACAAACTAGACAAAGCTCTTTATGGGCTCAAACAGGCTCCAAGAGCCTGGTATGATACACTTTCAACCTTTTTACTCAAAAATAACTTCACAAGAGGTGCCATTGATAAAACTCTTTTCATAAAACATGTTGGAAATCATGTCTTACTTATTCAAATATATGTTGATGATATCATTTTTGGTTCAACAAACACAAAATTGTGTGATGAATTTAAGAAACTCATGCAATCAAAATTTGAGATGAGTACAATGGGAGAACTGCAGTACTTTCTGGGACTGCAGATTAAACAACAATCAAATGGAACTTTTATACATCAATCAAAATATATTAAAGAATTATTAAACAAATTTTCTTTACAAGACTGTAAATCATGTTCCACTCCCATGACACCAACCACACAAGTTGAACCAGATGATCAAGGAAAACATGTTGATCAAACCATGTATAGATGTATGATAGGTTCCCTTTTATATCTAACTGCTTCTAGACCAGATATTATGTTTTCAACATGTGTCTGTGCTAGATATCAATCAGCTCCTAGGGAATCACACCTCATTGCAGTCAAAAGAATCTTCAGATATCTGAAAGGAACTCCAACTCTTGGAATTTGGTATCCTGCTTCAGGCAATACCAAGTTATCAGCTTTTTCAGATAGTGACTATGCAAGGTGTAAAATGTCAAGAAAATCAACATCTGGTGGTTGTCAATTCTTGGGAAACTGTCTAGTGTCCTGGCAATCAAAGAAACAAACATCTGTTGCAACTTCAACTGCTGAAGCTGAATACATTGCAGCTGCAAGTTGTACATCACAGATACAATGGCTCAAATATCAACTTCTTGATTATGGAATCAAAGAGACCAAGACACCATTGCTTGTAGACAGCAAATCTGCCATTAGCATCATTCAAAATCCTGTTCAGTTTTCAAAAACTAAACACATTGAAATCAGGTATCATTTCATAAGAGATTGCTATGAAAAAGGCAAGATTGAAGTGAAACATGTAGCAACAACTAATCAAATAGCTGACATATTCACTAAACCCCTTGACACATCAACATTTCAAAAGTTAGTATCCATGCTAGGGATGCTAAATTTGTAAGTGTTTCTCTTTACTTTTCTGCACAAATTTTTATTTTTCACTTACATCTGTTTTCAAAAATTGAAAAACTTCTGAAAAACAAACAAGAGAGAAACTACTGATGAACAAAACATCAGTATGGGGATATTTTCTGAAAAAGTGATTAACTTTTGATAAAACAACCTTCAGAAGTTATATAAAATATTTCTCATCAGCTATTCAAAACTACTGAAGAGAAAGTGAGAACTACTGATGAAAATAATTCTTCATCAGCAGTTTAGTCAAAAAGGGCAAATCAGACTTTTCCCACATCAGAAGTTTGACCTAGGCGGTTTAAAACTTCTGATAAAGAGGTTTTGACCTAGGCGGTTTAAAACTTCTGATAAAGAAGTTCCAGGCGGTTAAAAACTTCTGATAAATATCTTTTTCAACACTTATCCATTCAAAACAAAATTCCCTCCTTCTCTCTCAAGAAAGCTCTCAAACCCTGAACCTGCAAAAACACTGTTCGATTCATACACACACAAACCACATGGCTTTAGTTCTTAAACAGGGACACAATCTCAGAGCCTACTTAGAAAAACAAGAAGGCTGGTCCCAATACGATGAGATCATTGATCTCGTCGTCAAATCCCAATATTTCACCGCTCTCACAATAGACCCACCAATACATCCTGAAACTCTCAATGAGTTCTGGGCTAACGCTGAGACAGTGATGGTGGATGATGAGGTAATCTCTCTCAACTCAACAATTAAAGGGAGACAAATGGCCATCACACCGGCCACACTTGCAAACAGACTGGGGTTGAATGATGTAAATGCCCCTGAAAAGTTTGAAAACTCTGCAATCCACCTAACCATGACTGAATGTGGTTATCAAGGTACTCTCTCACAAGCTACCATCTTTAAAAAATATTTTGAACCAAAATACAAACTTTTGTTTCATTATATAATTATGTGTTTGAGTCCTAAAACAGGGTCTTATGACCAGATGCCCTCAACCTTTCAACCAATTTTTCATTCAATAGTGAATGAAACAAATTTCAGGGCATCAAAACTTTTCTTTAATGAGTTGGTGTTACATCATAATAACACTAAAAAGAAGTTTTTGTTATACCCAAGGTTCATTATGCAATGCATAATCAAAGAACTGGGTGATGAGGTGCTTGTGGGTAAAACTGAAATTTTGAAACCCTTAACCTCACAAGCATACTCAAGGCACAACAAACAGGCTGCCTGGCCAGAAGATGACCAAGGGGAACCAGAACCAGTCCCCATGGAACCCTCATCTTCCAAACTTACACCCCAAAGGCCAAGAAACCCAAGGTACAAAAACAAAAACCCACCAAACCTAAAAGAAAAGCTGTTCAGGAGGTTGAGATGCATGAACAACCTATTGTGCAATCTGCACTTCTTAAAGATGTGACTAAAACATCCTCTCAGTCTCATCCATCTCAAACCCCACCAAGAGCACCAATCACAATTCTTTTCAAAAGAAAAAGACTTAAGAAAACTATTCCTATTGATTCCTCTTTTGAAACTGCTGAACCCATTAGCCAAACTACTGAACCAGCACCCCAACTTTCTGAACCAGATATTGAAATAGCCAAACTTCTCTCTGGGCTAAAAGAGAAAGTCCCATCCACACATGTCAGTCCCCAACAACCACATCATACAGGGGACATAACCTCAGAATTTGACATGGATGTGGACACTCAAAGCCCTAACCAAAGAGATGAGGATGAACCAGGGTCTCTAAGCCCAAACTTAGAAACTCTTGGTACTTTTGAGGCTGCTACTACTCATTTACCACCCAGTGGTGGACCTGAGGAAAGAAGTAACATAGCTAAGACCTCAACTGTGGCAACTACTGATGAAGGCTTAATGCCTGAGGTAGGAAATCCTCTGAACCAAGAAAAAGAGGTACATGAGGCAACTGAGTTGGGCTTAGCTCATGATGTAACTGATACAGTCCTCATTGAGGATGTAATCAGGGATTCAGATGATTCCATTGACTTGGATGATGTTTCAAAACACCAAACTACTGAATTGACGGCTACAAGTGAAGGTCCTGCACCTGGTGTATCTATGCTCAAGAAGCTAGTCACACCAGATCAGGTTAAAGTCCACTTAATCCATGATTCCCCTAGAGTGGCATCTTTTGTACAACAAGAAGATCAACCAAAAACACACCCCTCACTACAAATGCCTACCCAATTCCCTGGGCAAACAAGCATAGACATGAACCAGCTATGCAGCCCAGATGGTCCCTTATACCACATGATGAACATCCTCATCAAGAATCACTTCCAAACATACACAACTAACTTGGAGCTGTCCATGAAGAACCAATTTGGAGTGATACAGACAAAGATGAATGATCTGTCCAACAAGACTGACTTCAACAGCAAACAGATTGCTAATCTTACAGGTCAGTTCTCCCAAGCTTCAACATCAAAAACTGATGAAGCCAAAAAGGGAGAGAAAATTAAGGAACCTATGGATACACTTGAAGCCAGGAGAAAGGCAAGAGTGGCTATCCTGGAAAGAGATCAAAGAGATCAAGCCAGGAAAGAAAAACTGGCCCAACAATTTGGTGTCTCTATTCAAGAAGTAGAAGATGCTGAAAAAACTGATGAATCCCAAGGGCACAATGAAGAAACCTCTGATGGACAAACTTCTGATGAAGAATCAGAAAGTACTGAAGACAATCCTTCAGTAGTTGACAAACCTTCAGTTGTTGTCAACCCATCAGAAGTTAACACTTCCAAAACTCAAACTGCTGAACAAGAGCCTTCCAGATCAACTGAACCTACTCAACCAACTTCTGTTCCTCCTAGGCCTATTACCACTATGACTGTACTAAACCCTTCTCCAATCTCTCAATCGGCAGAACTTCTTGAGAAGAGTTTAGTGGCAACCCAAAAGAAAGCCAGAGAAGATCAGATTTGGAAAACTATGGAAGAAAGGGATGACTTAGACTTAAGCCTGGATGAAAAGCTACAGGCTTATGAAGCTGAACTTCAAAGGAAGGCTAGCCTAGACAAGATTGCTGAGGAAGATAAAAGACATCAACTGATGTCTTATATTACTAAGAACAGCAAGGTCAAAGCCCACACATTGAAGAGACTCTCCATGGAAGAGCTGACAAGAAGAGCTCAACTTATTGCAGACAAACTTGCAACAAGTAAAGATACAAAAGCCAAGAGAGCTCAAATGATAGAAGAGTTAGTAGCAAATGGTTATGGTTCAAAAGCCTCTGTGTCCAAATGGAAAGAAGAAAGATTAGTGGACACTTATAGAAAATATAAGGCTGCAAGGGCTGCAAATCCAGAGAAGTTTCAAATTGCTGAAGTACCAACTTCAGTAGTTAGAACTTCTAGTGTTCAAAGAAGACCAGCTACTCAGAAAAAGAAATCAGAGGAGAATGTGAAGACTGATTTCAGAATGGTACTACTAGAAGGTAGTACAGTAGTCCATTCTGACTTTGACATAGAAGAAAAACCTCTGATCACACAATTCAGGGATCCTTCCACCTTTGCATATCAAATCCAGAAGACCATCAAAGACAAACTGCACACTAAGGTAGTAACTGAGCATCATTTGCCAACATTTCAGATACCTAATGTGATGCAACAACAACAAGGAAGTGAATCCCACCTGAGAGTCACTAAAGTGGAAAACATCCAACACTCAGGAGAATCCCAAGGTACCCCCATGGTTCCCTACACTTTAGACTTTGACAAGTCTAAAGTACCAATCATCAGATGGTCCTTTACTGATAACGAATCAGTACTTGTGACAAGAAGAGATCAGACAAGCAGAGCCTATAGGTCGATGAATGATCTGAAGAAGCTATCAACTAAAGACCTGCTTACAATCCAACATCTAGAACCACAGAAAGGGTCTCTCACTGATGAACAGCTGAACCAGCTGAAAAATTCCATGTTCAAAGGAATATGGAAAATTGTGAAGGGCAGAAGAGAACAATAAGGAATTAGTAAGGTTTTGGCTTCATCAATCCAGGGGGAGATTGTTAGGACAAAAAGGATTGGTGAAACCACTTTTGTAAACCTTAGTCTAATTCAGTTCTGTCAAAATATTCTAAGTATAGAACTGCTGAAGAAGAAAGATCAAACTGCTGAAGAAGAGATTCCACAAGTGCTGAAGAAGAAAAGTCATCAGAAGTTCTGAAGTTCAAACCAGACACTTCTACTGAAGAACTGCTGAAGACAAACTACTCATCAGTAGTTTGTCATTCATCAGCACTTATGTGAAGATCTGTTCCACCGCCTTTTTGCATCAGTAGTTTATTACTTTAGTATTACTTTTGCTTTATGTACAAGTTCCAAGACTGCAACTTGTTGCAACTTGTTTCTAAACTTGCTTTTTGGCAAGGTTCATGTATTTGTAAAGTCTATAAATAGAAGGGTTCATCCCTCTGTTTTAGACATTGATTTTAATACAGAAATCCTTCAACACATATTATTGTTATTTCCATTTCATATTTATTGAGAATCTGTCTAAGTGTTTCATTCTCATTCAATACTTAGATTCTCAATAAATACTTATCATTTATTAGTTTTTCAATCCAGGGGGAGTTATAACTCTTGTTGATAAGTGTAGCTTTAAACTTATAACATTCCGCTGTGCTATCACTGATCAAGAACTTGCTGAACACCTAAGTGTTCACTAGCAAGTTCATACAAAAGAGCAATACTGATCCAACAACTGTTCCTCTTCCTCAGCAGCCCTGGCTGCTTCATACTCCTCCTCAGTGGGCTCCCGAGGAGGAGGGCTTGGGGTGGGGTTGGGGTTTGGTAGGTTCTCCACAAACTGTAGCCGACCCATTCCCCTAACAGCCATAACATAATCTAAAAACCACACACACTTCTCATTAGTGAAATCAGCATTTGGGTGTGGGGGAGTGGAGGAATGGGGAAGAAGTTCAGAGAATTTGTAGGAGTAGAAGAAAACACTTGTTGGGGAGGAGGATGAGGAGGAGAAGAAAACACTTGTTGCGGAGAAGGGGGAGGAAAGAAAACACCTGTTGAGGAGGAGGAGGAGGAGAAAACACTGGTGCACGACGTCTCCGGCGAGAGTATCGCCGGATATTGGACAGTTCGGCAAGATCGTTTGGATATCCACCACCCATAACTGGTTTGTAGTGTGTTTGTTTGTGTTTTGAAGTAGTGTTTTTTTTGTTTGAATAATATATATTTGATTGGTGATAGGTTGTAGTGTGTGTGTGTATATATATATATATATACTTAAAAAAATTACTGTTAGCCTTTAAAAAAGTGACCGTTTACATTCAAAATATTTGACCGTTTGAATTTTTTTTATTGTTGAAACGAACACGTGGCGTAACATAATAGGCTGCTTCATTTGATAACCGGCGTTATTAATATAACGCTTGCAAAGATTTTGAACACGTAGCGCCCCCTGTAACGGCGTGGGGGGCGCTATGTTACCATTTCACGCCCAAAAAGCGCCTCACTACACCCGGTCTTAGAAGATAATCAACTTTTATATGAAAATAGGACTCACCCAAACTAAATAAACACACGAGATAACAATATTTTTGAATAAATTTCATATAATAGCGATGAAAGATAATAATTTATGTTACCACAATGAATAATCTTATCTCTATCTCTACTACATTATAAAGAGTGAGGGATGGGCAAAGTTAGGGGTGCAAACGAGCCGAGCCGAGCCCGAGCTTGACCAGGCTCGAACTCGAGCACGATTAGGTTATAAGAGCTCGAGCTCGAGCTCGGCTCGATTCGAGCTTTGTTTTCAGAGCTCGAGCTCGGCTCGTTTGTAATTTCTCAAGCTCGAGCTCGGCTCGGGCTCGGCTCGTTTAGTATTTATTAGTTAATATGTTAAATAAAAATAATATAAATAATAGTTCATTTAGGCTCGTAAGCTCGATAAGTGAAGCTCGAGCTCGGGGCTCGTTCACTAAATAACTTTAAATGAATGGTAAATATTATTAAATATTAAAAAAACTAATATTATACTAGGCTCGATAAGGCTCAACGAGCCTAACGAGCTTCACATGACAGGCTCGAGCTTGAGCTCGTTAAATAAACGAGCTTTGTTTTAGGCTCAAGCTCGGCTCGAGCTCGATAAAGCTCGGCTCGTCTCGAGCTTTTTGCCGAGCCAAGCTCGAGTAGCTAGCGAGCTGCTCGGCTCGTTTGCACCCCTAGGCAAAGTTGTCCAAGTTGGTAAACTTAAGATGGCATATGAAAAGCCATGTGCTTTAACCCTCAAATGTCATATAAATCTTCCCTAATTTACCCTTCAATGCATTAAGATACTTGTAATGTAACCCAAAGAAATCATTTCATTCCTCTTTAATTTCATCCCTCTTTATTATAATTACTCCCTCTTTATGTTTATGTTTATCTATATCTATATCTATACTACATTATAAAAGGGGAGTCATGGCCAAAAATGTCTAAAATGCAAAATTAAGATGGCATACCAAAAGCCTCAAGTGTAATCTCCAAATTTTTACCCTCTTTGTTCCATTTATACCCTTATGTACCACTTTTAATAGCAATTGTACAAAATAATAATGCAACTCATAAACTCTATCATTAACCATCGAGACATCTATCACGGATCGATCATGGACAATGCAAAATAATAATGCAACTCATAAACTCTATCATTAACCATCGATACATCTATCACGGATCGATCATGGACAATGCAAAATAATAATGCAACTCATAAACTCTATCATTAACCATCGATACATCTATCACGGATCGATCATGGACAATGCAAATAATAATGCAACTCATAAACTCTATCATTAACCATCGATACATCGTGTTTAGTCAATTTCGTGCAATCACTAAAGCATAGATGAATAAAGTGATTAATTTTTTTATTTTCTTTTTTACATGCCATTCCGGCTATCGTAAGTGCGCCTATTCGCCTTGACGACATAGTTTACAACATAAATATTTCACATTCATAACTATCATATCACTAAGCCGGAATTTGGTCCCCTATTCTTATTAAAGAAAAATATTTAGAGAACATTAACGACTTCTTAAATGCTTTAGAGTGCGACTAACATCTTATAACATATCTTTTAGATTGTGTATAGTAGCGTTATATTCAGTGGCAAAGGTTTGTAGGGGCGGGGAGGGGCGGCCGACCCCCCCGATTTTCGCGCAGAAGTTCCGATTATATAGTATCCGTATAGAAAATTTTGAAAATATAGGGTTTCGACCCCCCGAAACTGGTTTTCGACCCCCCGAAACCAGTGACTTCCGAACCCCCGGTGACTTCCGACCCCCCGAACCTTCGGGTCAAGCTTTGCCACTGGTTATATTAGAGGTTGTGTACCCGCCACATCGCGCGGGCCAACCCACTAGTCTCAACTAAGCTTGTATGAGTTTTAAAACTTTGTCAAAATAATACTTATATTACAAACCCTTTTCATATATATGCGTCTACCCAGCGGCAAAGTAGACGGAATGGTTCAACTCACTAGCTACATTGGGCAATTTTTTAGCTGTTGGGTCAAGTTGGGCAAGTCTATTACAAACTTACAAATCATAATTTTTAATTTCTAAATGGACAGTGACCTTGATATGATAGTGTATACAATATCATATTATTACTACATGCTTTTGTCAAGTAAATGAACTTTATCATTTAGCAAGTTGTCTTCAATGGCACGGTTATGTAGATATGCAATGACCGGACAATTTAAAAAAGAGTGATGTTTATGTTTATATTGGTTTGTTACAGTAACATACCTTTGGTTTATTAAGATTTGTTCAATAATGAGTACATGATTTTTGTGGTGAACTGCAATCAGTTGGCAGTGATGGTGCACATTTTTTTCTTTCTACGGACACTTATTAAAACATAGTGTGCACATTTCTATTCTTTTTACATAACTTGCGGCAAAAAAACCTAAATATCATAATGTTGTATTGCAATCCATTTGTAAATCCCGCTGCAACGTGGGGGTAAACCCACTAGTAATAACATGATTAATGAATTTAACCTATCCAATGAAATTAGGAGTGAGAAACAAATAAATCATCACAAACACAATTTTGGTAAATATTTTTTCAACAACACCAACTTAGTAAATGTTTTTTCCATCAACACTACTATGGGATAAAACTCAAAGTATTTTAGTCGTTTTAAACTAAGGTATTGATTTATTATTATTACTAATTTATCATCTCGTTCTTCATCATCCCTCTCTCAACTCACCACTACCATCACCATCACCATCACACCACCACGCCATCCACGTTGCACTTCCACCATTGCACCACCACTACACCTCTGCCGTCACACTTCCACCACAAACATCCACCCTCGAAACCCCTATCCTACAACCATGAACAACTAAACCTCAACCGAGAACAACCGCAATGTTTCACCAGATCTGAACCACTGCAATGGTGGTTCTCTTTTTCACACACACCAGATTTGAAAAAGATGCCTGGGGATGTTGGAGATGGAAGTGGTAGTTATAGGAGTCAAAGAGATAAGCGGGTGGTGTTTGGTTGTTTTCGACGGTGGTTGTTGAAGGTGGCTACAAATGGGAAGATGATGGTGTATGTTGGTAGTGGAGTATGGTGGTAGGTGGATGGTGTATGCAGACATGTGGGTATGTATCTATACTATATTATAATGCATGATGGAATGATAGTTTAAGATACCCAAAAGTTAAGAACTTTATTTTCATTAACAACCTTAAAATGGGGTAAAATGGTCATTGAAACGCATTTACACTTTAGTACATCATTTTAATTATACTTTAATTCACTCATTTTTAGCTGGTAGTCACATTTCCCCCTCCCCTGTACAAAATTATAATTCTTTTATTTAATCATATCGTAACTTTTAAAGTATTATGTTTTAAAAATATTTGAAAATAACGTGACGACCTGCTCATTTTTGTCGATGTTTCAATTGACCATTACTTTTTCGTACGTTAATATTTTCTAAAGAAATACACCACAAAAACGAGTATTATTTTCTTTAATTTGAATATAGTATTTCTATTACTTTTTAATTAAAAAATTGATATGTGAAGTGATTAACAATGTCTAGGGGTGAACAATAATTAAATCGTTAACCAAAGTTAATTAAATCAAAACGAGTATTTCATGTATATGTATATTTTTAGCTTTTATACTATCATTTCATGCATTTATACCTCCATTTCATATACTTATAAGTAAATATTTTAGCCAAACTTTGGTTATGAAGTAAAATTAACTGAACCAAACTGAAAACGACAATCTAAGCAAAAAACCAAAACAATTAACCGATTGGTTAATAGGACCAATCAGCTGATGGCTTCGGTTTTGGTTTTGGTTTCGGTTGTGATTAATAATCGAACTAAACTAAATCATGCACACCTTTATAAGTGCACGTGTTATTTGACGCATTGTGCAAACATCATTCTAAAAAAACTAGAGCTTTACAAATATTTATGGTAATTTACAAAAAAAAAAAAAAAAAAAAGACTTTTAAAATTTAGAGTTTTAAACTCTATGAGCATGTATAACAAATTAACAGAAAGTGTGAAGAAGATAAAATCACATGGCCTTTTTGTTTTTAAAATTTAAAACCTAGGGCTTTCCGGTCATTAATTTCTCACCTAATTAAACCTAACAAAAAACTCAACCATTCGCCACTGTTTTCTCTTTGTCAACCTCTGTTTCCACTACACACTTTTTATCGCCTGCACACTTTCTCTTCGTCAATGCTACATTAAGTCTACTACTGTTTCAGTCCATGTTCTTTTTAATACATTGATTATGATCTAACATGCAGTATTTAGTTATCAAAGTTTTTTGTTGTTGTTTAGGCAAGATCACGATAAAAATCAATGGTATTAGATCTTGCTTTACGCCTTTATATACTTTAATTTTTATTGTTGTTCGTCTGGAATGATCTGTTGTGGTTTAATTTGAACTAACATACAGGGTTTGAAAGAATCGATCGATTGGTTGCAAGAGTAGCTTTGCATAGAGGTGATATTGAACTTGTTGTTTACGATCTATTAATCTCTATGGAGTACATGGTTTTTAATATTACTATTATTTTTTAGTTTTAAAAAATCGATGTTTTACGTGACTAACAATATCCATGGGTGAACAATAACCGAAAACAGGCGTAACCAACCCAAATCAATTGAAAATTGAATTAACCAAACAACTGAATTGACTTAAAATTGGTTATCGGGTTTTTATACCATTAGTTAACCAAAATTAACCAAACCAAAAATCAAAGATTTCATATATTCTTAGCTTCCATTTCATGTATTTGTAATTTTATACACTCATTCATGTACCTCTAAGCCAAAATTTTAGACAAAGTTTGGTTTTGGTTATTAAAAAATTAATTGAATCGAATTAAAAATGAACAATCTTACAAAATAAACTAAACCAGTTAGCCAATTGGTCAATAAGATAGTTTAGATGATGACTTTGGTTTTTATTGAGACTAGTAACTGAACCGAACCGAACCATACACACGTTTAGAAAATGTTTGTGTTCCCCGTTACATCGCGCAGACATCCTGCTAGTGTTTATAGATGTGTGTATTGTTATTATATGTATGTAATATATATTAATAATAAGTATTATATTTAAATTTTATTTTGAATTATAAGGGTACTTTGGTCATTTCACAAAAAATAACTAAGAAATCTAACCCAGTTAGTAAAATGGACTCAAATTGTTACAAAATTACCCACCAAGGACTCAAATCGCTAAAATTTTTGGTTTTGGACTCAACTACGTAAAACCACTAAAAGTCAGGGACGCAAATAGTAATTCACTCAATAAAATGTAACTATGTTATTTTCAACCCACCTGGTGATTTAGTGGTATATCACTTGTCCCTCTAAAAGTGGTGTGAGTTCAAATTGTTACAAGTGCAAGTTTAGATTTTTTTTGATGACAAAGAGAGCTCTATTTGATTCATATAATTACAATATCACATCTTGAATGTAAAACTTGCACCACCCATCCCAGTTTAAAGACATAAATTTATAAGAGAATTACTAAGGTTGTCCTTTAGTTATTATAAAAATTGCACCTTCTGTCTTTTATGTTAATTTTCACTTATTCTGTCCTCTATTTTCTCAATTTGCTACACCCTCTATCATTTAGCCTAACTTAGTTAAAAAAGTTGGTTAACTTTATGTTCTAACTTTACACTTTTAGCCCCTGTAGTTTTGATCGGACCCTAACCCTTGAACCCATTTCGATTGACCTCGAATTCGACTACGGAAATTAACGAAATCATAGGGCTAATATAGAACATAAAATTCCGATCAAAACCATGTATAATAATGGTAATGACCTGATCGTTTTCGAGGCTAATCGAACGGTTAAAATTGCGACTGGTTGATCTTGTTCTTCAAATTGCGAACGATTTGGTGGATGTTTATGGTATATTTTTGCATAAAAACGGTCGACTAAGGCATAAGATGTTATAATAGGTTTCAATTTATGGTATAGAGGCTCGGTTTGCAAGTGAGTTTTTAAACGTTTAAAGAATTGGTCAATTGGATGGCAATCTGGAACCTTTAACATTTAATATTGGAATGTATGGTGCGATTTAGAGTTGTAAACATGTGGGTAGGTCCAGATTCAAGTTTGGGTGCGATTTGAAGGTGTAAGATCCGTTTTTGTTAACACGGGTCATGTTCGGTTCGGGTTTTTGACCCGTTTTGCGATCCGGTTTGAATCGTTTGGATTCGCTATAAGTTTTTAACAAGTTTCGGTCAGGTTTCATGTTTGCCGGGTTATGTTTGACGTGAATTCGCTTAACTTCGGTTATATATATGTGTATGTTTATATATAGAATGAGTTTTTATAAAAACAAAATATGGTTTTCATCAATCGTTTTACTTCAAAATTATGGTCTTGATCGGAATTTGATTTAGTTTAAAAGCCCTATGATTTCGTTTCATGCCGTGCCTTAGTTTCGTTGTTTAATTTGGGGTTAATGCTTAGGGAAACTATAAGGGCTAAAAGTGTAAAGTTAGTAAATAAAGTTAACCAACTTTTTTTAACTAAGTTAGGCTAAAGGACAGATGGTGTAGCAAATTGAGAAAATAAAGGATAGAATGAGTGGAAAATTAACGTAAAGGACAGAATGTGTCATTTTTGTAATAACAAAAGGACAATCCTTGTAATTCTCTCTAATTTTATATCTACTTTTGATTCATAAAAGTGGCTAATCCTTGATACTCGTCACTATTCTCTCCACCATTTTTGTAGAAACAGCAAACGGTTCATGGGACCACTACCAGCACGGGTGGCGGCGGTGTTACCGTGCTGGTAGTAGGGTACCCGTGCCCAATTCTGGTAACGCCCCGCTCACTCTTACCTTTGTGATGGCAGATTATTTCGCAATGGTGCAAGGCTATAAATGTTTTTGCTTTCGACTTCCGTGATATTCTTACTTTACACGAGTGTTACGGGGGTAATGTGAAAATGAAGAAGGCGTTTTATGCGGTTTGTTTGACAGCGATATGGTGTATGTGGAAGAATAGGAACGAGGTGGTTTTCAATAAAAAAAAACATGGTTCTTTACAACAAATAATAGGCGAGATAAAAGCGAGAAGTCATCTATGAGTGAAGGCAAGAGCGGAGCTACATGATTTGGATCGGGTGAAATGGCGAAGTTTTAATTTATCAAATGTCCTTTAGTTGGTATCCTTGTCTTTTGTTTTGTCTTGGTTCTTAGTAACATTGGTGATAATCTTTTGATTAGTGTATCGGGTGATTTTAGCTAGTACCCCGTTAGCATTGGTGATTAATAAAGTTTTTATCGGCCGTTCAAAGAAAATATCGTACCACTGGAGCACTAAATTTTAAACTTCTACAAGTATTGTTTTACTTTTTACAGATGGTGATGGTGAGTGGTTGAAAATTGTGGACTTTAAAATTGGACGGTGGGGCTAGTGGCTGGTGGGAACCACTGTCTACATCCACGTGCGTCCCTTCTTTTCTCAACAAATTACAATACCCCGTTTGTTAAAATAAAATAAATAATTATCTATTTATTTTTTGAAAAACGACAAAAAAAAATTTTTTTTTTTTTTTGAACGGCTAATTATTTTGTCACCCACGGGATTTGATCCCTCACCATTTAAAAGGCAAAGCCTTATCCAACATCTTGATACCACCAGACCAAAGGCCTTTGACACAAGTGTCCTTTAAAACATTGTGGAAATATAAGGCTATATGGTGTGAGAGCAACCTCCCCCAACTCCTTCAAATGTCACATCAGCGTCACCTTATTTTTCCTATTTTCTCTTCAAAGTCGGGAAATGGTTTCCTCAAATTCTCTCATTCCCCCTTCCTTTTTTTTATTATTTTTCTCTTTGATTTAATGGTGTGGAGAGCATTCATTTTTTACTTGGCCAATCACCAAGCTCGGTACAAACGGTGATAAACCACCGATCTCACTGAAATGTGAGGGTGGGGGTGGTATTACCGATCGGCACTTGGGCCATGTCACACCACCGAACCACCTCCCCGATTCCATACCAAGTAGTCTAAGGTGGCGGGCTATCACACCAAAAGCTCCAATCTATTTTATGTGTTTTTCCCACGGTTTTTGATATCTATAAAGAATTAAGTAGTGTAAATAGAGTTGACTACCAATGTTGCATATTGTTAACATATGTTGTTACATTACTTACAAATATATTTAGCACGCGATTTACTACTTTTGTATGAAAAGTTTTTAAAGTTAATCACATAATAAATCAAGTAATTAAGATATATACAATATAAACAAAGTCATTATTCTTTTTCTTTATAGCTGTGAAGGTTTAGGGGCTGTTTGGTAAAATCTGTCTGATTATGTACTGAATCATTAAGAGAGTCTGAATGATTCAGCACCCTTTATTAGCTGAATGGTTAAGAGCTTAATAGAAGTATTAAGATATTTTTTTAGTTGAAACAAACACTCTTAATGCTGAATGATTAAGACCAGAATTTGAGAGGCTAACAAACACCACCTAAGGGGGGATGGGGCACCCTTTGGCTAAGGCATGAGGCTTGTGAAGCCATGGGGCTACACCGCCCCCTCCTATGGGGCTTCTTGTTGAGGCTTCAAAAATTGGTTTCCCCTGGATCATTCGGCTTGGGCATGATGGGATTTTTTAATTATTTTTTTAGGTGGAGACCATTTAATGGGGTGTGTGTGATTGGTGAGTATGATAAAATAGTGGGGTCCTTGGTTTAAGGCTACTTGAGGCTTGGGCATTTCTGGTGATGAGACTACTTTGAGCTACTTGAGGGTACAGAATCCACTACCCGGATCTCTCCCCTACACACACTTTAGTAGACGTTGACACACACCTTTCAAAACAACAAACCAACCTTTGGCTAGAACCTAAAAATGGTACTTCAAAGTCCGGAATCCACTACCCGGATCGCTGACAGCAATGGACACGTGGAGATAGTGGGATACCAGAGGCCATTTTGGGTGGTGCCCGACCCCCTTATATATACACACAGATATTTATAAAAAATCTCAACAAAACATTCTTACTAACATATGGAAGATAACATTAGACCTTACCTTTCCCAGTTGAATTTAGGTTCACATGAAGTACAAGAAATGTCAGCTATATTCATGCAAGCGTCATATGTTCAGATATGTACAAACACGAGTCTAGAAGGCTTTTAAGTCAGAAGGCTTTTAAGGCAGATTTATTTCCCTATCAAGTATCAATATATATATATGCATGCAAGTTGCAATGTACGATCCAATCATAAGTGACCAAATAATCAATCTTACAACCATACAAGATCAACCTATTTTATTATATTTAATATTCAACACATTAATTTGTTTTTTTCTTTTTTATTTATTCTTTCTGTCGTTTATTTCTATTATAGATA
Organism: Ambrosia x helenae; assembly: GCA_030844895.1. Lineage (NCBI taxonomy): Eukaryota > Viridiplantae > Streptophyta > Magnoliopsida > Asterales > Asteraceae > Ambrosia > Ambrosia x helenae. Next base: position 12,614,801 of record CM061230.1, on the reverse strand, counting down.
CACCTATGAACGAATAAATCCATTTATATGAGTTAGGGATTTTGTTGAAGTGTAGAGTCCATAATCACAAGTTATAATATGATTTTGTTTTTTTTTTTTTTTTGGTGTTGATTGTAGCGTTTTCCAGCCGCTTGCTGGGTCTATATATATATATATATATATATAGTGTTTTGGCCGTTCAAAAAAAATATGATTCAAGTGGTGCAGGGGAGTTGAGGGGCCTTCTGGTCATTTCTCAATAGTTATTTTCTTATGTTTCTGGTTAAAGTTGAATAAGTGTCAAGCTGAGGGACTGAAGTTGTCAAGTTTGAAGTTTGGTTGTTAAAGTCTGTTAGGGCTTCGAAATGGGGATAAATAGCTTAGCTGATCACAATAATAATTCATTCGATTCACTTGTAATTTTCCTTTCAATTTCTTTCAGTTTTCAATTCGTTTGTATTCGTCTAATCTGTGATGACGAATTAGATAATCAATAAAGAATCGTTTGGGTTAATCTTTGTTCTTGATTGTTCTTGTTTTGTGATTTCTTTGGTGTTTATTACAACAATTGGTATCCGAGCTAGGTTCTGGCTCATTCAAAGAAGTTGGTGATTGATCAAAAGTTGCAGGTCAAGTGAAGAAGACGATCATGGTGTTAACAAAGTTCGAACTGAAAAAATTTGATGGAAAGAATGATTTTAGCCTTTGGAGGTTGATGATGAGGGCCTTATTAGTTCATCAGGGGGTGGTTGATGCCCTGTTGGGTGAAGCCAACCTACCTGTTGGTCTCACAGATAAAGAAAAGAAGGAGATAATGGAAAAGGCACATAGTGCAATTATCTTGAGTTTGGGTGACAGGGTTTTGAGAGAAGTGTCAAAAGAGACCATTGCTGCTGGTGTATGGGCAAAGTTGGAAGGGTTGTACATGACTAAATCTTTAGCAAACAGATTGTATCTAAAGAAAAGATTGTACACTTTTGCAATGAGTCCAGAAAGACAATAGCAGATAACACAGATGAGTTTAACAAACTCATTCTTGATCTGGAAAACATTGAAGTCACCTTGGAAGATGAAGATCAAGCCATAATATTCCTTACTTCTCTGTCTCAAACCTTTGAGCATTTTGTAGACACTTTAATGTATGGAAGAGATAAATTTTCTATGGGAGAGGTGTTAGCTGCTCTAAATTCTAAAGAATTAAAGAAGAGATCAGATCAAAAAGAGAGGAAGAACTGAGAAAAGGTTCAAGAAACAAGGAAGAAACTCATCAAGATTAAAGTCCAAGTTTAAAAGAAAATGTTTCATATGCAATTCTGAAAATCATCTAAAGAGAGACTTCCCAGAATGGAAGAAAAAGAAACAGGGGGTGAATGGATCTAAAGGGCAGAATAGTCATATTGCACAAGAAGATTCATATTCCTCTGATGGATATGATAGTGCAGATGTTTTGATGGTTTTGTCATGTGATGAAGTGATCAACAAACGGGTCATGGACTCGGGAGGATCATTTCATATGATCCCTGTCAAGAAGTTTTTCAAAACTATAAAGTATGGTGATTATGGTTTTGTTAAACTAGGGGATGACAGATCCTGTGCAATAAAGGGAATTGGAAATGTGGTGTTTAAGATGGAGAATGGAATGGAATTTGAACTTAAAGGAGTCAGGTATATTCCTGATTTAAAGAGAAGTCTATTGTCATTGGGAACCTTTGAAAAAGAGGGTTATAATGTTAGTCTAAAGAATGGCAAGGCAAGGGTAATCAAGGGATCTATGGTGGTATTATCCAGCTCAAGAAATGATAATAACATCTATATTCTTAATGGTATAGTTATGGTGGGTGAGAATTGTAATGTCCAACATGAAGAGTTAAGTGATGCAACTCTGTGGCACAGAAGGCTTGGTCACATCAGTGATCAAGGTTTACAAGAACTTAGAAAGCAGCAGCTTATCAGTTTCAAAGACAAGTGTGAAGGTTTTTGTGAAGATTGCATCATGGGAAAGGCACATAGAGTTAAGTTTACCAGAAGCAAGCACAAGACCAGGGGTATTCTTGACTATGGGCATGCAGACTTATGGGGACCTACCAAGACTTCATCACTAGTTGGTGCCAGGTATTTTCTTTCCTTAGTTGATGATTTTTGAAGAAGGGTATGGGTGTTTGTCTTAAAACACAAACATGAAGCCTTTAAAAGTTTTAAAGATTGGAAAACCTTAATTGAAAATCATACTGGAAAGAAAATTAAGAGACTAAGAACAGACAATGGACTTGAGTTTTGTTCAAATGAATCTAATGAATTCTGTAAAAAGTATGGTATTGGAAGGCATCTAACAGTGCCTGGAACCCTTAAGCAAAATGGCCTTGTTGAGAGGATGAATAGAACCTTGTTAAACAAGGTGAGATGTATGCTAATCATTGCAGGGATGCCAAAGAAATTTTAGGCAGAAGCTGTTACCACAACAGCTTATCTAATAAGCAGGCCACCATTAGTTGCAATTGAAAGCAAAACTCCTATGGAAATTTGGTCAGGATAAAAGACAGATTATAGTAACATCAAGGTATTTGGTTCTTTGGCTTATTCTCATGTAAGCCAGGGAAAGCTGGAACCAAGAGCAGTCAGATGTGTTATTCTGGGCTATCCTGATGGGACAAAGGGGTGCATGGTGTGGAAGATGGATGGTGAAGGCTCTAAGGTGTTTTTTAGCATAGACATAGTGGCATTTAAAGAAGACATTATGTACAAAGATTTAATTGGTGAGAGAGCATTGAAGACAAAGTATACTGATGATGGTATCCAAATTGAGGTGGAGCCATTGGATAGTCAGGTTGAAGAGTCACATTCTGGTCATAATGAGGGTAACACCTCAGGATCAGAGAGCAGTCAAGGAACTAGCAATGTAGAACCTTGTATTGCAAGAGATAGAGAAAGAAGACATATTGTGAAACCTTTGAGGTTTAGAGAAGATGAGAATATCTCAGTAGTAGTTTTCATGGTTGCTGAGAATGAAAGTATCTATGAGCCACTCACTTATGAAGAAGCAGTTGATTCAGAAGAAAGTGAGAAGTGGAAGATAGCCATGGATGAAGAGATAGATTCTTTACATAAGAATGAAACCTGACAACTTGTGGATAAACCAAAAGACAAGAAACTTGTGTCCTGCAAGTGGATTTACAAGTTGAAAGAAGGTTTTAAAGAGGGTGAAGGTCCAAGGTATAAGGCCAGGTTAGTGGCAAATGGATTTACTCAAAAAGCTGGTGTTGACTACAATGAGATTTTCTCTCGGAATTGTGAACGGCCGTTCGGAATGGTTTAATCCGTTTCGAGCGGACCAGTTCGTTGTACAGCCTGTTTTCTTCGGTGTTTTCGTTATGTTGGACCATATCAAGTGTAACCACATGTATTTAGACCCCAACCATCCTAATGGTTCATCGATTACGGTTTTTAATAACGCGCTCGGTTTAAGTTCACGTAATCACTTACAGTTTGCACATAGTTTCACAGAAGCACGTAATTGCAACCAATCTCAATCAATTAATTCATAATTGTCTAATTTCACAATTCACCCACGTCTGGGGTTCACTACTCATGTATATAGTTAGGTAATTCCCCGAATTACCACTTCATGCAGTTATTAACCTATAACTGTGCAACGTGTGACTTATCTAGCTAACCCTAGTTAAGTAGAATGCGAGGAATGTAACTACAGTTTAGTTAAAGTGAGAACCTGAAATTGCGAGGTATCACAGGTTGGTTGTGTTGGTGGTGTTTAGGTGGTTCAATCCATGTAGAATAATCTTCCTAATTTATGATGAGATATGTTACATAATATTCCATTAATAACTGAATTTGTCAAACATCGAAAAAGAAGTTATTAGGATGGTAGGTTTAATAAAAACAGTTAGCGTAAGTCAATAGGCAAAAGTGTACATCGGCAATTCGTCAATTGGCGGATGAATAATTGATAATGTCTGATAGAACTTCACAAAACAATTTGTACAAGTTTTAAGAAGATGTGACCAAGCCATACAACAAGAGGTATTTGCGAAAACAAACAACGAATGATATTCTAAAGTTGCATAAGCATCACGAAAGTAAAAATGCTTTTCCCGGAATGCTTCATAGCATCGATTGTATGCATTGCTCGTGACGTAACTGCCAAATGCATGGAGAGGTCAATTTACACGAGGTGATTATGGTCATCCCATATTAATTCTAGAGGCTTTGGCTTCACTGGATCAAACATGCTTTCTTTGGTGTTCCTGGTTCATAATAATGACTTAAACATTCTTGGTCAGTCGGATGTTTTCAACGACATCATTAACGGTACCGTACCCGATTCTAAGTTTATAGTTCTAGAGTATAATACATGCACGATATTACCTAGCCAATGGAATATACAAACAAGCGATTTTTTTATTAAATCATAGCTAATATACAAACAAGCGATTATTTGGACACCATAAAATTTTAATACAACACCTTTCTGTTGCATACGTTTTGTATAAGATTATATGCGGCATATAGGTGATAAGGTTGTCAGTTTTTGTCTGACAACAGAGTTATATGTGACATATAGGTAATAAAGTTGTCATGTTTTGTCTTACAAAAAATCTAAGCTATACGTGGTGTATGACATTATACGACACACATTATATGTGTATATAGTGCTTTTGATACATTTTATTTCCTTGCCCTGGAGGCCGTGAAATCCCATAACAAGGTTTAACGAGTCGTGCATAGTGCTTTCTCGACTACTAAGACCCATAACTTTGTCTTTAGTAGGACTAGTTAGGGTTGCATCTTAACTTGTTATTTACCTGCCACTTTTTTAAGGATTTTGTTTTTTTAGCATATCTTTGATTTATATGATAGCTTTATAAAAAAATAGTAAATTTTTAAAAGAAACAATCTATTAATATATATAAAAGAATTGAACATTGCTGACGTGGCGTGTAATGGTGCCTTCATCCTCTCCATGAAACTGCCACGTGGCATCATAATTGAAAGATTTTAATGTTTTTTTGAATTATTTCATTTTTTAATTAAAAAAAAGATAAACATAAAACCTTAAATTTATCTCTCTATCTCTCAATTCTCAATTACTAAAATTAAAAATAATTATTTTAGGAAAAAAGAATTTAAAAACAAATTTAAATTTTTCTCTCTTATGTTCCTCCGATAATTTTTAAACGTTAATATCTTTTATATTCGAGATTTTTTAACTAAAAAAATTACACCAAATTAACGAGCGTTTTATTATCTTTCCAACGAGTACCATAGTGCTATATAAAAAACGGAGAAAAAAACGACTATTTTTTGTGGGGTTATGTTCATACAGAAAAAAAAAACACAAATTGTTCAGGTTATTCATTAATCATGTTTTTTCTTTTAAACCATGTTCTTATCTACGATGTTGAAATTCAGCCTAATCGTCATGCTATCATTGGAATTTTACTCTTCTAAAGATGGATAGGTATACTTCATCAAGAGAAGTTCGGAGAACGAATCACGCAACACTGCAACACATGGTGTCACCTTATAACAAGGTTATTTTTTTATTTATTTAATTACAAGAGTAATAATTATTACTATTAGTATTAGTATTAATATTATTAGAATTGTTATATTTTTCAACCCCCATCATGAATTCTACATCTATATAAGTCAAAGTCAAATTGTAACATATTTTAAATTACGTGAAGATGATTATATGTTGAAGGTTATCCTTTTAATACTGTATTATGTTTAATATGGTTTATGCTTTTTATTTTTTTAACTTTTTAAATAAATGTTTTTTTAACTAAGATTGATTATGTTTAAGTTATTTACGCTTTTCGTGATTTGAGTTTTCTTCTTTTATCATTTTTTTATCATTTTTTATTAAATCATATTAAATTTTCAACCCCGGGACCTTCCCGGGGTAATCAGCTAGTTATTTTATATAACAATTTAAATAATCACATTTATAAAAATTAGCATAGTCTTTTTATAAAAATAACTTTTGACTATCGACAAAATAGTAATTGATTTGTACAAAAATCGTATCATACATAAACAAGCAAAATCTCATAGTGCAACTCTAAGTACAAGGTGTCTTCTCTCGTTCGTGAGGTGAATGGTTCAAATTTTGCAAAGTAAATGATATATATACAAACTAGCTGATTACCCTGGGAGTGTCCCGGGTTTAAAAAATCTAATATTACTTAATAAAAAAGGATAAAATTAGAAGTAAACAGTCTCAACCTTTTTTAATGTTAAAGAAAGTTGTTTTAATGTTTATACTATCAAAAGGGTTCTCATGCTACGTTCCCAGCAGATTAAAAAATCTCAACCTCTTTTAATGATAAGCATATCGTTATAGCACATGAACATGAGCAATTCATATATGTAATAGTAGGTTCAAAAACATATATACTATCATAACATGATTAGTGACTTGCCTATATAAGAAATTACCTAAATACATTGTGTTTTTTTCTGCATGAACAAAAACTCACTAAAAAACATTTTTTTTTTCGTTTTTGTATAGCACTATATATGGTGTTCGTTGGAAAGATAATAAAGCGATCGTTAATTTGGTGTAATTTTTTTTTCAAAAAAATGTCATACATAAAAGTTACTAACGTTTAAAAATTGTGAGTGGAAAATAAGAAAAAAATAAAGATAAAAATATTAATTAACATATTTGAAATTTTATAATAATTAATAGTTCACTAACATTTAAAAAATGTGAGAGGAAAATAAGGAAAAGATATTAATTAACATATTTGAAATTTTTAGATAATATAGATATAGATTTTATTTAAAAATACAAAATAAATAAATTTAAAAGAAAGCTTCACATGACGCCACATGGCGGCCTCCATTAAATGTCACCTCATACAAACTCAATTCTTTTATTATAAGTTATTATAGATTCTAGATTTTTAAGAGTATATTGGTTTGCAATTAAAAAAAATAATAATATTGTAATTTTGAAAAAAGAATTGGATTTATAACATACTCTCTCTTTAATTTTTTAAAACCAATTTTGTCTTAAAAATTTAAAACCAAAATTACTATTTAGAGTTTCCTAAGTCACAATTAATAGGAGGTATATTATACTAGACCAAATCAAGTTGGTTAATTAATATATTTTTCTGTAAATCATTTTACTCAGTGGCGGATTCAGGAATGTTTTACAATGAATTCACGATTTTTAGATGCTCCATTTTCATAATGTCGGACATAAAAAAATTTGGATCAGTTCAACAGTTTGGGTCAGTAAGGGTTCGGGTTAAGTAAGGTTCATTACCTAATAAAAACACGATACAATAATAATAAAAATATCGTCATTAGAAATTCAAAAACACCACATAAATACGATGGTCTTTGAAAAAAAAAACTAGTTATAGTTATTCCCTTTGAGTTTTCATGATAGTGTTGCATTATATCTTAATATACCACCAAGATATGATGGTGAAAAATTGTCATTTTGGTTAACATGGAGCTCTAAGCAAATATGTTTGTCTAATTTCAACATTTTGACTAGGGTGAACAGGCAACTGATACACCAAAAACATAAAGAAAATCAACACTTCCTTCACTTGTATACCAATAGCGGACATAGAACAAGATTAATGATGTTTATTATCCTCACCTTGGCCAAAATGTATCTTTATAGACTCATCATCCTGGAAGAAGAATATGTGCCATATTGTGATTTATGAAGGGAGCCTAAAATTTTCTTTTAGAAACTTTATACCAATGGGTTATATAACTATATTATTTTGTGAACCTGCAACTGCAATAGACCTGTCATGTTAAATAGTGATTTATGGAGTTTAGAATCAGATAGGTCGATTTTGAGCAGATGAAAAATTGAGGAATATGGATGGTCGCTTAGCTTTTGATTGATCTTGAGGGTTTTTGTAAAAAGACCCAAGGGTGCTTATTATTTTTTAATCCATTATTAATGGTAAAGTAGCAACATTTCACTAAAAACTTAAAAAGGAAAATCAAAACACAAAAAATTAAGAAAACGCCTTTCCCCACAGTTCGAACTCGGCCCTATCTATCCAGTAATAGGTGTGACAACCGGTAAAATTCGGAAATTGGCCAGAGACTATGGAATATTACCCATAGAGTGTGTTAATTATGATTAGAAACCATTTAGAGAAATAGTAGTTGAATTAATGGTGGGTCGTAATAAGAGTCTCAAACGTTCTAAGTTTGATGGTTTCGGAACGAGGACTCTATGCGGTAGGAAATGCAATAATAATAATTTTAGTTGGATGTGGACGATTCGCTAGGAAAAAGGGGTATGAGTGGTTAAATGGATAAAAACCTTGAGTTATTGTTATAGAAAAATAATTGCAAGGTGAAAGGAAAATGTATTATGTTTAGGTTTTTATAAAAAAAAATATATATAATACCCAACCCCCCACCTTAGGTCGCCGCCCACCTCACCCAATCAAAGAACCTTGATTAACTAAATAATAATAATAATAATAATAATAATAATTATTATTATTATTATTATTATCATTATTATTATTATTAATTAACTCACCCAACCCATTATAAATACCCCACATCCCCATACATCTACTACACACACACTCTTCACATTCCTCTCTTTCCTCTCTCTCTCTCTCTCTCTTTCGAAACTCTCTCTCTAAATTGTTATGTTTTGATGATTCTTTGAAGAATCAAGCATAAATCACTAAGATCATATATGTTTTTATCAAATCTTTCAAGAACCTAAGAGTTTAGAGCAAGAAAACATTGATTTTCAAGGAAGTTTAAAGGTTAGTTCTTCAACAAAAAGATTTATTTAAAAGTTTCTTATTATTTTGGTTTTGATTTAAGATTCACCAAACCTTCAAAGATTTTTGGGTAAAAAGTGATAAAACAAGTAAAAGGAAAAGAGAGAAATGGAAATGATGATGTAAATATGTATGCATGTGTGTCGTATATATATATATATATATATATATATGTATGTATGTATCACGCATATATATATATATATATGTGTGTGTGTATATGGATAAGTATGAATCAATATTATGAATAAATATGTGAACTAGGTTGCTTTGTTTAATAAAATGATGGAAATGGTTAGATCCATGGATTTTATGGACATGCAAAGGAAGTTCATGATAAGGCTTTAAATCTGAATTTAAAGAGTGATTAGTAACCTTGGATGATTTAGATTGTTAGCACAAGGATGAATATAGTAAAAAGTGGACTATTGAAACAATGGGTTAGCATATAGCTAAGGTTTATGTTAAGAAATGGATAATAAAACCCCTAACTTTCAGATCTGAATATTAATAAGTTTTAGTGGTTTTTATGAACCCAAACTTAATCAAAACAAGTATAAGTAGGAACTACATGCTTAAGAGGTCTTGCATGTACGATCAGGATACGGATTGAGGCTTAAAACGCCAAACTATGGACCCAGAATGTAAGAATATTAAATCTAAGTTAGAACAGGTCCAAATAGGCTTTATGAAGGTGAAAATAAAGGTGATAAAGTAAAAATGAGTTATCTGGGTTAAAACTTTAAGACTATTGAGATAAAATGCGTAAAAACGTAAGTTTTCGACAATACATACCCATTAAGAACACCTAACTTTAGGGCTGATGTAAAACAGCTTGATTAAGGTTAAAATGAGTATAAAAGTCATTATTAAAGGCACATGATATGTTCACCATAACCACGAATGATTACTGTGCAAAACTATGTCCCAAAAGTCGTCGAAAAGTGAGTTTTGAGGCATAGAATAGTCACAACTTATGGATAACTTGGAATAACAAATTAGACTTATTTGTTAAGTTATATGAGGAATCAAAGAACTAACTAGAACTTATGAGTTCAAAATAAGTTAATTTGAGGAATCAAAAGGACTCTAGACATGAGAAACTTTGGATATTATGTAATGTGTGTTTGGTGGAAAAGAACATAAGTTATGTAAGTAGAAACATAATAAGTTGTTGAACATAAACATGAATGTTATATGAATGAGTAAATATGAGTAAAAGGACTCAAGGAAATACGGATATAATGAATGGTGTGGTCACTCGAAACCTAAAAGGATTTAACAACATTTAATCACCAACGGGAAATGGGTGGAAATGAGTATTGAGAAACTGAGTAAAGGAAGGTTGGTGAAATGTTAGATCAAATTTAGGCAAATTGCTAAACAACCCTATGAATGTTTAGGGCTAGTTTGGTAAAGGAGCAAGTGACACAGATTCGGGGAAACATTGTGATTACAGCTTAAAGGTGAGTTTCACGGCCCCTTTTCTTTTAAATGTTTTTGAACAATTTACAAATCGGGGGATTAACATGCTTATATGATGCGATAGACTATAAAATAGAATGTTGATGGCCTTAGGATAGTGCACCAGGTGGGTACATTTGATATAATGTGACACCAGTGTCGACCGACGGGTTGCCACTCTTTCTCCCGGCACATCTTAATCATTAGCCTTCGGAAAAGGCCGTTGTTTATGTTACAGTACTATTGGGTTGACGCCCCCGTTTTCATGATTTGACTGGGTCGAAATCTGCTTGAAAAATGAACATAACCTCCAACAAGTACCTCTCGCGGAGAGGCCACCACAGGGAACGAAGTTATGGATTGATTAAGAGCCTTTGGATTACATCATACTTGTGGGACCTTGCAAGTCCACTTGATTCTCTAGTTAGTACTATTCGATCATATGTTGTTTACTAAACTTGAAAGTTTATTCATAAACCTGTGAACTCACCAACATTTTTGTTGATGTTTTTGAGCATGTTTTTCAAGTACGGATGAATGAAGCTCTTGGGGAGAGTGGGTTTAGCAGGCACTACGTTGGACATGTTGAATGGGACCTTAAACTATAAAACTATGTTTTACTATTTTTTTTTTAAATAAATTGTAAAACACTACTTATGAAATTTCGCTCCATCTTGGCTATGACATATTTTTAAAACTTTCTTAGACCAAAAGCTTAAATGTGTTGGGCTAGAGGGTGGTTGCAAGATGTCCATGCGTATACTCAAGTGATTTGCTAAACTTTACGGTAACAACTTCCGTTACCTCATGACTAGCATTCCGCTGTGCGCTGTCGGGGTGTGACAATAGGAAGCCTTAACCTTTAAGCCAACATTAGTTTTGTGTTAATGGTTCACTCATAAATCATCTATGGGTTCATCTAAATTTTTTATATAGAATTTCTACTAAAAATTTGAAACCAAGTGTGTTCACGTGAACCCGCTCCTCATGCACTAAATTCTCCCCTATTTTTACTTGATATTAACCCTTCTAAGTCTAAATTTTTTTATCTAAAAAGCATGTAGTTTAATGGTACTAACGTGTTGAAATGACACCTCTTATTTAACGAGGGTTCAAGCCTCATTGTAACAAATGGTATTAAGGGGGAAGGGGCACTACTAGAAAGTTTTTTTTCTCTAACTGATTTTAACCAATCCTGCACTGCCACATCACTTCACTGATTTACTTTATTGAATCACTTTTTTGGAGGCAGCACTTAACTCATTCACTTCACTGAAATCTTTATTTTTTAGTTTTCCTTTTTTTAATTACCATTTTTTTAAAAATGACCGTTTGAAGTTAAAGAACCGTTTTTAAAACTTAAAAAAATAAACCGTTCCATTAAAATTAAACTTACAATATTAAAAGTAAATACAACATAGAAATGCAAACACACTAAATAAAAGAAAAACTATTCGGAGTCGGAGGTGTTCGCTTCGAGGTGTGGTAGATCAAGTGCGTCTAGTTGTTCCACGAGATCATTTCGAAGTCGGAAATGCGTATCGGAGTCTGTCAACTCCTTAAGGGCTTGTTCGTCGAAGAACGGTTGGATAGGGGGATCGCGTATGTGGACCGGTGATATCGCACGCCCCTCATCTTTAATGATTATGTTGTGCAATATCATGCACGTATAGACGATGACGCTACACCTAGCAACGGTCGTCGGCCTCAAGGGTCGTGCGGTAATTCCCCATTTCCCCTTTAATGCTCCGAACGCTCGCTCAACATCATTCCTTTCCGCCTCTTGTGCTTTAACGAATTTCTTTTCCTTAGGGTCGGTCAAATATCGAAACGCTTTCACAAACGTAGACCAGGTTGGGTAGATGCCATCGGTAAGATAATATCCACGTTTATATAAGTGACCATTTAAAGTAAATTGACACTGCGGCGCCGTTCCGTTTCGTTAGGTAAGAAAAACTGGGGATTGTTAGAGGACATTTATGTCGTTGAGCGAACTGGGGGGGGGGCAAAAAAATCCATGCCAAAACCACATATTTTGTGAAGCAACCGCTTCTAGCATGATCGTAGGGTATTGGTGATCGCCTCTCATATATTGTCCTTGTAATTCCCTAGGATATGCTTGCCATACTAAATGCGTGCAATCAATGCTACCGATCATGCCGGGAAGGTGATGTCTTTCTTCGTGTGCTTCGTACAAACATGCAATGTTGTGACTAGTTGGTCGTCGTAAATACTCAGCCCATTATAACTTAATGACGGCATTGCAAAAAAATTGTAAACATTTGCGCGACGTCCTCTCAGACATACATAAATACTCATCGTATTCGTCTGGAGGATTACCTGTTGCGAGTTGTTTCACTGCTGAAGATACTTTTTGCATGGGCGTAAAACTCTTTCTAAGCTGACCGTCCATGCTCTCTCTAAACCATTCGAAGTTTGCTTCAACATCTGCTACAATTTTCAGAAATAGACGTCTCGACATGCGATACCTTAGTTTAAACTGTGCGTCGGTGTATTTTGGTACTTCAGCAAAATAGCCGGTTATTAACCAAGCATGACCTCCCTCGCAATCACGTGGCACGTATCTTTTTTTAGATGTAGCTGTGTCTTGCTCTGCAGCCTGCTTTGCCAGGTCCGTGAGAAACTCAAGGCTACTATCGCTTGAGTGTAAAATCGGGTGCACTTCGAGCGGGGGAATGATAACTTGATCATCTTCTACGTTAACTTCACTCATTTTTTCAAAATTATGGATATAATTTCTAAGTTTTTATACTAAACCGTGGGATTGAAATGTGTTTATATACACATTTGACAAAAAAGGTCACATAAAATATGACCGTTTAAAAGTCAACGTTGCAAAAAACAACATATAATCGGTCAAAAAGGAATTAAATAAAATAAAATTTCGAGCGTTGCATTTTAGTTCTAACACTACCAGCCTGTTAGATAGAACCAGAAAACGGTTCACGGGACCCCTATCAGCACAGGTGGCGGCGGTGTTATCGTGCTGGTAATGGGGTACCGGTGTCCAAATCTGGTAGCGCCCCGTCCCCCTAAGTATAGGTTGCTGTTAATATATGTATATAACTATAAATGACTATACCTTTCCAAGAAATTTCCAAGCAATTGCTAATACACGAGATAGCATTTCAATCTTAAAAAAAAAAAAATAGAAACAATGTCAAATTCTGTTACCTTCTTGTAGTTTTTATTTCGAATAAATTGAAAATGACTTTCCACCAAATATAGGAAATTTTAAAATATTTGGTCAGCATTTTGATGTAGTTTAATTGTACTCCAAATAAATCAAAAAATTAAGAATATGAACTTTTACATCCTGGCTTGAAATACTTCTCGGAGTGAACACATTTTTTTTCAACCGAGGCAAGATTATATTATAAAAAACAAACAAACAACACCCGGATGAAGGAACATAAAAAAAAATATGAAATTACATAAGGGGATTCACGAGCCACTCATTCCAATTCTTCTTCCATTTTTTGTTTCTACTCGAAATCCACAAGAACGAGTAGTTTTTTATATCATCCTATGTAACACTGGGACAGGTATCGGATTGGGAAACAGAAAACAACAAAACTTAAAAATTCAAGATAAAAGTACGACAAAGGCTCAATAAAAAATATGAAAAAATAAAAATATATAAAAAATCCAAGAAACAGTGTACCTTTGGTTTTAAAAATTTAGCTATAAATAAATTTAATTTGTAATTTAATATATTATAATAACATATATATACAACCTAAAATAAATCATATGCATAATATATCTTGATCCAAAATATGTAAAAGTAAAGGGTTAAATATGATAAAAACTATAACTTTGAGATGAGAATTGTTAATTAGTTAATAGAAAAGGTGAAAAAGAAAAAAAAAAAGAGTTCATCTATTTGATCTAAGGCTCCCTCATCTTTCTCCCTCGTCTCTAATGAATCCCCTTGTAACCCTAATTTATACCTAAAAACAACATGTAAACTCCAATTAGTCACTATTTCTTCTCTAGTCTCCTTGGTAAGCATCATTTTCTTCTCCTTTCTACCCATTTTATCCACAGAAACGCAATCCCGAGCAGGAAACGTTTAGGAAACAAGGGGAAACGTCCACCCAAAACCAGAAACGGGCAGGAAACATTTCCATGTTGTCCCCAACGTGTTTCTGAAACAGATACTGCACCCAAAATGGCGTCCCCGTGCATTATAGAATTATCATCCATCATAGTAGTCTTGGGATTCTTATCCAATTAAAGAGAACTAACACGTACTGAAATATTTCTTCTCTTCCACATAACCCACCAAGAAGTAAACACAATCACACCGACTAGCTAATGTTTTTTTTTTCTTTCGGTAAATCGCTATTTTCGATCCACTCCATCATTGACTTATGAGTTCGATAAGTGAGATTAATTTAAAGTCATCCCGCAATGAGCATCCATGTACATGGTCTACCAGATAAATGGTCGTTTTACACAGAAACAACTCCACACCAAGGGCACACAAGAGAGGGAATATCAATACCTTTCTCCATTAGATTCTCTCTTGTAGAAAGCCAATTTTTTAAGCACTCTCCACGCACAAATGTTTAACTTTTCTCTGAATCATATTAAACAAAATAGTAGGAGTCGGACTAGAGGGAGCTACGTGTTGATCAAGAATAAGCCGAATACTTTTAAATGAAAAAGAATCCATATCTTTGTATTTCCACGTCTAACGATCAACACCATCTACCAAAATCCGTTGATCTAAAATTGCAACCACCAATGTAATACCACCTTGAATAGGTCTTCTCCACACCCATGACAACAAGTTCCTAGAAGCACCCATACAATTCTTTCTATGTGGCTAGGATTTGGGTGGGCAGCCATTTGTCTAGTGCTAACCCACCATGTTCAGTGCTAACCCACTTACAGTAAGGTGATAGTTGGCCATTCAAAAAAAAAAAAAAAAAACGTTGATCAACACTTAAAAAAATATATCAATGTTATACTAGATATAAATAGAATCTATATATATGTGTGTATTATCACCATAAAAGAACTCTTTCTTGACCTAACGTTGCATAAATAAAGTCGTCTTAGACTTCACCTGAGATGTCAATTGTTTAACAGTTATCTTAACCATGGTTTAATAAAATATTATGTCGAAACCCAACACGTTACACTTAAGAAATATACATAGTTCCTATTAAAGTATGATTAACTTATTATTTAGTTTACTTTCTGAAAAAGCGTTATAGTTTTCGGCCGCAAAGAACTTGAAAATAATTTAAAATGTCGAATAGTTAGTTATCATATATCTTTGTTGAATACAAAATTAAAGTATCCATATTAAACCAAACTATCTAAATAGATATTTCTGATTAACAACAAATTATGATAAAAAGTATCTTTTAATTTTTTTTTTGATCGGCTTGTACTCTAATTTAGGACCGACATAAATAGTAAACTACAATCATGTAACACCGAAAAAAGATTTTATATGTTCTATAGTATTATTTAGGTGTATCTAAATTTCATTTGATACTTATTGATGAAACATAAAAAAAGATTAACATAAGTGAAAGGAAAATTGAAAACCAAGCAATGGATATGCAAACAAACACCAAATTTATTACCACTTTTTATTATACAAACACATAGACAAAAGTACAACATCTTATTGTAGAAACACATAGACAAAAGTACATCCAAACCAGGAAATCTAGGAAAGTAGAACAACAATCAAGTCCAAATCAATCCAATCTCTTCTCAAAAAACATGAAGAGACAAAACAAATCACACCCATCACAACAACAACATACACACATACAAATATACATAGATACATTAAGATTTAACACACTCATGAGAACACCCTCATGTAAAACTAAGGGTCTTTCTCATGTATTATGAAGTCAACTAGAACCTTTCCATCTTTAACATCAGCATCCACCATAAGTCTAGGTGATGATGGTGGTGGTGTTGTAGGGGCAGAACCACCAGGGTAAGAAGTGTCATCTTTCTTGATAGAGGTCAAGAAATCGCGAGCTCTCGAGGCGGCTGAAGCTACTGCTTCGGCCATCCCTCCAAAAATTCGAGCTTTAATTTGTCCCCTTCGCGGCTGAAAAGCCGTCATCGGTTTCTTCACGGGTGGCGGCGTTGGAAAAGAAGCCGCCATCGATTGATCAACTAAAAAAGAGCTTAAAACCAAACAAAAACAGAGCTAAAAACCAAAACACTTATTATTTGTATGCTTCTTTTCTGAAATTTCTGAAAGATGATGATGAAAATATGATAATTTATGTAAACTAAGGAGGTTTGGATTAAAAAGAGATGAAAATAAAACGTAATTGTGAAAAACTAAGAGAATTGAAAAGGAAAAACAGAGGATCGAAAAATAAAATAAAAATTATGGAATATGTTCAACCAAAACAAGAACAGAACGGGTTATGAGAGTCATGATGGGTGATGAATGAAATGGATATTGGGGATAATGGGATTGTAAGCGATGTTGTTAATGATCTTGTTCTTATATACAAGTTTTGTAAAAGTGTTGTTATCGTTGATTCGTTGAATGGTTGGATCAAGTTTCTATATTATAAACTAGTTTATACTTTTTTTTGAACGGCAAATTTCACTCCTTGTGGGACTTAAACCCATGACCTCCCCCTTAGGTGTTCCTAGAAGCTTTGCTTCTACCATTGGGCCACCACCCCCAATGGCTATAAACTAGTTTATACACTGTAGCGTTTTGAAATACACAAATCTAATATAAAGTAATAAAATATGTGTATCATTAAAGGAATAATCGTTTTTTCAGATTTTTTTTTTGTTTTGTAAATGATCAACACTCGATAACTCATAAAACATACTTCTAATTCTACGTGCACACCTCTTGCTTCAGTGAAGTCTCTATGTCTAGACATGATTAATGAATTACCTGTACACATTGTGTTTTTTTTCGCATATGAACAAAAACCACTAAAACAGTTGGTTTTTTTTATAGTACTATAGTACTCATTGGAAATATAATAAAACGCTCATTAATTTGGTGTAATTTTTTTTTAAAAAATCTTGTATATAAATTTATTAACGTTTAAAAATTGTGGGGAGAAATATGAGAGAAAAAAAAAAGACTTTTAGAGAGAAATACATCACCTATTGCCATGTGTCATTAAAAGTTTTTTTTTTTTTCAATAACCATACATAGTATTACGTGACACATCTAAAATGAATAATTACCTAAATGAAACTCATCTCAGTAAAAAAGTTATCTTTTATTTTTTAAAATCTTGTATATAAATTTATTAACGTTTAAAAATTATGGGGAGAAATATGAGAGAAAAAAAGACTTTTAGAGAGAAAAAAAAAGATTTTTAGAGAGAAATAAAGGAGAGAAATGCATCACCTATTGTCATGTGTTATTAAAAGTTTTTTTTAATAATCATACATAGTATTATGTGACACGTCTAAAATGAATAATTACCTAAATGAAACTCAACTCAGTAAAAAAGTTATCTTTTATTATAAATATAGATATAGATTACTAGGGTTGGGTTATTCTACAAAGGCTACAAAAAATGAGAAGGGTGAGAAGCCACTAGAAAATGACATGTGTCCAAAGGATTAACAAGTGGGAGGGGTAATTTTGTCAAAATATATGCACATGCAAGTCACATGTCATTTCCACCTTCATTTTTAAATGCCCGTAACTTTTTATACGTCATCCTTTTTAAAAAAAATTATACCATAAAATTGAGCGTCTTTTTATCTTTAATATAAGTACCATATTGTTATACTTTTGAAAAAAAAATCAAAATCCACTTGCGTAAGACACAATGGAGTGTAAAACACAATGAACACCAATTAAATATAGGGTATAAAACACAATCAAGAGTCTAGTAAAACACAATGGACGACATACTAAAGACACAATGAATACTTTTGAAAAAAAAAAGTTGAAAACCCAGTTGCGTAAGACACAATGGATGACATACGAAAGACACAGTGAACAGAAGACTAAAACACAATGAATACTTTTTAAAAAAAGTTAAAAACCCAATTGTGTAAAACACAATGGACGACATAATAAAGACACAATGAATACTTTTGGAAAAAAAGTTGAAAACCCAGTTACGTAAGACACAATGGAGATAATGTAAAACACAATGAGTACCAATTAAATATGCAATGAACAATAGGTTATAAAACACAATGAACAGTCTAATAAAACACAATGGACGACATATAAAAGACACAATGAACATAAGACTAAAACACAATGAATAATAAACTTAAACACAATGAACAACATAATAAAACACAATCTACACCTAAATACAAAACTCATTTGCGTAAAACACAATGAAAAGCATACTAAAAACACAATGGACAAAGTTAAATCATGTGTAGACTAAAAAAAACATAAATAACATATTTATAAAGCACACATGCATACTATAACACAATGAACGAGCAGAAGATACAACGGAGAAGAAAACCCATTTAGCACGATTTTTTTTTCAATTTTAATGTAGCAATGTGGGACTCATATTAAAGATAAAAAAACGCTCGTTAATATGGTGAAATTTTTTTGAAAAAAAAATATCGTATGAAAAAGTTATAGACGTTTTAAAATGATAGGGGGAATTGAAATGTGCATTGCATGTGGAGAGAGAAAGTCAACAAATGTGGTTTTCCTTTTATGCTCTTCCTCTAATTTATTATTTATTTTTTTCAAATAAACTAATCTCAATCCTTCAAATATATGATCAATGGATCACAATCCTTCTCACCCTTCTTAGAAAAAATATCTTGTGTATTTGATCCTAACCCTAGATTACTATACACTATTTATGTCATACAACTTTTTATAATAAATTATACAATTATAATGATTAACACAAGAATTATAATTATAAAGTTGTATATAAATTATTTATTTAGGATACAATTTATACATCACTACATTAGTTTTTTTGTTTTTTTTTTAACAAACCAATGAACCTACTTTTATATATAAAAAAAAGAGAATAACACAAATTGTCCTTTAGTTATTACTGAAATTGCATCGTCTGTCTTTTATGGAAAATTTTCACTTCTTATATCCTTTATTTTATCAATTTGTTACACTCTTTGTCCTTTAGCCTAACTTAGTTAAAAAACTTGGTCAACTGTTTCTGTGCAAAAATATACTACAAACACCCACCAAATCGTCCGCAATTTAAAGAACAAGATCAACCAGTCGCAATTTCAATAGTTCGATTTAGCCTCGAAAACGATCAAGTCAGTACGATTATTATACATGGTTTTGATCAGAATTTGATGTTCTATAACAGCCTTATGATTTCGTTAATTGTCGTGGTCGAATTCGAGGTCAATCAAGGGTTAGGGTTCGATCAAAACTATAGGGGCTAAAAGTGTAAACTTATAAAATAAAATTAACCAAGTTTTTTAACTAAGTTAGGCTAAAGAACAAAGGGTGTAACAAATTGATAAAATAAAGGATATAAGGAGTGAAAATTTTCCATAAAGGACAGAGAATGCAATTTCAGTAATAATTAAAGGACAATTTGTGTAATTCTCTCAAAAAACAATCAAGGCAAACATTCTAAAAGGACATTAGAAGGGCCCGAACAACAAAATCCACCGAACAACACCAAAGAATTAAAACATGTTTACATCAAATTTATACCACCTGTCTAGAACCAAGAACATTCAACCAAAAAGTTGATATAGTGTTGTTAAGATACGGGTGAAAATGATCAAATCATTTAAATTGAAGCAAGTTGGTCGGTCTGAAATTCAAACAGTTTAATTTAATGTTTGGTATTCATTGTTAGTTAATTTAACAGTTTAAAATGTGGTTTGAAAATATGGAACCTATCATTTAAATCGAACTCCTCATTTAACTTTTTTTTCCAATTTTTTATTTTCTTCACATTCTGGTGGAGTGGTATGGATACCTAATAATAGGTAATTCGGGGCATAATGGTCAAAAGTTCGAGTCTTGAAGGATACCATGTTTACCGATTATTCAATGTCGTGCCTTTGGGCGGGTGGGTGGTCGGATTTTCCCTGGATTGGTTGACCTGAAGGACCGGGTGCCCCATGGGTATCATGAATTCGTCATAAAGAGATTCCTACGGGAGCCCCTGACGATTTTTTTTGGCTTTTCAAAAAGAAATATATTATTATTGTTATTATATATAAGAAACCAATATAAATTTGGACACGTGTCATTCATTGGAGTCATCAGTTTTTTGGTTTTCTCTCCTTTTTCTCCTACTGAATTATTGATAATTAAATATATTGTTTCTTATACATAATTAGCGATACTTTAAATAAATTTACATATTTTTACTTTAAAACTTCATCAAGTTCAAACTTATGTTAGATAAAATACTAAAAATAATGAAGATAATTGTTTTTATAAGTGATATAATTTTTTTTTTTCAAATACTTGATGTGGTTGGATGTTAAATAATAGTAAAAATACAATATGCTAAATAATAAAAAAAAATAGGTGGTATTAAAAATCAAAGTTAATTCCCATTTGAAAAGAAAAGGTGTTTTAATAATTAACTTAACAAAATTTGTAATTGTTATGCCAGTGTTCATTTTCTTAAAATACATATCTTGACGACCGTATATGCTAACAAATTCATTATTCTATTGGTATAATACACCGATTTTTTTCAACCGTGTAATGCATATGTTTTCTTAAAGATATTTTTTTATTAATTATATAATATCACATTTATCAATTCGTATAATACATAGGATTGTAACCTAGTTTTGGAATATGTATGCACTAGCTAATTACCCCGGGAGGGTCCCGGGTTGAAAAATCTAATTTTACATGATAACCTATTGCAAATGGCTCAAGTTATCTAACCATAAAATCTCTAAATCATTACATGTTCATAGTATTCTAATCAGTAATAACTCATATTCCCTAATCTAAAACCTAATCAGTAATCATCTAAAGAATCACTTATGTAAGCTGCAACTATTCAAAAACTTATCCCATCTCTCTAATTTCTCACATTCTAATGGCTCTTATAATTCCTAACCTAATCAACTAAACAAACACTTAAGTTGGAAATTGTAACCATTGCATCTCATTATGCCACGTGGCATAATCAAGAGATGGTTGAGGCCACCATTGAACGCCACGTCAGCAACTCTCAATTCTTCCCGGTAGCGTCCCGGGGATGAAAAATATAACCATTCTAATAATACTAATACTAATAGTAATAATTATTACTCTTGTAATTAAATAACTAAAAAAATAACTTTGCTATAAGCTGATACTATGTGTTGCAGTGTTGCGCGATTCTTTCTCCTAGGTTCTCTTGATGAAGTATACCTAGTAAAATTCCAATGATAACATGGCGATTGGGCTGATTTTCAACATCGTAGATAAGAACCTGGTTTAAAAGAAAAAAACATGATTAATGAATAACATGAACACTTTGTGTGTTTCTTTCCTGTATGAACGAAACCCCACAAAAAATAGTCGATTTTTTCTCTGTTTTTTATATAGCACTATGGTACTCGTTGGAAAGATAATAAAACGCTCGTTAATTTGGTGTAATTTTTTTCTTTAAAAAATCCCGTATATAAAAGATATAAACGTTTAAAAATTATGGGATGAAATATGAGAGAGAATTTTAAATTTATTTTTAAATTCTTTTTTCCTAAAATAACTCAATTTAATTAAAAAAGGAAATAATTCAAAAACAGTAAAATCTTTCAATTATGATGGCATGTGGCACTCTCAATGGGAAGTTGAGGCCTCCATTGCACGCCACGTCAGCATATACATTTTCTTTTATATATATTAATAGATATATATATATATATATCTATTATAGTAATGAGCATTTTTATTATTTTAGTTTTAATAAACGTTGGTAAGTAAAAATTAAAATAAAAAATAGCTCAAACGACCAACTATAAAAATCAACCCGTTAAACCACCCAACTCGGCTAATCTGGTTTTCAGTTTCCCAAAACCTTAGTTTACGGGTATGTTTGGCAAAGAGCTTTTAAGAGCTTTTAGGAGCTTCAAGCTTCAAGCTTTTAAAAAAAAAGCTCCTACTTAATAAAAAGTCTTGTTTGGTTGAAGGGGCTGGAAGCTTTTAGGTAGAGAAAAAGCTCTACAGTGAAAAGCTACTAGTAGTAGCTTTTAAGAAAAAACTCTACTAGCTACAAGCTTTTAGTTAGTAAATGACACAAATACCCATTCTATTTTAAAAATAAAATAAAAACCTTCTTTACAATCTTTTAATTATGACCATTTTAGTCATTTTATATATTTTATTAAAAGCTCCAGCTACTCTGCCAAACACCAAAATATATTTAAAAAGCTTCCAGCTAACAGCTTGCAGCTACCAGCTTGCAGCTTGCAGCTACCAGCCTCCAGCTAGTTTTGCCAAACATACCCTACGTTTCAATCTAGAATTTCCGTGGAAAGCGGTTGATTCCCATCTTGAGCATCCCCTAATTGATACAACAATAAAATAATTTTCAAAAAAAATAAAATAAAAAAAAGTAAATAAAATAAAAAACGATTTTACAAAACCATTAGAGAATATATAATAGTTGATAATATATAAATAATTATTATAGTTTATTATTTAGTTATTTCTTTAAGTATAACAAATATCACAAAAAGTAAAAGATAGTTTGCCATAGTGATAGAAACAATTGTTTCTTGATTCAATCCATTGTCTGCCGGCTAGGAAAAGGGGTAGTGGCTGGTGGTGGTTTGACCTGGTGTACGTTTATGAGCCGATTTCAGTGGTTGCATGTCACATTCAAAGTGAAATATATATTAAGCAGGAAATGAGTGTGAAGTTACATTAGAATAAGAATATGCTAAAAGGTTTTTCCATTATTGTTTTTAACATTATATGTTATTTTCCTTAGTCATGAACTTTAGCATAGCGTGACCATTAATAATTACATATTTACATTTATAGGTTTTATCCATTATTGTTTTTAACATTATATGTTATTTTCCTTAGTCAATTGATAAGCCTTTTGATATAACACCTTTTGTTATAAAATCCGTATGCATAGAAATATGATAAATGTTTAAAGTTTAAATATAAATCAACAGTAAAAAACTGTGAATAAGAACATGTGTTCATTACTTGGGCAAAATATAAGGTATATTTTATAGAATGGTAATCAACTTTTACTAGTGTTTTAATTTGATCACTCATAAAAATATTTGTTCTAATTAAGTCATTAAAGTTAATTTTATGTTATAATCCTATATAGTTTACCTGAATAGCATGTATAATATCTATAATTTGAACATTAAAGTAAACTTCAGTGACCTAATTAAAACATTAAAGTAAAGTTGACTTATCTAATTAGGAAAAAAAAAGTTTTATAAAATTGTGAATATTTTAAAAAAATGCAAAAATTTTAAAAAGTTTATATTTTTAATTAATAATTTTAGCCAATTTTTAAAAAGTTTGCATTAAAAAAATCGTTAGTTTTTTTACCTTTTTTATAATTATTTTAAAATTTTCTTCATAACTTTTTGTAATTTTCATATTTTTTCCGTAATTTTAAAAAACATATTTTTCAATTTTTTAATCCATGTTGTTATTGATAATCCAAGTCAACATTTAAAAAAAATAAACAAATGAAAGTCATATGAATTGATGACCTTAGGCCCACTTACACTCCGTTCCAGAGTTTCATTAAAGGATGGAATAGAAAGGATTGGGAAGGAAGTGGGGAAAAAATGTGTTCCAGAGTTTTTTGTAGGAGGGAATGAGAGAGATAATAAGGAGGATTTTAGTGTGATTTTCAATCTTTCCAATTTGGAAGGAATTGGAGAGAAAGGAAGAGGAGGGATATCCTTTCTCTTCCATCCTTTAATGAAACTCAGGAACACAGTGTTACGGCTGTGCTCATATAATGTATATATGTGTGGCACTTGCGGGGCAAAAGTAAAGTTGCACTAATTTTAACGTTATTTTACTAATTTCATAAAAATAACGTTAAAAATGACGGACGGTTAATCATGATTCAGGTGGTGGCGTTGATAACCAAAAGACAATGTGGTACATGCACCAGTCGGGTTTGTCCTGATTGCTAAGTGTTATGTGCCTTATGTTTAAGGCTTGATACAAAACCACTATTGAGCCGGGGGTCTCACTGGAAGCAGTCTCTCTATTCCCACGAGGTAGAGGTAAGGTTGTCTACATCTTACCATCCTCAGACTCTACCTTAGTTTTTGCTATTGGTGAGATTAACTGAGTATGATGATCAGGGCCGTCTCCGAGAATGTTAAACAAAATTTGGGCCTCGGGCGAAAAAAAAAAATTGGGCCCAAAATTTTGTAAAGAGGAATGAATTAAAAAAAAAAAAAAAACTAAATAAGGTGTTAGAGCCTAGGCTTGAACTTGAGACCTCTACATTAAATTTGCATGTTTTTTCCAACTACACTAACAAGACATTTGTTTATAAAGCACAAATATATATCTTAAATATAGAATTTAATATATATATGTATTTTTTTTAAAAAGTTCGGGCCCATTTGTGGGTCGGGCCCTGAGCCGGTGACCACCCGGCCCATGCTCAGGGCCGGCCCTGATGATGATGATAATGATGGATTGATAACCTTCTTAATGGGTAAATTATCTATGATTAGAACACTAAAATAACTTTAGTTACCTAATTGAAACAATTTTTTTTATGAGTGACTATATTAGAACACTGCTAAAACTATGTTACTATTTAGCAAAGTTACCCCTAAAATTATCTACATTATTTGTGAATAATATCTTTTAAGTTGATTTAAAAGAAAAAAATTAAAGTCAAAAGTTGTGTTAGGTTGAATTTCAAGATGAATTTACTGACTTCAAACTAGCTGTGCTCCGCTTCGGTTGCATTAAGAAGTCAAGGTAAATCACATGCTAAATGTGAAATTGCATGGAGCCTAACTTTAATCGTGAGAAAGTCATTCACCGAAATCAAAATATCCGAAAACAGGATAATTCGATCTTAAACACCTCTACCTAATATAACTGTAAAAGTAAAGACGTAGACAAATCATTCACGAACAAGAATTATGAGATACTGACCTTGTGTAGTTTTGAGATTATCATCAAATGAAACCACGACACCAAATTTAGTCTTGTTCCTAAATCATATGATGAAGTTGCGACACGTGAGTAAGAGCGCCAAATTCAACTTGAGTGTTCCAAGTGCACATTATCAAGCAATGATATTTGTTAGACAATTTTTAATGCTAAAGGGTCTATGCGTGTCATTACCTGTCTAGTAAATTTCACGTTATATACTTACAAATCTTTAAAAACCTCGTAACTTTACCTTCAACTATACAAATATTATTACATATCCTTATATTTTTCATATCACTCTCTATTTTTTCACTAATTTTATTTACTTAAACTATTAAAATGTATTTAACGCTACCTAAAATAAAAATAAACTAGATTTCTTACGGATTTTTTAAATTGGATTTTTCAGAATTTGTTTTTTAATTGGGATTTTTAAGTGGTTTATTTTTCAATTTGAATTTTTTTAAAAGTGGTTTTTCTAAAACTGGATTTAAAAAAAATTAAAATCAGACGTACACAGTTACCTTATAATTCCTAAACTAACAATTTGAAACCTAAACAGTTTTTATTTTCTATTGGTTCACATTTTAATTTATATTAATACTTTATTATTGTTTAATGATACATATATATTATTTTTATATTATATTATATTTAGTGTTAAACCCTCGTAGCTTTATAAGCATTTTTATTGGCATTTGAAGTGAATTTTTTTCATGCAGTTGATATCAGGTGTATAATTACGATTTCTTTAAATTATTACGTGCTTTTGTGTCGTCACAATTCAATGTTTAGAGTTGAATCGAAGCTACAACAAACCAAACACATCCATATATTATTTTAGTTAATGTTACGACTTTTTATTTGGTTTTCTAGCTTTATCCTTTGTCTTAGTGTGTGATACTGATCGAACTCTCATCGCGTCCCCGCCGCAACACCTTGTAACCCTTCAATACACCATGTAACAAATTTAATTATCTTTTTTATTCAACCTATTATAGCTAAAGCTAACTTTTAACTTTAGACATATTTACTTAAAGGTGTTGTTTGTATATATTTATTGTTGTTTACCTTAAAGCCTAAATGGTCTAATATTAATCCATTGATATAGTAGATAACAATTACATCTTCGCTAGCATTTACCTACAAGCTCATATACTAGTTTACTTCAAAATTAAAGGGTGAATATGAAATTTTCAATCATAAAAAAAAGCCTCTCTTTTTTACACATTATCAGTTCATCATCTTCGCAATAACCTTCTTCATTAAAGCTCCATGAAGCTTTCCAAAGTAACCCAACCCTAACTTTGGGCGCCTCACCTTGGACTTCATTAGGCGGTTGACTCCAACGCGTCACTTATTTCAGTGTGCTTCTAACGTGGTTGGGACAACAAAGATTCAAATGTGTTGGAGACGACCATATCATTCTATGCACATTCACGCAAATGGTTGTCGGTTATCTTGTGAAAAAGTAATTAACTCTATCATACCTTGTTGAAACCACAAGAGTCAGGTTCGTTTAGTGTTAAGGATGTTCTCAACTCAAAGGTTCAAGGGTATATACTAGGAATAACAACTCCACTGAAAGTTTCACTATAGGAAGGGGTCTTCTACGATCATCCTCCAACATAAGATCAAGTATTGTTTCTCTTAGAGGTGATAAGTATAAAGTAGGGAGAGAAAGTCAAAGTTTAAGAGTATAGAGACTTAGGATAGAGTGACTACAACAGCTAACTAAGGTCTCCTTTTATAGGTGGGGTTTCCCCGCCTAGGAAGCTTTCACGAGTCAGTTCACTTTCTATATATAGCAATGCTTATCTCCTTGATACTAACTTGTGTATGTGACCTTGCCCTTTTGCTGTAAGTGCCCCTTTTGCCTTTACTGAGGAAGGCGGATGAGTTCTGAGACGAACTTTTTGGGTTTATGTGTTAGGGTCACATCCTTTGACTTTTCTAACTTATGTTACTGTAGCGTTACGGTAACGAGATGCTTATTGTGTCGCACCCTCAAATTTCCACTACGGAGTTTATACCGCGAGTTGCGTGACATACCAGGATCCCATAGCCATAAGTCATAAGAACGACTCTAAATGCCCAAACCATTTAGTTCGTTATTGAAAATCGAGTTTAACGTTTACCAAAAAGTTTAGTTAAGTTGCGGAAGCGTAAATCAACATAATCGTTTAAGTCCATGCGCAAAACAACGCGCCCAAAATAAAACCGTTGAATGTAAGATAAAGTATAAGTTAAATAATGTTCACAACCCATGACACAATGATGCATGTCCTATCGTGCTCCGAACCTAGAGACCTGCAAAAGCATGCTATCGTGTGTCAACATAAAGTTGGTGAGTTCACAAAGTAGGGTAAGTAAAAGTTTAGGTTTCCCAAACCAAGAAATAGTAGTTAGGTTTCCCAAACACAAATGTAGTAATCAACAACCAAAACCAAGAACCAAGTACCACTAATTCAGCGTATGCCAAGGGTAGCTAACCCATTCATGATAACTAAACAAGGATATGCCGAATTGCTATTTGAACGATGCACTCGCCCCGCGAGCTGGTTTTTGCCTCCCATCATTGCCTATCAACAATGATAAAATCTAAGGTCGTAGTTCACGCCCGGCTCCCAGCACGGTGTGAGGTTTGTCAAACCTAATAGCGCTATCAACTAGTAACCCGCTTGCCACCCGGCAACTCATTCGGTAAATAGTGAACGACTTCCGTGATAGAGTGTAGTTTAGTTCATCAAGGACACAGAGTGTGAAACTAGCAAGGTCCGATTCCTCCCAGGAATCAACCCGTCCAAAAACCGGAGATAAAAATAGTAGTCCCAAACCTGGACTAGTACAGTAAGTAAGTTGTCTCCCCGAGACGCATGCTTTTGAGTAAAAAAGTAGTGAAAACTCACCTTAGTATGCAAGCAAGTAAATCCAAATCCCAAAGTAGGGTGTGCTACCGACTCCCTATTACATACATCACTAAGTAAGTATATGTGTAATACCATTACACCATATAACCCGTTTGTCCAGGACGTTTTTAATGTTAAAAACCGTGTAAGTGACACCTAGTGGTTCTACATGCATAAGTAAACCCTACGGACCCGTTGGTGAATATGTTGGTTACCATTAGTTTTACACTTCATATGCATCTCATATAAGTGCCCATTCAAGTACATATCAAACACAAACCACATAGGACTCCAATTAGTCACACAAACACAAAATACACAATCTGCGTTTTTAGGACAAATTGTGCGTCACCAAAACTAATTTATTTAAAATACTAAATCAGTAAGTTAAACTCCCAAATTTTTATTGAATATTCTTTGGGATTCATTTAACAACCCATACTTTTGTTTTGTCTCAAAACCAAACAAAAAAATTATTAAAATTCGTTCAACACAGCTATGTTCAGAAAATTTTCACAACAGGTCAGTTTAGTAGAAAAGTTTCCAAAAATCGTGTATTCATCCAAACGGGATGAATCCACTTGGAAAACCCGAATTATTCCAATTTTAATCTTCTGTAAAAATTTCATAACTTAATTCTTTATAAAACTCGAGTTATGACGGTTTAAAGTCGACTCAGTTTGTTAACTCGAAATTCTGATATGACCTATTTTCAAAGAAAATTCCAAAAACTACTCAAACGAAGTCCAAATCGAACGATTTTGCCTATTACGAAAAGCTAAGACCATGCATATTACAACCATGTTAAGAACACATCAAAACAATAACTTTTAACCCACGTATCAGACCCTATAAGTTAACTTTCAGATTCTGTCCAAGTTTCAATCATGCAATGACATCAATTATCTTGAACCCTAGTAGCATATTATCGATCAACAACGCCAATAAACATTCTACAACATCTATAAGACATTATCTGATCATAACCTAGCAAAATTCATGCATATATTATCATTCACAAACCCCAGTTATCTAAATCATCAAGAACACACATGATCATGCAAAACACATAATATTCATTACATAACAATATGCTTGACCCTTTTAATCATCATGTTTTAATTTTTATAAAATACTTTCAGACCTGGACAAACAAGGTTTTGATGTTTTAAAACAATTTAAAGAAGATTAAAACACAAGAGAATGAAGATTATACCACAAGCACTTCAAAAAAATCAACCGAAGGCTCTCCAAGCTTCCCGATCGATGTTCTTTAGCTTTTGCAGGTGTTTATGGGTTAATAATTCGTAAGGAGGCAGTAGGGGGCGATTAGGGTTGAGTTTAGAGGTTGCATGGGGCTTAAGAGTGTTTAAATAGTGGATTAAGGCTATTAGGCGTCGTCAGACCTCCGTGAGCGCCCCGCTCGGAGCCTGTGAGCGCCCCGCTCACAGCTCCTGGCCCGCTCCGGGTGGCCTGCTTCGTTGCACGGCATGTTTTCCTTCGATGTTTTCGCTAATTTGGACCCTAACAAGTGTAACCCCATGTGTTAAGACCCCAACCATCCTAATGGTCCATCCATTATGGTTTTTATTAACGTATTCGGTTTAAGTTCACGTAATCACATATAGTTTGCACATAGTTTCACACAGTATCATAAAAGCACGTAATTGCAATCAATCTAAATCAATTAATTCACAATTATTTAACTTCACTGTTCACCAACGTCTGAGGTTCACTAATCATGTATACAGTCTGGTAATTCCCCGAATTACCACTCCATGCAGTTATTATCCTATAATTGTGCGACGTGTGACTTAACTAGCTAACCCTAGTTAAGTAGAATGCATAGAATGTAACTAGAGTTTAGTTAAAGTGAGAACATGAAATTGCGGGGTATCACATCATCCCCAAGTTGAAAATAATTTCGTCCTGAAATTCAGTAAGTAAACAGTAAAGTTGGCGTCAAGTGAGTGTCAAGTGAGAGAAAATTCCGAAAAAATTTCTGGGTGTCACATCATCCCCAAGTTGAAAAGAATTTCGTTCCAAAATTCAGTTCGAGTTTTTGGTTACGTGCTCTGAGTTCTCCTAAAATAGAGGTGCCAACGCTGGCGTTGTTTCGATGTCGCTGGCCAGATAAGATTTCCCCCACCAGAACGAGGGACTCCAATCACTATCTCGTGCCAAGGATTTAAGTTCATGGTTGGACAACCCATCCACGCCCATGATGATGTCAGAGCTACGAAGGATAGTTGGGATGATAGGACTGATACCTAATGGTTAGTTAAACCGTCCGGGTTTCTACATGTAATAGAGCTTGGTAACTTCGATAAGCTTACCATCAGCTAGTTCTATGGTGTGTTTGAATTCAAAGAGAGTTGGATCTAACCCTAGAGTTGCACTAAAGTCCAAAGGCACATGCTCAATCAACATCAGATTCAAAATAGGACTTTAGCAAATTGCTTATTCATAAGGAACGTACCCATCATGCGTTGTTGTCATCATTGTTCCCATTGTTGTTGCCACCGTTGAGCTGGGGACAGTCCCTCTTGTAGTGGGTCTCACTTCCACACTTGAAGCACCCTTTTTCAGTACCCTTATGCTGTGGCCATCCTTGTTGACGTTGAAAATTTCTTGGGATCTTGACACGGCAGTCTTTAGCCACATGACTAGCTTTTCCGCGGCGCTCGCATAGTTCCACCTCACAAATACCGAAGAGATGGTGCTTGCACCCATTACACTTCGGGTGTTTCCCCTTATAGTGGTGCTGGTTTTTATCGTAATGAGTCTTGATGTTTCTACTACTTGGTATCTTATCTGCGACTTCTTCCCGCCTTCTTTTGTTGTTACCAGCACTAGATGACGGCGTCCATGTGAAGGTACTACCCCTTCTTCGCCTTTTTGATTTGTCAGCTCATGAGCCAGGCGAATGGTCTGCTGAGTGTTGCCCAAGTTTATTGGTGTGGTCATGCTCATGACCTGGGGAGTAAACCCCTCTACATGGAGTTGAAAGCGTCTGAAGAGCGGGCTTATCCGATCTGAGTCCACAAGTGGGTTACCAGTAGGTTGGCCAGTTTGAAAAAATGCAAGGGCTGCAACTACCCTTTCGTTAATCATTGCGTTCAATTCCGCCTGTGTCATGTTGATGTATCCCCGTCCAGCCATAGTGATCCTACATTCACCCTAAGTTCATGAGACATAACAATATGCGGGCCATAAGACCGTTCACACGTAGTGTAGGCGAACTGGAATAAAGAACAAACTTCAAGATAACAACTCAGTCTCGACTAGGTCTAGAATAAAAGAAAGAAAGATCAAGCGAATGAAGATAGGAATCAATCATCTCCGTGCTCAGTTAAAATAATAGAGTCTCCATATTCTATCTCTTCGGGTTTGATGGGTTCGGGTTCCTTCTCTAATTCCTCTTCCTCCTCCTCTAGTGGTGTAAGTGTTATCTAGAGTTATTCGCGTGTAGTACTAATGTCCTTCTCGTTCCTCCTAGTAGCCTTCCTCCCTCACCTGTAATGTTGCACCGTGTTCAATGGTTGGTCCTCGCATTGGTACTCGATGGCTAACTCCCCGTCCGTGAAGCTGGTTAGAATTTTAGTCCCAATGGATGTGCCACATGGCCTAGCTTTCGTCCTTCACCAAGGATGTGCTCGATATCGGATTTAGTGTTAAAGGATTGTGTATCTCCTATAACTAGTTAAGCACATATACATAGCCCGAAAGCAAGTTGTGCACTTAAGCTGTGAGTGTACTAATGCAATGCTTATGCTATGACAGTTATAGACTAGACTCATCATGCAGTCCTAGTTCTCTATAACCAATGGCTCTGATACCAATCTGTCGCACCCTCAAATTTCCACTACGGAGTTTATACCGCGAGGCGCGTGACATACCAGGATCCCATAGCCATAAGTCATAAGAACGACTCTAAATACCCAAACCATTTAGTTCGTTATTGAAAATCGAGTTTAACGTTTACCAAAAAGTTTAGTTAAGTTGCGGAAGCGTAAATCAACATAACCGTTTAAGTCCATGCGCAAAACAACGCGCCCAAAATAAAACTGTTGAATGTAAGGTAAAGTATAAGTTAAATAATGTTCACAACCCATGACACAATGATGCATGTCCTATCGTGCTCCGAACCTAGAGACCTGCAAAAGCATGCTATCGTGTGTCAACATAAAGTTGGTGAGTTCACAAAGTAGGGTAAGTAAAAGTGAAGGTTTCCCAAACCAAGAAATAGTAGTTAGGTTTCCCAAACCCAAATGTAGTAATCAACAACCAAAACCAAGAACCAAGTACCACTAGTTCAGCGTATACCAAGGGTAGCTAACCCATTCATGATAACTAAACAAGGATATGCCGAATTGCTATTTGATCGATGCACTCGCCCCGCGAGCTGGTTTTTGCCTCCCATCATTGCCTATCAACAATGATAAAATCTAAGGTTGTAGTTCACGCCCGGCTCCCAGCACGGTGTGAGGTTTGTCAAACCTAATAGCGCTATCAACTAGTAACCCGCTTGCCACCCGGCAACTCATTTGGTAAATAGTGAACGACTTCCATGATAGAGTGTAGTTTAGTTCATCAAGGACACAGAGTGTGAAACTAGCAAGGTCCGATTCCTCCCAGGAATCAACCCATCCAAAAACCCGAGATAAAAATAGTAGTCCCAAACCTGGACTAGTACAGTAAGTAAGTTGTCTCCCCGAGACGCATGCTTTTGAGAAAAAAAGTAGTGAAAACTCACCTTAGTATGCAAGCAAGTAAATCCAAATCCCAAAGTAGGATGTGCTACCGAATCCCTATTACATATATCACTAAGTAAGTATATGTGTAATACCATTACACCATATAACCCGTTTGTCCAGGACGTTTTTAATGTTAAAAACCGTGTAAGAGACACCTAGTGGTTCTACATGCATAAGTAAACCCTACGGACCCGTTGGTGAATATGTTGGTTACCATTAGTTTTACACTTCATATGCATCTCATATAAGTGCCTATTCAAGTACATATCAAACACATACCACATAGGACTCCAATTAGTGACACAAACACAAAATACACAATCTGCGTTTTGAGGACAGATTGTGCGTCACCAATACTAATTTATTTAAAATATTAATCAGTGAGTTAAACTTCCAAATTTTTATTGAATATTCTTTGGGATTCATTTAACAACCCATACTTTTATTTTGTCTCAAAACCAAACACAAAAATTATTAAAATTCGTTCAACACAGCTATGTTCAGAAAACTTTCACAACAGGTCAGTTTAGTAGAAAATTTCCCAAACATCGTGTATTCATCCAAACGGGATGAATCCACTTGGAAAACCCAAATTATTCCAATGTTAATCTTCTGTAAAAATTTCATAACTTAATTCTTTATAAAACTTGAGTTATGACGGTTTAAAGTCGACTCAGTTTGTTAACCCGAAATTCTGATATGACCTATTTTCAAAGAAAATTCCAAAAACTACTCAAACGAAGTCCAAATCGAACGATTTTGCCTATTACAAAAAGCTAAGACCATGCACATTACAACCATGTTAAGAACACATCAAAACAATAACTTTTAACCCACGTATCAGACCCTATAAGTTAACTTTCAGATTCTGTCCAAGTTTCAATCATGCAATGACATCAATTATCTTGAACCCTAGTTGCATATTATCGATCAACAACGCCAATAAACATTCTACAACATCTATAAGACATTATCTGATCATAACCTAGCAAAATTCATGCATATATTATCATTCACAAACCCCAGTTATCTAAAACATCAAGAACACACATGATCATGCAAAACACATAATATTCATTACATAACAATATGCTTAACGCTTTTAATCATCATGTTTTATTTTTTATAAAATACTTTTAGACTTGGACAAACAAGGTTTTGATGTTTTAAAACAATTTAAAGAAGATTAAAAGACAAGAGAATGAAGATTATACCACAAGCACTTCAAAACAATCAACCGAAGGCTCTCAAAGCTTCCCGATCGATGTTCTTTAGCTTTTGCAGGTGTTTAGGGGTTAATAATTCGTAAGGAGGCAGTAGGGGGCGATTAGGGTTGAGTTTAGAGGTTGCATGGGGCTTAAGAGTGTTTAAATAGTGGATTAAGGCGATTAGGCTTCGTCAGACCTCCGTGAGCGCCCCGCTCGGAGCCTGTGAGTGCCCCGCTCATAGCTCCCGGCCCGCTCCGGGTGGCCTGTTTCGTTGTACAAAATGTTTTCCTTCGATGTTTTCGCTATTTTGGACCCTAATAAGTGTAACCCCATGTGTTAAGACCCCAACCATCCTAATGGTCCATCCATTATAGTTTTTATTAACGTATTCGGTTTAAGTTCACGTAATCACATATAGTTTGCACATAGTTTCACACAGTATCATAAAAGCACGTAATTGCAATCAATCTAAATCAATTAATTCACAATTATTTAACTTCACTGTTCACCAACGTCCGAGGTTCACTAATCATGTATACAGTCTGGTAATTCCCCGAATTACCACTCCATGCAGTTATTATCCTATAATTGTGCGACGTGTGACTTAACTAGCTAACCCTAGTTAAGTAGAATGCATAGAATGTAACTAGAGTTTAGTTAAAGTGAGAACATGAAATTGCGGGTATCACATATTGAGCTGGTAAGCTAAGAAGCTCGTGCTCATAGCTTTTTGATTATGTTAATACACTACAACAAAAAGGGCTTTTAAGGACCTTTTGTGTGAGACGCTTGTAAAATAGGGTCCTAAAAAACTTTTTAATAGGACAAATGAACTTTTGGGGTCATTTTATAATATACGATACTAAATCGGTGTCCTAAAAAGCTATTTAATAGGATGGATGATTCTTTGGGGTCCTATTATGATATAACTTAATAAGACACTTAAAATTTAGATCCTAATAAAGTAATTTATAAGATATTAGTTGTTGATGTCCCATTATATGGTAATGTAATAGGACAGTTGATCACCGGGGATCCTATTATAACATAACTTAATGTGACACTCTGTAGTTAAGTCATAAATTTTCGATGTTATAGGACCCTTTCTAGTCGAAGTCATATTAAAACCTAATTTAATAGGACAGTTGACACATGAGTTTTATAACTTTAACCTTTATAGGACGCTTAATCATTATGACGTTATTATAATACACCGTAATAGGACTTATGATATTTGAGTCATAAAACATCAATTTTATAGGACGCTTATTCGCTAGAGTTTTATTATAACATAACTTAATAACACACTTAACACTTGGGTCTTATAATTTTAATCTTTATAGGACGCTTAATCATAGGGGTGTTATTATAATACACCGTATTATTTATTATTATTATTATTATTATTATTATTATTATAAATACTCAAGTTTTAATTTTAAATAAAAATATATAGTTCTTTTCGTTTGATTTTTTGGAAAGAATACATAAAATTTAACTCTTTTCATTAGATACTTAAACTTTTATATTTTGGGAATCAAAACTTTGTTTTTCCCCGCTCAAAAGAATAGCATATTTCTCCATCATGCCTCATATAAAAATTTAAATAACCATGAAAAAATTCAATAACTCATAACTCCCGCCCCGAATTCCTCAAATAGTCAAATTCAATATTTTTAAGTCCCTCAAATAGTTAATTGTTGCCCATCCTCCCCAAAATTTCTCTTGCACCTACTTTTCAACCACATTTAACGAGGATATCTTCTCAGCGGGCAGTGGCTAAGCGACGACATCATCTCCGCCACAAGGTTTCGTCAGACGATCTAAAGGGGCGAGGGAGGTTTGCAGCTTTTGATAAGGCCATTAGCGACGATGGTTAATACAATCTCTACAGCCTACGTTCTATGCTAATCCCTTTCACATTCTGGTAATATGCAATCTTTTTTTTTTATAAACTCTAATTAGGCTACTTTGGATATATTTCTAGAAGTATACGGTTTACTAGATTATCTTATTCTACTCGATTTGTATCACAATTAACCACAAGTTGTTACTGTGATAGCGTTTTATAATACTAATTTTGGATTATTTTTTATATTATTGTGTATGCACACAAAGAGTTTGACTAAATGTCTGATGTTGCTACAACAAGGAAAATGACCGGTATTAGGTTAGGAGATGCTTAGGATTATAGGTTAAAGGTATGTTAGGTTGAGATTAAGGTTTTAAGTTTAGGTTTGGATTTGGTTGTGGGATCAGGGGTCTTCAAGTTCCTGGAAGGACCTGCACAAAGGTAGCAGACACCGTTAGCCTTAACGCAGGAGGGAGCCTCCTGCGTTTGGACTCCGGCGTGAGAATAAGTATGTATTCATTTGGAGTTGGGAAATAATGAAGTAGAGAGTATGAGAGTAGAGAGAATGAGTGAGAAGTGTGTGTGGAATGTCTACCCAAGGGCCTCCTTATATAGGCAGTGGAATTCTGCCCAGGAGCTCCCTCAGGGTAGCTTCCTTACCATACCTGGATGTGTTTGACCCTCTTTTAGTTCCCTGCAGTGAGGCTTTACCCTTTTAGGATATTTTCAGCTTTTATCATTTCCAATGCAAAGCTTGGAGCTGTGTGGTGTTTTGTCCTTTGCCATGATAATAAGCCAAAATCCCCTTTTTGCATTTCCAAGACTTTTTACTGTTTGCTTTCTGCCCTGAGGCTTCCATATGGCAGGTAAGCTGCCTTATATCAGCTCCACTAAGTCAGGCAACCTCTTAATCAAATTTATTTTGCTTATCTTTTCGACGAGGGGTCTAAACGTTGTCGTTTTAGGACACACGTCATCAGCCCCCTAGTCATAAGCATTTGTAAAGAAGTTAGAAGTGCTTGTGACTTGTAAATTGTCATATTCCCCGGTGGCAGCGCTGTTCAAGCTCGTGTTGGTACCGGGTAATTTATTAGATCCCGAGCTCCCTCATGGGAGCGTTGGTTCCATATTTCTTCCTTCCTCAAATTTCGTGCAAGCTCCTGGCCTTGTATTTTTCATGATAGCCTCCTTTTTCTTTAAATAATATTATCGGCTATCATTACTTCCTTGGGAGCAGACGCTTGTCCCATCAGCCGCCCGAGGTGACTATTGATTTGACAAGGGGCTAGGCTGACGTCACCCTATGGGACAACTGAGTGACGGTTCTCCTTGGTAACCGCCCAATGTTCATTAATTCAAATTTTAAATTCTTTTAAAAGGGGGTAACCCCTCTTTTATTTTTCATTTTCTTCCTCATTTGGAAAACTGCTCTCTCTCTCTCCCACGATTCTTCCTTAACCGGCGAACTCTATTTTCCCCTATAAAACCTGGTAAGCAACCCTTCTCTCTTTTCACACTTGTTTTTCATTATGTCGAAAACTGATCTTGCATCCCAGTTCACTCGTTTATCCAAGTCCGATGTTGAACGGTTCTGTACCGAGATCGGAATTCCACTGTCTTTTGATCCTTCTGTTCCGAAGGGGAAAACCCTTGTGACCTCTGTTCCCCCTGGCAAGGTGGCCGTGTATACACGTCAGTTTGACCAGGGTAACCTTAGGTATCCTTTTTCTATCTTTTTTCTGAATGTTTTAGAGTATCACCAACTCTCTCTTGATCAACTATGCCCCTCCGGAGTTGCTAGGATTTTGCACTTCGAGATAGTATGTCGTTGCCATGGTCATAAGCCTTCCTTGGCTATGTACCGGCGGTTTTTTAGGTTGGCTAAAAATGGGAATTGGTTTACCATTGAGAAGACTCAATGTGAACCAGCCCTCATTTCTAGTGTTATTGGGCTTGTTTCTTCTTGGAAAGACAAGTTCTTTTTCTTAAACTCTGATTTTCTACCCTTTAAAACTCCTCGGAGGTCTTCGGATGCTCCTCTAAACGAGAAGGAACCTGATTCTGACACTCTTGACCAAGTATTGTTGGAGAAGCTGCGTAGCTTTCCTACTCGTCTTCGTACCTTCCCTGAGGATTTTCTGGTGATGGTGGGCCTGAGTGCTAACTGGGATGATCCTGGGACTGACCCGGTGATATATCATGGTGGGAAGGGTAGGTGTCTCCCTGTCTCCTCCTTGGCATCCTTATCATTTTTGTGTTATCTAACTATCTTTCTTTTTGCAGAAATGAGTACTCTGGACTTCCTGGCTCTAGATGACATTGCTGATGTGAAGTTTAAGGTTCGAAATGTTACTGAGGGTAAGAATGTGGTGGTGAAGGCTGAGCATGTCCGTTTCAAGGGGGAGTATACAAGTGTGATCACGTCATCTGTTACTGCTGTGGAGCCATCAGGGGAGAAGTCTGTTACCGTCCGTCGCTCCAGTAAGCGACTTCAGACTGCTTCCTTGGGTCAGGGGAGCTCTTCCGCTGTGCCCTTGGTCTTTGGAGATGAAGACGAGGATTCTTCTTTGATTTCTTCTGCGTTGGGGTATACTCCTGCCTCCGGGAAGGGCAAGCTCACATTGTCCTCCCCGAAGAAAGACGATGTTGTTTTCAAGAAGCCGAAGGATGTTGTTGTCAAAGGTGCTAGTCCGAAATTGTTGCAAACCGAAGGAGGTGAGAGTTCTAAAGCTGCTGTTGATGATGTTTCCGATGTTCCTGTCCAGAGAGAGTCCGGTGAAGGAGTGTTTGTGCCGGATTGGGATATTAAAGCTACTGATCTGCTGAAGAAGGCTTCTGTTTGTCGTGATCTGATTGACCATTGTGTCCCTGATGCTGAAAGAGAGCTTCACAAGGAATGGATGGATAAGGATGTTATGAAGAAGATGTATTATCACTTTGGGCAGTTTCTGTCTTTGTTCCCCGATGGTATGGCAAGGTGGGGAGAGTTGATGGCGAGAAGAGAACAAGTGGAGGAGTTTTATGAAGAGCATGAGGCCGAGTTGGTTAAGGCGAAGGAGGAATTGACAAAGCTTGCTGCTCGGGAGAAGGATTTGGTTCATGAATTGGCTGTGTCTAAGACCCAGCTTGGCTTGGAGAAGGAAAAGTTTGAGAAGATGTTCAAAGGTCTGCATGATGAGAAAGCGAAAGTCGCTGAGGAGAGGGAAGGGTTAGCTCGGGCACGAGAGGCAGTTAAGCAGGAACTGGCTTCGGTGGAGAAGGTGGGAACAGAGCTCCGGGTCCAGGTGGACCGTTTGACTGAAGAAAGGGAGTGGCTAATCTCCAAGGGGGTAGCTCGTTTTGTTACCAACCTCCTGCACTCTCAAGAGTTTAATGCTCCTCTGGCGGATATTTATGCAAAAGCCATATCTTTTGGTCGCCATGGAGGGATTCAAGCCGGTTTCAAAGCGGCTCAAGAGGGTCAGGGTCTTGAGGAGCTGCCGTCCTTTAAGCCTTCTTCTGGTGAAGAGTTTGTGAATGCTGTGAAGGCAATGGAGCTTGCCACCTATCCTTACATCTCTGCTATTGCCAAGGCTTTTGAGCAGCCTCTCTCCTTCTTGCAAGATTTGGAGCCAGAGGGCCTGAAAAAGGATGTGGCCAATCAAGTGTTTAGCTCCTATGTGTCGAAAAGGCCTCTCATGATCATGTTGGAAGGAGCTGACGGTGGGGAGGGTAGTTCTAAACGTGCAAAACCTGCTGATTCTTCAAAGGTTCCTAATCTGGAGCAGGTATTCGAGAGTCCTTCCCCCCTTCAAGCTCTGGAGGTTGAGTCCATCCCTCCTTCCATCGAAGATGATCCATTTGCAGGTCTTGACACTGATGGCCTTTACGATGATGTTGGTAACCAAGCCCTGGCTTCCACCGGTGAGGATGATGCCACCAATGAAGCCGAAGACTCTGCTACCCCATGATCCAGCCTTGTTCTAGTCTTTTCAAGTTTTTAGAATGTCTTTTGTAATCAAACTCTGCTGTACTTAGCCCTTGGGGCGTTTAATGTTTGTCTTTTAATGGAATGCTCCCCCTTTAGGGGTGATGCCTTAGCTATGTTTAACGTTTTGTTGTTTTGACTCTGTTACTTGTCGTTTATAGTGTTTGCAATGTCTTTAACATTTCTCCTTGAGTTGGATGCTGCAGTCACCCAGCTTAGGATACTTAGCTAAGGAACCGATGCAATGCTTACCCTATCAGCTTGTT
Organism: Ambrosia x helenae; assembly: GCA_030844895.1. Lineage (NCBI taxonomy): Eukaryota > Viridiplantae > Streptophyta > Magnoliopsida > Asterales > Asteraceae > Ambrosia > Ambrosia x helenae. The sequence continues at coordinate 12,574,489 of CM061230.1, read as the reverse complement.
TGTTTATGTTTAACCCTTTCTTAAATGGTTTTTCAGTGATATGTTCGTTTTTGTGTATTGTGAACATGTGGGAGCTGTCTTAGTGTGAGGAGCTCACCCTCTTTCATGGGTTTAGGTATTCCTTCCAAGGACTTGTCCCATGGAGTCGTGGATTGTATTAGGGACTCACCCTGTATACAGGAAGGTTACTTAGCCTTGTTACCTGTTGAGCAGTTGTGGCCTGGGAGCTCATCCCCGTTTCATGGGTAGGTATAGCGCCGGATCCCATGGAGCCTAGTTAGGAGGGGCTCACCCTTTGATTAGATAAGCGACAAGTTAATAATTTGAAACATAGTTCTTTCATTAATCATGGTTTTTGGAATACAAAGAGACGTTACAACTATTAAACATAGAAACGTTTCAAGTGTTTGTCACTCCAATGCCTTGGGATCATTCTGCCATTAGGGTCAGCTAGCTTGTAGGATCCCCCTTTGTGTGCTTCCTTGACGACATAGGGCCCCTCCCATCGGGGACCTAGCTTGCCTACGTCTTGCTGCCTGCTGGCTTCATTTCATCTTAACACGAGGTCCCCTGGCCTGAAGGCCTCTTTTCGCACCCTTGTGTTGTAGTAGGCTTCAAGCTTCTTTTTGTACCTGGCCTCCTTGATAGAGGCTTGGTCCCTTGACTCTTCGAGGAGGTCCAGGTTGAGTAGGACCTCCTTTTGGTTGTGTTGAGCATCTTGTCGAGCAATTCTTCCTAAGCTTACCCCTATCTCGGCTGGTATGACAGCTTCGCTTCCAAAGACAAGGCTATACGGTGTTCTTTGGTGGCTTGTCTTCTCCATGGTCCTTATAGCCCAAAGGACGCTCGGGAGTTCATCAACCCATTTCTTGCCACATCTTCCTAGCCTTGATTTAATACCTTCGACAATGCTTCTGTTCATGCGCTCAACTTGTCCGTTAGACTGGGGGTAGGCTACTGAGCTGAAGACTTGCTTGATTCCTAGCTCGGAGCACCAGCTGCTGAAGGGTTTGTTGGCAAACTGCTTCCCATTGTATGTCACCATCTCTCCTGGCAGCCCATATCGGCAGACTATCTGTTCCCACACGAAAGTTATCACCTGTTTCCCCGAGATGGTAGCCAATGGCCTGACTTCCGGCCACTTGGTGAAATAGTCAACAGCTGCAAGGAGTCACTTCAACCTTCCGGGAGCTTGTGGGAAGGGACCCACAATGTCCATTCCCCATTTGTAGAAGGGCCATGCCGAGATGATGGGAACAAGGTCATGCTTGGGGTTGGTCTTCACCGGTGTTTGCAGTTGACAAGCTTCACATCTTCGGATAGACTCAAAGGCATCCTTGTGCATGGTAGGCCAGTAATAGCCCAAGTTCATGAGTTTTGACACCACAGAGCGAGGTCCGGCATGCATGCCACATATACCCTCATGTACCTCCCTGATGAGGTAGTTACTCTGATTGGGACCTACACACCTTAGTAGGGGTGCCAAGTATCCCTTCTTGTAGAGCTTGTCGTCTTCGATTACATATTGTCTCGCCTTCATAACCAACCGCTTAGCTTCTTGTTCGTTTTCTGGTAGCTTCCCTTCCTTCAAGTAGGACATGATGGGTGTCATCCATGTGGAGTCTGTTTCGGTGACAACATCTTGTACTTCCTTGTCATCGATGGATGGTTCTTTCAGCACCTCGACTAGGACCTTCTTGGTTAGGTGAGCAAACGTCAAGGAGGCCAGCTTGCTGAGGGCATCTGCCTGCTTGTTCTTTGTTCTTGACACCTGTTCTAGTGTGAAGACTTTGAATTCCTTTATGAACTCTTTGACCTTGTCTTTGTACCTAATCATTGAGGGCTCTTTGGCTGTGTATCCTCCATTTACTTGTTTGACCACCAGATTTGAATCAACGAAGACTTTTAGTTCTTGTACCTTCATTCTTTTTGCCAATCTTAACCCGGCCAGGAGGGCCTCGTATTCAGCAACGTTGTTGGTGCAGAAGAAGTCTAGACGGAGGGCATAAGTGTATTCGGTTCCGTGGGGGTCCTTGATGACAAGACCTGCCCCGGAACCTTCTACACTTGAGGCTCCATCAGTAAAAAGACACCATTTCCCCTTGAGGTCAGGCTGTTCTTCAACCTCATTCATTTCTTCTTCTACCTGCAGGGTGGGTAACTCAGCAAACACTTGCCCTTTGTAAGCTCTCCTTGGCAAGTATTCTATCTTGTGCTCCCCTAGACCAATGGCCCACTTTGCCAATCTTCCCGAATCTTCTGGTTTTTCTAAGATGGATCGTATGGGTTGATCTGTGATGACTTTTACTGGGTGAGCTTGGAAGTACCGTCTTACTCTCTTAGTAGTGTGTACGAGCGCTAACACAAGCTTCTCTATGGGAGTGTAGTTAACTTCAGCATCTTTGAGGGCCCTGCTGACAAAGTAGACGGGAACTTGCTCTTTACCTCGATCTACCAAGAGCACTGAGCTTACTGCTTCCATTCCTGCAGACAAATAAACTGTTATTACTTCCCCTTCCTCAGGGCTGCCACTTCGGGCAGGGAAGCTATATGTTTCTTGAGTTCCAGGAAGGCAGCCTCTGCCTCGGTTGTCCAGCGAAAATCCTTCTTGTCAACACAATTTTTTAGTGTTTTGAAGAAAGGCAAGGATTTTTCCGCGGACTTAGGCAAGAAACGTTTTAAGGCAGCGATTTTACCGTTGAGGCTTTGCACTTCCTTCTTTGTGGTAGGAGACTTCATATCAAGGACGGCTTGGACCTTGCTCGGGTTAGCCTTGATGCTTTGCTTTCCAACAATATGGCCCAGAAACTTCCCCTCCTCGAACCTAAAGGAGCATTTAACAGGATTGAGCTTCATGTTTATTCTTCGAAGGCTGTCAAATGTTTCTCGGATGTCCTGGATCATTGCTTCCCCCGACTTGCTTTTGATGACCAGGTCATCTACATAAGCTTCCATGTTCCTTCCAATTTGCTTTGAGAAAGCCTGATCCACTAACCGCTGGTAGGTAGCACCTGCGTTTTTCAAACCAAAGGGCATCTTTTTGTAGCAAAAGATTCCCCTATCGGTGTGGAAGGCCGTCTTCTCCTCATCTTCTTGCTTCATTTGAATTTGGTGATACCCCTTGTAGGCATCTAAGAAGCACTTGTATTGGAAGCCGGTGAGAGAGTCTACCTTCCAATCGATCTCGGGTAAGGGGTAGCAATCTTTAGGGCAGGCTTTGTTGAGATCCTTGAAATCAACACACATTCTCCAAGATCCGTCTTGTTTGGAAACCATGACCGGTTTTGCTATCCAAGAGTGATACTGAACCTCTCTGAGGATATCTGCCTCAACCAGCTTCTCCACCTCCTGACAGGCAGCCTGGCTCCTGGCTGGGGCCAAACTTCTTTTCTTTTGGACGACTGGCTTGTATGAGGGGGCTATGTTAAGAGAGTGTTCAGCCATGCTTCTAGGGATACCAGTCATGTCCCCGGGGCACCAAGCAAATATGTCTCGATTATCCTGCAAAAGGTTGATTAGTTCACACGTAATCTCATCAGGAAGCAGATTGTTTACTTTGATGGTCTGCCCTTGGTAGGCAGGGTTTATGCTGACTTCCTAGATGGGACCGCTGCTTGGCGTTTCTGACCCCCTGGGGCCTTTGGTTTCTTCTACGGAGGCTATCAAAAGAGCCTCTGCTGTTGGCTTCAGGGTTGCAATTCCATTAGGAGTGGGGAGCTTCATTAGACCATGTGTTGTTGATACTACCGCGCCGAAGGTGGCAATTCCCATTCTCCCAATAAGGACGTTGTAACTCGAAGGGTACCTGATATGGCCCAGAAACTTCCAACAATATGGCCCAGAAACTTCCCCTCCTCGAACCCAAAGGAGCATTTAACAGGATTGAGCTTCATGTTTATTCTTCGAAGGCTGTCAAATGTTTCTCGGATGTCCTGGATCATTGCTTCCCCCGACTTGCTTTTGATGACCAGGTCATCTACATAAGCTTCCATGTTCCTTCCAATTTGCTTCGAGAAAGCCTGATCCACTAACCGCTGGTAGGTAGCACCTGCGTTTTTCAAACCAAAGGGCATCTTTTTGTAGCAAAAGATTCCCCTATCGGTGTGGAAGGCCGTCTTCTCCTCATCTTCTTGCTTCATTTGAATTTGGTGATACCCCTTGTAGGCATCTAAGAAGCACTTGTATTGGAAGCCGGTGAGAGAGTCTACCTTCCAATCGATCTCGGGTAAGGGGTAGCAATCTTTAGGGCAGGCTTTGTTGAGATCCTTGAAATCAACACACATTCTCCAAGATCCGTCTTGTTTGGAAACCATGACCGGGTTTGCTACCCAAGAGTGATACTGAACCTCTCTGAGGATATCTGCCTCAACCAGCTTCTCCACCTCCTGACAGGCAGCCTGGCTCCTGGCTGGGGCCAAACTTCTTTTCTTTTGGACGACTGGCTTGTATGAGGGGGCTATGTTAAGAGAGTGTTCAACCATGCTTCTAGGGACACCAGTCATGTCCCCGGGGCACCAAGCAAATATGTCTCGATTATCCTGCAAAAGGTTGATTAGTTCACACGTAATCTCATCAGGAAGCAGATTGTTTACTTTGATGGTCTGCTCCTGGTAGGCAGGGTTTATGCTGACTTCCCAGATGGGACCGCTGCTTGGCGTTTCTGACCCCCTGGGGCCTTTGGTTTCTTCTACGGAGGCTATCAAAAGAGACTCTGCTGTTGGCTTCAGGGTTGCAATTCCATTAGGAGTGGGGAGCTTCATTAGACCATGTGTTGTTGATACTACCGCGCCGAAGGTGGCAATTCCCATTCTCCCAATAAGGACGTTGTAACTCGAAGGGTACCTGATATGGCCCAGAAACTTCCAACAATATGGCCCAGAAACTTCCCCTCCTCGAACCCAAAGGAGCATTTAACAGGATTGAGCTTCATGTTTATTCTTCGAAGGCTGTCAAATGTTTCTCGGATGTCCTGGATCATTGCTTCCCCCGACTTGCTTTTGATGACCAGTTCATCTACATAAGCTTCCATGTTCCTTCCAATTTGCTTCGAGAAAGCCTGATCCACTAACCGCTGGTAGGTAACACCTGCGTTTTTCAAACCAAAGGGCATCTTTTTGTAGCAAAAGATTCCCCTATCGGTGTGGAAGGCCGTCTTCTCCTCATCTTCTTGCTTCATTTGAATTTGGTGATACCCCTTGTAGGCATCTAAGAAGCACTTGTATTGAAGCCGGTGAGAGAGTCTACCTTCCAATCGATCTCGGGTAAGGGGTAGCAATCTTTAGGGCAGGCTTTGTTGAGATCCTTGAAATCAACACACATTCTCCAAGATCCGTCTTGTTTGAAAACCATGACCGGGTTTGCTACCCAAGAGTGATACTGAACCTCTCTGAGGATATCTGCCTCAACCAGCTTCTCCACCTCCTGACAAGCAGCCTGGCTCCTGGCTGGGGCCAAACTTCTTTCTTTTGGACGACTGGCTTGTATGAGCGGGCTATGTTAAGAGAGTGTTCAGCCATGCTTCTAGGGACACCAGTCATGTCCCCGGGGCACCAAGCAAATATGTCTCGATTATCCTGCAAAAGGTTGATTAGTTCACACGTAATCTCATCAGGAAGCAGATTGTTTACTTTGATGGTCTGCTCCTGGTAGGCAGGGTTTATGCTGACTTCCCAGATGGGACCGCTGCTTGGCGTTTCTGACCCCCTGGGGCCTTTGGTTTCTTCTACGGAGGCTATCAAAAGAGCCTCTGCTGTTGGCTTCAGGGTTGCAATTCCATTAGGAGTGGGGAGCTTCATTAGACCATGTGTTGTTGATACTACCGCGCCGAAGGTGGCAATTCCCATTCTCCCAATAAGGACGTTGTAACTCGAAGGGTACCTGATAACAGAGAAAGTCAACTCTTCTGTCCTTGACAAGTCTCCATCCCTGAAACAGACGCTAAGTGTGAGCTTCCCTAAGGGATGTACTCGTTCCCCCGAGAAGCCTACCAAGGACGCGTCCGATGCTTTGAGCTTGGATTTGATCTCCGGGCTCAAGGATTCAAAGCACCGTTCATACATTACCTCCGATGAGGCTCCGCAGTCCATGTACACCCTATCTATAGGGAAGCCATCCAGTTCAGCCTCCACTATTACCGGTGTGACGATCAGTTCATCGGGAGCATGAGGAAGGCAAATGTACTGTTTGTTCCAAGGCTCAGTGCGAGCCTTCTTTGCCTGCTGGCTCCTTCAAGCCTGACCATGTTGACCTCCTTGTCTTTCTTTCCTTCATCCCTTCTTCCTTTGATGTCTTTGATCAGGTGAGCCAGCTCCCCGGACTTAATAGCCTCTTCTATCCTCTTTTTCAGCTGGTAGCAATCGTTCGTCTGATGCCCTGTATCATTATGAAAGGCACAATGCTTGCTGGCATCCCTCTTGTTAGCTGGCTTGGACAGAGGTCTGGGAGGTCGAAAGGTGTACTTGACTTCCTCCGTGGAGAGTATCTCCTGAGGGGTCTTGGTGAGAACAGTGAAAACTTGTCTTTCTCTTTCGTGGTATCTTCCTGACCTTGGGGATCGTCTCCTTTCTTCATTCCTTTGATTATCGAAGGATCTTCCTGGTCGTTTTTCGTTGTAAGGTTGGAAAGGAGGTCTTCGGGAGTTTGTTGAGCTGTCTCTCCAGCTCCCTCGATCCCTCTTCCTAGAATCCTGCCGAGTCAATGCTTCTTCCCCCCCTGAGGAAGGCTTCTGCCCTCTCGAATGCTTCCTCCATGGTTTGGGGGACATCTTCATGGAACCTTCTTAGCAACTTTTTGGGACGGATGGCCCCCATGAATCCTGATACCCGGATCTTCTCGGTGGCACCACTATACTGCAGACCTTCCCTCTTGTATCTCTCGATGAAACTACGGAGGTTTTCATGCTCCCCTTGCTGGATTTGGTGCAATATGGCGGCATCTTTGGTGCATTTCCTGAGGAGGTTAAAGTTTGAGGTGAAACCTCTCCTTAAATCATCAAACGAGGAAATGCTCCGAGACGGTAGGCCACTGAACCATAGACGAGCTGGTCCTACCAGGGTCTGCATGAACATGTGGCAGCACTCAGCATCGTTCCATTTTTCTACAGTGGCTGCCCCAGAGAAGACGTTCAAGTGGTCATCCGGGTCTTCTGTGCCGTCGTACGTTTTCACATTAGCTGGCATTTTGATCTTGTTGGGGAAATCAAAATGAGCGATGTGCTCGGCAAAGCATTCTAACGACTTAGGTCGGTATGGCTTCGAAGGTGTAGCCTCGCCCCTAGCTTCGGCCGTGGAGGTTTGAACCATGGTTGGGAGGCTCCCAGACCCTGTCCTCCCGCAGGGGGGGTTGCTGGCACTTGGTTCAGAGGTGGTGGATATTGCCAAGGATACCCTCCCGGCCATGTAGGGAAGTATGGTGATACATAGGGCGAGTATTGAGGCTGCGAATAGTTAGGATACATCGTTCCTGGAGGGACAACAGTTCCTCCAGCAAGACTTCCTGTTCCCGCAAGGGAAGCAGCCACAACACTGCTGGCCAGAGGTAACGACCTCAAAGCTTCTTCATAGGGGAGTCGTGTGGAGGTCCCCGGGGAGAGCACGGAATTGCTAGGACCTCCTCCTTCTGAGCAGATATCTCCTGACCGTTAAGGTAGGGATGAGGATTTGTGTTGGCTCGTCGGGTTGCTGGTGAGGTAGTGGTTCCCAGCAACGGAGGACCAGGTGAGAGGGAGACAGCAGGCTCTTCATCGTATGACAACCTGACTCTTACTCCTCTGGACCTCTCCTCTGGCACGTAGCCGTTCAGGAGGTCACGGAGTTGCAAGAAGTTTCTTCGTACTCCCTCCGGGGTGATGTCCATTCGTTCAACAGGTAACAACAAGTCGTCCCTAGAAGACGAGTTAACAGCCCTTGAGGACGGCGGTGTTTGGAAGTTGAGCATGTCTCCTAGAGACGGTTCGACTTGTTGTCCGTCCGTTCCAGGTGTTTCATGGCAAGAAGCGTCACCTGAGGTGTGACTAGTGGCCGGAGTTTCTGAAAGACCCCCTCCTAGGCGGTTATCTCCACCAGTCATCACAAAAGGAGGTTACTTAGGAACAAATGGGACTGTAGAAACTCTCAACAGTTTTGTTCAAAGTAGCGACAGCCCCACGGTGGGCGCCACTTGTTGCTACAACAAGGAAAATGACCGGTATTAGGTTAGGAGATGCTTAGGATTATAGGTTAAAGGTATGTTAGGTTGAGATTAAGGTTTTAAGTTTAGGTTTGGATTTGGTTGTGGGATCAGGGGTCTTCAAGTTCCTGGAAGGACCTGCACAAAGGTAACAGACACCGTTAGCCTTAACGCAGGAGGGAGCCTCCTGCGTTTGGACTCCGGCATGAGAATAAGTATGTATTCATTTGGAGTTGGGAAATAATGAAGTAGAGAGTATGAGAGTAGAGAGAATGAGTGAGAAGTGTGTGTGGAATGTCTACCCAAGGGCCTCCTTATATAGGCAGTGGAATTCTGCCCAGGAGCTCCCTCAGGGTAGCTTCCTTACCATACCTGGATGTGTTTGACCCTCTTTTAGTTCCCTGCAGTGAGGCTTTACCCTTTTAGGATATTTTTAGCTTTTATCATTTCCAATGCAAAGCTTGGAGCTGTGTGGTGTTTTGTCCTTTGCCATGATAATAAGCCAAAATCCCCTTTTTGCATTTCCAAGACTTTTTACTGTTTGCTTTCTGCCCTGAGGCTTCCATATGGCAGGTAAGCTACCTTATATCAGCTCCACTAAGTCAGGCAACCTCTTAATCAAATTTATTTTGCTTATCTTTTCGACGAGGGGTCTAAACGTTGTCGTTTTAGGACACACGTCATCATCTGACATATCACATTCTTATTGATTGAAATATAATATGAGATTTGAATAGCTGTTCCATATGATGTGGCTTCTTGGTTTTAAGAAGCGCGAAACACACAAAAGCGACGAGGTCTAAAATCGAGGCGCAAAGCGCAAAAGCGGTGGGCTTTTCGTATGCGAAGCGCAAGACAATTATATAAATTTTTTTATATATGCTATAGGTTTTAGCATTATGAAATAGCCTCACACTTCAAATATAAATCCTTAAAATTTGGGATGTTACAATTAGTTTATTTTATTTTTCTATTGAAGATGGTAAGTGAAAAAAAACAAAGCTAATCGGGCAAAAAAGAAGATGGTGCAAGTTACGGGTAAAAAAAGTTATGCTCGAGTCCGTAAAGAGCTAAAGGTGATTGTATGAAATAGTGCAATTCTTAATGTAGCATATCGATGTCCATTGTTACTACTCATTTTCTTTTTATTCAAACAGGCATCTTTGGGACAAGATCCAAGTCGATTGGAAATGTTTCGTGCAGGGGTGTTCGTGCTTCTGATGTTTGGGGTGTAACACGAAGTCGTTCAACATGTCGTAGTGAAAACATCCAATTGAAAACTAAATGTGAAGAACTTACTAGTACTGTGGTCCGGCTACAAGCCCAGGTATCAGAGATTAAAGGGTGTAGGAATGGTCCTAGTGTTCCACCTCTTACATCACCACATTTCTCCATTGCAACCAATGGACCTCCAAGTTTACGGATATTTTTCTATATAAATCTTTATTATTATTTTTTTGTGAAATGTTACTTGTACTATTGTGACTAGAGTTTGATATATGTTAGTTGAAAACTAAAATCTAGGTGGGAGATGAAGTTGTCCTCAAAAGCATTCTAAACTCTACTGAGATTGTAGCAAGAGGATGGGTGAAGAGCTTGGACCCAAATGAGCTAGTTGGTGGTACAGAGATTAGACCAGAATGGTGTGAGGTAAACTTTCAAGTAGCAATAAAAATAGATGAAAAGTTGGTGAGACCATATGGGTTATTTTCCACAATTCAAGATTGTATTGGTGCCTCCATTGCATGGCCTTGTCCTTTCATCTCGGTATGTATTTATTAATCTTGTGATACGAATAATTTTAATAATCTAGAACTTAATTCTTATACATGGATGGTTTATTTGTAGGTCCGTGAGGATTGAGGACGCATGATAACTCATGATTCTATGCTGCTTGTTTCTTTCATTGTTTTTAATTTCTTTGTCAAATTTTACAAGACTTTATGTTGGATACTGCTATAACTTATTTATGTTTAGTGTTTTTGTTATGAATATTCTTATTTGAAATATAATAAAGTTTTTTTCTTTTTATTAGTTGATGTTATATATAGTATATCATAAAATTGAGTGTGTGTATGTTTAAAAAAACGTTGTATCTTATGACTTGTTAGGACTTTAGAATTTTGTCCTATTAAACTTGTTAGAGCATTATAAAAGTGTTTGAATATGCTTTTTTTTAAGACACTATATTGTTTGTTCATTGACATATTATGCGACCATAAAATTGGTTTCATAATCTTATTTGAGATATTAGGACCCCTTTTTTGGTACTAATACTCTTATAATGTTACATCATAAGGGTCCTATAAATTAATTTTTTAGGACTCTTGTATGTGTATTAAAAGATTAAAACTAGGTAAGCACATGTTAAAACTTTGTAAAAGTGTCCTAATATGTTTTATTAGGAGTTTTTTTGGGACATATTATGCGACCATAAAATTGGTTTCATAATCTTATTGAGATATTAGGACGCTTTTTAAGTTTCGTGACTTATTACGATCCCCTTACATGAAACGCTTTTACTGTTGGTCCTATTAAATAAAAGGTCCTATAAAATAACATTTTAGGACGCTTTTGTGCGTACTAAAAACCCATTTTTGTTGTAGTGATATGTGGGGATCATGTACCTACGTCACCATACCTTGTTTTATTATGTCCCTATCTTTCATGTTTGTGAGCTCTTGGCTTTCATAAATTTGTTTATGGATTATGTATATTATTTGATTTTAAATTTGTGTGTATATGTTTGACTTTTAGTTTATTGGATTATGCTAATGGGTGCTGAATTATCGATCGTAATAGAGTTATAGATAGAATAGAGATATACATAGAAATAGTTTAAATTGTATTGATAGTGATTATCTGTTACTATAATTAAGGTCAACCCAATGTAGTATATATATCCTTGTAATCAATGAAATAATCAAGGGTTCAAGTTCTATCATGGTATCAAGAGTCCCGGTACCATCCCCCCAAACAAACAATTCCGGCCGCTGCTATCTTCCCTGTTCTTCTTCCGGTCACTGTTCTTCTTCCTGAACAGCCGGCTACTTCCTTTCCCCCCCTGTTTTCCATTACTTCCTTCTCCTCTACCTTACACATATCCCTCTGCCACCATGTCTTCCTCCCCTGACCGCCAAACTACACAACCACCCATCACCATAGAATCCAAAATCCACCCCGCCACTACCATCTCTAGCATTAAAAACTTTATCCCGATCACCCTAGAGATTGATTCAGCCCAATATGGATCCTGGTCAACTCTCTTTACCATTCACTACAAGGCATTCATGGTCCATGAACACCTTCTCCCTCGACCACCTTCTGAACCCGAATCATCTTCAACCCCGAAAAAACGTGATGATTAGGAACGGATCGATGCTATTGTCCTTCAATGGATTTATGGCACCGTTTCCAATTATCTACTCCATACCGTCATAGACAAAACCTCTACCGCCCATGAAGCATGGGTTGCCATTCGTGACCTTTTCCAAGACAACAAAAGCACCCGCGCCATTTATCTTACCAACCGATTCTCCAACACACGCCTTGACGCCTTTTCCAGTGCCTCGGCCTACTGCCAAGAACTGAAAACACTGGCTGACCAACTCGCCAATGTTGACTCCCTGGTTAGCAATGACCGTCTCGTACTCCAGCTTATCGCTGGCCTCAATGAATAGTACGAGGGCATTGTGACCATTCTCTCTAACCAAGACCCCCTACCTTCCTTCTATAACGCCCGCTCCAAAATCATTGATGTTGAAACCCGTAAAGCCGACCTTGCCGCCATGCCTCAAAAACTGCCTCTACCGCCCTCACCGCCACCACCACCCGAAACCCACCATCACCCACCACCATGACCCCACCAAACCCGACCCCACCGCCTATGGTCGTGGACGTGGGCGGTCCGGCCGCCGAGGCCATGGCCGTTCCTCCTATGGCCGTGGGCGATCGTCTCAGTTTTGGCCACATCAGACCCCCTAGCCCAATCCGATCACCCCTTGGACTAAGCAGTGGGCTCCGCCCTTTATTCACCAACTCAGGCCCAATACCCTTCTTACTGGCCCACAACTCCTCCTTGTCCATATCCTACATCCAACAAGCCCAATTCATCCTCTGCTTCCCAACCGGGTTTACTTGGCCCACGCCCTCAACAAGCCCACACTGCCTACACCCCAACTGATATTGAACAGGCCCTTTACACCATGTCCTTGCAGCAGCCAGACCCCACCCAGTACATGGATACGGGAGCCTCCTCCACCATGACTCACGAGCAAGGTGACTTCCATTGTTTTTCTAACAATTGCTTGTCTCGTAATATTATTGTAGGTAATGGCGATACTATCCCGGTACTTGGACAAGGCACAAAATACCTACCCAAGCCCTTTCCACCTTTTGTCCTAAAAAATGTCCTATACTCACCTAAAATTGTTAAAAATTTAATTTCCGTTCGTAGATTTACTACAGATAATTGGGTCTCTGTAGAATTTGACCCATTTGGTTTTCTTGTGAAGGATTACAAGACCAAGGCACCGCTCCTACGATGCAACAGTAGCGGTGATCTCTATCCCTTGCTGTTCGGGTCATCCTCCTCCCAATCATCCGCTTTTGCTGCTATCTCTTCCCAAGTCTGGCATCACCGTCTTGGCCACCCAGGACGCGCTTCTTTGAATAAATTAAAAACATCTAATGTATTAGACGTTGATTTTATTTCTAATAAATTTTGAAAGTCTTGTATTTTTGGAAAAAGTGTGCGTTTACCTTTCTTTCCGTCTAATAATGTTACATTGCAATCGTTTGATATCATACATAGTGACGTGTGGACATCACCCATAATAAGCTCATTAGGCCATAAATACTATGTTTTATTTTTAGATGATTATTCTAATTTTTTATGGACCTATCCCATCTCCCAAAAATCACAAGTTTTTCCATCCTTTAACCATTTTACCTCAACCATTAAGACACAATTTGAACGCACCATTAAAACTTTCCAATGTGATAATGGTCGCGAATATGTCAACACCTCTTTCCAAAATTTTTTCACCACCAACGGTATTCTTTACCGTCTTTCTTGCCCCTACACCTCCTCCCAAAATGGTAAGGCAGAGCGCAAAATTCGAACCATCAATAACATGGTTCGCACTTAAATGGCACACGCGTCTCTACCTACCCACCTTTGGCACTTTGCCCTTGAAACCGCTACCTACCTTTTAAACATTTTACCATCAACAACCACTAAAAACATAACCCCCACCGAACTTTTATATTTGTCCACACCCACATACGATCACCTTCGTATCTTCGGTTGCTTATGTTACCCCTCACTCCATCCACCACCTCACACAAACTTGAAAACCGTTCGCAACCTTGTGTCTTCCTTGGGTACCCTCCAATCCATCGAGGATATCGGTGCCTAGACCTTACAACCAAACAATACTTCATCTCCCGTCACGTCGCTTTTGACGAAACCACATTTCCCTTCACCCAAACCATCGGCCCAACACCCACAAATGATTTCCTAAATGAACCGTTCCCACACCACTTGTGTCCACATCTGTCCTCTAAACAATACCCGTCCCCATCACAGACCCAACCTCGCATCACTACACACCAGCCCACCTTCCACACACCATCAGGCCCAACCCCATTGCCCTCGTCTGGCCCATCCACACAGCCTCAGCCCACACCCGATACTCACACAACACAGCCCAATATTAACCCCACCCAACTTGTCTCACGTCTGATCCATCCCACCCAGTCAGCCCACTGCCCCAATCCACGTCCCAAAACCACCCTTCCGGCCCAAGTCCACACTCACCACCAAATCCACCTGCCCCTTCCCATACCCTAACCATCCACACTCGCTCCATGAGTGGCATCCACAAACCAAAAATACGCTTCAACCTTACCGCCACCACCTCCCACTCCATTATCCCTATTCCCAAAACACCCACCGATGCCTTGTCCATACCCGAATGGTACTCTGCTATGTCTACCGAGTACAACACACTTATTAGAAACGGTACATGGGAGTTAGTACCTCGTGACTCAAATATGAATATTATACGTTCAATGTGGTTATTCAAGCATAAATACAGGTCGGATGGGTCATTAGAAAGATACAAGGCACGACTTGTGTGCGATGGTCGCTCACAACAAGTGGGCATTGACTGTGGGGAAACGTTTAGTCCGGTTGCAAAACCGGCCACCATTCGCACCGTCCTCTCGCTGGCCTTATCTAAAGGTTGGGCAGTCCATCAGTTAAATGTTACCAACGCGTTCCTACATGGTAACTTACATGAGACGGTATACATGCACCAACCTATGGGGTTTAGGGACAGAAATTTTCCAGACCACGTATGCCTTCTACGCAAATCTCTATATGGATTAAAACAGGCTCCCCGTGCGTGGTACCAACGGTTCACTGATTATGTGCTTACTTTGGGTTTTTTTACATAGCCGCTGTGATGCCTCTCTCTTCACTTTTCAACAAAGCAATGCCACGGCTTTCTTGCTTCTCTATGTGGACGATATTCTTCCTGTGACGTCATCTGACAATCTACGTCAGACTCTCATGGCAAAGCTTGCAAGTGAATTTTCCATGAAAGATCTAGGTCCTCTCAGCTACTTCTTGGGAATTTCTGTCACACGACAGCGTCATACCATGTTTCTTTCTCAGCAGTCCTATGCTACTGACATCATCGCCCGTGCAGGTATGCAGTCTTGCAACCCCGTAGCCACGCCAGTTGACTCTAATGCCAAGCTCGGGGCTACTCCTGATGATCCATTTCATGACCCCACATTATGTAGGAGTCTAGCAGGTGCTTAACAGTACCTCACCTTCACCCGCCCAGACATTACCTATGCCGTCCAACAGGTATGCATGCACATGCATGCACCATGCATCGCTAACTGGAATGCACTGAAGCGTATCATCCGTTACATAAAAGGCACGGTCACTCTTGGTTTAACGTTAGGACCGTCTCCCACGTCTTCCTTATTGGCTTACACTGATGCAGACTGGGCGGGGTGCCCTGACACTCGTCGTTCGACTAGCGGTTATTGTATCTATTTTGGGGACAATCTTATCTCATGGTCGTCTAAGAGACAACCCACAGTCTCCCGCTCTAGTGCCGAAGCTGAATATTGTGGAGTCGCTAATGTCGTGGCTGAAGTTTGCTGGCTGCGAAATCTCTTACTCAAACTATTTGTCCCCGTTTCACGTGCCACCATGGTTTACTGTGACAATGTCAGCGCCATATATTTATCAGGTAATCCAGTGCAACACCAACGCACCAAACATATTGAGTTGGACATCCACTTTGTTCGAGAGCAAGTTCAACGGGGACACGTTCGAATCTTACATGTTCCCTCCAGGTATCAAATTGCAGACATCTTCACCAAAGGGTTGCCGTGTCACACCCTCAAATTACCACTTGCGGAGTTTTACCGCGAGGCGCATGACAAACCAGGATCCAAGTCAACGATCACAATAAACAACTCTATATGAAATACATAAATCCAAAAACAATGATTTTATAAGTGGAAGCATTTAAGAATTTAATCAGCTACAACGGTGTTCCAAAGTATTCAAGACACTTATTTCAAAACATGCAACTAAGCCTAGACGCCAATGCAGATTCGTGCGCCTAGTTCCATTCGTTGCCCTTAGCGACCTGAGAAAAACATGCCAAAAAGACGTCAACATATAATGCTGGTGAGTTCACAGGTTTGTTCAATACGTTATCAAAATGTTACCAGAATGTTACCATGTCCATACTATATCCATGTTACCAAGTACGCTAGCTAGGCGTATGTTTTGTTACTACTACGATTGGAAAACCATTACTATACTGTTACCATGTGTTCAGCCCGATGTGTTGTAGCCACGCTACGAGTGTTACCAGTTCGAGACAATATGCACCCGCCCGGCCCTCCAAGCCGTCGAGTGGGGTTTGTCAAGCCCAATAGATCTATCCACATTTCCCCCGTTGTGCATCCCGCACATTCATGGTTTCCCCCGGGACTTTAAAAGATCGTATAGTACACAAGTTTAAAACCATAGTATGACATATGTTACCAAAATAGTTTAGTGCATGTTTTCTCCCCAAGCAGTTAAAGCTGTAAAAGTGGGGCCGTGAACTCACCTTAGATAGCGTTCTTCGGTTACAAGTAAAGATGTTAAGCCCTTGATAATCCCTCTACCGGAGATCTATCAAAATGTTCACATAAGTGTTCCGACTAATAACCATAAGGTTATCTAGTCCCCGATTGTCCAGATCGTAACCAAGTATGTTTTAAAACGTGTTTAAATGTTTAACCGACACACTAGACCGACCCGACATCCCGTTGGTGACCCATTACCCTAACTAATCAAGTACACATAGATTACACACAAGGTCCAAGCATAAAACACTTAGTTTGTATCAAAAATCTCATTTCTGCATCAGAACAGTCGAACCAGTCAGTTTAAGTCTCCTTCGCCCGTTTTGTATTTCGTTCGACTGTTTGATGCCTCCTTCGACCGTTCTGCCACTTTCGCCCAACAAAACCCAGGTTCGACCCTGGATTCCCTCCTTCGCACCTTCGATCGGTCAAAGGAGTCCAGGTTCGCCCTTGTTGTGCAAATTTTCCTAAAAACGCTTCAAACACATTCAAAACGACTCGAAACATCATCAAACACAGCAGTCAAGCATGAATAACTTCTCCCTACAAAACCCCACCGATTTCCCCCAATAATACGTCCATTTCAGCCCTTTCCCAAAATGGTAAAAATTATGGAAACGTCACTATCATGCATGGATTATTTACCCAATTTGGAAACTTTCGAAATCGATCCATATTCAACTTAAAATGCTCAGTTTGTCGAGTGTTCGATCTTTCCCTATTAGTTCTATTGATCATAAATATCACGCATCAAGTCTAGATTCGTTAAAACCCCCAAATACCCATAATACCATCATTTATCCAATCCTAACCCTAAACAACAATAACCTAGCATCAATAACAACCCTATATCATGCTTCTATCACAGATACAGCAGCAAATCATTGAACAACACATAACACCACATAATACACAATTTACATATGTTTATCATCATGAAGACCTATGTCAAATGATAATGTTTTGGTTTAGAAAGATGTTTAAAAGGTTTTTAATCATGAAAACACCCTTAGAACAGATCCGGACAATTAGGGTTAGATGAAAACGAATTAAAATGCTTTTAAAAAGGTTTAGGATTAAGAACACACCTTGGATTCTTGTTTAGATGTTGTAGATAGGTTAGATTATGAAAAAGAAGAGCAAAAACTCCTTCCTTAGTGATTAAAATTGTTTGAGAGTGTTTTGAGATGGTTAGGGTTTGTGAAATGATGAAAAATGACAAAGTTTGCTATTTATACTAATCCTCCTTCGCCCCATATCAATGGTCGAAGGTGGCCTCCTTCGACCCTTCCACAGGGTCGAATGAGCCCTGTCCTGGTCGAAGGGAATTCTTTCAATTCCACAACCCAGGTTCGCCCATTTACAAAGGGTCGAACCAAACAAAATGTTCTCCTTCGACCACTCGAAGTGGTCGAACCAGAACTCATGTTTAACTAGTTTTCCAGTTTGTCGTGTTTAACGCATTCTAACACATCTTAGCACATAAGCATGCATCCTTAGTCTATATTTAGCATATTTAAGCATAGATAATCATTTACACATCATTTAAACACATCTATGTATATAATCCACCACACGACCCATAATCTACACATATACTTAATTAGTTCATGTAATGTCACCAACAACGGAACCCGGTACTAG
Source organism: Ambrosia x helenae (assembly GCA_030844895.1). Taxonomy (NCBI): domain Eukaryota; kingdom Viridiplantae; phylum Streptophyta; class Magnoliopsida; order Asterales; family Asteraceae; genus Ambrosia; species Ambrosia x helenae. The sequence goes on along the minus strand of CM061230.1, from coordinate 12,556,510 downwards.
TGTATTACCAAAACAACTCCCAATGATCCTCCAGATCATTGCACCCTGGACAATCCTAACTTGACCCGACTCAACTAACCCAGTTAAGTTCGTTTATAGACGTTTCTCGGTAAGGTAGACTTAGATGTTACTAAAATGTTTAAGCCAAACATGCCGGGTGTCACATCATCCCCACGTTGAAAGAATTTTCGTCCCGAAAATTGCGCAAAGCCCCAAAAAGAAAGAAACGAAAAGAACAGAACGAATAGAAAATTACCGGATGTCACATCATCCCCACGTTGAAAGGAATCTCGACCCGAGATTCATTCCGCTTCAGCAGTAACATGCCTCGATTCAAATGCGCGTTTCGGAAAAAGATGAGGATATTTAGCTTTCATCTGATCCTCCCGTTCCCATGTGAACTCCGGTCCATGATTCGAGTTCCAACGAACTTTGACGATGCGGATTTTACTCCGACGAAGGCTACGAATCTTGTAGTCGAGAATCTCGACAGGTTCCTCCACAATGCGAAGACGATCATCAACCTTGATCTCCTCCAGTGGTAAAATGAGAGATTCATCAGCCAAACACTTCTTCAAGATAGACACATGGAAGACGTTGTGCACACTACCGAGCTCCGCCGGTAAGTCAAGTCTGTATGCCACCGGTCCAATCCGATCCAGGATTGCGAATGGTCCGACATATCGAGGGTTAAGCTTGCCACGCTTTCCGAAGCGTATGACGCCCTTCCATGGTGAAACTTTCAGAAGTACCCTGTCCCCAACATGGAACTCCAAAGTTTTTCGACGGCGATCGGCATAGCTCTTCTAACGATCCCGTGCAGCAGCCAAACGGTGACGAATCTGTACGATTTTCTCCGAAGTTTCGTACACATGTTCCGGACCAGTGAGCTGGCTCTCGCCCACCTCGGCCCAACAAAGTGGTGATCGACATTTCCGTCCGTAAAGAGCCTCGAACGGAGTTGCCTTGATACTAGAGTGATAGCTGTTGTTGTAGGAGAACTCCACTAATGGCAGGTGGGTCTCCCAACTTTTGCCAAAATCGATAACACATGCCCGAAGCATGTCTTCCAAGGTTTGAATCATCCGCTCACTCTGTCCATCAGTTTGCGGATGATAAGCTGTACTCATATCCAACTGAGTACCCAAAGCCTTGTGCAGAGCCTTCCAGAAACGCGAAGCAAAACAAGAATCACGATCAGAGATAATAGAGACAGGCACCCCGTGCCGAGCAACCACCTCCTTAAGGTAAAGTCAAGCCAACCGCTCGAGTCCATCGGTTTCCTTAATAGGTACGAAACGTGCCGATTTTGTCAGCCGGTCAACAATCACCCAGATCATATCATAACCACTAGGTGACCTTGGCAGCTTGGTGACAAAATCCATCGTGATTCGCTCCCACTTCCATTCCGGAACCTCTGGTTGTTGCAGGAGACCAGACGGCCTCTGATACTCCACCTTGACTTTAGCACAAGTCAAACATTTGCTGACATAAGAAGCTATATCAACTTTCATGTTTGGCCACCAATAAAGTATCTTCAAATCCTGATACATCTTATCGGAGCCAGGGTGAATAGAATACCGGGATTTGTGAGCTTCATCCAAAACAAGCTCGCGCAATTCCCCGAACAATGGGACCCAAACACGTCCCGCAAAATAGTGTAAGCCATCGTTCTGAGCTCAAGATGCTTGTCAACACTGTGCATAGTCTCAGCCTTAAGGTTTTCCTCCTTCAAGGCTTCCAACTATGCAGAACGGATTCGGTCAGGCAACGACGAATGAATGATGAGCTGTAAAGCTCGAACACAGCGAGGATTCGCAGACTCCTTCCTGCTCAAGGCGTCCGCCACAACGTTCGCCTTGCCAGGATAGTATTTGATTGCACAGTCATAATCGTTCAGGAGTTCAACCCAGCGACGCTGCCGCATGTTTAACACCTTCTGGTCGAAAATATGCTGCAGACTCTTGTGATTGGTATATACTTCACACTTGGTACCGTACAAGTAATGTCTCCAGATTTTCAACGCAAAGACTACCGCACCCAGTTCCAAGTCATGAGTAGTGTAGTTCTTCTCATGAACTTTGAGTTGACGAGAAGCATAAGCAATAACCTTCCCGCGTTGCATCAACACACAACCGAGACCACGAATAGAAGCGTCACAGTACACAACGAAGTCATCCGTACCCTCGGGTAACGATAAGATAGGTGCCGATCAAAGTTTATGCTTCAACATCTGAAATGCTGATTCCTGTGGTTCACCCCAGTCGAACTTTCAGTCCTTCTGGGTAAGAGTAGTGAGGGGTTGAGCGATCTTCGAAAATCCCTCAATGAAACGACGATAATAACCCGCAAGACCTAGGAATTGCCGCACCTCAGATGGCGTCTTTGGTGCTTCCCAGTCCTTAATAGCTTCGATCTTAGCCGGATCGACATGAATTCCCAGTTCATTCACCACATGCCCTAGGAATTGAACTTCACGTAACCAAAAATCACACTTCGAGAACTTAGCATACAACTGCTCCTGTCTCAAAAGTTCGAAGACCAACCGTAGATGTTCCTCATGATCCGCCTTGTTCTTGGAATAAATCAGAATATCGTCAATGAACACGATGACGAACTTATCAAGATAAGGTTTGCAAACGCGGTTCATTAAATCCATGAACACCGCCGGTACGTTAGTGAGACCAAAAGGCATGACCAAGAACTCAAAATGGCCATAACGAGTGCGAAAAGCAGTCTTCTGAATGTCAGCTTCCCTGACGCGCAACTGGTGATAACCGGACCGCAAATCAATCTTCGAATAGTAGCTGGAGCCCTGAAGCTGGTCAAAGAGATCATCAATGCGAGGAAGAGGATAACGATTCTTGATGGTCACTTTGTTCAGCTCACGATAATCAATACACATGCGAAGGCTTCCATCCTTCTTCTTTACAAACAAAATAGGAGCTCCCCACGGGGAAGAACTCGGTCAGATGAAACCCTTTTCCAAGAGTTCCTGCAACTGGCTGGACAACTCTTGCATCTCGGGAGGTGCAAGACGATACGGAGCTCGGGCAATAGGAGCTGCGCCTGGAGTAAGATCAATACCAAACTCAACCTGACGATGGGGAGGAAGACCAAGTAAATCATCAGGAAACACATCAGGAAAGTCACGAACCACCGAAATATCCTCGATCTTCTTCTCATCGTCAGTAGAAACGTTAACAAGTGCCAGAATGGCCGAACAACCCTTCCGAAGGTATTTACGGGCTTTCATGCTAGAAATGATACTCAGCGGAGCACCGCTTTTCTCGCCACGAACCGAAAGAATCTCTCCATCAGGGAGAGGGATCCGAATAACCTTGTCGTAACAAACGATCTCCGCACAATACAACGATAACCAATCCATGCCGACCACGACATCAAAACTACCCAGGGGTACCGGCATAAGGTCAATGGGGAAGGACAAACCCGACAGTTCCAAGCGACATTCCCTAAGGGTGTGTGTCGCTTCGATTTTCTTACCATCAGCCAATTCTATTAAGTACTTAGCCTCTAAAGGTGTGGGTACTATATCTAGCAATCGACTAATGTCCATAGATACGAAACTCTTATCGGCACCAGAATCAAACAAGACAGAAACATAGCGATCATTAAGAAGGAACGTACCGGTAACTGTGTCTGGATCCTGCCTAGCCTCTGCAGATCCAATGACGAAAGCACGTGCTGTCCTGCCTCCGCCGCCATTGTTCCCGTTACCGTTCCCGTTCTTCGCATTGTCGCCCTGTTTCAGCTTGGGACAGTCACGCTTGAAATGTCCCGTGTCACCGCAGTTATAACACCCCTGCCTCCGCTGAGTCCCCTGAGCAGCAGGAGCAGGAGCAGGGGTACGAGCCTGGGCCGATGGAAGTGTTGCCCTGCAATCCTTAGCCAGGTGTCCAAGCTGGTTGCACCGATGACAGCGTGCCTTATCACAGTTCCCCGAGTGATGGTAACCACACCGGTTACACTTGGGATGCTTCCCGATATACCCACCTGTCTTCTGCCCCGAAGACGATCCAGACGACTCAAACTTCTTTGCCGGCTGAGACGGCGCCGGTACAACACTCTTCCCCATCCATCCCACTTCCTCTTGTTCCCCTCAGTAACTTTCACAGCAGCACCCTTGGGTGGCAAAACACCTTCTGCCACCTTCAGGTTAGTCATCCGATGGGCTGATCGGACAACTTCAGCAATAGTGGGAAGATTCCCAGCAGCCACCAACCCAACAATCTCCAGCACTAGCCCAGACACATAGTGCTCGATCCTCTTGTAATCGGGTGTGTGCAAATCAGGGCACAACACCGCCAGCTCATTCCTCCTCACAGTGTATTCTTCAATCTCAGACCCAACCATCTTGTAGCTCCAGACCTCATGTTCCAACTTCTGTATCTCCTCTCTCGGACAATACTCACCTCTCGACAGCTGCCCAAACTCCGCCCAAGGCATGGCAATAGCCTCCCCTAATCCCATGTTCTGAGCGGTAGCATTCCACCACGACAGTGCAGGCCCCTTAAATGTCGCAGTAGCATATTTCACCCGGTCCCCAGCAGGACAGTTACACATGACGAACATAGACTCAACCTTCTCCAGCCATCGGAGCAGTCCCACCGCTCCCTCAGTTCCATCGAAGTTATGGGGCTGACAGTCCCTAAACTTCTTATAAGAGCACTGAGGTGGGGGTGGATTGGCACCAACACCTGAAACACGGTACACGAGTAAAACACAAACGAAAGGACACGAAACCCAAAAATGAGGCAAGGTCGACAAAAATCAACTCACCACCCATGGCATTAATCCCAGCCTGGAAATTAGCCATAGCCATGTTCACTTGCTGCTGTAGCAAGTTGTTCAACTCAGCTTGGGTCATGTTGATGTTACCACGACCACCGCCACCGGCACGACCCCCGCCGCCACCACGGCCACCGCCGCCACCACGACGTCCACCACCGCGAGCACCAGACATGATCTAACAAATCAAGAAATTGAGGAATTCAGATTCACTCCTAGTGTCAACCACTAGAAATTTACAAGAGTTAACTTAGGGACAAATCCAGGACTATACATCCGAACTCGAAGTCCATCGGGATTTTCATGCATTCCAGCTTATTATTTCGTGTGCACCCGAAATGATAAACTGCTCTACATGGTCCTCCAGATGTACACCTAATCCAGACTCCGGTCACCGAATATCGTCGCCTAGTGTCGTGTTACGATAGGTGCAAGTGTAAGAAGGCATGTGTGTGCTAGAATCAACAAACCAACCCCTCCTTCTTCAGTCCAGAAGAAGAAGACAAGAGTAGGTAAGAACCCAAATAAAAGCGGATGATGTAACAGAGAAGTATGATGATGATGTAAGGACACCCCGACAACGTTAGTACGTATCCCACTGATAGACTCAAAGTATGTGACCGTCTAGTGTGTGCGACTCGGCTATAAACCAGACTCTACATGCAGTCCTAGTTCACTATAACCATTGGCTCTGATACCAATCTGTCACACCCTCAAATTACCACTTGCGGAGTTTTACCGCGAGGCGCATGACAAACCAGGATCCAAGTCAACGATCAAAATAAACAACTCTATATGAAATACATAAATCCAAAAACAATGATTTTATAAGCGGAAGCATTTAAGAATTTAATCAGCTACAACGGTGTTCCAAATTATTCAAGACACTTATTTCAAAACATGCAACTAAGCCTAGACGCCAATGCAGACTCGTGCGCCTAGTTCCATTCGTTGCTACCTTAGCGACCTGAGAAAAACATGCCAAAAAGACGTCAACATATAATGCTGGTGAGTTCACAGGTTTGTTCAATACGTTATCAAAATGTTACCAGAATGTTACCATGTCCATACTAAATCCATGTTACCAAGTACGCTAGCTAGGCGTATGTTTTGTTACTACTACGATTGGAAAACCATTACTAGACTGTTACCATGTGTTCAGCCCGATGTGTTGTAGCCACGCTACGAGTGTTACCAGTTCGACACAATATGCACCCGCCCGGCCCTCCAAGCCGTCGAGTGGGGTTTGTCAAGCCCAATAGATCTATCCACATTTCCCCCGTTGTGCATCCCCGCACATTCATGGTTTCCCCCGGACTTTAAAAGATCGTATAGTACACAAGTTTAAAACCATAGTATGACATATGTTACCAAAATAGTTTAGTGCATGTTTTCTCCCCAAGCAGTTAAAGCAGTAAAAGTGGGGCCGTGAACTCACCTTAGATAGCGTTCTTCGGTTACAAGTAAAGATGTTAAGCCCTTGATAATCCCTCTACCGAAGATCTATCAAAATGTTCACATAAGTGTTCCGACTAATAACCATAAGGTTATCTAGTCCCCGATTGTCCAGATCGTAACCAAGTATGTTTTAAAACGTGTTTAAATGTTTAACCGACACACTAGACCGACCCGACATCCCGTTGGTGACCCATTACCCTAACTAATCAAGTACACATAGATTACACACAAGGTCCAAGCATAAAACACTTAGTTTGTATCAAAAATCTCATTTCTGCATCAGAACGGTCGAACCAGTCAGTTTAAGTCTCCTTCGCCCGTTTTAAGTCTCCTTCGCCCGTTTTGTATTTCGTTCGACCGTTTGATGCCTCCTTCGACCGTTCTGCCACTTTCGCCCAACAAAACCCAGGTTCGACCCTGGATTCCCTCCTTCGCACCTTCGATCGGTCGAAGGAGTCCAGGTTCGCCCCTGTTGTGCAAATTTTCCTAAAAACGCTTCAAACACATTCAAAAGGACTCGAAACATCATCAAACACAGCAGTCAAGCATGAATAACTTATCCCTACAAAACCCCACCGATTTCCCGCAATAATACGTCCATTTCAGCCCTTTCCCAAAATGGTAAAAATTATAGAAATGTCACTATCATGCATGGATTATTTACCCAATTTGGAAACTTTTGAAATCGATCCATATTCAACTTAAAATGCTCAGTTTGTCGAGTGTTCGATCTTTCCCTATTAGTTCTATTGATCATAAATATCACGCATCAAGTCTAGATTCGTTAAAACCCCCAAATACCCATAATACCATCATTTATCCAATCCTAACCCTAAACAACAATAACCTAGCATCAATAACAACCCTATATCATGCTTCTATCACAGATACAACAGCAAATCATTGAACAACACATAACACCACATAATACACAATTTACATATGTTTATCATCATGAAGACCTATGTCAAATGATAATGTTTTGGTTTAGAAAGATGTTTAAAAGGTTTTTAATCATGAAAACACCCTTAGAACAGATCCGGACAATTAGGGTTAGATGAAAACGAATTAAAATGCTTTTAAAAAGGTTTAGGATTAAGAACACACCTTGGATTCTTGTTTAGATGTTGTAGATAGGTTAGATTATGAAAAAGAAGAGCAAAAACTCCTTCCTTAGTGATTAAAATCGTTTGAGAGTGTTTTGAAACGGTTAGGGTTTGTTAAATGATGAAAAATGACAAAGTTTGGTATTTATACTAATCCTCCTTCACCCCATATCAATGGTCGAAGGTGGCCTCCTTCGACCCTTCCACAGGGTCGAATGAGCCCTGTCCTGGTCAAAGGGAATTCTTTCAATTCCACAACCCAGGTTCGCCCATTTACAAAGGGTCGAACCAAACAAAATGTTCTCCTTCGACCACTCGAAGTGGTCGAACCAGAACTCATGTTTAACTAGTTTTCCAGTTTGTCGTGTTTAACGCATTCTAACACATCTTAGCACATAAGCATGCATCCTTAGTCTATATTTAGCATATTTAAGCATAGATAATCATTTACACATCATTTAAACACATCTATGTATATAATCCACCAAACGACCCATAATCTACACATATACTTAATTAGTTCATGTAATGTCACCAACAACGGAACCCGGTACTAGTGTATTACCAAAACGACTCCCAATGATCCTCCAGATCATTGCACCCTGGACAATCCTAACTTGACCCGACTCAACTAACCCAGTTAAGTTCGTTTATAGACGTTTCTCGCTAAGGTAGACTTAGATGTTACTAAAATGTTTAAGCCAAACATGCCGGGTGTCACATGTCGCGTATCTTATTTGAAGACTTCAGATCCAATCTCAGCATCCGGTCACCTCCCGCTTCGACTGCGGGGGTGTAATAGAGTTATAGATAGAAATAGAGATATACATAGAAATAGTTTAAATTGTATTGATAGTGATTATCTGTTACTATAATTAAGGTCAACCCAACGTATTATATATATCCTTGTAATCAATGAAATAATCAAGGGTTCAAGTTCTATCAGATCGATTTTGTATGTTGCTAAAATGTATAATGTTTAGAGAGAATTACACAGACTGTTCTTTAGTTATTAGTGAAATTGCACTCTTTGCCCTTTATGTTAATTTTTCACCCATCTGTCCTTTATTTTCTAAATTTGCTGCACTCTATGTTCTTTAGCCTAACTCCGTTAAAAAACCTGGTTAATTTTGAAACTAAATTTACACTTTTAACCATTATAAAATAATAAGATGTCATTTTGCATAGTTATATTTTCTATTAAACTAGTTATTATTTTATAAGGGCTAAAAGTGTAAATTAGTTATATATATTATTAATATATATAATCCGGTTGTGGGAGAAATCTCCGACCAACCAAACCATCGTCGTCGTCACCACCGGGAACCATTGCCGTCACGTACCCATTAGGGCTGTTCACGAGCCGAGTCGATCCATGCGGAGCTTTGCTCGTGCTTGGCTCGTTTACAAACCAAACCGAGCGGAGCGACTCATTTACAATCGAGCTGAAAACCGAACGAGCATTCTTCGAGCGCAAATTTTCCGAGCGAGCGACGAGCGAGAATCGAACGGAAAATAATATGGACGATCATAAAATTGGGATGTTTCCTTCGATGTTTTCATTGTCGAGTGACAACCAAGGTCGAAATGTCCGATGATAACACTAATATTGAGATCCTAGTGTCCAAGGATGGAGCTTAGATTGAGGCTGGTGAGGTGATGAGCATACATTAGAGAACAGTTGTTGCATTATGACATAGGTGTGATATCAAGCGACAATTAGCGATGGACAACTAATAACATAAAGAAGTCAAGACTGTCACCTCCAAGAGAAGTGGGTTATTTTTTTTATTGAGTTAAGTGGGCTGGTTATATTTTGTTTGCATATACTAAGTCAAATCCAAGAGAATCTTATATATAAAGCCATAAATTTATCTGTAAATTGTGTGTATATTTATTATTAAATAAATAAAAATTTATTTGAGCCGAATCGAGCTGAGCGTACCTTTGCTCGTGCTTGGCTTATTTACAAACCGAACCGAGCCGATCGGCTCATATACAACCGAGCGGAAGATCGAGCGAGCATTTTTCGAGCATTTTCCGAACGAGCGACGAGCGATCCACGAGCGGCGAGCGATTTGAACAGCCCTTATTAAACTAGTTATTATTTTATAAGGGCTAAAAGTGTAAATTAGTTATATATATTATTAATATATATAATCTGGTTGTGGGAGAAATCTCCGACCAACCAAACCATCGCCGTCGGCACCACCGGGAACCATTGCTGTCATGTACCCATGACCACTTGTAATAACCGTGTACTTTGTATGAATTATTTTAATAGAAATACGTGACTTTATACGAGAAATCATTTGGAATATTTTTAGTTTCGTGTTAAGTACCATAAATGTGACAACCTGCACCCTTCACTTTTCATAAATGTGCATAATTGGTCCCGCAACTATTTCAAAATTTTCCTTTTTAACCCTCGTATTTTAATAGGACCAAAAGTCACAATTTAATAAAATTTATAATTTTTATAAGTAAAAGTATGCATGATTTATACTCACATCTACACCTGAGCACGTATGTTTCAGACCTTGATACCCGAAATCCTTAATTTTCGGTCCTAACAACTTAGAAACCGAAGGAAACAAGTTCATAACTTAAAATTTATTTAATTAGAAAAATTGATTTTTTTAGGTCTCGCAGTCAAACATGTCACTTTTAGTCCATGGTCAAATCTGGCCATTAGTTCGAGTCAAAACTCATCTTTATGATGAAGACTAAAGACCATAAGTTTCACTAGTGATCAATTCTCCATTTAATGGCTTTTATGTTAAGAATTCATCACAATCTAGTATAAAATCCACTTATGTGACCCATTAGCATTGCACCTCTAAATCGATCATTCTACTCCGATTAAACACTATCACCACCTCTCCTCTATTAGTCTATCACCTCTGCACAAGAAGCCCCAATTTTCATCTCATATCCAAGTTGAATTAGAAGCTTATTTTCTTGATATTTTTCGGTTTTTATTTCATCATTTTGGGATATCAAATTCGTGAGTTTTTCTAATTCCTTTTGCATTTTGATTCATTATTATCAGTAGAACAATAGCCCTCTACTTGTTATATCGATTATAATCTCTAAGGGCTTCGATTGGATTCTAAGGTGTTAGGATGTATTTGGGTATTTCAATTAAAAACTTGTAAACTTTAAAAAAATTCATAACTCGTTGGTTATTGATCCAAATATCATGAAATTTGGTATGATGGCTTACATGATCATTTAGAAATTTTAGAATCAGTTTTGGGATTTTTAGCCACTGATTAGTATTTTTAATTAATTAATGATGATTTAAACTTAGTTAATTCATAATAAATTATTTGTAGCACTTTTGGTTATGAAAATTTGTAGAAAAATGTTTCATTATGCTAAGATAATTATCATGACATTTTCCACCAATTTTGACACGGATTCCTATGTTGTTTCATTTTTATTTGTTAAATAGATTTTATACAAACAATATTTATACGCAATCTATTTTAATCTAAAAAATACTATAAAATTTATTTTGAGGTTTCTAAGTCAGTTGGATTGAGATTTCACAAAATATTTTATTTTCAAAAGTGATTTATATTTATTTATGAATTATGTCATTTTTTAATCATGATTAATTCATATAAAATTATAAATAAATAATTTTGACATCAAAACTGGTGGAAGTGTATATAAATATGTTAGGATAATTATCATATCAAATTAAATTTGTTTTAAAACATTTTTGTATTTTAACTAAACTTTATTTGTTGATTTAGTTTTATAGCATTAAGATTTTTAAATTTGTTTTATATATTTTATGAATAAAATATATTATTTCAACCTTAGAAAATATTTATGATCGAGAAACTAAACTCATGATATTATTTTCATAAGACGTGGTAGCAACCTTAATAGTTTGTATTTTTTTCGCCATTATTATTATTACTCAAAAATCCCAAATATAGTCGTAACATCCTAAGTGCCTTAGAATAAGAACCATAGACTTTATTAAGCTCATATACTTATTTTGGGATACTCGAAACATTAGGTTGAGTCTTTGGATTGCTCGCATTTACACGCTCGCCTAGTCATCTAGTTATTTGGCGAAAGTGAGTATATTTTCCCCCTTTTTCATGTTTTACTCTTTTGGGGCTATTCATGTATACTATGACTAAATGTTATTCTTTCACTAAATGCAATTCTCATATGTGTGTTTGCTTTATGTTAATTTGTGTGTCTATGACTAGTCAAAATCATTAACCTTTGAGGGCCTGGAATTTCAATGAATAGTACTATGACATATACCCCCTTGTTGACTTACGTGTTCAAGTTAAGTCTATGATCATTGTTATGTGATTCATTATACTCAAAAATGGTTTTCAAATTGGTTGTTTTATTCTTGATTCTTGATACTTGATTCTTAGGGTTGATTTTGAATGGATATTACTTATTACTTAATTGCAAATGGTACCGCACATGAATTGCTAAACACTTTTATTACTATATATTTATTCAAATCAGGATATGCTCACTAATACATTATATGTGTTGACAAAATTATTTTGTACATGTTTCAAGTTATTTTGAGACGTTTCTTTTAAGCTTTTGGATATATATTTAGGCTCGTCTTCATTGTATTTCAGTTTGACTTGACACTTTAGAATCATTGTATCTTTGTATTTCATTTCAATGTAATAAACTATTTATTCATTATATCAATATTTACACTTTAGTACCATGAGTTATTGAACAATCGTCACTACGTGACACCTTGATGTTTCCGCCATCGATTGGGGTGTTACAATAAACCATAATTTTGAAGTAAAATGATTGATGAAAAACACATTGTGTTTTTATAAAAACTCATTTTATATATAAACATACACATATATAGCCGAAGTTAAGCGAATTCATGTCAAACATAACCCGATAAACATGAAACCTGACTGAAACTTGTTATAAACTTATATCGAATCCAACTGATTCAAACTGGATCGCAAAACGGGTCAAAAACCCAAACATAACTCGACCCGCTTTAACAAAAACTAGACTTACACCTCCAAATCGCACCCAAACTTGGATCTGGTTTTTACCACATGGTTCCAACTCAAAATCGCACTCATATATGCTTTATTACATGTTTAAAGTCTCAATTGTTAAGCCACGGTCGAATTATTATACCTTTAACGAACCCACTTGGTTGTTTAGTTGATTATACTGCAAATTGAGACCATAATTACATTCATACATCCTAATCGACATGTTCTGTACCAAAACATTTTACAAAAAACATTCAAATTGAGCTCCAATTTGACGATATAGAATCGACAGTCGCGAGCCTTTAATCGACGATTACACCTCGTTTCTAACATGTTAGTATGATTATTTTATATGGTTTTAATTGGAATTTGATGTAGTATAAAAGCCCTACGATTTCGTTTCATGTTGTGCCTTAGTTTCGTCGATTAATTTGAGGTTAAGGCTTAGGGTTCGAAAAAGCTTGAATTGGGAACCATAAACTATAACTAGGTAAAATGACATGTTATTATTTTATAAGGGCTAAAAGTGTAAATTTACTTTCAAAGTTAACCAGGTTTTTTAATAGAGTTAGGTTAAAGGACAGACGGTGTAGCAAATTTAGCAAATAAAGATCAAAATAAATAAAAAATTAACATAAAAGACAGAGAATGCAATTTTGCTAATAACTAATATACAATTCGTCTAATTCTTTATGAATCATAATAAATTTAAGTAAACAGAAAACTTCCCATTTGCTCTGTTTTAATGGTAAGCAGTGACATAATTGAAAAGAGCATAATGACTTCATTCTATCTTATATTGACTTCTAATTAAATTGGTCCGTATCCATCCATAGTGGTGGAGTGGCTTTTGTTTCACCTATGTGATCAAAGGTTCAATTCCCACTTCCATCATTTATGGTTTGGTATCCGGGTGAAGATCGAATACGGATGGCACCGGTTCGAATTTGACGGGCGGCGAGGTTTTACCGAGTTCTATAACACTGTCGTGCCTTCGGGCGGGTGGGGCTCGGGTTTCCGCGCATCAGGAGAAGGCGGGGGCTGCTGAAGGTCGAGTAGTCGATTCTTAGGCACGGCGCCCCGCAAGGGTGGTTGCCACACAGTTATTCGCCGATAAAAAAAATTAAATTGGTCCGTTTGTCTCATTTAATGCAACTTTAGGATGTAAACGCACTTTTTTCGTCATATATACGTGCTTTTTTCAATCCACTTATTAAAATATTAGTTAGTGTTTATATTATTCGTTGGCTGAGTATGAAAAGTCTATAACGACGGTATAGTTTTGTAATGATTAAAGAGTACGCGATTGCGTACGACGATCTACTCTAAATAAAACAATATTTATTATAGTTACTATAATAAGATAAGATATTGGTATGTTGTAGTTAGGAGTATTTAATATTCGATTTGAATTCGAAAAATTTAAAATTCGGCTCGATTTGGATTTGATGCGATTCAAATGGGAGTTCAGTAATCAAATACGAAGTGAATACGAATTTATAATTTTCAATTCAAAATTCAAATTCCAATTATATCATACGAACCAAGCACAACATTTCTACAAGAACCCACAACCCATGTATAGTATTGGGTTTGACCAAGAAGTAGCTGACCAAGTCGACGAGTTGTGACTTGAGCTACACTTCTATTTCCTCAATTTTAGGCACTACTAGAATTGAATTAGTGAAGAAGATTAGCTTCTCTCATATTGCATGCATGTCTCCCTCTTTTACCCCATTTTCTCTTATAAAATGCATACATGCTACGATTTCTTTTGCTATAAATCAATGTAATTTCTTTTGTTAGACAAAGAAGACAATTGTTATGGTTCATGTTTTTTTTTCCTTTACTAAATTTCTTGAAGATTGATTATCTCAAAACAACCATAACAACTTTGTGCTTTCATTTCCGAAATTCACCTCCACCATGTCGCCTTGTGAAGACTCCTCCACTAATGACCTTCCCCATTTGTTTCCGACCAGTTAGCCCAACTCATCTCCGCTACCATAACCACCTTCATCCAAAAAACCGTCAACTACTTAGCCCTCATCAAAGCCACTAAAAATCTCAACTATAAACTCGACTTCCAAACTGAAACCACCGCCAACTTGGTCAACCATACCACCACCCTTTCCGTCAATCTTTTATCTCGTACCTCCTTTGCTTCCGGTGCGCCCCCCTCCCTCACCCCACTCCTCAGGCTACTAATCCCTGTCCCCTAGAGATTCACCTCCCTATCTTCGATGGACTGAATCTACTTGATTGGCTTTTTTAAGCTAACAACTACTTTGATTACTACTCCCTTCAGCCAACCAACACCTTTCCTTAGCCCTATTTTATTTTACAGATGATATTTTTTTGTTGTTGTACAAACACATGGCTAAAATTTGACTTCTCTACACATGGCTCAACTTTTTAAGTGATCTTGAACTCCGGTTCGAACCTTTCATTTATGTGAATAATCAAGCTACATTTTCCAAACTCCATAAAACCACAATGGTCTCCACCTATGTTTCGGGCTTTGAACGCATTTGCAATTACGTTTTGGGGTTGTCTTCGAATGCTCTTCTTAACTATTTTTTTTCCGGCCTTTGCAATGACATTTTGCGGTTTTTGAATCATCTTCCTTACTAGAGGCAGTAGGTCTAGCCAAGCTTGTTGGAGAAAAACTTTACTCTACCTTGCGAGCTACAATCACATCGCCAGTTGTGTCATCCGTACTACACTCGACGCCCTCGACATGTCATTTCCTTCCTAGCCGCCAAGACGGATTACCCCAAAGCTGGTTGTCCTCGGAACAAACTTCACTAACATAAGGCATCTGTCCTTTGTTTTCAATGAGCATCTGAATACCATCCGGGAGATATATGTGACCCTCTACCCCTAAGTCGGTTGTCCCTTGAACAGCTTTATCAACATAAGGAATCCGTCCTTTATTTTCAATGAACATCTAAATACCATACGGGACATAAATTTGAACCACCTAGCTTCTACTTCTTTCCGAAAACCTGTATGACCCTCCTGTAAACCCTGTGACCGATCATTCAGCATTGTCTCACTTTGCCAGGGGCGGATCCATGCCTTATCAAACGGGTTCCTGGGAACCCAGTCGGTTAAAATTTTTTAGTAAGAATATATATAAAAAATATCCTAGGAACCCATAAATAAAATATGGGGGAACCCATAACAAGATGCAGCTAGCGTTCCAGTGGTAAGAGCCATTGTGTTAATCTACAAGGCCGCGCGTTCGATTCCGTGTTTTGACAGTTTTTTCCGTTTTTTTTAAATAAAACCCACATATAATAATATAATAAGTTATTAATAACAAACAAGTTGCATCAGTACTTTCTTCATCTCTTCCACTTAACATAAACCCATCAACCCTCTCATCTTCCTCACCATTCACAACCCACAACTTAATATTTTTCATCATATCTTTATCTCACAACTCACACATGAGTACATGACCATAAGTCCATAAACATCTGTTACCCAGATCCTAGTACCTAAACCCTTCAAGCTAGGAATCAAAGTCACGAATATATCACGCTACGCTCCCGACCGTCGTGAAGCACCACCATCATGGCCATCTTTCGCTGCTGACTGGAACTCGCCTAAGTGGGTTTATTTACTATTGATACTTCTTAAGTTGTTATTGAATTAATTCCTTTTTAATTAGGTTTTAATATATTACAACTTCTTGGATTCAATATGTTGATGCAAAAATGTTACTTGTGGAGTAAACTTTATGCATAAAAATGTGACTATTACTATTGAAGAATAGTTTAGCAAGAAATATTATTACCGTATTAGTTATAGTTATAGTTTCGGTTATTATCGTATTAGTTATTTTAGAGATGTTAAATTTTAACTTGTTGAAACCTAAACCGACCTGAACCCTTAAATTGACCCGAACCTCTAAAGCGACCCGAACCGTCAAACCGACCCGAACACATGTACCGACCCGGATGAAATTAGAACATCTAAAAAAGGAACCCAGTGAAAAAAATTTCTGGATCCGCCACTGTTTCTAGCCCTCTTGTTATCTACTTTTGTGGGGATGGCTCCATCAGAAGCTTTGTAACTCATAAGGTTAATCAACAACAACACAGTCAAAACACTTGTGGATTCCAAGAGCACGTGCTTCCGGTCCAAACTCCAAACAACGTCTCCTTTTATATTTCTCATTAGGAACAACGATCCTTCTCTTTGCATTGGCCTTTGTCCAGTGGTTCCCTTAACCCTAAAAATAGTGTCCTTTAATTTCCCTTGTTCCTTTTTTTTTGAACGGCAAATTTCTACTCCTTATGGAAGTTGAACCCATGACCTCCCTCTTAGGTGTTCGTAGAAGCTTTGCTTCTACCATTGGGCCACCAACCCCAATTCCCTTGTTCCTCTTACCATTCAAAGGCTTTAACATCATCTTGGGGTTTGCTTGGTTATGTTCTTTAACCCCTATCACGACTGAATTTTCGGTACCATCCATCTCAATTACCCGTGGCGCCTAAACTATTACTCCGCAAGTTTCTTCTTTTGATAGCAACAAGGTACAACGATAAACAAAGAAGAAAATTGACTAAATTTCTTGAATATTGGTTATCTTAAAGCAACCATAACATTATACATATTTTTTGTAATATATGTATCTATCTATACATATAATAAACCAAAGCCATTTTAATGACATGACACTTAAAGAGACATTCTCTTCCTTGAGTGTGCCATGTGTCATCATGTGACATTGAGATATTTTAGGAAAAAAATATTTTAAAAACAAAATTGGATTTTTCACCCTTATGTTTCCTTCCATAATTTTTAAACGTTAATATCTTTAATATACGAGATTTTTTAAAGAAAAAAATTACACCAAATTAACGAGCGTTTTATTATCTTTCTAACGAGTACCATAGTGCTATATAAAAAATGGAGAAATTTTTTTGTGGGGTTTTGTTCATACAGGAAAAAAACACAAAGTGTTCAGGTAAATCATTAATCATGATAGACAAGTCACTAATTATGTTTAAATCAGTAAATATGAATTTTTTTTTCAACCAGAGCCGAATAGGTTAATAGAGTTATACGTTGTTTTAAGTTAGGTATCAATATTAGTATGTTAGAGTTGTACATTTGTTTAGTATTTAGGATATGTGTTAATATTAGAGTTACATTAAAGTATTATATTCTTTTAGGTTAGGTGTTAGCATTGGAGTTGTACATTGTTAATTTGTTTTAGGTTAGATATTAATATTAGAGTTATACATCAGTCTATTTCATATGTAAAATTGATGTATCATATTAAATTTCTCAACCCGAGACGCTCCCAGAGTATAATCTAGTTTATATATCTATACTATAATATAACATAAATAAATAAATTTAGGATACTGTTATAAATATATATTATTATGGTTATCAATACCTTATATAGATTGGCTTCTTCTCCAAGATTTCATCTCCTATATATAGTCATTGTATTCTATTGTAAAAGATACACCTATCAATGATATAAACATCTTTCTCCCTACTACATCTCTTTCTTGTATTGTTTAGCTATTAGGCTTGTTTTACAACACGTTATCAGCACGAAAGTGCTCTGTTCAAAAGCGTTGATTTTCTATAGCCACCATCAAAACAACCTATATTCCAAGTAACCTCTATTTGTTCTTTTATGTCGGATCATGATGATGAATATGGCTGGAGAAGCAATGGAGGCACCTGTGTTGGATGGCACTACGATGATGGAGAAAGCTAGTGTCATGGCTGATTCGCATGAAACGGGCGATTACGTCAATGATCGGAATTTAGGTAACGATTATATTTTGTTAATCAAATAAGTCCTATTAAATCATATCGTACACCTTAATCAAACGGATTGGTCAAATCGATTTTCCGGCCCACTGCAACTAAATTATGACAACATGACTTGGTAGGTTGTGGCGTTTCATTCATATGTCTATACCCTACCCGTATCTTTTATTAAATTATTTATAAATTAATTCATTTAAACTGGCTACCTATTAATATTAATAAAGTTATGTATTAACAAACTGAAAGTTTTGAGTAAACCCATGAGTTTAAAACTAGTAACTGAAATGGTTAGTTTGAAAATTGTTATGACCTGTCGATTGGTTTAGCATAGGTTGTTAGAATTATAATTATTATTTTTTGATTCTATATTTTATCAAGAAATTTAGCTATACTGTTGAAGTGTCTAAATAAAAATAAAAACAATCAAAGTCATAATTTGGGTATGAATCCAATTTATATTGTGCCACCAAACTGTTATTTAGATAATCATGACGATCTGATTAAGTTTATATTTTAAATAGGTGTCTTAACTATTTCAATATTATTCTAAATTCGTAAACAGCGGAATTAATATCATTCATAATTCCCTCAAAGTTTGAAAACTTTGGACTTTTATCAAATCTTTGGATACAATACTAACATTATGATAAAATGATTTTGGCGTGACAAAGACATGATAGAATTTAAGCTTTTACGTTGATCACATCAAAAGGTATTTTATTTTCACGATACTGAATTCATATGATCTGTATAATGTCTAATCTTGAAAAATATCTTTAAAATATTGGTTATTTTTCGTCTAATAATATAGATATGAAATTGGTTGGTATTTCTTATTTCATTTCGGGGTGGTTTTATACTCCAAATAATAAAATCTTTTTCCCTAAACCAATAAAGATATTTATATAATTATTTCAAAGGATGTAATAAGTATGAGTATATTGGGATTTTGATTTTGTTTTATTTCCCACTTGCATCCATTTGATGAATATTACCATGTTAAAGGAAAACTAAAATCAAAGAGAACATTATAGTATATTGTCACAAGTTATACAATTGAATTGTGATGAGGAGTTCCACTTATATTCAATTCAATCATATAACAAACATAACGTATTCAGAATTGAATCTATTTATTCCGATCATAACGTTCTCGAGAACTTCCATTACAAGATTTTGACACATTAAATCCTTCATCATGTATTTTCATGTAAACTTTCGGTGTCAAGTGAATCATGATATTTATTAGACGCATTTCAATTCTCTCTTTGCTTTACCAGACTAATAACATAATGAAAAATCGTTGTATCCACCACTGGAGAATGCGTCTCCTCATAATCAATTATGGGTCTTTGCGAAATTCTTGTGCCCCAAATTTTACCTTATATCATTTTCTTTTCAAATGTTGAGTTGCACAAAAGATATTTTCGTATCTATATGTTTTACAACTTTTGTTGTATGGACTACTGATCCAAAAACTTTTCTTTTCAATAGAGAATTCAAATCTGCCGTATTTGCGTCTTTCCATTTTGGCCAATCATTTCTTTGTATTCATTCATAGGCAGATCTTAAATCTTGATCCTCATTGTAAGCGCTACATTACATAAATTTATAACGACGTCGATTTTATTTCGATTCATACATTTCGTAGACATGATACTATATAACGAGATCTCTTTATTTTCAGGTACCTGAGGTTCTTCTGGAACCATCATGTCTAATGTCTCTTCCGGAGACCTTTTTACTATAACCTCAACTTGATCATCTTTATTACTTGCTCCAATTTATCGAGGATTTTATTCATGGAATCGAACAGTCTATAACGCTTCAGGCGTGCAAAAGACTTATAAGATTATTTGGAGCATTAGCAGTTGGTATATGTGACTTAATTAGCTAGTCCACATATTTAGGTCTTTTTCCCTTAGCTATGGTTTTGTCCCACTGGGTTTTCCTGGCAAGGTTTTTAACGAGGCAGCATCTCAAAGCGTATTAAATTGATAACCAAGGGGGAGTGTTATAAATATATATATTATTATGGTTATCAATACCTTATATAGATTGGCTTCTTCTCCAAGATTTCATCTCCTATATATAGTCATTGTATTCTATTGTAAAAGATACACCTATCAATGATATAAACATCTTTCTCCCTACTACATCTCTTTCTTGTATTGTTTAGCTATTAGGCTTGTTTTACAACAGATACATGTTATTTTTTGGCCTCCTCACCCTTATTTTCTCGTTTATCTCTTTAATAAATATAATACTGTAATATTAAATCATAACGTTTCCGCTTCTTTCTTATATTAAATCATATTTTTTGATATTTCTCTTCTATTTATTTTGATATATCTTTTCTCAACTAGTTCCTTTAAATTTTTTTCCATGTATTAATTAATAACTTTTAGTATATTATTTTATTATAATAAATTGGTTTCTAAACTAATTTATATATACATTATGATTTTGGCCCTTTGACATATTAATAGTTAATTATTTTTGTATTTAGATATTTTTATGATAAAAAAAACTAGGTTATGTACCCGTATGATACACGTGTTGAACAATTTAGTTTATATATATAAATTTGTAAGTATAATTAAGAAAAGTTATATTACATATTATACTGAAAATAAAAAATGTATATACGACCGAAAAAATATATAATATTCACCAGCCTCTTAATAATTTATTGTAAAAAAACATTCATATTCACGTAAAACTATTTTTAAACTTTCGAAAATATATCTTCCATACCGCGGTTGTTAACTTTTAGACTGCAGGTACAAGAAAACAAAAATATCAAAAGTAATAAGAATAAATCTATTTAGGCTAAGATAAAAAAAAATGAAATTAATTTAAAAGTAACTCCTCATACGTTTAAAATATTGTATTTCAAACAATGATTTTCATTTATAAAATGTATTTATTATATTTTAATTGTTTAAAATATTATACGAAATATAGTTTTAAACATAGAGTGAAAGATCAAATATTAAAAAAATAGGTTAATTTAAGGTACACGATTTATATTTAAATTTAATAAAATATAATTATGCTATCTTAAAAAACAATGAATATTTTTTTAATAAAGTTGACTTCAGTTAGTTAATAAATAAGAATTTTAGCAATTATATTAAAATAAATGTATTGTTTTAAATAATAAAATAAGAGGTTTTATGAGGGAATTCTATATACCCCATATATTATCTTTTATTAGTATAGATAGAAAAAGATTAATGTTAATTGGTTTATTTCATAATTTATTCATAACAATATAAAAGTTTCACAAAAGCTTAACTAATTACATTGTGTTATTATTAATTTGTTTATTTAACTTTTGAACTATTGTTAACATTTAAAACTAATAATATTTGGTGTGCATGTTTAACATCTAAATAATTAACCAAAACCAGTAACAGTAACAGTAAAGCTTAAAAATCATAACAACATAACAAATATAGTTTTAAATTTAGAATAAAAGATCATTTTATAAAAAAGAGGTTAATTTAAGGTACATGATTTAAATTTGAAGTAAATGACATATAAATGTATTATTTTAGAAAAGAATCAATCAATTTTATAATAATTTTTAATTCGGTTATTTTTTTTTTCAGGCGTAGACCAATGATAAACCTCTTAGCTAGAACACCCACCCCCCGGATCGAACCCTTCCTCTTTTGATAATAATGTTTAATTCGATTAGTTTTTTTTTTCAGGCGTAGACCAATGATAAACCTCTTAGCTAGAAACCCCACGGATCGAACCCTTCCTCACACACCGGTCCCTTTCAAACTTATTGGGTATATTTTTTTTCAATGGACGGCGAGACTCAAACATGGGAACCCTTCCGAGTAGGAACCATGCAAGCGTGTAAACCCTCCCACCTCCCCAGTTGGACTGGACATCATTGGTGTTTTATTTGGTTAGTTAATAAACTTTTCACAGTATGTCTAATAGTTTATTTTTAATTTTGTATTAAAATATAATTTTATTAATTGAATTTTAGTAATTGTAGTTGTAACAGAAATTATTAGAAACAAATTTATCTACATTAATCATAAAAATCATTTAATCAGGTTTTAATGAAATCTGTTACAACTATGATTATTAATTATTAATAAAATTACTTAAATTCAATTTGGTATATCTATATTTTGTTATCAAAAATCAATTAATGTAACTAAATTTAAATTTATTGTATTAAATAATAAGATTGGAGAATTCATGACGGAGTGCCATGTGTCCCTCATGTGTTTTCTTTTATTAGTATAGAAAGATAGTTGAAATTGGCGCGGTTCAAATAACCTTTCGAGTCCAGTTATGAAAACACTGGTGTGATCATATATCCTGTAAATTATTTTTGAACTTATACATGATAAATATTTATATATGCTTTAAATATATGGATTTTATTTGATGGTTTAAATGTAATTAGTAAAAGATTTGGACAAACACTTAAAAAAACGTTGCAAAGATTCACAATAAAAAACACAAACAAATTTAACCTTGATTTCCATTTTTTTTATAAAACACAAAGTAGGAAAGTACAACAATCAAGCCTCTTCTTCAAAAACCTAAGAGACCAAAACACAAATAGTTTTACTACATATATTATGAGATTATCCTCTTTTAAAACTGAGGATCCCTCATGGATTATACACAATACTTAATTGATAGATTATGAAAGACAAAAGAACCCTTCCATCTTGACCATCAGCCACTAAAAATCGTGGTGGTTTTGAACGGTAAGAGAAGTAGTGTCATATTTCTTGATAAGACCCAAGAAATCACATGCTTTACATGCTATGGAAACTACTATTTTTGCAATCTCTTCACCAATTTGAGCTTTGATATTTCCCCTTCTAGGTGGAAAAGTCGTTGGGGGTTTCTTCATCGATGGTGTCGAAAAGGAGACCGCTTGATGGATTAATTACAAGAATCAAGTTTAAAAAAAAGTAGATTGTAAAAACTATGATGGTCGTGGAATAAGACAAATAGAGTGCCAAAATTACTGTCACACCCTCAAATTTCCACGTGCGGGGTTTTACCGCGAGGCGCGTGACACACCAGGATCCAAGTCAACGGTCACAATAAACGACATCTATATGATAAGAAAACAACGTAAACTACCATTGAGTTTCAAACCGTTCTAACACAGCGGAAGCAAAATGTATTATTACAACTTAAAAGTAAAACTCAAAGTCTGAAATGTTTAACAAAACATGCATATGATCCCTAGACGCCGTGAGACTCCGTGCGCCTATACTCAATGCTGCTACCTTAGCGACCTGAGAAAACATGCAAAAAAGGACGTCAACATATAATGCCGGTGAGTTCACAGGTTTTAAGTTCGTAAACGTTTTCATGTGTAAAGCGATTTCCTTATAAAGTGCCAAGTGTACAAAAGTTCCAAGTAAATATCAAACGTTCCCTTACTACTACGACTATGTTGCTAAAACCATTACTGACAAACGTTGCTCGAGTTGCTGCCCATGTGCCAAGTGTCAAGTGTCAAGTAGAGACAATATGCACCCGCCCGGCTCCCAGCCGTCAGGTGGGGTTCGTCACACCCGATAGATCTATCCACATTTCCCCCGTTGTGCCCCGCACATTCATGGTTTCAATAGGGACTTAGGTTTCGTCGTATAGTAAATAAGTGCCAAGCGCCAAGTGCCAAATGCCAAGTGTCAATGTTTAAAAGTGTCAAATGCCGATGTTTAAATATGTCAAATGCCAATGTTTAAAAGTGTCAAGTGCCAATGTTAAATATGCCAAGTGCCAAACGTGTCACGTTTCTTAAAAGAGTTACATTCCCAAAAGCCGTCATGTTTCTAAAAGTGTTATGTTTCCAAAAGTGGTAAGTTTCATAAGAGTTGCGTTTTCAAATCATAAACGTTGCATTGTTAAAACGTGTGGCATGCTTCTCCCCCGAGAGAAAAGAGTATAAAAGAGGGGCCGTGAAACTCACCTTAGAGTGCGTCTTCTGATAATTAGAAATCCAACACGTGTATGATAATCCCAACTAGTGACAACCTATCAATGAGTTTACATAAGTGTGATGACTACTAACCCGAAGGCTAACTAGTCCCCGATTGTCCAGATCTTGACTACGTGTGTTAAAAAGTGTGTTTAAACGTTAACCGGACATCCTAGACCGACCCGACATCCCGTTGGTGACCCATTACATCAATTAGTCATGCACATAAGTTTAACACATAAGTTTCAAGCATAAAACACTTAGTTTGCATCAAAAATCTCATTCCGGACATCAGATGGTCGAATGTGGTTTTCCCATTTCCACGTTCGCCCGTTTTTCCCACATTTTGTTCCACGTTCGCCCGTTTGAGCCACGTTCGCCCGTTTTTCCCACGTTCGCCCGTTTTTCCACGTTCGCCCGTTTTTCCCATGTTTTGTTCCACGTTCGCCCATTCGAACCAATTTTATTCCACGTTCGCCCGTTTTCATCAGCATTTTATAAAACGCACCAAAACGCATCTAAACGGTCCGAAAACGTCACGAAACATTACCAATCACAGCAGTCAACTATCATTAACATATTCCTACATAACCCTACCAATTTTATCCCGAAATCCGTCCGTTTTACAAGTTACCAGAAATAGCAAATTATGGAGATGTCACATCAAACGCATGCAATCTTTACCCAATTAGGAAACTTTATGAAATCAATCAATAATCAACTTAATATACTCAGATTATCATGAACAATAAACCCCCCAATCATATCCTTATCACTATCATCATGAACAAGCCCTAGATTTAACCCAAAATCCCCAAAATGTACATAACATCATCAATAATCAATTGTAACCTATCTCAATCATAAATCATCATCAATAACAGTCCTAGATCATTGTCATAACATCTATACAGCAATCAATCATCAAACAATGCATAACATCACATAAAACACCATTAACACATGTTATTTTGCATGAAAACTCATTGTTTATGAATAGGTTTTGTTTAGAAAGATATTAGGAAGGTTTTTATTCATGAAAACATGTTTGAATCAGATCTGGACTCTTGGGGTTTAAAGAAAACGAATTGAAATGCTTTAAAATTGATTTAGAATGAAGAACACACCTTAGATCTTTGTGTAGAAGATGTTTGTAGGTTAGATTATAGAAAACAAGGGCAAAACTCCTTCCCCAATGTTTAAAGTTGCTAGAGAGTGTTTTGAGGCGTTTAGGGTTTGTGAAATGGTGAAAAATGACAAAGTGTGGTATTTATACTATGTCCACATTCGCCCCTTTTACATGGGCGAATGTACCCTCCTTCGACCCTTTCACAGGGTCGAACGTACCCTGACTTGGTCGAATGAAATTCTTTCAATTCCATATCCCAGGTTCGCCCCTTTTACAAGGGTCGAACCAGAAGTATTGTCCAGGTTCGCCCATTCGATTGGTCGAACCAGGACTCACGTTTTTCTAGTTTTTCCAATTTGTCGTGTTTAACGCATTTTAACGCACCCTACCATACGAGCATGCAACCTTAGTCTATGTTTAACATATTGTTGGATCAGTTTGCTCTTTGTTTAAGTAAGAACTTGCTATCTTTGACACTTAAGTGTTTAGCAAGCTCTTGTATATCAGATTATAAGCACAGCGGAATGTATAAGTTAAAGCAACACTTTTTACACTTAAGAGGAGTTATTACTCCCCCTTGATGATTGAAATTAATAATGACAAGTATTTATTATGAATCTAAGCAGTAAATGAGAATTAGATACTTAGACAGATTCACAATAAATACTGAAATGGAATAGAACAGTGAAAGTGTTTGAAGGATTTTTCTATTAAAATCAATATCTAAAATAGAAGGTTGAAGCCTCCTATTTATAGACGTTTACATACATGTATCTTGCCCATAAAGCAAGTACAGAAACATCAGAAACAAGTTGCACAAGTTGCAACATTGAAACTAACAATTACAGCTAAAAGTAATAATAAACAATAAACTACTGATACAAAAGGCGGTGGAAAATATCTGATGCTAAGTGCTGATGAATGACAAACTACTGATGAGTAGTTTGTCTTCAGTACTTCTGAAGTGAACTTGTCTGGTTTGGACTTCAGAACTTTTGATGAAGTTTCTTCTTCAGCACTTCTCATATCTTCTCTTCAGCAGTTTCTTGTCTTCTTTTCAGTACTTCTATACTTAGCAAAAATGACAGAAGTGAATTAGACTAAGGTTTCCAAAAGTGGTTTCACCAATCCTCTTTGTCCTAACAATCTCCCCCTGGATTGATGAACCCAAAACCTTACTAATTCCTTATGATCTTCTTCTGTCTTGAACAATCTTCCATATCTCTTTGTACATGGTGTTCTTGAGCTGGTTTAACTGTCCATCAGATAGAGATCCTCTCTGTGGTTCCAGATGTTGAATTGTGAGCAGGTCTTGTGTTGACAGTTTCTTTAGATCACTGATCTTCTTGTAAGCCTTGCTTGAAAGGTCTCTTCTTGTCAATAATACTGAGTTGTTATCGGTAAGTGACCATCTAATGATAGGTACCTTTGACTTGTTAAAGTCAGAGGTATAGGGAACCAGACTTGTCCCTTGGGTTGATGATCCTGAGTGTTGGATGCTTTCTGTTTCAGTTAACCTCAGGTGGGAGTCTCTTCCTTGTTGTTGTTGTTGCATATCAGGCATCTGAATAGTTGGGAGATGGTGTTCAGTCACTACCTTGGTATGCATCTTTTCTTTGATAGTCTTTTGGATTTGGTAGGCAAAAGTGGAAGGATCCCTGAATTGTGTTAACAGAGGTTTCTCTTCAATGTCAAAATCTGAATGAACTACTGAACTTCCTTCAAGTAGTACCATTTTGAAATCAGTTTTGACATTGTCCTCTGCTTTCTTTCTTTGAGTAGCAGGCCTTCTTGTTGATATACCAGAAGTTCTAACTACTGATCTTGAAGGATCAGCAGTTTGAAACTTCTCTGGATTTGCAGCCTTGGCAGCCTTGTATTTTCGATAAGTATCCATCAGTCTTTCTTCTTTCCATCTGGATACTGAGGCTTTTGAACCATAGCCATCTGCTACTAATTCATCTATCATCTGGGCTCTCTTGGCCTTTCCTTCTTTACTTGTGGCCAGTTTGTCTGCAATGAGTTGTGCCCTTCTTGTTAGCTCTTGCATAGAGAGTCCCTTGAGTGTGTAGGCTTTAGTCTTGCTGTTCTTGGTGATGTAAGACATCAGTTGTTGTCTTTTGTCTTCTTCAGCAACATAGTCAATTTCAGCCTGTCTCTCCAGTTCAGCTTGATAAGCCTGGAGCTTCTCTTCAAACTCCAAGTCATCCCTTTGTTCCAGACTTTTCCAAATCTGGTCTTCCTTGGCTTTTTGTTGAACTGCCTTTAACCTCTGCTCAAGAAGTTCAGTTGATTGAGAGATTGGAGCAAGGGTTAGGACAGTCATGGTAGTGGTTGTTGTAGGCCTTGGAGGAGCAGAAGTTGGTTTGATTTGTTCAGTGGATCTGGAAGGTTCAGTATGTTGAGGTTTGGAAGTGTTAACCTCTGATGGGTTGACAACTGCTGATGGTTTGTCAACTACTGAAGGATTGTCTTCAGTATCTTCTGAGTCATCAGTACTTTGACCATCAGAGGTTTCTTTATTATGCCTTAGGGATTCTTCAGAGGTTTGGGTCTCATCTTCTTTTTCTGTGGCTTCAATTTCTTCTACTGAGACACCAAACTGTTTGGCCAGTTTTTCTTTTCTGGCTTGATTCTTCTGATCTCTTTCAAGGATGGCCACTCTTTCCCTTATCCTGGCTTCGAATGACTCCTTAGGTTCCCTAATTTTCTCCCCCTTTTTGGATTCATCAAGTTTAGAGGTTGAGGGTTGGGAGAATTGACCTTGAAGATGAGCAATCTGTTTGCTGTTGAATTCAATTTTGTTGGACAGATCATTCATCTTTGTCTTGATCACTCCAAATTGGTTTTTGATTGACAGCTCCAAGTTAGCTGTGTATGTTTGGAAGTGATTCTTGATGAGAGTGTTCATCATGTGGTACAGGGGACCCTCTGGGCTGCATAGCTGGTTCATGTCTATGCTTGTTTGCCCAGGGAATTGGGTAGGCATTTGATGTGAAGGGTGTGTTTTTGGGAGATCCTCATGTTGTACAGAGGATGCCACTCTAGGGGTTTTAGGGATTGAGTGGACTTTAACCTGTTCAGGGGTGACTAGCTTCTTGAGCTTGGATACCCCTGAAACAGGACCTTCATAAAGTGCCGTCAATTCAGTAGTTTTGGTTTTTGAAACATCATCCAAATTAATGGAATCATCTGAATCCCTGATGTTGTCCTCATTTAGGACTGTCTCAGTTAAATCATGAGCTGAGCCCAACTCAGTTCTCTCATGAACCTCTTGTTCTTGGTTCTGAGGATTTCCTACTTCAGGAATTAAGCCTTCATCAGTAGTTGCCACATCTGAGGTCTTAGCTGTTTTACTTCTGTCCTCAGATCCACCACTGGGTGGTAACTGGGTAGTAGTAGCCTCAGATGCCCCAAGAGTCTCTAAGATTGGGCTTAAAGACTCTGGTCCACCCTCATCTCTTGGGTTAGGGCTAGTGATGTCCACATCCATGTCTGATGTTGTGGTTATGTCCCCTGTTTGATGTTGTTGTAGGGGACTGACATTATCAGATGGGACTTTCTCTTTTAACCCAGAGAGAAGTTTGGCAATCTCTATTGCCTCTGGTTCTAAAATTTGAGGGGTTGGTTCAGTAGTTTGGGCAATAGGTGAAATAGGTTGGTCAGCAGTTTCAAAAGAAGTGTGAGTTGCAATTGTTTTTCTAAGTCTTTTTCTTTTGAATAAGATTGTTATGGGTGCTCTTGGTGGGGTTTGAGATGAATGAGACTGAGAGGGTGTTTCAGTCTCACCTATTTGAAGAGCAGATTGCTCATGAGCATGTTCAGGCATCTCATCCTCCTGAACAGCTTTTCTTTTGGGTTGGTGGGTTTTTGTCTTTGTTGGCTTGGGCTTTTTGGCTTTTGGTGGTGTGAGTTTGGAAGATGTGGGCTTCAGGGGGACTTGTTGTTGTTCTCCCTGATCATCTTCTGGCCAGGTAGCCGGTTTGTTATGCCTAGAGTATGCTTGTGAGGTTAATGGATTTAAAGTTGAAACTTTTCCCACAAGCACCTCATTACCCAGTTCCCCTATTATGCATTGCATAATGAACCTTGGGTATAACAAAAACTTTTTCTTGGTATTATTATGATGTAACACCAACTCATTGAAAAATAATTTTGATGCCCTGAATTTGGTTTCATTCACTATGGAATGAAATATTGGTTGAAAAGTAGAGGGCATCTGGTCATAAGACCCTGTCTTTGGACTCAAACACATAATAATATAATGAAACAAAAGCTTGTATTTTGGTTCAAAATATTTTTTGAAGATAGTAGCATGGGAAAGAGTACCTTGATAACCACACTCTGCCATGGTTAGGTGAATATCAGAGTTAGCAACATGATCAGGGGCAGTTACATCATTCAGGCCCAGTCTTGTTGCCAGTGTGGCCGGTGTGATGGTCAGTGGTTTCCCTTTTATTCTTGAGTTGAGGGAAATAATTTCATCATCAGCCGTCACTGTCTCAGCATTAGCCCAGAACTCATTTAGAGTTTCAGTATGAATTGGTGGGTCGATTGTGAGAGCAGTAAAATATTGGGATTTTACGACAAGATCAATGATCTCATCGTATTGGGACCAGCCTTCTTGTTTTTCAAGAAAGGCCCTTTGATTGTGTCCCTGTTTTAGAACGAGAGCCATGTGGTTTGGGTTTTGATCGAACAGTTGATTTGCAGGTTTAGGTTTTTGAGAGAGTTTTTGAGAGAGAAGGAGGGAATTTTTGAGTTTTAAAGGATAAGTGTTGAAAAAAGATATTTATCAGAAGTTTTTAACCGCTTGAATCTTCTTTATTAGAAGTTTTTAAGCCGCCTCGGTTAAAAATCTTTTTATCAGAAGTTTTAAACCGACTAGGTCAAAACCTCTGATGATGGGAAAAGTCAGATTTGCCCTTTTTGACTAAACTGCCGATGAAGGATTATTTCATCAGTAGTTCCCATTTCCTCTTCAGTAGTTTTAAAAGCTAATGAGAAATGTTTTATAAATACTTTTATTCATAACTTCTGCAGGTTATTTTATCAGAAGTTATACACTTTTCAGAAATTATCCCCATACTGATGTTTTGTTCATCAGTAGTTTCTCTCTTTTCAGAAGTTTTGTTTCAGACTTTTTGTCCTTTTGTAAGTGAAAAATGAAAAATATGTGCAGAATAATAAAATAAACACTTACAAATTTAGCATCCCAAGCATGGATACTAACTTCAGAAATGTTGATGTGTCAAGGGGTTTTGTGAAGATGTCAGCTATTTGATTAGCTGTTGCTACATGCTTCACCTCAATCTTGCCTTTTTCATAGCAATCTCTTATGAAATGGTATCTGATCTCAATATGTTTGGTTTTTGAGAACTGCACCGGATTTTGAATGATGCTAATGGCAGATTTGCTGTCTACAAACAAAGGTGTCTTGGTTTCTTTGATTCCATAATCAAGAAGTTGATATTGGAGCCATTGTATCTGTGATGTACAACTTGCAGCTGCAATGTATTCAGCCTCAGCAGTTGAAGTTGCAACAGATGTTTGCTTCTTTGATTGCCATGACACTAGACAGTTACCCAAGAATTGACAACCACCAGATGTTGACTTTCTTGTCATCTTACACCCTGCATAGTCACTATCTGAAAATGCTGATAACTTGGTATTGCTTGAAGCAGGATACCAAATTCCAAGTGTTGGAGTTCCTTTCAGATATCTGAAAATTCTTTTGACTGCTATAAGGTGTGATTCCTTTGGTGCTGATTGATATCTAGCACAGACACATGTTGAAAACATAATATCTGATCTAGAAGCAGTTAGATATAAAAGGGAACCTATCATGCATCTGTACATGGTTTGATCAACCTGTTTTCCTTGATCATCAGGTTCAACTTGTGTGATTGGTGTCATGGGAGTGGAACATGATTTACAGTCTTTTAAAGAAAATTTGTTTAATAATTCTTTAACATATTTTGATTGATGTATAAAAGTTCCATTTGTTTGTTGCTTGATCTGCAGTCCCAGAAAGTACTGCAGTTCTCCCATGGTACTCATCTCAAATTTTGATTGCATGAGTTTCTTAAAATCATCACACAGTTTTGTGTTTGTTGAACCAAAAATGATATCATCAACATAAATTTGAACAAGTAGGACATGATTTCCAACATGTTTAATGAAAAGAGTTTTATCAATGGCACCTCTTGTAAAGTTATTTTTGAGTAAAAAGGTGGAGAGTGTATCATACCAGGCTCTTGGAGCCTGTTTGAGCCCATAAAGAGCTTTGTCCAGTCTGTACACCCACTCAGGATGAGAAGGATCCTCAAACCCAGGTGGCTGACAGATATACACCTCCTCTTTTATCTTTCCATACAAAAATGCACTCTTTACATCCATTTGATAAACTTTAATTTTGTTGGAAATGGCATAGGCCAGAAATAACCTGATGGCCTCAAGCCTTGCAACTGGAGCAAAGGTTTCATCATAGTCAATTCCCTCTTCTTGAGAGTACCCTTGAACTACCAGTCTTGCCTTGTTCTTGATTATCATACCAGCTTCATCTTGTTTGTTCCTGAAAACCCATCTTGTGCCAATTGGTTGCTTGTTTGGAGGTAAGGGACAAATTTCCCAGACCTGTTGCTTGTTGAACTGAAGCAGTTCATCTTGCATAGCTTGTACCCAATTATTGTCTTTGAGGGCTTCCTGGTACTTCTTTGGTTCCAACTGTGAGATAAAGGCTGAAAATAGGCAAAAGTTGGAGAGCTGGTTTCTGGTAAGAACACCTGAAGCTATATCACCCATGATTTGATCAAGTGGATGATCTCTGTGTTCAATCAGTTGTTGTAAACCACTGATAGGTGTAGGTGGCTCATGTTCTTCAAACAAACTACTGAGGTCTATAATATCTTGTTCAGATGTTTCTTGATCTTCAGTAGTTGGATCTACTGAACCAGAAGTTTGAGTTTGTTCCTCAGTACTTGTTTGATCAGAAGTTTGGGGAACTTTTGATGATTTTGAAGTTGACTTGATAACTGTTTGAGGAGTCCATGGTGTGGGATCCTCATCATTAAACCTTTTGTCACCATAATAAGTAGGTTTTGATGAAGTAACAGCCTTCTCAGGTCCAAAATGGAAGTTGTCAAGGTCAAAAAGTTCAGCAGGATGTGCTGGAATAAGAGTGTGTTTTGACTCATTGAACTTGACATTCAATGTTTCTTCTACTATCCTGGTGTGAGAATTAAAAACCTTGTAGGCTTTTCTAGTTGAAGAGTAACCAAGAAAGTAACCTGAGTCAACTTTGGCAGCAAACTTTGAAATAGATTCCTTGATGTTCAAGATGAAACATTGACACCCAAAAGCCCTGAAAAAGGAGATAAGGGGCTTCATGCCATGAAGAACTTCATAGGCAGTCTTGGAATGTCTCTTGACCACAAGAACTCTATTCTGAACATAACATGATGTGTTAACTGCTTCTGCCCAAAAGTACAAGGGCAGTCCAGAATCAGCTAACATTGTTCTTGCTCCCTCTATTAAGGTTCTGTTCTTCCTTTCTACTACACCATTTTGTTCAGGAGTTCTGGGAACACTGTATTGTCTAATTGTAAGTCCAAGATGTTCTCTACCGGGTATCAAACAAACAATCGAGTGCGGAAAACAAGATTGAATGTGAAGAACAAAAGATTAACTCGATGAAAAACACAAATAATCGCTGCTTTGTATTGCACACGGTATGAAAACCGTCGGGTACAATACACCAATCACCAATGATCTCTAGAGAAGCTCTCTAGAGATATATGTTTTGTTTTTATCAAAATGAATGGTCTAACCCTAACAATGAATCAAACAAAACATTATATAGGGTCCACTAATCCCTTGGCCCACATGGCCTAACCCAAGTCCATTAACTAAACTAAGCCCAACTAACACAAATAGGCTTAATAAAGACAAGCGTAAACCTACTTAAATATAGCCCAACAATATCCCCCTAGGTTTATGCTGTCTTTATCATGGCTTAGTAGGAAGAGTCTTCAGACCTTGATCTTCCAATCTTGGGTTCTTTCTTGTTCTCTTGGAGGTAGCTTCACAACTTTAATCATCGTCAGCTTTTGCTTCAACATATTGCTAAAAGAGAACGTGTGAGGAAGATTCTCAGAAGCTCTTTTCTTTGTCAGTCTTCTCTTTCAAGCAACTTCATAGGTACTTCTTCACTTGTACTTTCATTGTCAAAAGATGATTCACTTTAGGTTCTTCTGACTCAGGTACGTCTTCTTATTAAGGTGATTCATGCTTGTCAGCAACTGGAACTCTTTCATTCTTCATCAACCCCTGTTTCTAGATTTGTATAAATTCTACAAATTCTCAGAATTTTGTGAGCAAACAATTTATGCAACAGAGGGTCCAGTTTACATGAACACTAAGTACATCAGTGTACTTCAATTTTAAAACCTCAAAAATCTGAATTTTGTTCGAGAGTCGGTCAAATCCTCAAGAATGGTTAATTTTTTATAAAAGAAAACAAACAAATTAAAATAAAAATTCAAACTAATTACAATGCATCTTTTTGGTGAGAATTATGTGCAAGAAGATCATATCAGCTTTGTCAAAATGCAACACACCGTTAGTATATTTGTTCTAATAAACTTATTAAAGTGCTAGAAAGCAGTCCAAGACGATTACCAGCATCGTTTATCCACTTAAACAAACATACACACACGTCTTCAAGTCCTTTGTTGTTCTTATTTTATTAACGTGTGTTAGACCGAAATGACTGTGTGTCCCACATCATGACATACCCCCGCGATCAAGGTATGCACAAAGCTTCTTCATAACAGGTGAGTAAATTGCTGACATCTGTATTTTTTACAAGGTCAAGATCATCGGTGATCAGGTCTGCATATATCTGGATGCAACAGAGAGACCAATGGATTCTCGACCAGGGTTATGGCAAATACCAAATGTTTCGGTATGATCATTGCTTTAGGCTTTTGATTTGTGCCTTTAGCTTGAATTCTCTTTGAGAATTTTGGGTTTTGGCATTTTCCTTATTGCTCTTTTAAGACGTCCTGACTGTGCCTAGGTCAGCATATATCTGGATGCAGCAGAAGGGCAGCCAGGACATCCCCAGATGTATCAACAATTTAAAGACCTGAAATCTCAGACTTTGGCAATCTATCAACGCAAGATTTAAGACCATAAAATCATACGCCTATGATGTGTTCCCCACAAGTTACACAGTCCTTTATCTTTAGCATTAATTTGAACTGAGTTCGTTGTGCAGTTTGCCTGCCAGTACATCGTATAATGGAGCTGCAATCACACTTGATTTAATTTTCTTTTCAATTTTAAGGTGTGACAACTCAACAGCTGATGTACTATCATTTCTTCTTTTTCGCACCATGAAATTCTCATTTTTGGAATTTTCTATTGTTTTTGTATTTTTCTGAGGATATATATCCCCCTAAATTTGTGCTTAAAATTGAAAATTTAAAGAACAAATTTACAACCTAAAACTAAGAAAAATATTTTTGTGTTTTTCTAAAACCATTCTCGAATTAATGACCAAACAATTTCAGAAATTTTAACGCATCAGGTTTTGAGTGTACCTCTTTTGCTGATTTTACCTCCATTTTCTCCTTAAAAGGAAACATACTCACTGTTTAAGAATTTAAAATAAACGTATAACAGAGAGATGTCACCTGTCATGTGCGTGGAACAACCGTTGTCAACATACCAGTGGTCGTCGACAATCCTCCCTGGATGTCCCTGCACTAAGAAAGGAGATTAGTTAAACATTGGTACCCAGGCCATCGCGGTCCTGGGCACTCCTGAAGCATCTATGAAAGACACTTCTCTCAAGCACATGTCCTTCTTCTCATTTAGGACTGGTGTAGCTGCCGCCTTTGCTTTCCAGACTTGTTTAGGCTTAGCACACGGTTTTGCCACTTTCGGAGTAGCAGCTTTCAGTTTCTCAGGTTGTTTAGACTTCTGTGGAGGAACAACCTTCTGTTTGCTCTTGGCAGCATTCCAGTCTCCATCAGACGGTTTAACTTTGGGATTCATGTTCTTCCTTGCCTTAGATTTATCAACCTTCATTGTCTTGGAGTAGTAGTTATCCCTAGGCATAACCTTCTGATGTTGTCGATAATAGGGCACATAAGGACGACTTGTGCAGTTCCTTGCAATGTGACCGGGTCTTCCACAGGTGTAGCATGTTTGCTTCTTTGCATATGGAGTATAGCCCGGTCTGTTCGATCCCACTGATGAATGTGAGTGATGGGATCTGTTGGATGATTTGTTTGCAGGCTTCCCAGTCTTCCTGCTCTGCTTAGAACATCTTGAACACCCGTGTGAACAAGATTGTGCTTGTGATGAGGACTGTCCTTGAGCTTTCTGTTTAAATTCAGGAACCTGTTCAGAAGAGTTAGCACATGTAATTTTTCTATGTGGTGGCACGTATTTATCGGTCGTGCCAATAACAGATAGCTCAGAAACAGCCTTTTGTACATATGGTATAGCATATGCAGACAAATTGGACTGTTTCACACAAACACCTGCATTATTAGTGCAAACAATATCATCCCCCTCAACCTTAACTTCTACTTTAACTGAATCTGCACATGAAGTAGAAGTATCAGTAACGCTCACACATTTAAACTCAGTGACTATTGGCTTTACCACACCTGTGCCAACAGTCATGGATGAGGGATCCTCACATTCTTGTTTAATCTCGACTGGCCTTGAGCACACAGATTTTTCAGATTCTGGCTCAGTCGAGGGTGTGACATTTGATTCAGACGAGCCACTTGATTCAGACACTTGTGGTGGCTCTACTGAATCCCCCGTTGACTCAGCTGCTCTAGAGGACTCACAGCTGGATTCACTCGACTCAACTGATACTGATTTCTCAGATTCGGTTGTTTCGGGTGATTCACATTTGGAGTCACTTTCAGAGGTTGGTGGGGCAGCTGATTCAACGGTATGCTGTGCCATGTACTTTTCACAGAGATTTTTGAAAGTTTTCATGAAATCAAACTCAAATGGCACATTTGAGTCTGATTGGCCGGTCGGTTCAGTTTGCTCAATTTT
The DNA here is from genome assembly GCA_030844895.1 of Ambrosia x helenae. Classification (NCBI taxonomy): domain Eukaryota; kingdom Viridiplantae; phylum Streptophyta; class Magnoliopsida; order Asterales; family Asteraceae; genus Ambrosia; species Ambrosia x helenae. The sequence continues at coordinate 12,520,105 of CM061230.1, read as the reverse complement.
CGGTTCAGTTTCAAAAACGGTTTCTTTTAAGACATCATTCAATTTAGTTGTGTCATTTGAAACTGGAACTTCATCTCTCCTCACATCAAAAACTCTGTCAATTTCTTTATTTTTCTCAAAATTTAACGTCTCGGTCTGCTTTGAAGCATCTTGAGACTTGACAAAGGTTTTTGATGGAGCCTGCTCCTTCTTAGGTTGTTTGTTCTTGGGTTTAGAGATTCGGACAGGGACTGATTTAGGTTTGGAGATCTCATTTTGATCCCTCGATGGTCGACTGGTTGGCTCTTCTATTGGAGGACCGTATCCTTTAACAGGCAGAGCCAACAACTCTTCATCCGACATAGGAATTGAAGAATAGTTTTCATTGAAAGGTGGAGGAATTTCCACAAATCCAATTCCCTTATTCCTCACGTCCTTTGGTCTTAACCTTAACTGGGTATTGATCATTTTTTCAACTTTGGGACTAGAGCAATCGAACTTTTTAAAATGAAAATCGGCATTTTCAAATTTAGATTTTAAGTCGATCAATTCTGCGGTTAAAGTATCAGACAGTCGTTTGAAGTGTAAATATCGACACTTGTGATCACTCACCTCCTGATGCAAGCGCTTGATATCGAGTTTTTGTTGTTCGACCATTTCTTTATAAGAATTAAATTTCTTTTTAATATCCCAAGTGGCCATTTTCTCGTATTCAAGCTGCTTGTATGCAGAGAGAGTTTCTTCTCTAAAACCTTTAATTTTTAACCTGCATCGTTCAGTGCAACATGATTCAGCTAAAATGTCAGCGTGTACCTCAGATGCGGATGGCACATGGTCATTCTGTTGTGCCATGAAAGCTTGAGCAGCGTGAGCGGCAGGAGCAGCAGGTGTGACAGAAGCAGCGGGAGCGGCAGGAGCAGCGAGAGCGGGTGAGCAGTCAGATTTTGAATTTGAAGATGAAGTGTCAGAGGCGGATGAGCATGTCGTAGCAGAGGTGTTGCTTTGAGTCGTCAGCTTTGCACGCTCAGCATGTTCTTTGACGAGTAAGATTAACTCATCCGACGTCATTTTGGACCAACTTGTTTCTACATAGATCTTCATGACATTCATAAACCAGCTGCATGTCGGTTGATCTGGTATTCTTTTTAAAGCGTCCAAAAGACTCTTGTTGACCCAACGATTTGCAATCACAATCTCTGCATTCTTCATTTCTGACAGCAGTTCGGTAAATCTGTCAAGCAGTGCATACACGGTTTCACCAGGATTGTAACTGAAACTCTCAAGTCTCTGCTTAAACACCTCACTTTGAGAAGACATTTTAATTTTGAATAGTGATCCCCCAAAAATGTAGACGTTCACACAAATTTTAAAACGAGCACCGGGTGTCCAACCGTAGTCAACAGGTCACAACGTATTAGTAACGTCGATCCCCCAAAATTTAACTAGCACACTCCAAAAGATATCACTGTTGTTGTTATTATTATTATTATTATTATTATTATTATTATTAGAGTTGTTATTATTATTGTAATTTAAATACTACAATGACACCTTTTCCTTTTGCACTAGTCTCAAGAACTGACCACACACACTTTTCCTTTAAATCTCTTCCAAAAAATCTTCTTCTCTTGAAGTTCACTTCAATTTTTCACTACTTTTCAAAACACTTAACTTATCCTCGTGACCTTTCCCAATTCCAAGACACCTTTTCTTATGAAACACAATGCTTCTCTCTCTCTCTTCTTGAATACAGCTCACTTTCTCTGCTCAAATCAACTTCACTCTTTAACTTTATCAAGATTTCAAACACAAATCTCGTCTCTCTCTCTCTGCTCGATCAGTTTCACAAGACACAACCAAAATCTTTTAAATCCCTTCTCTATCTCCTCTCACTATCTGCTCTCTCTCTCTAAATAACATGAACAACGATCTGCTCCCTCTCTCTTCTCGTTCTCGCAAGACCAACAGCAACAAAATTTCTACAACCCTCTCATTAAACACAAACAGATCCAAACACACATAGCAGACAACACACAACTCTTTCGCTTCACAACTTCACCTCTCTTACAAATCCAACGCTTCTTGTGTCCTTCTCGATTTCCGTGAAGCAGCAAGAACAACCTGTTGGTGAATGGTTTAAGAAAGATGAGAGGATCTTGGTGAGGTTGATGAGGGATCTGAGATGATTAGTCGTGGGTTTGGGTTGGGTATGGTACGGTGATGATGACTGGTTGTGACGGAGTGGTGGTTAGGTTTGTGGCTGGTCACAAAGGTGGAGGCGAGTGGTGGTTTTTTTCGAGGTGGGTGTGAGTGGTCAGGTAGGTAAATGGAGCAGGGGGTCCGGATGGTTGCAGGTAGGTGAGTTGTCTGATGTGGGTGTGTTTTGGTTTTCGGGTGGGGTCCGGGTCAGGTAAGGTGACCAGTGGTGATGTTGTTCCGGTTAAAAGTGATTAGGTTGGTGGCTGTGGGTCGGGTATGGATATTTAGGTGGGTTCCGGTCAAAAGCAAGCTGGGTTACGGTCAGAGCCGGAGTGAAAATGGGTGTTCGAGTAGGTGTTGGGTTTCGTTGCAGGTACGGTATGGTGGGTGGTTGGGTTGTTTTTGATGTCCGGGTGGTTGGTTTGGTCAAGGAGGGGTGTCGGGTCAGGTAGAGTGACCGGTGGTGGTTGACGGGTCAGAGGGTTTTGGTGGTCGGGTAAGAGTGAAGGTGAATGGTGATGGAGAGGTGGAGCAGGTGGTGACGGGTTTACGGAGCAGAGGGTCCCGGATGAAGATGGGTTGGAGTTGGGATCGGGTGTGGGTTTTGTTCGGGTGGTGATGTTTGAAGTTAGGTGCAGGTTTCCGGTGGTTTTCGGGTTTCCGGTGGATGTGGGTGGTTTCCGGGTGGTGGGTACGGGTCAGAGCAGAAGTCAGTTTGAGTTAAGGATGGGTGTTCGAGTACAGATCTGAGTTCGACCTCGAACAGTGCTGAGTTCGACCTCGAGTGGCTGAGTTCGACCTTGAGTTCGACCCTGAGTTCGACCTCAACCCTGAGTTCAACCTTGAGTTCAACCCTGAGTTCAACCTTCAACCCTGAGTTCAACCTTCAACCCTGAGTTCAACCTCAACCCTGAGTTCAACCTCAACCCTGAGTTCAACCTTCAACCCTGAGTTCAACCTTCAACCCTGAGTTCAACCTCAACCCTGAGTTCAACCTCAACCCTGAGTTCAACCTTCAACCCTGAGTTCAACCTCAACCCTGAGTTCAACCTTCAACCCTGAGTTCGACCTGGTTGAGTTCGACTTGTTCAAGTGAGTTCGAGTAGGTGGTGTGTTACGTAGTTCTCGAGTGGCAGCTCTGTTTCCGATGAAGAACCCGAAGCTTAAACCTGCAACATTTTTTTTTTTTTTTTTTTTTTTTTTTTTTTTTTTTAAAATAGTCAAAATTGAAAAATCTTGCACTCTTTTCAAATATTTATTTTATCAATGACAGCTAGCAAGTTAGATAGGAAAGTATTAATTTCCTTCAATTTTGTAACAAGCTTTGCTAAAAATCTGCACAACCAAATCAATCTTCCAGAAAATTTCTGCACAAACACACGAAAAACTCCAAACAAAAGATTGAATACCAACAATTTAAATAGAAGTTCAATGTGTTCTTTCACGTTCTTCAATACTTTGACTAAAAGCAATTCTGCCAACAAACTGAGACATAAAATTGATTAGAGCAATAATAAAACAAATAAAAAAAAAAAAAAATGAAAATTGAACCTGTTTAAAATAACGAGCACAGCAGCAACGATTCTTCTTTCGATTGTTCTTCGAATGATACCAAACCGAGCCTTCGAAAGACTTCTTAGGCTCTGATACCAATTGTAAGTCCAAGATGTTCTCTACCGGGTATCAAACAAACAATCGAGTGCGGAAAACAAGATTGAATGTGAAGAACAAAAGATTAACTCGATGAAAAACACAAATAATCGCTGCTTTGTATTGCACACGGTATGAAAACCGTCGGGTACAATACACCAATCACCAATGATCTCTAGAGAAGCTCTCTAGAGATATATGTTTTGTTTTTATCAAAATGAATGGTCTAACCCTAACAATGAATCAAACAAAACATTATATAGGGTCCACTAATCCCTTGGCCCACATGGCCTAACCCAAGTCCATTAACTAAACTAAGCCCAACTAACACAAATAGGCTTAATAAAGACAAGCGTAAACCTACTTAAATATAGCCCAACACTAATAATCCCTTTAGACAAACAGAATTCATCCAGAGTTTTGTTCCTGAACTCTGTCCCATTATCACTTCTAATGGTTTTGACAGGTAGAGAATATTGTTTCTCCACTTGTAGAATGAAGAACTTGATGATTTCAGCAGCCTCATCCTTGGAAAAAAAAGAAGAATACCCATGTGAATCTTGAGTAGTCATCAATGATGACTAAGCAGTACTTCTTCTTACCAAGGCTCATAATCTTGACAGGTCCAAATAAGTCCATATGGAGTAGTTGAAGACATGCAGTTGTTTTTGATTCTTTAATAGACTTATAGGAGGACTTATGCTGTTTTCCCTTTAAACAGGATACACAGTGTTCTTGACACTGGTATACTTTCAAGGGTAGACCTCTGACCAAGCCTATTTTTGTGACTTTATTTATGGTTTTAAAGTTCACATGGCCAAGTCTCATGTGCCAGAGATCAGTTTCTGAAGTTGATGCCCTTGAGAAGAAACAGGCAGTGTTGTTTAATACTTTGTCTTTCTCAATGTCCACTGCATAGACATTGCCACATCTTTTGGCAATCAGCAAAGTATGATCTTCAATGATCTTCTCTATCAACTTCTGGCCTTCTGGTGAGATGATCTTGCATGCTGTCTTTGTGAAAAAGGAAGAATATCCTTTATCACACATTTGTGACACACTCAGCAAGTTGTATTCAAGGTTTTCAACCAGATTGACCTTGTCAAACTGTATTTTGCCAGAGGAGACATTGCCATGTCCTAGCACATATCCCTTAGCATTGTTCCCAAAGGATACAGATCCTTCTCTTTGGCTGATAAAATTGTTTATCAGGTATCTGCATCCAGTCATGTGCATAGAGCCCCCACTATCAACATACCATATGCTGTTTAAGCCCCTGGAAACTCTCTGCACACAATAACAAATTAGTTAGATTTAGGAACCCAAGCCTGTTTGGCTTTGGGTTTGCTCTTGAGAACAGTTACAGTTTGTTCTTGACTAGATTGAGAAATCCATGTCTTTTTGGCAATGGATTTTTCATTAAGAACCATGGTGGTATCCTTTTCAGGACCACCATCAACCTTGGTCATCAGTAGTTGTACCAAGTTCATTAGTTTTTGAATCTCAGCAGTTTGTGAAACTGCTGATGATTCAGGTCTAACTACTGACAAAGAGTTTTGAGAAAAAGATTTTAGTTGAGATTTTATCTTTTTCTGAGAAAAGGTGTTTTCAGGTTGTTGTTTCTTGGGTTTAAAGGTTCTTTCATAATCATTTCTGATTTGATTTCCCACAACCTGTTGTTTAATTTTATGATTGAACTGAATTCCTTTTCTGTATCTACAAAACTCTGTTTTGTGGTTGAACAGACCACAAATTTCACACTCTTTTGCCTTTTGTTTTTGATCTAAAGGCAAATTTCTGACATTAGTGTAAATATTTTGCTCATCAGTAGTTTTCAGGGTCTCAACTCCTGATGTAGATGAAACTATTGATGGCTTGTTGTCAGATTTTGTTAATACTTCTGAAGTACTTTCTTTGAAAATACCAGGATTTCTGTTTAGAAAGTTTTCATGGAAAGATGTGCAGTCTTTCCCTTCAGAAGTTTCATTTGAAACAATTTTTCTCCCATCTTCAGTAGTTTTGGGAGAGAAATCTGTTGGTGTTTCAACATGATGGTACCCTATGCCAAACTTAACATTTGAAGCACTCTGTTTGTTTAGAAATAGCTGGTACCCCTTACAAGAATCCACCCATTTTTCACAACTGATCTTGGTGTCAGCAAGCTCTTTTCTGACATTCCCAAGATCTTCTATCATCATTTTAATTTGTGCTTGGGTTTCAATAGCTGAGTTAGCTAATTTAGAGGCTTCTTTTGTTTTAGCAGTAAGTTTTCTCTCTAAATCACACTTCATCTGAGTGTATTTTCTTTCTAAATCATTGGCTTTTCCTTGTAAGTGCACATTTGTCTCTCTTATGAGAGCAAAAGTTTCTTTGCAAGAATTTGAGCAAAGTTTTGTCAAAGATTCTTTTGATACCTGTGACAATGTAGTTTTGAAGTACAACCTTCAAATGCCATTAAGGCAAAGTTCTTTCTGCCATTGTCTGGTTCTCCCCAGTTGATGTCAAACACCTTGTTGTCTGCATCAGGATTGCACTCTGTGGTGTCAAAAGGGAGACTGCTCCAGTCAACATACCCTGAGGTGAAAAGACTTTGTTGAGAGGGTTGTTGAGGCTGTGGAGGATGTTGAGCAGCTGGAAAGGGAGGGATTGATTGTTGGCTCTGCATCTGTTGAGCAGGCATTTGAACATATTGTACTTGTGGCATGTATTGCTGTTGAGGAGCTTGTGCCTGTACAAAATGAGCACTCCCTTGAGTTCCATTATTCCTATTATAATTGGGGTTAAAGTTATTTCCAGATTGTGATTGGTTAAAGCTAGAGTTTCTACACTCTCTAGCAAAGTGTCCCAACTTCTGACACTTGTGACATCTCAGTTTAGATTTGTCAAAACCAATTTTTGTATTACTGGTCAATCCTGGAAATTTCCTTCTTGACCTTTTATAAAACTTGTTAGTTTTAATGCTTAGCATGGCCAGTTGGTGTAAAATGTCCATTTCTTCTAAGTCATCACTGCTAAAGTTTTTCAAATCATCCATGATAAAACATAGATTATCAGCAGTTTGACTTTGGTCATCATTGTCATAACCTGGGAAAGATCTTTCTGATGAGATCCCAGTTGTTATGTCAATGTTGTCATAAGATCCATAGGAACAAGTTGGTGAGTCTTGTCCCAAAAGTGCTGTACTACCTGGTAGGTAGTCATCAGCAGTTTTACCAGATGATTGCAATTTCTTCTTTTGATCAATTTCTCTCTCAAAAGTAAGTAATCTCCCATGGAGTTTTGTAAGAGTGAGGGAGCTAAAATCTGGTGAGGATCTTAAAACAATGGAGTATGTTTCCCATTTGTCTGGTAAAGACCTTAAAAATCTATGTAGCATAGATACTGTTGTATAGGTCTGACCATTTAACTTTAGCTCAGATATTAATGAGGAGAATCTTTCAAATTGTTGAGTTAAAGTTTCCCCATTAATGTGAGCAAATGTCTCATATTGTTGAGCTAAAATTTCTCTGGTGTTGGCAATCACCTCTTCAGTTCCTCCAAACTGTTCTTTAAGACAATCCCAGAGTTCTTTGGCACTTTCACAATGTAAAAGGCCAGAGTATATCTCATTTGGGAGAGCCATTGCCAACATAGAGAATGCTTTTGCATCTAGCTCAAGTTTTAGGAAATCATCATCTGTATAGTCTTTTGGTTCTTTAGGAACCTCAACTTTAGTTTCAAGATTTATGTTTACTGGTTTGTGAGGACCATATATCACAGATCTCCAACAACCTGTGTTGGTTTGTGACAAGGTATGTGCCATTCTCTTTTGCCATATGTTGTATTCATTTCTTACAAGCATGGCAGGTTTAGTAGCAGAACCAGTATTATGTGGATCCATTTTAAAGAGTATTGATTGTCAGATGACTCTTTTAAGTGATGGATGTTTGATAAAAAGTGAACTTTTGATCTTTTATTGAGTATCAATAAGAGCTTTGTGTCTGATTCTCAATTTGTTAGATTGATATGTGATCAGATAAACCAATGCTCTGATAGATCATTGTCATAACATCTATACAGCAATCAATCATCAAACAATGCATAACATCACATAAAACACCATTAACACATGTTATTTTGTATGAAAACTCATTGTTTATGAATAGGTTTTGTTTAGAAAGATATTAGGAAGGTTTTTATTCATGAAAACATGTTTGAATCAGATCTGGACTCTTGGGGTTTAATGAAAACGAATTGAAATGCTTTAAAATTGATTTAGAATGAAGAACACACCTTAGATCTTTGTGTAGAAGATGTTTGTAGGTTAGATTATAGAAAACAAGGGCAAAAACTCCTTCCCCAATGTTTAAAGTTGCTAGAGAGTGTTTTGAGGCGTTTAGGGTTTGTGAAATGGTGAAAAATGACAAAGTGTGGTATTTATACTATGTCCACATTCGCCCCTTTTACATGGGCGAATGTACCCTCCTTCGACCCTTTCACAGGGTCGAACGTACCCTGACTTGGTCGAATGAAATTCTTTCAATTCCATATCCCAGGTTCGCCCCTTTTACAAGGGTCGAACCAGAAGTATTGTCCAGGTTCGCCCATTCGATTGGTCGAACCAGGACTCACGTTTTTCTAGTTTTTCCAATTTGTCGTGTTTAACGCATTTTAACGCACCCTACCATACGAGCATGCAACCTTAGTCTATGTTTAACATATTTAAGCACGAATGACTATCTACACATCATTTAAACACATCTAAGCATATAATCCACCATACGACAATTAGTCTACACATACACTTAACTAGTTTATGTAATTCACCAACAACGGGACTCGTATCGTGTGTGTGTGTGTGTGTCTGACTAACCCAATGATCTCCCGAATCATTGAACCCTGGACAATACGGACTGTGTTCCGACTCTACTGACCCCGTCAAGTATGTTTAATAAACGTTTTTCGCTAAGGTAGACTTATGTGTTTATAAAATGTTGACCCAAACATGCCGGGTGTCACATCATCCCCCTGTTGAAAGAATTTTCGTCCCGAAAATTTCCCGAAGTCAAAGAGAACGAAGCGACTTAAAGAAAAATTTTCCCGGTCGTCACATCATCCCCCTGTTGAAAGGAATCTCGCCCCGAGATTCACTCTTCGACAGTAATGTGTGTCGACCCAACCCAAGTAACGTTTCCCAGAACACAAACGAAATGATAACCACGAACGAGAGATGATATCAACAGATACTCTATGCCGGGGAACCGCCCTCCCCAAAGTGAATACAAAACAATGAATCCTCCTGATCGAAGGCCTACTAGAGACTACTGTGATCGGTATAAATCATACACCGGTACCGTCCAAGTAACATCTCCAAAGGACCCACATCAGACCCATGAATGCAAAACGATGACCAAATACCAAACTGAATGCACACAATGAATACGAATCGCCAAATAATGTGAACGAGAATGAATACGAGCATAACGATAATCAAGAAAAGAACACTCACCAGTAACAGTATCAGGATCCTCCTGGTTCTCCCTAGCGCCAATGACGTAAACATGACCACGAGTAGTTCGACCGCCGCCTTCGTTCCCAGCACCACCTGCAGTCCCTTGGTTCAGCTTAGGACAATCCCGCTTGAAGTGCCCAGTCTCCCCACAGTTAAAACACCCATGGTTTCCCCGAGGAGCAGGAGCGGAGACAACCGCTTGAGTCTGTTTCGGCTGCAGATTGACCCTACAATCCTTAGCCAAGTGACCGACTCGCTGACAACGATTACAGCGAAACGCATCGCAACCCCCAACATGGTGATACCCACACGTGTTACACTTCGGACTCTTACCGACATAACCCCCAGTCTTCTGCTCAGGTAACGCTCCCACAATGTCCTGCCTCTTAACCTGCTGTTGAGACGACCCAATGTTCTTCCCAGCACTCTCCCACTTCCTCTTGTTGTCCGCAGGGGCCTTCACAGCAGCACCCCTCGGAGGTAGAACGCCCTCAACAACCTTCATGTTCGTCAGCTTGTGAGCTGCCCGAACAGTGGCCAACATAGTAGTGTGATCAGCAGCGGCAACAAGCCCAGCAATCTCCGGTACTAACCCAGCAACGTAGTGCTCAATCCTTCGGTACTCCGGTGTAGCCAAACCGGGGCACATCACAGCCAACTCGTTGTGCCTAGAAGTAAACTCCTTGATCTCCGACCCAACCATCTTCAGATTCCAGAACTCATGCTCCAACTTCATAATCTCGTCCCTCGGGCAATACTCCGCTCGCAACATCTGAACAAACTCGGACCACGGCATAGCATTGGCCTCACCCAGGCCAAGATTCGCAGTGGTGGAGTTCCACCAGGTCAAAGCGTGTCCCTCTAGAGTAGCAGAAGCATACTTGACACGATCAGCGTCAGGACAGTTACACATAGCAAACACCGACTCGATCTTCTCTAACCACCGGAGCAGACCCACTGCCCCTTCAGTCCCATTGAAGAAATGGGGCTTACAGTCCATGAACTTCTTGTAGGTGCACCCAGACTGCACCTGATTAGTATTTCCCAGGGTCTGCTGAGCAGCCTGGAAATCAGCCAACGCAACATTCAACTGCTGCTGCAACATGTTCTCCAACTCCGCCTGAGTCATGGTGATGTTCCCACCACCTCGTCCACCGCCATTGCGACCCCCGCCGCCACCACGGCGTCCACCAGCACGTCCACCAGCGCGACCAGACATGTTCTGCCAAACATGAGACAAGATACTCAAAACCACTAACAGATCAAGCTACAAGTGACCAAACGAATTCAGAACGTGGTTCCAGCATGACCATTAGTCCGAACACGAAGTCCACCAAGATTTTCATGCATTTTGATTTATGATTTCGTGTGCACCCGAAATAACAAATCGCTCTACATGGTCCTCTAGGCGTGCTCCTAGCTAGAACTTCAAATCACCCGATACACACATTCCTAAAAGAAACTGTTATCGCACGAAGATCCCAAAGTGAACAGTCACTCAGGAGTGTACTATGACAAGTACTAGTGCATGATAGTGTGTGTGTAGGCAAGTATGTACATTAGAGCATAGAGGGGAGATATCCAAAACCCGGAAAGATCTCAAGAATGTGCCGAAGCCACCCCCAATGCACACTACTGCCAAGTATAAGCGATAAGCCCCTTCATCTTCAAACCCGAAAAAGAAGATAGAACCAAGGTAGGAATAACAAAAGATAGATAATGTGATACTGCGTGATGAGGACACCGACACCCCGACAAGGTTAGTATGTTTACCAAATGACACGACTCGTAAATATGTGTGACCGTCTAATGTGTGTGATACTCGGCTATAGACTAGACTCTACATGCAGTCCTAGTTCACTATAACCATTGTCTCTGATACCAATCTGTCACACCCTCAAATTTCCACGTGCGGGGTTTTACCGCGAGGCGCGTGACACACCAGGATCCAAGTCAACGGTCACAATAAACGACATCTATATGATAAGAAAACAACGTAAACTACCATTGAGTTTCAAACCGTTCTAACACAGCGGAAGCAAAATGTATTATTACAACTTCAAAGTAAAACTCAAAGTCTGAAATGTTTAACAAAACATGCATATGATCCCTAGACGCCGCGAGACTCCGTGCGCCTATACTCAATGCTGCTACCTTAGCGACCTGAGAAAACATGCAAAAAAGGACGTCAACATATAATGCCGGTGAGTTCACAGGTTTTAAGTTCTTAAACGTTTTCATGTGTAAAGCGATTTCCTTATAAAGTGCCAAGTGTACAAAAGTTCCAAGTAAATATCAAACGTTCCCTTACTACTACGACTATGTTGCTAAAACCATTACTGACAAACGTTGCTCGAGTTGCTGCTCATGTGCCAAGTGTCAAGTGTCAAGTAGAGACAATATGCACCCGCCCGGCTCCCAGCCGTCAGGTGGGGTTCGTCACGCCCGATAGATCTATCCACATTTCCCCCGTTGTGCCCCGCACATTCATGGTTTCAATAGGGACTTAGGTTTCGTCGTATAGTAAATAAGTGCCAAGCGCCAAGTGCCAAATGCCAAGTGTCAATGTTTAAAAGTGTCAAATGCCGATGTTTAAATATGTCAAATGCCAATGTTTAAAAGTGTCAAGTGCCAATGTTAAATATGCCAAGTGCCAAACGTGTCACGTTTCTTAAAAGAGTTACATTCCCAAAAGCCGTCATGTTTCTAAAAGTGTTATGTTTCCAAAAGTGGTAAGTTTCATAAGAGTTGCGTTTTCAAATCATAAACGTTGCATTGTTAAAACGTGTGGCATGCTTCTCCCCCGAGAGAAAAGAGTATAAAAGAGGGGCCGTAAAACTCACCTTAGAGTGCGTCTTCTGATAATTAGAAATCCAACACGTGTATGATAATCCCAACTAGTGACAACCTATCAATGAGTTTACATAAGTGTGATGACTACTAACCCGAAGGCTAACTAGTCCCCGATTGTCCAGATCTTGACTACGTGTGTTAAAAACTGTGTTTAAACGTTAACCGGACATCCTAGACCGACCCGACATCCCGTTGGTGACCCATTACATCAATTAGTCATGCACATAAGTTTAACACATAAGTTTCAAGCATAAAACACTTAGTTTGCATCAAAAATCTCATTCCGGACATCAGATGGTCGAATGTGGTTTTCCCATTTCCACGTTCGCCCGTTTTTCCCACATTTTGTTCCACGTTCGCCCGTTTGAGCCACGTTCGCCCGTTTTTCCCATGTTCGCCCGTTTTTCCCACGTTCGCCCGTTTTTCCACGTTCGCCCGTTTTTCCCATGTTTTGTTCCACGTTCGCCCATTCGAACCAATTTTATTCCACGTTCGCCCGTTTTCATCAGCATTTTATAAAACGCACCAAAACGCATCTAAACGGTCCGAAAACATCACGAAACATTACCAATCACAGCAGTCAACTATCATTAACATATTCCTACATAACCCTACCAATTTTATCCCGAAATCTGTCCGTTTTACAAGTTACCCGAAATAGCAAATTATGGAGATGTCACATCAAACGCATGCAATCATTACCCAATTAGGAAACTTTATGAAATCAATCAATAATCAACTTAATATACTCAGATTATCATGAACAATAAACCCCCCAATCATATCCTTATCACTATCATCATGAACAAGCCCTAGATTTAACCCAAAATCCCCAAAATGTACATAACATCATCAATAATCAATTGTAACCTATCTCAATCATAAATCATCATCAATAACAGTCTTAAATCATTGTCATAACATCTATACAGCAATCAATCATCAAACAATGCATAACATCACATAAAACACCATTAACACATGTTATTTTGTATGAAAACTCATTGTTTATGAATAGGTTTTGTTTAGAAAGATATTAGGAAGGTTTTTATTCATGAAAACATGTTTGAATCAGATCTGGACTCTTGGGGTTTAATGAAAACGAATTGAAATGCTTTAAAATTGATTTAGAATGAAGAACACACCTTAGATCTTTGTGTAGAAGATGTTTGTAGGTTAGATTATAGAAAACAAGGGCAAAAACTCCTTCCCCAATGTTTAAAGTTGCTAGAGAGTGTTTTGAGGCGTTTAGGGTTTGTGATATGGTGAAAAATGACAAAGTGTAGTATTTATACTATGTCCACATTCGCCCCTTTTACATGGGCGAATGTACCCTCCTTCGACCCTTTCACAGGGTCGAACGTACCCTGACTTGGTCGAATGAAATTCTTTCAATTCCATATCCCAGGTTCGCCCCTTTTACAAGGGTCGAACCAGAAGTATTGTCCAGGTTCGCCCATTCGATTGGTCGAACCAGGATTCACGTTTTTCTAGTTTTTCCAATTTGTCGTGTTTAACGCATTTTAACGCACCCTACCATACGAGCATGCAACCTTAGTCTATGTTTAACATATTTAAGCACGAATGACTATCTACACATCATTTAAACACATCTAAGCATATAATCCACCATACGACAATTAGTCTACACATACACTTAACTAGTTTATGTAATTCACCAACAACGGGACTCGTATCGTGTGTGTGTGTGTGTGTGTGTGTGTGACTAACCCAATGATCTCCCGAATCATTGAACCCTGGACAATACGGACTGTGTTCCGACTCTACTGACCCCGTCAAGTATGTTTAATAAACGTTTTTCGCTAAGGTAGACTTATGTGTTTATAAAATGTTGACCCAAACATGCCGGGTGTTACAATTACACTTAAAATGTGGTAAAAACTATGAAACTCTTTGAACCAAAAACAAGACAGATTGGGTTATGAGAGTCATGATGGGGATGAATGAAATAATCCTTTTGTGTATAATGGATTTGAGCCATGGAAATTGGGCCTAATTTATTGACATTCTCATGGGTACAAATTCAACAAATTGGAGACGTATGAGAATTGTACACTAAAGTTTCCAGAAACCATGTTAGCATCAATATTGAAACGACATTCATGCATACTTAAAAGTACGTGTAAGAATTGTACACTAAAGTTTCCAGGAACCATGTTAGCATTAATGAAATGTGCATAATTAAAAGTATTCAAAACTACCAAAAAATGTAAGTATGTTTTTTTTTAAGGTGATTTTCTATGTTTTGGCAGAGTTCATCACAACTCCCTAGAAGGGGATCTCCTAGCCAATCTACAATGGTCAGACTATGTTGTTTTAACCAGGTCCACGCTGACGCGAGAGTGACCGGCCCACAAACGAGTCGAGGTTGCGCATAAGAGCACTTTACAATGGTCAGACTATGACAATTTTAATGATACAAGAACTCAAAATGAATACGAAAAATTTATTTACATATTTCCTAACTAAAATAGGTAGAATTTAATATAATACTACCTAGTATAATAGTGTGTGTATATATATATATAATACAATCATTAAATGAAAGCTTCTTATTAGTTAGAATTTGTTTTTTTGTTCTTACAAAACATTTTCTTCTCATTTGAATTTTTCACTATATATATATATATATATATATATATATATATATATATTAGAAATCATATTTTTTTGTAAGAATGATTAAAAATTGATATGTATGCATCATTTTTGGACTTATTTTACGATGTTTTTGATTGTTTTGCCTAAAAAACACAAAACATAACAACTAAAAACTGAAATCCATGTATTTTAAGCTTAAGACTTAAAACATCATGCGGAGAACATTAACTAGTGTGTTTCATTTGTGTTTTAAATTTAATTATTATAATACATTGCATTGTGTTTACTGTTTTCAAGCCAAAGCAACCCAAAACATCATTCCTAAATTCAAAACATGATGGATACATGACAATTCTTGATCATTCTCACAATTCTCATGAAAATCAAATTTCCTACAGAATCCTATATATTATTGACTTTCTAAACTTTTTATTGGATATAAAATTTTTAGTGAAATACAAATATGTTAATTAGCATTAATTTGTATACTACTCCATTATAAAATTTAACATGTGATTTTAACAACGTTTTTTTTTAAATCAAATATGATAAACAATAATAAAAAGAAAATAACCCCTTCCAGTTTTCTAGTTCAACGATTCACTCAAACCTGATTTACTTAGTTGGGTACCACCTAGACATGGCCTTGTTTTAGGTTAATTTAAGTGATAAGTAGAGACACGTTTATAATAATAACCTATGTAATCTACTTACCAAATCATATATGCCAAAGACCCACCCATTCATCAAAGTGCTCACGATACAAGAAAACCAAATGCAAATGATAAAAGACAAGTAATTGCAACACAAATGAGTTATTTAACTAAATCAAACCACAAGTATCATTCAAATAATAAAAAATAATCCAAAGAAACTAAAGTAGATAAGTTTGAGTTTCACATAAATTAACCGTCCACCCGGAGGTGGTTAAAAAGAGAATTAGCCGCTCATCTTCATCATATGATCTTCAATGGTTGTTGTAGATGTTAATTGCATGAAATGATTGATTAGATTGGGGTTTGGGATGGTGAAAACGCAAAAAAAATCGCATATAATCAGTAAATGGCGCCAGGTTGCGCCATTTTTCACCCATTTTGGCGCCAGGTGGCGCCACTTCTCTGAAAATATCTGAGTTGCGCCATTTTTTGCGCCACCTGACGTTGAAATACCCAAACGGGGCGCCAAACCTTGTAAGTTTATCTAGCATGGGATTTGGGTTTAGTTTAGTTTAGTATAAAGTAGTGTTCGCGAGTTGCGGCGGATGTATCGAATAATATTAAATTAAATTATGATGCTTATTACGAAGCACAACCCATTTTGGGTTTGTAACATAATATTCCATTCAATGAAAAATAACTCTAGAATCTAGAAGCCTCAATATGAAACAGTTACACGATGATACAAATACGCCAACAAATAAGATGCATCTACATAACCAAAATGTCTTAATTCCTATACAATATATACATATATAAGCCTCAATACGAAACAGTTGTGAACTACCCATAAAGCAAGAAACAAAAAAGAAATATTTATGCTCACCTATAACTCAAGAGAAGGTTGGTGTAACTTCTTGTCAAAATACATGATATCAAAACATAAAGAACTTTTATTAACGAAAGAATCCCAACCCTGTTGTTTACACCCCAGAAATCAACAAACAACTGAATACAAAAGATCGTTCAGATCTCTACAATACTTTCAACAATACCTATTCTAGATTGTAACTAAGAGATCTTAACAAGATCAGATTCGAGATGAATCTGATCTACTCATACAATCCCTAGAATTATTTGAGAGAAGACTCGAGAGAATAAAGAAAAAATAGACTGATCAAAAGTTGTTCAAGAATAATAATGCAATGTATTTAAACAGCTGAGTCGATCCATGTGAGACAATTAAGAGCCATTGATGATCACAAAAGTTTAATCTTAGCCGTCCAGAGAAAACACACTTCATTCATGGGATTCTCATCTTATCAGCTACTCATCATCTATCCACGAGCCCACTTGTGACTTTAATCCATCTTTTCCCATCATGTAACATCCGGCCCCTCTCACCACCAGTATTGTCTGCTTTGCCCCGATGGGTTGCCCATCCAGAGCTCACGGATTTCTTTTTGGTTGCCCCAGTGGAGACTTCGCAGGAGGTCACCCATCCTGGAATTTCTCCCACCTGAGCACGCTTAATTGTGGAGTTCTCCTCTCATCCACTAACATTAAGCCCCAAAACGCGTTGGTGATTTAAGAGGCAAGACATTACTTATGAACTAAGGATCTCTCCTGGCCACGGCCGATGTGGGATTTTCCTGGGGTGTCACATTCACCCCCTTTTAGAGTCTCATCGTCCCTGATGAGGTATGCACCCACCATCCCGAACGGCACAAGTGTGGCTCTGATACCATCTGTAACATCCGGCCCCTCTCACCACCAATATTATCCGCTTTGCCTCGATGGGTTGCCCATCCAGAGCTCATGGATTTGTTTTTGGTTGCCGTAGTGGAGACTTCCCAGGAGGTCACTCATCCTGGAATTTATCCCACCTGAGCACGCTTAACTGTGGAGTCCTCCTCTCATCCACTAACATTAAGCCCCAAAACGCGTTGGTGATTTAAGAGGCAAGACATTACTTATGAACCAAGAATCTCTCATGGCCACGACCGATGTGGAATTTTCCTGGGGTGTCGCACATCAGCAATACTCAGCCCATCTTTATGCCCCAAGCAACAAAAGCCCAATAACCTGTAAAAATACTTATTCAATATATTTAAACAATTGATAACAAAAATAAATTCATCATTTTGATATTAAGATTTGAATGACATATATATTTTAACACCCCTCCTCAATCTGAATATCGAAATGAGGTCAATACACTTGCACTAACACCTCAAATGGGTCATTACAAATGCATTAGCACCTGAGCTTTATGAATGCCCAAATGGGTCAAACATCCCAAGTAAACCACAAAGCTCATCATGTTGTCCAACACCAAGACTTTTGGTCATTATGTCAGCAACTTGTTTTTCTGTACAAATTTTGACAGTCTTAACGCTTCCTTTTGAAATCAAGTCCTTTAAGAAAAACAAGTTTATCTCAAAATGTTTTATTTTGTCAAAGAATACAGGATTTGCAGCAATTGATATAGCAACACTATTGTCACAAAACATAGAAACATGCATTTTAACCTGCACCTGTAACTCCTTTAACACATTTACAAGCCACAAAACTTCACATGCAGTAGAACACATAGCCCTATACTCAGCTTCAGCTGAGGATCTAGCAATTGTAGACTGTTTCTTGCTTTTCCAGGAAATAAGGTTGTTTCCTAGAAATATACAAAATCCAGTCACAGATTTTCTAGTGTCAACACACTTTGCCCAATCAGAATCTGAATACGCTGAGATATCAAATGAAGAACTTTTCCTAAACCAAATTCCTTTTCCAAGAGCCTTTTTTAAATACCTTAGCAATGTAAATGCAATTTTCAAATGCCCCTCAATAGGCTTAGGCATGTACTGACTTAAATAATGTACTGCATATGATATATCTGGTCTAGTATGAGACAGATATATCAGTTTGCCTACTAACTGTTGATAACCAGTGATATTGGTTAGCACATTCGAATTTTCTGCACATATTGAAGTTAAGGTATAATTAGGCTCCATAGGATTTGAAGGGATAGGGAGCCTAATCTGAGAGGAGGCGTCCCTATCCCCATAAAAAGGGATCCTCGCACCAAGACATGGCTCAAGGATCCATCTGCGCGCAAACAACACAACAAGCGGCTCAGCGCGCTAAGCCAACTGATAAGCAGCAGGCTACATCTGATAAGCGCGTATGGTCACGCGCGGAATCTTCCCTTAACACTTTTAGTACGAGGTACAGAAGATAACAAAGGAAGATTCACAAGGATTTGTGTCAGAGTACTCACGAACAAGAGAAGGACATGTGGCAGACAGTACAACTACCAAACGGCTCTACTGTACCCATGCTGCCATCCACAGTGACCAACAGACATACCTTGCCAACTGTCAGACGTCACATCAGACGCCGATGACAGCCCCAGCCACTGCAGCAAGGACAACATCACTGGTCACCATCCAAAACCCGCCACGTGTCCACCTATAACAGCGACCACACTGTAGCATGACGTCATCAGCAGTGTTCAGCTGTTTCCCGCCATTTCCAGAAAGAACATGGACTTGGGCCTTGACTGGGCCCAAGTGGACGACACGTCTCATAGGCCTCTTCCTTCGGCCCATAACTATGCCTATAAATAGGAATATTCTTCTTCTTGTAATGGCATTCAGAAATCAACCATTGTAGTCCTATCATCTGTAACATCTCTCTCGTAATAAGATTCCGACAGTTACAGTGGACGTAGGTCGTTTCCGACCAACCACTTACATCTCGTGTTCACACACACTTTACTCACACTCACCACACTCACTAAATCACCTTACGGGTTAACCAACGAGGTTTGGGTAAAGGATTAATCCTGATGTAACATAGGTATAAACCACACGGTAATTAGTCATAATCACCGTGATATCTATTGTTTCTTCATTGGCGCCATCCAACGGTTAGAACAGCTCTATTCACTCATCTTTTAACCCACCCATGGCTGAACCCAACCCTAACACTTCTGTCCTGAACCAAACCGGGGACGTCGATGCTCAACCCCCGGAAAACCAAAACACACCACACACTGTCGTCAAAAAACCCACTTCACGTCTCGAGCAGCCGGATCTCGAGATTCGTGATGTAGACTCGGACGATGACAGTGATGGCGGTTCTGAGGAAGACCCAGACGAGTGGCTCCTTCGTCAGAACGCCAAAAGCGCAGCGATATACCAACGCAAACTCTTGCAACAAGCCAAAAAGAAGGGTAAAGCCCTCACTTACGATACCCCATCAAAAAAGGGGTACAAAAGGAAAGACTCGGCCACTCACGATGATGGTCGCAGCGGGGAACTCGGCGGAGACGCCAGGGTTCGGGGCTGCGCGAAGTCACGTGATGAACCGGATGGCTATGAGTCATCTAGCAGCGACTCCGACCACAACGGAAAGAAACACCGTCACCGTTCGCGTCATAACGACGAGGACGATGACTTGGTCAGGCCATTTAGGCCAAAAGCTTTCGCTGAGAAATCAAAGTTTGTCGCTCGCATAGCGACAGCCAAAATACCAAGGAAAGCTAAGCTTCCTAGCAGCATCGGTAGATACGATGGCCTGCGTGACCCGGATGACCATGTGCATGACTTTGAGTGCGCAGGTATGTCGGTAGACTGGCCCGTCCAGGTCTGGTGCCATTTATTTGCCCAGACTTTAACCGGCGCGGCCAGAGTCTGGTTCGACAACCTCCCCATGGGGAGCGTTAAGGACTTCGACGACTTCACTGACAAGTTTGGTAATCACTTTTCACACTTGCGCAAGCACAAGAAGGACAAGGCGCATATTTTGTTATGCCGCCGACATGATCATGAATCCATCGAAGATTTTATAGTTCGATTCAACAAGGAGGCCTTGCAAATAGGCTGCGGGGAAGAACTTACCCGGGCAGCATTCATACATAACGTGCGGAGCCCAGAGCTAATGAAGTGCCTTACGGGCAAAGATGGTATTCCGGAGTCCTAGGATGCACTCATCCACTCCGCGAAAATATATGCCTCCTCTGAAAAATCTTTCAACCAGATGCACGGCTTCCAACCGCAACACCATAATAATAATAGTAATAAACACAAAAACAAGTCTGTTTGGAGCCGCATCTCGGGCACGGCCGACGAGGGAAAATACTCCCCCGCGGGTGATGCCCGCCAACTCATCAATAACAAGCAATCGCGGGACCAGCGTGGACATTAAAAGAAAAACCACGATTGGACCCCGCTAACAAAGACACCATCCCAGGTCCTGAAAACAGAGTAGGTCACGTTGAAAGAAGCCAACCCCCTGGGGAAACGAAGAAACGTGGACCGAAGCAAGTTCTGTGAGTATCACAATGACTTTGGTCACCTCACAGACAACTGTTACAGCCTGAAAATGGAAATTGAGGCCGCATTGAAATCGGGACAGCTGGGTCATTTGGTAAAGAACGTCCACCGCACTGGCAAGGGTAACGCGGGCGACGAAAATCAAGGGGAGGGGTCGCGAAAGAAAATCTGTGACCTTAACACTCATGCCGCCACACTCGTCCCTCGTCATCACTGCAACATGACTAAGCGTGGCAAAAACACCCAGCACGGTAAGCGCACCCGTCTACAACCACTCGATGACTCATGGAAGGAGGCTGATGTCCTCATGCCAAAAGTCAGAGGCGGCGCTTCCTGCACCGCCCCACTAGTCATAACCGCCGTTTTCGCACATTACCGCACGCGATACATGTTCTTAGACAGCGGCAGCAGCACAGATATCATGTACGAGCAATGTTTCCAACAACTGGATGCAGAAGACAAAGCAAAGCTCGTACCAGTCAATGAGCCAATCTCAGGTTTCATTCATGAGACCATCATGCCGCGGGGCATGCTCTTCCTGCCAGTCACATGGTCCGATGGCACTCACGAGCGCACGGAGATATGTGACTTCATGGTTTTGCCAGCCACCTCCAATCATGATATTCTATTGGGTCGGGAAGGCATCGCGCGCTTTAACGCCAACGCTTCAACGGCGCACGCGATGGTCGACTTTCCGACCAAGACAGGTATTGCCTTCATCAGAGCCAATAAAGACTGCCACACCACTGAAACCGCCAAGCCTCCAAAGATGGTCAAAACAAATGCCCGCACCGAGCCGGAAAAATGGGCGCTAAACCCTAAATTTCCGGAGCAAACGGTGGTCATTGGCCATGAAATCTCCGAAACCATACGCAATCACTTGAAACAACTTCTGATTAGCAACATGGATGTCTTCGCGTGGCAACCAGCGGACATGGTTGGTGTTCCCCGCGAAATAGCGGAACACAGGCTTAACGTCTACCGCTCCGTAGAACCCATAGTGCAAAAGAAGTGCAGTATGGGCCCGGAGAAAACAAAGGCCATGAACGAGCAAGTCACCGAGCTGCTCAACGCGGGCATCCTTCGCCCTATCAGATACCAAACCTGGGTGGCCAATCCTGCCATGGTTGCCAAAGCTAACGCAGGCTGGCGCATGTGCGTCGATTACAAGGATATCAACAAGGCGTGTCCCAAAGACTGCTACCCTCTGCCAGAAATTGATCTAAAAGAGGATTCCCTCGCCCCGTATCGGTTCAAATGCTTCTTGGACGCATACAAAGGTTACCACCAGATCCAAATGGCTAAAGAAGATGAAGATAAAACGGCGTTCCGCACAGACGCGGGAATCTTCTGTTACACCAAGATGCCTTTCGGCCTGAAAAACACGGGCGCCACATGCCAACGTCTTATGGACACAGCCTTCATTAATGAAATCGGCGTACGACTTGAGGTATACGTCGATGACTTGGTCATCAAGAGCAAGGAGGAAAGTGACATGCTTCGAGACATCCAACAAACGTTCAATCAATTGTGCAAAGTGCGCATGAAGTTGAACCCAAGCAAATGTTCATTCGGGATGGAAGAAGGCAAATTTTTGGGCGTTATCGTAACGCAGGACGGTTTCCATGCTAACCCAGAAAAAGTACAAGCTATCGAGAGAATGCCTTCTCTCGCTTCTGTCAAAGAAGTACAGACACTAATGGGCCGCCTTGTGGCCCTAAACCGATTCTTGTCCAACTACGCTTCAAAGTCGTTCCCATTCGTGGACACTTTGAAGAACTGTATAAAGAAGAACAACTTCCGCTGGACCCCAGAGGCGGAATCAGCATTCCAGGCAATGAAGCAGTGCCTAATGAACCTTCCGACACTAACAGCGCCGCTTCCTAAAGAACCGCTTACACTTTACCTCTCCGTCACGGAGCGGGCGATAGGCGCAGTTCTAATGGTTGAACGCAAAGGAGTGCAAACACCAATTTATTACATCAGCCGCACGCTGTTAGACGCAGAAACAAGGTATACAATAATGGAAAAGCTAGTTCTCGCACTTGTCCATGCATCCAGAAGGCTGCGCAGGTACTTCCAAGGCCACCCGATAAACGTCCTCACGGACTATCGGATAAATGACATTCTCGCCAAACCCGAACTGTTTGGCCGTCTGGCAAAATGGGCCATTGAGCTGGGGGAACATACGATCAATTACAAGCCCCGGCCCGCAATTAAAGGCCAGATACTCGCGGACTTCGCCACAGAGATACCTACGGACCAAGTCCAAGAATGCAAAGCCGAAGAATCACCCGCGCCGGCGCACGACCCGTCGCAAAAATGGTCCCTATTCACGGACGGGGCCTCTAATGATGACGACGCCGTCGTAGGATTACGCCTCATCATCCCAGATAAATACGAGTTCACGTACGCCATCCGCCTCGATTTTAAAAGCACAAACAACGAGGCGGAATACGAAGCGTTGCTGGCAGGCCTCCGCATTGCGGAAAAAATGGGGGCCAGGCACGTGGAGGCGCACGTCGACTCACTGCTTGTCGCGCGACAAATCAATGGATCATATGACGCAAAGGATGAAATCATGGCTTTGTACCTAGAACAAGCCAAGCAACTCATGCGACGGTTCGACTCATGCACCGTCAAACACATCCGGCGCAGTGAAAATAAGCCAGCCGACGCGCTGAGTAAAATGGCATCCACAGTCTTTGCGCATATGGCCAAAGAGGTACGAGTTGATGTCCTTGAAAAACCATCTGTCCCGCCGCGACAAGTCCATGTCATCCAAACAGGCAACGCATCCTGGATGACCCCGATCAAAGCCTTCTTATCCTCCGGCATCCTGCCTGATGACAAATCAGAGGCCCGGAAGATCAAACACAAGGCTTTACAATACCAACTCATAGACGGCACCCTATGCCGCCGATTTTACCTAGGGCCGCTGTTACGATGTGTAGATTCCGCAAACGCTTCCCGCCTCCTCAGAGACATACATGAGGGAAGATGCGGGCTACATGCCGGCCCAAGGATGGTAGTAGCGAAATTGATGAACGCAGGGTACTATTGGCCGGGCATGCACGTGGACGCGGTCAACGAGTTGCGCAAATGCGACAGTTGCCAGCGCCACGCTCCGAACACCTTGCGCCCCAAGAACAACTTGGTGCCCGTTACAGCGGCGTGGCCGTTCCAGAAATGGGTTGTCGATTTGGTCGGACCATTCCCAACGGCCCCGGGTAACGTCAGATACTTAATCGTCGCCATCGACTACTTCAACAAGTGGGTCGAGGCAAAGCCTCTAGCCAAGATCGACGGCGCACACGTCAAGAAATTCCTCTGGGAGTTCATTATCTGCCGATTCGGCTTGCCGATGCAACTGGTCAGCGACAACGACACACAATTTGAAGACCAATCCCTTCAAGAATGGTTGGCTCAAATGGGTGTAAAACAAATATTCACATCAGTTGCGCATCCGCAAGGCAATGGTCAAGTGGAAAGGACCAATCGCACAATTGTCGAAGGCATCAAGACAAGGCTCGGAACCAAGAGGACAGGGTGGGTAGACGAACTGCCGCATGTTTTATGGGCCTACCGCACTCTCACAAAAACAAGCAACGGTGAAACGCCGTTCAGCTTAACATACGCTTCCGAGGCGGTGATTCCCGCAGAAATGACCTATCCACCGCGAGAGTATTAATGGCCGAAACGACGGACAATGACACAGAACTCCGCATGAACCTTGACCTATTAGAGGAACGCCGCGATCTTGCGGCATTAAAGGAAGCCAGATACAAAACTCAGCTGGAACAATACTACAACAAGCGCGTCAAAAAGCTCACGTTCAAGATCGGAGACTACGTTGAAAATACAAGAAGTGCTCTAACTTGGGAAGGTCCATACAAAATACAAGAAGTGCTAGGCAAAGGCGCCTATGCGTTGGAAAGACTAGATGGTACCCCCATCCCGCGATCTTGGAACGGCGCACAGTTGCGACGCTGTTACTTGTAAACTTGTAACATGGCTACACATGCCATACTATCAATGAAAAAGTTTCATATATCTGTGTTTCTACTTGTTTTTCCGCGCCAGGACCTATCAGCCCGCTTGACACATGCGCGCGCATAATCCCTTGTCTTCTAGAGCTGTTACACAGCTCGGACAAGAGGAAGGCGCACCACACAAAACGCGGCCAAAGGTCTTCTAGGCAAGGCTCCTACGCGCCTAACTCGGACTTAATGGCACAAGTCGCGCTTCACTACAGTCTTCAAGGCAAAAGTACAACACTTAGACGCCGGACTGTCTAGCCTAGCGCGCGCCCTAACTTATACTTACACACCGGGTGACGACTTGGTTAAATAAGTAAAGTTGGAGCGAGAACAAACAGGATATAGCAAACTGATAATTTCATTAAAAGAGGGACTTAAAAACCCTTTATATTTACAAGTTACAAATGAAAAATACAAGTACAGTGCCTACTCGCCATGCGCTTCGGAAGTACTCCCGCCAGAAGCCCTCGCCAACTCGTCAGATTTGTCGATGAAGTATTTCAGGGCAGCAAGGGGATCCGCGTTGCCATTACACTCGGCAATCACCTGGAGAATAGGGAAGTCGACCTCCTCAAACTTGGCCAATTCCGCCTCATACTCCTCCTTCAGCGGCTTCCCATAGTGTTCGGCGTCTTCAATCCGCCCATCACTTTGGGCATGCAAGAAACCATCTGCATAACCCTCGCCGTACCCAAAAGCTTGTGCGGCGGCGGCAATGGCGGCAACCTGATCGCCCAGCTTGGGCTCCTGCCAGAACCTTTTAAAGACCTAGAGGGAAGACAAAAAAGTTTGCAAATCAATTGCAAAAAACAAGCATCAATAACAAAGAAAGCTCAAGAGCCTTACCCCATTCATTCCATCCGTTATTAGCCAATGAATGGAATTCTGCATCTGGGTCTGAGCAGATACCGCTTCCTCCAATAAGTGTTGGGCCGCCTGGCACTCCTTGACGGCCGCAACACGCACTTGGTCAGAAGAATCAAGGTCCCGCTCCAGATCTTCCTTAGCATTAAGGATCTGGACCCTCTCCTGTTCAAGAAAAGAGACGCGCTCAGTAGCTGCAACAAGAGCAGCATCCTTGGATTCCAGCTCCTTGCACATCTCTACGTACTTCGCGGTCCTTTCACTGAGGGCCTTGCTCTTCTCTTCAAATTTGCGGGTCACCGCCCACCTCTCCTCCTGCGCCTTGGCCAGAGTCTCCTTCAAGCGCATCGTTTCATCGTTAGCTTTCTTCCAAGACTCTGACCAACGGCGCCTCTCTGCAGCAGCATCCACCTCAAGCTTCGCCACCTTGGCTTCGGCTTCATGAGCACGGCGGCGATATTTTGAAATCTCTGCCTTGAAGGAAGCCTCCTTCTCAGCAAGGCCTGCCTTCTCCGCCTCCAATTGCTCAAAATCTCGCTGCACCGCCGCATCCCGGCGGCGAAGCGAATCCAACAAGGATAGTTGAGTCGCCTGGTTTACACACAAAGTAGATATGAGCTCAGGACGACTCAACAAATCCTGGTGAGTGCGCTCATAGGGAGGCACCACCTCGCTAACAAATTCAAGGGCATCCAGGGAGTTTGAAAACAAGGTATTCTCCCTGATCGCCCAGCGAGGGCGCCAGATGGTGTCACCACCAGCCCAGCAGGAACCATCGTAAACTCCCGATGGCTCCCCACCAACCCTAGAAGACTCACGCCGAGTTTGGCGTGAGCCACCGCTAGCACCAGCAGCGCCTTGCTCTAAGAGCGCCCTCTCGAACCCATCAGATTCATGGGTCATTTCTCGGGTCTCAGCAACAGCGCGCTCACTATCCTCGCGCTCCCTTAGCAACCGGGCCTTCTCTTCCAGAAATTGTTGCTCCTGGAGGCGAAGATGCTCCGCCTCCGCCCGCTTCCCTGCCTCAGCCTTTCGTTTGGCCTCATTGGCAGCAGCAACCTTCGCAGCCTCAGCCCTCCGAAGGGCTTCATCGACTTCCGCCTGCTTCCTCGCAGCAGCGGCTATCTTCTCAGCCTCAGCCTTTTGCAAGGCTTCATCGGCTTCCACCTGCTTGCGAGCCGCTTCTTGCTCCCTCCAGAGCCTCTCTTCCTCTACCCTAGCCGCCTCCGCAGATGGAGACGTAGGAGGAGGAGTAGGGATAATCTTGGGCGCCACTAGTACAAGAAAACAGAATGTTAAAAGGAAACTCAAGGATAAAAAATTCAACAAGACAATAAGCGTTGCTTACCAGGGGTTTTCTTCTTTATCAGCTTCTGAAACAGAGGCTGTCGAGTTGGGGCAGCGCTAATCCCCACAGAAAAAACTGGGGCGCTCCCTCCTTGATCCCCAGCAGAGAGGGTGACTTTCTACTTGCCAGCATCCTCAACCGTCTCTGGAGCCACCACTGACTCAGGGATTTGAGTAGCACCCTCACTCCCGCCTTCGCCAGTCAAGGCAGGAGACACATCTTCCACAGGGGCGGCGCTGCCGGCCACGGCGCTGTCCGGACGCGCCCTCTTCCTCCTCTCCAGCTGAGAGGACTCAGCCTCATCTTCATCGTCCGAAGGCGGTCCATCCTTCCGCCGCCGGCGTCCCTTCACAACCTCTCCTGCTGAAACGGAAGAACCCGAGTCAGAAAGGGCAACCTTTGCTCGATACCTATGTTTTCGCGGCGCGTGTTTCCAACGTCCACGCCCCGCGGATGGGTTCAGGTGCTGAATGATCTCTACTGAAGAATCAGTAGAATCATCTCCGAAAACGCTAGTGACGAAGGGATCCAAAGACTCACCGGTTGTGTAATAAGGTTTCGGCGCGCTGGAGAGATCAGGGTAATAGAAGCGGTCAACAAACGCGTCCAAACAGGAAGTTTGACCCTCCGCCACCGGCCTCCACTTAATGCCCTTCTCCTCGCGGGCAGCATAAAACTGGAACTTGTTAACACCGGCAACATCGAACAGTCAGAAAAATAGCACAAACATAAAAGAAAAAGAAAGTACGTACCCTCTATTGGAATGTAGGGTTCTTTGCCTGCGCGGATGCCAAGGCGGCTCATCCCCAGAAGGAAGAAGATACCCTCTGTTAAATTCTTAAACTCCAGCTTGGTGGCGTTGGAGGTGAGGGTAATAAACCAAGCCTGCTTCCTGAAATCTTTGGGCACGGCCATGTCAACCACGCGCTGCCCATCCCCAATAACCTTCCAGGGGAGACTAATGGGGATCACCCCCCTCTTCACAAAGAAATTTTTTTTCCTTCGCCCAATGCAAGGACTTAGGATTATGGGTGGCCATTGGCGGCACCCTCGGGTGCGGCTTGAACGAGAACCACATCTCGTCTCGCGCCATAAAATAGAAGACATTGAACCGCTCAACGGTGGGCTCAATGTCCAAGGCGCGGAAGGAAGCCTCAAAGTGAACTAACCTCAGAAGCCCGAAGGCAGTTAGTTGCGTGGGCCCAACGCCGTAAGCCACCATGGTGTCAATCTGAAATCGAGTACACGGCAAGCGAAATCAACACTTAGTAAAGTGGGCTTCATACAAGGCCAGCCGGCCACTCCCGGCGGAGAGAACAGTGCTGGTCGGAGACGGAAGGGTAGGCTCCCACTCTGGCAGGATATTGTACATGGTGCAAAACTGATTAAAAGACTCCTGACTCCAGACACAACATGTGTTGGACATCAGCTTCCTCTCCTTTATCTTGCCATGTTCGACAAGCACTTCCTCCTCCACCACTTCCTCCACAGCCGGTTCCACCCTAACATCCTCGGTGGACGGAGACGGACTAACAGGTGCATCAGACATCTTAAAGATTAAAAAGAAAAAGCCGTCAGAATCTGGAAAAACCTGACCGGAAAACTTGAAGATTCGCCAGAATCTTCAAGGGAGTTTGAAGAACACAAGAACTTTCAAAAACAAGGACGAAAAAGCAGACAAACAAACAGCAACAGAAAGGCAGAATGTTGAAGTTTCAACAATGAATCTCCAAGATCAACAAGATCTATGAAGATTAAACGGACACTTCAAAGAAGATGATGACCGGAAAGTTGAGAGAGAATGGAAGAAAGAGGATTATGGGAATGTAACCGTTCACATAAGCCTCAACGAGACTTATATACCCACCGCATTAATGGCAGTGGGACCCACAGAGGATGAATCAACCGTCACGCCTTTTCAAATTCAAAGAACGAGATGACGCCACGTGTCAATGGTGTCTAATAGATGGACCAGATCACAGTGGAAGACAGCTTTGTACTGCATACGCACCGGATGAACGACACGTGTCAACAGATCTCACATGTTAAACAAATTGGGCGCGTGGAAGCCCACGCGCCTGACAGGAAGCACGTGCCTACCGACACGTGGCACAATCTCATCCACGAAGATAGAACGTCAGGCGCGTGACGTTACACGCGCCTGACATCAGACGAAAGGTTGGTAACTGCAACAATGATGTGACATGTCTCAGTCTGTACAACAGGCAACAACCTGACACGTCAGCAACCACTGAACTTCCATCAGAAGGAAATGATCATTCGACCTCCAGGCGCATTAACTTCAATTTCTGAGAGACAAATTGAATTCCAATGATTTAAAATTTATTACAACTTCAGACCCGCATTAACCACCAGCAAGCATTCAATTCCACGGCACAAATTTGACGTAAAGTTGCAAAAGACGTTCCCCGCCCAACCCCTGCAAAGGTATGGCGGAACACGTCCTCCCCGGCGTCAATTTGACGAAAAGTTACAAAAGACGTTCCCCGCCCAACTCCTGCACAGGTACGGTGGAACACGTCCTCCCCGGCGTCAATCTGATGTAAAGTTACAAAAGACGTTCCCCGCCCAACCCCTGCAAAGGTACGGCGGAACACGTCCTCCCCGGCGTCAATTTGACGAAAAGTTACACAAGACGTTCCCCACCTAACTCCTGCATAGGTACGGCGGAACACGTCCTCTCCGGCGTCAATGCGACGTAAAAACGAAAAAGACGTTCCCCGCCAAGCTTTCCAACATTCCATGACAAGGCACGTCCAATAAATTGCAAGACTCACGAGCAGATGAGCTCTCATCCGCGACCAAATACTTTGAGTCTAGCGCTCCACCTTCTCGCCAACGAGCAGGAGAAGCCCTAGACTAGGGGGACTTGAAGGGATAGGGAGCCTAATCTGAGAGGAGGCGTCCCTATCCCCATAAAAAGGGATCCTCGCACCAAGACATGGCGCAAGGATCCATCTGCGCACAAACAACACAACAAGCGGCTCAGCGCGCTAAGCCAACTGATAAGCAGCAGGCTACATCTGATAAGCGCGTATGGTCACGCGCGAAATCTTCCCTTAACACTTTTTGTGCGAGGTACAGAAGATAACAAAGGAAGATTCACAAGGATTTGTGTCAGAGTACTCGCGAACAAGAGAAGGACATGTGGCAGACAATACAACTACTAAACGGCTCTACTGTACCCATGCTGCCATCCACAGTGACCAACAGACATACCTTGCCAACTGTCAGATGTCACATCAGACGCCGATGACAGCCCCAGCCACTGCAGCAAGGACAACATCACTGGTCACCATCCAAAACCCGCCACGTGTCCACCTATAACAGCGACCACACTGTAGCATGACGTCATCAACAGTGTTCGGCTGTTTCCCGCCATTTCCAGAAAGAACATGGACTTGGGCCTTGACTGGGCCCAAGTGGACAACACGTCTCATGGGCCTCTTCCTTCGGCCCATAATTATGCCTATAAATAGGAATATACTTCTTCTTGTAATGGCATTCAGAAATCAACCATTGTAGTCCTATCATCTGTAACATCTCTCTCATAATAAGATTCCGGCAGTTACAGTGGACGTAGGTCGTTTCCGACCGAACCACTTACATCTCGTGTTCACACACACTTTACTCACACTCACCACACTCACTAAATCACCTTACGGGTTAACCAACGAGGTTTGGGTAAAGGATTAATCCTGACGTAACATAGGTATAAACCACACGGTAATTAGTCATAATCACCGTGATATATATTGTTTCTTCAGGATTATTGACTGGTTTTCACCCAAGCATGCCATACTCAGTCAACAAATCTAGACAGTATTTTCTTTGGGATAAATAGATAGTGTCCTCATGAGACACAACTTCTATTCCCAAAAAATACTTAAGTTCACCTAAATCCTTAATAAGAAATTTGTCTCTCAAACATGTTTTGACTTTATTGATCTCATTGACACAATTACCAGTTAAGACTATATCATCCACATAAACAAGTAAAATTATAACTATGTCACCATTAACCTTAACAAACAAAGAGTAATTACATTTACTTTGTATAAAACCTAAATCACATAATACACCAACAAGTTTCTCATTTCACATTCTAGGAGCTTGTTTAAGACCATATAGTGATCTATTTAGTTTACACACCTTTGTTTCATTTTCAGAATAATACCCTTCTGGTAAAGACATATACACATCCTCATATAAATCCCCATACAGGAAAGCATTATTAACATCCAGTTAACTTCCAATTATTTTGAATATCAATAGACATGACACACTTGACTATAACAAATTTAACAACTGGCAAAAAAGCCTCATCAAAATATGTGCCTTGTTTTTTACTATAACCTTTTGCAACAAATCTAGCTTTAAACCTATCAATTTCACCATTAGACTTATACTTTATTTTGTATATCCATTTACAGCCAACTAGACTCCTACCCTTTGGTAAATCAACAAGTGTCCATGTGTTATTCATGTTTAAGGCTTCAATTTCTTCATTCATAGCCTTGATCTAATTAGGATCACTAGAAGCCTCTAAAAAGTTTCTAGGTTCTAAACTTTTATTTAGAATACTAGCAAATGATTTATTATCATAGGTTAAGTTAGCATAGTTAAAAACTTTTTCTACACCAAAACTTGACCTTCCCTTCAACAATAAAGTCATCTAGCTTCTTAGGAAGAACATAACTCCTAGTACTTCTCCTTATGCTCAGCCCCGCCATCACTACTAATATCAGTATTGACTTGAGAACTGGAAGATTCATTCAAGTCCTGATTACTAGCATGAGGCTGCTGAGACCCATGTGTCTCTACCTCATTCTTACATAAACCCCTTCTCTCATCATCGGGCTCGTCATGCTGAATCGATATTTCAGTTTCAAACAGGTTAAAAAAAGTTAATGAGTCTAAGTCTTTACTTGTGTTTTCATTAATTTTTTCATAAACACTCTTATCCTTAAATGGAAATATGGTTTCATAAAATTTCACATGAAAAAGAGATGGTTTTTGTTTCTAAACTATATGCTTTATAACCCTTTTTTTCATTTGAATAACCAACAAAAACACATTTTCAGCCTTCTCATTCAATTTATCAGACTCATTTAAAATGGTTGCAAAACATAAACATCCAAACAGTTTTAAATGACCTAGGAAGGGCTTAAAACCATACATGAGTTCATAGGGTGTTCTTCTATTCAGCATAGATGAGGGAGTCCTATTAATAAGATATGCAACAGTTAAGACACATTCATTCCAGAACCTAACAGGTAAATTACTCTAAAATAATAAAGACCTAGTGACATTCAACAAATGTCTATGTTTTCTCTCAACTATGCCATTCTGCTGTGGGGTGTATGCACAAGTAGTTTGATGAACAATACCTAATGACCTACAATAATTAGCCATTTGATTGTTCACAAATTCAGTTCCATTATCACTTCTAAAACACTTAATATTTTTGGAAAATTGAGTTTTTAGAATATTAACAAAATCCTGAATATGTTAAAATACTTCACCTTTGGTTTTCATTAAATAAACCCACACAGCTCTAGAATAGTCATCAACAATTGTGAGAAAATATCTAAACCCCCCTACTTTGAACCCTATAAGGCCCTAAACATCTAGATGAATGAGATCACCTAGACTAGAAGTCTTATGATCACTTAAGGTAAAGGGTTCCCTATGTTGCTTAGACTTGTGACACACATCACAAGGTAAGTCTTCCCTTTTTGTAAACCTAAATCCTAAGACATCCTCAAGTTTCTGGAATACAATATCAGAAGGGTGTCCTAGTCTACCATGCCACAACTCATATTCCTTATTAGTGAAACCTACCTTGTTACTAACAAAAGATCCACCACAGAAATATAGACCCTCAAGTTGATTACTAGTCACCAGGACTTTCTTTGTTAATAAGTCCTTAATGTAACAAATATTCTCATCAAAACCAACATACAAATGATTATCTTTAACCAACTTATGCAAAGATATGAGATTCACACAGTAATCAGGCACAACAAATACATCATAAAGTGTCACTTTATCACTTAGTTTTAAAGATCCAATTTTAGTCACAAGAGCATTTGTTCCATCAGGATGTTTAACTTGAATGTTTAGATCAGAAACATCAATGTAATATGTTAAATCATGTTCACTTGTAACCATATGCTGGTTAGCCCCTGAATCTATTATCCACCCAACCTTAAGTTTATTTCCTCACACATTAAAGCAAAATATAGGCTTAGCACACACATTTGCACAAAAAGGAGAAAATATACTACCTGAAACATTATGACTTTGAGAAGGATCAACTGTCTTTTCTGAAAGCAAACTTAAAAGTTTAGAGAACTGATCACTAGTCAGGGTAGTAATAGGAACATTAGTTTTTTCAGCACAAACATTATTAGCCATAATCTTTTTACCTTGTACCCCCTAGGTTTAGCCCAAGGTGGATATCCAATTAATTGAAAACACTTATCAATTGAATGTCCCACCTTGTTATAGTGTGTACATTTGAGACTAGGGTTATAATTTTTTGTTATTCTTTTAGAAAAATCAACAGTTTGATTAGATTTTGAAACAAAACCCATTGTTTGTCCTTTTTTAATTCCATTACTAGAATTTCTATGGGATTCCTCCCTAGAAACTATAGCAAAGGTTTCTTTAACACTAGGCAGAGTGTCTTTAATCAACAAACTAGTCCTTACACTTTGATACAGACAGTGTAAACCCATTAGAAACTATATAAGCTTAATCATATTACTAAAATTATTAAATTCCCTAGCAGCATTACAAGTACAAGTAGGCAATTGTAAGATCTGATCTAATTGTTTCCACATAATGTTTAGTTTATGATAATACTCAGACACAGGCATACCATTTTGGTTAAATGAATTAATTTTCTGATAAAGTCAAACACAACAGATCCATCAACTTTATCATATGTTTCTTTTAATTCAGTCCAAACATCACTAGCTAATCTACAAAACACATGCCCCATATACAAATATTCACTGATAAAGTTAAGAATCCATGTTAATACAATTGAATTACACATATCCCACTATCTAGCAAGAACAGGACCAGTTTTAGACTTAACACATGATTTATCAATAAAGCCCCATTTGTTTTTAACTTGAAGTGGAAGAGTTAAACTATTTGCCCATATAGAATAATTTTCTGACCCTTTTAGTTTTATTGAAGTAATGGTTTGAGACTTATGTGATTGACGATTTGGTGAGTTGGTAGAAACGAGAGGTGAGCAGAGATTGGTAGAGGTTTATGCCTTTGAAGGGGAAGTTCTAGGTTCAAATCTACGCAAGGGTTTATTTGTTGTACATATAGTGGGAAGTAACATTAGTCGTTCACAAAAAATAACTTAACCAGCTAAGTAACTGATATTCCTGTTTTAATCGTTCAGTTTTGATTATCTATCTATATCTATACTACTATATAGTGGGTTCTGGATGAGCAAAGTAGTCATTTTATATTCATTAAAATGGGTAAAATTGTAATTTTATTCACTTAGCAAGACAATTTTAATACAACATTAATTAAACTACAAATTCAAAATATGACAAATTTAAGATAAATCATTAATCAACTATACATTTATGAGGGTTGATCAAACTAATATTTAATGAACTTGGGCTAATTAATTTTGTGAGATCAAATAATATAATCATATAATATTTTAAAACATTATTTACTTCAATAAAATAGAACTAAATAAAAAAAGCAAAAAAATAAAATAAAATAATTTTCTTTATCCCAATCAACTAAATTACATGTAAATATTTATACAATCAATATTTATCTATTTTAAAATAAATAGTGCTAGAATACTTATCTAAAGTTTGAATGCAAAAACTAATAATCACTTATTTATTACCTGCTAATAAAATAGAATACTAATAATACTTGCTGAAATTATTATTACCTAAATTTATTATGATCATAAGCTAATTGATCTATGGTGTCAATATGTTGGAAATGTCACACCAGAAACCTTGTGATTCACCATTTACTATTCTCACAATAAGCGGGCGATGCTCTTTAATATATATAGATAATTATGCGCAATCTTCTTATTATTTTAGTCTATATGATTAAACATGGCACTTTAGAATTTTAAAATCTTTAAAAACCAAAAGTATATCTTATATAAAAAAAAGCAAACAGTAACGCTTGATAGTTTTAATATTTTAATTAGTTCAACCCCATGGAGTGAGATTGATTTTGTATTGCCTATCCGTTGTATTGCCTATACGGCTATTACCCTTCGTAACCCTCCTAGAGAAAAAAATAATAATATGAAGACCAGGTAAAAAAATGGAAATTTTATTTTTTAACATAGAATGCCACAATTAACAAGAGAGTTACTATGGCTGTTCATTGTAACTTGCTTGACCAGTTTGGCCCATAGGAAAATTTCAATAGGTTTGTATGGGGTATAATTAAAAATGATTAAATATCAGTAATTATAATGTTCTATGTATTTAGATGGTACCTTTGGAACATAAGTGTGTTGGAATTGGTTGTAATGAATAGAGATAGCAAGATGCGTTGTTAGCTAGGAAGAGTTGTATAATGGATCAAAACAGGTTTTGTCAGTTTTTAGTATTTTGCAAATGCTTCCGACATTTTAATGTGTATTTGAGTACCGTGCCGTTTGCATTGTAATGTATGTCAAGAAATTTGAAAACCCAACCCTATTGTACACATATTACCGATTTGTGTGTTTTGCAACGTTAATACCCTTGTGAATTTTCAACTACAACAAATATGACACTCACTTCAAATGTAATAACACACTCTTACACTCTTGGTCACACACCTTTATTATAATATCTTTTTACAACTGCATCTAACACATACGAACGCCATAACATACGACTATGAACCCCACCTTTATCTCAACCTAAACATGAACCCTCCAGAGCATAACGAGGCGCCTTAAACATCCTGCCACAAATAACGTTGTCCTAATCTAGCTACATCAGATTCTTTACGGGGAACATCCAATAAAAGATACAATGAATCATACAATTCCAGAAGGCGACTGCGTAGTGCATTACATAGAACCCCTAGGAAACACCTGCAATAAGGGAATACCAATCGTACCCTCAATGAGAGAACACCGACAACAACCTCCCCTTATATCTCGACTTAAACATAACCCATCCGGATAATGACGATGCGCTAGAACATTCAGAAGGTTCATTTTGATCTACCTACCACAAAACTTTAGTATATTGTACTTCTTTTTGTATCTGCACTGACCACATATCATTACTTAGGTACTCCAATCAAGTGACATTCAGTGTCACTTCACTTTCCATCCATTAGTGATGACGAATCAAATAGATGAGATAACAAGTCAACAACGTGTCGGCATCAACCTCTCACCTTTATCTCGACCTAAAAGTGCCCCGTCGAGATAATGACGCTGAGCCTGAACATTCAGATAGTTCATTTTGATAGATCTACCCTAAATTTTCTATTAGCTTTTTATATTTGCACTAACAACGTATCATTATTTAAGTATTCTAATCAACCAACATAAATTGTCACTTCATTTTCCAAAACATTTTGACGGCGCTTCGAATCAAACAAAAAACAACAGCAAGTCGTTTAACCAAATGCAACAAAAAATGTGATGCCCCGCCGCAACGCGCGGGTTTCTACTAGCTACGTGCCACGCATATATTACAAATCAAAGTCATAGAAACGAAAATCACAAGTAAAGAAGAAACACTAATCTTTGAATAACTCTCCAAAATTATTATAACAAAAAAAAAAAAAAAAAAAAAAACTCGAAACTGAATTACCATAGCTAGGTAGGTATATATGTATATAGGGTATGAATTCTAAGAGAACCAACCCCTATTTGAGAACGGAGAGAATCATTCTAAACCACACATTTCATATAAAGACATACATATGTGTATATAGCATTTTCAGCTATACATATGTGTATAATGCTATTATACACATGCGTATATTGAAAAAAAATAAAAAAAAATTCCTGCATAAAAAGCAGCGACTAAAAGCATTTTTTTATTTTTTTGGCTTAGAGAAATGTATGGTGTATAATGGTTCTCTCAGTTACCAATTTGACCAAAAGTTTTCATTTGAACCAAATTCTATGTATATATGATACTTAGCTAACAAGTAATTAATTAAAATACATTTAACCCTTTAGGTCTCGGCCCAGTGCCGGCCATCCCTTGGGTAGACCCATTGGCTCAGGGTGGAAATTACACCAACATTCTAATTTTCGACATGAAATAGAGAGTCTTTAACACCTACTGTATATACAAAACTAAAATGACCCAACCAAAGCACCACTAACTGCTTTAAGATGTTGAGGCCCAATAGCCATCACCCAACTTACCAAGTTACCATTCTCCTTGTATTGGGCTGACAAAGCAAACCACCAGTCCACCATTACTCACTCTTGGGCTGTATAAATAGGCTGAGACCCGTTTGATGAAAAACCCAAACACACTTGATCATGATTCATGACAAAAAGTATAATTCGAGCAACGACAAGTTGGTCTTTTACACACATAGATACGATCGGTTTAATTTAGAAACTTACAAATATTTTATGAATTTTAACAACTCTTAACTAATAATCATTTTATTTATTTTCTGTTTTATAACAGGTTGAAATAAATTAAGAAAATATTAAATGGTTAGTAATAAGAATATAAAAATTATAGAACAATATTCTAAAATAACATACGATTGAAAATTTTAAATTTAAGAATAGAACATGCATGGGTTAATTATGAGAAGCCGAAAAAGGAAATCTTGGGTTTAAAAAATTGTGACAAATGGCGCTGCAACCAGATATTTATTTATTAGGTATCGATTAATATTATTTGAGGGTAGTTTTGTCATAATATTGTTAGTTTTGTCATCATATTATCTGCTAAGTTAGAGACTCGTGAACTTCACGGGTGAAGAAATTTTTAAATAAAACATATTGTCGACTAAATAAAATTAAACAATTTTTATAAGGGCGGTGTTAAACTAGAAGTTTACAACATAACATGAAAGAAAATATAACATGACAAATTAATATTCTGTCAAAGTTTTTAATTTTAATTTTGTTGTGCTCGTGAATTATGTAAGTTGAAAAAAAATCGATGCAAATAAATCTCGTAATAAAAAAATTCTTCCACCAAACAAAATAATAGGATAATTTCCAAAAGAAAACATAAGTCAAAATATAATGTTCACAAAACTTAATAATAGTGCATGACAAAAGGAATTAAATCAAGTACGAAAAAAAAAACGAATTATGAATACGTTCATAACATCCATTGCAGCATGGTAATTTCCTAGCATTTTGACATCGAACGTTGCAAGCAAAACACATATCGACATCATCTTCTTCAAAGTATTTACCCTTCATCATCTTACGTGATGCTATCCTTTATTATGCATGCCAAAGGTTTTTGAAACTCGTACAAAATACGTCGCACAATCCACAATAAAAATACTGCTTCACCCCTTACTGCAGCAACCTGAAAACAATAAATTGTATGCATAAACCTAAAAAAAATTATTAGTAAAGAAGTTAGATATATAAACAAATATTTATAATATAACATTGGCAAAATACTAAAACTTGAAGGGGCATAAATGAATAGAAAATAACAAAAAAAGTTAAAATGTGACTTACAAAAATTTGTCATAGTTGTCCAAAAATCTCTTTCGATGCAACTTTTACAACGCGGTACTCTAAAAGTTTGAAAATTTCTAAGGTTTGTCAGGTGATTAAGAGCATTCACATCAGCTCCCCCATAATTTTGTGATCCATATTTTAGGATGGGGTTATGAGTGGTTATGAGTGAAGGATATGAGAATCCAATATATTTAGGGGAACACTGTTCCCCTGCATTTATTTTTAATATATTTTTAAAGTGGTTGTGAGTAGAGGGGAGAGAAAAGGTAATGTTAAAAGTATGTAAAAGTATTGTTTAATTGAAAAGTGGAGAGAAATGTGATGATTTTTAGTGTAATATGTGATTGTGAGTGGATGGGAAACATTTTTAGTGTAATACCAAACAATTTACTTATACGATTCACATTTCTATCATTTTAGATTCCCTCTAAAATTTCATTACCAAACCCATAAAAGTTGCTCTTGAAAAGGATTGTAAATGATTATCATCTATCACAAATTATGAGTAAGAGAATAATTTTAAGTCAAATTATAACTTATGAATAAATGATACGGTAAATTTAGTAAGAGAATAATTGTGTAAGAGAATAATTTAATTCGGTCAATTTATGAGTAATATCAATTTAATTCGATCAAATTATGTGACAGAAAAATTACAATATTTACAAATTATGAGTAAGAAAATAATTTTAAGTCAAATTATGAGTTATAAATAAATGACACGGTAAATTTAGCAAGAGAATAATTGTGTAAGTCCATAATTTAATTCAGTGAAATTATGAGTTTATGAGTAATTCAATTTAATTA
This sequence comes from Ambrosia x helenae, assembly GCA_030844895.1. Taxonomy (NCBI): domain Eukaryota; kingdom Viridiplantae; phylum Streptophyta; class Magnoliopsida; order Asterales; family Asteraceae; genus Ambrosia; species Ambrosia x helenae. Next base: position 12,480,532 of record CM061230.1, on the reverse strand, counting down.
TGTCAAATTATGAGTTTATGACTTATGAGTAATTGAATTATGAGTTTATGAGTAATATCTAGGGATGGCAACGAGTCGGGTATGGGCCGGGTTTGGCTAATACCATACCCATACCCGGTTATAAAATCTCATACCATACCCGTCCCATTACCCGTCGGGTTTTTGTCGGGTTTTACCCGTCGGGTATAGAGCATACCCGCGGGTATCGGGTATACCCGTTGGTATTTGCATGTGTATATATATATATATATATATATATATATATTTAAGGATAAATTACAAATTTCGTCCTTTAAGAATAGGGCATTTTTCATTGGATGTCCTTTCGCGTTTCACTTGCTGTGTTTAGTCCTTTACGATCTAAAATCATTACACCCCATGTCCTAAGGGCCTAACCTGGTTAGTTTTTAACGACAAATCAGATCATGTGAGGGGCACGTGAGGGTAGTCTGGTACTTTCACTTATATATAAAAATAAATAAAAATAGACCCTCTCTCTCTCTCTTGGAATCAGACCTGCAACTCCTCTTCTCACCACTAAATCCTCTTCTCTGCAACTAACTACAACCATCCATCCATGTCTTCTTCATCATAAGCCAGAAATCAAAATCGTGATTCAGACCTTACAGAAACCCTAAATCGAAGATGATGGAAGCCGATTAAACAAAATACATGAAGCCTTTTGGATGGCAGCAGAAACCTCAAAGGTGAATCCGGAAGCCGATTAAACAAAATCGAAGATGATGGAACCTTTGCTGCTGCTGCTGCCATCGAAGATGATGGAAGCCGATTAAACAAAATAAATTTGTTGATTTTTTCTGACCTGGGACATGTTTTTAATCAATTCAATAGCATAATATTCATACCCAGATAAGCAAAGTGTCCGAACGCGAAATCGGTGGTGACTTTATCGGGTTGGAAGCCTTTTGAGTGCATAAAGGTGAGGACTTGATTAATATTTTCAAGATTTGAAGTGGGGTTGGTGCAGGATTGGGATAAGAGGATATGGAATGAGGATTTGTCTGGGGTGAATAAAGGGTTGACTTTGGTTATGTGGTTGAGTAAGTTGATGGAGTCTTGGATGGTTGAAGAGACAGAGGTGAATGATTCAAGAACCTTGTTGCAGAGTTTGGTGGTTAGGAGAGGTGGGTGGTTGGTGGTGGTGGTGGTGAGGGTGGTGAAGAGGGTTTTGGCTGTGGAAAGGTTGGGGGAAGTAAAATTACCAATTTACCCTCATGTGCAAGGCACATGACCAAAGTTAACTGAAAATTTTAACTGGGTTAGGCCCTTAGGACATGGGGTGTAATGATTTTAGGTCGTTAAGGACTAAACACAGCAAGTGAAACGCGAAAGGACATCCAATGAAAAATGCCCTATTCTTAAAGGACGAAATTTGTAATTTATCCTATATTTAATTTTATGTTTTAAAAAATCTAGAATATATGAAATTATAATAAGTAACAGATACATTATCATCACCGTAATAGTCTTTGAAACATTTAATATGTAAATATATATATATATATATTGTAGTATGCATTTTGAAAACTATTTATATATTTCATAGCATATAAATATAAATAATAATGTTATTAGAATATATATATTTTAGACAAAAAGTTTATTCTTTAAATAATGAATCTATTAGAACAAAACATTACTAAAAATAGTTAAGAAAAAATATATATATATATAAAACTTAAAAGTCTTCGGGTATATATTTCGGGTAGACGGGTATTTAGTTTCGGGTAATCGGGTCGGATATCACCTAATACCATACCCGTCCCATACCCGCGAAATATTTTTTTTTCCAATACCAAACCCATCCCATACCTGTCGGGTATCGGGTATACCCGTCCCAAATGCTTCGGGTTTCGGGTATACCCATCGGGCTCGGGTTTTTTTGCCATCCCTAGTAATATCAATTACTCCGTTTAATTCGGTCAAATTATTAGTTTATGAGTAATTCAATTTAATTCGGTTAAATTATGAAGACCTTATAAATCGGTCAAATTATGCGTTTATGAGGAATTAAATTATGAGTTTATGAGTAATATCAATTAATCCGTTTAATTCGGTCAAATTATGAGTTTATGAGTTACTCCGTTTAATTCGGTCAAATTATGAAGGTTAAGTTATGAGTAATTCAATTTAATTCGGTCAAATTATGACTTATAAATAAATTACACTGTAAATTAACGAGTAAATTACAATATTTATCACAAATATTGTAATTTAACGGTTGGAACAGATTTAGGATTTAGGACAAAACCTTATAAATTCTGTATTTGATATATGCTCAGTTGGTACTTACAGAATTTGACGACACTTCTGTAAACAATGACTAAATCGGATTCAAACAGTAACAAACAATAACAAAATCCATTCGATATATATGTTTTTTTATGTTGCTATACATTCTGTTTTGGTTTTCAAATAGTAAATCCGATTGAATGTTTAAAAAGTCGGTTTAATGTTTCAAATACAGAGTCCGAACATTGAAACGACCCCTTCAACAAATAATCAAAATTAACATAAGAGGATCAAATCCGGTTTCTTGTGTCATATTTTGAATCCGAAGAAATAAACAGATTCAATAGACTCTTGAAAAGGATTTAGACAAATGAATGAGCGAAACAACAAATGAATACAACTCCAAAGATTCAAACGAATACATTTCAAAAAATCAGTTTATTTAAATGAATAAAACAGATTAAACACACGATTTACATAAATCTTTTACAATAAATGCATAAATCAGAAATCAAACAAAAAAATAGGATGACATAACTGCATAAATCAGAAATCAAACTAAAAAATAGGATGATATAACTGTATAAATCAGAAATAAAACAAAAAAAAATAGGATGATTTGCAAAAATCAAACATTTGATGTTTTCTTATAATGTTAAGAATATAAAATGAGTAAAACTGATGCAAGATTACCTCGAAGAAAATGAAAAAGAAGAATGAAGAATGAAGATTGGAAGAATTGTTAAGGAAGATTGAAGGAAGAATGAAGAAAAAAAAACATAACGACTTTTATAGATAAAAAGCACATTCGATGTTTTCTTATAATGTTAATAATAGAAAATGTGTAAAACTGATGCAAGATTACCTCGAAGAAAATGAAAAAGAAGAATGAAGAATGAAGATTGGAAGAATTGTTAAGGAAGATTGAAGATTGAAGGAAGAATGAAGAAAAAAACATAACGGCTTTTATAGATACAAAGCTAGAGCTCCATATACCTACTTGGATCCTAGAAAACGGGTAGAAAACGGACGGGTCCCCTTTGTTTTAATTGATTGTAAGGTTGACACGTGGATGGTGATTTGGAGCTTATGTGGAGGCCCTAGTTTTATACCCGTCCGTTGGACGGGGTGTACAAAAAAAGTTTACAAAAACTTATAAACTTTATATTTCTTGATTTTAGTTTGTTACCACTACAATTCAAAACAGCTTTTGTTTATGAAACTACATACAAAAGTTAAAACGGTAGTACCACTTAACATTAAATACAAATTATAAAGAAACAAAAAATTAGTATAGATGGTTAGGTTGATGTGAACAATACTAATGTAAATATGTAAGTAGGTTTTCTTAGATTATGCGTTTTAGGTTTTAAATTTTATGTAGTGTTATTAAAAAAAATTGAAAATTTGGTAAACTGAACCAACTCGTTATTAAATCATAAACAAAAAAAACCCGAAATCAAATGGTTTTAAAAAATCGAACGAAGTTAATATATTTAAGCTAATGAAACCGTAGCATCACTTAACAAAACATAATACATGAAATGTTCTTGAAACTTGATAGGAAATGTTTTGCTAATTGTCCAGCTGCTGCACACAGTGTTGCTGCTAGCAGTGCCTACAAAAGCAAAAACAAAGGAAAATAAATATGAATAATAAATAGTATCTGGGATATGATTGACCTATTAGTAGGGGAAAATCAAAAATCTAAATTAGCTCACATATTCCAAGCCGTGAAAATTGATAGGAAATGCTGGAAACCGGATCATCACTGTTGTTCGTGATTTACAGTATTCCTTTTTGTCAGTGTTCGATTACTTCTTGAGTCTTCCCTGCAACGCCTATTAATCATAACTCTTCCTTCGTTTTTTTGCTGCCATGTCAACTTTCCTTGCAGCCTATTCCAGTGCCAGACATGGCTACATTATATGTGTCAACAGACTCAACCACTTCTTCTACAAATTCAAAACCGAATGTATGAACGCCATGAGATCGAATTAATATAAGTTTAATAATAACTTATGATAATTACACTAACTAACCAAACAAATGATAAGCACTACATAAAACCTACCTGATGTGTTCTCCCTCTGCCCATTAGCAAATGCCCAATTAACTTTAATAGGTTGTCCAAACCTGAAAAACGTTGATAATAAGTGGTGACATAATATAGGAAAAAGTGTTTGTTTTATAATCTAAACATACTACTGAATCACACCATCATCATACGAATCAATAACTTCAGGCTCGAGCCACTCCACCGTATCAACAACGATGAGGAAGACAATGAATGAAATACGCAACTAATTATTTGAGACAACCAATAGCAATAGCGAATATTATCATACCTAGTGGTTAATGAGACAACCAACCCTCAATTTCAAAGCAATTCACTTACAAATATTTAGCTTCCATTTATTTCTCAAATGATCGCTAAATGTCTATTTTAATGCAACTAATTATTTGAAAAAAATGAAGCACGACCGAAAAAGTCTACGTGACCTGGCATGTTTGTAACCAATTACCCAACCCACTCATCTTGCGACATCTAATATAACGCAAAAAACATTAACTAAACGAAGAGGAAGTTTGAATCAGGAAAGTCACCTCTCAGAGCTCCCTGACTTCCATGTCCTGTGTTCTGACTAATGGTATTCCAAGCTGGCATGGGAGCCAAACTTTGAGAACTGGTGGTAGAGGGAGGCCGTACATCTCCACATATGGAACCACCAGAAACGAAACCAGGCAAAACCTTTTTCTTGTTATTGTTGATTAAAGACTGATTTTGAGAATTTGATGAGGCAGCAACAAAGTTGTTTTTAAACTGAGCCATAACTCCTGATTTAAGTGAATTAACAGCTGAACTATGACCAGTTGATGAGGCAGCTTTGGGTTCTTAATTGTATCCTATTCCCAAACCAAAATTCACAACACGCACACCTCGATTGCCACCTCCTCTTTGGTTTGCCCTTTTCCAACCTGCACATATATATAAAAAAATCAAAATGATGATGATGACTTGACCTAGTAAAAGGTTAACCTTAATGGCTTTGTGATATACATACAACCTTGACCATATGATAATAAATCATTGATAGCAAAAACAAATATCAACAAAATAAAGGAAAAAGAAAAAAAACATACCTCCTTTTCTTGCGTTTCTTTTGGATTTGTACCTCCCATCTTAGAAAGTTAAGATAAAAAAACATTACTCACAAATAATCTATATGAAGCTTATAAAGAACCAATACTATAACTGTTATCATAGATAAATTATATACTGCTCTTTAAAGTGGCCCAATTATTCCATCTAAACGGCTTGTTGATCACTTGACCCAGACCAGAAGTGATGATCTCGAGTCGCAGCCCCTTAGTCGAGAAGTTAACAACATATTTGTTGACCCAATACCATCTGTCCGAAGTGGTCTTCAAGATGTAGTGGTGCAGCAAATTCTGCAGCTCATTGTACCTGTCCCAGGTCGCCACAGAACTTGGAGCTCCGTTCCATTCCCATCCCCACTAAGTAGAGCCTGATCGCTACACATAATTATCAAACACAAAAGCATCCAGGTAGAAAGTTGGGCCAGCATCACCTTCACCAGCAACTCTGAGAATGCTTCCCTTGCTGACTCCGGGTAGAATTTTGACTCTCATATCTTTCTTCACACGAATTCGCCCTTCACCAGAGCACTTTCGACAATATTCAGATATCATTTCACCATTCCCATTAGAATTTGGGCATAAAGGGACATGTATAAATTATCAATACATATCAATCATGGTTTCCATATTCTATTGATTGATTACAAGTAAAAGAATTACATGTGAGAACATACAAAACAGCGTTTGCTCTGTCCTCATAACTTGACCTCTGCCACCACATGTGGAGCATACTCTCATCATGGATTCTACCTTTTACCCCCCCCCTTCTCGTGCATACATCACATGTTTCAAGATGAGAGAGTTCAAATTCCTTTTCTGTCCCAAATGTTGTAGCTGAGAATTCTAATCTCATGTCATATTTGTAAATACATAAATTCGTCAAATGGCAATATGTTCTTCTAGCTTTATAAATAAAAGATTATCCAATATAAAAACAAACTAACCGTATATCTTCTCCTTTAATAACAGTAGGGGCACGTCGTCCTCCAAATCCAGATGGGTCACCACCAGCAAAACCACCCTATAACAGTAGGGGCACGTCGACATGAAGAACATTTGTACATCTTATCTTGATATTTTCTAATTAAAATAAACAAAAAAGTATACAAAATATCAAACCTACTGAGTAAATCAGTAGGAATTTGGAGTATTTATTCAATAGTGTTTACAAAATAAAGGAGATCCCCAGATGTTTGTATTATTAAAGTAGGTGGATCGAGTACCTAGATTATATCCACCACACAAAAATGTTTCACTAACGTATTGTCCGCCAAAAAGAAATGGAGATATTTGACCAATCTTCTTGTATTAGATATGAAGTAGTTCAACAAAATAACCATATTTGACCCGTTAAAAATGAAAGCTAAAATTGACCTGTTAATAGAAATACAGACTGCAACTGAATGGGCAAAATGGGTCAACCCGTTCAATTTAGAGTCTTAATGATTTTAGCAAGGTGTGAAACCATATAGACCCACGAAATTCAGTGTGTTGAAAAATTAAATCTCTTAATGTACAAAACAACCTAACAAATCACAACTAATAATATATGTTATATTACTCTGATTCTAATTTATATCTACTTCACATGGTTTACAAGTTTTTGTTGCAGCTTCCCTAGTCTTCACTGATCATTAAGTTCCTATTGACTTATTATCTAGAAAAGGTGAAAAGATATATAAACAAAATAAATCAAAGACCTGCAGATTGAACATCCTGGCTTGCTGCTCTCACAAAACGCCCAGCTAAGTACTTTCGAATTCTCAAATGAGAAGCCTTTAACCGGTATCTGAAGCATAAATAAATGAACAAAAACACTGAAATTAAAAACTTGTGTTGGTTGGGAAGGAGATAAGCATAAACGGATCTCTTACCGAAGATAGAGGATTTTCAAATGCCAACATGAGAGCAAAACATGGTCTAACGGGAACCTCTTTAACAGAGTCAGCAAGCCCGGAATCAAATTCAGGTCTATAATATAACAGTAAAATAGCACAACTTCATCATATGGACATTCAATATGTTAAAGTTAGAAAATGGATACATATATAAGATGTCAAGATAAACATGCACAAAATAAAAGGAAAAATAATGCAAGACCTCTCTTTAATTATGACATCATGATAATACATTCCAAGGCACTTCGGCCGGCCCTCGGCCCGTGCTCCAGACCATGCAACTCTTGCTTCTGGACATCTAATTGCTAGACAAGTTTCTGATTTTGATATTGTAGCATTGTTGCATCAACCTACCAATACCATAGCAGAATGAACTTCTAGAATCAATCCAAATCTCATTTGTTCATATGAATCAATTTAATCATTACATTTATAAATACTAAAATTCTCTCCTCTTCAGAAAACACGAACCCTAGCAGGCAAATAAAATAAAAAAAATCACAGCTAGTTAAAAAAATCACAGCTAGTTATCCAGAGTCGTATCATAATGCTGACCAGATACAAAATCACTTTGCTCATATTGCACCATTGATAAGTTTACAACACCATTAGAAGCAAATAAAATAAAAAAATCACAGCTAGTTATCCAGATGGATTGTTTAAGATTGCTTATTAAGTGTAATTATCTGCTTGTTGCCTATTAAGAAAAACAATTTTGGATAAATGCCTTCAATCTGCTTATCTGAAACAGCTTAGTTTTCTCACAAATAATCGCATAAGTAATCTCAAGCACCCACAAAACGACTTATTGTTGTATTGAAATGTAAGCAAATACGCCATTATAATAAGCAAATCCCAAACACCACTTTACTTAAAGGGGAGCATGAGTTAGTTTGGTTATGAACTAAAACACGAAGCTATGTGTTACGGTTATAAACGGGTAGGCTAATTTGGTTATTGGAAAAGATGGGTTGGTTTATCCGATTGGCTGCCAACTTTGAACGTGGGTGGATTCAATCTAGTTTCAAATAATACATCCACTTATATAGAAGAATAGACGAAAACTACTATTTTTTTGTAAAAGTTATAACAAAATTCATCCGGCGTATAACATATTATTTATACATTCAAGTAGCAAACCTGCCAAGCCACCCGAAAATTGAAGCATTATACTTGTTATCATTTGAAAGAAAATCAAAACCAACAAAGTATTATACTTTCAAAGCTTTTATAAATCCATTAATTAAAGTACTATATTGATTATTGTAAGGATATACAATGCATTACCTATTTACAAATTTCAAAAAAGAAATAAGAAGCATGAGTCACAAGATCTAACCACCTCTGCTCCTTGATTTAAGAACCATGTTTCTTTGTATCCCTTTCTCTCTAGGCCATCTTGAAACAAAGGTGTCATTTAAAAGAAACTATAAATGGATTTACAACATGACCCGAGTTCATCGAAGTTATTGACAATGGCTTTACCAGTCTAGTAATAGACATGATCATTTTGTGATTGTAAACTAAAGTACAAATAGTTCAAGATTCCTACATGTAACTAAATAGAGATTCTCAATTATAAAAATAACTGATATTCAGATGGAATTGGCATCAATGATTAATAACCTTGAGATTTAATTGATGGGATGTATGGATGAATTGTTAACTGTATAGAGAAACTCATCAAGATTCAATCTTCTTTTATTTCTCAAGCAAAATTCACTAATATGCTTATTCAATCGACATCCAAAAACAAAGCAACACAAACAACTTCTGATCCCTTAGCATGTCAACCATAGTAATCAAGAATTTAGACTTCAAAATATATAAGTGAATAACCCTAACATAAAGAAACAAAGTTACGAATAACCCTAACATTAACAAAGCAAATACACAAACTTGGTTAATTTAGCATTTCAATCAACAGATCATATATAAACAGTTTAAAATGGCGTATCCAATAATCTGAAAACTATATAGTCTTCTTTAAGTCGAAACCCTATGAAAAGATAAATCAAACAACGAACATATGAACGACAACAACACTTTAAACCCAGATCTGGAAAAGCATATCCGTTCTTTAAAATGAAACCCTAAAGCCGACAAGATCTGTTAACTTAACCATATCGAAAGATACAGAATTCAAACCAAAAAAGAAAATCATATTTCAACATAAGTGAAACCTTCGGTGAAATCAAAAGTGAAAGAGATTAGTCGGTGTTGGACCTGAAAAAAAAACAATCAATATTAAAACCTAATTGAACCTCTTTAGCAATAATATGCATTGTTTATAAGGATTATGAAAACCCAATTCAAATGGAACAATCAATTATGAAGATTAGGATCGATTACCTTAAAACATAATGGAAGGGACATGTAAATGATTGAAGCAGCAACAAATTGCGGGAGTGTTTGGGTGTATATTATTGATGAAGGATGAATAATCTGAGAGGTTAGACATATACGGTTCAAATATGGATTCGGGTACAAAAAACGGGTGGGTCCGGCCTTAGTATATTTGATTGTAAGATTGCCATGTGGATTGTGATGTGTAGCCTATGTGGAGCTCTAGTAAAGGGACAAGTGTCCCCCTAGTTACTCTTTTATTAGTGTACCAATAACTTGCTTACAACCTAAGAACCCGCTTATAACTCATCAACATTTATGACTACTCTTAAAAAATGAGTTAAATGGGTTGTGTTTGGGTTGTGTGACACCCGGCAAATTCTGGTTAACAACGTTGTCTAGATGAAAGTCTACCTTAGCGAGTCACGCGTATATTGTACTTAACTGGGTTAGTTAAGTCGGGTTATAGTTCGGGAACTATTGGTTTAGTCTAGAGGATCATTGGATGTTGGTCTAGAGGTTCATTAGATGTCGGTCCTTAACCAAGTGTACAAACGGTGACGATCGGTAGGATCGTCAGGGCATACGGAACATACGAGTCTCGAGTCCCGGGAATTGGTGAACGAGTGTAAATATGTGTATTTACTTGTGTTATGTGTTTACAATCATTATGTGACTTGTCGGTACATTAATATGTGTTAACATATGTTAAAACGGGGTTTAACGCGCAAAACACACGAAACAGGCCCATATAGGCGATCAGGATAGCCCAATCGCCTATATGTGGTGCGACTAGGGGTCATGTGGTGCGACTGGGGACTGATCGCATGACTGTTCATGCGATTAGGCCCCGATCGCATGAACTTATACGCGATTAGGCTTCCTGATCGCGTGTAAAGCTGCATAATCGCATGTTACGTGCTGGACGACTAAAAACGACTATAAATACCATACTTGACCTCATAAACTTCATTATACAAACCCTAGTCGTCCCATAACCCGCCCCAACACATAAACAACCTCTGGAAGGCGATTTTTGATCAAAACACAAGGTTTCAAGCTTGAATCATCATTCTTTCATAATCCCAAGGTTTGGTTTTCATCCACAAATCTTTATAAACGTTTTTAATCAATCCCTAATGGTCCAGACCTGTTCTTAAACGAAAAAGCTTTCTGAAAATCATTAATAAGGATTGTTAATCGGATTATAACTAATATACATGCGTTGTGGGTGTGTATGATTAGAAAGCTAGGATTTTTATGATTCATGATGATTGATTGATATGTTATTTGGTTAGATCAGAATTGATATTGATAGTATGATGATAGAAATCTGAGTAATTGATTATTAGGGTTATTGTTATGCATGTTAGTATGATGATTGCATGCTATGTGTATGGTGTTTGGATTACTTGGTTGCATGCAGGACTGATTATACGAGGTTAAACGAAGGATTTTGGTTGAAACATGTTTAGGATAGTGTTTGGGATGATATTGGGTAGTTACACACGTTCTGGATCTGATTTGGAGCGTTAAACGCGCGAAAAACTGGAACAGCAAGGTTACAGGCGATTAGCATTGCTAATCGCCAGTTTTACATGCAATCAGGGCCTGATCGCATGAGTTTTCATGCGATCAGCCCAAATCGCATGAGTTTTCATGCGATCAGCCCAAATCGCGTGAGTTTACATGCAATCAGCCCTGATCACGTGAACTTACATGCAATCAGCCCTGATCACGTGAACTTACATGCAATCAGCCCTAATCACATGAACTTATATGCAATCAGCCCTAATCACATGAACTTATATGCAATCAGTCCTAATTGCTAGTTTACGTCTCCTAATCGCGTGTACTACTATTGTAAGTGTAAATTAGCATTCCGAGACCCGATTTGACATGTAGTAACATGCTAGGAATCTCGTAACATATATGGTAACTTGGTAACATATGTTTGGATGTAATTCGGTGATACGTGAACTATGTGCTATAACTTGTTGTGCGTTAACGTACGTTAAGTGTGATTGCATGATTGACTGTTTAAGAGCGTAAACATAACACGGGGAGTCTCGGGTCACCAATGGGATGTCGGGTCTTGTACTTTGGGTCAGTTAAACAGTCACGGTGTTTTCAAACAAACTTGGTTATGGTCTGGACATCTTGGGACTAATTAACCTGCGGGTTATTAGTCCAAGTACTTGTAACTGTCATATGTTAGGTCGCCGCTTACGGGACTAGCATAGCAGCTGGGTTTACTCGGGTTAAGGAGTAACGCAACTTAAGGTGAGTTTACGGCCCCTCTTTTAAACTGGTTTCATATTTTCGGGGGAGAAAACATGTGTTAAAACGATTATGTGGTAACTACTGTCATACTATGGGTTTCTATTGTGTACTACACGATCTTTGGAAGTCCCGGGGGGAACCATGAATGTGCGGGTTTGCACAACGGGGAAATGTGAATAGCGCTATTGGGAGTGACCAACCCCGCTCGTCGGCTTGGAGGGCCGGGCGAGTGCATATTGTCTCAAACAGGAACAACAGGAACAACTGGTACTTTTCGGGCACAACATCTGGTATTCGAGTTAGTAATGGTTTTCCAATCGTGGTAGTAACAAAACGTACGCCTAGCTAGCGTATACTGGTTTTCGATTTATTATAGTATGGACAGGTGGACTTGGTACTTGGATACAAAACCTGTAAACTCACCAGCATTTTTGTGCTGACGTAAACTTTTACATGTTTTCTCAGGTCGCTAAGGTAGCACAACTGGACTAGGGCGCACGCGTCTGCACGGCGTCTAACTAGGGTTGCATGGTCTTTTGAACGTTAAACTATTATTTCATTGTTGAGATACTGTTTTTGAATAAGCTTCCGCTGTGAACGGGATTTTGAACTATGTTTTGAAATTGCATTTATATTCATTTAGACTTGTTTATTGTGATCGTTGGTTTGGATCCTGGTTTGTCATGCGCCTCGCGGTAAAACTCCGCAAGTGGATTTTGAGGGTGTGACAGGTTGACCCGAAATTATGTGTATGTGGGTTTGGATTGAAATATTTGACACGAATAATAATATAGGCGGGTTCAAGATTCATATTTCAACCCACTAACCCACAACCCTTCAACCCAACACGATTTAAATTTTACACCCCCACACACACATATATATATACATATATATATATATATATATATATATATATAGAGAGAGAGAGAGAGAGAGAGTAACAAGTGTACGTGTCCTAAAGAAGTAACTCAATTCCAAAATTAAAATTTACTCCTTGCAAGTATAAGGTAAATGTGGAATTAAAGTGTTTAAACTATTTGTCACTCCTAAACCTATATATATATATATATATATATATATATATATATATATATATATATATATATATAGGGGAAAGTTATTTTGAGAACACCTATATTTCGTGCGAACCGTGAGAACGGCATCTAAAACCATTCAAATTCAAAATTTCTTTTTACACTTGTCTTTATTACTAAAATACAATCCCCAAAACACAATTTACGCGTAAAAATTCAACGTATACGAAAATAATTTGTTTTTACACATGTGTAAATTTACTGTTTATACATGTATAAACTGTTTCATTTACACATGTGTAAAAAGTTAATTTGAAAGTGTTTTTGCAAGAAAAGATGAATTATTTGTAAAGAAAATTCATTTATTAATGTTGTATTTTGATTATAATGAGGTTTGTATTAAAAAAATTTGATTTTGATTGATTTTTTTACTTGTTCTCACGGTTCTCACAATATTTAGCGTTCTCAAGATAACCCTTCCCTATATATATATATATATATATATATATATATATATATATATATATAGGTAAAGTATATGGAGGAAACCCTCCTTATTTGGTAAACTCTGGAAACTCTGACTTCCCAACATTTTTTTTTTTTGAAAAAAATAGGGTATGTAATATACATTTTTTTAAGCATTTCGGGCCAAAAAAATCGAAAAAGCGCCGAACGGTTTTTTTTTTAAAAAATAAAAAACGTTTACTGTTTACATATAGTTAACACATTGTTAACACCTGTTATTAGCGCTTAACATGTGTTAGTCAAAATTTTATTTTATTTTTTTAAAAAAAAGTACTCGGCGCTTTTTTAATTTTTTTGGCCCAAAATGCTTAAAATCATGTATATTACTTGCCCTATTTTTTTCAAAAGAAAAAAATATTGGGAAGTCAGAGTTTCCAGAGTTTACCAAATAAGGAGGGTTTTCTCTATAACCATTCCCTATATATATATATATATATATATATATAGGGTAGGGATCCTAAGAGAACCAACCCCTATTTGAGAACTGAGAGAACCATTCTGAGCCACACATTTCATATAAAGGCAAAAAAAAAAAAAAAAATTTTTTTTTTTTTTTTTTTAATCGCACATTTTTATGCAAGAAAAATTTTTTTTTTTTATTTTTTTTGAACTTTTTTTTCATTTATACATATGTGTATATGACAATTATACATATGTGTATATAGCATTTTTCAGCTATACATATGTGTATATTTCAGTTATACATATGTGTATATAGCATTATACATATGTGTATAATGCAATTATACACATGTGTATACTGAAAAAAAAATACAAAAAAAATAAAAAAAATTTTTTTCTTACATATAAAGCAGCGATTTTTGCAAAAAAAAAAAAAAAAAAAAAAAAAAAAAAAAATTTGCCTTAGAGAAATGTGTGGCCCCGAATGGTTCTCTAGTTCTCAATTTGGGAAAAGGTTCTCATTTGAACCAAATCCTATATATATATATATATGGGAGGGTTATCTTGAGAACGCTAAATATCGTGAGAACCGTGAGAACAAATGAGAAAACCAATCAAAATCATTTTTTTTCAATACAAACCTAATTATAATCAAAATACAACATTAAAAAACGAATTTTCTTTCCAAATAATTCATCTTTTCTTGCAAAAACACTTTCAAATTAACTTTTTACACATGTGTAAATGAAACAGTTTACACATGTACAAACAGTAAATTTACACAAGTGTAAAAAACAATTTATTTCCGTATACGTTAAAATTTTTACGCGTAAATTGTGTTTTTGGAATTGTATTTTAGTAATAAAGATAAGTGTAAAAAGAAAATTTTGATTTGAATGGTTTTAGATGGCGTTCTCGCGGTTCGCACGAAATATAGATGTTCTCAAATTAACTTTCCCCTATATATATATATATATATATATATATATATATATATATATATATATATATAGGATTAGGTTCAAATGAAAACTAGCTCGAGTTGGAAGAACCGTGAGAACACCGGCGTAAAATGTGAATTTTAAAAAAAAAATTACACCGATGTAAAAATGAAAACTCCACCATAAAAAATAAAAAACAAATTTACGATGGTTTTACACTAGTATAAAAAATTACAGCACACCAATATTGACTTTTTCAAAAAAGGAATTTTCCATTTAATATTTTATTATCATTTAATTTACAACCACATATTATTTTTTTGATTAAATTAAGTTTGTGGTTATAAAATGAGTTCCCATGGTTTTTCCAACTCGACCTTGTTCTCATTTTACCCTTTCACTAGGAGCCGTTTATTGTGAAAAGTAATACAAACGTGTGAAGTGTGCGAAGTCACTTTTGTACATGATAATTACGTAATGATAATTACGTAATTATCATGTGCAAAGTGTATGATAATTACGTAATGCTTTCATGAACATACAAAAACATTATGCAATTATCATTACGTAAATATCATTACGTAATTATCATGCACTTTGTACATGATAATTACGTAATGTTTTTGTATGTTCATGAAAACATTACGTAATTATCATGTACAAGAGTGACTTGCACACTTCGCACGTTTGTATTACTTTGTATTTGAACCGACCCATATATATATATATATATATATATATATATATATATATATATATATATAGGGGTGGGTTCAATGGGGAACCTAAAAAAATGGGGAACCGGGGAACCATGCATTTAACATGTTAATTATATCATAAAAAATCAATTTAACATATAAAAAATCATTTTTATCAAAAAACTTTAATTGGAGATTTTGTATATAGATGTATGTAGAAGCTTTATTGACAAAAAAAAATCGAAAAAATAAAATAATTAAAAAAATGCTTAAAATTAGTTAAAAAAAGGTAATTTTTTTTTACAAAAAATAATTTTTTTTATTGTAATAGCTTCTACACATCTTTATATGCAAAAGCTCTGAAGAAATTTTTGAAAAAAAATATTTTTTTGCATGTTAAATTGAATTTTTAAAATATATTTAACATGTTAAATGCATGGTTCCTCAGTTCCCCACTTTTTTGAGGTTCCCCATTGAAATTTACACTATATATATATATATATACATATATATATATATATATATATATATATATATATATATATATATATATATATATGGTTGGGTTCAATGGGGAACCACAAAAAAGTGGGGAATTTGGGAACCAGGGGTATTTTTGTCTAAATGTTAAAAATAGCAATTGCTCACCTTCCCCCTCTCTCTAGATACAATCCCCACCCCTCTCTTTCTCTCGATAAAATACTCCCTCTCTATCTCTCTCGTTTTCTCGTTCCCTCTCTAGATACATTCTTTGATTCTCTCTCTCTAGATACGTCAAACCTCAGTTACAGATCTGGAACAAACCCTAGATACAGATCTAGAATAGAAGGAAGATCTAGTACGTCTCTCTCTCTCTCTCTTGATACAATCGCAGAGATAACAGTTACAACAGAAATTACGTCTCTCTCTGTACGTCTCTTATTTTCTCTCACTCTAGATACATTTACAGCAGAAAACTCTTTGATTTGTTGAATTTCTCAGATTTGTGTTAAATTGATTTGTGATTTGTTGTTTAATTGAATTTCTAAGATTTGTGTGATTTGTTATTTAGTTGAATTTCTCAGATTTGTGTGATTTGTTATTTAGTTGGATTATATTGTTTATGTGATTTGTTATTTAGTTGAATTTCTCATATTTGTGTTAAATTGATTTGTTGTATTGTTGAATAAGTAATTAGGGTTTTATTTGTAAGAACCTGTATAGTTAGATTTTTTACTATTTAGGGTTTCATGCAACAAAAATTTGATTTAACATGTTAAATTGTTTTGTATTAGCTTTAGTTTAAACAGATTTGAACACATAACATGTTAGTTAAAAACTTTAACATGTTAAATTATTTTATCAATAATATTTAGCTTGTTAGAATATGTGGTGTTTGAGAAAGTTTACCATAGACTTAAGCATGTAAATTGAAGAGTTTCTTGTGAGTCTTAAGTTTGTTAATTGCTATTAAATGATGAAGTGATACCGCTTAATGTTGACTGTTAAAGCATTTCCTTCTATGAAAGTTAAGTTCAAATTACTTGGCAATAATGATAACACATGAATATATTACATTTATACTTTGAACTATAAATTGATATGCCATTTCTAAGTGTCTGTTGGGCCTGTTTCTGCATCTCGGCTGAATATGCCGCCGGTTTCTGAGTTGACACGGAGGAATCTATTGTAGTTAATGTGGTTATAAATACTAATCCGCGAAAACTGAAAGTGCTTGCGTTGGCATGTATATACGTCCTTTTTTCCCCTTTACTGCCCAAGAAGATGTGGCATTTTAGGTTCTAGTCGCATTATTGCAAGATGCTAAGGTTCATTTCCTGCAGTTTGCCTGTTAAAACAAATCTGGATAAAATAAATGTTAAAATTGAGTCAATTATTATGTTTTCAGTGATAAATTTGTTTCAGAACCTGCCTATAGTTGTAGATTTTTGGGTCGTTGGAAAAATATTTTAGAAGTAAATGCCTATGTTGGAGTCATTGGAAAA
The DNA here is from genome assembly GCA_030844895.1 of Ambrosia x helenae. NCBI lineage: Eukaryota > Viridiplantae > Streptophyta > Magnoliopsida > Asterales > Asteraceae > Ambrosia > Ambrosia x helenae. The sequence continues at coordinate 12,463,002 of CM061230.1, read as the reverse complement.
ATATTGTGATTTACTTTTATCAAAGCCTAGAAATGCCATGAGATGTGTAAGTAATTTTAATGTAGATATTACTTACATATCTCATGGCATTTCTAAGTATCTATTGGACCCGTTCCTGGATCTCTGCTGAATGCGCCCCTGGTTTCTAAGTTGACACAAAGGAACATATTGTATGTAATGACATGACACATTTGTGCTTTTTGACACATCTTGCTGCACTTTTTTAACACATTTCGGCACTTTCTTGGCTGTAGTTTTTAACACATTTCACAACATTTTTGCTGCAATACTTGAGTCATTTCGGCACGTTGTTGCTGTAGTTTATGACCCATAAACAAAAGATAATTTGAAAATGATATGTTGAGAAAGTTTTAATCAAATTATCGTAAAACACATTAAAATCTGAAAAATTCTTTATTATCAAGGCAATTTAACATGTTAAATAATTTTAATTTAACATGTTAAACCTTTTAAATCTTAACTTTTAAAACAAATTATGAAAACTCAAAAAGAAATAAAATAATTTAAGATGATAAGATCATATTTCTTGAAGCCACAAAACAATATGAACATGGGTTGAAAGTTACTAAAATGCCGGTCCATGATTATAGATCTTGGCTGCAGTTTATGACCCATGTTAGTTTCAGTTTTGGCATATTTAACTGCAGTTTTTAACATATTTTGACGCTGCCTTGACTGCAGTTTGTTACATATTTCAGCACATTTTTTGCTGCTAGTTTTACCTATCTTGGCACATTTTTGCAGCAATTTTTTGCTGCACTTTATGACCCAACACAAGATAAATTTAAAATGATTTTCAAAGATGTTTTAGTTAAATTGTTATAAATCACATTGAAATCTGAAAAAATCTTTAATAGCAAGGCTATTTAACATGTTAAATATTGTAAATGTTAATTTTTAAAACAAGTTAGGAAACTCAAAAAGAAAAAAGTAATTTAACATGTTAAATAATTTTAATTTAACATGTTAAATCTTATAACATGTTAACGTTTTAAACAAATCAGGAAACTCAAAAATAAAAACAAAAAAATTAACATGTAAAGTTCATTTTCCTTGAAGCTGCAAAATAATATGAACACTTTTTTTGCAGTTTTTGTCAGCAATTTTACATGATAGTTATCAAAATGACAGTTTATTTTTTGTCTTCAAATTTTTGACCAATTTTGTCACATTTTTGTTGCAGTTTTGGCTAATTTTACTGTAGTTTTTAACACATTTCGGAACATTTTTTGCTACAATACTTGAGTCATTTCGGCACATTTTTGCTGTAGTTTATGACCCATAAACAGAAGATAATTTGAAAATGATACTGTTGGGAAAGTTTTAGTCAAATTATTGTAAACACATTGAAATATGCAAAATTCTTTAATATCATGGAAATTTAACATGTTAAATAATTTTAATTTAACAATTTAAACCTTTTAAATATTAATTTTTAAAACAAGTTATGAAAACTCAAAAAGAAATAAAATAATTTTAGATGATAAGATCATATTTCTTGAAGCCACAAAACAATATGAACATGGGTTGAAAGTTACCAAAATGCCGGTTCATGAATATAGATTTTGGCTGCAGTTTATGACCCATGATGGTTTCAGTTTTGGCATATTTTACTGTAGTTTTTAACATATTTTGACGCTGCCTTGACTGCAGTTTGTTACATATTTCGGCACATTTTTTGCTGCTAGTTTTACCTTTTTTGGCACGTTTTTGCAGCAATTTTTTGCTGCACTTTATGACCCAACACAAGATAAATTTAAAATGATTTTCAGGGATGTTTTAGTTAAATTGTTATAAATCACATTGAAATCTGTAAAATTCTTTAAGAGCAAGGCTATTTAACATGTTAAATAATTTTAATTTAACATGTTAAATATTTTAAATATTAATTTTTAAAACAAGTTAGGAAACTCAAAAAAAAAATTAACATGTTAAAGAATTTAAATTTAACATGTAAAATCTTATAACATGTTAACGTTTTAAACAAATCAGGAAACTCAAAAATAAAAACAAAAAAAATTAACATGTTAAGTTCATTTTCCCTGATGCTGTTAAAGTGAATTCTTTTCGCTATATTTTGTTTTATGGTTAGCGAGAGTGGTTGGTTTACAACTATGTATCGCCTATAGATCAGTAAATGTTTGGGTTCTTTGGCTTGGCCATGATGAGTTAAATTATATTCTCAATTTTTGGGTGAGAATGGCGTCGTAGGGATTGAGGATGGTAGGCTTACATCGGCAACCTTCCTTACAACCATACATCTTATAAACTCAGGGCCGCTTATAGCTTTTGAACCTGACTTTATTTTGGATAAGTAAGTTTTACTTTATTTGCTCTACTAGCCTCGTATTCTAAATGTTTAGTTGATGTATGTTGCAGTTTCAGATATTTGAGTACCTATTAGTTGTTGCTCTCTTTCCTTACAAGATTGAAACATCTACTACGAATATTATTGAATGAAGGTATGCATTGTTTGTGTCGTTGCTAACTTTGTCACATATTTTGGGTTTTTATATTTTCCGGTTTCATTGGTTTAGGCTTATATAATAATAATTTTGTGCTGCTATGCTCAACAAAGATGGTTTGCTATTTGGTTGTGGGTTTTTCTAAATGAAGATGATTTGCAAACCATCTAAGAAGTAAATTAGTATCTACACTCCACCTCCTGGTTCTTTAATGCATTTGGCTATGATGACACTTAACCATAGGCGTGTCAATTGTCTTTCAAAAAACAAGCATATCGATTAAAGTCGATATTGGAGAAGATAAACATTTATGGTGGCAGACTTTTTGTTCTTTATTGGAGAAGATGAACATTTATGGTGGGATCTGCTTTTTAGTATCCAAGTGATCAACAAAGATGTTTGTGAAAGCACTTCCATTAATATCCTTGCTGATCAATTGGAAACTAAAACACATTTTATAACGCTATGTTTTGGGAAAGCCAAACATTTCAGTGTCAACATGAGTCTCAACATCCTAAACAATTCATTAGCGTTGTCTTTGTGGGCGATGATGATATTTTTTTGAGTCCGTTTGTAATCGACAAAGAATAACATAAATGATACTGCCAGTAAAAATATGACATCATTGTTGTTAGAGAACGCCAAAGCAATGATGAGGTCTAACGAACCTTTGCTGAAATCATTGTTGTTCAAGAACGCAAAAGCAATGATGAGGCTCAACAACCCTAAGCCAAAATCGTTGTTGTTCAAGGACGGAAAAGCAATGATTAGCCTTAACAACCATACGTCAATACACAGAAAAACAATGTTGAGCCTTAATAGTCATTTGAGCAACTAATTGAGGTGAGCATGTTTTGCTATTATATTACTTTTGTTTCATTAGAGATTATTTCTTTTATTATGCTTTAAATTTTTAAATGTTTTAACCCGTTACATATTAAACCAACAAATATGGATGAACAAAATATAGAACGAAAGAGTAAATTGGAATCAATTCAATGCGATCTTGAAACAAAATCAGAAATGCTTGAGGGTTTGGAACAACTTAATCAAGCAATAATATTTAAAGAATGCAAGCTCGACGATGATAAACGACTATAATCTGAGTGGAGCATATGTCACAACTGAGCTATGGGAGTGAAGCATATGTAACAACCAAATTATGTAGCTTCGCTTTAGACAGGAGCCCTACACTAGACGAAGGTGTTACGACATGCATCATGAGATTCACATATATATGCTTTATGGTGGTTTGAGTCATTAACACTCATTTGGAAAAGATATACTATGATGTATATGCATGAGATAAATATGTACGCAATTTGTATTTTTAGGATGGTTCGAGCTACAGTCACTAACAATTATTGGGAAATGATATATTACGATGTATGTATAAGATATATATATGTTGGAACAACTGGGTCATAAACACAAACAAACAACCGGATTTTATGAGAAACGCACTCAAGACTCTTTTATATTTTATTAATATCAAACCACCACACAATTACAAGACTCATAAACCCTATTTATACTAGACATAACTTGATCACCAAGTTACCTATCCTACTCAAACATCACATTAAATAATAATTTAAATCAAGATTAAACCCAACAATCCTCCCCTTAATCTTGATATGGTCCCTCCGAGATCCTTGATTCCAAGCAAAGCTCGTCTTTGATCCATGGACCCATTTACGACATTTGAATTCTCCCCCTTGATAACCGAAACGTTTACATGCTTTTCATGCCCTCTCGACAACCACACTTCTTGTTTCTTCTCGAGCCCAATAGTTTCGATCATCATCCTCATGATAATCACTATCATGATCTTCATCACACCGATTCGTATCACACAAAATTTTCCTTTTACTTGGATTCTGAGCACACCTTCACAAGTTATATTCAGTCTCTCATTGGTCTAGATCACCTCACACGGTCAATTTCTCACCTGGTTTTGATTGCCTCACACAATCTTTTCTTTGAAAAAAAAATCTCACCCTTTCCTTTACTGTTATAACAACTCTAAAGATTAATTAATTCTTCCTTTATTTTTTTTCTATGTATGCCAGCAATAAAGAGCTTCAAATTAATTCCTAATTCCAAAAGAAAACAACAAACAAGTCTCGTGCTCCTATAGTCACTTACCTCCCCTATGTTTGATTTTCCTTTTGATCGCCACATGCACAAATAACCTCCAAAACAGGTATGCTCCTCCCGTTTTTTCATCCCGCAAAATAAGCAAACCTTAGTCGTTACTCTAGTTTATCCAATCGCAAGACAAACCAAACTGCTCCTTTGATTAATCTACCACGGATTAATCAACTCGTTCTTCACCGGTATCGCACCGTACCACCTTGAATCGCTCAGGTAAAACACCGGTATCACACCGTACCACCCCGTATCACTCGGGTAAACTTCACACCTATTGCAGGTGTTTGAACTTTCACTCGATCGGACTCACTCGGATAGATATCTCCCGTGGTTGACTCGCACTACCAGCCCACGAATAGTATCTCAAGATTTTAAGTCTGTATCACATAGAACTTTTGGATGATCTATCACAGATCACAAAACTGAACCGCTCGCAGGTTCGTATTCCTCGGTGGTGATTCAGCAGGTCTTCGATCGTATGTGCTCTGATACCAATTGTTGGAACAACAGGGTCATAAACACAAACAAACAACCGGATTTTGTGAGAAACCCACTCACGACTCTTTTATATTTTATTAATATCAAACCACCACACAATTACAAGACTCATATCTTGGCATTCACCGTCGCATCCCTTCGGCTCCATGGGGTAAGGTATGGGTCAAAAAATGGGAAGTTTATTTGGTAGAGTTATCAAAAAATCAGATTTTTCTTGGTTATCATCGGATAACATGGAAGGTAAGGTATGGGTCTCCACATTGGTGAATGCCAAGATTGGAGAAGAGGTTAGTGTGGTTTGGAATAACGATTCGGTTTCGATTTGGGTCGAGGAGGCGGATGACTTTCTGTGGAAAAATTTGGTTGGTGATATGACGTCCAATGGCGTTGACTCTCTTTTCCAATCTGAAGGATCGGTGGTCGGAGGGGAGGAACTGGAAGAGGGGGAATTTAGAAGGGATCCTGTTAACGAGTACCAGAACCTGGACAGTGAGATGCTGGAGCCAATCCCGGAAGATAATGAAGTTGAAAGGGTGCTTGGGAGTTCAACGGTGCATGGAAAAACCCAAACGTCATTTAGGGCTGCGGGTTTGGATATTAATAATGCACAAAGTCCAAGATGTTGCACTCCTGGTGGGGTAGGCACACAAAAGTCTTTTGATTTAAATGTGCCTAGTGGTAATTTTTCGGTGGGACAGGGGCTTAATGGGAATATGAATCAGAAATCTAGAAAGCGTCCAAGGCACCTTAGGAGCCCGGCCCAGGAGCATGAAGATTTGGGCTTATTTGGAGATGGGCCTAAATTTGGGATTACCTCTACTATGGGAAATACTAAAGACTTTAGTGGTGGGAAGTTGGGGGCATCTGTTTTACCTAATGATACAAATGGTGAGCCTTTAATTGGGGAACAACATGTGAACATCTTGAGGAATGGTGCTGAAGAACCGGTTCAAGACGGGGTTCATAACCTGGTGGTCGATGCGCAGGTACAACCTTCAATGGATGTCGACACAGGTCCCATCATTAATAATCAGTCTATCCCAGGTGGAGACACCGAAACAGTGGCTAAGGAAGTCGATACTACAGTTATGGTGGGAGCAGTTTTTGGAATTGAGCTTCATGGATTTGAAGATGATGTCAGGGAGTTGGTTAATGGAGAGGGTGTTATTGGTGGTGCTCAATGAATTGTCTTAATTTAAACATAAGGGGGGGTTAGGGACGACAGAAAAATGTCCCGGGTTCGGGGTCTGAAGACGTGTCATAGTTCACATTTTCTGGGCATTCAAGAATCAAAAGTAAGTCAGGAGTCTTTTTTTCAGGTAAATAGTCTGTGGGGCATATCCGCGTTTGAATTTGACCAGGTGTTCGCGGAGGGTAGGTCAGGGGGAATCATCAGCATCTGGGATCCCTCGGTTTATCAGGTCAGTAACGTAATTAAGAATAGATATTTCTTGGTGACTGTTGGTTGTTTGGTGGCTTCAAATGAGGAGTTGAATGTTGTAAATATTTACGCTCCAAATGACGTAGTTAGAAGACGGGCACTATGGGATGAGCTGGTGGGTCTTAAGCAATCATGGGGTGGAGTTTGGGTTTTTTCTGGGGGATTTTAACGACGTTACATGCCAGTCCGAAAGGAGGAATATGGAATTCATTAAGGCGAATGTGGATGCATTTAATAATTTCATACAGAGGTCTGGACTAAATGAGTTTAATATGGGGGGTCACAAGTTCACATACATGTCGGATAATGGTCTTAAATTCAGTAAATTGGACCGTTATCTGGTATGTACCGACTTTATGGGGAAACGGCCGGAGGCCACCTTTACGGCGTTATCCCGTTTTCTGTCTGATCATTGCCCGATAGTTCTCTCAGTAGCGCCATCCGACTTTGGTCATATCCCGTTTCGATTTTTTAACTCGTGGCTAGAGTTGCCTTGCTTCATGAATTATGTGGGTAGTATTTGTTCTGGTTTCTCTTTTAATGGCTTGGGTAGCATGGCCATTTCTACAAAACTAAAGTTTCTAAAAAAGAAGATTAAGGGCTGGATTGGTGCTGAAAAAAAATAGAATGGCGGTGAATACAACAGGAAGAGGTCCGAAATTGAAAGATTGGAATTAGTGGCAGAGGTTGCGGATCTGAATGTACAGGAACTTGATACCAGAAACGAATACAAGGCGTTTGTGATGGAGTTTGAGCGACGCAGACAAATGGACCTAAAACAGAAAGCTAGAGTTCGCTGGGCGGTTGACAGAGACGAAAATTCAGCATTTTTTCATGATGTTATGGGAGCGAATCTGTCTAGTAATAGGATTAATGGATTGATGGTGGATGGTGAGTGGATTACGAACCCCGTTTTTATCAAAGATAGAGCTTTCTCCTTTTTCACGGATAGGTTTCGTGAGCCTATGCCGTCTAGGCCTTCATTTGTTTGCCCAAATCTGAAGAAGCTGACTGCAAACGATGCGGATTTTCTGGTACGTCCTTTTACTTTGCAGGAAATAAAAGATGCGGTATGGGGGTGTGATGGTGATAAGGCTCCGGGCCCTGACGGGTTCAACTTCAGATTCCTTAAACGATTCTGGAACGGCTTTCAGCAGGATTTTGTTCGGCTTTTTGCTGAGTTTTTTGAGGGGTTTGAACTGGGACCTGGTTGTTCGTCCTCCTTTATTGCATTAATACCGAAGAAGAAGGACCCGTTGGGGTTTAATGACTATCGGCCTATAAGTTTAGTCGGGTGTGTTAACAAGTTGGTATCGAAGGTGTTAGTATCCAGGCTCAAGCTGGTCATTGACAAGCTGATTTCGCCAGAGCAGTCGGCTTTTTTAGCCGGCAGAAACATCATCGATGGTCCTTTAATGCTGAACGAAATGGTGGGGTGGATGAAACGTCAAAGGAGGCAGGTTATGATCTTTAAAGTCGATGTAGAAAAGGCTTATGACTCGCTGAATTGGGGTTTTCTTGAGTCCATAATGGTCCAAATGAACTTTCCATCAAAATGGTGCAAATGGATTATGTCTATTGTTTCAGCGGCATGATCTTCGGTCCTCATTAATGGGTCGCCTACCCAAGAATTTGTTTGCCAACGGGGTCTCCGTCAAGGCGATCCGATTTCTCCATTTCTTTTTGTAATTGCAATGGAGGCATTAACGAGTGTTATGAAACGGGCGACTAAGGTGGGGGTGTTTCATGGTTTGCAATGTGGTTCGGATGGTCTTGTATTATCTCATTTCCTATATGCGGATGATGTTGTTTTTTTAGGCGAATGGTCAATGTCTAACGCCTTGAACCTTAAACGTATACTAAGGTGCTTCTACTTGGTGTCCGGTCTAAAAGCGAATCTTAGCAAGTGTAGTGTTTATGGTGTGGGTATGGAGAACCATGATATTCAGGATATGGCAAATGCTTTTAATTGTCGGCCCGACACTTTTCCTTTTATTCATTTAGGCCTTCAAGTGGGAGCGAATATGAACCTATGCAAGAATTGGAAACCGGTCATTGACGCATTTAGAAGCAAGCTATCCAGTTGGAAGGCCAAAACTCTTTCGTTTGGGGGTCGGGTTACTCCAATCAAGTCCATTTTGAATGCCCTACCCACTTATTATTTTTCTTTGTTTAAGGTGCCGGTTGCTATTATTGAAGAACTTGATAAATTGAGGCGGGTGTTCTTTTGGGGTGGTTCGGAAGAAAAGGCAAAAATGAATTGGGTAAAGTGGCAAAGGGTTATTACACCAATTGAGTATGGCGGCCTTGGCTTTGGTTCGCTTCAAGACGCGAATTTGGCAATGTTAGCGAAGTGGTGGTGGCGTTTTAAGGTAGATACTAATGGTCTTTGGAGACGAGTTATTTGGGCGCTACATCATTCTTCTAGAAACTGGAACGCTATCCCCCATAAGTTGTCGATTGCAGGCTCTTGGAAACAGGTTGCTGGGTCCGTGAGTGTTTTAAAACATTCTGGGATCGATCTGGGCAGGGTTATCAAAGGGAGGGTGGGCAACGGGTTGGGCGTTTTCTTTTGGTTAGACTGTTGGGTCGGCAACGAGCCTTTGGCTGACGTTTTCCCCACCCTCTTTGACCTGGAAAAGAACAAATTTGCTTGCGTTGCGGACAGGGTTCGAGAACTGGGGCTAGGTTGGATCTGGGAATGGAAACGGACTGTTTTGTCTGGTGCCGAGGAGGCTGATCTGCAGAATCTGTGCAGCAGTGTCGAGGTACCAGTGCTGACTGATCGTTTGGACGAATGGCAGTGGCGTTCTGCTGATGACTGCTGTTTCTCGGTTGGAAGCCTCAAAAATAGTCTACATGATCACAGGTTTGTCTGAGCTTCATTTGTTATGCAGCGAAACTCTTGGGTCCCAAGAAAGGCGGATATTTTGGCGTGGAGGGCGGAGTTGGGCAGGCTGCCTAATAGGCGTGCACTTATCCGAAGGAATATAAATGTGGATAATGATTTATGCCCTTTATGTGGTGATCTACCGGAAGATGTCGAGCATCTTTTTATCTCATGTCATTTCGCACAGTTGGTGTGGAGTATTGTGTCACAATGGTGTAAAGTAGGTCCGTTCTTCACCTTTCAGTTCAGAGACATTTTAGAAATGCACTCATCAGTTGGTGGCTCAGCCAAGAAAAGGAAAGCCTTCTATGCGGTGTGTCTAGCTACAGTTTGGTGCTTTTGGAAGACCCGGAATGAGGCAGTTTTCGAACACAAGCAATGCTCTCTGCATAGGGTGGTTGGTGATATCAAATCTCTTAGTCATTTTTGGGTCAAATCTAGGGCTAAAGTTGCTTTAGATTGGGCCTCTTAGTGTAGCTTTAAGATGACAGGAATCGGTTGGTAGTCTTCTGTTGTTTTACATTGTTGTATTTGGTGTTGTTTGGTGTATCGGCTAGTATCTCGCTAGTCTTGAGTGGAGTGAAAATTTTTGTTGAACGTTCAAAAAAAAAAAGTTACAAATAAATTGTTTGACAAAGATTATTCAAATATACAATCATCGTTAACTTTACAACTGTTTGTTTTCAGTCGCATGTCAACTATAGAACCTTAAATCATTTTGACACTTTCACATGTTGCGTGATGCTCATAAAAAAGATATAATAAAAACAAAATCTACTTATATTTTGGTCTAACAAGAATACCTTAGTCTCCACTCAATTAATTTTGATGGCAGCTTGGTTGACTTATTCTTTGTTTAAACTTTAAACCAAGGGGCAATATTCTCTAACTAAACAAACTCCATTTCGTTTTTTTTCAACGATAAAATGATATTAGAATAATGTATGCTTTTTAAAAAATAAATATATAACCCCCTTAATTTTACATAAAATTACTTTAAACTACATCATTATCAGGGTTTTAACATGAAACATCTTCTTTAAGAGACATAAACCTCTACCTAAATAGTAACTCATACAATGTTTAAAAAGCAGCTAAATTGTTTTATCTTTTGTTGTAGATTTACTATGGTAATAAAATATGAACATTAGAATAAAAAAAATACAACGAGTTCGCATGATAACTAGACTGGTTATATGAGACTAACTAGACTGGTTATGTAATTGGTTTTATTCAGTTCTTAGAATAGTAATTATCACATGATAAAATAGACATAAGATGTTAAAAATCTATTAAATACTGTCCCAACATGTTTATTTCTTTTTTTATTCTGGTCTAGTCTAGACTCTTCTCATATTATTTTATGATTTTATTATTATTAAAGATATCGACACAAAATGATTCGTAGGTCTCATTTGCTTTAAATCCTTGTACATAACAAGTTGCTAAAGGTGGCTTTTTTATATTTTATTATTAAGGAATCCTCTATTGTGCTATATATTTATATATGTTATATGGGATGTTTCACCCACTAAATTTAGTGCAAACCAACCCCTTTGGTATATGCCATCATTATCCTTATCATCGCTCTCATCATTTTCACTATTATAAACCTTTACTTATATTATAATTAAGATAATTTATTTTTAAGTTTTTCCCTACTTCTATGATTTTAGGCAAGAAAACTATATAAATTTAGGAATATTATATAACCATAAAAAAATCAATTAAGTGTTTTTTTTTTTTTTGAACGATTAACAAATTTTATTCCACCAAAAAACGTTAGCGGGGAACTAGCGAATACACCAATACAAACACAAAAAACAACATAAAAAACAACCAAACAAACGAACCAACAAATGAAAACTACCAACCGATACTATGGAGATCGAACTGGCACCATGCTTTCCATTCGAGGGAGAACTTCTTAGCCCTCGATTTCACCCACAGATAGCTTAAAGCCTTTATGTCCCCCAACACTTTCTGAGTAGAACATACCTTGTGTTCGAACACCGCATCATTCCTACACCTCCAGAGAACCCACACAGTCGTCAAACAAACAGCGTAGAAGGCTTTCCTCTTGTCAGTTGAGCGGCGAATAAAGGAGTGTAGATTAAGAATATCTTTAAACTGGAACGCATATATCGCACCCACATTACACCATTGAGATACAAGACTCCAAATTGTTTGAGCAAGGCCACGGGAAATGAAAAGATGGTCCACGGTTTCTGTAAAATCCCCACAAAACGGACACCTATCCAGCCCAATGTTAATGTTTCTACGAAGAAGAGTAGCTTGAGTAGGGATCCGGTCCTGTTCAGCCCTCTAAGCTAAGATCGACACCTTCTTGGGAACCCACGAGTTCCAATCCATAACAAAAGCTGCGCAAACGAACCAATGCTGATGAAGACTCTACTTTAAATCCCCCACGGTGAAACAACCATAAGACCCCGAATCCCAGACCCATTCATCCGCTGAATTTAGCAGTGTCGGGACATGAACCCAGAACAAAAAGTCCGTCAATTCATCCAGTTCAGCCCCACCCAAGACCCCCCGTTTCCATTCCCATGCCCAACCCAACCCGACCCGTTATTACTGATTTGATTCGCAACAAAAACATGCTTATTCTTCTCGAGGGCAAATAAAGTTGGAAAAGAAACGGCCAGAGGCGCGTCTCCAAACCAGCGGCCAATCCAGAACAGGATACCCAACCCATTCCCAATAACCCCTTTTATGGCCCAACCCAAGTCCACCCCAACCCGTTTGACAATTTGCGCCACATTCGACACCTGTTTCCACGGCCCCAGTTTAGCAGGAATAGGATACCAACTCCTATCCGAATGGTGGATCGCCCAAATGACCTTCCTCCAAAGCGCATTAGAATCAACTTTAAATCTCCACCACCACTTTGCCATCATTGCCAAATTAGCATCTTAGAGCGAGCCAAAACCAATTCCACCTTATTGTACCGGAGCTATAACCTTTTGCCATTGCACCCAATTAGTTTTCGCTTTTTCTTCAGACCCACCCCAAAAAAACACCCTTATCAGTTTATCCAATTCATCCAATACGTTCAACGGAGCTTTAAACAAGGAGAAGTAATACGTAGGGATGGCGTTTAACACCGACTCAAGGAGTGTAACTCGACCACCAAAAGAAAGGGATTTTGCTTTCCATATAGACAATTTCTTCGGAAACGCATCAACCACCGGTTTCCAATTCCTAATAAGGTTCATATTAGCGCCAACTTGTAAGCCTAAATACTTGAAAGGAAATGAACCCGGGTGGCAATTTAATACACCAGCCTTGTGTTGAACTTCTTGGTCATCCACTCCTAGGCCGAATACACTATTCTTCCCCAAGTTAACCTTGAGACCCGACACAAGGTAGAAGCACCTCATGATCCATTTCAAATTCAGAGAATTAGACACCGACCATTCACCAAGAAAAATCACGGCATCCGCGTATAGAAAATGAGATAAAGGCATACCATCTACCCCACACCGCAGACCACAAAATAATCCCACATCACATGCACGTCTCATGATACTGGTCAAAACCTCCATAGCGATCACAAAAAGGAATGGGGATATCGGGTCAACTTGTCGAAGGCCACGCGAGCACCCGAATTCATGTGTAGGCGAACAATTAATAAGGACAGACGCGCGAGCTGAAGAGACAATATTCATTATCCATTTGCACCATCTAGGAGGAAAATTCATTTGCGACATAATAGAATCCAGAAAACCCCAATTAAGCGAGTCATATGCCTTCCCAATGTCAACCTTGAATATCAAACCTTGCCTCCTAAGGCGCTTCATGTAACCAATTAATTCATTGAGCATAAGAGGACTGTCCGTAATATTCCTCCCGGCTAAAAAAGCGTACTGCTCTGGAGAAATAACCTTCCCAATGACTCGCTTCAGTCTAGCCATCAACTAAGTGTCTTATATACAATATCTATGCGACAACAAATGTTCTGATTGTTTGACATTGTTTTTTGTTTAGAGTGAAGCGAGTGGCAGGTTGGGTTGCGGACATGAGTTATCATGGTAAGGGTGGGGGTCCAAAACTCAAGCCTTAAAAAAGGTATAAGTAGTGGGGATTGGGTTTTAAATATTATAAAGGGTATTTATAAAAGAAAAACAACCAATCAAGAGCAGCCACCTCAACCATTCCTCCGCCCCACGCCATGTGATACGCGGGGGAAAATCTTAGTCGTTTCGTGTTTAAGATTGTATTTTTATGCAATTTTATGGTTTTGGACACACTACTTTGATAAAGTTTGCGTTTTACAGGTTTAACAAAGTTTAAGGTGTATTTCGGAGCTAAACGAAGCTTTGGATTGGAGCTAGGATGATTTAGGAAAGAAAACGAAGAAGAAAGATGGAGAAACTGGTGAAGGCCCGTCGCTGACGGACGCTGTTAGTCAAAGTCAAAGTCAAAGAAATCAATGTTTTTAGGAAAATTAATGGGACTTTGACCAGAGACTTTGACCCAAGACTTTGACCAAGACTATTGACCAAGACTTTGACTAAACTAAATGGTCATTAAGAAGAGTTTGACAATGGAGACTATATAATGAAGTCTTGAGAGTAATCTCTCATCATCCCTCATACTTCATCTCTACACTAAAAATCAAAATCCATCTTACAATCATCTTTTCATCACCTTCTCAATATCCAAGATTCAAGATTTCAAGGTTGAAGATTGAAGAACACGAACAGTTGAAGAATTCTATGGCCATGCTAGGCTAAACTCTTATTCATATCCGGGTGTAAAACATTGATTCTAGGGTTCTAAACATTTGGGTATTTTCTATTTTATATTTGCTTTTGAATGTCAAACAATTGTGTTGAATTGCGATTAATCTTATGTTGAAGCCATTTTAGTTAATTGATCTTGTGCCAATTTCTAGTGTCATGAACATGGTTCCTTGCTTCAACACAAATCTAGGGTTGTATGTTCTAGAGTTATAAAGTATATTATCGTCCATCATAGATGTTGATGATTCTTGATACCTACACCTAATGAGACAACCAACCCGCGTACATCATTTGCAATAATTATAATTGCCCCATTTGTTAGAGCCTAAGTAATCAATTGTTGAAACCCGGGTGTGAATCTTTATTTATCATTGTTTGCAACTCATTTCTACTAATTACTTTCATTGCAATTTAATTTCAAGTTTTACTAAAACAATCAAAATATTTTCACATAATCTTAAATGAATACAATAGCGAGCTTCATAATCAATTAGACACCTTCATAAATATTTTCCAATCAACTAAACAACATTCACTAACCACACGCTCCTTGGATTCGATACCCTACTTACCCTAGCTACCTAGGTTATTTAGGTTTTGTATGACCCGTGACGGCCGGCTCATCACCATGCCTCTACACCATGCCAAATAGGCAACACCATTCCTATGCCACTAGGGGGTAGTGTGTGGGGCTTGGGTTAGAAATCCATGCCAAAAACCATAGCCCCACTCCCCTTACTCTTATAAACAAAGTTAATAGATCTCCAAGCTTTGACTAACCTATTTAGTTATAAACACGGATACATGATAGCTTTTATATTTAATAATTAAGAGGGTGTTTGGGATTGATTTTCAAAACAACTTATTGACTTATTGGCTTTTCCAAGAAGCAAATAAGTCGATAAGCTGTTTGTGTAACCCAAAAGCACTTTCTGTTTTGACTTTTGGCTTTTAGCTTTTAAGGGTGGAAAAGCTGTTTTTGAAAAGTTAAAAATCCTGGCTTTTGGCTTTTGACTTTTGGAAAAAAATTACAAATTTACCACCCATACAACCAATATTCACAATAAGTTAAGCAAAACACTTAAAACCACAACAATTTATTGACTTTTTGACGTTTCTCATCTGAAAAGCTAATCCAAACACTTTTTTTTTAAAACTCCTTTTCAAAAAGTCATAAGCCAATAAGCACCTTTGACTAAAAGCACTTTTTCATTTCCAAACTCAATCTAAGATTAGTTAGGATAAATCTTTTGATTAAATTAGTAATATCATGCATCTTAATCCCTCCGAACTTGGTTATGTTTTGCAATAAATAATCAAATAATTGATAGTATTTTAATTGATTTTTTTTTTGAACATTCAAACGAGATTTGTTAAAAAAAATAAAAAAAAATCCGCGCATTGCTGCGGGACGGTTAAGATAAATATATTTGTTTGAACAATGCACAAGCGTAGTTGTGTTAGCCCCACCAAGTTGTAGGAAAAGTGTAAAAACATATTTATTGTCTTCCTTCCATTGTCTTTGAATGCAAAACGATGTATATGAAATAACCAAAAATGTTTAATTAGGCTTACTTGTGTGATACTGAAATTACAAAATAAACCTCAATATATTTGCTTTTAGTGTACCATTTACATGAAAACTTTGTTACAATCAACTGTCGATAGATACCTGTGTATCTTGTTTAGCCTTGAGGACAGGGTTACGACATCTGCTTTTGTGTCACCAACACACTCATCAATCTTCTGCAAAGCAAAACAGATTCTTGTAAAGATAAGGAGTTGATTTTTAATATAAACCTAAAATTTGGTTATGCAGTTTACCTTCATAGATTCCATTTCTTGACGCACATCAGAGTTCCTTTCTAGCACTTCGCTTCCTGATACATGATATTTGTTGTTGGTGAAATTAAAGGATTATGATTGATATGATATTGATATTGATGAATGGATGTTATAAACTTTTTGCCTGTCCCTAGCTATATATAGTTTGTAACCGATTGAATGAGAAACCCTTGTGAGGAGAATCACTTTAACGCATGAATGAACATAATGGGAAAACAAGTAGCGTGATTATCTTCTAGGGGCATTTAGGGAAGAAAAGTGGTAAAATTTAGGAAATAGTAAAGAAACCATTGTTATACCATCTTAACTTTTGACAATTTGGACATATTTGCCAATGCCTCCTCCTTTATAATGTAGTATAGATATAGATAACAATAATAAATATGTAAAACATATATTTCTGTTTTCTCACCCACCACTATGTCAAATTTTATAAAAACAAATTCTATCTCAGTTGTTCCAAATGATTATGATTGAACAAAATCTAAATTGGATTCATTCTAAATTTCGGATTTGATTCCCAAATAACATTCTATTTCTTGAGTCTAATTACTATATAATAATATATGTGATTTTATAAACACAAACTTTAAAAAACTTGAAGTTTTGATTCGCAATACAATAATTTAAGATGCTTTCAAAATTTAATAAATGATTTTATGAATATTGTTTTAAAAACAGAATCCTTCGAAAAAATTGATAACTTTTATATAAAAGGTATTTATCCTTATTAATAATTTTTTTAACATGGAATAATTATTTACATAAATAGCAAGGTGTAGGCAACCTTTAGAGCTTTTCTACATTCATAGCAAGGTGCATTCAACCATTTCATTCAATATCACAAAAATGTACCAGTTGCTTTTGCAAATAGGGGTAATATTGGAAGAATTTTCATGACATCTTGGGTGTGAAGCAAGGAACTCTTCATATGTCATCTTAACTTTTGACAGTTTAAACATATTTGTCCATGTCTCCTCTTTATAATGTACTATAGATATATTATGTGGTAGTGATATGTTAAGGTGTGCATATATATAACTTGAATTTCTTTTATAAAAGTACATATATATAATTTTGTTTAGACAAAATTACAGAAATCAACCTTTATGTCTGGCCAAAATTACAGGTTCCAACCTTTATTTTTCATTTACAGGGAAAACACCCTTTACCTATTGATTTTGCTATAGGTTCCAACCTTTGTGACTAACTCAGTTAATTTTCTTGGTTAAGTCCCCTCATATACAAGACATGTGAGGGCAGTTTGGTCTTTTCACCTCCATTATTATTATTATTATTATTATTATTATTATTATTATTATTATTTTTAAGCTATACACAAAACAGAGATAAAAGAACCTTGTATTCCCTCCCCCTTCTTCATCAGACCACCACCACCGCATCATCACTGCCACCGCACCTCCCACCACCGCCACCGCATCTCCTACCACCGCTATCTCACCTCCTATCACAACCACCACATCTCCACACGCACCCCCCACCCCCACTGCATCACCCCAACCGTCGATTCAGAACCACCACCACCACTATCATTACCATCGACGACGCTGTCGATTTCCAAATAAACCCCATATCAATTCATATCTCATTTACCTCGATTTTGGATCCCAATTTTTTTTTTACCCTTTTGTTTATCAGGTTGGTTTGTTATCAGGTTGTATCATTCCCACAACAAAATTAAATCATCATGACGAACGAACTGTGTTCCAATGTGTGAACACGTGTGCTGGATTTCTTCATCCAATCTGCTCAAGTAACCATCCCTAATCCTAATCAAATCATCATTTTTTTGCTTCACATTTGTTAATTATAATCAATAAATAATATAATGCTGATTTAAACAAATAGTTACCCGAAGTTCCTCCGATCCTTAAGTACACTGCATTATCCTTCTTCGCTGAACGGTTTTGCCCTATCATCTGCAGGTAGTTTATGTTAAAAACCCCTAGTTTATGGTTTTTTATTTTATTTGTTTTGCGAGGTGTAACAGGCCTTTATTGTTGACCAACGATTTATAATGTTGACCAACGATCTGTTATGAAGTTGCAGATTATGATTGTGATATTTGTGAAGAAGATAATGAAAAAGACAAAGTCAGTTTATTATTTTTATAGTTTTGTGGTGGTGGATTCTTATGTGCAGTTAACAATTAATTTTTTTTATTTTTATCATTAAAACAAGTATAGGAGGTGAAAAGACTAAAATGCTCTTACATGACTTGCATGTGAGGGGACTTAACCAAGAAAATTAACGAAGTTAGTCACAAAGGTTGGAACCTGTAGTAAAATCAATAGATAAAGGTTGATCTGGGTGCAAATGGAACATAAAGCTTGGAACCTGCAATTTTGTCCAAACATAAAGGTTGATTTCTGTAATTTTGTCTTTTGTTTATTTAGCTCAATTCGAATTCAAACATAAATCAAATTGTAATTTAAATAACCTGAATAACCCGAAAACAGTCGCGCTAAACATCCATATTCCACTCATTACTTTTACTTGTTATATTATAGAGATTCAAACCAACTTATAACTGGATCAAATTTATCCTCTATTATTGATTAACAAAGAACATTACGCTGTTACCCGAAAGCATGATGGGTAAAGTGCTTTCTTGCTAGTTATTTGTTAATCTCCACAGGCTATGTCCAAAAATTATATAATGAACATGTGAGTCTGTTTGCGGTTAATTTGTTGTGGATAAGACATACAAAATATAGGGGTTTAAAATTGTGTATGGTGTAATATTACAAACTAATTTTTTGTTTCTTGTTTTTGCCTTTTTTTAACCTTCAACTATTAATCATTTATCATTATTTTTTGTCATTAATTAACAGAAATTAATAGTTGTATTAAATTTGTCTTGTCATTCTAATGAATTTACAATTTCACCCTTATGCATAAACATAAAATGACATCTTTACCCGTCCAACACCTACTATATAGTAGTATAGAAGTATATATTATGTGGAAGTGATATGTTAAGGTGTTCCAATAAAAACGTGATACTATTTATTTAATTTATTTCCAAACATTTAGTGTATTATTTGTACCATGATCTAACAAGAGTACTTACTTCTATGGGCAAGTGGATTCCTTGTTTTTTTTCCCCACTAGAAATTATTAATGTTTATTTTTGTCGCATGTTGCATATATTTGGACTTAGTTATCAATAGATAATATAAAAACTCATATTTTATTTTCATTTGTATTTACGAATTTTAAGTTTCTAGTGACAATACAATTAAACAAATTTCTATTGTAGTTGGATTTATTCTTCAAGGAGTTTGCTTCAACCATGGCCTCCCCATTTTAACTATTAAAATTTTATCTATAGTTGTGTATCATTTATCTCTATCTTTACTACATTATAAAGAGTGAGGGATGGGTAAAGTTGTCTAAGTTGGTAAACTTAAGATGGCATATGAAAAACCATGTGCTTTAACCCTCAAATGTCATATAAATCTTTCCTAATTTACCCTTCAATGCATTAAGATGCTTGTACCATGTAACCCAAAGAAATCATTTCATCCCTCTTTATTATAATTACTCCCTCTTTATGTATGTGTTTATTTATATTTATATTATATTATACTAACTACATTATAAAAGGGGAGCCATGGGCAAAAATGTCAAAATTATAGATGGCATACCAAAAGCTTCAAGTGTAATCTCTAAATTTTTACCCTCTTTGTTCCATTTATACCCTTATGTACCACTTTTAATAGCAATTGTACAAAATAATAATGCAACTCATAAACTCTATCATTAACCATCGATACATCTATCACGGATCGATCATGGACAATGCAAAGTAATAATGCAACTCATAAACTCTATCATTAACCATCAATACATTGGGTTTAGTCAATTTCGTGCAATCACTAAAGCATGGATGAATAAAGTGATTAATTTTTTTTATTTTCTTTTTTACATGTCATTCTGGCTATCGTAAGTGCGCCTATTCGCCCTGACGACAAAGTTTACAACATAAATATTTCACATTCATAACTATCATATCACTAAGCCGGAATTTGGTCCCCTATTATTATTAAACAAAAATATTTAGAGAACATTAACGACTTTTTAAATGCTTTAGGGTGCGACTAGCATCTTATAACATGTCTTTTAGAATGTGTATAGTAGTGTTATATTAGAGGTTGTGTACCCGCCGCATCGCGCGGGCCAACCCACTAGTAATTTATAATGGATTAATAATAATAATATTTAACTCATCGAGTCCAGTCGTTAAGTATTTGCAGCGATATGTGTTTATAAGGGGGAGTTGGGAAATTGAACATCTTTTCTTTTGTCTTTCACATGTAGTGAAAACTTGCATTGTAAAATATATTATTGTGTTATCTTGTATACAAGATAAGTCTATAATATACATGAGACAAATACGAACGACAAATCCTAAGTCATGGGTTGATGATTGTTAACAGGGTTAACTCATTAGACTAATGGGTATGGGGCACGGCATACTTATGTGGAGGCTGGGCAATGTGTTGATGCCCTTGGCTACACCGTCCCCCTAGGGTGGGCAACGGCAATGGCGGCAATGAAATGCCTTCTATGCCGTGCCATTATTTGTTTTTTAATTGATTTTTTTATTATATTTAATAATTCTAACCAATGAGGAGGCCCGTCATCATAGTGCACACCACCCCTTTGAAGGCCCATCATCAAGATGCCTCTTCTCCCACTCCTACGTGACGGCCCATCATGAAAATGTCACCCCTCTCCACACCCTGTAGTCTTATATCACCTACAAGTAATTGTTGCACGAGACATTTGAACAGATTTAGGTTGTCATGATTGATTATTTTAATTATTTTAACATGGCTCGGCCGGATCATTAAAAGCCTAATTTTAATTATAACTTGTAATTCAAAGCCCATTTACCAACCAGGAGTGATATGAAGGCTCAATGATAGAAGACCCATGACTGAAAGGTCATGAGTTCGATTCTTGAGATCGCCAGGTTTTACCGATTATTCCATTGTCGTGCTTTCCGGCGGGGTGGATTGTCGGGTTTTCCCTGACTGGTGAACTTAATTGGTGAAACCAGGAGCTCCTTTACATGTCTGGCTATGCCGGGTGGAAGGAGTTCTGATTTGACTCAGTAGGAACTCTGAATGAAGTTTTTGGTGAATTTCGTTGGTCGTTCAAAAAAAAATTCAAAGCCCGTTTCATTTCATTTTATTAAAAACCCAAATTATTTAAGTCTTATAATTTATAAGCCCTATTTTTATAATCTCAAACCCCAAACTAAAGTTTTATTAAAAAGTAATAGTAATAAGCGGAGAATAAAAAAAAATCTAGGAACGTTGTTGCCTACCGCTACCTCCCAAGTGTAATCATCATCATCATACTCAGTTAATCCCACCAATAGCAAAAGCTAGGGTAGGGTCTGAGGAGGGTAAGATGTAGACATCCTTACCTCTACCCCGTAGGAATAGAGAGGCTGCTTCCAGTGAAAAAACAAAAATGCCCTTTATCATTTAAAAATAATATATAAACTTACTTACACTATCTTTCTCACTACTCAAACATCTCTCTCCCTCTCTCTCTTTTGTAGACGACCACCACCGCACCACTGTATCACCATCATCTGACAAAAGTTTTGATTTATGGGGTAAGGACTTTGGAGGGTTTAGTAAAGGTGGAGTCAGTGGGTTGGAAGGGCGGTTAGGGGCATGGTAGTTGGATCTTGTCCAGTCAACGGTGCAACCAAGTTTATCGGAGCGAGAGAAGGGGCTAAGGGGAGATTGACGGGGTGGTGTTAGTTTAGAAGCCTACCATGGGAATGTGGTGGGTGATGAGATTTGTAGGGGGTGATGGATGAAAACACTAGAGCTTATGTTTTATGTTGCTAATGAAGGTAAATTGTTGTTTTGTGGTTGGTGGTGAGGTTGTAGATGGTTAGGGTTCCAATTGGCGAGTTAAAGGATGCTAGAGGTGGAGATTGCAAGTGGTTAGGTTCTGATCGGTGGTGCCTTCTGCAATGTTGAGATACGGTGGTAGGAGGTGGGTTGTTGTTGTGGTGGTGGTGGTAGGTTTGGGGGGTTGTGGTGTTGGCAGGGGTTAAAGATAGTGGTGGTATGATGGTTTTAGAGTAGTGGCGGTATGGTGGTGGTGGTGGAGTATGGTGGTACAGTGGGGATGGTGCGGTTGTGTAGTGGTGAAGATGGAGGGTAGAGAGAAAATATACAGAGAGAAAGAGGTTTATGTATTTGTGTTAATAAAATGGGTCAAAAAAATTTTAAGTACCGTAATCATTAAAGGACTGAAATCCTTTATACTTAACTGACTTGGTTAACAACGTTACAAATTTGGACTCAAATGGTTACATATTGAAAACCAAGGTACACAGGATATTAACATTTTTAGGTTTAGACTAACTAGTTAAAACCACTAAAACACAACGACTTAATAAAAAATAACTCTATAAGTTGTTACTTATTGAATATAAACATTAAAATAGCTTCACAAGGCCTCTTGTTACATGAAGGATGCTTAGTGATGTTTAAAATGTAAAAGGATTCTTAGTGATGTTTAATGATAAACTGGCTTATGGCTAATGGTTGTCTCTATGTCATCATAACCTTTTAATAATGGTTTTGTCTACGGTAAACCAATTTGGTTTCATTCCATGGTGATTGACTATAGAAGCGATACACATTCTAAGGGGATTGATAAAGAACTATTGAAAAAAGAAGCGAGATCTGCATATGGTGTTTATCGACCTTGAAAAGGCTACTGATAGTGTGCCACATGGATTGATTTGGCATAGTTTGGAGAGTATAGGGGTTCCTGGAAAGTATATAGATATAATTAGAGATATGTATGTTAAGAGCGAAACTAGTGTCTGTGCACCTAGAGGAGATTTTGATTTCTTCCCTGTTGAGGTAGGACTACATCAAGGGCCTGCGCTGAGCCCTTTCCTGTTTACGGTTGTCCTAGACGAGTTGCCTAAGTCGATTCAAGAGGCGGTCCCATGGTGCTTGCTTTTTGCGGATTATATTGTGTTAGTTGTGGAAAGTAAAGAAAGCTTGAATGCGAGGCTAGAAGAATGGCAAGCAGCTTTAGAAGGCAAACGCCTAAGGATTAGTCGATCTAAAACTAAGTGCTTTTACTGTGGTTCCAGTGATGCAGGCCATGAAGAAGACACTCAAATTACCATTGGGGGCACGTAGTTCTAGAAGTGACTAAATTTAAGTATTTAGGTTCTTTTATTCAAAAGGATGGGGAAATAAATAGTGACGTAGCCCACCGCATTTACGTTGTATGGTGTAGGTGGAGAGTCGCCACTAGAGTTTGGTGTGATAAAAGGTTCCTAACTAAATTAAAGGGTAAATTTTATAGGGTTGTGATCAGACCTTTTAGGTAATACGATACAGAGTGTTGGGCCATTAAGAAGGTACATGCACATAAAGTGGAGGTAGCAGAGATGAGGATGTTGAGATGGATGTGTGGGAACACTAGGTTAGTTAGGATAAAAAAAATGAGATTTTTAGGGAAAGGTTAGGGGTGGCTATTATATTAGATAAGACATGGGAGGGGAGAATGAGATGGTTTGGACATGTAAAGGGGAGACATGTAACAACAACAGTTAGAACAATAGAAAGTCTTACTGTTGAGGGGAGGAGGAGTATATGCAGGCTGAAACTTACATGGGATAAGCGAATTAAAAGGAATTTGCTAGACTTGCACCTCCCTAAGGGCATGGTTGAGGATAGGAGTTTGTGGAGACGTAGAATTAAAGTTAAGGACTTGTATGAGAGTTATCTTATATCAGTATCCTGTTGTTGAAGCATAAGTTTTCAGTTATTTTTTTTGTTAACTTGTACAAGTTATCACCTGACTATGTAATGAGTTATTTATTTATTTTTATCTGTATTCTTTTTATGTGTATATTCTTTACCAAGTTGTGCGTTGCCGTATGTTCCCTAACTCTCATATATGGTGGTCTTTGGAGTCGGAGGTCTCACCTGAAGCAGTCTCTCTATCTTTTGGGTAGAGGTAATTCACCATACCCTACTAATAATTTTTGTAACTATAAGTGGGATTATACTAGATAAGATTGATTAATTGATTGAAACATGTTAATTAATCTGAATTTAAAATTGATATTGGCTATCCAATACAAGTCAATAATTTTCTAATTTAAAACTGATACAAAATTAATCTTAAGTAATTCAATATTAAAATATCAAGAGAAGTTGTATATATCTTTAGTTTTTTAAACTAAATATTACTTTTTTTTAATGGATAATCCCCCCCCCCCCCCCTATTTTACACCCTTCCTTACACTCTTTTAGTACACCACTTTTTTTTCACTAATAAGATTTGAACTCCCAACCTTCTCTTTAAAACCTCAACATCTTTACCATCACACCACAAGGGGTGGGGCTAAATACTAGTTGACCACTAATTTTCATTAGAACATTTTAAACGTCTGAAAATTCAAATGCTCATAAGAGTACACCATCTAAATATCCCCACAAAGTACCCATTTCATCTCCAACACTACATTTCATCTCATAAAGAGCTCAATGCTTCTCGTCCATTGCGTTTGAAAAATTGGAAACCCCTATTCCGAAAGAGGAACAAACTGTTAGAAAACTTACATTGAAATCGAAGATAAAATCATCAACACAAACCGGGCTTGTGTTTGACACAAATCCCTTAAACAGATTCTCGGTCTGTTCCCAGGGTTCACCGGTTCTTAACAGTGGTGGTGAACTGCCGGACTTGCACACTTGCCTGAAAGATAATCGGACATCGATTGAGTTTATTCTCTACGTATATTTGTGTTTGAGTATTTCTTTTTTCTATCTTCTCAAATGAGTCACAAAGCCTTCCATTATATAAAAACATGGATGTATGAAGAGTCTTCTTAATTAGAGACTTAATTTGAGACATAAAGACTCTAATTAAGTGACATAAAATCTCTATTTAAAAGAAATAAAACCTCTAATCAAAGACATAAAACCTCTACTCAAGAGTTTAGTCTTTAATTCACCACATTAAGAGTCTTATTAATAATTATAATTTAGTAAATTATAATTTATTATAATTTCAATATCATCCATTCACCATATTTCAAACAATCCCCCACATGAATGGAGATTGATCAAAACACGGATATTTCCAACAAAACTCCACATGAATGAGAGTCATTCTCAGAAGCAACCTCATTCTGGTAAATTTCAATAGTTGAGTTTTGCATACAATAGGTAGGTGTGACCCTTTGAACCTTTGCTCATGAAACACAATTAGCCCACTAGCTCTGTGTATACAGCGATGTCTTTGAATTCATTTGTCGTTTGTGTAGATGACAATACGCTTCACACAAGGCTCTCCCTGACAACATCAAGTCCTCATAGTTGTGTCCATTTTGGTCATGGACACGTTCCTGGTCCTGTGAGAGCTCTTAGGTATTGTGCCTCAATAATACCCTTCGAGGCGACCCCACTTCTCTCTCACATAGGTGATTCACTAGGACTGGTTACCTCAATCGAATTATTAAAAGCCATAGGCTTATCCTCAAACTTGTCACTTTTAGGAATGGACTAGGAAGCTTACCAAATTCCTATGGCAAACTCCCTTTTTTTTTTTTCAAAGCACAGGGTTTTCAACCTTCCCCCACAGTGACCTCACTTATTCATTCAATTAGGTTGTCCTATTGAACTCAAATCTTGGGATCTCTAGTCAGCTGAGTAAGGTTTCCTTCGCATGAATTTAATTTTTCAAGGACTTTAGTCTCATTCCCATGGACGACTTCTTAACTAGCTCTCTGCTTAAGCCTTTTGTTAGCGGATCCGCGATGTTATCATTTGACTTCACATAGTCAACAATGATAACTCCTATAGAGATTAGTTGTCATACCGTATTATGTCTACGTCTTATTTGCCTGTTCTTACTAATACACATTGTGATATGAGCTCTTCCAATTGTCGATTGGCTATCATAGTGTATGCATTAGGCCGATGCCAGCTTCGCCCACCTAGATATATCCTTAACAAATTGACGTAGCCATTCTGCCTAATCATCCTCTTTATCTAAAACGATGAATTTTGATTTCATCGTGGATCTAGCAATAACCGTTTGCTTAGATGATTTCCACGTTATTGCAACACCTCTAAGTGTGAACACATACCCACTCGTTGCCCTGGAATCATTCGTGTCAGATATCCAATTCGCATCACAGTAACCTTCAATAATTGCTAGATATCTATTACATTGCAGCCCATAATCTGTATGTATCTTAAATACCAAAGCACTCGTATCACGCAACTCCAATGACTTGAACTTGGGTTGCTAGTGTATCTACTTAGCTTGCTGCTAAGTCTGGTCTGGTACAACTCATCAGATACATCAAGCTGCCAATAATTCTTGAGTACTCTAATTGGTTAACAGGCTCACCTCGATTCTTAGCTAGATGCTGACTCGTGTCAATGAGAGTTCTAGCCACATTAGAGTCACTTCCATTGAACTTCTCAAGAATTTTTTTCACATAATAGGACTAACTTATAACAAGTCCATTATGGGTTCATGTTATTTATACTCCCAAAATCACATCCATTAATCCCATATCTATCATGTCAAATCTTTCATTTTCAAATGCAAGCCACCCCCACATTTAAGTGTTGTGGGATAATTTCCAAATAGGGTGATGAAATTTTCTCCCTCTCAAGTATCATTTTTTACATCCTTACGGGTTATTTCTTAAATCCCCCCCCCACCCCACACACACACATTACTTGAACTTTTATTAAGTTTGAGTAATATCACTCATGATGATATTATACACCTGTGATAAGATAGAGACTATCTATATCTTTGTCTTGTTAAGGTCATCCCGTTATATTACTTTACTCAGATTTCTCACACGAGCTGTTTCTGAGCTATATGAGTTCTCCTCACATTAAGCCAAATAGTATCATAACCAATGAACTATATATTCGGTCCTGTCGAGTCATCCTTCTTTTTTTTTAATTATAGATTTGTTTTTACAAAACTCATTCTCATGTCGCCACATATGTTTGAATGTTCAAAGTTAATTTATTTTCCGTAGAGCATCTAAATTAAAAAGTTTTGATCTATCATGCTTTAGACTACAGATACTTAGCATGTGAACAGAAGATGCCTCATTCTAATTCTTCACAGCCTTAAGAGATAATGCACTATCTCTTTCTAACATTCACACCTTAGTTTAGATATAATAATGAGATTTTGTTTTACCATTCCAAAACCTCGGTTTTAAAATGTTTCAAAACCATAATTAATTCCATCCATTAGGATCAAAGCTCGTTTTCCTTTAATCTCCAAGGCTTCACTATTGGCTCTTAAGAATTTAAAATAAGTCTTTTATAAGTCCCTTTGATGAACATATTCATCATCAACAAGATGAACCGTATAAAATCACCATATCTTGAGATAGAGTCAATTAGATTGACACTCAACGATATGAAATTTACATATGCCTAACGTGATACACACACACACACACATTTTGTTGAAACAATTTATTGGGAGACTCTCCCAAAATATTGTACAAATCCTTCACATAGTTCAACCAATGTTGATGGTTTGTAGGAACTCTACATGTCCATTAGTGTTGTAAGTCTTTTATAATAAACTTAAGAATAATAACATATATTTCTTTCATATGTTATAGTCATCGAAAATACATTTGTGCATTTCTATGTTGATGCTCTCAACATTATATGACATATCTCGTTTTCGTGTATTTAACCTCAATACATTTGCCACGTTGGTCATGATTCTCTCATGATGTGGTTATACATTTAATGTATGATTTATGACTAATTACATAAGTCATAATCACAACTCGCTCGTTGTGCTTATACATATCGCTTCTTGCATATATATCCTTATTAAATTCGTCGTCCAAAAATGATAAAAAAATCGTCTTACATTTCCTTTTCTATATTGATTTATTTTTAATCCACTTTATCATCTAAAATAATATAAACGATAGTCCAAAAAAAATATATAATATATTACAAATATATTTAAATGGATTCATATAAGGATAAATACATCAAATGTCAAAAATGTTATTACATTTAACACTTAATCATTCGACCGAAATAATCGCAATTATATCGTCTTGTGGCATGTTTTGAGGTACTCCCTCAATACGAAAATTGTCCAAACAACAAAGTTGTTTATAATTAACTACTCGCAAGTAGTTGAACAAGAATATATATGCCCGTAACATCGGGTTGTTTTTCACTAAATAGTTTCTCAAGACTATTATATGGTTCAGGCGTCTTCTCGTACAAGCATCAAGCCATATATTATTTGCAAAAGGCATGTTTTATTCCTTCAAAACATTTCTCTTTGTGCAAGTGTGTTAAAAATAAACTATATATATATATATATATATATATATTTATATTTTGATTACAAATCAATACCATAAACTCTAATATAGTTTTATTATTTAAAGCATTTCTAATTCACTTGTTAGAAGAAATAAAAATAAAGTGATTACAAATCAACTTAATTAGTTTATCATAGCTAATCTGATTCTAACCCGCTCGTTAGAAAATAAACGATTATAAATCGTTAAAGTATATGGTTTCCAGGAAAAACCACTTCTAATTCACTCATTAGAAACTATACGTGTACCATATAAAAATAAATATACGGTTTCAATAATTAACCATTTCTAACATACATACTTGTTGATATACAAACGATTGCATGTTTTGTCATATAGAGTTTTGGTTATATAAAGTAAACCTTTTCTAACACACCCATTAGAAATAAACGATTACGACAAGCATTTCAAATTTATTGGTTTATATACAAAATAAACCGTTTTTAATACATTCGTTAGAAAATTTAAACGTCTACGTAAAACGGTGTTAACTTCGGTTTTTCTAAAATAAACCCGTTTCAAACTCGCTCGTTAGAAACCATAAAAGTTTAACCAAACCGTTTCATTGTTGATTATATTTCCAAAATAGTCATTTCTAACACGTTTGTTCATTTTGTATAATAATCTTTTCTAACACACACGTTAGAAAATATAAACATCTTATTTATCTTTACAAAATCATCAATTTCTAACACGCTCGTTAGAGAAATCAATATATAAGTTTAAATATTAAAGTTACGATTTTGTAAATAATGATTTCTAATACGCTTATTAGAAATTTTTCATGACACGTTATTCTTTCAACAACGTCGATTCTAACACGCTTGTTAGAAATACATGTTTCGAAACCTTATATTTCAAAACCATTTATTTCATAACTATTTTCTAATACTCTCGTTAGAAAATGTAAACATTTCAAAATTTTGAAACCATCTTTCTAATACGCTTATTAGAAAGAAAATGTTAGCAAACGTCTTACATGGGTTTACAAATATTATGACTTTTCTAAAGTCTGATTAGAAATTTAGTATTTCAAAAACGTGTAAATACACGTTAATATTTGTTAATAGTTCGGTTTATCTAAACACGACACAAAACCCATAAACCCGAAAAACTTGAATCAAAAATTCGTTTTGTAACACGGTTTTTCGGATTAAAGATTGCACTCCAATCATGAATTTAATCCGATTCGATGTATCACAACAAATTTCCAAAAGGAAAAACATTTACAAACTTTCGCGAACAAAAAAAAAACCTTAAGAAGAAGGTTTTAAGATTGGTTCCCAATCTACATGAAAGTCTATTTTACGATTCCGTTTAAGTTTGTTAGAAAACTTACATTGAAATCGAAGACAAAATCATCAACACAAATTGGGCCTGTGTTTAAACAGATTCGCGGTCTATTCTCAGGGTTCACCGGTTCTTAACAGTGGTGGTGCACTGCTGGACTTGCACACTTGCCTGAAATTGGACATCGATTGAGTTTATTCTCTACGTATATGTGTGTGTGAGTATTTCTTTTTTCTATCTTCTCAAATGAGGCACAAAACCTTCCATTATATAAGAACATGGATGCATGAAGAGTCTTCTTAATTAGAGACTTAATTTGAGACATAAAAACTCTAATTAAGTGACATAAAATCTCTAATTAAAAGAAATAAAATCTCTAATCAAAGACATAAAACCTCTACTTAAGAGTTTAATCTTTAATTCACCACACTAAAAGTCTTATTAATAATTATAATTTACTAAATTATAATTTTAATCCATTCACCATATTTTTAACACAAACAAAAAGTCCTAAGGACATCTGTTTTATTTTTCATCATCCAAAAATTTTCAAGCGCCCATGTTGAAGTTGTGCATTAATGCTTAGTCGTAACAATTACGGTCAGTTTCTCCATCAAGTCATGAAACAGGAAACTAGTTAAAAGGTAAAACACAAGTTTAGTACTTTTTCTCACCAAACCTTTTTACTTACTATATCAAATAATTAATGTCAGTTTTAGTTACTATAAATTTTTGTTTTTCTGTTAATAACCTTGATATATAGTATTTATAAAAAAAACAAATATAAGTTTGTTATATGTTTATTTTTATCTACATATTGAATATAGTTTTATAAAAACACCGTAGTATAAAATATAATGATTTTCCTATATAAATATTTCATACAACTCCGCATTTTAACATATATTAAAATGTAGATAAAAATAAAAGCATCCTAACAACACATTAACTTTTTTTTATAAAACATTATATTTTAGGGGTTGAGTTATCCTATAAAGACTAACAAAAATAATAAGGGTGAGAAGCTACTACAGAGTGATATGTGTCCAAGGAATAAACAAGTGGCAATGAAAGTTTTATCAAAATAAGAAGGAGAATTGGAATTAAATAATCCCAACTTTGTCAGGTTGGAAGACAATAATCCTAACTTGAAAGTTGAAATCTAACAGGCCTAACTTGTCTTGGTTTTTATTTCACCAGACCAAAACTAATTTGGGTTAACCCATTAGTTTTCTGCTTGATTTTTTTGCCAACCAGGACATTTTTTACACGTCATCTGCCAACATGACATGCCACGTAGGTAGAAAACTAATTGGGTTAACTCCAGTTAATTTTAGTCTAGTGAAATAAAAACCAAGATAAGTTAGGCTTGTTAATTCCAATTCCCCAAATAAGAAAAATGAATATGCACATGTAACTCACATGCTAATCCCGCCCCCCTCTCATTTTTTAAACATCCACAACTTATTTATACATCATATTTTTATGTAAACAATTATACCATAAAACCAAACGTTTTTTATCTTTAATATGAGTACCCTATTCTTATACTTTTGAAAAAAAATTAAATCGAAAACCAGTTGTGTAAGACACAATGGAGAACGCAAAACACAATAAATTCCAAACAAAAAAATGCAATGAATAATAATAGGGTATAAAACAAAATGAAAAAACAGAATAAAACACAACGAACTACATATTAAAAACACAATGAACAACATACTAAAAATAATGGATAAAATACTAAAACACAATGAACAGCGAAATAAAACACAATATACACCCTCAAATTTCACTTGCGGGGTTTTATCGCGAGGTGCGTGACATACGAGGATCCAAGTCAACGGTCACAATAAACGACAACTATATGCTATAAAAATAACGTAGAAATACCAACCACGCAGCTTATAAGTTTCAAAGTAAGAACAGACAACGACAGCGGAAGCTTTAATGTTTACAAGACCATAGTTCAAAAGTATGTATGCAAACCAAACACGTTTTACTTATGAATGCAAAACTAGACGCAGTGCGACTCTAGTGCGCCTATGACTCCCTGCTACCTTAGCGGCCTGAGAAAACATGCAAAGTTAGTCAACACGTATAGTGTCGGTGAGTCACCGAGAATAAAGTTTGCAAAAAGTTTGTATCAATAGTAATCCAGACCCAACAATCCTTACATCTATACCTGATGCTAGCCAGACATCGTTACATGATACTATAGTGTCGTGAACCATTGTTGAACGTTAGAATGCCTCAATACCCGTCACCAGTTCATCACCCGGTGCCATAAGTTGTAGGACAAATATGCACCCGCCACCGACCTCCAGTCGGCCCAAGTGGGGCTTGCAAGGCCTAATAGATCTATTCACACTTTCCCTGCTATGTATCCACATATTAATGGTTCACTAAGTTTGAGAGGACTTTACCGATGAATATACGTCACTAAGTATCCATGTGATATAATGTAATATGTTGGTGTAAAGTAAGAAAGTTCGTACCGCATGTTTCTCCCCCAAAAGAAATGAAAACAGTAAAGGATGGGGCTGTGACACTCACCTTAGTTTGCGTTCTTTGAAATAAAGAATAAAAGACAAGTCTTGATAATCCCAATTACTGGAGATCTATCATAAAAGTTTGCATAAGTGTTTTGACTAATAACCCTTAGGTTAACTAGTCCCCGATTGTCCAGATCATGACTAAGTTTGTTTGAAAACGTGTTTGATTGTTAAATCGACACATTAGACCGACCCGACATCCCGTTGGTGACCTATTTCATAAACTAATCAAGTACACATAGATTACACATAAGGTTCAAGCATGAAATACTTAGTTTGCATCAAAAATTGCACATACGGAGTTGTAAGGTCGAATCAGCATGAAATGGGACCTGGTTCGACCCAAATGACCTTGGTTCGACCCATTTAGAGTTCATTCGACTCATACATAAGGTCATACAACCTAAGACATGTTAATTCGACCCTAACACGTGTTAATTCGACGTAAATCATGTTCTTTCAACCAAATTAAAGTTTATTCGACCTGTTAAATTTTTGGTTCGACCGCCAAAACCTCCATTCGACCCCACGATGGGTCGAATGAAGTTCTGGTTCGACCCAGTCTGCAGCAAACATCCTAAAACACATCAAATCATATCAAAACAGTCCGAAAACATCACGAAACACAGCAGTCAAGTATGAATAACATATTCCCACGAAACCCTACCAATTTTACTCCAAAACAAGTCTGTTTTGATACTTACCCAAAATGGCAAAATTATGAAAATGTCACATCATGCATGAAAACTTTACCCAATTTGGAAACTTTATGAAATCATTCAACAATTATCTCAAAATGCTCAGTTTAGTTAGTATATGAAAAACCGCAATCAGTTCATTAACAATAATCATCAATAATCAAACCCTAGATTTATCAAAATCCCCAAATTAGACAAAGCATCATCATCCAACACCTTGTGACCGAAGATAACCAAAACTCATCATCAATAACAGTCCTAGAACATCTCTATAACATCTACACAGCATTCAATCATTAAGCAACAAATAATACAACATAAAGGACCATTAACACATGTTAATTTGTATGAAAACTTATGTTTTATGATGAGGTTATGTTTAGAAAGGTGTTATAAAGGTTTCTAATCATAAAAACAAACTTAAAATAGATCTGGACCCTTAGGGTTTAATGAAAACGAATAAAAAATGCTTGAAAAGGATTTTGGATTAAGAACACACCTTAGATCTTCACTTGTTTATGAGATAGAAGGTTAGATTGTAAAAAACAAGGTTGAAAACTCCTTCCCCAGTGATTAAACTTGAAAGAGAGTGTTTAGAGGCTTTTAGGGTTTGTGAAATGATGAAAAATAACAAAGTATGGTATTTATAGTTACTGCAGGTTTGACCCTTGCAGGGGTCGAATGAGGGATTGTGTGGTCGAATGGAATGTTTAGGTGACTCAGGAACTTGGTTCGACCCCCTTAAGGTCGAACCAGTTTCTGGGTTTTCCAGATTTTCCAGTTTTGTCGTTTTAACGCATTTTAACACATCCTAACACATGAACATGCAATCCTAACATATGTTAATTATATATAATCATGTTTAATCATATAAACACCGTTAAAACACGTATTTGCATATTATATAACATATATGGATCAATCTATGTATAACACTTAATTCAATTCATGTAATTCACCAAAAACGGGACTCAAGACTCGTGTGTACATAAAATAACACCAATGATCCTCCAGATCATTGAACCCTGGACAATACGTAAGGTAGCCCAACTCAACTGACCCCGTTAAGTACGTTAATAAAATGTTTCTCGCTAAGGTAGACTTATAAGTTTGTAAAATGTTAAGTTGAATATGCCGG
Source organism: Ambrosia x helenae (assembly GCA_030844895.1). Lineage (NCBI taxonomy): Eukaryota > Viridiplantae > Streptophyta > Magnoliopsida > Asterales > Asteraceae > Ambrosia > Ambrosia x helenae. The sequence goes on along the minus strand of CM061230.1, from coordinate 12,428,805 downwards.
GTGTCACAAAAAGCATACTAAAAACACAAATGGATAAAGTTAAATCATGTGTAGGCTAAAAAAAACATCATGAACATATTTGTAGTGCACACATTCATACTATAACACAATGAACGAGCAGAATATACAACGAAGATAAAAAAACTCAGTTAGCACGAAGTTTTTTTTTTTTTTCAATTTAAATGTAGAGCAATGTGGTATTCATATTAAAGATGACAAAACACTCGTTAATATGGTGATATTTTTTTTAAATATCGTATGAAAAAAGTTATAGAAGTTTTTAAAATGATGAAGGAAATTGACATGTGCATTGCATGTGGAGAGAGTAACTTAACAAATATGGTTTTCCTTTTATGCCATTTCTCTAATTTAATATTTTTTTCCAACAAACCAATCTCAACCCTTCAAATATAAGATCAATAGAGCATAATCCTTCTCACCATCCTTATAAAAATGTCTGGTATATTTATTCCTAACCCTATATTATAAAATTATTAACGTATTTATCAACATAAGAAAAAAGTTTGATATTATAAAAAAGCTTGATATTAAATAGATCATACAACTCCGCTTTTTAACATAGTGATTTTTCGATTTTAAATATTTCATACAACTCCGCTTTTTAACATATATTAAAATGTAGATAAAAATAAACGCATCTTAACAGCATATTAATTTTTTAATAAAATTTTATATTTTAAAATTATTAACGTATTTATCAACATAAAAAAGACATCATTTGGTGCAACTAATAAGAGATAGTATTATATTATGATTGTAGATTATTATCATTTCCATTTATATCTCCTAGGTAGTTAATATCATTCAATAGATAGGAGATTATCATTGTGTATAAATACATGTTGAATAATAGAGAAGAGATCAAGGATCCAATTAACCTAATACCAGCTTTCATGGTATCAGAGCAGGCTCTCCTCTGACCTGTCTCTTAACCCTGCCGCCAAAACCTCCTGTCTATGTTTTCTTTCTTTTTGGTCGGCTCCTCTGCCACTATCGATCCATTTTCCTTCTCTAATATTCCTCTGCCACTCCTATCCCCTGTTTCTTCTTTGCACAGCCTTGCACCTTCCGATCCCCTGTTTCTTCTCTAAACAAATACTCCTAATATCCCACCATGTCTACCCCTAAACTACACCTGAAAACAACCGTTTCCATCATCAAGAGTTTTATTCCTATTACCTCGAAGTTGAAAGCTACCAGTACTCCTATTGGAGTGAATTGTTAAAAATTCATTGTCGTGCCTTCCTAGTCTATGACCACCTCCTATACGACACCCAACCCACCCTCACTGGCCATGCAGCAGCAGCTACCACCACCCCACCCCACCTGCACCCGCCGTTGCTACCACAACCCCTCCTGCATCCGCCGCCACCGTTCCACCCAAACCTGAAGCCATGGTTTATGAAGATTCTTGGGATCGATTGGATGCAATCGTTCTTCAATGGATTTACGGTACCATGTCTAACGACTTCCTTAACACAATCATCTAGAAAAACATAACCACACACGGCGCCTGGGTAACTCTTGAAGGTCTCTTTCACGACAACCAGAGTGCTCGCGCCATTCAATTTAAACACAAGCTTTCAAACACCCGAATCGATGGCTTCCCCAATGTCTCGGCATATTGTCAACAAATCAAAACCTTAGCCGATCAATTGGCCAATGTTGACCATCCCCTTGACAATGATGCCCTCATCCTACAACTCATCGCCAGACTAAACGAACAATATTAATGAATAGCCACCATCCTACAACAACAAGACCCCCTTCCCAACTTCTATGTGGCTCGGTCTAAACTTATTATGGTTGAAACCCGGAAACAGGAACAAGCTCTATCAGGTCATAACAATGCTCGAATACTCAGGTCCCGTCTATCTTAAGCTAATATGGCATACATACCAACCGATATTGAGCAGGCACTTTACACAATGTCTCTACAAGAACAGGATCTTGTTGGCTACATGGACATTGACGCTTCCTCAAATATGCACAAGGGACAAGGTAATTTTGATTCGTTTTCTAGTAACTGCATAAATTTTAAAATAATTGTTGGTGATGGTTCCACAATCCCCGTACTTGGACAAGGCAACATCACCCTCCCACCGCCCTACCCTCCCTTTTAACTAAACATTGTCCTATATGCACCCAAACTCATTAAACACTTGATTTCAGTTCATCATTTTACAACTGATAATTCCGTTTCTGTCGAGTTTGACCCCTTTGGTTTTCTTGTGAAGGATTACAAGACTTGGATCCCTATCCTCCATTGCAACAGCAGCGGTGATCTCTATCCTCTGCTTCTTGGACCCGACACCTCGACATCATCAACTTTTGTAGCCATCTCCTCAGACCTTTGGCATCAACATCTAGGCCACCCTGGGCGTCCTATTTTACATTCCTTCAAACATTCTAGTTCTATTAATGTTCATTCTTTAAATAAACCATTTTGTGAATCTTGTGTGTTTGGCAAGAGTACTAGACTCCGATTTGATCTTTCTATGAATAAAACTTTTGCACCTTTTTTGATATTTTACATAGCGATGTATGGACTTTGCCTATTATTAGTTCCAAAGGTCACAAATATTTATTTTTAGATGATTACACTAATTTTTTTGTAGACCTTTCCCAATGCATTTAAATCCCAAACCTTCACCGCCTTCACTACCCTTGCAAACCAAATTAAAACACACTTTGAAAGAACCTTAAAAACCTTCCAATGCGACAACGGGAGAGAATACCTCAATGTCTTTTTTCCAACAATTTTGCACGCTCTTGGCTCGTGCATCTCTTCCAAACACCTTTTGGCACCATGCCCTTGACACCACAACCTATCTTCTAAACATTCTACCCAATAAACTCACCAAAATAAGTCCTCCGCCGAACTCCTTTACAACTGCATTCCCACATATGGCCACCTAAGGGTTTTCGGGTGCCTTTGCTACCCCTTATACCCTCCACCACCATTCACAAGCTCGACTACCGTTCTCACCCTTGCGTTTTACTCGATTATCCTACCAATCACCGAGGCTATAAATGTTTTGACCTTACCACCTGCCAAATTATCGTCTCTTGCAATGTGGCTTTTGACGAGACGACATTCCCTTTTGCCAACACCATCCGCCCATCACCTTCCTACGAATTCCTAACAGGCAACTTCTCACCTCAACTTTGGCCCTATGTAGACCCGGCACCATCCACTGAGACAACCGTCCCAAACCAAATTCCCTCCCACACACCCCAAACAACAACCATACCAACCCCAACCTAACTGGCCCAAATACCACACTTCAACCACCCGGCCCAACTACACCTCCTTCACCACTCGGACATACCCCGGCCCATCCTCTCCCCTCGGCCTAACCGCGGGTTCATCACAGAACCCATCTCCCCATTCTATCCATCAAACCGCTTCACATATGCCTGACCTGCCCGTGTCACCTCAACAACCATATCACCCAGACATGAATATAATTCGTAGCACGTGGTTATTTAAACATAAGTTCAAATCTGATGGTACTTTAGAGCGATACAAAGCTCCACTTGTGTATGATGGCAGGTTGCAACAAGTTGGTATTGACTGCGGGGAAACATTTAGTCCGATTTTTTAAGCCAACAACTATTCGAATGGTTTTGACGCTGGCACTTTCTAAATCTTGGGATGTTCATCAATTAGATGTTACATATGCCTTCCTCCATGGCCATTTATACGAGACAGTGTTCATGCATCAACCTTTGGGGTTTCTTCATAAATTGTTTCCAGATCACGTGTATAGACTCAAAAAGTCCCTATACGGACTTAAACAAGCTCCACGTGCCTGGTATCAAAGGTTCACTGATTTTGTATCAACTATGGGTTTTCAACAAAGCAGGTGTGATGCTTCTCTTTTTACATATCACCATAACCAGGATACAGCCTTTCTTCTTCTCTATGCGGATGATATCTTACTTGTCACTTCGTCTTTAGCTCTTTGGGTTCGTCTCATGTCTCATTGGCAGGCGAATTTGCTATTAAGGACCTAGGTCCTCTGAGCTACTTCCCTGGCATCTTTGTCACAAGGAAACGTTACACCATGTTCTTGTCTAAATAGTCTTACACACGTGATAATATTGATCATGCTGGTATGTCCACGTGACACCCTGTCTCCACACCAGTGGACACCTAGTCTAAGCTCAACGCGAACGGGGGTGAAGATTTTGACAACCCAACCCTCTTTCGTAGTCTTGCAGGCGCTCTACAGTATTTGATGTTTACTCGTCCAGACATCAGTTACGCCGTCCAACAGGTCTGCATGCACATGCATGCTCCTAAGATCCCACATTGGCATGCTTTAAAACGTATTATCAGGTACCTCCAGGGAACGGCTGATTATGGTCTCACCTTGTCATCATCCTCTACTCTTCAGCTTCGTGCGTACACGGATGCCGACTGGGCCAGTTGCCCAGACACGCGTCGATCCGCCAGTGGCTATTGCATTTATTACGGGGACACTCACATCACCCGATCTTCTGAACGTCAGCCCACCATCTCCAGGTCAAGTGCTGAAGCTGAGTATCGGGGTGTCGCCAACGTTGTTGCAGAGATTTGTTAGCTATGCAATTTATTATTGGAGCTCTATCACTCTCTGTCGAAAGCCACCTTTGGTATATTGTGACAACGTTAATGCCGTTTACTTGTCCGGGAATCCTGTGCAACATCAACGCACAAAACACATAGAGCTTGACATTCGCTTTGTCAGAGAACAGGTTCAAAAAGGTCAGGTGCGCATTCTCCCTGTGCCTTCGCGTTATCAGATTGCGGACATCTTTACAAAGGGCCTTCCACGGGTACTGTTTGATGATTTCAGATCCAGTCTCAACATTCGGCCACCTCTTGCTTCGACTGCGGGGGTATAATAGGAGATAGTATTATATTATGATTGTAGATTATTATCGTTTTCATATATATCTCCTAGGTAGTTAATATCATTCCATAGATATGAGATTATCATTATGTATAAATACATGTTGAATAATAGAGAAGGGATCAAGGATCCAATTAACCTAATACCAGCTTTCAGCAACAAGTAAAAAGCTTGATATTAAATAGATTAGGCTCTTGCCTCTTAGAGGGATTTCTTAGATTAAATTTCGTTAATAGTAGACTATGATTAATTTGGTGTAATTTATAATTATGTAATCTTTGCCATTAAAAAATATATTCACCGAAGATTATTGTAATAGACAATTTTATAAAAATGTCATCATAATTTGCATATAAGTAAGTATTATATAAAATGACAATTGAACTTATAAATTTTTACAGTCTACATGAATACGACCTTAAAAAATTATAATTGTATGAAGTGATGAATTCCTTATCAATTTAAATACATTCGTCTAACACTTGTAGCCCAGTTGCTTGAGAGCTTAAAGTTTCCTATGGGAGGCTTGGGTTCAATTCCCACTAGTTACATTTGGAGGACATTGGTGGAGGGGAAGTGAGGGATGACCCAGTCATTGGCTTGGGTTCGAGTTCTGATCCCGACCGGTTTTACCCACTATTTCACCGTCGTGCCTTCAGGCGGGTGAGTGGTCGAGTTTTCCCAGAAATTGGTGGCAATTGATGGCCCGGGTACTCTCGAGTACCTGATTCGTCAAAAGGGTGCCTGAGAGTGCTCGGAATTGATTCGTTGGCTGTTCAAAAAAAATTTGAATACATTCATTAAAGAGCCTTTTAAAACGCATGCTCAATCTTAACTCAAGAAAGAGGCAAATAAATGCGTAACCTTTGATTTCAAGATTGAATTGTTCAACTATATCCATCTCAAATATCTTCCAACTTAACCCGTGTTTCACGTACACACAATTATTTTCTTGAATATTTATTATATAGTAGGTGCCAATAAATGCATAGCGATTTATAGATTTTTTTTTAACAGCCAAACAACTTTTATTTATATAGCTAACAAGATGCTAACAAAATAGTCCGAGATACAACAAACCGAAAAAACAAAAAATGGCCCGAACAAGGGAACTCGCAAACATTATTAATATAACAATTCTTGTCAAGCTTATGAATAGTGTATAAATAGGACAGATTTTTCAGGGTATTTACGGTTATTCCATTAGTTCAAATTGTTATTATATAGTTTTTTTTTGTCTTTTTGTGAGTTTTGTCTTTATATGTTTTTTTATCTTTATATTATGTAGTAGGCTTAGAAATAAGTTAGGAATATTGGTTCAACCGGCTATACCGGACGGTTTAACCGGTTGTACCAGGTGGTTCAACCGGTTGAACATATGTAGTAGGCTTAGAAATAGGTTAGGAATATTAGTTCAACCAGCCATACCGGACGGTTCAACCGGGTATGTCTGGTGGTTCAACCGGTTTAATCGGCCGGAATGAATGGTTAGGAATATTGGTTTAACCGGCCATGTCGAACAGTTTGTCGGGTGGTTCAACCGGTTGTACCAGGTGGTTCAACCGAACCGTCGCAATACGTGAGATTGGTTCGTATAAATTTTGTTAAAAATTGGTTTGCCCCGCGGCGAAGCGCGGGTGTTAAACCTAGTTACAAAACAAAACAAAACAAACCCCAAACACTACCCCATCTTATAAGTATCAAACCTACCCTAAGCATTCCACGTCATATCCGACATCTTCCCTTGATTTGTAATCCATAAGTAACTCATAATCTTGATTTCTTCGAACACATTCCGGACCACCACCGCTTTATTATCTATTATAATAATAAACCAAAGCCTAAAACACCACATGCCATTTAAAGATGACAACCTCCCCCTTTAGTGTATCATGGCGGATGAAATATATGTCATTAGTGATTTAAAATTAAAAAAAAAAATTATTTTTCTCTCAAGTGCATGACATATGTACTTTCCTCCATGTCTTTTCAAACGCTAATAACTTTTTTATATGACATTGTTTGGAAAAATAATTACACCAAATTAACGAGCATTTTATTATCCTTCCAACAAGTACCATAGTGCTATACAAAAAAAACGAAAAAAGAAAACGACTTTTTTATGTGGTGATTATTGAAATAGATACTTAAATTATGTACTAGTAAGAAACCCGCGCGATGCGGCGGGAGTGACACTTTGCATTGCGGTATTTATTTCGAATTCGTATAGTATTTGTTGTAGCATTGTTGCGGTGGATGTACATCATAAGGGTTTCACATGTCTAGTAACTAAAACGATTTAACATTTAAATTATAAAGTACTTCAAGAAACATTTGATAAACTAAAATAACATACACAGGGAAAAATAAGTATTAATAAACATAAAAGTTGAAAACTAAAAGCTCAAGTGTGAACTAATTGAATCTTGAGATCAATTTAGTTAAAAGTCTTCCAAATTTGCATGATCTCATCTATATAGTCTGCCTACCATTTGTCAACAAGAGTGATCCCTGAAATTTCTTGTGTATTTTCATGTTTGATTATTACATCTTTTGGTGAGGATGAGTTTCCTCCATCTTAACCTATCTGCAGTATTATCAAATACGTCTTCTTTGTCATTTTTATCAGAATTGTCTAGATTAATAACTTGACTCCATTTTCATTCGGAGAGCCTTTTGGATCTCTTTCTATTAGTTTCATGCATCCGATCCTTCAAATAAATTAAAAATATTTAATACACAAGCTAATAGAAATAAATAGTAATATTACCTCTTCACTAAATTCACGTTGAAGATCATATTTGTAGGGACAAAACATTGCACTATAGCAAATAATCTTAACACTATTACCACCATTATCCTACAATAAAACACATACAAATATACCACATAAAATAACAACCATGTTAATATTAAAAAGTAAACCTTAATAAATACAACCTTAGACGCTTGTATGGCTATTGGTTTGTTCATTTTCATATATTTTTCATATAAATGAATCTGCAAAACCAAGAAGTTAACATTTACATGACTAGGATATGTATAAAGGGTATAAGGAGTAAAATGGGACAAATGAAAACCATAAGTTACAAAGATCCAACCTTAGAAGCTTCAACATTTGAATTCAGATTTAGATCCATGCCTAGGTATTTTAGCAAGTGGAATAGGTGTGCATTACTATGTATTTATAGGATAAACTTTAGTATGTTAGTGTATGTTTAAATTTTAAAACTCATGATTTTTCCACCCATTTAAGTTAGGATATTTTGTTTATCTTTGACTAAAGTGTAAAAATTTAATTATGTGTTGTGTAAATACCAAATTCAATGTTTTTATTTTTTATTTCTTTTTTAAACTTGTTAAAAAGAACCTCTTTAAATTAGGGAGTTTTATTGTTATTAACAAAGATGTTAATATCACATGGATATATAATATGCATAAGGTGTTTTCTGCTAAATTGATGCATCTAAGGTTTTTAAAAGAAATTTACATACAATTATTATCTAATATGCATCTTAACATTTTCTAAAGACATTTTCTAAAGTTAATTATTTTAAAGTTTTATATATTTTTCTATTTATGTATATTTAAAAGTTTACTAAGATTTCTTTAGTTAATTATATTTATGTGTATACTTATTAATACATGCATGCATACCCCTTACATATGCATATACTGCTAATGTTGATTATTTAAACATGGTACTACAATTGAAGCTATCGGTAACAAATATGATAAAACATTCTTAGAGCTCAGAGTTGTGTTGCAGTATTATTACCGTGTGACAAATTATTTATTTGCCAAAGGAATGATGAACCATAATGTTTAATAACATTATCATGTTTTAAGAATCACAAGAGCTGGTCTATAGATTTCGAGTGCCATGTTTAGTATTGTGAATCGTTGCATTTGACTGATGTGAATTTTTCATTATTGGGCGGAACAGTATTTAAAACCAAATTCAATTTTACGATTTTGAGTTTTAGTTGGTTATAAAATGGTGTTATGATTCAACATCCATATTAACAATAAACATGTCTAAATTCTTTAATTGCATCCAAATTATGTTAATATGTAATCCGACTTTCACCTACATTTTAGTTTTAAATTTAATGTCTATTCATGCTTTATAATACTTTCTCCCAAAACAACGCATTAGATGCTATATGTTTGCTTCTGCATTAATGGAATGCACTTTATAACAATATTAGTTACAATTTTAAAGTTTTAACTATAAAGCATTTCGTTGTAGGTGAAATTTGGATTCTTTCATTAATTAATAAATATTCGTTTCTTTTAGATTCTTTCAGTTAAAGATGCAATGCAATAATCTTATACATAACGCATTCCTTTCTTGTATATTTTAATCTACACGTCAATATTGACTAAGACAAATATCAAAACGTCGATAAAAATGAGCAGGTCGTCACGGTATTTTCGATTGTTTTCAAAACATAACAGTTTAAAAATTATGACAGGATTAAATAAAAGAATTATAATTTTGTAGGGGAGGGGAGAAAAGTGTAATCTGTAACACCCCAACCGATGGCGGAAACATCGGGGTGCCACGTAGTGATGATTGTTTCAGTAGCACATGGTATAATATAAATTTTAAATAATTTATTCAAACATAATATCCAAAATACGAAATGATGTCTAAGAATTCAAATACATGATATCAAATAACAAACTTCAATAACTTCAAATAAAACTTCATGTAAATTCCTCATGCTAACTCAAGCCTCAGCTTCATTGTTACCTGAAACATGTTAATTTTGAAAGTATTTTGGGTCAACAAAAGTTGGTGAGAATTACATAGGTTTTTGATAATAAAATGAATAAAAATGTTGTGCAATTCATGTGTCATGTCAATCTAGCCCATATGTGAGAACATACTAGAAATAAATCGAGTGCATAATCAACCCTGATGACTGTTATAAAATGATACATACCATACGCTCATGGTCCAATTGAATATGTTATGCGATAACAAACACCCACGTAACCTTTGTAGGAGGTACGTATCCGGGTGGGATTGTCAGTCCAATAGATCTATCAATGTATACCGTCGGCTTGTACGGAGTTAATGATTATGCTAGAATGGTGCTTACTCTAATCATGCTCAAGACATAATGCAACATAGAAAACACATAGACACATTGATGATTGAATTGCAATGATAATGTTATAACATGTTTCACCCCAAAAATGGTGATAAATAAAAGGGGCTATGTAAAACTCACCTTAGCAAATGTTAAACTTGTTGAAAAGATGAAATGATGGTGTTGCCCAAAATAATTCCAATTATCACCCTATAATAAGGTAATATATAATAAGTCTAAGTCTAATAACTTACAAGTGTATCCTAGGGTTTTGATTTGGGGATATCCAATTGTTGAATTTAAATTAAAATGTTAATTAATAAAGGAAAATTTGATAATTAATAAAAGAAAGTCTTTTTATAAAATTTGAATTTTGAATGTACACATTAAAGTGTTTGGAGTATAAAAATAATTTTTATAAAATTATTTCATTTAAAATAGATTTTTAAATCTATTTATTACAAATAGCCAATATTTAACTTTAATATTCAAAAATACTAAAATTAAAGAATTTCAATTTTAAAAATCATAATTCTGTTCCAAATATTTAAAAATAATTTGTATAAACTTTTGGTGCAAAAATAATGAAAATCGAATTTATTATGATTTAATTATGATTAAATCTAACAAAAATTGATTAAAAATATAAAATAAGTGATTTTACTGAATTAAAAATTATTTCAGTAAAGTTTAACTTTATAAAAAGTCAGGATAATTTTTGGAGAATTTAATAAAATTGTTTTGATATATAAATGGATTTTTATAAATATAATAGTATAAAATTGATTTAATTATTATAAATATTAAATAAATGAATTTCTGAAAAATAAAAATTGTAAATAAAACTTTTATCTCAGATTAAACAAAGATAATTTTTTTAGAATTTATAAAATAGTTTTAATATTAAAAAATGAATTTATAAGTTTTATAAGAAATATATATATATTTGTTGTTTTCAAAACAGAAAAAGAAAAGAAAAAATAGAGTCAGAGCCGGGACTCGAACCCGGGTGACTACTGTGGCAAGCCTTGGTCACAACCACTTGGCCTAGGCCAGTGGTTGTGATGAATCCTGATTGAAATAAATTAAATACATTATGCAAAACAGAATTTATCCCCAAATTATACGAACGGACCCTAGCTTTTACAATCAAACAAATCAGACAATTTGAACCCGATTAATGTTGGGGCTTTTGTTGTTTGATTGCCGACTAACAAAACCCACAAAAGAAATAGGACTCACAGTGATGAATTGTGCTCGTTTGCCCGGTCAAAGCCAAAGTCAAACAGCGTGATGATGAATGATAATCAGAGATGTTTCAGAGACAATTGGAGGTTGAGAGAGAGAGATGAGCGAGTTGTGAATGATCGTAGAGGGTCTATTTATACTGAGGATCAGTGGGTTTGGTTAATTGGAAAGTTGACCCCGATTAATTGTCATACGCGTATAATTTCAAAATTAGTCAACGATTCGTTGTTAATTGACGTGTAATCGTGTCATACTGGGCCGGTAATCACCTAAATTTGCCAAACATAGATCAATTATCAGTTAATGTGGTTTGATTATGCATTCGCGTCAAGGCAGTTGACTTCCCAAGTCAAAATGCAGGTTTTAAAAACGCGTATAAGATTAAATTGTGTCCGGGTTTATTACAAGTTGAAAGCCAGTCCAGCTGGTTAAGTGTGTGGTGTTGGTGACCCGGTCTTGGCGCGGGTTCGATTCCCGGCCAAGACTTTTAATTTTTTTTACATTTTTAACACACACAACACACATATATATATCTATATATATATATAGTACTAGGGTTTCAATAATGCGACAAAAATAATAAATGCGAACATATAAGATGAAACTTGACGTTTTTATTAAAGACGAACGTGTAACGTACAAGTTTTAAAAGCGTAATGTTACATAATTACTAACTAAAAATAAGAGATTAATGGCCTGTTTGGTAGCCTCTTAATGAAGCTCTGAACCATTCAACTCTGAATGGTTCGGCATTCAGATTGTTTGTTTCAACCTAAAAAAAGCTCTGAATGGAATGATTAAGAAGTGAACCATTCAGACTTGGTACATAGTTGAATCAATCAGCATTTAATCATTCAGAGCCTCTTAACCATTCAGAGCTTTTAATGATTCAGCATTTAATCAACCAAACAGCCCCTAAAGTAACTAAAATAGGGTATTAAAGTATAAAATTGTTTGAATGACTATTTTACCCTCATTTTAGGGTTGTTAATGAAAATAAAGTTCTTAACTTTTGGGTATCTTAAACTACCTCCTTCTCTTGCATTATAATATAGTATAGATGAGTGAAGAAAACAGTCGGGAAACATGAAAAGATGATTGATTGTGTATCCATAATAAAGATTGAACATGTATGTCATTCTTTAACAAATATTCACTTTACACATTAGAATCGCCTATCATCATCATGACATATCATTTGATTCCAAATTCTGTACAATTTTTTTTTTCCAGAAAAAACAGCCTATTACTTTTATAGTACACATATTTTGTCACATTATATTGCATTTGTCTATCTCGAAACGCTCCCGAGGGATAACCTAGTTATAATTAAAATAAATAACTTATAATTCAAACTCAACTCGATATAATTATCCTATGAGCCCTACCTCCTTGTGGTGTGGTGATAAAGGTATTGAGGTTTCAAATAGGAAGTTAAGAATTCAAGTCTATAAGAGATAAAAAAAAAAAAAAGATATAAAAAAAAGATATAAAAAATAAGAATGAAATTAGCCGATAAAAAAAATTCCCAACGATAATCAGGTAATGGGTAAAATAAATAAATGATTAAAATGTTGTTTTGTTGACGTCATCAACTTATTTTCCTACATATTTCACTGGTCAGGCATGTAACAAACACACTTCAAATTTAGAAAGGTCGGCATCAATACGCCCCGTCTCATCCAGGAGGTAAGGGTTGCTACTCTATTAAAGCAAACTAGGTGTTTTAAGCTGCGCGATATATTCTATGGCGCGTTGTGTCACAACCGTGCTAACAGTGGTGTAAGATGGAGGCGCAAAACCGTGTTACGTAACAACGAAACAACGACCAAAACCAGGAAAATCGGCAAGAAAGAACACAACAGATGAACGGAGACGAAAATACTATACGAACGTAGTTGAAAACTACGTAAAAAAACGTAGACGAACGGAGACGAAAATACTATACGAACGTAGACGAACACTACGTAAAAAAACGTAGACGAACAGAGACGAAAGTACAATACGAATGTAAACGAACACTATGTAAAGAAAACGTAGATGAACGAAGACGAACGTACTATACGAACGTAGACTAACGCTACGTAAAAAAAAAATACTATACGAACGTAGACGAAAACACTATACGAACGTAGAGCAAGTTGGGTTAAAGAGCGGGTGTTGCAGACGAACGGAGACGAAAGTACTATACGAACGTAGACAGACACCATGCAAAAAAAAAAAAAAGAAATAAATTGTGGCCAAGATGGGGAAAAACTTAACCAAAAAGTTGGTGGTCAAAACGGGAAAAAAAAGGGGGAAATAAAACGTAACCAAAAAGTTGGTGGCCAAAATGGAGAAAAAAGAACATAAAGAAAGGAAAAATAAATAAAATGTGGCAAAATAGGGAAAAAAACTTAACCAAAAAGTTGGTGACAAAAACGTAAAAAAAAAAAACTTAACAAAGAAAAAAAAAGTGGTGCAAACGAAAAGTTTGAAAACTGACTATTTCTAAGAGCTGTCTGTTTCATATATATATATATATATATATATATATATATATATATATATATATATATATATAATAATTTTATCATAATTAATAAAATAGACTATGATCATAATTAATAAAATAGGCTATGATAAAACAAATATACAATTGCGTAGGGTTGCTCAATTTTATCCTAAACCCGAAATATGACCCGAACCCGAGTCAACAGTAACCCGAATTAGAGAATATCCAAAAAACCCGAAACAGAATAACCCGAACCCAACCTACCTGAATCTTAGATGATTCAGTTATCGGGTCACTTTTTCCAACCAAAAACCTAAAAGCCTGACCCCAGTAAACTCGAAATCTGAACCCTGAAACAAAACCCAAACAAATAATGCGTATTATCATAAGAAGTCGTGTGTCTTTCATATCAATATTTTTAGAATATAATTCAATTTTAATTATCACTTTTTTCCTGAGCTTTTATTTAGGTTTGCATGATTGTTACATCCATACATATGTAGATAGAGGAATGATAAACTAAAAAGAGGACTTTTTTTTATGTAAAGAGTTAAAAGAAATATGTGTTACTAAGAATGAATACTGAAGATTTTTTGAAGGGGAAAGATGAAGGGAATTATTATATATATCAATTTGAAACTTGCCGTTCAAAAAAAAAATATATCAATTTGAAACACACTTTTGCGCCAGCCGTCTTTTATTATTTCAGACTTCTACCACCAAAGTTTGTTGATGTCTATCATGTGCACACCTACCTATTTCACTATTATAACATTGAATCAATGGGCTTTACATTTTATACATATTAAATCACAAAGTCGTGCACATTTGATTGGTGAAATTAGCCACCCCACAATAAACAAACATAATATTACACTTTAACCCCTTTTACTTTATAACAACTTTAGTTTAAACACCCCTTTAGTTTCAAACGTTTAAGGTTTACACTGTATTTTACTTCTTTCACTAAATAAAGACTTCGTGACGTGCTTTTTTTAAGTACGTGTCTGTACAACATCAAGTTTTGACGTAGACGGTAAAATTTCACTTTCAGGGTTCGACATGGACAGTTTAAATTCACGTTCGACATAACGTTCTCGAAAATATTACTAAAAAACGCTTTCTTCACGTGCTTATATTTAGGTACGAACTTCTTTGTGTGTTGTTTACAAATCGCGTGTCGATCACCGTTCATTCTACCTCAGTTGGTAGAGCGCCTACCTTTTCACCGCGTGGTCGTGGGTTCGAATCCCACGGATGATGTTTTTCGCACAACCATATTTATTCTTACCGGTTAGATATGTGTCCGCGGGGTAACGCCCGCGAGGCAAATACTATTTATATATAGTATTAATTTATAAATGGATTTTGTTATAATGTTGTATATTATGTTTAACAAGTATATTATGCATGAAAGTGTCGTATATCTTGCTATGTAGATTGTAATCAACTTTGCCTTTTCTTACTTTTTTATTTTATTTTAACCATTATAGTTTTTATCTTTTATATTTAACCCTACACTTTCTTTACTTTGAACTTTATCCAATATATCTTAAATAGATTTTTACTTTTACGTTTCAATCCAAAGTTTTCAAATTGACACGCCACAACGTGGGTATGTAGTTCAACGTTTTTACCTCTATTTTTCCCGTCGAACGGTCACGCTATGTTTTAAGTTTCGGTCTAACTTTTGCGCATTATCACGCCGCAACAGGTGTGCGTGGTTCACCGTTTTTATGTCTACATTTTACTTACTTTTGTGTTTTTTATATTTTTATGAGTTTTTTTTAGTGTTGTTTGTCGCATTATCACGCCGCAACGGGCGTACATGGTTCATCATTTTTACTTCTACCTGGCAGAGTTTTATGCCCTCCGCGGCAGGGGGGAGGGGGTGTTGATACTAGTTTATATAGTATTAATTTACAGGTTTGGTGTGCTTTATGTTTTGTACCTCATGCTTTATGTTCTGTACCCCACAAATCTTCTTTCACCTTGTAAACTTTTATAAATCGTTTGTCAAACACAAAACCAATCACAACAAATATCAGCAATCCATGAGGCCTTCATAACACACAAAAATAACAACAAAACAGGTGACACAAATTATTATTAACCAATCCAAAAGTTACCCCCCGAATACCCTAGGATTCAATCAACATTTGAATCCAGTAAAGATAGAAAGTCTCATATCTGAACTGATTGATTAGATCAGTTGAGATTACTGAAAAAATACAAAGAAACTTACAGAGAGAAAATACAGAGACCAATAAAAAATATCTTACAATACTGAATAATGAGAGAGAAACATGCTTTTATATGACGCTCTCACACATTCCACAGCTGATCCACACCTGGGCTCACATAAGCTAAGCTTTCTTAAGCCTATCTAAACCAAAAACATAATTCTTTCATAAGCCCGATGATCAATTTGATACTTCAGGCCCATATATGAAGTCAAGCCTAAACCTGAGAAAGCTTATAACAAAAACAAATGACTTTATACAATAAAATATGAAACTAAACATTTCGTAATTCAAACATCCCCCTTAATTCATATGTTTAAACATGTCAAACATTCCCAATATTTTGCATAAATATTCATGCTAAATACTTCCTAATCCTTTGTTAAATATATCAGCTACTTGCTCATTAGAACTCACTTTGACAGTTTCAATTACACCATTTGTAAGTTTCTCTTATAAAATGCAAGTCTATCTCAAAGTGCTTACTCCTGTCATGAAATATAGAGTTAGCAGCAATGGTGATAGTTGCCTTACTATCAGTAAAGAGTTTTAATGGCAACTTATTTTGTATCCCAAGTTCCATTAAAAGATTCATTATCCATATCAACTCACATGTTCCAGAGCACATGGCTCGATACCCAACCTCAGTAGTAGATCGAGCAATTGTACTCTGTTTTTTTTCTTTTCGAGGAAACAAGAGACTCACCAAAAAACACACAAAAATCAGTTATTGACTTCCTGGTAACCAGACATTTAACCCAGTTTGAGTCAACATATGCTTTTAACTCAAAAGAGCTACCCTTTTTAAACAAAATACCTTTGCTAGGAGACAACTTTAAATACCTAAGCAGTCTCAAAGCAACTTGTAATGGGCTCATTGGTCTTATGCATAAATTGACTTAAATACTGAATAAAGTAACTTATATCAGGTCTTTTTAAAGCTAAATAGATCCATTTCCCTACCAGTTTTTGCTAACCAGATATATTATCAAGTAGTTAGAATATTGACAGGTTTACAATCTGGATATCCAAACTCATTTAATAGTTTCATACAATACTTTCTTTGACTAAGACAAATTCCAAAACTGGAATACAAGGCTTCAATACCAAGAAAATATTTCAGCTTCCATAAATCTTTTATATGAAAACTCTCACTAAGAAACTGTTTAACTTTATAGATTTTAGACTCATTATTTCCAGTAATTACAATATCATCAACATAAACTAATAAGACAATAAACACACCTTTTTAAGACTTAACAAACATGGAATAATCACAAACAAAACCAAGATTTAACAAAACATTTGTCAATTTCTCATTCCATTTTCTAGGAACTTGTTTTAATCCATACAAAGACTTAACAAGTTTACACACTTGTGTATCCTTGTCAGAATAATACCCCTCAGGCAGACTCATCTAAACATCATCAATTATTGAACGATATGAAAATGCATTATTAATGTCCAACTGAAATAAAGACCAATCGTTTTCAACAGCTAAACTAAGAATACATCTAACAGAAACCATTTTAACAACATAAGAGAAAGTTTCTCCAAAGTCTAAACCTCCTCTTTGGTTGTACCCTTTAGCAACTAATCTAGGTTTGTATCTCTCAACCTCTCCACTAGCTTTGTACTTAACCTTATACAACCATTTGCGACCAATAGGTTTTCTACCAGGAGGTAGATTAGTAACAATCCAAGTGTTATTTCTATCAAGTGCTTCCATTTAAGCATTCATAGCTTCTACCCACTTAGAATTGTTAACAGCTTCCCTATAAGAGGTTGGTTCTACAACTTTATTCAATTTAGACACAAAAGACATATTTTCAACACACCAATGTGAATAATGCACAACACGTTCAATACCATATTTAACATTCCCTTCAACTACAAAGTCATCAATTTTTCGGTAAAACAAACCCTATAGAAGACTTCCTAGTATTATCTATTCTATTTCCCTCAGGAGTAGAGTTATCATCATATTGAATTTCAATCCCTGAATATATTGTCACTCTGCAACATGTACTACCATATTGCTGATCAACTTGATCTGCATCTCTGGAAGCTTAGGGAGAGTCATCAAAATCCTATCCGTGGTTGTATTCATGAGTAACATATGTTCCCCCCTCATCATCAGGATTTTTATTATTATAATTTTGGTCACTATAACAAGTTTCAGGTTTTTGAAAATCTTAAGAGTCAAAAAAGTTTAAGTGATGTACAGTATCAAACATTTTTGTTTATCATAGTTTAAATGGAAATATTTTTCCATAAAATTTTACATTTCTAGAAAATTCAACTTGTTATTTATATATACACCATGGTTTATACACCTTTTTAAAATGTGAATGACCAATTAAAATACTTTTAGCAGCTCTACTATTCATTTTATCATTTTCATTTAAAACAGTTTTAAAACAAAGACAACCATAACTTCTTAAGTGACTCTTAGTTGGGGGACCCATGCATTAAATCATAGGGGCTTTTATCATTTAACATAGAAGAAGGAAGCATGTTAATAAGTTATGTAGCAGTTAATATACAATCACACCAGAAACTAAGAGGAACATTACTCTGAAACATCATTGCCCTTGCTATGTTCAAAAGATCTCTATGTTCTCTTTCAGCAACACCATTTTGTTGTGTTGTATGCACACATGAAGTTTAATGGATGATACCATTCATTTTACTAAACATATCCATTTGTTTATTCACAAACTCTATTCCATTATCACTTTTGAATATCTTTACAGATTTGTCAAATTGAGTATTTAGAAGCTCATAAAACATAAGAATATTTTAAAAACTTCACCCTTCCCTTTTAACAAATAACACCAAACAAACCTAGTGTAACATCAACCATAGTTAAAAAAAAATACTTGTATCTTTCCTTACTAGTAACTTTGTAAGGACCCCAAACATCAAGATGAACTTCATCTCCTAGACTCTTGGTTTTATGATCACTTATTGAAAAAAGGGACTCTCGCTTTTTTAGCTTTATGACATATATCATAAGGACTAGACTTAGTTGTTTCAATGGTAAGACATCCTTTCAACACAACTAGGACTAGACTTAGTTGTTTCAATGGTAGTATCATTAATACTACTAAAACAAACATTGTTTATACTCACATTATCTCCTACAAAATACAATCCATCATACTCTCTACCACTCACCAGGACTTTCCTTATCTTGGAATCCTGAACAAAACATGCATTTTCATCAAATAATACACTCAACTTACTATCTTTAGAAAGTTTATTAATAGAAACTAGATTCACGCTATAATCAGGCACATAGAAAACATCAAGCATTATAACATCTTTTTCAAGTTTAATATCACCAGTTTTAGTAATATTTGCATGTGTACCATTTGGGTGTTTAAACTTCATGTTATAACTAGAAACATCAATATAGTTTATCATGTTCCTATCACTACTAACCATGTGTTAATTAGCTTCAGAGTCCATTATCCATCCATAAAACAAAGCAAATTTTTCAATACTAGAGTTATTAGACCAATTTTTAAAAATGTCAGATAATTTTTCTAACACACCTATAGTAGAGAAGCTATTTACAATAACATATTTACCTCCTACATTTGTGCTCTGACTTTCACTTCTAGACTTCTCACTAATAAGATTGATTAGCTTTGATATCAGTTCAGAAGTAAAAGGCATCATAGTAGCAGCGACATTGTTATTAGACATATTTACTCTACCACTATATCCATTTCCTAATGTAAAACTTGTTTTGTTAATAGGATTACCAATTTTCTTCTTAAAACTAGGTGTATATCCTACAATTTCAAAACACCTATCAACAGTGTGTCCTTGTCCTAACATATTACAATGAGTACATTTAAAGTTTGGATTAGGACCTCTATTGAATTTTTTTCTTATTATCAGAAAATTGATTTGTTTTAGTTAAGAAAGATACATTTGTTTCTTTATGACCACTACTAAAAACTCTATGAGACTCTTCTCTATAGATTATTGAAAAAGCAGTTTTAACATTAGGTAATGGATCTCTGGTTAACAAACATATCCTAACAGGTTGATAAACATCATCAAGCCCCATAACAAAATGCATGAGTTTGATTAAACTACTAAAATCATTGAATTCTTTTTAGGCTTGGCAATTACAAGCAGGTAAATGAAGAATAGAATCAAATTGTTTCCACATAAGTGTTTAACTTGTGATAATACTCAGACATAGAAGTTCCATTTTGTGTTAAAGAATATATCTTTTGTTGTAAGTTAAACACAACAGAGCCATCTACTTTATCATATGTTTCTTTCAAATCAACCCATACATCTTTAGCAAGTTTAGAAAAACTTGTCCTAAATTCAATTCTTCACTCATAGGAATTCAATAACCAAGACAAAACAATAGAGTTACAGCGATCCCACTGTTTTCCTAACACATCATCATCAACAGATCTAGTAAAACTACCATCTATAAAACCAGTTTTATTTTCTGCATCTAAAGCCATATAGAATAATTTTCAGTTCCTTTAAGTTTGATACATATTATAGACAAGAGCGAGCGTTTAATACACTAAAAGAAAGACTAACCCATGCTCCGGTGCTTACTCTACCCGAAGGCATGGATGACATGGTAGTCCATTTGGGTATGTCTCACCACGGGTTGGGATGCGTGTTAATGCAGTGAGGCAATGTCATAGCCTTAAACAAAAATCTTGAAGTATTTCTTTGAACAAAAAGACTTAAACATGAGGCAACGACGATGGTTAGAAACGATAAAAGACTATGATTGTGAAATCCACTTTCATCCGGGCTAGGCCAATGTAGTGGTTGAATCCCTAAGTCGAAAAGGGGACTACACACCTATACGGGTAAGAGCCATGCAACTTGTGGTAACATTGGGTTTAGTTGAACAAGTTCGCAAATTAAATCTAAAGCTTTGCAGCAAAATAATTTGAGGAAAGGAAGAATCCTCGGGCAAGTGGAAAATATCGTGGGTGGCGAGAATAGGCTGACCCAATTCAGAAGAATCTGGATTCCAAACACGTTTGGGGTTAAAACCTTGTTAATTGATGAAGCCCACAATTCTTGTTACTTGATACACCTTGGGGCCACCAAGATGTATTGAGACTTGAAAACAAACTATTGGTGGCCTGGAATGAAATGGGATATTGGTAAGTACGTTGAGAAGTGCATGACTTGTAAGCAAGTCAAAGCAGAACATCAAAAGCCGCACAGGAAACTCCAACCTTTGGAAATACCCGTATGGAAATGGGAACATATCATGATACATTTGCTAACAAAATTATCCAAGACGGCTCAGGGTTATGATGCGATATGGGTAGTAGTGGATCAGTTGACTAAAAGTGCCCATTTCATTCTGATACGAGAAACTTACACATCTGAAAGATGGCGGATGTATTCTTAAAGGAAATAGTCGCCCGACACGAAGGACTTGTGACAATCATCTCAGATCGGGATCCTCGATTTGCTTCACTCTTTTGCGCGACATTCAAACTCATTTGGGTGCTAAGATATTACTTAGTACCGCCTTCCATATATACTCAAACCGATGGACAAAGTGAAAGAACGATTCAAACGCTTGAGGACATGCTTCGAGCATGCTTCATTGACTTTGGGGGTAGTTGGGATACATACTTACCTTTGCTTGAATTTTCATATAACAATAGCTACCACACTAACATTGGTATGCCCCCGTATGAATCGCTTTATGGGAGAAAATGTCAAACACCAATATGTAGAGGGAGAAGTGGGTTCACGAGAAGTTACTCACAAAGATGCGGTTAAAACCAAAAATGAGAAATTGACATAATCCCCGCACATCTCAAGGTTGCGCAAGATTAACTAAAATCTTATGCGAACAAAAGAAGAAGACATATAGAATTCCAACCGGGGGACATTGTTATGTTAAAAGTATCCCCTTGGAAGGGAGTTATCCGATTTTGAAAGAGGGGAAAATTGGGTCCAATATTTATTGGATCGTTCAAAATCTTTGAGTGTTGTGGGCCAAGTTGCCTATTGCCTAGAACTATCCGATGAATTAAGCGGCATACACAACACCTTCCACATCTCCAATCTTCGGAAGTACCTAGTGGATCAAGTATCCTATGTACCCATGGAAGAAATCCAAATTGATGACAAGTTGAGCTATGTGGCATGATCCATAGAGATCCTTGATTGAAAGGTGAAGTTCCTTAGAAACAAAAGCATTGACAAAGTGAAAGTCAAATAGGAGCATAGAAAAGGTTCGAACACTACGTGGGTAACCAAAGAAGAAATGAAGCGATTCTATCCCTACCTATTTGATACGTTCCTAGTTTTGTGAACGAAGCTTGCTATTTGTGAATGAAAAGTTTGTGGTTGGTGAATATTGTATAGTTGATTGGAAAATGTTACTTTATGAAGATGTCTAGTTGATTATGAAGCTTGCTATTGTATCAATTTAAGATGGTTTGAAAAGATTTTGATTGTTTTAGTAAAACTTGAATTTAAATTGCAATGAAAGTAATTGATAGAAATGGGTTGTAAAGAATTGATAAGAAAGGATCACACCCGGGTTTCAACAACTAAAGTCTAAGGTCTCACAAATGGGTCAAATAACTCAAATGTAATTAGTGTTAACGGATTGATTGTTCAATAGGCTTGGGTATCAAGAATCATCAACATCAAGAGATGGACAACAATATACTTTGTTACAGTTGAACCTACAATCCTAATTTCATGTCAAAGCATATAACCATATTCATTTCACTTGCAATTGGCACAAGAAAATTTAAAATAAGTGAATTCAACACAAAATTAAAGCCTTCAACACAATTGTTCAAACACACGATTAGACACATAAGAGTTTAGAAACACCCAATTGTTATAAACCTTGGGACCTGAATTGTCTACACTCGGGGAATGACAGAAAGAATTTAGCCACTCATGGCCATGGAACTCTTCTCTTCAAAAGTGGGTCTTCAATCTTGAATATGGAAATCTTGAAAATTGAAATGTTTGAATGATTTTGAACTTAGGGAATTGATTGGGATGAATAAGGTGAATTAAAATGGAAGATGTGCCTCAATGATGAGCCTTTAAGGTGTTTTAAAGCCAAGAAACTCAAAACCCCCGAATTTGATCTTCATAAACAACATTAAATTGGAGATCTGACTGCATTTGGCATCGACGACGCGAAATGTGTTTTTGCTACGTTGGACTTTGCTATTCAACGCTGTGCTGGTGCATCTCCCTACACCACTGGTGTCGGCGACGCCAGAATGTCTCGGAGAGTCCGTTTCAGCTTCTTTTGCTCAGTCGTTCCTTACGTTGGATTTCAAGATGTCCCAAAGCTCCAAAATTGCACTCTTTTCATGTCAAAACCTATAATTCAATAAACATATCAAAGTAGTGCCATTCCACAACCTTTTCTATCTTATTAAAACATTTTAGCTTTGTTAACACTTGTATTTTCACCAACCCTTTAGAAACCCTCTTTAAGGGAGCGGAGTTTTAAGTACCCAAAACCTCTATAATATCGTGGGTGGCGACAATAGGCTGACCCAGTTCAGAAGAATCTGGATTCCAAACACGTTTGGGGTAAAAACCTTGTTAATTGATGAAGCCCACAATTCGTTTTACTTGATACACTTTGGGGCCACCAAGATGTATGGAGACTTGAAAACAAACTATTGGTGGCATGGGATGAAATGGGATATTGGTAAGTACGTTGAGAAGTGCATGACTTGTATGCAAGTCAAAGTAGAACATCAAAAGCCGCACAGGAAACTCCAACCTCTGGAAATACCCGTATGGAAATGGGAACATATCATGATACATTTGCTAACAAAATTATCCAAGACGGCTCAGGGTTATGATGCAATATGGGTAGTAGTGGACCGGTTGACTAAAAGTGCCCATTTCATTCTGATACGCGAAACTTACACATCTGAAAGATGGCGGATGTATTCTTAAAGGAAATAGTCGCCCGACACGGAGGACTTGTGACAATCATCTCAGATCGGGATCCTCGATTTGCTTCGCTCTTTTGCGCGACATTCAAACTCATTTGGGTGCTAAGATATTACTTAGTACCGCCTTCCATATATACTCAAACCGATGGACAAAGTGAAAGAACGATTCAAACGCTTGAGGACATTCTTCGAGCATGCTTCATTGACTTTGGGGGTATTTGGGATACATACTTACCTTTGCTTGAATTTCCATATAACAATAGCTACCACACTAACATTGGTATGCCCCCGTATGAATTGCTTTATAGGAGAAAATGTCAAACACCCATATGTAGAGGGAGAAGTGGGTTCACGAGAAGTTACTCACAAAGATGCGGTTAAAGCCAAAAATGAGAAATTGACATAATCCCCGCACATCTCAAGGTCGCGCAAGATTAACTAAAATTTTATGCGAACAAAAGAAGAAGACATATAGAATTCCAACCGAGGGACATTGTTATGTTAAAAGTATCCCCTTGGAAGGGAGTTATCCAATTTTGAAAGAGGGGAAAATTAGGTCCAATGTTTATTGGATCGTTCAAAATCTTTGATCGTTGTGGGCCAAGTTGCCTATTGCCTAGAACTATCCGATGAATTAAGCGGCATACACAACACCTTCCACATCTCCAATCTTCGGAAGTACCTAGTGGATCAAGTATCCTATGTACCCATGGAAGAAATCCAAATTGATGACAAGTTGAGCTATGTGGCATGATCCATAGAGATCCTTGATTGAAAGGTGAAGTTCCTTAGAAACAAAAGCATTGACAAAGTGAAAGTCAAATAGGAGCATAGAAAAGGTTCGAACACTACGTGGGTAACCAAAGAAGAAATGAAGCGATTCTATCCCTACCTATTTGATACGTTCCTAGTTTTGTGAACGAAGCTTGCTATTTGTGAATGAAAAGTTTGTGGTTGGTGAATATTGTTTAGTTGATTGGAAAATGTTACTTTATGAAGATGCCTAGTTGATTATGAAGCTTGTTATTGTATCAATTTAAGATGGTTTGAAAAGATTTTGATTGTTTTAGTAAAACTTGAATTTAAATTGCAATGAAAGTAATTGATAGAAATGGGTTGTAAACAATTGATAAGAAAGGATCACACCCGGGTTTCAACAACTAAAGTCTAAGGTCTCACAAATGGGTCAAATAACTCAAATGTAATTAGTGTTAACGGATTGATTGTTCAATAGGCTTGGGTATCAAGAATCATCAACATCAAGAGATGGACAACAATATACTTTGTTACACTAGAACCTACAATCCTAATTTCATGTCAAAGCATATAACCATATTCATTTCACTTGCAATTAGCACAAGAAAAATTAAAATAAGTGAATTCAACAAAAAATTAAAGCCTTCAACACAATTGTTCAAACACACGATTAGACACATAAGAGTTTAGAAATACCCAATTGTTATAAACCCTGGGACCTGAATTGTCTACACCCGGGAATGACAGAAAGAATTTAGCCATTCATGGCCATGGAACTCTTCTCTTCAAAAGTGGGTCTTTAATCTTGAATCTGGAAATCTTGAAAATTGAAATGTTTGAATGATTTTGAACTTAGGGAATTGATTAGGATGAATAAGGTGAATTAAAATGGAAGATGTGTCTCAATGATGAGCCTTTAAGGTGTTTTAAAGCCAAGAAACTCAAAACCCCCGAATTTGATCTTCATAAACAACATTAAATTGGAGATTTGACTGCAGCTGGCATCGACGACGCCAAATGTGTTTTTGCTATGTTGGACTTTGCTGTTCAACGCTGTGCTGGTGCATCTCCCTACGCCACTGGTGTCGGCAACGCCCGAATGTCCCGTAGAGTCCGTTTCAACTTCTTTTGCTCAGTTGTTCCTTACGCTGGCTTTCAAGATGTCCCAAAGCTCCAAAATTGCACTCTTTTCATGTCAAAACCTATAATTCAATAAACATGTCAAAGTAGTGCCATTCCACAACCTTTTCTATCTTATTAAAATATTTTAGCTTTGTTAACACTTGTATTTTCACCAACCATTCAGAAACCCTCTTTAAGGGGGTGGAGTTGTAAGTACCCAAAACCTCTATAAAATAACTCCCTTAACCTCTTTAAATATTTTGTCCTAAAATAAATAGCATAAGACTAACTCTTTCCCAACGGTTATATTGTCTTACTAAGTCAAAAAAGCTGAGGATGCAAGAGCTATACATGTGAAGCAAGTCCAAGCCTAAAGAATAGGTCAAATATGTAACCGACGAGCATTAATACTAGGCGAAAATCATGGAAACAGTTAACCAACGTCTATATTGGTTAACTACTGACCTGAAACAGTCCACAAGCTCGTTAATGAAGGCGGATTACATGGGATTCTTATTTATTCTTTTGTAAATATATAAAGGGGTGATTGACGAGTATAGGACACATGATTGATGTAACATCTTAAAATTTTCAAGTTCTAATACGTATATTATTATTTATTTTTTTTATTCATAATGTGCCTAAGTTTTATTTTCCGACCACACAACTTATAATAATAATAATAATAATAATAATAATAGTAGTCATAATAATAATAAAAACACACACACACCCTTAAAACAAACCCAATATCCTTTCCTTCTTTCCTAAGCCCAAACCCAACCACCCTTCTCCTTTCCTTTATAATCTTCGGATTGGGCCCTGCTGATCCCAAGGGGGGGCGGCCCAACCAGCAGCCCATATCAACAACATATACTTACATCTGTTAAAAAAAAATAAACTCTGATCCCTGGACTCGAACCGGGGTCAGAGGTGCAACCCCCACACGCCACCACCACTTGGTCTACACTTCACATTTGTTTTAATACTAACTTTAATTATATTTAAGCAAAGCCCCCTTCTCTTCTTTTTCCTTCCTTCTTCGTGATCAACATCAGCAGTATTGACAAAAAAAAAATTCCATCTTTGATCTTGCATAATTATAGTAAGTTATAAATCAATTAACTACTGGTTGACTTGTTTGCCTATACATTGTCGCGTCCATTACACGCCAATTACGATTAATTGATCCAATTCACGCGTCAAACATTAACATCAAGGTCAACCATTCCAATAATACGAACCAGACATTATACTATAAATTGAACCTCTGTGAACCTTCTCAACTCGCCATTATCTCTTTCTCAATCCCCAATTATTCTCAATTATCCTCTGTTCGTGTTATATGATCGTGTGATTGACTTTTCACGTTGACTGACAAATCGAGATCATTATATAATTGTAAGTGCGATTTCTTTGATGGGTTTCATTGATCGGCACCCACACAACAGAAACCCTATGATTAATCGGGTTAATGTTGTGTGGATTGCCCGATTTCAAAATCTAGGGCACGAAAGTTAATTTGGGGAAGAACACTAAGTTTTGTTTATGTTATTTATATTTGATAAACAAGAAACAAACACAACCATCGATCCAGATCAGATGGTTGTGTCTGTTGCATTCCTTCCGAGCCACCCGGGTAAAACAAACAAACCTCATTTAATTATATATATTACAAATTCGTTTTTAATTATTAAAACCCTTTTATAAATTCTACAAAAATTTTCTTATATTAATCTGGTGTAAAAGTTCAACTTACAATTTTTAGTTTTCAAAAATTTATTTATTTAATATATATAATAAATAAATCAATTTTATTCTATTTTATTTATAAAAATCTATAAAAATATCAAAACGATCTTATTAATTTCCACAAAAATTATTTTAAGTTTTTATATCATTAAGCTTTTCAGAAATGATTTTTATTTCTGAAAAATCAGTTATTTAATATTTTTAATCAATTTTTGTTAGTTTTAATCATAATTAAATCATAATAAATCCAATTTTTAGTATTTTTGCACCAAAATTTTATACAAATTATTTCTGAATATTTAGAACAGAAATATGAATTTTAAACTAATAATTCTTTAATTTTAGTATTTTTAAATATTAAAGTTAAATTTTGACTATTTGCTATAAATAGAATTAATATTCTTTTTTAAAGAAAATAATTTTGTAAAAATTATTTTTACACTTTAAATACATTATTGTGTCCATCAAAAATCAAAATTTCATAAAAAGAATTTTTGTTTATTTATTTTCAAAAATTCTCTCAATTATCAAACAATTTTAATATTAATCAAACAAACATTTATCCCCAAATTCGAAGCCCTAGAACGTATACATTTGTAGACTAGATAGACTTATTTATTACCTCATTATAGGGTAATACTTGATACATTTGGGCAACACCATTATCCAATTTTTCAACAGATATAACATTTTGCTAAGGTGAGTTTTACATAGCCCCTTTTCTATTTATCACCATTTTTGGGGTGAAACATGATACAACAATATTTATGCAATTCAAACATCAATGTGTCTATGTGTATTTCTATGTTGCATTATGTCTTGAACATGACTAGGGTAAGCACAATTCTAGCATAAACATTCATCAGCCAAACGTTATACATTGATAGATCTATTGGACTGACAATCCCACCCGGATACGTGCCTCCTACAAAGGTTACGTGGGTGTTTGTTACTGCAATATAAACGAGTGAACCATGAGCGTATGGGATGTACCACAATACAACAGTCAACAAGGTTGATTATGCACTCGATTTACTTCTAGTATGTTTTCGCATATGGACTTGATTGCCATGACACATGAATTGCACAACAATTTTATTCAATTATCAAAACCTATGTAATTCTCACCAACTTTTGTTGACCCAAAATATTTTCAACTTAACATGTTTCAGGTTTTACTTGCTTGAAGAGTTGAATTGATGCTTGGAGTTGTTTGCATAGTTTTATTCAAATTGATGTACAAATTCTTAGAACAATTGTATGTAACTTATTTAAATCATTTAATGAAATCTACTATTCACCATGAGCTACTGAACAATCATCAATACGTGACATCCCGATGTTTCCGCCATCGGTTGGGGTGTTACAGATTGGTATCAGAGCCATGGTTATAGGGAATTAGGTTATTAGAAAAATAATATAGTCTATAACCATAGGATTTAACCAGTACTTGCTTCTCTTACTTGCTATTCTCTATCTCCCACTGCTCATCCCTACTTTCATCCCTACAAGAAGGTTGCTCTCCATCACTGGATCCACTCTTAGACTAATAAGGCAAAATCCTCAGGTTTAACCTGAACCACCTCGAGATCTCGTCGAAGTTCTAGATTTTAATAACGAACACGTGCAATCTGGAAGGGTGAACGCCTGTATTCTGAGTCTTCTGTCTAGGCTGGCATTGCGCATATATCCCAATCAGACGAGGGACCCGGATGCCTACCTGGGAATTCTCGGGATGAGTGTTCACTTATAGGCTAAAGCATGTCTTCATATGTTATTAGAATTTAGAATCTTTGATAAGTCAACGTTTTCGTTTATTCGTTTTAATTAATGAATAAATGATTACACTCCTTATATAATCTCATTCATTTCACTGTGTCTCTTACAGATCATGCCTCCACGTCGCAGTGCTCGTCTTAACAGTGGTGAAAATCATGATGAAGGAAGTAGCAATCACAACCACAACCACGATACTAACAACAACAACAACAACAACAACAACAACAACAATGGTGTCGATGCTCAACTGGCTGCGATCATTTCTCAACAAATGGCGCAGCAAATCGCAACTCTGGTTCCCAACTTACTAGCTCAAGTCATCCAGTTGAACGGCAACGGGAACGGCAACGGCAACGGGAATGGAAATGGAAACCACAACGGGAATGGGAATGGTCTTCCAGCCTGTACCCTTAAACACTTTAATTCCTGTAATCCACCAAAGTTCAGTGGAGAAGAAGGAGCTACAGGACTCCTACAATGGTTTGAGGGTATTGAGAATACCTTCATTAACAGTGAATGCCCCGACAACTTTAAAGTCCGTTATGCCATGAGTGTTCTTCACAAACGAGCACTCACTTGGTGGAATGAAGAAAAACGCACTCGCGGAGCTGAAGCTGCACTAGCCTTAACCTGGGATCAAGCTAAAGACATTATGAAGGCAGAGTTCTGCCCTCGTAATGAAATTAAGAAGCTGGAAGATGAATTTCATGATCTTGCTCAAAACAGTGGGGAAAATCTTGCTTACAACACTCGTTTTCACGAACTTAGCTTACTGCTACCCCACAAGGTCACTCCCTTACCTATTGCAATCGAAAAATACATTGGTGGGTTAGCGATGCAAATTCAAGACACGGTGTGGGGAAGGAACCCTGCTACTTTGGAGGAAGCAAAGCGTTTAGCTGCCACCCTAACAGATAACCATGTGAAGGCAGGAACCCTGACTCGTAAAGGGGAAAAGAAAAAGGATACTCCCCAACCTGCCGTTGAAATCAAAACTGAGGCCTCAACCAACAGAAAGAACAAAGCCAGAAATTTTGCAAAAGATACCACTGCCCCACCCAACAAGAAACAATACAATGGGAAGCTACCTAAGTGTGACACCTGCCAGTATCACCACCCAACTCAAGTACCCTGCCGACAGTGCACCAATTGTCAAAGGTATGGGCATCTTGCAGATGCTTGTCGAATCCTTGCTACAAACGCTCTTGATGCTCCAAATAACCCCGTTTGAAACCCTCCAGCTACTTAACAGCAAACTCTACCATTTGAATGATGTCTACTTTCTCTTTAATTCTATGTACTGACACTTTTTGATTCAAGTAATAAAATCAAGAATTATCATAACATCTGAGTGCATGCTTGTTTGAATGTGAACTAATTGCTATATCTATAATCATACTTGTTTACTTGTACAACAATTAGTTGACTACCAAACAACCTACTTAACGATTGGTAGAGGTCATCATGTCTTTCCAACAGTCGGGAGAGGCCCTACCACCTGCTCAACGACTGGTGGAGACTATCGAACCTGCTCAACAATCGGTAAAGTCATAAAAGGACGCAAAACCCTAATGTAAGGTAAATTGGTAATTACGGTCCGGAACGTAATCATGAATTTACAGGTACATTAAGGTAGTGAGGAATTTTATCAAGGCTTTCGGTAGTCAACCAATTGTAAACCTGGTGTTCTCCTTTTAACTTCGGGACGAAGTTCCTAAAAGTAGGGGAGACTGTAACATCTTAAAATTTTCAAGTTCTAATACGTATATTATTATTTATTTTTTTATTCATAATGTGCCTAAGTTTTATTTTCCGACCACACAACTTATAATAATAATAATAATAATAATAATAATAATAATAATAATAATAATAATAATAATAATAATAGTAGTAGTAGTAGTCATAATAATAATAAAACACACACACACCCTTAAAACAAACCCAATATCCTTTCCTTCTTTCCTAAGCCCAAACCCAACCACCCTTCTCCTTTCCTTTATAATCTTCGGATTGGGCCCTGCTGAGCCCAAGGGGGAGGGGGCGGCCCAACCAGCAGCCCATATCAACAACATATACTTACATCTGTTAAAAAAAAATAAACTCTGATCCCTGGACTCGAACCGGGGTCAGAGGTGCAACCCCTACACGCCACCACCACTTGGTCTACACTTCACATTTGTTTTAATACTAACTTTAATTATATTTAAGCAAAGCCCCCTTCTCTTCTTTTTCCTTCCTTCTTCGTGATCAACAGCAGCAGTATTGACAAAAAAAAAAAATTTCCATCTTTGATCTTGCATAATTATAGTAAGTTATAAATCAATTAACTACTGGTTGACTTGTTTGCCTATACATTGTCGCGTCCATTACACGTCAATTACGATTAATTGATCCAATTCACGCGTCAAACATTAACATCAAGGTCAACCATTCCAATAATACGAACCAGAAATTATACTATAAATTGAACCTCTGTGAACCTTCTCAACTCGCCATTATCTCTTTCTCAATCCCCAATTATTCTCAATTATCCTCTGTTCGTGTTATATGATCGTGTGATTGACTTTTCACGTTGACTGACAAATCGAGATCATTATATAATTGTAAGTGCGATTTCTTTGATGGGTTTCATTGATCGGCACCCACAAAACAGAAACCCTATGATTAATCGGGTTAATGTTGTGTGGATTGCCCGATTTCAAAATCTAGGGCACGAAAGTTAATTTGGGGAAGAACACTAAGTTTTGTTTATGTTATTTATATTTGATAAACAAGAAACAAACACAACCATCGATCCAGATCAGATGGTTGTGTCTGTTGCATTCCTTCCGAGCCACCCGGGTTCGAGTCCCGGCAGTGGCGTTTTTTTTTTCCCTTTTTCATTTTTAAAACAAACAAACCTCATTTAATTATATATATTACAAATTCGTTTTTAATTATTAAAACCCTTTTATAAATTCTACAAAAATTATCTTATATTAATCTGGCGTAAAAGTTCAACTTACAATTTTTAGTTTTCAAAAATTTATTTATTTAATATATATAATAAATAAATCAATTTTATTCTATTTTATTTATAAAAATCTATATAAATATCAAAACGATCTTATTAATTTCCACAAAAATTATTTTAAGTTTTTATATCATTAAGCTTTTCAGAAATGATTTTTATTTCTGAAAAATCAGTTATTTAATATTTTTAATCAATTTTTGTTAGTTTTAATCATAATTAAATCATAATAAATCCAATTTTTAGTATTTTTGCACTAAAATTTTATACAAATTATTTCTGAATATTTAGAACAGAAATATGAATTTTAAACTAATAATTCTTTAATTTTAGTATTTTTAAATATTAAAGTTAAATTTTGACTATTTGCTATAAATAGAATTAATATTCTATTTTAAAGAAAATAATTTTGTAAAAATTATTTTTACACTTTAAATACATTATTGTGTCCATCAAAAATCAAAATTTCATAAAAAGAATTTTTGTTTATTTATTTTCAAAAATTCTCTCAATTATCAAACAATTTTAATATTAATCAAACAAACATTTATCCCCAAATTCGAAGCCCTAGAACGTATACATTTGTAGACTAGATAGACTTATTTATTACCTCATTATAGGGTAATACTTGATACATTTGGGCAACACCATTATCCAATTTTTCAACAGATATAACATTTTGCTAAGGTGAGTTTTACATAGCCCCTTTTCTATTTATCACCATTTTTGGGGTGAAACATGATACAACAATATTTATGCAATTCAAACATCAATGTGTCTATGTGTATTTCTATGTTGCATTATGTCTTGAACATGACTAGGGTAAGCACAATTCTAGCATAAACATTCATCAGCCAAACGGTATACATTGATAGATCTATTGGACTGACAATCCCACCCGGATACGTGCCTCCTACAAAGGTTACGTGGGTGTTTGTTACTGCAATATAAACGAGTGAACCATGAGCGTATGGGATGTACCACAATACAACAGTCAACAAGGTTGATTATGCACTCGATTTACTTCTAGTATGTTTTCGCATATGGACTTGATTGCCATGACACATGAATTGCACAACAATTTTATTCAATTATCAAAACCTATGTAATTCTCACCAACTTTTGTTGACCCAAAATATTTTCAACTTAACATGTTTCAGGTTTTACTTGCTTGAAGAGTTGAATTGATGCTTGGAGTTGTTTGCATAGTTTTATTCAAATTGATGTACAAATTCTTAGAACAATTGTATGTAACTTATTTAAATCATTTAATGAAATCTACTATTCACCATGAGCTACTGAACAATCATCAATACGTGACATCCCGATGTTTCCGCCATCGGTTGGGGTGTTACAATTGACACTTAGCTACTTACTTGACACTTTGAAGCACTTTGTTACTAGCTTACTCATTATAGAACACCTGATACACTCACACATACAACACAATCATTGTAATCTTAGAAACACTCGTCCATCATTCATCCAAAGTTGTACTCTTTTTTACCATTTTTTATCTATATTATCTTATTAAGGAGGAGTGATGGCCAACATAGTCATTTTCATTTTCATACAACTTAAGAAGCAACATGTACAACATATTTAAGCAAAAAAATTAAGGGTATTATTGGCATAGTTGTGACAATTAAGACACTTAGGAGGGTAGATTAGTAAATTTAACATAATCTAATACCATAATAGAAAAAATTACGCCGTTAGTCCTTATGGTTTACCCCAAATTTCAATGTAAGGTATTAATGTTTTATTGTTTCTTATTAGGGTATTAGACTTTTAATTTGTTTCAATGTAGGGTATTAGGCTTTTAATTTGTTTCAATGTAGGGTATTAGGGACTAACCTAGTTAAAACTTAACTAAGTCCGAGGGGTATTATAGTCCATTCACCTATTTATAAAGAAAAACAAAATTAAAGCCAAAACCCCTCGGACTTAGTTAAGTTTTAACTAGGTTAGTCCCTAATACCCTACATTGAAACAAATTAAAAGCCTAATACCCTACATTGAAACAAATTAAAAGTCTAATACCCTAATAAGAAACAATAAAACATTAATACCTTACATTGAAATTTGGGGTAAACCATAAGGACTACGGCGTAATTTTTTTCTAAAATCTTATCCCAATTATGCCCTTATGTCCAACTTTTAAAACACAAAATACAACCTAACCTATGATGCATCTTAAATGTGAGACCTTTCAACCCCCCATCTATATTATTATATATACTTCATTTTAATCAATTTCTTGAATGCTAATAGTCTTTTTATAACCCCAAACAAAATCTTAGAGCTAATTTCATGCTTTGAAACATTGTTTTGTCCAAAAAATTCATGTCTTCATTAGATGAGAAGAGAAAAAAATCAATGAGAAGTTAAGACGCTTGCAAGATATGGTTTTCGGATGCTACAAGGTATAAAGATATGAGTTTATCTTTATATACATATATACATTTTTTTCTACTTGTTCATATGTTCTTTGACAATTACAAAAATTTGTCTTCATAATATATCATTGTTTTGCTCCATTAAAATTTAGTTATTTGCTATAGACAATGGGAATGTCAGTGATGTTGGATGTAATAATCAACTATGTTGGATCGTTGCAGAATCAAATTGAGGTAATTTAATTGTGCAACTAACAATTAAAACAATAAACAAACAATATTCAGAATTATTGATGAGAAAATATTTTTCAAAATTAATTAGTACACTTTTTTCTCTTCTTTGTGCATTTTTAGTTTCTCTCCATAAGCTTTCAGAAGCAAGCATATTCTATGACCTATTGACCTCAACTCTACTGAATTGGATGATATGGCCCCTATGAAGGTGACATATGGCTTTCCTAACTATCCTTGTTAAGAAGTTGTGTATCTTGAATCATATATATTGTTAACTAAATAAAATGGACAAAATTATAAATATAACATTCTAGATTTGCTAATACGTTTCTAATATATTATAAATATTATTTCCACTTACTGCATGAGATGAAAACTGATGTTGCAGGGAACAAATGGACATGAAGGACAGATGATGGAGAGGATGATTGAAGAAGGGTATGAGACTTTCCTCAATTTCAATCAACATGGTCTCCTTGAACGCCATGAAATAGTTAACTCTATAAATCTATATATGCATGCTCAAATATAACTTTATACGTAAACTATATTTGTTCTAAGACTTTTAACATATTTGTTGATCTATTTAATATTCTTGTTAAACGTTGTATGAAGTGTGGTTCACAATATTATTTTGCTTTCGGCAATTGTATATTGTTTAAGTTCTAAATCTAATTAATAAAATAAATTAAACACTAGCATAAAGAGAAAACAAAAACTTAACTATGTGTTAATTACTTAAGTTATTTGGATTAAGAAATAAGAAATCGAAAAGCCATAAATTCACGCTCATGCTAATGCATCAACCTGAATCTTTATCTTCTATACTATATTATAAAGCACCAGTGAAGGATACCTGCAAAATTTAAGTAAATACAACCTATATTGCTTATAGTACAATGTTTATTGAAGTCATTTAGGGGGTAAAATTGTCTTTCTACCTAAATATTAAATTGTTGAAGAAATTAATTTAAACATAATTATAAAAATTGATGAGGAAATTAAAATAATGTGGTGACTCTTTACATTCATAACCTTCATGCCTTTATTATGTTTGTATCAATGTTATAGTCTTATAAATAGTGGTCATGTATTTGGTATATAAATAATGTGGTGACTCTTCACATACATAACTTACATATCTTTCAATGTTTATAGTAAATAAATTACATCCTATATTATGTATTTATATCTTCTTTTTAAATTTATGTGGTTGCAGGATGGTATCATGTGACACTTCTGCACACGAACGAATATGTAGGCTTGAAGTTTGCCAACACACCCAACCCATGACACGTTTCAACCCATTAAAGTGAGCGATATATGTAGGCCTGACGTTTATACAAGCAAATATGGTAGAGATACTTCATGAGCAACGTCATCATCTTCCTCGATGGTTTTTTGTTTTCTCTGCTACTATAAGCTTCTAGGAATAGAATTTAAATTTCTGATATCACGAAGTCACCAATTGTTTACATATCCAAAAAAAGACAAGTTCTTATCAATTGATTTGGTAGTTTTAACTATATTGATTACTAATTTGTTTGGTCCAATATATTTGTTACGGCACTTGTCAAACTAACATAAAACGAGGGTATCTATGCAAATCATTGACTCCGCTGCATCTCGCAGATGCCCTAAAATAATAGAAATATGTTGCACACTACAAACTGCATTTTAGTAATTACATCACTTCCACTACAATCTTATGGTCACTAAGAGATACAACGCCACTTCACAACGCTAAGCAGCGCTCTACGATGGCATACTTATCTGCCTTCGAGATACATAAAAGGGTCCCACCGAAGGACGTGGGCCAATCTAAGGGTGTTGCAAGGAATAGTACGACCTATTGTGATGTACCCATTTAAAATATTCATAATATATACTTATGAGTTTCAATTTTTAATAACATATATTTTATACATCGTTGTTTTCTACTTCATTATAACGAATAACCAACAAACACGATGCACAAGGAGCAAAACAGATGCACCCGCCGCAACGCGCGGGCATTCCTACTAGTATTAACAAACAAGGCAGGGGCTTAGACTCCTCCTGAGGTTTTGTGTCGGCAATCATCAAGTGATCAAGGGCTTTCCTCGTACATCGAGTGTTGTTCTCTTGTTGCATTACACTTACATTCATTTATCTTTGCCTGTTTCATCATTCTGCCAGATAGTTACATCCTCAGGATATAACTGTCCATCCTGAATACATCATTTGGCATCCTGAGCATAGTTGTCATATTATCATTTCTTTGTTATCTTGAACAGCCATCTTAAGGATATAACTAAGTTTTTAATATATTTCACACATTTAGCACTCTACCTCACTTTTACTAATTTGGAATACAAAGTTATTTTTATCAAGTAATTTTTGACCAAAACAGCCTTTAATATTCGTGGGATAGGGTAAGGTCGAGAAGACTTGAATTTTTTTTTCGTGATCCACCTCTATCCCACGACTTGACACAACATGTCCCAACACAATGCCCTCTTGGACCATGAAATAACTTTTTTACCAACTAAAGACCAACTTCGTTTCAACATATATTTTCAAAACTTTTCTAATTGGTCCAAACACTTTTCAAAAGACGACCCAAAAATAGAAATATCATCAATAAAGATCTCTAAAGACCCATCCAACATATCCAAAAAAAAACTCATCATGCACCTTTGAAAGGTGGGGGTGCATTACATAATCCAAATGGCATTCGCCTAAATGCAAATGTGACATATGGACAAGTAAAAGTGGTCTTTTGTTGGTCTTCCGGGTGGATAACAATTTGGTTATAACCAGAATACCCATCTAAAAAGCAAAAATATCTTTGACCCTAATTTTTCTACTATTTGGTCAATGAAATGCAGTGGAAAATGGTCCTTAGAAGTGGTGACATTCAATTTTATATAATCAAAACAAATGCGCCACCCGGTTACCGACCGTGTGGCTACCCCCTCACCTGTGTCGTTTTTAACGACTTGAATACATGCTTTCTTTGGGACAGTTTGTGTCGGACTTACCCATTGGCTATCAGAGATGGGGTAAATGATACCCGCATCTAGCCACTTCAAGACTTCTTTCTACACAACTTCTCGGATATCGAATTGAGTCTTCTTTGAGCAGCTCTAGTGGGAGTAACCTTTTCATTTGTGATGATCTTGTGCATCACAATAGAGGGACTAATACCCTTCAAATCAGCCACCGTCCACCCAATAACGGCCTTATGGGCGACTAATACCTTCATCAACTCCATCTCTTGCTCCCCGGTTAAATTTGAAGCAATGATAACCGGGAGTGTGTTGCCTTCACCAACATAAGCATATTTCAAATGCTTAGGAAACTCCTTCAATTCCACTTGTGGCGGTTCAACTAATGAAGGCTTTAACTTTGTGTCAATGTAGTCCGAAAGACTCTCCACTTGATGACTCCATGGTGGTCTTCCCTCTTTTACCGTCATCACCTCTTGTCTCTACAACAGTGTCGCATAGAGGTATACACGCATCAACAATGTCCTCCATATATCATTCATCACTAGAGGGTTAATTCCATTTGAAAAAAAAACATTTAACCTCAACCGACGGTTACCAAAAGTCATGTCAACCGTGCCCATTTTGCAATTGATTTGGGCATTGGATGTTGCTAAAACTGGTCGATCAAGAATAACCGTTGGTTGTTTGGTTAGGTCCATAAAGACATAATCAAGTACTAAGAAGTCCACCAGATAATAAAAATCTTCAACTTTTACTATTACATTGGTGACTATCCCGCGGGGAAGCTTAGGAGTCAAATCGGCTAACACCACGGTGGTGTTAGACTCTTAAAGTGGACCAAATTCGTATTGGTCATAAAGGCTACCTGACAAGATACACACACTAGCCCAAAGATCCAAAAGTGCCTGGGTCATTTTAAATTCTCAAACTTGAATGGATATGATGGGCGCCCCCGGATCTTGTAACTTTGGTGGAAGTGCACCCGAAAGAATAGAACTCACATTTTCGGTTAAATCAATTTTCTTTGGAAATTTATGAGTTCTCTTTTGGGTGCACAAGTCCTTTAGATAGTTAGCATAAGAGGGGACTTGTTCGATTGCATCTAAAAGTGGCAAATTAACGTTTACTTGTTTAAAATTCTCCCACAACTCTTCTTGTTGTAGGCCTCTTTTCTTGACCACTTTTTTAAAAGGCTCCAACAAAGCTTCGGGATAAGGGATGGTATTACCCTCCATACCCTTATCCTTAGCCTTGGGAGCTTGTTTGTTCTCAACGGGTTTTGATTTTTCTAGAAAAAAAATTATTTTGATTTTGACCCATTTCATTTTCACTTTCACTATCACTCACATCTTCCAACACCCCATCAACAAATTGGGGTAATGGTGGTTCAATTTCATTTCCTACTTTATTATCTATGACTATGATTTTGCCATTACGAAGAACAGTTACCTGATTGATGGGCACATTGCGGGTGTTCTTCAAACTCGAAACTTGATGTTGAGGATTAATAGTAGTCACTAAGAAGCTTTCCCGTGCTTCCTCTTCATTGAGCCATTTCTTCCACTAATTGCCCCACTTGCTTAGCCAAAGCCTTGTGAGACTTTTCTCTCACCTCGTTCTCCTTCTTGTTTTCTTTCATCATATTCATGATAGCATCCAACTTTGAACTCAAAGATCATCATTTCCACCTTGTTCTCCTGAAGATCCTCCTTGGTTGTTGTAATTCTTTGAATACCCAACTTGATTGTATTAGTTTCTTTGATAACCGCCTTGATTGTAGTTGCTTTGGCGATTTTGATAAGACCAACCTTGATTACCCCTTTGATTGTTGGTTTGAAAATTGGGGTTCATTTGATTTGAAGCATTTCCATACCTAAAATTAGGATGGTTCCTCAAACCCGGATGATAAGTGTTCGAGTTCATGTCATGCTTCTTTTCTCCATACACTTGATTCACATCCACGGTGTCTTGACCCATATCACTAGAGCATTCATCCGTTTTATGTCCCAACTCACCACAAGCATCACAAACCGCATAATGTACCGCCAATACCTCTTGCTTTTTCATACGAGCTAACTCCATTTTCCAAAGTGGCTATCTGATCCTTTGCACTTGAGTCGATATCGGGAAGAGAACTAGAAATTGGATGCTTTGTTCTTCTATCCATGGATTCTTCGGATTCAGAATTCTTACTCATCCTTTTCAAGATATACTAATCTTCTTTTTCTGGGTTAGAAAACAAAGTACCATTGCTTGTGGACTTCAAATAGTTTCTCTCTTCTTTATTCAACCCGTTCACAAAACTCTTCACCAACTCCCAAAGCTCTATTTTATGATGAGGACATTTTCGGGTAATCTCTTTGAAGCAGTTAAATGCTTCATGTAAAAGCTCATCCGGTAGTTGTTGGAAGTAACAAATCTCCAATCTCGCATCATCTGTCTTGGCAATTGAATAATATTCATCCAAAAACACTTGTTGCATATGTTGCCATGTGTAGATGCTATGAGTGGGCAAAGTTAAAAACCATTGCTTTGCCTTCTCTTTGAGAGAGAACCTAAACAAACTCAACCGTGCCTCATTTTGGGAGAAATTGTGGACCCCCAATAGTACTACATATAGCCAACAACTCAGATAAATGAGTATATGACTCTTCGGTTGCCATGCCATGAAAATGGGGAAGAATTTTGATGTAGTTTGGCTTGCAATCAAATGATCTTCTTCCTTGGGCCGATGGAACAATTGGTGACTCATTTTCCACAATAATAGGCCTAAACTGACCATTGACACTTTGCATTTGATCACGTGGTTGTCTTCGTGGGCCACTAACCTCATTCTCCCTTGGTTGTCTTTGCCCATGAGGTCTTATATGCGCTCTATCCACAAAATTTTCACCCCGGTTTTGGTTGTTGTTGTGGTTTCAGTGTCATCCTTGATTTTTCCTCGGGTGATGGTGGTTGAACACGTGATTGTAATATCACTCATTTCCACCATAATTTTGATTCCCAACCCCATTATCATAATTATCACTTTGATAGTCTTCCTCTTCTTAATGATTATCATTACCATAACTCCAACCTTCGTCTTCTTCATTGCAATTCCTCTCAGAATATTCATCATCCCCCGAATGATATGTATACACACTCAACCGGTCCGAGGATTGGTAACCCGGAACACTAAATGGTTCATCATCATTGATGTTTGCCTTTAATTATTCAAGATTACCAATGTGATCCTCATAAACGGCTTCATTGTGTCGGTTTATGGGGTCAAATGCGGGATTTACGCGGTTGAATACGGGAGAGCTTTGGTTCACATTTCGGTTGTCAAAGTTTCGGTTGGTGAGGTGGGTGTTGTGGTGGTTGTTGGTTACGGTTTTGATGTGGTGGAGTGGGTGGTCTTTGACTTCCACCTAAGCAGTTGTTTTGGTTTGAGTTTTCCATTTGGACGGTTCCAATGGACGAGTTTTGATTTGGAAGTGGTGATTGAAGGGTACGTGAGTTAGAAGGAATTGGCTCCTCTAACCAATGTTGTCGGTTTCTTCTTGCTACTCTCTCGATTTCCGATTGAAACACTAGAGGAGAAGTCCTCCCCGAATGTCTTGTACGCATGCACTACCTGTAAACTGAACAAGTAACACACCCCGCGTAACAAAGAAATATAGAGAATATAATAAAACCAACAAGCAACTAAACAGATTATCACAAAAATCAACTAATCACAAAACACTAAGCGCATGAACTCTCCAGCAACTGCGCCAAAATTTGATCGGATGTCGTGGTCAGGTCAAAAATAGTATTTATAAGTCCTAATTATCTCTAACTATGTAGTAGTGGCAATAAAGGTGTTGAACCACGGAGAGTTTGTGGTTGGTGAATATTGTTTAGTTGATTGGAAAATATTACTTTATGAAGATGTCTAGTTGATTATGAAGCTTGCTATTGTATTCATTTAAGATGGTTTGAAAAGATTTTGATTGTTTTAGTAAATTTGAATTTAAATCTACATCTACACTATGTAATAAAAGAAAACACATGAGGGACACATGGCACTCCCTCATGAATTCTCTCATTTTGTTATTTAATTTAATACAATAAATTCAAATTTAATTATAATAATTGATTTGCAAAAGCATATTATAAATTTTTTAAAATGAATTTCATTAATTATATTAATAATCATAGTTGTAACTGAAATCATTAATAAAAGAAAACACATGATTCTTTTTACAATATTTGATTTGTTATTCTAACTTTAAAATTAAGTTTGTTACAATATTTGACAAATGATTATTAAGTTTTTTTATTTTTTTCATTGTTTTAGATGTTAAACTATGCTCAACAAATACATATTAATTTTAATACTTAAAAATCAAAAGTCAAATAAAAAAATTAAGAATAACACAATGCAATTAGTCAAGCTTTTTTTGTGAGACTTTCATGTTGTTCAAAACAAATAAATAAAATAAATCAATCAACATTAATCGATTTTTATCTATAGTAATAAAAGACAGCACATGGAGTACATAGAACTCCATCACAAAGCCTCCCATTTTATTATTTTAAACAATACATTTATTTTAATTTTTTTCTTTATTTAATAATTATTACTTATTCAGTTTTTATTTTTTACAACTATAATTATTAGTATAATTACTGGAATTCAATTTAATATGTATATTCTATGTTTTTTGTTAATCAATTAATATAATTATATTATATTATTAGACATAATTTGAAATCTTCATTGACTTTGTTTTTTCAAGTTACTTCAATAGAGAAATGCAATATCTAAACAGTCTTTTAATTACTAATTCGTTTCAATCTTTATTTTCATGCTATTAATTCACACATTCTTTTTTTATAATATAGTAAAATTGAATCAATAAATGTCATTATGTTTAAGGACCTTGATGTTAGAAAAAAAAATGATTATACACTCAAGGTTAGAAATACTTTGGCTTTGTAATAAACTTGATGTCAAATTCCAAAATGAACAATACTCGATTGGAATGGTTTAATGGATGAGGAGATACTTTTAAATTAATTTCATTTTTTTATATCCTAGCCTAAACAGATTTACCTTTTTTTTTGTACTTGCAGTCTTATAAGGTAATAGCCACGGTATGGAAGATATATTTTGGAATATTTGAAAAAGTTTTATGTGAATAAAAATGTTTTTTACAATAAATCATTTAGGGGCTGATGAATATTTAATATTTTTTCGGTTGTAAAGGCAACTTTTTTTATTTTAAATAAAATATGTAATCTAATTTTTCTTAATTATATTTTAAATTTATATATAATATATATATAATTTAAATTGTTCAACCCGTGTATCACACGGGTACATAACCTAGTTGGAATGAAAGTAATTGAACGAAATGGGTTGTAAAAAATTGATAAGAAAGGATCAAACCCATGTTTCAACAATTAAAGTCTAAGGTCTCACAAACGGGTCAAATAACTCAAATGTAATTAGTGTTAACGGATTGATTGTTCAATAGGCTTGGGTATCAAGAATCATCAACATCAAGAGATGGACAATAATATACTTTGTTACACTAGAACCTACAATC
The DNA here is from genome assembly GCA_030844895.1 of Ambrosia x helenae. Classification (NCBI taxonomy): domain Eukaryota; kingdom Viridiplantae; phylum Streptophyta; class Magnoliopsida; order Asterales; family Asteraceae; genus Ambrosia; species Ambrosia x helenae. The sequence goes on along the minus strand of CM061230.1, from coordinate 12,385,205 downwards.
CTAATTTCATGTCAAAGCATATAACCATATTCATTTCACTTGCAATTGGCACAAGAACGATTAAAGTAAGTGAATTCAACAGAAAATCAAAGCATTCAAAACAATTATTCAAACACACGATTAGACACATAAGAGTTTAGAAATACCCAATTGTTATAAACCCTAGGACCTCAATTGTCTACACCCGGGAATGATGGAAGGAATTTAGCCAATCATGGCCATGGAACTCTTTGTTTCAGAAGTGGGTCTTCAATCTTGAATCTTGAAATCTTAAAAAATGAAATGTTTGAATGATTTTGAACTTAGGGAATTGATTATGATGAATAAGGTGAAGTAAACCAGAAGATGTCCCTCAGTGATGATCCTTCAACGTGTTTTAAAGCCAAGAAACTCGAAATCCCCGAATTTGATCTTCATAAACAACATTAAATTGGAGATTTGACTGCAGCTAGCATCGACGACGCTAACGTTGGGGTCGGCGATGCCAAATATGTTTTGGCTACGCCGAACTCTACTGTTCAACGCTGTGCTAGTGCATCTCCCTATGCCACTAGCGTCGGCCACGCCAGAACTGGCGCCTGTGACGCCGGAATGTCCCAGAGAGTCCGTTTCAGCTTCTTTTGCTCGGTTGTTCCTTCCGTTGGCTTCCAAGATGTCCCAAAGCTCCAAAATTGCACTCTTTTCATGTCAAAACTTGTAATTCATTAAACATGTCAAAGTAGTATCATTCCATAACCTTTTCTATCTTATTAAAACATTTTAGCTTTGTTAACACTTGTATTTTCACGAACCCTTCAGAAACCCTCTTTAAGGGGGTGGAGTTGTAAGTACCCAAAACTTCTATAAAATAACTCCGTTAACCTCGTTAAATATTTGAGCCTAAAATAAATAGCATAAGACTAACATGGATAATGAGATTAACTAGATAAATGTTTGTGGTTGAGGAGGGACTAAAATTGCCAATGCGCCTTAGTAGCACATGTTAAATAATTTTTTTTAGAGAAACCATCTCCTTCAACTAAGAGATCGATCTCCAAAAAAACACACACTTAACCGATAAACTCAATAACAATCTTAATTCAAGGCCAAATCAAAGGGGTTTAATTTGCATTTGCCTTAAAACGGATCATCTATGCTTACTAAACATCTAGGTAACCTTTATTTCGCTTGTCATGATGATTTTATTCATACGATGATAGAATAGAGTTGTTATAAAAACATGAAATTAAGGCTTGGTAAAGGGTGCTCTAACTTTAGGGAGCCTCAATACATGTTTATTTGGGTGTGTCTAGCTATAATTCTTTTGTGTTGATTTTGTTATTATGCATTCGTGTTATGAATGAATCGGTTTTGGGGTGTTGGGTAAAATCATAGCTAAAACTTAAAAGATTATAACTTGTACTATCACATTTGGTAGTAAACTTTGATCTAGAAAGCGCGCAAGTGGACTTTCTAGGGATGTTAGTTTTAGTTATTGATAGATCCATGGGGTCCTTGATAAGTTAGAAATACTTTTAGAAAACGAACGCATGCCAAGTGTTTGATAAAATATCTCAATGAAACTCGATTTCATTTGGGCATATATTCTGTTGGTGAAACTTGTATGATTATATGAAATCGTGCCTAAGAGCAAGTACCTAAACGTGTATGTGGAATACCTAATCTAGGTGCAAAGCTAGAGGCTTCAGGGAGCCACACGAGTAAAGACTTGAAGTAAAAGGGACACGAGTAAGGTAAGTCATAAAAACATGACTTTTAATCTACATCTTAATTAGGTTGTGTTGCGCTTTTGTGGAAATTCTAAAACTATTGTGATTCCCATGACACTTAAAGTTGAATATAAAATCACATGTTGAGTCATATGGGCCAGGCGAGTAAGACTAAGTAAAATGGCAAATGCGACCATGGACATGAGGGCATCGCCACAATGGTAGTATGAGCTAGATGGAAATCCACCTTGCCGAGTCGAAGGTATGGGTAGTCATGTGTAAATCACAAGTGCAACTTTGGGGATCATAAATAGTTATACTAACTAGGCGAGTCTTGTAAAGTTGAGTTGACGAATTCGACGTCTAAGTTGGACTCACTCTCTCCAAATGGTATGTCATTATGCACTAAATAGCATGAGAACGGTTCGGATTTTCAAATGATGGCTTGTTAAAGTCTTAGAATTGCCTAAACAAATGGTTTTGACATGAATGATTCTTAACGGGTCGGGAAGTTCATGTAAACAAAGACATGGATCTATTAATAGAAACCGAGTAAGGAAATTAACATGGGTTGTAATGTCTTATAAACGCGTAATTTGACTCATAAAAGAGAGTCCAATAGGCCCCGATAGAGGTTTTGAAGCTACTCTAAAAGTGTAGCTTGGTGAAGGGGATCAAAGAGGTTAAATTTGGTTAAGTATAAAAAACTGCAAGCCCGGGTTGAACCCTTTCGGATCAAAATGTGTGGTTTATACATAAGGTTGACACACCCGGGTTGAACTCTCACCCACCCGGGTAAAAGTTCGGATCAAAACGGCTAGTTTATACATAAGGTTGACACGCTTGGGTTGAGGGTATCAATGATAGGTGAAGTTATGGTGGGTTACAATGGTCTCGGGTCATGAGGGTGTGGAGCTAGGATGGTGGTTAGAGTAATGGATATGAAGTCGATGGTTGTGGTGTTTTGAGACATAGATGGTGCTTACTAGAATGATATGGTGAGCCTCCTAGTTTATAGGGTGGTTGTGGGTGACGGACGGTGTGGTGGTGATTGGTAGCCATGGTTGGGGGTTGAGAGAAAGACAAAGATTGAGAGAGTTTATAATATATTTTTTTATATTTTATTAAAGATGGGTAATTTAGTAATTTCACACGGACTTAACGGAAAAACGTAACCTCCATTCAAGCCAGAGACCATTGATGCAATAAAATTCATACCACATATCTCATTGGTGTAATTTTGAAAAGCCGAAGAGCAAACTTTAAATTTAGGTAAACCACCGAGACCATCCGAACTGTTTACTCTATTATAAATTGTTGTCGATTAATATGTAAAAATTAAGATTACTAATACCAATTTATATGGTAATCCTTAATTTTTTTTATTTTTTTTATCTAGTCTTATTGTATGTTTTAATTTTATAACTACAAAGATAAGAAAAACAGAATATTTCAAGAAACTAATCAAAACTCTTACGTAGGCATCCTACAAATATAAAATAAGTCGGGTGCTATCAGAATTTTTTTTCAGCAACACTGATTTTAAGCGAATCTGCACTGCTACATTACTTCACTGATTTATTTCACCAAAACAATTTTTTTAAAGACACCAGATTCTTTTATTTATTTTCATTTAAATATATATCTAAACTTTTTTTTTTAATTTACCACCATTTCAAATATTAATACGGTCAAATAATAAGTCAAATGAGCATTAAAACCATCGACCAAACCTTTCAAAAACTTAAATACTTTGAAACCGGCCACCAAAACCGTCAGTAAAATTTAATTTTTACATCGAAACCGTGCAAAAAAATTTAATTCTGCAAACCCAACCATCCCAAAATTTTTATATAATTAAATACACACAACAGTGGGGTTAAAAACACCAATAATCCACAGTTTAAACAAACAAACACCCACACAAAGATGACTCACTGGAATAAGGAAGAGGAGATCGCGTTGGTGGTGTGCTACAAAGACGCCGAAAGGGACCCGACCCTACAACAACGCAGGGGGAGGGGTCGCGTCCGGAGGGGTTCTGGGACCGCGTGTTGGCTGACTTTAATTGGCAAGTCAGCATCAACAACCGGACCATCGAGAGCCTGCAGAGGAAGTGGACCGATCTCAACAATTAGTGTGATCGGTGGACTACCCTCCACTCCCGCACGTTGAGGGAGAACCTGAGCATCAACTCGGAGTTAGCTATCGAGTTCACGCATGTGGACTATGCGGCTCGATACAACAGTTTTGACCATGTCAAAGCATGGCAACTGTTGCGTCAACTTTAGGTTTTTTATTTCTTTTAATGTATTTTTTATATGTCAATTAATGAATTTCAGTTTTTTATGTTCTTTTTTATTTTTTTTATTTAATTAGGTTTTAATTTATTTTTATGATTTAATTAAATTTAAACAATATTAAACAAACGGTTAAAATAATAAAACAATATTAAAACAAATGGTTAAAATAAAACAAATAGCATTATTTTACATCAAAATTAAAAAAAAATAAGGTTATTGTCCGTTAAATAGAAAAAAAAACGATTTACGGAACCACTACCCACATGGGTAGCAACAGTATTACTGTAATATTAGAGGAATACCCGTGACGTGTTCTTAGTGGTCCGTGATAACAAAGGTGGAGGAAATGAGAATTGGGAAGTTGGGAGAGAGAAGGAACTTTCCTTGAATGGATATAAATACTCCACGTCGAGGCTTTTAGTTTTTTATTTGGAAAAAAACCTCGTACATTTTCCTTGCCGACACTCAACAACTATCATGCGAAAACCTGGGCCCACCTATTTTTGACGTTTTTTAATTTAGAAATTTTAAAAGTGGCTCATAATTAGCACGTTTCTACCAAAAAGCTAAAGTTACAAGATTCGGATTATGTGCGCTTTGTATATATCTCCTGCTAGTGATAGGTCGATATTAACCGTAGACATGATTATAGGATCATTTATGTATATTTCGGATGTTTGCATGTAGCATTTTAGAGCTATAGGGGTATTTAGGAATGTTATCAGGCGTATGAATGCTTCATACGCCTGCATGTCTAAGCGCATGAGGCCAGGCCTTATAAATTCCCCATGTGTTGAACCATTTTATAACTTTTGCCAAACTTAACAAGGTGTTGTCCATTTTGTGTGTGCTCTCATATTATTATTATCTTCAAAAACATACACCTATATGTTGAAAGTAACAGTTGTTGTCCTTGTTCAATTTTATTAGTCGTTCAAATTTACAACGTTCTTTATCATGTTGCATGAGAATTTGTGCAGGTTAAACTCTCGTTGGATCGTTGGACTGTGCTGATGATGGGTTCTGGACTGGATAGTTGTTGGGTAGATTAATGGATTAAGCTTTACTGGATTACTGAGGATTTACAAGGGTATATATGTGGGCTTTGTCGAATTAATGGGCTTATTGGCTTGTTCCATTTTAGTCGTAAGCCGGCCCAACTCATTAAAAGAAGCACCGATTTTCTTAGGGATATAAAAATCCTCATATCAGATCATATTTGGTATATACCATTGAGGTGTGTGATTATTTCTCTTTCAACAGATTAGGGTTCATTCATGAGATCAGCACCTTCAATCGGTATTTTACGTCTCTCTCTCTCTTTGCTAGTATTTCTCTGAGATTGTCGCTGTAGGTTCATCATAAATCTTGTCGGCGTTCTCGTGTGAGTTTGTTTGTCCATATTGTAATCGGTCTAGCGTATTAGAGATTTATTTATTAAAAGTTTCGATTGTATAGATTTTTCTGTTGTATTCTTGATACAGATGTTTTGGTTCAATAATAAGTTTACAGTTGATTTCTTTGTTGTTGATACCACAAAATTTGACATGGTATTAGCGCTTAAGGTTCGGTTATGATCGGTTAAGTTTTTTGATCGGTTAAGTTTTTTTCAGTCTTCCGCTGTTGATATAAAGGTCAGGATCTGGTTTTGATATAGATCTGTTATACGGTTCTTGTTAATTAACAGATTTGATCTTCATATAAATCTTGTCTGATTAGTCGTGCACACGTGCCTTGTGTCCATTGACGTACAGATCTGGATGTCATTCATGTAGGACTGTGACAACCTGCACGCTTCACTTTTCATAAATGTGCATAATTGGTTCCTCAACTATTTCGAAATTTTCATTTTTAACCCTCGTATTTTAATAGGACCAAAATTCACAATTTAATAAACCTTATAATTTTTATAAGTAAATGTATGCACGTTTTATACTCACATCTACACCCGAGCACGTATGTTTCAGACCTTGATACTCAAAGCCCTTAATTTTCGGTCCTAAAATAACTTAGAAACAGAAGGAAACAAGTCTAGAACTTAAAATTGATTAAATTAGAAAAAATATTTTTTTTAGCCCTCGCGGTCCGCTGAGACTGTCAAATAGTCAAAGTCTCAGTCAAAATCCTAGTCAAAGTCTCAGTCAAAATCCTAGTCAAAGTCCTAGTCAAAGTCTCAGTCAAAATCCTAGTCAAAGTCCTAGTCAAATAGTCAATTTATCTTAAAACCTTACTTTATTGTGTTGACCAATTTTAAAGCCTAATTGAATCCAAAACTAGTATAAAAACCTACCTATGACCCATTACACTTTGCACCTCTAAATCGATTGTTTCAATTCGATTAAACTCTCCCTCATACATTTCTTCTATAGTATATTACTTCTACATTTGAAGCTTTGATTATAAGCTCTCATAATTGGCGAATTGGAAGTTGGATAGTTTTCTTATTCGGTTTCTTTTCTTCTAAATTGGACTAGTTTCGTTATTGAGTCTTTGGATTGCTCGCATTTTCACGCTCGCTTAGTCATCTAGTTATTTGGCGAATGTGAGTATTTCCTATCCCCTTTTTGTCTTTATTCACTTTTGGGGTGTTACATGTACACTTACACAAAATACACATACGAGTTCACATTTTTACAATACAATTCTAATACATTGTGCATTTGCTTACATACGTTAGTTTTGTATACTTTGGAGTCTTTTATTGTGTGCTTTTAGTCGGTCTTAGTTGTTTATTAGTGCACATGTGTTTTGTAGGTGTTCATGAACGTTGGGGCGTAGACAAGAAATTTTGATCGAACGAAGAACACCCGAGTCGAGAGCACGGAGCTATAATAATAAACTAATAATAATAATATAATAAATAAATAAAAAAGTCAAAAAATAAAAAGGAAAAGAATTGGCTCGAGGCCCATGGCCCAAACCACCAAACCTATTGTGGGATTAATAATATTTGACGGCAATGAGGAAAAAAAAAAGAAAATTACGAAGGCAAAGCCTTCTTTGCTGAAGAGGAGGAATAAGGACAACGAAAGAAAAAGAAAAGCACAGGAAGAAGCTCCAATGTTTGAGATACTAGGCTAAGGCTTTTGTGACTTTCTCTAGGCGAACGGTTCGATTAGGTTTCACAGTTTTTCTATTTATTTTCAGTATTGGATTATGTTTTGCTTGTGATGACAAACAATTAAAACATTATTGATGCATTAGTTAAGCCAACAATTGATTTGTGTTTTGAGTCCTTTCTTTACAACTTGTTCGGTTGATGACAAAACTTAGTAGCGGGTTGGGTGACATAAAGAGGGTTGACTTGACGCTTACAATTGGGTAGATAATAGGTTTGATGACAAGAACTTATGCTACCAGTTAATTAACTAATTTCTAGAACCATGTCTATGTGGTTCCCAATCTATAAACTGAGAACTGTGTGAAACCTAGAACCTGAAGTTTAGAGGGAGTTACTTCTTTATTATTATTGTTTTCTATTCGAATCATTTAATCAACAAAACAACATTCTACTTCATAAAATATTATTTTTAATTAATTAGTTTAACTAATAAAATTGCTATCAACACTAACCACATACTCCTCGTGGTTCGACAACCCTACTCCCTATACTGCAGTCCTTGTAGCTAAGGAGTTGTTTTTAACATAGTTTTTGATTAGCACTCGACACGCGATCAAAATGGCGCCGTTGCCGGAGAGTGCGTGCGCTTAGTGTTTTTAGTTTTAGAAGAAAAAAAAAACTTAAAAAAAAACAACAAAAGAATAATTTTTTTTAAATAGTATCTTTTATTTTATTTTATTTACTTTTGTTCTTTATTTAGTTATTTTCCTTGTTCAGTACTACTCTGGTTTTCTTGTCTTTGTGTGTGCAGGTTATTATACTTGTATGCATAGAAAAAAACAACTGCTAAAAGAAACCAATCCTTACACCAATTTGAACTTACCATGAGTCACCACAGCCACCACAGTGTTCCTGAGGATCTACCTCCTCAGAATCCACCACCGCCTGTTCCACCTATACCACCACAACCACAAAACCCACAACCAGCAGCACAATTCAAACCCGCCCGAAACCCCCAACCAGTCATACCACAGCAGCAGCAAAACTTTGGAAACCAACAGCTGCATCGCATCCCTCAACAATTTGACGAGGGAAGTTTTCACAGTACATGGCAGACTGACTGGGACAGAGAATCTGAGCATGAGGAGTATGACGACAGATATGCCGACGTCAGGTATGATGATTTTGATCAGGATGGGTTCGACTTGCATCCCAGGCGTCCAGTCCCACGTAATCAGGTACGTAAATTTAATCAAGGGAACTGGGTTGGAAGGCAAAGGGTAAATAACCATGCACCAAGAGGTGTGCCGCGATTTGATGCGGGTGATATGGGGGATGATTTAGAGTTTGTATATGGTGTCCCACAGCTTGTTCAGAGGGCACCAGCTAGGTGTGGGGTAGATAATCACTTTAGGCCAGTCATTATGCCTAATTCATCAGCTATAGTGACACCCGTAGGTAGGAATAGTAGAGCTTTTGAGGTTAAACCCGATTATTTAGGCCACCTACCTGAGTTCTATGGTAAGAGATCAGAGGAGCCCTACTTACATATTGCAGCTTTTGAGTCTATTTGTAACACTGTAGGAGGGGCTGGGTTTACTAAGGATCAGGTTATGCTTATGTTGTTTCAATTCACTTTGAAGGATAGGGCTAGGCAGTGGTTTGCAACCCTGACTCCAGGTAGCATTTTTACTTGGCAAGAAATGCAGCAGGTGTTTTTAGAAGAGTATTACACTATGAGTAAGACTTCTGAGGCTAGAGAAGCAATTAGAGCCTTTGAGCAGAATTCCGGTGAGACATTTCAGAAAGAGACTTGGGAGCTTATTAAAGCATTTTATGATGGATTATTGCCTGATGAGGTTAGGGATCTAACAGCTATTAGCAGTGGTACTTTTTTCACTAACACAGTAGCTATAGATTGGGGGTACTTAGAGAGGATGAGTGCAACTTCTAAGAGACACACAGTCTAGTAGGAAATCTAGATCATCTTCTGTTAGGGCTGTTGATTATGAAGCTGAAGAGAGGATAGAAAAACTTAAGCATCAGAATTTGATCTTAGAAAAACAGGTAGCCCAGTTGAGAGTAAGAAAAAATGATGAGGTGAAGGTAGGTAGTGCTTTTAATGTTTGCACTGAATGTAATGAATTTGGTCATATTGCAGCCGAATGTGCAGGTGAACAGGTAAATAAAGTCTATGGAGAAAGAAAACAGTATGACATGAATTCAAATACATATCATCCTGGACTGCGCAATCACCCCAATTTCAGGTATGGTAACCCGAATAACCAATTAAATCCTAATTTTTCTAATTCTCATGTGCAGGGTGAAAATCAGCAACAGCAGTGGAACCAACAGCAGAGCACTTCAGGTGGAAGCGGTAATCAGTTACATGTGATTCTGGAAGCTATTAAGGCAGTCCAGGAGGATGTTAAGGGAATTAGGAAGGATAATGAAGTGCAAGACAAGACTATGGAAGCCTTGTCAAAACAAGTAGGCCAGCTAGCTGCTCAGATGTCAGGGAGAGACCCATGTAAACTCCCTAGTGATACTGCACTAAATCCTGCTCACCAGTCTTCCTCCAGAAGTCTGCACATCAACGTGGTAAGTATTTTCCCTACCTCTGAAATAGGTAGTGTAGACAGTACTCCACCAAAGTTTGTTGAGGGAATGGTGGAGGAGTGTAAAACTAAATCTGAGTCTGAACCTGAACAAGAAAAGTTTTTCAAATTAAATCTTGAGAGTAAGAATGTGAAGAGTGGGTCTAATGAGGCTAAGTGTGGGGGTGAGAAGGTGAAAAAGGTACCCTTTCCTATGGCTTTATTAGATCCTGCTAAGAGAAAAGATTTAATTAAACGGGACCCAACAAAGGATGAGAAGTGGGAAAATTTTAAAACTGTCAAAATCAATTTACCGTTAATTAATAAAATTGAAGAATGTCCCGATCAGGTTCAGTGTCTGAAAGCATTGAGTGCCCAAAAATGATGGCATAAACTTCCTAAGCAGCTAGATTTAAGTGCCAGTGTGAATGCCGTGTTGTTGGGTACCCTTCCCCCAAAACTCCAAGACCCAGGAGCGCCTATTATTGTTATACAAGTAGGTGATTTTCAAGTGGATAGAGCGCTTCTGGATTTGGGAGCTAGTGTGAGTATTCTACCAGGGAGTTTATATGATCGGTATGATTTTGGTCCATTACAGAAAACCAACACAATTGTGGTGTTGGCCAATCAAACTCCTTCGTGTCCTAGGGGGATTGTAAGGGATGTGATTATTAAGGTTGGAGAGTTTTATTATCCGGTAGATTTTTTAGTGCTTGATTGTGTCAAAAACACACAACCAACTGTCATTCTGGGTAGACCGTTCCTGGCTACTGCTAAAGCCATTATTAATTGTGCCGAGGGGACGGTAAAGATGAGGTTTGGGGATAGGAAGATGAATCTTAAGGTGTTCTCAAATATCGTTAATCGTAAAACTGACAAAAGTGGATCTCCTGTGAAGGAGAATGGAAAAGAAAAGAAAGAATGTTTTGTGATTGACAGGATGGAACTACTGAGCAAGAATAACACTAAGAGAAAACGAAGGAGAAGGAAGAAGAAGGTCAAGAAGCCACCTGAACCAGATAGTGAGAAGGAAAAGTTGGCATTGTTGGGGCTAATAGGGAGAACTATAGATAAGTTACCTGGGTGTAGGAGGAGCACACACTTGGAGGTGTGGGGACAAAAACATCCCACTAGACCACCATGAGTAGACGTGCCAGGTATGTTTACTTGTAGAGTTTGTATAGTTGTGTAAAGTATTCCAGGTACGTTTTTTATTTTATTTTTAGAGTTTGAGTCTGTTTTTGTTTTTCTGGGAATGCTTGGAGTTTTACTTGCAATCAGATAACTTCGCCTGTACTCAATCTCCATTCAGGCAAGGTAAAGCTGTACATCATCAGTGTATAAGGCATCCCAGTATTTTATGTTTTTATTTTTCTTTTGAGTCTTAGTTTTCAGGTTTATTTAACGGCCGCGAATGAAATGCTATACGGTCGCATTGGGAGGAACTGAACGAGACCCATACGTGCACTGCCTATATCCAGGGGAGTATGTTCCTTTTATTATTGTTGTACATTTTTTTTTCTACTTTATTTTATTCCCTAGTTCACATTGAGGACAATGTGTCGTTCAAGTGTGGGGGTGGGGAAACTTCGTTTTTATTTATTCTTGAGTCTAAAAAAAATTAAAAAAAAAATCAAAAGAAAAAAAAAATCGAGAAAATGTCTTGAAAACTGTTCTTAAAAAGCATTCTAATCAGACATAAAGTAGCTCTTTCAGTACATACCAGTTGTTTCTTGATTGTTTTGGCAGTAGATCCTTAGTCATGGTCTAATTTGTGGAAAAGTAATATGAACCGTTTTCAGCAGGTATTTTTAAGGAAAAAAGTTTAGAATAGCCTGACTAGGTTTAACAAGCTATTGGTAATAAATGCATGCACACATCGGCAACCCATTTCCCCACTTTTGTGAGATCTTGAGCCTACTAGATTATAGATTGATTTATATACATTTTCATTTGTTGAGAGTAGGCCAAATGTTTCTCTGTTGCAGAACTTGTGTGATTTGATACATGCTGAGGTTGTAGACTATATATGCACGTAGATGATAAAGGCGATTTAGGATTCCCTTTTTGTTTGACACCTGTTATTTGTTTTGTGTTTACCTGTTTACCTAAAATCACCTTTAGTAGCCATGTTGAGCCTATACCCTTTCGTTTGTTAAACCTATAAAGTTACCCAAATCGACCTGTCAACCGTTGTTTAAGAAATTAATGACATCCATTGTGTTTATGTTTAAGTGTTTGATCTATGTTAAGTTATAAAAAAAAATATATGAAAAAAAAGAGAAAAGAAAAGAAAAAAAAAGAGAAAAGTAAAAAAAATAAAATAAAATGGAAGTTATTTGTGATGGTTAATTATGACCAAAGTTGTGTTTAATTATGAGTATTGTGAATAAGGATTGTCATTCAAGTTGTTTTACCATTTTATTTTAGCCAAATTCATCCTACCTTTACCATAAGCCCAAAACCCGTAAGTCCTTTAGATATGTGCAATTTCTACAGTTGAGGTGTGATTGTTATACAAGCCTATGATAATAGAGTTACATTTTTGGTTTTGAGTGAATAACACTAGCGCATTACATGCTAGTCCAGATATTAAACCGAGTGGAGTGAAAAATTGTGAGGGGTGTGTTGCATGAAAATAAAAACCGGAAGCATGTTAAATTTAGTCGGGTTAATTATGTTTTTAAATGGAAATCAATTTGACTTGCTGAATTAACACATCTAATGCTAATCTGTAAATGGGGTATGACTTTGGACCTTAGCTAAGGTATGATGGGGCAACATGGGTGCTAGTCTGTGATAATGTGCTGAGCAGAGTGAATATAATTTTTTCGAGACGAAAAAAGATAAGTGTGGGGGTGTGATGTGTTGGTGAAAACACCTTGTTAATATGTTAGTTTTGTATACTTTGGAGTCTTTTATTGTGTGCTTTTAGTCGGTCTTAGTTGTTTATTAGTGCACATGTGTTTTGTAGGTGTTCATGAACGTTGGGGCGTAGACAAGAAATTTTGATCGAACGAAGAACACCCGAGTCGAGAGCACGGAGCTATAATAATAAACTAATAATAATAATATAATAAATAAATAAATAAGTCAAAAAATAAAAAGGAAAAGAATTGGCTCGAGGCCCATGGCCCAAACCACCAAACCTATTGTGGATTAATAATATTTGACGGCAATGAGGAAAAAAAAAGAAAATTACGAAGGCAAAGCCTTCTTTGCTGCAGAGGAGGAATAAGGACAACGAAAGAAAAAGAAAAGCACAGGAAGAAGCTCCAATGTTTGAGATACTAGGCTAAGGCTTTTGTGACTTTCTCTAGGCGAACGGTTCGATTAGGTTTCACACTTTTTCTATTTATTTTCAGTATTGGATTATGTTTTGCTTGTGATGACAAACAATTAAAACATTATTGATGCATTAGTTAAGCCAACAATTGATTTGTGTTTTGAGTCCTTTCTTTACAACTTGTTCGGTTGATGACAAAACTTAGTAGCGGGTTGGGTGACATAAAGAGGGTTGACTTGACGCTTACAATTGGGTAGATAATAGGTTTGATGACAAGAACTTATGCTACCAGTTAATTAACTAATTTCCAGAACCATGTCTATGTGGTTCCCAATCTATAAACTGAAAACTGTGTGAAACCTAGAACCTGAAGTTTAGAGGGAGTTACTTCTTTATTATTATTGTTTTCTATTCGAATCATTTAATCAACAAAACAACATTCTACTTCATAAATATTATTTTTAATTAATGAGTTTAACTAATAAAATTGCTATCAACACTAACCACATACTCCTCGTGGTTCGACAACCCTACTCCCTATACTGCAGTCCTTGTAGCTAAGGAGTTGTTTTTAACATAGTTTTTGATTAGCACTCGACACGCGATCAGTTCACATTTTTACAATACAATTCTAGTACATTGTGCATTTGCTTACATACGTGCTTTATGCTTAGACATTACATGTAGAATACATTTGTACTTAGTGAAATCATTAACCATGTACAAGCCGACCTTAACATTGGATAACGCTATTGGATTAACAACCTACCTAGGTGATTCTCCCTTTTTTCATCGGAGAATCCATGGTCATTGTTAAGTTATTATCCATTTATTGGATAAGTACACCGCCGTTCATTTTAATACATTTATACAGTCACAGGATTGATTTCTGTCACACCCTCAAATTACCACTTGCGGGGTTTTACCGCGAGGCGCATGACAAACCAGGATCCAAGTCAACGATCACAATAAACAACTCTATATGAAAACGTAATTAGGCATAACCATTAATTTAATAAGCGGAAGCGTTTAAGTAGCATTCAATCAACTATGCTATCATCTCAAAAGTTGTTCAAAATACTTTTATTACAAAACGTGCAACTATGTCTATACGCCAATGCAGACCAGTGCGCCTAGTTCCGTTCATTGCTACCATAGCGACTTGAGAAAAACATGCCAAAAAGATGTCAACATATAATGCTGGTGAGTTCACAGGTTTGTTCAAAAGGTTACCAAAATGTTACCATGTCCATACTATATCAATGTTACCAAGTACGCTAGCTAGGCGTATGTTTCATTACTACTACGATTGGAAACCATTACTAGACACGTTTAGCAATGTTCAGCATGTTTAAGCAGCCCGTATGTTCAGCACGATAATGTTCCTGTTCGAGACAATATGCACCCGCCCGGCCCTCCAAGCCGACGAGTGGGGCAGGTCACGCCCAATAGATCTATCCACATTTCCCCCGTTGTGCATCCCTGCACATTCATGGTTTCCCCCAGGACTTTCCAAAAGATCGTATAGCAATATAAAGTTAAAACCATAGTATGACATAAGTTACCAAAACCGTTTAGCGCATGTTTTCTCCCCCAAAAGTTAAAGAAGTAAAAGTGGGGCCGTGAACTCACCTTAAGTAGCGTTCTTCAAATACAAGTAAAGATGTTTAGCCCTTGATAACCCATCTACCGGAGATCTATCAAAATGTTCACATAAGTGTTCTGACTAATAACCATAAGGTTATCTAGTCCCCGATTGTCCAGATCGTAACCAAGTATGTTTTAAAACGTGTTTAAATGTTTAACCGACACACTAGACCGACCCGACATCCCGTTGGTGACCCATTACCCTAACTAATCAAGTACACATAGATTACACACAAGGTTCAAGCATAAAAAACACTTAGTTTGTATCAAAAATCTCATTTCTGCATCAGAACGGTCGAACCAGTCAGTTTTAAGTCTCCTTCGCACCTTTTTGTCTCCTTTGCCCGTTTTACATCTCGTTCGACCGTTTGATGCTTCCTTCGCCCGTTTTATCACATTCGTCCAATATAAACCCAGGTTCGACCCTGGATCCCTCCTTCGCACCTTTGATTGGTCGAAGGAGGCTAGGTTCGCCCCTGTTGTACAATTTTTCCTAAAAAACGCTTCAAACACACTCAAAACGACTCGAAACATCATCATCACAGCAGTCAAGCATAGATAACTTATTCCTACAAAACCCCATCGATTTCCCCCGATAATACGTCAGTTTCACCCCTTTCCCAAAATGGTAAAGATTATGGAAACATCACTTTCATGCATGGATAATTTACCCAATTTGGAAACTTTTGAAATCGATTCATGCTTAGCTTAAAATACTCAGTTTGTCGATTATCCGATCTTTCTTATTCATTCTATTGATCATAAATATTCATACATCCAGTTTTAATCCAATAAAACCCCCAAATATTATTATATCCAATCCTAACCCTAGACAGCAATATTCCATCATTAATAACAATCCTACATCATGTTTCTATCATAGATATAGCAGCAAATCAGTGAATAACACATAACACCACATAACACACAATTTACATATGTTATTCATTATGAAAACCTATGTTAAATGATCATGTTTTGATTTAGAAAGATGTTTAAAAGGTTTTTAATCATAAAAATACCCTTAGAACAGATCCGGACAATTAGGGTTAGATGAAAACGAATTAAAATGCTTTAAAAAGATTTAGGATTATAAACACACCTTGGATTCTTGTTTAGATGTTGTAGATGGGTTAGATTATAAAAAAGAAGAGCAAAAACTCCTTCCTTACTGTTTAAGATCGTTTGAGAGCGTTTTGGGACGGTTAGGGTTTGTGAAATGATGAAAAATGACAAAGGTTGGTATTTATATACTAATCCTCCTTCGCCCCAATTCATTGGTCGAAGGTGGTCTCCTTCGCCCCTTTCACAGGGTCGAATGAGCCCTGTTTGGTCGAAGGGAATTCCTTAAATTCCACTTCCCTGGTTCGCCCACTTACAAGGGTCGAACCAGACACTTTCTTCTCCTTCGACCACTCGAAGTGGTCGAACCAGAATCCCTTTTTAACTAGTTTTCCAGTTTGTCGTGTTTAACGCATTCTAACACATCTTAACACATAAACATGCATCCTTAGTCTATATTTAACACATCTAGGCTCAGATAATCATTTACACATCATTTAAACACATATATGTATATAATCCACCACACGACCCATAATTTACACATATACTTAATTAGTTCATGTAATGTCACCAACGACGGAACCCGGTACTAGTGTATTACCAAACGACTCCCAATGATCCTCTAGATCATTGTACCCTGGACAATCCTAACTTGACCCGACTCAACTAACCCAGTTAAGTTTGTTTATAAACGTTTCTCTAAGGTAGACTTAGATGTTACTAATATGTTTAAGCCGAACATGCCGGGTGTCCCAATTTCGCTCATTTGTATGATACATAGTTTACATAAATGCACTGTAGCTTTGCACTTGAATTGTATAACATTTTCCAACTTACTATATGTATTAAAACTAGGAATGCTCACCAACATTTCATATGTTGACAAAACTTATTTTGTACATGTTTCAGGTGCAGTTTGATCTTAGTTCCATAGCATTGGATTTTAGTGCTTGCTTTTAATAATTTATTTCAAATTTCATGTTTTGTTCAGACTTTTGTATTTTTCCCATTTCATCCATGTAAGACAATTTAAATTATACAGTAATATTTTACATTTTAGTACCATGTGCTTTTGAACATTCGTCACTACGTGACACCCGATGATTCCGCCATCGGTTGAGGTGTTACAGATTGGTATCAGAGCCATGGTTATAGGGAATTAGGTTATTAAAATGCCTTTTAGCCTAGTCTATAACTAAGCTTACATTAACGAGTCCTCTCGTGTATATTTCTCTTTATTCTTATATTTTTCTTTCAAGATATTTTCGCTATTGTTCTTTCACGTTATTCTTTCGATATTTTGCTTGGAGAAGAAGACACTCGTATTTCACAAACGAAATGATATCACCAAGTTAGGAGTGGTATCCATAACCTTGGTGATTAGTTTAACTCCTCTATATGTTATTTATCTTAGGAATATATCTTTGAGATAGGAGTGACATCCACACCTCAAAGAGTATTTCTTTCAAAAAGGAACTTATCCACTAAGCTGGGAGTGATATCCTTAACTTAGTGATTGGTTTCATTCCATAATCATTTTTAATCTCGCTAAAGTTTTGGAATTCACTATTGATGGGGCACGTGCAATCTGGAAGGGTGAGCGCCTGTATCCTGAGTTTTCTGTCTAGGCCTGGTATTTTGTATAAATCCCAATCAGACGAGGGATCCGTATACCTACCTGGGAACTCTTGGGAAGAGCATTCACTTATAGGCTAAAGTACGCCCCCACAAGTCACTAGGAAATTTCAAATACTTGAGTTGGTCAAAGTTTCCTATGGAAACAATTCCAATATTTTATATCATTGATATTTATGTTTGTTTATCAGTTGAAGATTCCATTTAATCACTTGATGTTTCATATGCCATTATTCATTGATCATTCGATTTTGAATCCCTTATCATCATTACTAAAACTTTTGTTCGATATATTATCGCGTTAAAGCTTACACTATTTCACTTATGCTCATGATTTTTACACTATAAGGTATTACTTGTTTTGCGTTAAAACATTTTTACCCACGACTTAAGTTTTAAACTCTGTGTTTAACTTTGATCACATCCTGATTTTAGGAATGTTGTGTCATCATACAGTTAAAAATGAACATGGTTTTTCCAAACTTATTATTTTTAACCTGTTTTATACCTTCATGTTTACAAACTTACTTGATCGAAGTCACAGTATATCCTCATATACCTAATACTAATATTGCTGCACCCAGTCTCCTAAGCCATAGCTAACTACCATTAGTTAGAACTTCTTAGTCAGACTAAACTCATACATAAATGCATACCTACACGATACGCACTAGTACACTACTCTCTAAAACGATTAATTTAACAACTTATTCTATAAGTATTTTCACAAAGCCTATTCGCCAAATTAGAACGCACTTTTCATACACCTTGTGCCTTGAAACAAATAGCCCGCTATGAGACCAAAGAGATGCCTTAACGATCCTGCAAATATATGATCTTTCAATGTATAAATTTCGTAAAAGTTTGAAAATTTAAAAGGTTTCAAGTTTACCCAGTCTTAACGGGTAACACTTCGATTTTCTCAACATTTCATAACAATTAAAAATTTCCGACTTTTCAACCCACAAGTTAAAGAAATGTTTAAATACAGAAAATTTTATTTTCCAAAATTCGTCAAGGCATCTGGGATCATTCACAACTTTCACATCATTTTAAATCTTGGTCTTTCGAAACACATTAGATTTACACACACTTCATGAAATGGTTTAATCTTGCATTTTATAAACTTTCATTGCATATTTTACAAATCAAATGTAAATCTGCATGTTTTCATATAACGTATCCAATATATGTTTTCGGGAGGAATTTGCAACTAATAATATACCTTATAACACTTTTCAAACTCGACTTCTCGTAAACACATGAAAATGTGTACCTACGAAATCTTTTCAAGTGAACCTGTTTTGAACTTAAAACATTCTTCGGTTTCCAAAAAGTTATCCTCATACCAGTAGACTATACGTCTGTTGTGCGCACTTTCATTTACAGTAAATTTCATTATTTTTTACACCATTCTATTTATAGTTACGTTCGTACATTATCTTATTATTTTTGTATTATTCTTTTGTTGGTAGTTATTTTCACGCGTTATTCTTAACTATTCTCGCACTAGTTATTAGTAGTTATTCTTACAACACTAGTTTTGAGCATTAATTTAACTCGTTTACTTTCATTTTGTGCAAATTGTGCGATTTACTCGATTTACGTTATGCTATTCTTTCAATCGAAATTTTATGTTATACTTATATACTTACAATGAACACATACTTGGTATGCATATTTTTTTCATCGGAGAATCCATTGTCATTGTTAAGTTATTATCCATTTATTGGATAAGTACACCGCCGTTCATTTTAGTACATTTATACAGTCACAGGATTGATTTCGCTCATTTGTATGATACATAGTTTATATAAATGCACTGTAGCTTTGCACTTGAATTGTATAACATTTTCCAACTTACTAGATGTATTAAAACTAGGAATGCTCACCAACATTTCATATATTGGCAAAACTTATTTTGTACATGTTTCAGGTGCAGTTTGATCTTAGTTCCATAGCATTAGATTTTAGTGCTTGCTTTTAATAATTTATTTCAAATTTCATGTTTTGTTCAGACTTTTGTATTTTTTCCCATTTCATCCATATAAGACAATTTAAATTATACAATAATATTTACATTTTAGTACCATGTGCTTTGGAACATTCGTCACTACGTGACACCTCGATGATTCCGCCATCGGTTGGGGTGTTACAAGGACCGACTAATGGGTCAGCCGACAATCACGAGTTTGATATTCAGAGTGTGGAATCCTCTGAATATGTTCCAATAACAGAAACAACTAAGAAACAATGATATATGAGTAATCAACACACACAAATGGGTCAAAAGCTTTAAGATTTATCACTAAAACAGAGCACGAGTGTTTACAATGATCAAATCAGACTTTCAGACCTGGGGAGGGTGTTTGGAGAATTGTGATGTGACACTAATGATTAGGGTAATGATTGGGCCTATTTATACCTCCCGTACTCGTACATGCTGCAACACGCGAGTAGGAGGCTATCCACCATGTACAACATGCGAGTAGAAGGCTATCCACCATGTACAACATGTGAGTAGAGCCCTACTCGCATGTTGTAACATGCGATTACATGGCTACTCGCCTGTAATGACTCCCTACTCGTCTGTTTGTACCAATCACACCCAAAACGCTTACGAACACTTCCAAACATCCTGTAACACATCCAAACATCTAATATACTAGCCTAGGGACATCATGTACTAACAGACTCCCCCTTGGACCTAGCTAGTATGATTACGAGCCAAAAACCACTCGATTAAACTAGCCAACGACCTATATGGACCTATCACTAGCTAGGGACATACAAATAATGCACTTACAGACTCCCCCTTGGACCTAGCTAGTGATATATGGTCTTTCGGGTCTTCAAGTCTTCATATCCAGTATTCTTCAACTTAGTGTAACACCGCAGTGTATGACATCTAAAGACTTGAATATATCAACTAATTTGAGCTTTAGTCGTGGCTTCATAAGATCACGTCTTGGTCGTCGATTTGCTTCAATAACTTGGGAGGAACAAGAAATCTCCACTTTTATGATTGACGATTCTGTGACTTGGACGAAGATCAATATCGTCTTCACTTTCATTTCTTGACTCTCATCTTCTTCAGCTTCGATTGCCGGAGCTCTACCATGATCTGGTTTCCCTGAAGATGAAATATCGGGTTCTTGCTGTTCAGGATGATTTTGTTGTTCAGGTTCGGGCCTTGTTCAGCTTCAAGACTAGTCGTTTGAATCATGATATGCACAGTCGTTGTGTTTGATCCTGCAGAAAAAATTAATAAAAACTGTACACAAACTACAACTTGTATTAGATACGACAAATAATCCAGACTCAATCAAATTATTGAAGTTTATCATTTGATGAACTTTCAAGATTTGTCCATTGTGACCACCAATTTGAGAAATGAATCATTCTCCCCCTGAACATTTAGATCTTTTCAAATTTCACCCTGAACTCTCACGATTGACACTTTGTGACCCTGAAAGTGATATTTGACCCTTGAATTTTGTAAACTTTAGATTTTATTTATGTTTTGGCTTCGGATCTGAGATTACAATTGAAGAATACAACATCGGTCAATCAAAAATAAAGACAAAAGAAAAATCTTTTGGGTTTTTCAAGATAATCAAACAGAAAATAAAAATGCAGGAAATGTAAAAACTATTCACAAGCATATTTTTGTGAGTTTCATCTGTTAGGAAAACAAATCAGTGTACGGACTATATTAGAACCCTTATGTGTTCAGTTTTAGTTCAAATTACCAATAAGCATCCTACAACAATTGCTAGTATTGTTGTCCACCTAAACTCAAAATCGAGTTTTATCACTAGGCACTTTAGATACGTTAAGGTAATATTAAGACTGATGTACAAGGTGTTCCCCGCCACGCGACATATTCCCGTATCAAGGCATGCACAAAGCTTCCTCGTAACCGGTGAATAAGTTGTTGTCATCCGTATTTACAAGGAATGGACTCAGTGGTGACCAGGTCTGCAAGAACGCTGCAGCAGAGAGACCAGTGAGATCCAGACCAGGGTTCAAGTCAAATATCGTATATTGATTTTTCGGTACAATGCTTTAGGTATATGATTTGATACCTTTGAGAGCATTCTATTTGAGATAGGGTTTTGGCATTTATGAATCTTTTTGCTCTTTTAGGATTCCCAGACGTCTCCTGATCAGAATTTATTCTATTTTTTTTTCTTTTCTTTTTCTAAGAAACGACATAGAGTTGTCTCAGTTGTAGGCTCCGAACCCAACGTACGACACATGTGCCACTCCTTTTATTCTGAGAGACGTCCAGTTCACCCCGGATGTACCAACCTCTTAAAGACCATGAAACCTCGGATTTTAGCATTCTATCAAACGAGATTTCGGTACCAAGACCATATGTGTAACACCCCAACCGATGGCGGAAACATCGAGATGTCACGTATTGATGATTGTTTCAGTAGCACATGGTATATATTGAAATTTTAAATAATTTATTCATAACATAAATATCCAAAATGAAATGATGTCTAGAAATCCCAAATACATGATATCAAATAAAGCAAATAACTTCAAATAACTTCAAAAAAAAAAACTTCATAGTATTTCCTCATGCATACTCTAAGCCTCAGCTTCATTGTTACCTGAAACATGTTAATTTTGAAAATATTTTTTGGGTCAACAAAAGTTGGTGAGAATTACATAGGTTTTGATAATCGAATAAAGCTTGTACAATTCAAGTGTCATGGCAAGTCTAGTCCATATGTGAAAACATACTAGCAGTAAATCGAGTGCATAATCAACCCTTGTGACTAGAATATTGTGATCCATCCCATACGCTCATGGTTCACTCGATTATGTTATGCGATAACAATCACCCACGCTACCTATGTAGGAGGTACGTATCCGGGTGGGATTGTCAGTCCAATAGATCTATCATTGTATACCGTCGGCTGATCAATGTTAATGATTATGCTAGAATATTGTGCTTACCCTAGTCATGTTTAAGACATAATGCAACATAGAAAAACACATAGACACTTTATGATTGAATTGTATATAGAATGTTGTAACATGTTTCACCCCAAAAATAATGAAATAAAAAAGGGGCTATGTAAAACTCACCTTAGCAAAATGTTATGTCTCGTGAAAATAGAATATGTGTTGCCCAACGATGCCAAGTATTACCCTATAATTAAGGTAATAAATATGTCTAAGTTTTTCTAGTCTACAAATATTTTCTAGGGTTCGAATTGGGGATAAGTATTCGTTTGATTAATAAATAAAATGTTTAATAAATAAGAGAAATTTGATAAATAAATAAACAAAAGTCTTTTTGTGAATTTTAAATTAAAGATGGTCACAATATAAATTTTTAAGTACGAAAATAATTTTTATAAAATTATTTTCTTAAAAATAGAATATTAAATCTATTTATTTCAAATTGTTAAAATATAACTTTAATATTTAAAAATATTAAAATTAAAGAGTTATTAAATTAAAAATTGTATTTCTGTAATAAATAAATAGAAATAATTTATATAAAATTTTGCTGTAAAAATATTAAAAAATGAATTTATTATAATTTATTTATGATTAAAACCAACAAAAATTGATTAAAAATATTAAATAAATGATTTTTCAGAAATAAAAATCATTTCAGAAAAGTTTAATGTTATAAAAACTCAGAATAATTTTTGTGGAAATTTATATAATTGTTTTGATATTTTTATAGAATTTTATAAATAAAATAGAATAAACTTGAAATATTTATTATATATATTAAATAAATAATTTTTGGAAAACTAAAAAGTGTATGTTAAACTTTTCTACTAGAATAGCATAAAATAATTTTTGTAGAGTTTATAGAGTTGTTTTGGTATTTTAAATGTATAATAAAATGTTAAAATTAAAATATGTGTTTAAATCTATAAGAAATGGGCTTTAAAAAAAAATGTGGTGGTCGTGGGGATCGAACCTGCGCCCTTTGTTTGAACATCAGTGACATAACCATCTGATCTGGGCAACAGATCTGTATGTGTTTCAGTTGTGAAAACATTTATAAGATATGTGAATTGGTCATCTTCCCCAAATGAATGATAAGAACCCTAGTTTTCTAATAATTCAAATTATCAAACGATAACCCCAGAAATCATGGGGTTATCAGTCGCGTAACAACAAAGAACAAAAACATAAATTCGATTAAATCATACCAGTCAGAATTGATGGTGAAATGCTTCGTCAACCAAAAAGTCAACTGCGAGTGATTCTTGACTAGAAACGATTTGTTTGTAGAAATTAAGGGTGGGGGTTTGTTAATCGCCCCTTTCAGAGATTGTGTGCGAGTTTAATTGGATTAAAAACGAGTATTTATACAGATTTCATTCGATTTGATTTGGAAGGTTTAGTAATGGCATTAAATCGCAAATTAAACGCGTTCAATCACGCGTGATGTTATTTTAGGAAGGAGAGATGATTAGGGTGCGTAATACTCGGGTTTTGATTTGATGATTGGCGCGTTTTTTGATCAGATTGATGGCTTCTTGGTCTGGGTTACTTGCAGCGATCGAAGAAGAAGAAAGGTGAGGAGTTCAGTGGCCTTAGATACATAATGGATTGGAATTAAAACAAAAGAGCAGCGTGGCTCAGTTGGTCTTGTGCGTGTGTGTTATGCTTGACCCGGCTCTCTGCTCCGGTTCGAGTCACGGCATCAGCAACATTTTTTTTTAAAAAAAAACTGAAGGGGAGGAGGGGACTAGTGGGCCGGCTTATGGTTTGGGGCTTAGGTGTTTGGGCTATATACTGGGCTCCGAAATTATCATTAATAAGAGTGGGTTTGGTCTTGTCCTTGGTCCAAAAGAACACAAACATGTTATGGTTCAAATAAAATCTGATTTTTTTTGTTATATTTATTATTATTATTATTATTATTATTATTATTATTATATTATATACACACATATATATATATATAAGTTGTGAGTTTGGAAAAATAAAGGCTTAGGCACATGTGTAAAAATGTAAAAATAAGGGCTTTTACGTCTAAAAGTTTGGAAATTTTTTTGCGATGTTACAATATGCCAACACACGTTGATCCACACCTGTTTCAGTTGATTTAGGTTTATATCACCGTGCCGAACTTGGAAATGATTTTAAGCCTACTGACACGTCATTGTAGAGACTACTTATCGTTTCCAATTATTTTAAAATGATAAAGATTCAGATAGTCCAACTGATGGGTTAATATCATTTTCCCTTTTTCACTCTAATGAAGACTCATTTTGCTTTTCTCATTTTTTTACAATTTTCTGATGTTTTTTTGTATTTTTCTGATTTTCTTCCCCTAAAAAGCTAAAAATTCGCAAAAAGACAATATTTTTGGATTTTTTCTAATTTTTTAAGAAAAGTATTTAAAAAAATGATTTTCCGATGTGGTTTACTCAGATTTTCCCAAAATGCCTTTTACCTTTCAAAATATAGTCAAATTTAAATTTGTCAAATGATTTGGTAAAATTTTTGGCAATTCGGTAGTTAGTGTGGACATAAATAATTACTAGATCCTTAGTGATTGTTATGGAAGTTACACTATTAATAAGAAGATGGAGGTGATAAGAAAATGCAAACCGTTGTCAAGCATGTGTATTGAAGTATCCTAAGACAAACCTGGAAATAGCAGCTCAATGCATCTACCTGATTCGGCTTCGCAGGTTGCAGGAAACACATGTGACAACCTCCCAAGAACTGATATCCACCCGTTGCGGATCCAGCTTCAATATTGTAACCACCATTGATAAATTCACTAAAGTTAACGAGATCCAGCTTATTGCCATTAGGGTACCATATACCTTTGGTCGGTAACCCTTTAGATAATGAAGGAACCGTTCTGCAGCAATCACCCAGTCCACTCTTATTCATTACTGACATCCGTTGTTAAGTCGAAACACTGGGTCTTGAATTATTCTCATCAAGCATTTTCTCTTCTTTCTTCTTCTTTGATAACAAATCCCCTCCTTGATTGTCTAAGGTTACATATCCTCCAAAGATATTCTGATCAATTTACTGGAGCGATATAACACCTATTTTGGGCTAAGATGCCCCACTGTCAACAATCAATCTCTGGTCGGCCTAGGTCATCAATGATAGGTAGCTCCATTCATCTACCATGAGAGGTAGGTGTTTTCTCATCAACAGCAGTTGATGTAGATGGTGCTAACGAAGCAGATAAACTCCCAGATGGTGCTTGTGACACCCGGCAAATTCTGGTTAACAACGTTGTCTAGATAAAAGTCTACCTTAGCGAGTCACGCGTATAGTATACTTAACTGGGTTAGTTAAGTCGTGTTATGGTTCGGGAACTATCGGTTTAGTCTAGAAGATCATTGGATGTTGGTCTAGAGGTTCATTAGATGTCAGTCCTTAACCAAGTGTACAAATGGTGACGATTTGTAGGATCGTCAGGTCATACGGAACATACAGGTCTCGAGTCCCGGGAATTGGTGAACGAGTGTGAATATGTCTAATTGCAAGTGTTATGTGTTTACAATCATTATGTGACTTGTCGGTATGTGAATATGTGTTAACATATGTTAAAACGGGTTTAACGCGCAAAATACCAGGAACCAGCCCCTATAGGCGATTAGGGGTGGCTAATCGCCTATAGGAGGGGCGATTGGGCAAGTTTTATAGGCGATTGGGGGCCAAATGCATGAGGTTTCATGCGATTAGGCCCCAAATGCATGAAGTTACATGCATTAGGACCCCTAATCGCGTGTAAATGCTGCACAATCGCTAGTTACGGGCTGGACGACTAAAAACGACTATAAATACCATACTTGACCTCCTAAACTTCATAATACAAACCCTAGTCGTCCCATAACCCGCCTCAACACACACACAACCTCTGGAACGCGATTTTTGATCAAAACACAAGGTTTCAAGCTTAATCCATCATTCTTTCACAAATCTAAGGTTTGGTTTCCATCCATGCAATCTTTATAAACGTTTTTATTCAATCCCTAATGGTCCAGACCTGTTCTAAAACGAAAAAGCTTTCTGAAAATCGTTAATAAGTGTTGTTAATCGGATTCTAACAATCATACATGTGTTATGTGTGTTTATGATTAATATCTAGGGTTTTTATGGTTAAAGATGAGTGATTAACATGTTGTTAGGTTAGTTCAGAATAATATTGATGTCATGATGAATGAAATCTGAGTAATTGATTATTAGGGTTATAGTTATGCATGTTAATGTGGTGTTTCATGCTATGTGTATGGTGTTTGGATTACATGGTTGCATGCAGGGCTGATAATACGAGGCTAAACGAAGGATTTTGGTTTAAACATGTTTAGAATAGTTTTTGGTTGATATTGGATGGTTACACACGTTCTGGATCTGATTTGGAGCGTTAAACGCGCGAAAAACCGGAACAGCAAGGTTACAGGCGATTAGCAACCCTAATCGCCTATGTTAGAGGCGATTAGGAGGCCAATCGCCTATGTTTCATGCGAGTAGGGGCTAATTGCTAGTAGATACATGTCTTATGATCTAAATGCTAGTAATTACATGTGGTATAGCCCTAAATGCTAGTAGTTACATGTGGTATAGCCCTAAATGCTAGTAGTTACATGTGGTATAGCCCTAAATGCTAGTAATTACATGTGGTATAACCCTAATCGCCTATAATAGAGGCGATTAGCCTTCCTAAATGCCAGTTGACCAACCTAAATGCTAGTTGACTTTTCCTAATCGCGTATACTGCTGCTGTAAGAGTAAATTAGCATTCCGAAACCCGATTTGACCTGTAGGAACATGCTAGGAACCCCGTAACATATCTAATAACTTGGTAACATATGTTTGGATGTAATTATGTGATACATGAGCTATGTGCTATAACTTGTTGTGCGTTAACGTATGTTAAGTGTGATTGCATGATTGCATGTTTGAGAGCGTAAACATAACATGGGGAGTCTCGGGTCACCAATGGGATGTCGAGTCTTGTACTTTGGGTCAGTTAAACAGTCACGGTGTTTTCAAACGAACTTGGTTATGGTCTGGACATCTAGGGACTAACTAACCTGCGGGTTATTAGTCTAAGTGCTTGTAACTGTCATATGTTAGGTCGCCGCTTTAACGGGACTAGCATAGCTGCTGAGTTATTCGTATTACGAAGTAACGCAACTTAAGGTGAGTTTACGGCCCCTCTTTTAAACTGGTTTCACATTTTCGGGGGAGAAAACATGTGTTTAAAACGATTATTTGGTAATTACTGTCATACTATGGGTTTCTATTGTGTACTACACGATCTTTGGAAGTCCCGGGGGGAACCATGAATGTGCGGGTTTGCACAACGGGGGAATGTGAATAGCGCTATTGGGAGTGACCAACCCCGCTCGTCGACTTGGAGGGTCGGCGGGTGCATATTGTCTCAAACAGGAACAACAGGAACAACAGGTTTACTACATCGGGCACATATTTGGTTTACGAGTTAGTAATGGTTTTCCAATCGTGGTAGTAACAAAACATACGCCTAGCTAGCGTACACTGGTTTTCGATTTGTTATAGTATGGACAGGTTGACTTGGTACTTAGATTACAAAACCTATAAACTCACCAGCATTTTTGTGCTGACGTAAACTTTTACATGTTTTCTCAGGTCGCTAAGGTAGCACAATGGAACTAGGGCGCACGCGTCTGCACGGCGTCTAGTTAGAGTTGCATGGTTTTACAAACGTTGAACATTGGTTTACTATTGAATATTGTTTTGAATAAGCTTCCGCTGTAAACGGGAATTTTAAACATTGTTTTGAAATTGCATTATGTTCATTTTAGACTTGTTTATTGTGATCGTTGGTTTGGATCCTGGTTTGTCATACGCCTCGCGGTAAAACTCCGCAAGTGGATTTTGAGGGTGTGACAGTGCTTCAGCTGCTTTTGGCTTCCAAATCTGGTCATGCTTAGCCTTTACAGGTCTTTGCTTGACAGATTTGGGTGGTACCTGAGACTTCACCTTTGGGTCAGCTGGAGACTTTGCCCTTTGGTTAGTCTTTGGACCTGCTTTTGGGCCTCCCTTGGGTTTTGCAACCTTGGGTTGGGCCTTTGAGCTTGATACCTGGTCAGCTTTAGGCTTTGCACTATCAACAACTTTTTGTTTCTTTTTTACCATCCTTTGGTGTCACCTGAACTTGTTGTTCAGGTGACTTGTATCTTTGGTTGTTGTATTTAGGGGCTTAAGTGCTTTGCCCTTTAATTTTCTCAGATGGGGACAATTAGCAATCAAGTGTCCAATCTCGTTACATTCATAGCATGACCTCCACTCCTCATAGTACTGAGGTTCATACCGCGAATGTCTCGAGCTAACCTGAGAAAATCTAGGGTTACAGCTCCCTTGTGAGCTTCTAATTCGAGAGGTACTCGGATATGAATCATAATCAGATGATCTTGGTGAAAAATTTCTTTGATGATTTTGAAGAGAATGTCTCATCTAATCAGTACCTTTCAATTTGATGGGCTTAAGTTCATTGATCTTGAGACCCTTTTGATTTTTCCTAGACCGATTCTTTTGATTCACATGTTTGCTGGGTTGTGTTCAACATGTTTCTTCTGATCAACGAGTTTTCTAATCTGAGCTTCAGTAACTGGTATTTCCTAAAAAGTATGTTTAATTAAGGATTGATCCACATTTTTAATGGGAAACTCTTTATCAGAAAACAATTTGTCAGATCCCACCAACATGTACAGCCCTTTCGTGCCTTCAGCAAACTGAAAGTGCTTCTTTTCTGGTTCAGGTTCACACAAAATGTGATTTTTAATAGAGTTATGTGAACCGGATTGAGCCTTCTCAGTTTCCTATGATTCTTTATTAGAATCCTCAAGGTCTGCCTCCGGTAAGGCCTTTGGTTTCAATTTCACTTTCTGTCTATTTACAGAACGTTTATTGTAACCAAATCCTTGATTTTCTTTTTGCCGAGACTGGTTTTTTAAGATCAACATCATTTTTACTTAGAACAAACTTTGCAAACTGAAAACCATCTAGCTTATGTTGGGCTCTTTCATAATCAGATTTTGTTTGCGCTAGTTCTTTCTTTATTTCCTCAAGAGTTTTAGAAAGCTCAGAATTTTCTTTCAAAAAAATTTCATTTAAGTTTTTAAACTCCATTTCATTTGCTCTCAAAACTTCATTTGATGGTTATGCAATTAGCAAGATCGCAAGTAAGGGTCTGTTGGTTTTCAGACAACATTTCAATCGTACTTTGGAGTTCGGCACAGTTAGAACAGACAAACCTGGAAGATCCTTGTGCAATAGGGTCAGTTCCATGCTTGATTTGAACTCCAACTTCTGGATTTTGATCATCAGCATCTTCCTCTTCTGATTCACTCCTTTCAGAAGTTGAACAATTTGCATTAGTTCTGTTGATTTCTTCAGAACTTCGTTCAGGATCTTGTTCACTGGATGATGATTCACTATCTTCATTTGTACTCTCTTCTGAGGTTTGAGCACTCTCTGACGCATATTTTAATTTTACTGACTCTACTCGTTGAGAAAAACACGCTATTTTCCCTTTATTATCTCTCAGTGCGCATAATCAATACACTCGCATCATCCGTATTTGTTGGGACAGAGTGAATTGCAGGAGTAACCGAAACCACAACTGTTTCTTGATTGTTTTGAACATTGTTAAGTTGTTTGGTTTAATTCGGTTGCCTTTGACTAGCATCTAACGTTGATTTCCTCTCCAGATGGGCCCATGGATTACATCTGGAACTCCCATGTTGTTGTCGTTGTTGAACCGGTTGGGTGTTGATGCGTGAAATGTGTGATAAATATATATTAAGTCCAATTAATTTCAAAACAAGTTTTAAATGGGAAATACCCACTAAACCACACACTACCGGCAAGTGTACCGATCGAAAGTAGTAGAGCAAATAAGTCCGAGTATCGAACCGTGGACATAGTAGTAGCAGCTCTCGGTACTAAACTTTCCTCGAGTCCTAGTCTAATAAATTGAAGTAATGCTGATTTAATTACTAAAAAAAAATTATAAAATTAAAGTAAATAAAATACGAGCAACTCAACAAAGAAAACGAACAAGTAGAACTGGATGAGATCAAGTAATGAGAAAATAGCTACCTAGGTAAGAATCAAGGTGATTGACTTATAGCTCTCGGGATTGGATAAATGGGTTTTGGCTACCGGGATCTTAAGATACACTAAACTAGACCAACACTGGAACGCGAATCACTCTCCAACATGTCGCAATACTGAATCTAGGGAAGTGTGTAAACTCACCGGTCTCGGGTTCAGATCACCTCTCCATCTCTCCGAACTATGCTAAGGTATCCTAAATCTGAATGTCCTCTCGGCCCCCTCAGAAACAATACATCCGGGATGTGTAAGGGATGCAAGGGATAGTTATTCTAACAGGTTTCTAACACAGGATGCTAACAAAACAGGCACGCTAGGGGTGACTCACTCTCGTGCAGACCACGGTCCCGAATACCTACCAAGCTAGACACACTGACACCTAATCTCCTCTCGGTCTCAAAAGTGGTAGAATGCTAAATTACCGAATAATTAATTAACTTGTTTCTAGGTTTACTACGTCTAGCAACCACAAGATATATCAAAAACACCAAGTCTAAGATACTCACAAAACCCTAGGTCAAAAAATACAAAATCAATTAAACTAGAATTTAGCGAAACAAGAATTAATATTTAGATATCAAGCACGCATATACAAAAGAAACCTTATTAGAAAACTTTTACCAAAACATTATCCAAAACATAACATAGATCCAACTCGAAAATTATTATTCAATTGTCACCCATCATCAATACCTAGGTAGCACTAAAAGTTTAGCTACTCATAGTCATGGAAAAAGATAAAAACAAAGGTCCAAAACAATATATAGTCATGGTATTAATATTTATAAACATGAAGTAAATAAATATATAGCCAAAAATTATTATAGTCGAACCCGTGCCTTCAATGTTAAACCCGTGCCTTCAAAAATCTGTTGTGTTTCGATCTTCCTTTTGGCGGCTGATCCTCTGATTGTCGTTCAAAAATTAATGTATCGTCCCCCAAATAATAATCGCCGCTCCTCTAAAACTAATCTCCCCTCAAAATAATAATGCCTTCACCATATATTAATGATTTGCCACTTCAAAACCCTTGGACATTGGGCCAAAGTCCACGTGACTTTTTTTTTATTTCATATCTTATTTTTTTTCTTTTATTATTATTAATATTATTATCTCATGCCCACATTTCGGGTGTTCTTGGCTCGATCAAAGTTCCTCATTTATACTCCAACGTCCATGAACACCTGCTCCTAAGTGTTGGTGTCTCGATTAAAGTTCTTTCAATTTGAGCACATTCTCTCCAAACACCTATAAAATAATAAAATACATAAATACATAACAAAAATGACACGAAACGAATACAAACTTTACCAAATAATATACAAAATACATAGGAAAACAAATGTGTTTTGCAACACATCAGGTGTTCATTGAAGACGTGAAAGCCCATGGTTTGGTTGCATTTGCCATTATGAAAACCTTCTGAAAAAGTCAACTCTTGGTCAACAAAAATCAAACTTTTGTCAAAGACAGTTAACACGAACGTTTTTTTTAAGTCAAACTTGATCAACGAAAGTCAACGTCGGGCAACGCAAGTCAAACTTAGGTCAATTTTAGGTTCAGCAAACTAACACGTGAGTAGGAAGTCTAAATGCTTGAAGTTATGTGAATGACCCGTATGTGAATGACCCGTATGTGAATGACATGTATGTGAATGACCCGTATGAACGAGACTTGATACAAGGACCCGTATGTGAATGACCCGTATGTGAATGACCCGTATGAGAATGACCCGTATGAAGAACAGACAACCAGAACCCGTATGTAACTGACCCATATGTAGATTAGAAATTTTAACCCGTATGTATCAGACAAGAGCACGTATGAAGTGACCCGTATGAACAACAGATAATTCAACTCGTATGTTTAGGCCAGAACACGTATGAAGAATGACGTACTCGTATGAACAATAAACCTAATCGCCTAAGGTTTTCTAATCGCTAGTTGCTTCATACGAGTGGGTCGTAATCACTAGTGAATACATGCGAGTAGGAGGGGTAATGGCTAATATTATATGCGAGTAGACTACTCGTGTGATATGAACATGTGAGTGCAGATTCGTACTCGCGTGAAATGATCTGGAAGTCACTTTTGCTCAAAAACTACCATTTTTGCTTCAAAATCTTATAAAAAAATGATGTGTTTAATCCCCAAATGATTAGAAAAGTTTCCAAAACACTTTTGGAACAAAACCTAATAAAAAAACACACGTTTCCATCCGTAAAAACACACTAAGATTTTGAAAATAAGGGTTTTTTATGAAAAACTCAAAGTTTCAAAGTTCAAACAGGTTTTTGGATAAAAATCACAGCTTTGACACAAAAACCCACCCGTTTTCACACTCGTTTTTGTTATCAAAATGCTCGTGATAAGAGCCTTGGCTCTAATACCACTTGTAGGACCGACTAACGGGTCACCTGACAATCACGAATTTGATATTCAGAGTGCGGAATCCTCTGAATATGTTCCAATAACAGAAACAACTAAGAAACAATGATATATGAGTAATCAACACACACAAATGGGTCAAAAGCTTTAAGATTTATCACTAAAACAGAGCAAGAGTGTTTACAATGATCAAATCAGACTTTCAGACCTAGGGGAGGGTGTTTGGAGAATGTGTGATGTGACAACTAATTATTAGGGTAATGATTGGGCCTATTTATACCTCCCGTACTCGTACATGCTGCAACACGCGAGTAGGAGGCTATCCACCATGTACAACATGCGAGTAGAAGGCTATCCACGATGTACAACATGTGAGTAGAGCCCTACTCGCATGTTATAACATGCGATTACAAGGCTACTCGCCTGTAATGACTCCCTACTCGTCTGTTTGTACCAATCACACCCAAAACGCTTACGAACACTTCCAAACACCCTATAACACGTCCAAACATCTAATATACTAGCCTAAGGACATCATGTACTAACAGACTCCCCCTTGGACTTAGTTAGTATGATTACGAGCCAAAAACCACTCGATTAACCTAGCCAACGACCTATAGGACCTATCACTAGCCAGGGACATACAAATAATGCACTTACAAGTCATATTTGTTTCTGTTTAAAAAATAGATCTGGTTTAAAATTTTGGTCGTGCTGGTTTTTTTCTTCGAGGATCCGGTCTGGTACTGTTGGTCTGGAAACCTGGTTGTTTGGGACTGGATCTGATTGGCTTATGTTGAGGTTTATTGGCATTGATGGTTTCCTTATCAGTTGATTGGTCTTTTGGTTGATAGATCTTGTCCTTGTTAATATTATGTAACGCATTTGATCTTGTATAGATCTGGTGTGTTACACTTGTTCTTTTATTGTTGGATATTCAATGGTGATATGGACTTGTTGCAAGAAAAGTACTGGGGATTTTGCTGACTGCTGGATAGCTGATGGTACTGCATCTTGAGGCTCACAACCCTAAGTGAAGGTTGTGAACTCTTGACTGCCTATTGGAAGGCGAACCTAACTTGGGTGGAATATCGGTGAGAGAGTTTCTATCTTTCTTTACTGGTTTTGTTGAGTCTAGGCATTTGGTACCGGGTTAGAAGGACCGGCAATTGATTGAGTCAAGTCTATTGTTATGTTGGTCATTTAGGTCTAGGTAGCTCCCAAGTAAAGACCTGCGCAGGCACCTTGAGTGATGAACCTGTGATCGGGAACCCTGAATTGGCTTTGCCGTTTCATTGTGTTTCTGTGTTCTTGAATGTTTTGTATCTCTTAAATGTTTTTCTGTTTGATCTGTTAATTGATATTTGGTATTGGTTATTGAGGTGTGCATTTCTTGATATGACAACTTAGCTGTTTATTGTCTCAAAGTGTTGGGATTCATTATGGATTGCTTTCCTTTATTTGGCTACCTATAGAGTTATAGTAATATTGTTATTATGTTAAGGTGGTTATCAGTGTTATGTGTTTGCATTGGGTTTTGTTCTGAAAGTTTAAAATGGAAGACAATGTATAACCTGGTAATGTTGATATTAATAACGATGATGGTAATAATAATAATGGGGATAAGAATCATGCAGTGAATGAAGCTTTGATTAAGTAAACTTGATGCTTGTGATTCTTTGTATTTGCATACTTCCGAGTCAAGTAGTCTTACCATAATATCAATAAAACTTTAAGAGTCTAAAATTACTCTGTTTGGTCAAATGTTATGACTCTCGTTGTACATGCTAAAAGAAATAGGGATTCATTGGCAAAACTTGTGATTTAAAGGTTCAGGCTAATATTTTAAGCTATATAAGTCATGGGTCTTATTCATTATCTGGAATCTTGATGTGTCTCAGTTTGCTTTGATTCTATTATAGAGTCTATATTTGGTGAGATGTTGACAGATTTGTTAGGATGATTTGTGTATGTTGAGGACTTGTTTGGTATATGCTACTAGTAGTAGTAATATTAAGTTTTGTTATCAAATCTTTGATTACTATGTAACTTTGTTTACTAGTATTGAATCGTGTGATTCTTGTGGTTTCAACGTCATTGTTAACCGTATCTTGATGAGTTGGTTTTAATTAAACTCGAATCATGATGGTTTGTATGCTAAGTATGACGTGTGTTGAAACTTGTTTGTTTTTGACCTGTGTGGTTCACTTGCTTAACCAATAGGGTTGTCAAGGTTATTCTTGAATTGTTATTGTAAGCCTTGTTTACTCCTTTGTGGGATCACTACGTCAAAAAAGGGCTTTAGCCACACCAAAAAGCTGTGACCGTATATCTTTCGCCACACATATTTTTTTCATGTCAAGTATGACCAAAGGTCGAGTCATCGTAGGTATTATATGGCCACATTCACCTTTAGTGGTCGTAGCTACTAAAAAGTGTGGCTAAAGGGTATTAACAATTCTGGCAAGAATCAAGCATTCCCTCCATTAAATGTGGCTAAAAGGTAGCAATGGCCGCATACATTTGCTTTAGGTGTGACTGTTTATATTATATAGTCACATGAATTAGGTAAAAAGTTTGTTTTAGCCACACCAATTAAAAAAAAATCGTGGCAAAGAAGGTTAGTGTAATTAAACATTTTGTTCATTAAGTGTGACTAAAGGATAGTAACAGTCACATGAAGTTTTTGACTGTGTGGCCTGTTCTCATATATAGTCCACATGAATTAACTATAAGTGTAGCTAAAAAGTATTTATAGACACATAAAACAATTTTGTAATTTTAAATATGTCTATTGTCTAACCTTTAGTCACTCATATTTTTTTCTAATGACTGTTGCTGTCATTCTGCCACACAAAATAAAAAACAAAATTATGATGGTGTGACTAATGGTTATGTAAAGCTACATGAAATTTTTAAATGTAGCTATTGTGTAACTTTTAGTCACATAATTCTTTTTTCTCATCACATATTGTTATCATTCCGCCACCCATAACTTTTAGTCACATAATTCTTTTATTTTCAGTTTTTTGTAAAATAAAAACAACATTAAACTTGCAAAAACTTAAAAGCAAAATGTTATTAACAATAATAAATGAAAATCCATACATAAGTTTTCAATTTAAATACTAAAGACAAATCTAATCAAAAGCTGGCTACAAATAAGGCAACTGCAAGAAAACCTACATCACTCATTCACTCCTAGCAATACTTGCGACAACAGCAGACCCACCTACAGCAATTGCTAGTATAATGGTGCCTGATGTATGTGCTGAAGCAGCTTCCAACAGACTCTTTGCTGTTTTTCTTCTTTTGTTTTTCTGAATACAATACATCAAATTGAAATTCTTTAGTTTCTCAAATGACTGGTTGAACCGCCTGAGATCTTCCAACTGAATAAAAAGCAATAATAGTATTTTCATATTACTATCATCTAATAATTGTAAATGACTATAATTGAACGGAACTCTAAAAAAAGAAGCAGATGAAAAACTCTTCAAGAACAAAAACACATTATGTCAATGTTGTTTGCCCTATCTCTGTTGTTGTTCGCTACTTAAT
The DNA here is from genome assembly GCA_030844895.1 of Ambrosia x helenae. Classification (NCBI taxonomy): domain Eukaryota; kingdom Viridiplantae; phylum Streptophyta; class Magnoliopsida; order Asterales; family Asteraceae; genus Ambrosia; species Ambrosia x helenae. Next base: position 12,348,828 of record CM061230.1, on the reverse strand, counting down.
TAGCTGACCTTAATCAAACATACTTGTTTACGTACTAGCTTAAGCACCTTTTCTAATAATAAGGAAACTTCAACTTTGATGTTTCATGTTTCAAGCATTAACATAAACATTATGCTCAACAGAGCAATCACCTATTCTAATAATAAGGAAGTAATTATCTGTAAGACGATATTGTATAAATGCACCGGAAAATGCTTTAATTCATAGAGACTTCTAAAGCTCCAACACAATCAGTAGAAGCAACGAGCTGAAAAAAGCAACAAGATTTATTAAGTCATTTAATAGGCTCAAGCATAAAATTTCCAATGAATAATAAGTAAACAGCGAAAAAATATATTAATTTAATTATGTATCACTACTAATTTCACTTGCTTCAAGTCGTCTGTCAGTTCAACATCAAAGATGAGAACAAGTGAGGTGTGTGCATCACTACTAATTTGACTATGTATCACTACCAAGCTTACAAACACGAGTGCATTGGAACGGGTTTGTATCCCGGTAGCAAATTACATTTTCATTATCACATAAGCAAACAGGGGCGGATCTAGAGTGTAAGCAGGGGTAACGTTCGTTACCCCTCAAATTTTTTGGCGTAGTGTATTTTTAGTGTGTTTTTAATTTTTTTTACGTGTTTTGTATTACGTTACCCGTGAAAATTATGTAACGTTACCCCTGAAATCTTGTTCTAGATCCGCCAAAGCAAAATAGATCCATCCTATAGGAATGAAAAATCTAGGAACATAGCTTGATGTGGCAATATCAAACCATTTCAGTTATGAATGAGTTGATTCAATTTATGTTCTATCTCTAACAAGTCAGACTAGTAAATTAAATATGTATCTCAAAATGAAATGGGTCCAGTTTACTTTGACACGCAAGTGTCAAAAACATGATATCAAGAACATAAAATCAAATATTATTGAAACAGAAGACTAACAATGACTTCTGAGATCTACAACTTACAGAAAACAATCAAACTCTCAAACTCTCGAATCTAACAACAATCTAGACAAAGGATTAGAACAACTCAACAGAATACAAGATGTAATCTGGAACCCTAATCGTCTAAACAAACTCAGAGAATACAAAGAGAGAATACAAAGAGAAAGTGTGTGATAATAATATTCGTACACACAGATGAGAGAGATAGAGAGTATTTATATGAGATGAACACAACATAGCTCGGGATCCGTGTGAAGATGATCAGAGCCACTCATCTAAAGTGTGAATCAATCTGAACCGTTCAGAGAAAACACACGTATACATTTACGTATAAGCCTCCTGGATATATCTGAGAAACGGGCTTAATAATATCATCTTGGGCTCCTGGACTCTTAAAGATGAAACTGACTTGGGCTTAGACATTTTGTCTACTAAGCCCAATACACACGTATAGTCCAGCAATAAGGAGAAGCCCACACATCTTGTAATCCAGCTAATATCTTGCAAGCTCCTGATCAACTTATTTATCCATGTCCATCATCTATCAACACAGCATCTATCAACCTCTACACAATCACACGACCTCTACACCCTGCACACCTTATGCAAAATATAAAAACATATGTATTGAACACCATAAAGTAGATTAGATTAGATTGACTAGGATAACATGTGATCATATTATCCTTTTAACACCCCCCCCCCTCAATCTAAACAATCTAATGGGTCAAAAATAAACTCAAAGAGCAAATGGGTCAAACATATTAAGCTTTTTGCACAACTCAAAATGTTGCCCTGGACCAAGACCCTTGGTCATAATATCAGCAACCTGACCATCAGACCTAATATCAAAAATTTTAACCACTCCTTTTGAAATTAAGTCTCTTAAGAAAAATAAGTCAATACCAAAATGTTTAGTTTTGTCAAAAAATACAGGGTTACCTGCAATGGATATTGCAGACTTATTATCACAATACAAAGGTATTGGTAAATCCATTTTGACACTAAACTCAGACATTAAGCTAATGACCCAGATAACATGTGATCATATTATCCTTTTAACAAGTAAACTGGAATATCACTACAAAAGTAGATAAGAGATTCAGATAGCTTCTTCCGATTTGAAGAATACATAATGTAGAAGTTGACAAACGAAACTAACACCGGCCAAAAGGCAATTAAATCAACATTCAACCAACGTTCAAACATAATCCAAAAGGCAATTAAATATCATCTCAATAACCTGGAAAAAGCGAGCATTAGAGTTGCGGTGGCGGAATCAACAACCAACACCGGCCACCTTATCTGCAAATCTATGCCAAGGTGTTGTAAATAAAAGATAGGATATTATACAACTGAAAATACAAAAACAAGTAGTTAATCATATGAACACCACGTAAATGACAATAAAATAACTAGTTAAAACACTAGAACATTTTTGAAACAAAGAACCATCTTAATCACATTTAATTACAATTTTAGAATTTAGTAACCTCAAAAATAGAAACTAAAATATGATGGCAAAGAAAAAATGAAACAACTGTCTTTCTTAACCAATGGAGAATACAAATAAACCAAATTAATAATGCTTTTTAAAATTATCAACATACCCCCAATGGAAAAGAGCACAACATGGAAGCTTAAATTTCGTATAATAAAAGGATTCAGCGTGTATACATTGGTACTTATCTGTATAAAAAAAGAATTATTGAAATGTGTTCTATAATGAAAGTTGAAATGTACACTTAGGCGAATATGTTATTATAGAAAATGTATCATAATATCACATATTCAACAGCAAGTAGCTCCCCTAAATCCAGATTCATCCCCATATAAACCCTACCAAATGCTCCGCAACCAATTAACTCCCCCTTTTGTAGACAATAGACAAATGAAGTACATATTAATTTTGACCCTAACTATACACGGAACATGTAAACACACAAAAAGTGATTCAAGTAAGTCAACAAAATCAATTAGTCAACACACTTTGTCTACTCATGAAGTTAATAATTTAAAGCAATGTAAACAAGGCACAATAGATGCATCAATGAAATTGCTATAAATCATGTCAAGAGGACATGTATTGTAATCTGTTAGATATTACGGTCTAGACACATATATAAAACATAAAACATAAATTATAATGGTGAAATGGTTTGTTCTATTGAATCTAAAAAATACAACAAACTCACTAACAAAAATTACTTGATATTAAGAAATATCAATATTTTTTTTAATAAAATTCAACAAAATTATCTATAAACAACTGCAAGTTTAGCTGGTAGTTTATAAATCCTAGTTTTTTTTCATAGAGCAACATGATTTACAAACAACAAAAATGAAATTATCCAAATATTAGATGTTAAAGAACAAAGCGTGGGTCCATATGCATCAATTTCGTTAACCTAGAAAATTAGGTTGGATAAGCTTTTTAATAAACTGTCTAAACAAATTTGTGCAATTGTTTTCCATCACTGATTACAGCTCTTTTTTGACCAAACAAAACAAAATTGAATCCACGCATTAAGTCTGTCCAACAAACAAAAGTTTTTAACCCATTTAGAGTCAGTAATTAAAATCTTACCAGGAAGACCATCCATTAGTTGTGAAACCTTTCATCCTTATTATTCAACGACTAACGTAGTAACATAGCGTGCGTCGTCTCCAACATCAACTTCTCGAACATATCCGAACAAATAAATCATCAGGCTCCAATCATACATATAGGCATCGTATTTATTGTATTTCATTCGAGAACTAGCCTCACCATCGCTTGTGTCGTCCCTCCCATCATCTATAAATGAACCTGATTAATTTGGCTGAGAAGTTTCATTCAAGAAACCTAGGGTTTGATCGAGAAGTTTCAGGTGAGACGGTTGAATCTGGATAAGGAGATAAAAGGGTCGGATTAGGACGGTTGTTGTGTCATACTTGTTTTGTTGTTGTAGATCTGGAACTAGGGTTTTGAGATGAAGAAGATAGAGGAGGTGTGTGAATAGAGTGGTGGATTAATAAAGAACAGAGGAGATTGTTACCATTGTTGTTGATGGAAGTGAAGATCCACTTAAGAGATGGTGTGATTAGAGAAGAAAATGGATGAAGAGGAATACTATTTTTCATTTAGAGGAGTTGAAATTTCAATACTGAACAAAATTTTAAGGGAGGAGTTGAAAGTGGCGGGATTGTGTTGGGAGGGAAATTTTGAAGTGTAGAAATTTTAAAGAGGGAAACCATTTTTCTCAAATTTTAAAAAACTAACGAGTTCCCCATGCTTAGAGGCAGCATTCAAAATCCATCCATCAAATCTACTCTATCAAATTACACTAAAAATTACTACTTCACCCCTAAATCTTCTCTCTCTTAATTAAAATAATAATATTTTTTCATACCTTTATCATTACATTTTCTCTCCCCTCACTCACAACTACTTACAAAAATATTAAAATATATATAGAGATGAACAGTAGCTTTTCATATTTAGGATGGAACAGTGTTCCACCAAATATTTTCTTTCTCCTCCTCTTACAACCACTTACACTCACCCCATATAATTTGGTGGACACACTCGCATACATTTAATGAATGGGATGTGAGTGCTCTTAGCTACATTTTTTTTCACGACATTCATTTTGGTTCATTATGATATTATATTGACTAGCTGATTACCCCAGAAGAGTCCCGGGGTTGAAAAATCTAATTTTACGTGCTAACCTATTGTAAATGGCTCAAGTTAACTAACCACAAAATCTCTCAATCATTGCATGTTCATAGTTTTTAATCAGTAATAACTCATATTCCCCACAAAATTTTAATTTTACGTGATAACATAAACACTTTGTTTGTTTTTTTCCCTGTATGAACGAAACCCCACAAAAATAGTCGATTTTTTCTCTCCGTTTTTATATAGCACTATGGTATTCGTTGGAAAGATAATAAAACGCTCGTTAATTTGGTGTAATTTTTTTCTTTAAAAAATCCCGTATATAAAAGATATAAACGTTTAAAAAATATGGGAGGAAATATGAGAGAGAAAATTTTAAATTTTTTTAAATTTTTTTTTCTAAAATAACTCAATTTAATTAAAAAAGTAAACAATTCAAAAACACCAAAAACTCTCCATTATGATGCCACGCGGCACTCTTAAAGGAAGGTTGAGGCCTCCATTACACGCCACGTCAGCAAATACGTTTTCTTTTATATATATAGATAGATAGATAGATAAGAGACGAGCATTTAGTATAACAATTGAAAGAAATAAAAACAAATACATTTGCGATAACAATTCTATTTTAAACTAATTACTTATATAATGGTAATAATCAACAATGATTTTACTGATACTGGTACTACTATTATTTAGTTAAAAGAGGTTCGCTTCATCACGACATCGATACAAATGATGAGAAAAATGAACACTACAAATTTTGTTCGTCATGAAAATAACAAAATAATATTAGTCGAGTATGATCTACTATTGTCCATTGTGATCTATTAAAACCCAATATGGCCCACTAAAAAATATATAATATACTATTATCCTTTATGGTACGTTAAGGACCAGTATGGTCCATTAAGAGATATGTGATCTACTGTTGCCCTTTATGATCCATTAAGCCACAAAATGGCTCATTAAGACATGTATGATATACTATAACCCGTTATAATCTATTAAGGGCGCAATATGGTTTATTAAGACATATATGATCTACTATTACCTATTATGATCCATTAAGCCCAATATTCTCCATTAAGATATACAAGTTGCACCATTGCCCATTATGATTCATTAACACTCAATATGGCCCATAAAGAGATATGATCTACAATTGCCCATCGTGATCCATTAATGCCCAATATGGCCCGTTAACACACATATGATCCGCTATTGTCTATTGTGATATGTTAACCCCAATATGGTCCATTGGAACATATATGATATATTATTGTCGATTGTGATCCATTAAAGCACAATATGTTACAGTAAAACATATATGATCTACTATTTCCATTGTGATTCATTAAAGCCCAATATGTTACAGTAAAACATATATGATCTACTATTTCCATTGTGATTCATTTAGTCCAAATATGGTCTACTAAGACATATATGATCTATTGTTGCCCGTTATGATCCATTATGCTCGTATATGACTTATTAAGATATATATGATCTACTATTAATCATTGTGATCCATTAAAAACCACTACGATCCATAGGATATATAGGATGTACTATTGCCCATTGTGATCCATTAAGACATATATGATCGATCATTGTCCATTATGATCTATCAAGGCCCAATATGGTCCGTAAAGGCATATGTGATTACTATCTTCCATTGTGATCCATTAAGGCACAATATGGTATACTAAGACACATATGATCTACTATTGTCCATTTTGATCCATTAAGGCCTAATGTCCAGTAAGACAAACATGATCTATTATTATCCATTGTAGGCCCAATAAAGCCCATTAAGACATACATGATGTACTAGTAACTATTGTTATTCACTAAGGCCCATATGGTTCATTACTTAAGACGACGTATATGATCTACAATTGCCCATCATGATCCATTAACGCCCAATATAGTCTATTAAGACATATATGATATGCTATTACCCATTGTGATCCATTAATTCATAATATATATATATATATATATATATATATGTTTGAAAAGAAAATTAAAATGATAAAATGAAAATATACAATTCTATATATTTTGTATTTTTACGTTAAATACTGTCTTTCTTTATTGAGATTATAATTTCAGAAGAAAGTTTTAATATGAAATATTTTATGTGAGTTTTAGGAGAAAATTTTAAATTTTGTAATTTCAAGAGAGAAATATTTTGAGAGTGGTGTAATATGTATAGTCATATGAATTTTTTTTATTTTAAGCGTGGCTATTATTTAAAATTTAGTCACACATATTATTTTCCATGAGATTTGCTACTATTTCATAAAAATAAAGAAAACTAGGTGATGATGGTATGGCTAATAGTTATATAAATCATTTTCGGTATGAATTTGGTAACTTCTTTTTGATGTTTCAGTATCAGTAATTTTATTACTGCTACCGGTATTTTACAGATTTTGCTCACATATACCGAAACCGTAGGGTACCAAGCATTCTCAGTACTAGTATCGGTACCCATTTTTGCGATATTTGGTATCGGTATATTTGGTATTGTTACCAAGCTCATCTCTAGTTACAATGACAAATGTATATAAGTTTGAAAAGAAATTATCAAATTAATAAAATAAAAATTTACAATTTTATGTATTTTGTATATTTATGTTAATGTAATTTTTTAATTGAGACTACATTTAATTTTGAGGTGAAGTTTTAGGAGGAAATTTAAAATTTTTTAATTGAGACTACATTTAATTTTGAGAGGGAAGTTTTAGCATTAAAATATTTTGAGATGGAGTTTTAGGAGGAAATTTGAAATTTTTAATTTTAAGAGAGAATTATTTTGAGAGGGAAATTGTAATATGTATGGCAACATGAAATTTTCTAATCTTAAGTGTGGTTATGGTTTTAACATTTTCCACCATTACGTCATACAAAAAAAAAGTGGTGACGTTCTGGCTAATAGTTATATAAAGCCACCTGAAATTTTACAATTTCAACTTTGTATATTGCTTAACATTTGGTCACACATATTTTTCCAATGACATTTGTGATCATTTCGTCACACAAAAATAAACAATGATATTAGTGTGGCTAATAGTTATGTAAAGCCACATGAATTTTTGTAAGTTTAAGTGTTGCTATTGTCTAACTATGGTCACATATATTTTTTTTCCATGACATTTGCTATTATTCCATCATACAAAAATAAACAAAGTGACGATGGTATGATGAATGTTTATGTAAAGCCGCATTCAATTTTGTAATGTTAAGTGTGGCAATTGTTTATCATTTGGTCACACAATAATATATGTGGCCATATGTATGAGCTTCTAGCCACACCATCAAACAAATATTATGGCTATATATCATATTTAGCCACACTTTTCTAGTGTGACTACTAAACGTCACAGTTTATTTCCCGAAATGTGGCTAAAGTATTCGAAAAGTTGTATTTTTCGTCACACGAAACAAATATTGTGGCCGTAGATTGCATTTTGACATACTTTTTTTTAGTGTGACTAGTAAATGCCACAGTTTTTCTTGAAGTGTGGCTAAATATTTTAAGCTATTATACAATGGTCACATGAATACCTAAGATGTATGGCAAAAAGTGGGATAGAAGTTTTTCAAATATTAGAAATGACCTTTAGACACACATTTAATCAAAAGTGTGGCATGTCGATTTTAGAAAATGTGTGGCTAAAGCCACATTTTGGCGTAGTGGATGTCTTTCTAATTGTAAAATCATGTGGTTTTTTCTTATTCAATTACATGTTTTTGGCTGATAATTCTTGTATTGGAACATGTTGTTTTGATTTGGCAACCTGTGTGTTTCAATCGATGAATGTCTTCACTTGTAATATCTGGTTTTGGCACTAGATCTAGGATTCTTGAATAAAATTCTACATGTGTAGGTTTAAGTAGTCCATTAGATCATGTTAGTGTTATTGTTTGTTGTCTTGTTGATGACTTGAACAGTAGAGGTTAGAGAAGATTATAAACAGTTCCGGTTGGTTTTCGTTTATGATCTAATGATTGTTTGTTGCAGTCTTATGTGTGTTACAATGTAGAAGATTGTATTCTGGTTTTGAAATCTTGAGATTTTGAATGTTTATCAGATTTGTTGAGGCTGTAACTATTTTTCATGTTGTGAATCATGTGACTCTTTTTTAATATTGTTGGATCAGTGGCTCAACTTTAACAGTTCTTACTTATGAACACTTGTTTGTTATATATATATATATCAAAGTATTGCACGGCGGAATATTAAAGTGTTCAAGTTAAAGCATCACTTTTAACAGGAGTTATGACTCCCCCTCAATCAATGAACTAGGAAGTTTAAAAATGAGAATCAATAGTAAATGAATATAACAGTAGGGTTAGGATCGAATACACAAGACACTTTTTCTAGGAAGGGTGAGAAGAATTGTGATCCATTGATCATATATTTGAAGGGTTGAGATTAGTTTGTTTGAAAAAAAATAAATAATAAATTAGAGAAAGGGCATAAAAGGAAAACAACATTTGTTGACTTTCTCTCTCCACATGCAATGCACATGTCAATTCCCCCCATCATTTTAAAACGTCTATAACTTTTTCATACGACATTTTTTTTTTCAAAAAATTTTCACCATATTAACGAGCGTTTTTTTATCTTTAATATGAGTACCACATTGCTACATTAAAATTGAAAAAAAATCGTGCTAAATGGGTTTTTTTTTTCTCCGTTGTGTCTTCTGCACGTTCATTGTGTTATAGTATGCATGTGTGCTTTATAAATATGTTATTTATGTTTTTTTAGTCTACACATGATTTAACTTTGTCCATTGTGTTTTTAGTATGATTTTAATTGTGTTTTACGCAAATGAGTTTTGTATTTAGGTGTACATTGTGTTTTATTATGTTGTTCATTGTGTTTAAGTCTATTATTCATTGTGTTTTAGTCTTCTGTTCATTGTGTCTTTAGAATGTCGTCCATTGTGTTTTATTATACTGTTCATTGTGTTTTATACCCTATTGTTCATTGCATATTTAATTGGTACTCATTGTGTTTTACGTTATCTCCATTGTGTCTTACGCAATTGGGTTTTCAACTTTTTTTACAAAAGTATTCATTGTGTTTTAATCTTCTGCTCATTGTGTCTTTATTATGTCGTCCATTGTGTTTTACACATTTGAGTTTTTAACTTTTTTTTCAAAAGTATTAATTGTATTTTAGTCTTTTGTTCATTGTGTCTTTCGTATGTCATCCATTGTGTCTTATGCAACTGGTTTTCAACTTTTTTTTTTCAAAAGTATTCATTGTGTTTTAGTCTTCTATTCATTGTATCTTTAGTATGTCGTCCATTGTGTTTTACTAGACTCTTGATTGTGTTTTATACCCTATATTTAATTGGTGTTCATTGTGTTTTACATTCCATTGTGTCTTACGCAAGTGGGTTTTGAAAAAAAAATTTCAAAAGTATAGCAATATGGTACTCATATTAAAGATAAAAAGACGCTCAATTTTATGGTATAATTTTTTTAAAAAATGGATGACGTATAAAAAAGTTACGGGCATTTAAAAATGAAGGTGGAAATGGCATGTGACTTGCATGTGCATATGTTTTTGACAAAATTACCCCTCCCACTTGTTAATCCTTTGGACACATGTCATTTTCTAGTGGCTTCTCACCCTTCTCATTTGTTGTAGCCTTTGTAGAATAACCCAACCCTATAACAGTAAATGCAGAATGATTCTCAACTATATGAAAGGTTAACTACAAAGTAATATGAAGGAAGAAGTTCAAGTCTTAAGATTGATGAGTGAATGAACTATATTATAATAGGGGGAGTGATCCCTTGATTTATAGAAAAGATAACATACAGACTAAGTAATCAAAAAACTTAAAGTAATCAAAGATATTTCTACAACAGGCTATAGTTATCGAAACTTGAACAAAGACTTTAACAAAACTAATATAATACTAACCTGCTGAGTTTAAGGTCGGTTTAATGCAACTGCTGATACTTCTCAAAAGATCTTCAGGAGTTTGCCTTTAGTAGTTTGTTCTTCAGATATTTGTCTGGTTTATCTTCAGAAATTCTGATGCTTTTACTCTTCAGAACTTTTGGATATCTTTCACTTCAGCAGTTTCTCAAAATGTGAAGAGGATATAAGACTAAGGTTTATAACTGGCTTGTCAATCCTCTTTGACCCTACAATCTCCCTCTGGATTGATGAAGCCAAAACCTTTATCTATCTTTATTTATACGATCCTCTCTTCCTTAAGTCAAGAACTCTCCAGATTTCTTTGACTGTTTGATGTCTGAGTTCTCTGACCACTGATTATAAAAGTAGTCCTTGTTCTGGTATTATATCCTGAATGGTCATCAGATCTTCATCAGATAATTTTTCCAATTCAGTCAAGTCATGAAGGACTTTTGTTGAGAAGTCTTTTCTTATTAGAATCACGGAACTGGACTTGTGGGAGAAGCACATTTGACAATCGGAGATTTGGATTTGAAGAAATTGTCTTTGTATGGTACTATTTGAAGGTTTGAATATAGGTCTGCTGTTGGAGGTTTTTCTTTTTCAGCATTGATCAGATTGGATCTCCTTCTCTTTTCAACTATCACAGTACCAGGTGTATCACCTTCTGAAATAGGCATGTGATGTTTAGTGACCACCTTGGTAAGTTTTTGTTCTTTGATGGTTTGTTGTAGTTGAAAGGCAAATGTTGTAGGGTCCCTATATTGTGTCAGCAGAGGTTTTTCATCAACAGTGAAATCATCTTCAACAATGGTGTTTTTCTCAAGCAAAACCATTTTGAAGTTAGTTGTTGTGTTTTCCCCCGGCTTTTTGGTAGCAGGCTGTGTGGGTTTGTATTTCTCCGGATTTGCAAGTCTGTCAGCCTTGAACCTTTTGTAGGTCTCATAAAGTACATCTTCTTTCCACCTACTTATTTGTTGTTTTGAACCATATTTGTTCTCTACCAATTCTTGAATGGTTTGGGCTCTTTTCAACTTTCTGACTTTCTCTGTGGCTAGCTTTTCTGATACAAGCTGTGCCTGTTTTGTTAGTTATTCAGTTGAGAGTCCCTTGAGTGAGAATTTCCTTGTCTTGTTGTTTTTGCCGATATAGGTAATTAGCTGTTGTCTTTTATCTTCTTCTGCTGCAAGGACAGTTTGCTCAGCAAGTCTTTCTTCTGCTTCTAACTCATTCAACTTTTGTTCATAGAGTTGTAACTTTTCATCAAGACTTAAGTCATCCCTTGCTTCTAAGCTTGCCCATACCTTATCTTCCTTTGCCTTTCTTTCAGCTTTTAGTCTTTCTTCTTCTGTCAGTTATTTTTCTTCAATTTGATCTTCTGTAACTGGTATAGAAGAAATGGGAATAGGCTTTGGAATATCAGATTGGTTTGTTTCTGTTGCTTTAGAAGGTTGTTCTGATTTAGTGCAGGAATTGTCAACTACTGAAGTGTTGATCTGAGCAACATCAACTACTGAAGGATTGTCTTCAGTACTTTTGGTCTTGTCTTCAGCAACAGCTTCACTATGGTCTTGGGAGGACTTTTCAGCCTTTTCTCTAAGGTCTATCTCTTGTTTTTTATACCAGTCTTCTCTCTCTCTTTCAGAGCTTTTTCTTGTCTAGTTATGCTTGTTAATTTTTGAGATTCCTTGAGATTTTGTGCTTCTCTAGCTCTTTTTGAAGCTTCAAGAGACACAGTTTCAGGTTCCTTTGACATCTCCCCCTTTTTGGCTTCATCCACTTCTGGAAACCATGGAGGTGGAGGTGTTACACCAGATAGATGGGCTAATTGTCTTCTGTTGTCGTCCATCTTTCTTGACAATTCACCAAGCTTATGGTCAATAGCATTTTTAATCATCACAATTTGAGTGTTGTTCTTTAACTCCATAGCAGTCATAAAGTCTTTGAGATGACTAGAAATAAGTTGATGTACCATTTGGTATAGGGGACCATCTAGGCTGCATAGTTGGTTCAGGTCTATGCTTGATGACTCAGAGAATTGGGTAGGCTTTTGTGATTGTGGAGGGTGTGTTTTTGGTTGATCCTTAGTGTGAACTAGGGATGCCACTTTTGGGAAATTGGGGTATAAGTGGTCTTTAGCCTTTTCTTCTATGACTGTCTCCTTGAGTACAGATACATTAGAATCAGGACCTTCACAGTCAGCCGTCAATTCATTTTGTGGAGATTTTGATCCATCATCCAAATTAATGGAATCATCTGGATCACTGACATAGTCCTCAATAAGAACAGTATCAGTTGTCTCATGAGCTAGGCCCAACCTAGTTGTCTCATGAACCTCTTTTTCTTGGTACTGAGGTTTTCCTACTTCAGGCACAGGGCCTTCATCAGTAGTTGTCATATTTGAGGTCTTAGCTATGGTACTACTGTCCTCAAATCCATCACTGGATGGTATAAGAGTAGCAGCAGCCTCAAATATACCTAAGGAATCTAAGTTTGGGTTTAGAGGCCTTGGTCCCTCCTCATCTCTTTGGTTAGGGCTGAACACATTCACATCAATGTCCATTTCTGTGTTTTCATCCCCTGTTTTATGTGGTGATTGGGGGATTGACATTTTCAGATGGATTGCGTTGTTCAGCCCAAAGAGAATGTTTAGCTATTTCAACTGCTGGTGATATTTGTGGGTCAGTAGTTATGGGATCAGCAGTTGACTTTTGTTTAGTTGATTCAGGTGTTTTGAAAGAAGGGTTAGTAGTTATGGTCTTTTTAAGTTTCTTTCTTTTATACAAAATGGATATAGGTGCTCTTTCGGGTATTTGAGATGAATGTGACTGAGAGGAAATTTCAGTCACATCTTTTGAAAGTGCAGATTGCACATTAACAGCTTCAGGCATCTCAACTCCTGAGTTGCTTTTCTTTTAGGGTTGGTGGGTTTGGATTTTTGTTGTTTAGGTTGTTTTGGCCTTTTGGGAATGGGTTTTGAGGATGTTGGTTCCTTAGGGACTGTGACATGTTCCCCTTAGTCATCCTCTGGCAAGCTTTTCATCCTCTTTCATTTCCATACCATATTGCTATACTTAAAAAAATTGTTGGGTTGATAGTACTTGCGTCTAAATGTAAACACTTGATATTATTACTTGCGTTTAAACATGTCTGAACCAGAACAAGCCTAATAGTAATATCTGTACTTTAAAAAAAAATTGTTGGGTTGATAGTACTTGCATCTAAATATAAACACTTGATATTATTACTTGCATTTAAACATGTATAAACTAGAACTATTTTCATTGTACAAGTTTTTAACTTTAGGTTCATCTGCAGTCAAAACCCTGATGAGTTTAGAGTGAAGGATGGCAGACATACCAGGTTATCTGATAACCTGTTTGAATTCTGGAAAACTTGCTTTTTAGCTATTTTGGTATCTGGAGGGATTGTATTGCAAATACTAGTAAGATGCTAATTAACACTCGTTACCTGCATAGATGGTTTAAGATATTACTTATCGGCTCATTTAATTTATTTTTTTTACCTGTTTTCTTTCATGGTGACAGGCATGTGTTTTGTACAATAATTGGTGGCCAATGATTTTGTATTAATATTGTTGTACGTGAGATTGCTAAAGTAGTCGTAATTCATATCATTGGTTGCATTGATTTTACAGATTAGATTAGTATTGAGCTTTCATTTTACATTAGTTTAGTTGTCGATTCAATAAATAAGCATCGTTGCTTATCTACTTATCACAACAATAACAATTAGGCTTGTTCTGGTTAAGATATGTTTAAACGCAAGTAATAATATCAAGTGTTTACATTTAGACGCAAGTACTATCAACCCAGCAAATTTTTTTTTTTAAAGTACAGATATTACTACTAGGCTTGTTCTGGTTCAGACATGTTTAAACGCAAGTAATAATATCAACTGTTTACATTTAGACGCAAGTACTATCAACCCAGCAAAATTTTTTTTTTTTAAAGTATAACAATATGGTATGGAAATGAAAGAGGATGAAAAGCTTGTTTTTATGGTGTAATTTTTTTTTAAAAAAATAATGTCATGTGAAAAAGTTATGGTCGTTTTAAAAATGGGGGTGGAACTCAACCGTTGTGGGTTATACCTATTTTGCCCTTCTCCTTTTCTTTTATAAACTCAACGTATGTTTTTCCTCTTTTAATCTCATCCATTAATTTATTTTGATCAAAGGCCGTAATACTTCTTACACTTTGTACGCTGTACAATTATATAGCGTAAACTTTCTTATGTGTACAATAATCACTTAATTTGTATCCCAGATTTGTTTAAAGTGTTTTTTCTGAATTTTTTGGGTATAAAGTCGTCTCTCTGTTTTTTTTTTCTTTTTTGTTTTTTTAACCACTAAGCTTGTTTTCTCCCCATAAATCCTAACCTAGATTCACTATTCAAAAATTGATCTTTGTTCAAAAATTGATCTTTGTTCTCTTCACATGAAATAATTCCTCTTAACCACTAGGCCAAATTCTAAGTGGCAGAAAGTTTTTATGTGTGATCAGTGATGTATAACTTTTTCTGATAATTATACAGTAGAAATCATAATACACTCACTCATTGTTTTAGTTTTCTTCATCCAAACTACGGAAACACCTCTAATATGAACAATTTATTTATTATATGAAAATATAACATAAAGTATATTGTTTGAAGTTTGAAAATAAACAAACAAACAAACGTAATTAACAAAAGTTGGCCCCATGTGTAGGATGGAAAATGAAGTGTGTGGAAATTAGACAAAGGAGGTCACACATGGCGAGAGATGATTGGGAGAGAGGATAGCGTTAGGGATACGATGAGGTAACCGGGTATAGCCGGTAAACGAAAAGGTGAGGAGGTGTGAAACTTGCCAAATTTGGGTTATGAAAAGGGATTTTAAGGTTGTGTTGTGCGATATTACCTTAAGTGGAAATGTTTTCATGGTATGCCCACCATATCTTTCTTTTTTTTTTCTTTTTCATTTTTAGGATTTTTAATACCCTATCGTTCAAAAAAAAAAAAAAAAGATTTTTAACACCCTTGTTATTTTTACTTTTATCACTTTTTTACATTTATAAGAATTATAATAATCAAATCATTTATACGAATGTAATTAACTTATTATAATAAAAAAATATTTCATTAAATTTATATAAACTAAACCTCGAAATTAAAATATTACAAAATTTTATAATTTTGCCAAATTACAACATTTATAATGAGTTAAAGTTAGAAAAGAAATATGGGGTATAAGCCATTAAAATACATGGCGTGACAACTCACTAATTAATGCACATGATGTACAAGTCACTAATACAATCAACATAAATATGAAACAATTAAAAGAAATTAAAAGTATCGACCTAACCTACCCCTTTCATTTAAAGTCGTCCGTTTACATAGGCGTGATAGCCAAGGGCATCTCTTTACACCCATGCCCTTTTGATGGATGCGTCATCTTACTCCATTGACACCCAAGAGCGATGGGTCATGGAGGGTTTAGTGAAATTAACACAAATTTCTAACTACAAAGTCACTCAAATTTAATATTGTTTCGTTATTTTAAAATAGTTTTGTAGTGGTATATTTATAAAATCTGATTATATTGTTTAAACTCCTTCTTTTCTTTTTTTTATTTATAATTCCAATATAATTTTCCTGGTTTCGCTTTATAATTTAAGTCATAAAAGTTGATTTCAAAGAGAGCTTAGAAGTTACCAGTGCTACTACTTTACAAGACACTGAGACAGTACATTTTTGAGTTATGCTCTATAATTTCTTTCCTTTTCAAATCTATTTAAAGGTTATTTAAAAATATGATAACTTTGTTCGGTGTCATTTTAATTTTACACGTGTGGGTTTCTGTGACTCGTTCAAATTCAAACTCTTGTCATTAGGTACGAGAAACTACCATAATTGTTATAGGCAGGGGTGTGCACGGTCCAGACTGGTTCGGTTCGGTATTTTGGTAAAACCATAAACATAATCGAAGTGTTTGAATTTTGAAAACCGTTCGATTTCGGTTTTTTTGGATTTGATTTTTTCGGTTTTAGTAATGGTTCGGTTCGGTTTTTCGCTGTTTTTGGGTTTTGGAACATAATTTCATAAAAATTAAAAATAGAACTTATAATTCAAGATTTAAGAATCTTTCTTAGATGTTTATATTTATGTTAATATATATATATATATATATGCTAGCTGATTACCCCGGGAGTGTCCCGGGGTTAAAAAAAATCTAATATTACTTAATAAAAAAAGATAAAAGAAGTAAACAGTCTCAACCTCTTTTAATGTTAAAGAAAGTTGTTCTAATGTTTATACTATCAAAAGGGTTTAATGTTAAGCATATCATTATAGCACATGAACATAGGCAATTCATATATGTAATAGTAGGTTCAAAAACATATATACTATCATAACATGATTAGTGACTTGCCTATATAAGAAATTACCTAATTACATTTTGTTTTTTTCTGCATGAACAAAAACTCACTAAAAAAACATTTTTTTTTGTTTTTGTATAGCACTATATATGGTGCTCGTTGGAAAAATAATAAAGCGATCGTTAATTTGGTGTAATTTTTTTTTTAAAATGTCATACATAAAAGTTACCAACGTTTAAAAATTGTGAGCGGAAAATAAGAAAAAAATAAAGATAAAAATATTAATTAACATATTTGAAAATTTAAAATAATTAATAGTTCGCTAACATTTAAAAAATGTGAGAGGAAAATAAGGAAAAGATATTAATTAACATATTTGAAATTTTAAGATAATATAGATATAGATTTTATTTAAAAATACAAAATAAATAAATTTAAAAGAAAGCTTCACATGATGCCATATGATGGCCTCCATTGAATGCCACCTCATACAAACTCAATTCTTTTATTATAAGTTATATATATATATATATATATATATATATATATATTTAACCTTTTTAAATTAATATTGTTCACATAAACCAAACATTCTTAACGATTTCTATGTTTTTCTAAAGTTTTTATTAAGACATTTCTTTTATAATACTTTGAAAATTAATTATTTTCAAGAATAAAACTAATAATTCCTAAATCAATGTATTGGATATATTAAAAAAAATGGGTGATTCGGTTCGGGTTTTTTCGGTTTGGTTTTTCCATTTTTTATTCGGCTCGGTTATTTTCGGTTTTTCCAGTTTCGGTTCAGTTTCTTGTTCACCCATAGTTAAAGGCGTAAAGGGTAAGCCTTGGGCTTTAGCGCAAGCCGTTTAATTAAAAAGCAAGAATTTTCTTTTAAACGAGGCACAAAATATAAAAATCAAAATTTAGGGGTTTTAAACATGTTTTAAGCTTTTATAGGGTTCGTTTAGATTGTTTTAGGTTGATTATAGACTTGTTTAGGGTTGGTATAATTGTTTCGGACTTATTCAGACGATTCTTGCCTAGAATTCCGTTGGAACTTGGCTTGAAAAATACGTCCAAGAGCCTGAAAATAAGGATTTCGAAGTGAAGCAAAAAAAGGTTACGATGGGCATAAAAAGTGAGCCTAGACATCTACCCGGATGAGCTTTGACAAAAGAGGAAATTACACGCTAGTCTACTGATCCACTTTTGTCAATAAAACATCACTGGTGTTTTTAAGGCACCACCCTATATTTCCGGCAATCCCCTTCAAGTAACCAAAGTTGAAACCAATTGCCCCCACTTTGTTCGTCTCCACTACGTGTCATCTCCCTCCTGTCACCAGAACTACCTAACACCCATGTTACACCATCGAGAACCAAGTTTGCATGCTGTGGTGATTAAAGCTTGGAGTGTTTTTTTTATTACCTTTTTGCGTTTTTCTTTTCTTTTTCTAATAAAGGGCAAAAAAAAAGGTAAGCTACACGGATGGTCCCTGTGGTTTGCACGAATTGCACATATGTCCCCATATATTTTCAATGGTCCTCAACGTTGTCATTTTATAACATTTTGGTCCCTACCAACTAACTTTGTTAAGTTTTGTCAGTTAAGTCATGTAAAATGACCAAAATACCCTTACCATATAAAAAATAAAAACCCCTTCTCCTTCATTTCTCCTTCACCTGTGGAAACCATCATCACCATCACCACCCCCTCTTCAAACCACCAACACCACCTCGTCCTCCTCCGACCACCACCACCCTACCTACACCGGTGCTACCAAAAACCGTTGCTGCCGAATTTAATACCAACTCCTGAATTGTCTAGATTTGCGAAGAAAGACGATCTTGGTTTGCAAGTCTTTTTAGTTTTTATTTAGGGTTTTAGGTGAAAAAATATTTAAGTGTTATTTTTTTAAATATAATAATATATCTTTGAAGGGAGGAGTTTTAGGTAATCATTGAGATGCAGGTTACCGGATTTCATCTTCAATAAAAGAAGAAACTTTCAGTGTAAGAGAACGCACGTTATTCTTGCTCCTCCTCCTTGCATACTTTGGGCAACGCACGTTATTTTTGCTTAAAAAAGGCTTCATGGTTTGATGATGAGCCCGAAGTTCAGTGTAAGGGAACTGGGGTTTTTATCCCAAATTTTGAAATTATGGAGACAGATAATAATCAAGGAGAAAATCCTGTATCAATTGACGTCCTCCTAGGTGATATTCATGGGTCGCCGAACACTGGCTTCCGGTCATCGGAGGTGACAATGGTGACCGGAGAAGAGCATGTTCATGTGTGATGGTGGTTGTGTTGTTGTAGGTGACGGCGTAGGTGGTTGGTTTGGTGGTGGTGGTGGTCGGTGATGGTGGTGGTAGATGGGTGTGGTGGGGGTTGAGAGAGACAGAGATATATATAGTATAATATTTGTTTTTTAAGAGGGTAAATTAGTAATTTTACATGGACTTAACTGAAAAACTTAACCTCCATCCAAGTACATTTGTAATTTTAGAGGGTCTAATCGCCCCTTTTTATACACGAGTAGGCTACTCGCATGGATCTCAGGCGATTAGGACTCCCCTAATCGCCCCCCGCAGTGTCAAGCCCCATTTTGCGCGTTTAACCTTCCAAATCAGATCCGAAACATGTATAAACACCCAACATCAAACCCAAATCATTAAACAACCCATCCCAAGTAAAAACCCCCAATTTATCCTCAATCTAATAGCCCTAATTGCAAACATTTCCCAAAATGGCAATATTATCATGAAAACATCACATCAACATGCAAAACTTACCCTAAACGGCAATTATCCATATTTCATCACATAACAACGTTATACAACAGCATCCTACTGTTCCTACATGCTCCTAGAACAAACCCTAACCTCATACAATCAACAAAACACATAATATCATCCTTAATCCTTCAAAATCATTCAAACGGGTCAAAACGCCTATTATCAACAATACCCAACTATGAACCTCCAAACTCATCAACAATCATGCTAACAACCTATTTATCTCAGAAACAGATCAAACACGCAAGAATCCTCATGTTTTAATCATAAAAATCCTATATTGCATGAATACACCACATAGAACACATAATGAAAGATTAGACTTGTTTAACAACTGATTTTAAAGGTTTTCAAAGACACAAACATATCAAAACCACGTCTGGACCTTTAGGGATCATTATAATAGCATAACAAAGGTTTAGGAAGGATGACACACCTTGGATTTTGCTAAAGGATGATGTGTAAGGCTTGAAAGGATGGATTTCAAAGCATATACGTGTTCCAGAGGTTGGTTATGGTGTGGGATAGCTTTGGGGCGAGTTAGGGTTTCACAAATGATGTTGTGGAGCATAAGGGTGGCATTTATAGTCGTTTCTAGTCGTCAAGGAGGTATCAGGCGAGTAGGGTACTGTTATAGGCGATTAGAGCCCCTAATCGCCTATAAACCCATGCAATTAGGCCTAATCTCCTATAAGGCATGTAACCGCCTATAAGGCATTCTAATCGCATACAGCATGGTGATTTGGGTTTTTTTGGCGCGTTAGACACTATTTTAACACATATAAGCATGTATTCACATACCGACAAGTCATATAATGATTATAAACACATAATGCACGATAACTAACACGTTCACATTCGTTCACCAATCCCCGGGACTCGAGACTCGCGTGTGTGCATTGACCCAACGATTTTACCAACCGCCACTCTTGTACCCGTAGTTATGGACCGACTCTCAATATGTAATGACTCCCGATGATTTCTAAAATCATTCCAAACGACTTAACCGACACCGTTAAGTATAATGCTAAGTAAATGTTTTCGCTAAGGTAGACTCGTATGTATGTAAAGTATGTAAAGTATTAACCTGAATTTGCCGGGTGTCACATCATCCCCCAGTTGAAAGAATTTTCGTCCCGAAAATTAAACGAAGTCCGGAAATGAAGAGACGAAAGAAAGAAAAATTTCCCAGTTGTTACATCATCTCCCCGTTGAAAGGAATCTCGACCCGAGATTCATCTAGCTTTTGAAGTAATACGATTCGACTCCAAAGCACGCTTAGGAAATAGATGAGGGTACTTGTCCTTCATCTGATCTTCCGGTTCCCACGTGAACTCCGGTCCACGATTTGAATTCCAATGAACTTTAACGATGCGGATTTTACTCCGACAAAGGCTACGAATCTTATAATCAAGAATTTCAACCGGTTCCTCCACGATACGCAAACGATCATCAACCTTGATTTCTTTGAGAGGAACAACGAGAGATTCATCAGCCAAACACTTCTTAAGATTAGAGACATGGAAGACATTATGAACGCTACTGAGCTCGGCTGGTAAGTCAAGTCTGTATGCCATCGGTCCAATCCGTTCCAGAATTGCAAACGGTCCGACATAACGAGGGTTCAGCTTGTCGCGCTTCCCAAAGCGTATAACGCCCTTCCAAGGAGATACCTTCAACAAGACCTGATGTGTGCAATTAAGTATATAAATAAATTGATCAAGTTAAAATCCTAGACTTTTCTAAAACCACACACTATCGGCAAGTGTACCGATCGCAAGTAGCAAGTAGGCAAGACCAGGTATCGAACCTAAGGAGTTTATTTAACACTTTTCAGATCACTTTTAATGAATTACCTGATAAAATATTATTTATTATTATTATTGAATTGATTTATTAATTGGGGGGTTTAAACTAAAATTAAAATAAATTAAGACTAATTAAAACTAAATTACTAATTAAACTAAGAAACTGAAAATAAACGAAAGCTGATGAACTAGGTTGAAACTCTAATGAGGAGAAAACTGGTAACCTGGGTAGAATCCCTAGACTCTGGTTATAAAAGCTTACCTATGTAATCCGATTGGAGACCCTGTTCTCACCTAATAAACCTCCTGTCAAGGATAGTCGACTAGACTCAAGGCGGGACAAGTATTGAGATGCTAAAATGAAAGTGGATCGCCCCAGCGAAACCAAATCCCACAGTAATCCTTTAATCAACCACTCTTGGATTGAAAACTCCCAAACTGTGAAGCAGACTTAACTAATATGAATGAAATCCTAGGGAAACTCTAAACACGAATAAGTAACCGGTCTCGCCCCAGCGATAACCAAACTACCAAACAATGCCTAGTTAGTCAACCTAGCAATCCCGAATTATATTCCTAACCTTCGGGAAGGGATTGCACACCTTAGCTAATTGACCTTAAAAACCTGTTAAACTTGCGTCATTCCTAATTGCAAGAACTAGCTCGACAACAAAAGTTAATCAAACTAGAATGATTTTTAGATCTAGGAGATATTCTTATATGCCTAGAACATCAAAACCAACAAACAAGTAATCAAATCAAAAAGCGCCAATATACAAATATTCAAAATCAAACATAAAAATTAAATCATGTAACCCAACACATCCAAAACGGAAAACATAAGTCTTTAATTAAAAACCATAATATAGTTCATCATCCCAAGTTACCAACAAAAGGTTTAGCCTATAATATTTAGAAACATCTTCACAAAACTAAAAAAAAATAGTGTTCTTCAAGTCTATAAAAAATAATAAACGAAAACTAAAGCAAACCCGAGGCTCCTTGAATTTTGATCTTTAACGTGCCCGGGACCTTTTCTCCTTCAGTGCCCTTCTGCTCGTCACCTTCTGGCCGGTCGACTTCACTTCAATGTTGCTGTTGTTGGAGACCTCCTTTGTTTTGCGGCGCTGTGTTCTCTCTCGAAGATAATGTTACTGCCGCAATAAAAAAAATCCCTCCAAGTAATAATGTCCCCGCCTAAATATTGTTTTAGTTGTTTTATGGCTTGGGTCACGAGCCCACCAAGGCTTCCATTTATTTATTTTTTTTTCTTTTTTTAGTTATTATTATTAATATTATTAGAGCATGACGTTCTCGACTCGGGTGTTCTTGGCTCGACCAAAGTTCTTCATTTATGCTCCAACGTCCATGACCACCTGCTCTCAAGTGTTCGTGTCTTGATTAAAATTCTTTCGTTTTGAGCTCATTTCACGCGAACACCTACAAAATAATTAAAATAATAAATACATAATAAAAACGACATGAAACCAATAAAAACTTGACCAAATAATATACAAAATATATAGGAAAAGAGATGTGTTTTGCAACACATCAAGACCCTATCGCCAACCTAAAACTCCAAGGGTTTGCGACGACGATCGGCATAGCTCTTTTGACGATCACTAGCCGCTGCCATATGATTACGAATCTGAACGATCTTCTCGGAAGTCTCGTACACCATTTCCGGACCTGTGAGTTGACTCTCGCCCACCTCGGACCAACAAAGAGGAGATCGGCATTTCCGTCCATAAAGAGCCTTGAACGGTGCTGCCTTGATACTAGAGTGGTAACTATTGTTGTAAGAGAACTCTACTAACGGCAGGTGAGTCTCCCGACTCTTACCAAAATCGATAACACATTCCCGAAGCATGTCTTCAAGCGTTTGAATTGTCTGCTCACTTTGACCATCAGTTTGCGGATGATATGCGGTACTTATATCCAACTGAGTACCCAACGCTTTATGCAATGCCTTTCAGAAGCGGGAAGCAAAACGGGAATCATGATCAGAAATGATGAAAACAGGCACCCCGTGCCGAGCAACCACTTCCTTAAGATAGATACGAGACAACCGCTCCAAACTGTCGGTTTCTTTAATGGCGAGGAAGAGTGCGGACTTTGTCAACCGGTCGACAATCACCCAGATCATATCACAACCACTAGGTGATTTCGGAAGTTTGGTCACAAAATTCATCGTAATCCGTTCCCACTTCCATTCGGTAATTTCCGGTTGTTGTAGAAGACCAGACGACTTCTGATATTCAACTTTGACCTTAGCACATGGCAGACATTTGTTGACATACGAAGCTATATTAGCTTTCATGTTTGGCCACCAATAGAGTATCTTCAAATCCTGATATATCTTATCGAAGCCCGGATGAATAGAATACCGGGATTTGTAAGCTTCATCCAAGACAAGCTCTCGCAAACCCCTAAACAAAGGGACCCAAATACATTCTGCAAAGTAGTGCAGGCCATTGGACCTAAGCTCAAGGTGCTTATCGGCACTATGCATGGTTTCAGCTTTAGGGTTTTCCTCCTTCAAAGCTTCCTGTTGAGCAAAACGGATTTGATCAGGTAAACTAGAATGAATGGTGAGCTGTAGAGCTCGAACACGACGAGGCTTAGCGGATCCCTTCTTGCTCAAGGCGTCTGCCACCACATTCGCCTTGCCAAGATGATACTTGATCGCACAATCATAGTCATTACTCATTAAGAAGCTCGATCCAGCGACACTGTCGCATGTTCAACTCCTTTTGATTGAAGAGATGCTGAAGACTCTTGTGATCGGTGTAAATGGTGCACTTAGTACCGTACAAGTAGTGTCTCCAGATCTTTAACGCGAAAACGACCGCACCCAATTCCAAGTCATGGGTGGTATAGTTTTTCTCATGAACCTTAAGTTGACGAGAAGCATAAGCAATGACTTTCTCGCGCTACATCAACACGCAACTGAGACCTTGTATAGACGCATCACAAAAAACCACAAAATCATATGTGCCCTGAGGCAATGATAAGATAGGAGCAGAACAAAGTTTGAGCTTGAGAGCCTGAAAAGTGGATTCTTGCGAATCACCCCAGGCAAACTTCTTGTCCTTCTGTGTAAGGTAGGTGAGGGGTTGAGCAATCTTCGAAAAACCCTCAATGAAACGACGATAGTAGCCGGCTAGACCCAGGAACTGCCGTACCTCAGTTGGAGTCTTTGGTGCTTCCCAGTCTTTGATGGCTTTTATCTTAGCTAGATTGACCTGAATTCCTTTTTCATTAACTACATGACCAAGGAATTGAACTTCACATAACCAAAAGTCACACTTTGAGAACTTAGCATACAACTGCTCTCGCCTCAAGAGTTCCAAAACTAGACGCAGGTGTTCCCGGTGGTCCACCTCGTTCTTGGAGTAGATTAGAATATCGTCAATAAAAACAATAACGAACTTATCAAGATAGGGCTTGTAAACCCGATTCATTAAATCCATAAACACAGCAGGTGCATTCGTGGGACCGAAAGGCATGACCAGGAATTCAAAGTGGCCATAACAAGTACGAAAGGCAGTCTTCGGAATGTCGGCTTCCTGCACCCTCAATTGATGATACCCAGAATGCAAAAACAATACATAAACCCTAATTTAACGATTGTCATGAAAAGATAAAACAAAAACGAGGAGATCAAATCGATTAAAAAAATGCAAAAACAATACATAAACCCTAATTTATTCATCAATGGAAAGTTATTTTTCGAAATCATTAAAATCAATTGATTCACATAACAGATTATAACAACATATATTGAATCAACAAATTAAATAACCATGAATCTATTCAATTAGGAAAGGGATCAGATCGATTAAAAAACTACATAACCCTAATATATTATCAATCGGCAGTTAGTGTTTAAAACTAATAAAACGGGTAATAGAAGGGAGGTGAATCAAAATTAAAAGATTTGAATGTTCTTAATGAGTAAAAAAAGAAGGATATGATCGTATTACCGGTTTAGCGTTGATGGTTGCAATGATCGGAATGACCTTTCCGCAGTTTTTCGACGGCAACTGTATCGATAATGTGTATTGATCTGGAGAGAATTAGGGTTCAGAGAGAGAAGAATGAAGGAGAAGGAAGTGGTTGTGTATCGTTTTGTGGAAGATTAAAAAAGAGAAAAATAATTAACTTCTTAATTTCCTTGACATTTTCCTTTATACAATATTATTTATTGATTTTTATTTAAAAAAAAAAGAGAAAAAGTATAGATGAGCCATGTGGCTTAATGAGAGAGTGAATAAAATTAAAGATGGATTAATCTATTGACAAGTAACATAAAAGAGTTTTGTTTACTAGGTAGTATAGATTCTATCTTTTATAATACGAAGATTTATAAATATGCAAAACTGGCGAATAAGCCCACCATTCAAAATGAACACATATTTATCATGAACATACAAAAACTCATGTTGATTCAAAAAGTACATATTGACACTATGTTAGCCACATTCTCCGTCCACCGTACCGTGTTGCAAAGTCTTTCTTCCAACATTATATGTTTTCTAGAGTTTCATTTATTTTTTTTTCTTCTAAGTTTGCAATGTGTATATTTGTGTTCCTTATTCGTTTCAGATTTATGTTCTTTGCATATCTTCAAGATTTGCTTTTGTGTTCTTTATGACTATTTTTAACAATTGATGTTGCCAATGGCGAACCTAGTTTTTTTCCTCAATTGGGTGCCCTTTTTCAGTGTTTTTTCACAACCCAATGGTTAGAATTTTCAGGTCGAGTTGAGGCAAGGAACATAACAAAAATACTTTGTCAGTAGAAATGAGACTAAAAAAAACATTACAAATTTTTAAAGTTGTTTCCCACGAGTTTTCATATTTTGATAATGATTCATTACATCTTCGACCAAAACATTAGCAAGACGGTCTCTTTCAGTATAACAATTGCAACAATCGTTGTTCATATAATCATAACCCACCCGATTACGCAGTCTGTCTTCTCATGTTTCATTGATCAAAAACATGATCAACACTTATCGTTGCAATTGGTAGAACTAATGTTAACTTTAATAGCCAATGGACTAACACGGATACCCCAAATGTTTCTTTGTTTCCAACATCTTTTTTTTTTTCAAGATTAGATATCTCATTCATCATGGGCAAACATTTCATCTTCGAACAATTTAATAATATAGTTGCCTAGCTCAATCATAAGATATTCTCTTTCTTGATAGCTAAAATCAAACAGATACAACTCGGCCAACCTTAATATCTTTTTTTTTTAAGATTAAATGGACTAAAAGTACCATCCGAATTCAAACTACTATTACATGTTAGTAATTTGATGGTTACATCACTTAAATGGTTGCCAAGTTCTAGTATTTACATATCAAACACCATGTTGAATTCTTCAACCTCAAAATAGTGATGATTGGTAATGTTATTCTTTTTTTCTTCTATATTTAGGGTCAACATGTCCATCATCCATGTCAACAATTCCAATATCATTTTTTTTACAAAAAGATGCCACATACTATCAAAAGTTAAATAAACCCTTCAAGCAAAAATTTTTGTAGTTGTTGCTTCATTGCATTAACCATATAAATTGCATTCAGAGTATCTTAATCCTTACTTTGAAGAGCTTGACACAACAACTTTGTAATCCCCAAAACGTGCTTCAACAAATGTAAATAATATGCCAAATCATATGTCTTTATATATGTCCAAATACCATTTGCTTGTCTTTGTTGAACATTACTGAAACCGGAATTTCAACTATATTTAAGCACACATTAATAATTGATGGATATAAATGAACGAATTGCATAAGTGTTTTATGATGAGAGCTCCAATATGTATCTCTAGCTCTTGCAAGAAAAAAGTTCTTCACAGTCTATTGCTTCTCGTATTTTCTCTTTGTTTGACTTTCTTAATCATGTCTATTTTTTGAATGTTGCACAAACCATATTGTCAAAGTCAATACCTTATAAAAAAATTCATCATGCCTGTTTGCAATGGCTATACCGACTATTTGAAGTTGGCGGGCAAAACAATGTATAAAATATGTTGAAGAACTTTGATTCAAAATTTATTCTATCAAACCATTAACAACTTATCAGAAATATTGCTAGCACCATCATATCCTTGACCTTTCAAATTATATCAAGAAAATAATTCATTAATAGCTGATTTCAAAGATCACACAAATGTTTCCATGAGATGAACAGGACCAATAATTTGTTCTTTAATAACTCCATATTTTTCAACATATCTCAATACGACAGCCATTTGTTTCTAGATATATCCCTAGACTGATCAACTAATATAGAAAATACATTTATGATTGGAGTTTCACCCCAATTCGAATAAAATCAGTCTTGGGACATCAAAAAATAATACCTCATCATACCAAAGCAATCTTGGACCATTCTTAAACCATTCCATCATCCAATTGTAGATTGCAAACCGAAAAGTGAAGATTTCAAAATGCACTTCATGAAGATTGACGGCTAGTCCATTCAAGTTCACCACGAGTGTAGATTTGTAAGCTTTTATTAGGGTTTTTGTCATGCTTTTGGTTTGATAACATTGTTTGTGTAATTGATTGATTGAAAGTGTTGATTTAATTATGTTAGTACTGATTTGAACTCTTGAATGTTAAGGTTCTTCTTGAATTATTGACTTCTTGAGATAATTTCTATTATTAAATTTTAATTAAATTTAGGATTTATATGTGTTTTTATAACAAAGAATACTATTGTCCATAGATTTATGGTGATGCCTAAGTCTTGAACTTCAATCCATTTAATACCAATTATTCACTTCAAATTCAAGCCTAGTTGTGTGATTAAACCTTGATTGCTTATGATTTCAAACCCGGGAGTGATTCTAATTCATTATATTGTTTACAACTTATTTTGATTCTAGTTCTTTCAAACAACTTTTCAAATAAATACACAATCTTCATAAAAATAGTATCATCTTCATAAGTAACATGTTTGCTCAACTAAAACAATAATCACCAACCACAATATCTTCATGGTTCGACACCCTTCTTACCATTATCTATATCGTTAAAGGTACTAAGGAACACGATAAATCTTATTTAACCAGAACCCTCGACATCCGATCACTCATCATGACCATTGAAAGATAACACACTGGTTAATAAAGCTCTAGCAAGAATGACTGATGTACTTAATTTCCACACCGCCGCCAAGGCACAAATGTGAGAATGCAACAATCACATAGGTCTACATGTGATCATGTAACTACATAAGTCTCGATGCAGGTCTCTAAACAAATCAAAGTCCAAGCTATCTCAATTGCCATCACCTAAAAAAAAATGCTTAAAAGGGCCCAACTATAAAGTTGCTGAGAATGCAGGTTTGATGATTTGATAAAGCAGTAAATAATTTTGAGTAAGTAGGTTTCTTTTATGTCATATGTGTATCACAAATATACAGATATTAGAATCACACGAGTCACAACCAAACCTAGTGACGCATACGTTTGTGCTAGATAATGTAATTTATCACACACGTAACAAGCAAGAAAAAGTTTAAGCGGTAATCAAGTAGCATGTTTCTACTTTTATAAAGTTAAAAAAACAATAAATGCGGTTGCGAAACTCACCTGATAGTGTTGTTTGATGTTCCACACTAAGTTCACTACTATATTGCAAGACTCGTCTTACACGATGGCTACAACGCAAACAATACATATAAGGACCGGCTTATGTTAACAGAATTACCATTATGGTGAATGATGACGTCTTCATTATTGTTGTTGTGGTCTGATGTTGGTGGTAATGGTGTGGTGGTGGTGGTGATAAGGTTAATTTACGAAAATGGTCACTTAAAAGAGTGTTTTTTTTTTCAAAAAAAATATTAATGTTTTTATGTTACATAAATAAAAAACTAACTTGGTTAGACCCCGGTTTGAAAAGGCATAGTGGGAAAAATGGTTTGAAAGTTGAGACTGTTCCTAGGATTTTGTTGAGTAGGGATTAATGCCGGCAAACGGGACAATGTTTAGATTGTTAAAATCCAATTTCCTTATTGTTTAACCGATAACCACTCACCATCATAAAACCCACCTATGTTCACTTTATGAGACTTGAGTCCAAAGTCCAAACGTAGTTGTTTTAACCAACCTTTTTAAGTATTGAATAACACCTACTAATCAATTTTTTGGTGAGATGAATGATCTCGCCAAAGTAAATTGTAAACCCATGTGATTTGGTTGTAGATGAGCAATCAAATTGGTCAACTTCTAGAAATAGTAATTGAAAAAATCTAAAAAAATAAATTAAAGAGAAAAGAAAAATATGGGTTTTGGTCAAAATTTGATGGCAAGGGGATTTCCATTTTCGTATGCGACATAGATTGCCAACATTAGGTTTTAGGTCGGCTAGGATTGATTTAAATGTTTATGTGACGTTTTGTATGAAAAGTTGGTGCGTGTAATGTTTGAATTCTACAAGATCTATAAACGAGAGTTTTAACTTCTAATCTCTTACTTTTTCATTTTAAAACATGAATAAAACTATATCTCAAACTTATAAAACAAATGTTTCTAAGGTAATTATCCATCTTCATTTTCTTTTAAAGTGATGTGTTCTTCAACCAAATAATTGTAGGTTCAAATCCTGTAAAAAGCTGGTGTGATAATTTTAGCCATTCAATAAGAAATCTCACTTTTAAAATACAAACTCAAGTTAAGAAAGATATAGATCTAAATGAGTTAAGTTGAGCTAAACGTGCATTTGCCTAACCATGAGATCAAGTCGATTAACTATACAATTAGGAGCATGAGCTCAGCTCCTTCAAACTCTATATCTAAAGCTTGAGCTCGGTTTATTACGACCTCTATTAATTAAGTTCTATAAATATATGATAATTTTGGTATACATTTATATCAAATTTTTATACATTTTTTTGGGGAGAGTAGTGTTTCAGTGGTAAATCATGTGTTGCAAAGCGATCACTGCCTAAAATCGAATCCCATAGCACCACACGGGTTTCTCCTTTCAAACCCAAGCGGTTATTATTATTATTATTTATTTATTTTTATTTTTTTGTGGAGCTTGAGATTCGAACCTGAAACCAAACCTGGACAGAAACCCTCCAATGAGGTAAACCTTCCCACCTCAAACCAGCTAGGCTGGAAATCAAAAACCATATGTATAATAACATTATCATCTAATAGATATATTTAAACAAAAGTTATAATATTTATTTACATAAGGGGCCATCAACACTCTCAAGTCTAGTTGAGCTTAATATATGAAGTTTGAATTGTGCTCAGACTCGTTTATTGAACAAACTTCAATTTAGACTAAAATTCGTTTAAGTTTAACTTGATTCGAAATGAGTCGAACTCTAGTAAGTCACTACTTTATCAACCTATTTATTTATGCCTTAATAAATAGTAAATGGTATTTACCGGCTAATGTTAACCCATCTTTATTTTACACCAAATTCACATTTTTTTAGATTTAAATCTAATACCTCCCCTCTAAAATACTAAATACCTACATCGTGTAACTAAATAATTTGGATATTTTGTGTTTTATATTTGTTTTTGGATTTTTTTTAGATTACTTTGTAAGAACCAAATGGTAGAATTACCTTTTTAATCTATTTCATGTTTAATTTTCTTATAAGTGAGAATTTTTATCCAAGTCTGTATCTTCAGCTATAAAATTTTACTAAAAACACATTTTTCGCCAAATTTTATTTACAGTTTAAAAAATTTCTCACATCTAATTCTCTATTTTATATGTTTGTCTTTGTCTTACTCACAACCACTTATTATATTGTTTTGTTTTTATTTTATACACTCACATATAATATATATATGGATTGATAAATAGTCACCCTCTAAAATTCTAAATTACAAGGACGCTATGTTTTTTAATCAATTCTTCTGTATACTAAAGAAGGGACACTTTAATAGTGTCCCTTCTTTTTGCACCTCCTCACTATGGTAACATGAATCGTCTCTACTTTGCTAACGTGCACTAATATTTAAAAAACAAAATAGTAAAACCCCTTTGTTATTTGGTATCGATTATTGTTTTAATTTTTATTTTTCTTTTTTTCTTTATAGAGATGAGCATTTGGTACCGGGTACTCGTACTGAAATGGTACTTTCACTACGGGTTCGATACCAGTATTGTGATATTTTCCGTTATTGTGCACAATCCACCCCGTCTTAATAGCACAATCCACCCAGTACTGAAATGGTACTTTCGAACGGCGTATCCAAAGTTCGAGCTTGATTCTGGAGAAATGTTTTAAGTCGAGCTCAGCTCATACCAATTTCGTTTATTATTATTTATTTATTTATTTTTTTGGTTATTTATTTAACGTATATATATATATATATATACATATATATTTCCCATTTATTATTTGTAAAATAATGTATGTGAGGATGTTTCACTCTTCTTTTTTGAGTATTTTGATTTTTTGAAGAACTTTGTAAGTCAATGAGTGGATGTCACGTGACATCCACTATTTTTTTTTATGTATACGTACAAGTCATAAAACTCTGTGTACAAGCAAACCCCTATTGCATATAAATACTTATGTTTTTTTCCGCTTGGACTATCCGAGTGGTGGTCTTGGGAGTTAGTGGTGGTAAGTGGTGATGGTGGTGGGAGTTGGTAGTGGCAAATGGTGGTGGTGCAATGGTTGATGAGAGAGAGGGAGGGAGAGAGAGGGTGTCGTGGTGGTGATGGGTGCCATGGTGGCTGACATGTTGGTAATGGGTGCCACGGTGGTTGCCAAATGTGAATTTTCTTAACATGTCAGCATTCACATAGACATCCACGTTATCACATACTAATAGAGTTAGGCCTCAGTTAACTTATGTCCGTTGAATGCCAATATGTTAAAAGGTGAAACTGTTAGCATATATTTCGTTAGTTATGTAGGATCGACTAAACGGGTCACCCGACAATCACGAGCTTGATATTCAGAGTGCGGAATCCTCTAAATATGTTCTAATAGCAGTAACGAATATGAAACAATGATATATGAGTAATTAACACACACACAAATGGGTCAAAAGATTAAAGATTTATCACTAAAACATAGCTCGAGTGTTTACAATGATCAAATCAGACCTTACAGACCAGGGGAGGGTGTTTGGAGAGTGTGTGTGGCAAGAACTAATGATTAGGGCAATGATTGGGACTATTTATACCTCCCGTACTCGTACAGACCTGTTCATGCGAGTACGATGCTATCCAGTATGATAAACTAGCGAGTAGGGTCGTACTCGCTAGTAGGTACATGCGAGTAGGGGCTATCCAGCATGAATACTGATATGGTATAGGCTGTAAATGCCTGAAGCCAATCCCTACTCGCCTGATGTGTCCCAAACATCCCAAAACGCGTATAAACATCTCCAAACACCCCGAAACACGTCCAAACAACATATATACTAGCCTAGGGACATCATGCACTTACAGACTCCCCCTTGGACCAGGCTAGTATACGTACAAAGATTACATAAGACATCGTTTATAGCAACTACCAACAACTTTACAGACTCGAAATTGAAAACATACAAAGCAAACATAACATAAACAAAACATGCAGTATCTTCAGTCTTCATCAAATTGACATTGTCCCGATCGGACGCATTAGCGGAGAGCTAGCTGCGTTTTCACATTCGTAATACATTTTCACTACAGCATCATCCACCAAATTCTCCACGTTGAAGGAATCAAATAGACTCTTATAGTCGAACAACCAATCAGGTCTAACACCAGGTGCATTGGCAGTATAACGCTGAACATCGACATTAAGCCAATCTTCAACGTTGTTGGTTCTTTTGTTGTACACTCTTTTATTGGGAGTGCTGTAACCAACAAAGAAACCTTCTTCTGCCTTTGCACCAAACTTCCCATCGGGATGTATCATGGTGCATGGAGCTCCGAAAGGTTCCAGAAACTCTAAGTTCGGTTTCCTTCGGTTCAGAAGCTCGTAAGAAGTTTTACCAAACTTCTTTACCGTTAGAACCCTATTCAGAGTATAACACGCGCAGTGAACTGCCTCGTTCCAGAAGATCACAGGCAAGTTCGAGTCTGCGAGCATAGTTCTGGCTGCCTCAATAAGAGTCCGATTCTTTCTTTCTGCAACCCCATTTTGCTGAGGAGTGTATGGCGCTGTGAATTCATGATGAATACCTTTTTCTGCACATAACGCCTCCCTAGCGTGATTCTTGAACTCTGTTCCGTTATCGCTTCTGATCCTACGGATCTTTAGCTGATATAGATTTTCCAGTTTAGTAAACAGATTCTTCAAGTAATCAAAAGTTTCACTCTTGTGCTTCATGCACACAACCCAAGAAAACCTAGAATAATCATCCGTAACCACTAAGCAGTATAAGTCACCGTTCTTGCTCTTCCGATTGACCGGGCCAAACAGGTCCATGTGCAGTCGTTCGAGAGGTAGACTAACTGAGTTTGTCTTCTTAGGCTTGTGAGACTTCCTTTTCTGCTTCCCTTTCTTGCATGAGACACAGACGTCGTTTAAATGAAAATTCTTAACAGAAACACCTTCCACCAATTGATTCTGAACCAGATGGTTCATTTTCCTCAAGTGGATGTGCCCCATTCGTCTGTGCCACATTATCGATTCCTTTTCTGTCGCCTTTGACAGAAAACAAGTGACTTGACCTTTCGTTGTCATAGCTCGGCTCATATCCAGGACGTATAAGTTGTTGACCCTGGGAGCTGAGATCATGACCCACTCTTTCGGTATTTTGAATCCAGGCTTCAGAATGAAACATGCATTGTCATCAAAGAACACAGTGAACTTCTTGTCACATATCTGCGAAACGCTTAGCAAGTTGTGGTCTATCTGTTTGACAAAGCTTATCTTTTCAAAGCTTACAATACCGTTGCTCATACTTCCTTCTTTTGTAATATAACCCCCTTTATTACCAGCAAAGGCAACATACCCCCCGTTGATATTCTTTATGTCAAAAAGCAGGGATAAGTCGCATGTCATGTGCCCTGAAGCTCCACTATCAACAATCCATAGGCTGCTGATAAGGCCCTGTGGAACTCCCTGCACAAACATTCAAAGTTCAGTGGTTAAGGGGGACCCAAGCCTTCACGGTCTTGGGTCTACCATCTTCATCTAATGTCGGAAAGTCAACCCATCTTCCATTTGGAGATGGTGTTGTTTCCGATGGAACAACAGTGCTCTCTCCTGCAGATGATTCTCCACCTTTGGTTGGTGACTTGGGTCTCCAAACCTGTTCAGGCTTCTTTGGCTTGGGCTTCTTCTTCGCCTGTGGGCTAGAAGGTCCAGCCTTGGATTCCTTTGGGGAAACAGATTTTAGATCCACTTCAGACTTAACTGTACGTGGAGCAGCTTTGGGGTTGCCCTGCGGTTTAGCTGTAGCCTTTGCTGGTGGCTTAGGCGCTGCTTCAACCTTTGTGGGAACAGTGCTCCCCCTCAGCTGTGGACCCTTGCCATCAACTAGCTTTTGGTTCATAGCAATCTTGTTGCGGTTATCATACACGACCTGCTTTCCCTTTTGTTTCTCAGAGAGTTTAGGGGAAACAGGTTGCTTGGGTTTGCTAGAACTGGGAGGATCATCCACCTTGATCCTTTCTCGTCTCAATTCAGGGCACGCAGCAACTAAATGCCCACGTTCCCCGCACTTGTGACAGGATCTATATTCTTCAAATCTGGGAGATTCGGATTTGGTCTCCTTTTTGTTCTTTTTGCTAGATGGGCCGGCAAATGAGTTTTTGTGTTTTAGATCCTCAAGACATTTTCTTTGCTGATCGACTTGAGGATCGTCGTTTCTCTCATTGCCGCTCGATCTAACGAACTCGGTAACATGCTTCTTCGGACTTTTTCTTTGAGCATGATTTTGAGGATTAACGGTGTTTGTCTTTTGATTTTTCTTGTTATTCTCATTTGGCTGATTACCCTGATCCTTTCTACCCTTACCCTTACCCTTCCTTTTATTCCAGGTTTCCTTTTCTACGGTAATGACAGATTCTTGCCAAATTTTGGCAATTAGACCAGGGGCGATACATCTTAGAGGGACTTCCTCATCAGCATATACCTTTTCAGACCCTTTTAGTTTATAGAACACCTTAATCCTTCTGTTGTCCTCGATTTGCACTTTCGGTACCAGTTCACTCAAGGTTTCAGTGGTAATGATATGATTTTCAAGAGGAACATCTTTAGTTTTGACCGGTGCATATCTAGGAGGCTCATCGAGCTCATCATCCGAAGAGTCAGTGTCATATACACTGATATCATCAGCTTTCTCACACAGATTAACAGCTTTAGCAGGAGTAGCAACCTTAGTAACCTCAGCAGGTTTAGCTGCTTCAGTAACTTTGGCCGCTTCTGCAGCTTTTGCTGCCTCAGCTGCCACGTCCACCAGTTCCTCCTTCGGCAAGACATCAAAATTATGATTTTCGAATCTCACCGGAGGTGGACACTGAGAATATTTGGGACTGGTGGAGGAGCTTTCCTTTTCAGAGTGTTCTACTATGTGATCAAAGACATACTTGCAGTTTAAGTAACTCTCAAGCTTCTTCCTGATCTTTTCATAGTCACAGTTAACAATGGCCAATTGTTTCTTAGTGTCTTCGACCTCATTGATGTAATTATTTATAGCAATTTGCTTATTAGCTAAGGTTTTTGACAGTTCAGAAACATCCTTCTTATAATTTTTAATTGTACTTAGAAAATTTTTCTCCTTTTGTCTTAAGGAATCAATTGACCTTTGCAACGGACCAACATCAGCTTTTAAATTCAGATTTTCTTCAGTTAATTCTTTAATCCTGAATTTTAGCTGATTACACTCTACACAATCTAATTTAGAATCAGAAGAAGAACTTACCTTGTTCGACGATTCAGTAATGGCCATCAATGCATAATGAGTTGTTGTCTACTGAGCTCCAAAGAATTCGCCAAAGTTCTTCTCTGTGCAGTCAGCATCCACAAGAAACGATCTTTTACCAATCAGCGCATCTGCTTCAGCTAACAGATCCTCCAAATCTTCTCCCATATCAGAATCGCACTCCGAGTCACAGTCAGACGCCTCGGTTTCAGAAGTAATGATGTCAAACTGACTCGAAGTTTCTTCAACTTTGGCTGGTGCTTCAGACGCTTGTTAAGCAAAACAGGCTGCACCACCTTGAGGAGCTTCTTCTCCAATGATCAGATGGTTCGAGTTAAAACCTTCATCAGCTTGAATAACCAGGGCTTGACCTTGATTGTTGTTTGCAGGAGGCCTCTGGTTCTGGTTCTGGTTATTGACTGGGACAATAGCACGCTCAGTATTTGGTTGTGCCTGAGCTTGCTGCCTCTGATTCTGATTCGCTCTGTTGTTGTTGAAAGGATTCTGATGTCCTTGCTGCTTAGGTCGGTCACATTCCCTTGCAAAATGCCCTTTTGTGCCACAGTTGTAGCATGTGACCTTAGTTTTGTCGAACCCAAACTTGGTGTTGTTATTGATCAGAACATCTCTCCTTCCCGTCCTGTCCATATACTCCTTTGCCCTTCTCACCACACTTGCGAAGTGCCATTGTATGTCTATCAGATCCATGTCGTCTTTATCGATCTGCGAGTAATCCTCCTGTGTAAGGTGAGGATTCCCGATTTGTCCAGCAACCAGTCCACTATAGGAGTTTACCAAGGTACAGTCACCTTTTCTAAACCCGCGGTGTTCAGCTGCTCTGGGACTGGGTTGGTCCGATAGCCACCTTGATTAGAAGTTGATGCACCTCCATATCCACCATAACTTGTAGTCGGAGCCCCGCCAAAACCTGAAGGATAAGGTCCACTAAAGTTTGCAGTTGCCTGCGCTGGTGCTGCAAGATGAGAAAACAGGTTAACACCAAACTAGTTAGTATTAAAATTCAAAGGATACTGGTTTGGTCCAAAAGGATATGTAGGAGGAGGAACATCAGCTGGGGGACCATAATTGTCAAAAACATAAACCGGGTCCGGGTTAACCACAAAAGCAGTCTGTGGTTTGGTACCACCCACACTGGTGTCCTGAAGAGGATTCCCATAATAGATGCTGGGATTCTGTGGAATGAGCGCCTTGTTTGCTCTCCTGATCTCCTCTATCTCCTTGTTCTCCAGCTCGGTAATGAACTCGTTGATGGAGAGAGTCTGATATGCATTGCTTGACTTTAGAATATCCAACCATTGATGCCAATGAGGAGGTAGCGCCTCAGCAAATCTTTCTACAAGGTCCGCAGATGAATATAAGACCCCGTACTGATACATTTCAGACATCAGATGGTAGTATCTAGCAGTCAAGTCCCTCAGTGATTCGTTCCCGATAGCATTGAAGTTCTTGAACTCCTTCTTGAGTTGATCCATTTTAACCTTCCGTGTCTTCAGATTTCTTTCATTTCGCTCAGCAAGTGCTAGCCAACGCATCTGTGATATAGTGCACTGAGCAAATTGATGAAGTATATCCTTGGGAAGAGCTTGCTTCAATGCTGCCATCGCCTTCTTTTCATAATTATACTTCTTCCTCTGATCTCTATTCATGTCTTCAATTGAGATCGGAGTAGTGGAATTCTCAACCATAGGCCTACTATACCCGGTCTCTATCGCTGACCACACGAGACCATCAATACCCTCAACATACGTCTGAAATCTACCCTTCCAACCATGGTAGTCGGACATGTATTGCAATTTCGGCGCCTTGTTCGAACGAATGTCTTGTATCTATGAAGAAAGATTTATCCCTGGGTTAAGACCCTGAATGCCATACCTTGCTGAAGGCGATTCACGAGAGAATCGCGCACAGTTCCCTTTGACCGAGATGTGAATGCCCATGATTTGCTCGGTATAGTGATGGATTTCATGGCCGACGTCTAACCGGCACGAATACGCTATCCTAGATGGAATACCCGTCTCTAAGTCACTCATGAGAACGGAAGACAGATGATTCGTCTGTGAGTTTGCAGCAGCCGCGAGTGCCCAAGGATTTGCATTCATTGTCTGTTGTTGAGCCGCTAGCGCCCACGGATTGATTCCGGCAACATTCGCTTGCATCTGCGCTTGTTGCATCCGTTGCGCGTTTCTCTCGGCTGAGTATTGCCAAGGGTTTGTGGGTATGTTCATTTGATTGTTCATTTGTTGGTTATTAGGTTGCCTAGGTTGGTTCAGATGACCCCACGGATTTGCCATATGTCTATGTTCGTTAAAAGTCTGATACTTAGTCAATTTTTCAGTTTCAGGTCCTTTTAGGCGAGTAGGAACTCTATTCTTGTGTTAATAGGCGATTAGGGTTTTGTTGGGGCGAGTACGATTGTAATCACTAGTATTACACGCGATTAGAGTGTAAATGCTAGTGAATGGGGGCCTTACACGCGATTAGGGGCTATACCACACGAGTAGGTGGCGAGTAGGCCTCTAATCGCTAGTATTAGAGGCGAGTAGGCTGTAAATGTGTGAAGGATCTTGTACTTGCCTAAGGTATAGGCGAATAGGATGCTACTCTTGTCAAACTTCTTGTAATCGCCTATATATAGGCGAGTAGGGTTTCGTAAATGCTAGAAGGTCTGCGTAATCGCGTGAACTGATCTGTAACCTCACTTTTGCTCAAAAACTGCCGTTTTTGCCTCAAAATCTTATCCAAAACAATGTGTTTAAACCCCAAATGATTGGAAAAGTTTCCAAAACACTTTTAGAACAAAACCTAATAAAAAACACACGTTTTTATCCATAAACACACACCAAGAATTTGAAAATAAGGGTTTTTTATCAAAAACTCAAAGTTTCAAACTTCAAAACAGGTTTTTGCTCAAAAATCATAACTTTCCCATAAAAACCTGCCTGTTTTTGCTCGTTTTTGCTATCAAAACACTCGTGATAAGAGCCTCGGCTCTGATACCACTTGTAGGATCGACTAAACGGGTCACCCGACAATCACGAGCTTGATATTCAGAGTGCGGAATCCTCTAAATATGTTCTAAATAGCAGTAACGAATATGAAACAATGATATATGAGTAATTAACACACACAAATGGGTCAAAAGATTAAAGATTTATCACTAAAACAGAGCTCGAGTGTTTACTATGATCAAATCAGACCTTACAGACCAGGGGAGGGTGTTTGGAGAGTGTGTGTGGCAAGAACTAATGATTAGGGCAATGATTGGGACTATTTATACCTCCCGTACTCGTACAGACCTGTTCATGCGAGTACGATGCTATCCAGTATGATAAACTAGCGAGTAGGGTCGTACTCGCTAGTAGGTACATACGAGTAGGGGCTATCCAGCATGAATACTGATATGGTATAGGCTGTAAATGCCTGAAGCCAATCCCTACTCGCCTGATGTGTCCCAAACATCCCAAAACGCGTATAAACATCTCCAAACACCCCGAAACACGTCCAAACAACATATATACTAGCCTAGGGACATCATGCACTTACAAGTTAGAACTGATAGCAGCCAATATTTTAGGTTATTTAAATCCATTACTCTTACATATTACATATAAGTTATTCATTTCAAAAGCAGATAAATAAGAATACTTATTATGAAATATATTTTTAATCGTTCAAAAAAAAATGAGATATATTTTTAACATTAAATATAAGTTATATAATAGTCTCATTTAGACTCATAAATATAGTCAAGAAAGAACGTGAAACATGTTTATTAAACGGGTTTCAAATTATCCTCAAGTTCAACCTCGAGCTTGGTTAAGGCTGGATTTATATGACTTTACAAGCTTGAGCGACCTGATTTCATATAGCTCACGAGTGGCTTCGACTCATTTACCCCCAATCACGACAATTTCTTTCATGACGTTACTATATTAAACTAAGCTACATTTATTTTCGCCAACCAAACAATGAACAAAACTCAAACACTCGAATCATAATTTGCTTTGGTTTGGTTCATCATCAGATAGTTTGGATTATTATGGCCTTTATTTTTGGGACCTCAAACCATTTTTTTTGGACAAGTCAAACGAACACTACTTTAGCCTGATTAAAGATGGGGACATGTCATTAGTTGGGACCATTATGGACTTTATCAACTTGTTCTTGGCTTCACTCATCTCAGCATGAAAAAGTTGAAATATGTTGCATTCATAACTTTATTCTGTTAACAAGTATGTAATTTGTTTTTGTTGTTTATATATTGAACATGGTTGAGTGTCTCAAACCATAATAAAGAAATTGATGTTAATAATTGTCAAAATATGAACATAAATTGTATGACAAAATGTCAAAACCTCTAACAGTAGCTTTAGACATTGTTGTTCGATCACAAAGCCAGGAAAGATTAGCATTTGTAGTAGGATAACGAAGCAAAACAAGTCGTCATGTTCTTCAAGGCCTCGTATTAAACTTGTAAAAGGTGTAAATCATTTCCATTAAACTTGTAAAGGGTGTAAATCATTTTCATTAGGTTGGTAATGGTGCAA
This sequence comes from Ambrosia x helenae, assembly GCA_030844895.1. NCBI lineage: Eukaryota > Viridiplantae > Streptophyta > Magnoliopsida > Asterales > Asteraceae > Ambrosia > Ambrosia x helenae. The sequence goes on along the minus strand of CM061230.1, from coordinate 12,307,828 downwards.
GAAGTGTCAAGATGCATGAGATTAAAATTAACATGGGTTAAATAGACAAAATGATGAAAAAGGTGACACAAACTAGTTGATTTTGGGTCGAAATTAAAATATATACATATAATAGAATTGATTGTTTTGCAACGAGTTTGGTAATTTCACATAAGTATTTCTAATGGAAGTTATGAATCAAATTTGAAAGTGCTAGGCATGTTTGTTTTGACCATTTGAGTAAAGTCCAAAACGGATGAGAATGCGCTATCCGCGCGTTGCGACGAGGCTGCACCCGTAAACTTTTATTACATATATAATAATTTTAAACTAAAAGTCATCATGTATTCTTGTGTGACAATTATTTTGGTAGAAGTCCTTTGATATTGGAAGCATTAATAAAAAATAAAAATTGATGCGGGAGAATACTGAAAACTTGAATCAGAAAACAAGATTTCAGTCTCTGGGAAAAAAAGTAGCTAAATACTCTAAATGAAGCAATAAAAAAATAAAGAATGGCGTGTAGGATGGGTTTGCCATCCCGTAGTACTAACTGGTCGATTTTATGGTATATTCTCAAATATGCTCCGAACGTATATACGTCATTTCTCATGTTGGCGATTGTTTCGTCTAATGATACACCCATAGGTGTGAAGGAGAAATTTGTGTTGTATGCGCGGATCAAAGAAACCATGACATTTGATCAAAGAAACCATGAGGTTGCTCTTGATTAACACAATAGCCATGATGTTACTCTTGATTAACACAACATTCGTCTAATTGTAATTTTTAACCGTAAACTTTTATTACATATACAATAACTTTTAAACTAAAAGTCATCATGTATTCTTGTTTGACAATTATTTTGGTTTTGCTAATGACCGAGTCAGACACGAATGGGACGATGCCTATCTCTTTTATTTGAGTTTGAATATGTTAGTCAAATTTTTATGTATTATTTTTAATATAACTTAATAAGTTATTCAATTGTTATACTTTTAAACTAAAAGTCATTATGTATTCTTGTTTGACAATTATTTTGGTTTTCCTAATGACCTAGTCAGTCACGAATGAGACGATGCATATTTCTTTCATTTGAGTTTGAATATGTTAGTCAAATTTTTATGTATTATTTTTGGTATAAGTTAATAAGTTTTTTTACAAACTTTTATAAAATACTATTGCATTATAAATATAAATGCTAGATGTAATAACACTACATTATTGTTTGTCATTATTACACTACATTATTAAATGTTAAAATGTAGAGGGACAATATTGTAAATGATAAATTATTTATGCATTAACACTTGTACTAAATGCAAAAATAATGTTTTTATATGTCTTAAAATCAAATGAAAATTATTATCTTGCCCATCCATAACCTATTATATAGATAGTATAAATAGTATAGATAGTATAGATAATTGTGCAGATACTGATAAGATGATCTAGAATTTGATATTTGATTTGTGTAAATGGTTGAATTATTGGTATTCAAGGTGATTATTGCAAAAATTGTGAAATATGTCATAGAAATTGTGAATTACTTTATTGGTATCACAAAGTGGGTACATATAACTTCTCAAAAAGGATCACACACCAAGATCAATTATTGTATGTTAAGTTTCGAAAATCAAATGAAGTATGTAAGTTACCTTTATAACTGAGTTGGTGAAAAACATTTTATTTTCATATGTAATGTTTGTGCATAAATGAACCAAGTAAATAAGTGGTTAGGATAGTACTTGCCTAAAGATATGCTTAATAATAGAATTATTATGCTCAAGTAGAATTAAGTACCCATAATTTATTAAGTAGTTGGTGAAATGTTGAGCGAATGACATGCGTGTGATCAAGATGGGAAACTGTGACAGCACGCAAACTCGGATTAACTTTCCTAATAACATTTGAGTTTACCTTAGCAAAACAATTATAAAACGAATTTAATTAGGTTAGTTGAGTTGGTTTACACACACTATGGTCATGGTTTGGTGATTCGAAGAATCATTGAGAAACACAGGCACATGAGTCTCGTATCCCATTTGTTGGTGAAACAATAATATAATATAGGTGGTTTATTGATAATTACATGATATATGATCATTGGTAACTTGCAAATATGTGTTTACGTGAAATTATATGATAACACGTGTTTCGGATGCAAATTGGGATGTTGCAGGCGAAGGGTCTTGGTTTGGGGCGAAGGGCTTTGGTAGGGCTGCAAACGACCCGAACGAACACGAACAAGAAGGGCTTTTCCGCTTTGGGCATCGGGGCCCATTTGCTATGTATATGGGCAAAGGGCATACCCCTGCGCCTATGTGCAGCAGGGGCGGAGGGCAGCAACTATAAATACCATACATAACATGTTTTCATCATTTTTACAACCCTAACTCTCTCCCAAGTGCTCTCTCACAACCCCTTAACCTCTGTAAACGAGTTTTTGTCCTCAAATCATTGATTCCTAGCCAAAACAACTCACAAATCCATAAACAAGCAAAGATCTAAGGTGCATGATTCATCTAAACTCTTTTCTATACATTTTAATGATGTTGTAATGAACCCTAAATGTCCAGATATGATTTCAAAGTGTTTTCAACAATAAAAACATTCCTAACACATCTCTAGACTAGATATAAACCTTTTAATGAGTTTTCTCAATAATATATAGGATTTGGATGATGTTGGTGATCTAATAATTGGGGCTTTTGTGTTCTTTGATGTTAGGATAGTGATATGTTGTTAATATGATGAAAGTTGAGGTGTTAGAAGCATGTTTGGATGATGTTTGGTGTGGAAATGGTGTTGTATGAGTTTTGACCCATTTGAGGATTTCATGAGATCTAGGATTTGATATGATTGTTTGGATGATGTTAACGTGTAGGATTTGTACTAGATTAATCATAGTATGGCTTGATGATATTATAAACATAATTTGATGATGAAATATGAGTATTACCTATTATGGAAACAATTTTGTGCATGATGTAACATATTCATAATATTTGCCATTTTGGGTAAACTTGCGATTTCTACATGGAATCTGGTCATTAGGTGATGTATTGTGATGAGGATGGGTTAGATATTGATTGTGTATCAACTCGTTATGTTTTGACAAGTTTATGAACTGATTCGAGGGGTTTCACTTGTCAAAGTTGGAAACAACAGCAGAGCAGGCGAAGGGCTCACCCCTTCGCCCCCTACCTCACACGAAGGGCTCACCTTTACGCCTGCTAGGTAACCCCTTCGCCCAGATGTAATCTTTTCGCCTATAATGGACCCCTTCGTGTAGAATGTGACCCCTTCGTATAAAACATGTTGTTATGATGTATGACTTGCAAAATTACATGTTTCATGTGTACGATTACCTGATAACATGAATGTGGATGTTAGACTGATATTATGGGTCACCAACGGGATGTCGGGTCTAGGATGGTAATGTCAAAGTCAAAACGCTTCATAAAAACACACTAAGTCATTGATCGGACAACAACGGGTCGTTAGACAAACATATCTCGGTCAACACACTGATAGGCATCTTATGATAGATTTCTAGTAGTTGGGACTATCATACGCACTTGGTTTATTATTACTAGAAGACGCAACCTAAGGTGAGTTTCACGGCTCCACTTATATATACTTTCTCATGGTGGAGAAACATGCTACGTACTCAGATTTTCTTAAGATCATTTGATACTATTGTTATCACTTGTTTAGTTTGCGACTAATCTAAGTCCTAAAGGAACCACTAATATGGGTATATAGTGGAGAAAATGTGGATAGATCTATTGGGCCTGACAAATCACACCCCAGGTCGACTGGAGCTTGGACGGGTGCATATTGTCTCGAACACACAACGATTACCAGGGATGACGGTAACCGAAAAGGCAAAATACTATATTGAGTAACATCACAGTCAGCAATGGTTCCAATCGCGAAAGTAAGTTGCATAATGTCTAGCTAACATTTGATAAAATAGTAAATTTATTTGATCTTGTAAAGCACACATTTTAACTAAAATCTGTGGACTCACCAGCATATCTTATGTTGACACATTTAGCATGTTTTCTCATGTCGCTAAGGTAGCGGAATTGGATTAGGCGCACATAGTTGCATGGCGTCTTGGTTGCATATGCATAACTGTTAAACTTATTTCAAACTTATGTCTTTTGATGTTACGGGTTGTAAACTATTTGTAGCTTCCATTGTATACAATCTTTTTGTTCATATTGAAGTCATTTATTATGACCATTGACTTGGATCCTGGTGTGTCATGTGTCTCACGGTATAACCCCGCAAGTAGAATTTGAGGGTGTGACATAAACAAAAACCAAGTAACTAGTTAATATATTGTAAAAGAAAATTGATTAAGAAAAGAATGTGTTCAAGTATGTGAATATATAAAATAAGAAATTAATGGCTTTGACAATGACAAAAGGTAGTGAAAGTGAAAAGAGAACCTAAATTGGTTTGATTCGTGTTTTCCAAGTGTCATTTCGAGTAACACCCTCCAAGTGTTCTTTCATGAATTTGGATTCCATTTGTTATGAAATCATACATCAAAGATGCATTTTTCATTTTTCATATATGTGGTACCCGTCTTTCGTATAGGAACAATTTACAATTTGTCAAGAGTTAATTATGTTCATTGTTGTTTTCTTCAAGTCTAAGATCTTAAGTTTGTCTTACGCATTTTGAAATCACTATTAGAAAATAACATATTAAGTCCGATAACATATAACCACAATTTTACCCCACATGACTTTTAAACCTAAAGCTAGCAGCTTTGTTTTTTGGCGTAACGATACATGAGGTGAAAACTTTTCATGAGGTAACAATCAAGATGTCCAAAACAGGTTGATGGTATTTAAGCTAGACATTCCTTATGAGCCATAAATAATGTGAGATTTTTCATAATAGGTGTCCAATATAGAATGTTAATACCTTATGGAGTTAATGGCCAAAATCGTCCATGAGGTTTGGCCAGTTTTGTTACATCAGTCTAAAATCGAAACTTTTTACATCTAGTTCTTTCTGTTTTACATTTTGTTGTCAAATTCGTCTCTGACACTAAACCCAGTTAACTATGGTCGTTAACTCTTGGGATATTTTTGTCTTTTTGGTTGCCCCTTTTTACATCTGGGTATTTTTGTCTTATGAAGGTATGAATAACTATGTTTAAATTAGGTTTTAAAAGGGGGCAGCCAAAAAGACAAAAATACCCCTAGAGTTAACGACAATAGTTAACTGGGTTTAGTTTTAGGGACGAATTTGACAACAAAATGTAAAACAGAAGGACCCATATGTAAAAAGTTTCGATTTTGGACTGATGTAGCAAAACTGGCCAAACCTCGGAGACGATTTTGACCATTTACTCTAACTTATGAGATTTGGTATTAGTAAGATAAGTCATAAATTAATATGGTAACAGCTCAACATTTGGGGTTTAAGGTTAATACGTTGAATGATTTAGCCATAGTGATAGATGTCGTTAGTTCAAGGGTGCCATCTTGAAAATTTTTTAACTTAATGTTGAACAATAGTCATAGTTTTGCTTCATAGTCCCACAGTGAATCGACCAATCTTTTTAAGGTTATTGCTTTCATTTTGTTGTTTTACAAAGGTGATTGTCTTAACAAGTTTTTTTTAACGGTAAGGAACGACGCGCCAACCACTATGACACCCGGTGTTGTGGCCAAGGTCGACTACTCGACCGCCGGCAGCACCTTGACTCTCCCGGATGCGCGGAAACCCGACCCCCACCCACCCGAAGGCACGACAGTGGAATAATCAGTAAAACATTGCCTCCCATCCGAGTCGTACCAGAGCCACCCATATTCGCTATTCACCTGGATGTCATTCCGCCACAAGAGACTTCACCTGGATTGTCTTAACAAGTTAATGTAGGATCTTTTTTGGACAACCCAACAATCACGAGCTGGTTCGTCTAGAGTCGGAATCCTCTAGACGATGTTTGAATAACAAAGACGCCAACAAACACGCACATGAGATATCAAAAAACACACACAAAGGTTCAAAGCTTGTATTCGTATTAAAAACAGAGCGCGGGTGTACAATACGGGGCTACAGACTCTGAAACCGAGGTACTAGGTGTTAGGGAATGTGTAAATGACATTTGAATGATTAGGGCAATGATTGGATGTATTTATAGTCCAAACCAGTCGGCCCAGGCCCATAGGGACGACTAGCAGCACGACAGGCCATAGTCTCCCAGAAAAGCACACGACTAGCTTGTCGGCCCAACATCCCTAAACACCATAAAAACACACAAATTACATATAAATGATTACAAAACAACATACGAACACCTATACTAGGCTAAGGACATCTAGATTACATGTACTAATAGACTCCCCTGATCTAGCTAGTATGTCTTCAAAATCTTCAAAACTGTTGCAGTCTTCATCAGCAACTTGATCTTCTATTGTTGAGCGGTCCGGATCCTGCATATCTTCGACCAGCCACAGTCGGTGTTGATGTTGAATGCAAAGCAGAATTGGATCACTCGTTGAAACTTCAAAGCTTGATCTGCATCCGGATCGAGGAAATGGATTGGATAATGATAGAGAGTAGCAATGTCTTCCTCTAAGAGATTAATCAGCCACATCGGACCCTAGATTCTGATCTTCCTGCAAATCTTTGGCTCGTTGTCAAGAACAATCACTGTTTCCGTCGTGATGTAGTCATAATACCAGAACCAGAACTTCGAGTGAAAGTCATGTTCCATAGGAGCGATTGGAATCTTTGACATGCTATCTGGGGGCTTGATCTTGTGTTGACAAATTGGATGCCCGGTCTTGGGATGCAGCTCTTTGGTCTTTTAGGACTTCGGATACTTTGGCTCGAAAGTCTTCCATCCATCTTGGCTCTCTCTCTTCAAAATGTTGATAAACGATTCGAATCTAGGTCACTTCTCGTAATACAACGGCCATAGGCGTACTAGATCTCTGATATACCAAAATGGAAGACTCTTGATCTTTGTGTAATAGTTGAAGTAAAAAAGTCCATCTTTCCACTTGATGCTAAACACCTTCGCATGTTCTATGTACGCCTAGCTGAGAACGTTTCCTGGCATCTTCGACAGTTTCTTCTTGAACACTGAAGCTTGTACTGTTGTTGTTCCATATCGTGTCGACCTAACTGGTCCCCTGCCAACTCGCAGTGTCTCACCCCGACCCATTATTGACTCGCATTGCCTCGACTCACCTCGTCCCGCCGTTGACTCACACAGTCTCGAACCGATTCAGCCCACCGACGGCTCACAACGTCTTAAAGAAACTAGGCCCGCTGGGGACCTATACCATCTAATCCTGAACCAACCTATCGTTGACCCGAAAGGTCACAACTTAACCCCAAATGTCACTAACAAGAACCATCCCGAACCAACTCGGCCCACCGCTACCGCAACGTCTTGATTCAATCGAACCCATCGAGGTCGTAAAGTCTAGACCCAACCCGATCCCGACTCAACAACTTTTCTACATAGCCTAATGACAATTGTGAAACTTCTTGACTTGGAACAACGTCGACCCATAATGTCATAGGTTGGTTCGTTTACAAACTGATCTGAGTTAAGCAACTCGTTTACAACTGAGTGAGCATTTTTTGATCGCGAATTTATCCAAGCGAGTGTTGAGCCACATTACTGACAAATTGCCAAACGACTTTCTTCTAGTTTTTTTCGCTGCTAACTGTAATGGTTTCACAGGTTTTAACTACACCCCAATCATTTTTTTAATCATTACTTTTTTATTCAATTGTTAGTTGACCATTAAAGGGAGCGGCGGTAAGGCATTGTTGGCAAGCTTGTTGTAGATGTTAAACGTGGTGACTTTTTTGACGCATTTTTCTCTCAGAAATGGAATCCGAAATCTAGTATGTTCCTATCATATAGAAACCAATAACTCTTGCCTTTTTTATAAAAAAGTTTACAAAATGTAAAAGATTAATGTTAGAGAGGAAAAGATTTAAGATGTATGGGGTACAATTTGCAGTTATAAATGTATATATATATATATATATATATATTGTAAAATTGATATATATATATATATAGGTAAATGTTCGGGTACAAAGGTCATGTTTCGTGAGAAGTGTGAGAAGGGTCAAGAATTGACATGAAGGCATCATGTTTTGGATTTAGGTATGATGTTTTGGGTTGTTTTTGTTAGAAAAAACACCAAACGCAACAATTTAAAACACGATATAATGTATTATAGCATGGAATTTAAAACATAGCTATAACACACAACTAAAACACAATAATTTAGAACTCATGTTCTAGGCATTGTGTTTTAAGTTTTTAAGCCTAAAATAAATTGTTTTGTGTTTTCAATTGTTATGTTTGGTGTTATTTTAGCCTAAAAAATCCAAAACTTCATGAATAAATCCAAAGAATGATGTCTACATATCAATTTTTAATCCTTCTCACACTTCTCATGAAATGTGGCCTTTGTACCCTAACCTCACCTTATATATATATATAGTATGGTTCGTGTAAAAAGTCCATTTTTCCTAAGAAGTGTAAGAAGTCTATGTTCGCACCGTGTTTTAAATTTTAGGATAAATGTTTTATACTATTTTGGTATTGTCTTATATAGAAAAACAACAAAAATAACAATTTAAAACACAATCAAATGGATTCTATGCATTAAATTGTAAAACACGCTGATTATATTTCTTTGCATCGTGTTTTAGATTTTATGCTTAGAATACATTTAATTGTGTTTTAAATTGTTAATTTTATTGTTTTTCTATATAACACAATACAAAAAGAATATAAAACATTTCTCCTAAATTTTAAAACACAATGCCTAGACTTCTTACACTTCTTAGGAAAAATAGACTTTTAGCCAACTCTTTATATATATATATATATATATATATATATATATATATATATATATATATAAGGCAGGGTTCCTGTAGGAATATTGTTTTGTGTGAGAAGTGTAGGAAGGATTAAGAATTGACACATAGACATCATGTTTTTTTTTATTTTGAAATGATGTATTGGGTTGTTTTGGCTTGAAAAACACTTAACACAACAATATACAAAAATTAAAAACACAATCCAATGTATTATAGTCATTAAAATTAAATTACAGATAAAACGCCATAGTAATTACTTAAAACACTCTGCTTAAAACACCCTGCTTAAAATACATTGTTTTCGGTTATTAATTTGTTATTTTTGGTATTTTTCTAAGCAAAACAATCAAAAACATCATGGATACGTCAAAAAAAAATATTCTCACACAAACCAATATTCATACAGGATCCTCTACCTATATATATATATATATATATATATATATATATACTACTATATAGTGCATTCTAGATGGGCAATATAGTAATTTCATATTCATCTAGAGGGGTAAGGTTGTAATTTCATTTATTTGGTAAGATAAATTTAATACAACACATTAATTTTATTTATTTGCTCATTTAATACTTAATACAACACATTGATTTCTTGGTAAATGTAATTTAAATTATAAATTAGTATGAATTTGTAAAACTTTAATTAATGATATAGCAAAAGATTCTTAATATTATTGGAGCTAACTAGCATATGATGGGACAAATATTAATTTGAGAATGCAATACAGCATGATCAGTAGGTCCATTTCGATTTATCATTCTATTGCAAATCGTATCCTCATTCTCACCAGCTTATAATTCTTTTAGCTCATACCGACAGTTATTAGTTTTTTTTCATCCTAATGAAAATAATGTATCCTTTAGTGTGGTTATGAATATACGCTAAATATAATAGTCTTAAGTGACAATGACAATAACCTATCAATTGAACCATAGATGTTATTTTAACAAAATAGTTATTATCTATAAATGAAGTTGTCCAGTGAAGATATTGTTTTAATTGATTTTGAATTAAAAAAGGAAAGTATAAAATAAAGTATCAGTGACTCTAATTGTCTTAACCTTCAAAATTCATTTGTGGTTCAATCCTCTCGACTCCTTTCCAACAGATGTAACCAATCATCAAGTGTCAACTTCTTATCCTTGTGCAAGCTACACCACCGGGTCACCTCCGTTAAACCTGATTTGTTTAGTCATTTCGTTTTTGTCGTCTTCCTTACGCTTAACTTTGGCATTTATTTACTTACTTCAATTTATTAAAATTTTTTTTGTGTTTTCAAAAGGATAAGGGGAATGATTTATATATACTTGATCATGTGAAGTAAAAAAACTCATCTTTATTTGGTTAGGTCTTTGGTTTGAACATCTACAACATCCCTTTAATTTCTCGTAAGTTCAATCCATCTCGCCCTCACATATGTTCATCAATCAATCAAATTTCTATGCATTTGTTCCAGTTGAGGTTTTATCACTTAGGCCACGCCGGGTGGTCATCACACACCATCTTATCTCACCTGATCATCTTGTGCCACCTTAATTGGTCACATTTTATCACATCTATCAATAAACATATAGGGCGGTATATCACACCATCACTTACATCACTAAATCAATCCCAAAAAAACTAACTAATCACAAAATTACATCTCATCCCCAAACAAACTACCCACCCTACACACCTTTGTCACGGTCGTGATGTACATCACAATCGTGATGATTTTTTTTTTCCATCATACGGATGACAGGGCGGTCTTAGTGATGATCACGGCCATCACGGGTGGTCTATCATGGATCACTCCGTGTGGCTTTACAGGTGTTCTTTGATCGTTCCGAGTATCAAGATCAACAAGACTGTGCCTTATGTACCCGGAATCAAGATTTTTTTAATAATAATTTAACAATTTGTTGTGGATCTTTTGTTAATTCTATGTGGGTAACAATCTTATGTTATTTGTTTATGAAAGCTTTCACTTTTAGGGTTTCAATTAGTTTCAAAAGTCGAATTTGTGCCAAAGTTCTAGACTTATTGTTGTCATGATAAGATCATATTTTATGCATGATTTTATGTTTCTATGAAGTGAAAGAGCTAAGTTGTATTGATAGCTATTGCGTTTAGTTTGTTTCCTATATAACTATATAAGCAATGGGAAGATAATTGCAATTTTCTGATTTATGAAGTTGTTTAAATTTGTATTTTAATTTTCAAAGTGGTTATCTTAATATGTAGTTGGCATGACAACATTATGTGTTAACAAATCAGACGCTTCCTACTACTTTATTGAGAAAAAAAAAACCTAACTAAATTTAATCATGTGACCAATCATATGTATAAGATTAATTATTAAACTTTTCTAAACATGTCAAATGAGTAATTTTTATTGGATGGAGCAAATGGGTAGAAAGTCACAATATAAAAATTGTTATTCTTTATTTAACGAGTCAAATGGGTAATTTTTGTGGAACGGGTCAAATGGTGAATGCGGTATTTAAAAGTTAAGACTTAAACTTTATAGAGTACAACTTTGATCCAAAAATCAAAAGTATGATAAGGATATCATGGTGTGCGTTTATAATTGAGTATTTGAAATGATCCCGCAGCAACGCGCGGGTTACTTACTAGTATATATATATATATATTATAAGCAATAGTACTACCGTTGATAGGGCCCCACATCAGATCAAAACACCCTTTCAGTTAATGCCCTAATGTCACCCCTAAAGGGCAGGTAAGGTCATTTGGGGCGGTGTTTGACGCCCCTTTCTCGGCCATGTCACCGGATTATTACTCCGTAATATTTGGCTTTACGCATACGAACAATTTTAGTTAACATTAATGCATTTTACATGGGCATTTTAAAATACCGGAAAGTTAAGAACTTTTTTTTTTAATTTAATGCATATGGATCCCCTTATGGTGGAGTGGCACCCTCCTTAATTACTTTCCTTATGGGAGGTGGAAAGTTCGATTCCTACCAGCACCAAAATGCTGCTGGTGGGTCGGGTTTTACCGCAGTGAGCCTTCGGGCAGCGGGTTTTCCCCGGAAACTGGTGTGAAATTACTGGTGGACCCAGGTTACTCTCGGAGTAGTCCTTTGTCCAGTGGGTACATCGAGAGTGCTCGGGATTGATTTGTTGGCCATTCAAAAAAAAATGAAGTAGGTCGGGTTTTCTCCGGAATAGGTGGCTTGGTGTGTGTTAGCTACCCGGCGCATCCTAGGGCGGGCACCTAAGATGTGTCTTCACCTAGGAGCCTATGGGTGCTTTCACGATTGTTGGGTGCCCGGGTAGCTGGCACGTCAGTTTGTTGGTCGTTCAAAAAAAAAATTAGTCTTTCAAACATTAACTACACTTTAATCTTCTCAACTTAATTACACTTAATTTCCTCAATTCTACTAAACTTTTTCTTATTTAAATATTAAATTACACTTTGTTTCCTCATTTTAAGCCAACGACCCCATGTTTTTTTAAACGGTCATAAATTTTTTAGTTAATACTTTTCAAACAAAATTATATCATAAAAATAAGTATTTTATTTTCTTAAATTTTAGTATAGTATTGTTATCGTTTTTTCATTTAAAAAATTGATGTATTATTTGATTACAATATTTAGGGGTGAGTAATAAATGAACTGTTAACTGAAACCAAACAAAAAACAAACGAAACCAAACCGAAATCAATTGAAATGGAATTAACCAAAAACCGAATTAACTTAAAATCAGTTATCAGCTTTTTTGTACCCTTAGTTAATCGCAATTAACTGAACCGAAACCAAACCATTTATATATTTATATTATTAGCTTTTATACCCCCATTAAAGGTCTTTATACTCTTATTTCATGTACTTCTGAGCAAAAAATTTATTCAAATTTGGTCTTGGTTATTAACTAAAACTAACTGAACCAAATTGAAAACTGACAATCTAACAAAATAAACCGAACTAATTAACTGATTGGTTAATAAAATCTATTAAGGAAAAAAATAACTTAAGTTTTGATTGAGGCTAATAACAAACTAAATTGAACCAAACTTCACACATTTAAAAGTGTATGTGTACCCCATCATATCATATGAGTAGTAATATCTCTAAATTTTTATTGTAACTTACACAAGACACTAATATACATCATAAATTTTTGTTTTGTTGTGTTGAATGGAAGGAGAGAGTATTAATGAAGAAGATATAGATAGATTTTTGTTTTGTTTTAAAGGAGAGGCAACCTCCTTTTCCGGTAACCCACACAACAAATGTTCACTCTTAAATTGGACCTGACATGTCTCTCCCCTTTCTCTCTCCAATGGAACCTCGCTGACTCTCTCTCTCTCTCTCTAATATTTTCTCTTCATCCTCTCCTTAATATCTTCTACAGCTCAATACTTCCAAATCACTAATACACACAACACATATATTGCAATATTATTATATGTTACTTGAAGTTTAATCTGATCGATTGATCCTTAAAATTGTAGATACTAAATATTCAAAGATTTGCTCACTTGCACATTAATTATTATTATTATTAACAGCTGAAGATATGTTAGATCTAAATCTAAACTTCATTAACGAAGACGAAACGTCTTCATATCGAGAAGCGGAAGAATCCGCTACCTCGAACTCATCCGTCCTTAATACGGACGGATTCAATTCCAGTAATGCCGGCGACGGCGACAGAGACGGAGGAGAAGACGAAGACTCCGTCTCTGTCGCCGTCACCGGCAATGGAGACATCAGCAGCATCTCCTGCTTCAATTTCGACATATTGAAAGTAGGAGATGCTGCTGGTAACAACGATGATGAAAACACCCGAGTTTTGACTCGGAGTTTGTTTCCTATAAATCAAGGAGAAGACGAGTCTGGCCAGGTTAACCCGGCCACCTCGTTGATGTTATGTCCTGACAGTAATGAATTGCGGGAGATGAGGTCAGTGCAGTCGCAGCAGGTGCAGGTGCAGGTACAACAGCAAAAGCCCAACGTACAACCTGTTGGGAAAAAGAGTAGGAGAGGACCTAGGTCAAGAAGCTCTCAGTATAGAGGTGTTACCTTTTATAGAAGGACTGGTAGATGGGAGTCTCATATATGGTTAGTTAGTTAGTTGTACTATTTTGTTGGTATGTTTTTATAACCATATATAGTTATATGATTATATATGTACTTATGTACTTATGTACTTTTGTATTTGATGCAGGGATTGTGGGAAGCAGGTTTATTTAGGTATGGATATCTATTATCTAATATTATGTTTTGCTATTTTTGGTATGAGGCTATGTTATTACTATTTTTGGAATGTTATGATTAAATTATTTTGATGGATTGTGTGTGTATTTAGGGGGGTTTGATACTGCTCATGCTGCTGCTAGGTATGAGGGTTTGATTGTACTTTTTTTTTTTTTTTTTGCTATTTTTGTATGGTTTTTTTATTTGTTGTTTGTTAAGACTTGGTTGTTTGGTTGTGGTGTTCAGAGCGTATGATCGTGCTGCGATCAAGTTTCGGGGTGTTGATGCGGATATTAATTTTAGTATAAGTGATTATGAGGAGGATATGAAGCAGGTTTGAAGATTTAAAAGATTGTTGATGGTTTTATTGGATTTGGTTGACTTCTTTTGTGGTTAATTTGTTTTTGTTTTTGTTTTGGTTTTTTGGTTATGTAGATGCCGAACTTCTCTAAAGAAGAATTTGTGCACATACTAAGACGGCAAAGCACTGGATTCGCAAGGGGAAGCTCGAAATATAGAGGGGTGACTTTGCATAAATGCGGCAGATGGGAAGCGCGGATGGGGCAGTTTCTTGGCAAAAAGTGAGGATCTAGTAATTATAAATGTTTAAATTAAGTTTATAGTAAAGCATTGTATGTGTTAAACTGATATTGACTATAAAGAAACTTCTTGTGGATAAAAATCTGAAGAAAAAAAAACAAAGAATAATTGGAGACCTAATTTTCATCATGGAGATTCCAATGCTTGCATTGCAGGTATATGTATCTCGGGCTATTCGACAGTGAAGTAGATGCCGCAAGGTCCTAAAGATCACGAATTCACGCATTCATATTGATTTTTTTTTCTTTTTTAACCCAATATTCTCAATCGGCAACCTCAATTTTGGTATCATCCAACAATGAACAATCTTTCCCTCTTTTATGTATATTAGGGCTTATGACAAGGCGGCAATCGAATGTAACGGAAGAGAAGCCGTGACCAACTTCGAGGCCCGTACTTATGAAGGAAACATGCTTCCTTCATCTCATCATGGTAACTTTCATCCACCATGATCATTGTGTGTGTTATTTCATATTTTCATTAAAGTTTATAAAGTTTCTTTTAACCATGTGATGCAGGAGCTGACCACAATCTGAATTTAAGCTTGGGGATATCAACCGGCCCTTCGCATGGTGCCGGTTCAAGTGGAAATGAAACTTTAGAGCAAGGCCATTTGAATTACATGCATGACACTAGGAGATTACAGGTAAAACGTAATCCAAAACATATCCTTTTGGGTTCTATTGTGTATTTGTTTTGGGACATTACCTCCAAATCAAAGAAAAATTTGAATACATATACTCTAAGTTATATTATGACAGTTGGAGAACCCTGTTTCAAGCACGGTAGATATGAATATGACAGCTCTTAAAGGACTACCCATAAGTTCAGGACACACTCCATCATGGAGTGGTGTATACCCAACCTTTGTTCCCAACTACCAGGTAAATTCAGTGATAAGTTTATATAACATTTTGTCGTTTAGACGGAACTTTGTTCCATCAATTTTTTTTTTTTTTTTTTTTTTTCTACACATACATAACATGTTTGATAATTTAAGAATGTATTACAAAGAAAGAACTTTGCTTGGACGCATCCGTTTTGACCCGTTTACTTGATATTTATAAATGGGTCAATCGAAAGAACATCTCAAATGGGTGGAACGGGTTAAAAGTCACTCATTTCAACCTGAACTCGCTTTGACCCATAACCCAACTCGGCTTTTCTTTTCACATCTAACCTAAGTGAATTTTTAGGGAAATGCAACAAATAGCAAGACTATTGCAGTGTCGGCACAAGGATCACCCTACTGGGGGTGGCAAATGCACGGTCTCAATCACATCCCCGCCGCAGCATCATCAGGATTCTCAGCTCCAGCAGCCACTTCTGGCGGCCACCAGTCAAGAGATACCATCTCAATGCCACCTTTGAACATCCATTGTTCGCCTACAGCCGCCACAAGCTCCTCCCAATACTATTACCAGATAAGGCCGCCTCCCCCGCCACCTCCACCCTAACTTTGTCTAAAAGAAACATTCTTAATATTTGACCTATTGACTGATTGTTTCGTATAGTAATTGCTACAGCAGCATGACTGCCTAATATTCATAGATGTGTGTGTTTTGTGTGTAAGAATCAATGAGCACTATGTTTGCTACTTGTCTATTTCTAAAGAAATTGTAGTTTACAAAACAGCCAAAAATTTTGTTTCGATTGTTAATTACATTAACCATTACTCTCTCAGTCTCTCATTTTCATTCTGAATATCAAAACAGCCGAAAATTTCGTTTCGATTGTTAATTACATTAACCATTACTCTCTCAGTTTTTCATTTTCATTCTGAATATCATCATGGTCCATGGATATAGCCAATTTCCCAGGTGTCATGCTACAAGTCTATAACCATGTCAAAAACAATTACGAATTCATGGTTGCATATGCGCTTTCTCGTGTATGAGATATTAAATCCGTAAATCCATGCTTAAATGCATGGCATACGCGATAGGATGTTGAGTATCAAATTTTTTGCTTGTGTATCATTAACAAACTTGCTATAAGTGGTGGTTAACTCACAAAAATCGATATATACGCAACTTTCACTTACAAACTTGTTTGGTGGGAAGTTTGTTTATATAATAAACGAGCGGACATGAACAAACACGAGCATATGCCCTAATTACCTAGTATCATCTGTATTCTTTGCGGAAATGATAGCATTAATGTACTTTTGTTAAGACATAAGATTTTGGCCATCTTGTAGGGTGTCAACATAGATTTATATAAACACAAGTACTGAAGCAAGTTTTTTTGGGCTTTTTTTTTTCCAACAAACATTTATCTCGTTTGATAAAAGATGCAATACATTCAAAATAGTGCTACCAAGATTGCATTATTTTATTGAAAAAGTCACCAAATTATTAATATGGAATATTTAAACTTGATTTATTGAATTTAATTATACAGTATTTATAAAAAAAATAAACATTTTATTAAAAAAAATATTTGGGCAACAAAAATAAATGGCTTATCCTAATTAACCATAATAATAATAGGGTCCAATAATGATGATATTATGTAAATGGAAGTACGTTTGTTAAGCATGATGGCATGTGACTAAACATTGAAGACAATCTGCATTGCTAATCCTCTTAAGGATTGTAGAACAAAATACCAATAAACTCTAACAAATATGAAGAACAAAGCTTTGTCATAAAAGTGTCATGTCGAGACAATACCTTAGAGCGAAATTAATATGTTAGTTTTGATCGTGTATCACAAACATTTAACTAAAAGCCGGCTAAATTGATTTAAGTCGGTATTTATAGGAGAAAGTTATGATATACGCAAGCATAAGCACATACGCGGTCAAGGTCTTTTTGTATGTTTTAATTATTCGAACAAAAATTTCTAATATAACTATAGAGACATAACACATTCAAAGACACACCTAGTTCATTATTTTCGTATTTTACCATTTACCAATGATTTGCTTTCCTTTAAGAAAAAACAACATAAAATATAACGGTCTTGTAGAAAAGTATTCTCATGACATTGGTGGGAGAATATATATGGGCTTAAGGTAAAGTGGGTAAGAACAAGTAATATGCTATGCTACCTCCTTTTGACCCAATTATCATTACAAGCTTATTGGCCAATGCTAATTTGAAAAGATGTTTCATACCATTATGGTCAAGTTGATATTTTATTGGTGAGGGTTTTGCCACGCCCAAAAGCCTCTAAGGGTCGGTCCCATTTAGTTTAATTTATCATCGACTTAAGACTTTTCTACATATTTGATTTTAACACTAATAATAAAGAAAAAAAGCACACCTACCATGCCTACATGTGTAGAAATAAATAAATCATACCAACAATCCTAATCACATCTGGTTAATTCTAGTTGACATTGTTGTGCAAGATTGATTGGTCCATGAGCACTTTGAATTTAGGTTTTTCTTGAGGTCAATGTCATGGAAAACACAAAAATATCTCAAAGAAAAAAAGTGTGCAAACGTACGTGTTTTAATTGATATGAACAACGTAAGATACAACGAACCAATGAGGCCTCTTTTTATTTCTATATACTCTAATGTAATATACTTATCTCTGTCTATGAATATATAAAATTGTATAACTGATATCTGATCAAATAATGATTGTATCACACCTAGTGTTGGTTCCTTATGTATATGGCCACTCATGTCTAGTTTTTTTGTTTTTTTTTTTGTCTCACTTTAATGAAGATGAACCTTGATATATATTTAATTTCGTTAATTAAATGGTGTACTTAAGCTTTTAAAATTCTTAAGTCGTGATTATTCTTCAAGAATATGAATGCTTGATCTTTATTAACTTGTGAGTGTGTAATAGACCGTGGGTCATAACATGCATTTCGAGTTTGTACGATCAATACAAAAACATGTTTATTGCACTAGAAATGGAGGATAGATTTTTCGAAACTTTAGTTGTTTTGGTTAAAAGTATTATTTCAAAATCATGGGTTCATACTTCATAGTAGTCGTGGGATTGGGACATCTGTCTTTCCATAGGTAATTCTTCCTTTTCATGGTTATACTACCAAGGCTCATAGATCTCATAGAATTGAGCCTTGGGATTTTAAGTTTTGCAAGATAGTTTTACAATTAGACCATGTGTAGGGGGAAATTTAAGATTCTCCTCGGTGATTGGTTTACGTGACAGCTGAGTCAACATTGGGAGGGGTGAAAATTGGGGTGCTAATTGTTATTTTATTAAAAAACTGAAGATCCAGCCACGTACCCATCATCCCCACCAACCTTTCTTCTTCACATCTCCCATCCTCCTCCTCCTCCTTCTTCTTCTTCTTTTCTTTATCTTCTTCTTCATCTCTCTCACACAAACATCTACACCATCATTGACAGGTTTTACAAAGAAAAACCTACAAAACTTCCAATAACACAAGATGAGAGAGGGATCAAGCACAAAGCTTTTCAAATATTTTCTTCTTCTCTTTTAATTAACACAATGTGGTACTTAAATACAAAATGCAAAAGTGAAAACAAACAACTACCCTAACTTCTAAACGTGGGACAGTGGAGAACATGGGTATGTGAATATTGAAAAGCCTAAGACATGAATGATAACTACTGTGAACATGGGTAATGACCATCATGGGTTTGGTTGAGAACGTATCAATACTCGCGCCCTCGAAAATGTCCTTGTCCTCAAGGACGGAATGCTCGGTCCATGGCGGTCACCATTCGACTCTTCCAACGGCATTCGGAGCTGTCTTCACATAGCGCCACGGCGGTCGCCACTCGACTCTTCCGACGGCATTTGGTGCGGTCTCTACTACGCGCCACGTTGGGCGCCACTCGACTCGACTTGTTACACGATGAACTCCGAATCCCATATGTGATTTGAGGTTTGAAGCAACTGTAGTGAAACATATGTGAATGTAAACATTACCATTTGTTTTAAATACACTCTTTTTCTCAAAAGACAGACAATGCTCCAGGCTTTTTGATATCCCAATAAGCTCAAAAGCTTTGATATTAATAGGTGGTTTTGGATATCTAACTGAATTTGTTTCAGCCTCTTTTAATGAGATGATTTTATCAATAATAAATATATCTTTCTCATCGTACACAATTTTAGTTTTTGGTGTAGAAGATGCGGTAGGAATTTTTCGTTTGGGAGGTGATGGTGGTTGTGTAAATGATGGGTGTTTTGGTGGTGTGACCGTTTTTGGCAACCACGGTGGTTTCCATTCGAGTCGTACCACAAGAATGGGGTTGGTATGCACGGTGCACATGACACCCTTTTCAGCAAGTATGGATGGAGGTGGAGTGGGTGAGGCGCCAAATGAATTGTATGTGGTGGGTATGGTTTTGCATGGAGATTGTGGCATCAAAGATTCCGAAGTCAGTTTTTGAAGTGTGTATGGTGAGGTTGGTGAAACTACTACAGTCAATGGTTTTGGTTTTGGTAGTAGTGTCACTTTGTGTTTTGGTTTGGACAAGGTGGTGGTATATGTTTGTCTTCTTGGCTGAGGAGGTGGAGGTGGCGCAAATGGTTTCGGAGACGCCGAGTGGTTTGGTGGCGGATTTGGTACCGTAGGGAAGGTCGTTAGCATTGCGGTAGTGAAAGACTTCCAAGTGAGATGTTCATCTCCTAGATACCATGAATTGAACCAAGAAAAAGGTTCATCATCAAAGTACTCCACAACGTAAGCGAATCGGTCTTCCTCATAAATTCGATACAAGTAAAAGAACTGTAAGTCCAGAATCCTCTCTACCGGGTATCAAACAACACACAATCAAAGGCGGAAACAATGATTATATGCTAAGAACAAAGAAGATACTTGAAATAAACGATTTGATTGATAATGTGCACACGACTTCAAAGAGTCGTCTGGTACACGAACGCAACACAAAACAAAAGACAAGCAACCTCAAACTAGAGAAGAAACCCCCTATTTATAAGTGCATAGGGCGGTCACTTTACATGGGCCATAAAGGCCGAAACCCACAAACAATAATAACATAATCCAAGACAACGCAAACCTTCTAAAGCTTGGCCCAACAATATCCCCCTAGGTTTGTGTTGACTTGTGATGGCTCTACCGCTTCTTGCTGCTCTTGCTGCGCTTCTTTGAACTTTTCTTCTTTTCCTCCATTGCTCTCTTCCATTCCTCAGGCGATTTACCAACATACGGACCAAACAGTTCCGTCTCCACTCTTCCTCTCTTATCAGACGCCAATCCCAGTCTATCAACTTGAGCTACATCACTAGTGAATGATTTTGCACAGACTTCATAAGTAGGGTCACATTGAATCTGATGTCTAGCTAGAACTTGAACATCTTCAGAATGCAAACTCATCAGATCTCTAGCGTCAGATACCCTAAACTCATCCGTATCACATACAATCACTGCAAATGCAGAAGTAGGATCATAGACCCAGAATCTCATATCCTTCAAGCAACCTCTATCCATTGGCTTGGTCAAGGGAATGGTCTTCAATTTTTCAGTAGGTGGCCACTGAACTGTCTTGAAAGGCTTTCCATCAGCACCTCGCACACCCTTATATTCCACCAACATTGAGCTAGCAGTCTTCATATCCCTGAAATTCACTTTTGCCTGCTCCTGAATCTTCTTATGAAACATGAGGCCAATCTTATTTCTTGGATTTCTTGTCTGGTTTATGAAAGGAGCTCTGGCAAGTTCTGTCAAATCAATCTTGGTCCAGGAGTTGAAAGCCGAAGTGGAAGCATAGTACTCAACTGCTCCATTTCCTCTATGAACCACGAACACTCCCTTATCATCATTATACCTCCAACACTCTATCCCAGTTCGATTACCATAAGTGTCATACCTATCAGTGGTAATCGTCACATATCTTTCTGGATGCTCCTCCATTGGGTCAATTGATGGCTCAGCTAGATTCTTGAGAACATAGGCACTTCCAGGTCGACGATCTCTAACTCTAGGAACCTAATCTTCGAAATATTTCTTCATGTGCTCTTCATGTTCTTTCTCAGATCTTTCACGTTCAGCAGGAGTCAATACTTTGTCAACGAAGGATGATGTCTCTGAAAACTCCTTTCCAAACTTGTTCTCGAGTTTCTGAGTCAAGTTGAGTAATCTGGCTGAAACATCACCCAATCCAGTCGCTAATTCAGTAATCTTCTTCTCCTTTTCAGTAACCGTCTCCATCAAGCTCTGCACCTGAGCTGTTAGCCATACATTCTCAGTCTCCACTTTTAGCACTCTAGCTTGTAACCTGTGAACGTCTACTTCAGCAAAAACATCTTCATCACTTTCACTCTCTTCTTGATTTGCCTCTCTCTCTTCTGTCGTCAGAAATTCAACATCCACACGTTTTCCCTGTTCTTTATCCGCGAGAAAGGCCATTTGAGCTCTCTGAAATGCTTCTTCATCAAACAAAACTTTACCCGAACCAGAAGCACCAGAGGATCCAGCTTCCTCATCTAGTCTACCAGTGATTGGTGCCTTGCTCATGAATTGAGAAAAAGCTTCATATGCAATCACAGGTACAGTAGTGGAGCTAACAGTACCAACGGGAGTATCAATCGAAACACTAGCATCAGTCATAACAGTGTCAACAGCAGCAGCAGCAGCAGAAATAGTCTCACCAGTAGACACAGTGTAACACCCCAACCGATGGCGGAATCATCTAGGTGTCACGTAGTGACGATTGTTCAAAAAGCACATGGTACTAAAATGTAAATATATTATTGAATAATTTAAATTGTCTTACATAGATGAAATAGAAAAAAATACAAAAATCTGAACGAAACATGAAAATTGAAATAACTTATTAAAAGCAAGCACTAAAATCCAATGCTATGGAACTAAGATCAAACTGCACCTGAAACATGTACAAAATAGGTTTTGTCAACATAAGAAATGTTGGTGAGCATTCCTAGTTTTAATACATATAGTAAGTTGGAAAATGTTATACAATTCAAGTGCAAAGCTACAGTGCATTTATGTAAACTATGTATCATACAAATGAGCGAAATCAATCATGTGACTGTATAAATGTACTAAATGAATGGCGGTCTACTTATCCACTAAATGGATAATAACTTAACAATGACCATGGATTCTCCGATGAAAAAGGGGGAGAATCAACCTAGGCGGGTTGTCAATCCAATAGCGCTATCCAATGTTAAGGTCGGCTTGTACAATGTTAATGATTTCACTAAGTACAAATGTATTCTACATGTAATGTCTAAGCATAAAGCACGTTTGTAAGCAAATGCACATAGTACTAGAATTGTATTGTAAAAATGTGAACTTGTATGTGTAATTTGTATAAGTGTACATGTAACACCCCAAAAGTGAATAAAGACAAAAAGGGGATAGGAAATACTCACATTGATTGTGTTGGACTTTCTAAAACTCAACGAGAATTAACAAAGGTTGGTATAATCCCTAAAGCTTGAATCACGCATAGCGAATCCCTAAAATATTATAGCAACTTACTTTAATTCAAATATTCTAAGTGCTCAAATTTGTATCGTTTAGCAAAATGTAACCATCTATCTTTAAAAGAATAGATGCACTATTCTATTTGGTTTAAAAAGGATTTATGTTTTGAAAACTATACTTCTCAATATCCAATATAACCGACATAGGTTTTTTTTTTTTTTATGTGTGTGTGCTATAAGTAATAAAAGTTTTACTATATATAAAATAACTCCTTACACAGACCACGAAAACGTAAATGATTGATGGGGTTACCTTAGTCGCACCAATATAGTTGTAATGGTATGTTCAATTTATAGAAACCGAGATTAACAGGTAAATTTGGAAGTTTGACCTTGATTGGTCAAACGTGTTAATTATGAATGAAGTCAATGTTTTAAATGTAAATTAGGAGCTGGATAAGGAATGATTGATGGTCTCGGTCATTTGGCAGTCAAAATGGTTTCCAAATTGAGCTCCAATTATGGGGTCATCTTGCAAAGTCAAAGGTAAAAAAAATTAAAAAAAATAAAAAGAAGGTTGCAGGGCATCGAAGTGCAGCAGGGAAACAAAGAGAAGGGGAGTGGGCCGGCGTGGATTGGGCTGGAAGGAAGGGTTTCAAAAATGGGCTAAATATATAAAAGAATGGTTATGGTTTTGTTGTTGTTGTGTTGATTGTCGAAGTCCACAAAAAAAATGAACAAGTTGTAGTTTAGTATTGTGTGGTTTGTTGTTATCATCGATGACAACAAATAACTTCAACTAAATATATTTTTTTATTATTTATTTATTACTCATTGTTATTAGAAAATATATATATATATATATATATATTTATATATATCAAATCTTAACCAAATTTAATAGGTCTTGCTAATAAGACATCGGTTTATAATTAAAAACGAGGTTCGTGTGTAAGCGTGCGTCTAAAACGCGAAAATGCCCGAATAAGATTAGTCATTTTTTTTGTGATTTTCAAATATTTTTAAAATACGGAGGTTTAAGTGAAAATTTTAAAATAGGTGATGGCCTAAAAGGGTGTATTTGTGTGAAGTGAAAGGTGTGGGTACTACAGTCTCCCCTACTTTTGAAAACTTCGTCCCGAAGTTATTAAAAACACATGGTTGAGGGTGATTATGTAAAAATTAGGGCAGCTGTGGTTGGAAAATTTGGGTTAAGGCACGACAAGAATAAACTGTTTCGAATAATTTGGATAAGAGGTTTGATATGTGTGAGTTTTAAGGATTGGGTTAGGTTCGTCCGAAATAGCAAAGAGAATAAGAATCTAGTAACATACATAATTTTTAGGAATCCTAAAAGAAATGCATGAGTTGATTTGACAAATTTTGAAGTAGGTGTTTAAAGCGAATATCTTTGACGTTTGACCCGAGGTTAGGAACTTGAGGGTGTAAATGAGAAAGGTTTTGGGAATGTGTAACTGGTGAAAGGCAGAGGTACTAATAAAGCAGTCTCCCCTACTTTTGAATGGTTTCTGACCGAACATTATTAAGGACATGCAACAGGGTTTCGACTAACAGAGAGTGTAAGAGTATACAAAGTTTAAGATTTTCTGTACAGATGGTCAATAAGGAAGGCTCCAACAAAACTAATTGAAGCTTATGTAAAATGTTCTTTATCAAAAATGCTAGCTATTAGTCAACGACCTATTGGAGAGGTAGTAATGGGTAGGTTATTGGTCAGACTCCTAGTTCGTTCCCGCAGTATCGCTCGTGCTTATATATAGGGTGTACCGCAGCTAACCCACCACACTACTGATACTTTGGACTCGTACTGATTGTCTACCAATAGCCTAAGTAGAATCACACACCACCCCCATGTACCTGTAAACCCATGATTGCGTTCCGCACCGTAATCATCGATTTACCTTACACTAGGGTGTTATGCTTTTCCATAACCATATCCTAAGTAATACTAGAAACAAATGCGTGCAATCAGGATATTCTAAGTAATTGATACTGCAATGAAACAATGACATGGTTAGAGGTCCTTCCCTTTCGGGTTTACTCCTTAACCGTAATAAGAGTAACATGTAAGTAATAGACATGGTTAGAGGTTCTTCCCTTTCGGGTTCACCCTTAACCGGTAACTTCTGTTCACATCGTTTGGCTCTAAACAACCATATTGATAAACTCTAAGGATTACACCGTTCCCCTCGGGTTAGAGGAATACTCTAAACCGAGTCGTACATGGGAACTGGCTTAGATCTCATACGAGCCATCAATTAGTATGTTCGTTGGCCATGATGATGAACAAAATAATGTAAAGTAAAACAGGGTTTTGCTCACAACAAAAATATGCAAACCAAATATGCGTTCATGTAAGTATATAAGTATAGCATAAAATTTCGATTGAAAGAATAGCATAACGTAACTCGAGTAAATTGCACAATTTGCACAAAATGAAAGTAAAATTAATGCTCAAAAATAGTGTTGTAAGAATAACTACTAATAACTAGTGCAAGAATAGTTGCGAATAACGCGTGAAAATAATTACCAACAAAAGAATAATACAAAAATAATAAGATAATGTACGAACGTAACTATAAATAGAATGGTAAAAAAAATAATGAAATTTACTGTAAATGAAAGTGCGCAGAACAGACGTATAGTCTACTGGTATGAGGATAACTTTTTGGAAACCGAACAATGTTTTAAGTTCAAAACAGGTTCACCTGAAAAGATTTCGTAGGTACACATTTTCATGTGTTCACGAGAAATTGAGTTTGAAAAGTGTTATAAGGTATATTATTAGTTGCAAATTCCTCCCGAAAACATATATTGGATACGTTATATGAAAACATGCAAATTTACATTTGATTTGTAAAATATGCAATGCAAGTTTATAAAATGCAAGATGAAACCATTTCATGAAGTGTGTGTAAATCTAATGTGTTTCGGAAGACCAAGATTTAAAATGATATGAAGGTTGTGTATGATCCCAGATGTCTTGACGAATTTTGGAAAATAAATTTTTCTGTATTTAAACATTTCTTTAACTTGTGGGTTGAAAAGTCGGAAATTTTTAATTGTTATGAAATGTTGAGAAAATCGAAGTGTCACCCGTTAAGACTGGGTAAACATGAAACCTTTTAAATTTTCAAACTTTTACAAAATTTATACATTGAAAGATCATTTATTTGCAGGATCGTTAAGGCATCTCTTTGGGCTCATAGCGGGTTATTTGTTTCAAGGCACAAGGTGTATGAAAAGTGTGTTCTAATTTGGCGAATAGGCTTTGTGAAAAGACTTATATAATAAGTTGTCAAATTAATCGTTTTAGAGAGTAGTGTACTAGTGCGTATCGTGTTGGTAGGCATTTATGTATGAGTTTAGTCTGACTAAGAAGTCCTAACTAATGGTAGTTGGCTATGGCTTAGGAGACTGGGTGCAGCAATATTAGTATTAGGTACATGAGGATATATTGTGACTTCAATCACGTAAGTTTGTAAACATGAAGGTATAAAACAGGTTGAAATAATAAGTTTGGAAAAACCATGTTCATTTTTAACTGTATGATGACGCAACATTCCTAAAATTATGATGTGATCAAAGTTAAACACAGAGTTTAAAGCTTAAGTCGTGGGTAAACATGTTTTAACGCAAAACGAGTAATACCTTATAATGTAAAAATCATGAGCATAAGTGAAATAGTGTAAGCTTTAATGCGATAATATATCGAACAAAAGTTTTAGTAATGATGATAAGGAATTCAAAAGCGAATGATCAATGAATAATGACACATGAAAAATCAAGTGATTAAATGGAATCTTCAAATGATAAACAAACATAAATATCAATGATATAAAAAATTGGAATTGTTTCTATAGGAAACTTTGACCAACTCAAGTATTTGAAATTTCCTAGTAGCTTGTGGGGGCGTACTTTAGCCTATAAGTGAATGCTCATCCCAAGAGTTCCCAGGTCGGCATACGGGTCCCTCGTCTGATTGGGATTTATACGAAATGCCAGGCCTAGACAGAAAACTCAGGATACAGGCGCTCACCCTTCCAGATTGCACGTGCCCCATCACTAGTGAATTCCAAAACTTTAGCGAGTTTAAAAACGAGATGCGAAAATAGATCCTTGAGATTTGGATTTCACTCCTAACTCAAAGATGTATTTTAAAATTGAAAACGATTGTGGAATGAAACCAATCACTAAGTTAAGGATATCACTCCCAGCTTAGTGGTTAAGTTCCTTTTTGAAAGAAATACTCTTTGAGGTGTGGATGTCACTCCTATCTCAAAGATATATTCCTAAGATAAATAATATATAGAGGAGTGAAACTAATCACCAAGGTATGGATGTCACTCCTAACTTGGTGATATCGTTTCGTTTGTGAAATACGAGTATCTTCTTCTTTAAACAACACACCGAAAGAATAACGAGAAAGAATCATAGTGAAAATATCTTGAAAGGAAATAATAGGATAAAGAGAAATAAACACGAGAGTACTCGTGAATGTAAGCTTAGTTATAGACTAGGCTAAAAGGCATTCTAATAACCTAATTCCCTATAACCATGGCTCTGATACCAATCTGTAACACCTCAACCGATGGCGGAATCATCGAGGTGTCACGTAGTGATGATTGTTCAAAAAGCACATGGTACTAAAATGTAAATATATTATTGAATAATTTAAATTTTCTTACATAGATGAAATAGAACAAAATACAAAAATCTGAACGAAACATGAAAATTGAAATAACTTATTAAAAGCAAGCACTAAAATCCAATGCTATGGAACTAAGATCAAACTGCACCTAAAACATGTACAAAATAGGTTTTGTCAACATAAGAAATGTTGGTGAGCATTCCTAGTTTTAATACATATAGTAAGTTGGAAAATGTTATACAATTCAAGTGCAAAGCTACAGTGCATTTATGTAAACTATGTATCATACAAATGAGCGAAATCAATCATGTGACTGTATAAATGTACTAAATGAACGGCGGTCTACTTATCCACTAAATGGATAATAACTTAACAATGACCATGTATTCTCCGATGAAAAGGGGGAGAATCAACCTAGGCGGGTTGTTAATCCAATAGCGCTATCCAATGTTAAAGTCGGCTTGTACAATGTTAATGATTTCACTAAGTACAAATGTATTCTACATGTAATGTCTAAGCATAAAGCACGTTTGTAAGCAAATGCACATAGTACTAGAATTGTATTGTAAAAATGTGAACTTGTATGTGTAATTTGTATAAGTGTACATGTAACACCCCAAAAGTGAATAAAGACAAAAGGGGGATAGGAAATACTCACATTGATTGTGTTGGACTTTCTAAAACTCAACGAGAATTAACAAAGGTTGGTATAATCCCTAAAGCTTGAATCACGCATAGCGAATCCCTAAAATATTATAGCAACTTACTTTAATTCAAATATTCTAAGTGCCCAAATTTGTATCGTTTAACAAAACGTAACCATCTATCTTTAAAAGAATAGATGCACTAATCTATTTGGTTTAAAAAGGATTTATATTTTGAAAACTATACTTCTCAATATCCAATATAACCGACATAGTTTTTTTTTATGTGTGTGTGCTATAAGTAATAAAAGTTTTACTATATATAAAATAACTCCTTACACAGACCACGAAAATTTAAATGATTGATGGGGTTACCTTAGTCGCACCAATATAGTTGTAATGGTATGTTCAATTTATAAAAACCGAGATTAACAGGAAAATTTGGAAGTTTGACCTTGATTGGTCAAACGTGTTAATTATGAATGAAGTCAATGCTTTAAATGTAAATTAGGAGCTGGATAAGGAATGATTGATGGTCTCGGTTATTTGGCAGTCAAAATGGTTTCCAAATTGAGCTCCAATTATGGGGGTCATCTTGCAAAGTCAAAGGTAAAAAAAAAAAAAAAAAGAAGGCTGCAGGGCATCGAAGTGCAGCAGGGAAACAAAGAGAAGGTGAGTGGGCCGGCGTGGATTGGGCTGGAAGGAAGGGTTTCAAAAATGGGCTAAATATATAAGAGAATGGTTATGGTTATGGTTTTGTTGTTGCTGTGTTGATTGTCGAAGTCCACAAAAAAAATGAACAAGTTGTAGTTTAGTATTGTGTGGTTTGTTGTTGTCATCAATGACAACAAATAACTTCAACTAAATATATTTTTTTATTATTTATTTATTACTCATTGTTATTAGAAAAATATATATATATATATATATATATATATATATATATCAAATCTTAACCAAATTTAATAGGTCTTGCTAATAAGACATCGGTTTATAATTAAAACGAGGTTCGGGTGTAAGCGTGCGTCTAAAACGCGAAAATGCCCGAATAAGATTAGTCATTTTTTTTTGTGATTTTCAAATATTTTTAAAATACGGAGGTTTAAAAGTGAAAATTTTAAAATAGGTGATGGCCTAAAAGGGTGTATTTGTGTGAAGTGAAAGGTGTGGGTACTAGACACAGAGACCTCAGTAGTAACATTCAACCTTGGGTCTCTTTTGCTTCTCTTTCGCTTCTCTTTTTTGGCCTTAAGTCAGAACTTGGATCTTCAGCAACTTCAGCTTCAATAACTGTCTCAACTGCACCAACGGATGGAGGAACCCTTTGTTCAGCCTATCGAACAGTATCTAATATGCTTGAAAGCACTTCTGCTTGAGGAATAACTGGCTTAGAAGCAGTAGTGTCAGCAGCTTTAGTCACAATCTCTTCTCCAACTACCTCTTTCTCAGCTTCAGTCACCGACTTTATCTCAGCATTTTCAAGAATAAAGTCATCTATCTCGTCATCATTCAGATCATCAAACTCGAAGTTCTCAAACTGATCGTCTTCATTTCCTGTAGTCTGCTTATCATCTTTCAACTCTTCCTCATCATCGCTTTCCACCTCATCTTCACTTTCCACCTCAGTCAGATCAACGTTTTCGGGAGGAAAACGTTGCTCAGCAGGTGGTGGATCAATAATCTGAACATCATGCTCTTCAACAACAAGAGCAGATGGCAAATCTGATGCTTCTTCCACAATCTCACTAAACTTTACAAACTTGATCAGTGGAAGTTTCCCGATAAACACCTGTCTTGAGTCTTTACGGACTTGCCTAATTAATCCAAAGATCAACGATGACATGCACTTGTTATCATAAGTTTCAACTGTCCTTTCGAGCTTGGGATACTTGCATTCTAGAATCATCTGCACAAATCTCGGAAACTTGTAAAAATACTTCTTGTTAAGAGTCTTCACATTTGTCAACATATCCTCAAAGATGCACTTCGAGTAATTGTAATCCCATCCCTCAATCAACGCCGCTACTCCAGAAGCATATCTTACTCCCATTTGATCTAGTCCACTTTTGTTGCCACCCAAGCTAGCCAAATATATATGCACCAACAGTCTCCAATAGCTTGGAAATAACTTCTTTAAGTAGGGTGGTGTTGACAGTTCACCTTCATATCCCATCCTTTGCAATACCGGAACAAGCTTATCTTTCGAAAAACTGACAGGATCATCTGGAGAGTCACTAAAAAGTAGTACATCTCGAACATCTTGCTCCAAAACAGTCACCTCAGTTCCCCTAACCTTTGAGCGAATCACAGTGTCTCCCTTGTTTGCTACTGAGTTGTTCCAAAACTCCGTGATCCAGTCAGTGAGAACGACTGGATTTTCTCTCATGGCGTGTGAAACTCTACATGTGTTGAGTCCCACAATCAAAGACTTGAACTCCTGCAAATACTCTTCAGGAGGATCAGATAGATAGCACACAACGTTGTGACTGTTCTCGAACTTGGGCACATGAGGAGTTGTCATATCTGCACGAAACAAATTGGATTAGACATTTAGATTTATACATCAAGATTTTAAAAATTAAAACGTGGTTGTATGACCCCTCTCCTTTCAAATTCTAACAAATCATGCCCATATTCGTTGTGAACTTAACCCATGTGGGCTTCGGGTCAACAGAAAGTCCAACAACAAGTGAGTTCGAGTGGCATGAGGGTGTTCGAGGGTATTTTGGTAAAAAGACATGGGAGTTCGAGTTCTAGAACAGAGTTCGATGTGGTGAGGGGTGTTCGAGGGCAATTTGGTCAAAAGACAGGTGAGTTCAATGAGATGTTCTGTGTTCGAGGGCATTTCAGTCATTTAAGGAGTGAGTTCGATGACATGATATGTATTCGAGGGCATTCTAGTCATTTTTCATCTGAATTCAAGGGCATTTTGGTAATTTTTTGATGAGTTCGACGACCGAGTCTGAGTTCGAGGGCAATTCAGTCATTTTTCATCTGAGTTCAATGACACATCTGAGTTCGAGGGTATTATGGTAAATATCCCATGAGTTCGACTAAAAGGATAGAGTTCGAGGGCATTCTTGTAATTTTCCCTCATCTGAGGTCGAACCCCCAACGCGTAGAGGTCACGCGCCTCTTCGAACTCGAGTTCCCAGGCGCGTGAGACTCACGCGCCGCCGTCTGAGCTCCTCGAACTCCCTGTTTCCGTCGCCGCTTATCATTTCTTCGTCCAACACACGTTTTCACACCTGCAAATCAACAAAGCAACACACTATATCCAAAATGATTAACATTTGATCAAGAGGTTACCTTCTTTAGTTTCTTGATGATCTTGATGAACAAGAAAGAGTTGAAACGGCGATAGTGTGTGTGAGAGATAAGATTGAAAAAAATGATTTGATTTTTTTGTGATTATGGAAAGAAGTACCCTCTCCGCCCCGTTTTGTCAGACTAAGATTTGTGTGGCCCACCAAACGTGTGGTGGGCCCATCTTGTATCCCAATGCCCATTTGTAAACAATTTAGGTGTGTTTTGTAACCGGGTCCAAGTCAGATCGTGAACTGGCCTAACGTAAACTTAACTAAAATATATCTAAACGAAATACTTAAAAATAATTTTGTCAACGAGATCAAATCACTGTGTTTCAGGCCGAGCTACACTTATCGACTTTAATCTACTTGAGTCGGTCTTAGCAATTGCCAGTATATTTGTCCCTTAAACTTATTTCCTTAGGCCTTCTCGTACTATGATCTGTGATATTATTTATCATGTTTTGGTATATTTAGTACGAACACTCGAGCAAGTTACAATCAGATCCTAGAATATCAAGTGGTACACTCTATCATGCAAGCAGTTTCCCTACCACATATTTTTCACAGTATCTGTTCTAGAATTCTGAAACCTTGACTGTGACTGGATTGAGAGAAAAAAAGAATAGATCAATAAGAGATTTAGATTGATATGCAAGTCAGATGATTTCTCAAGTGACGAGGGCTTTGGGTTTTGGACTCTAGAGGGTCTCTTTTATGATATCCTGACTGTGTCCATGTCAGCATATATCTGGATGCAGCAGAGGAGCAGCCAGGACATCTTTGGACACTGAGGTCTCTTTTAGGTGAAGGATGATCTATAGCACGACAACGAAAAAATAGGTCAGCATATATCTGGATGCAGCAGAAGCTTTCGTTGCCTAGCATCTCCAGGTCTTTGCTTACACAAAACAGAGGAGATACACGAGTTTTTCAGAAAAGGTTTCAGACCTAGACCACAGTGTTATGCTTCGAGACATCACACAAGCATTCAAATAGAGATTGTACCTGATTCCAAGTGATGTTCCTTACTGAGGTCATGTCTTTATCTTTAAGTGCTTTACAAGATCATTGACATTTCAGCCTTCAAGACCAAGCCTACCAACATATCACACTAGAGCCAAACTGTTTCGATACACGTCTTACGTGAGTCAGCCTTAATCCAACTTGTGAAAGTTCATTTCATCTCTCGTTTTGAGACCAAAAATGTTTTGATCTTTTCTTAGGGCACATCCCCCTAAATTTGTGCTTAAAATAGAAATTTAAAGAACAAATTTACAAACCGAAGACTAAGAAAAACCAAAAAGACCTTAAAAAAAAAAAAAAAAAAAAAAAAAACTTGAAAGACCAGTTCAGTCCTCGAAATGGACCATTTTGAGCAGTGCAGAGAGGGCTTCAAAACGAGCTCTATTAACAGGTTTTG
The DNA here is from genome assembly GCA_030844895.1 of Ambrosia x helenae. Classification (NCBI taxonomy): domain Eukaryota; kingdom Viridiplantae; phylum Streptophyta; class Magnoliopsida; order Asterales; family Asteraceae; genus Ambrosia; species Ambrosia x helenae. Next base: position 12,274,704 of record CM061230.1, on the reverse strand, counting down.
TAAACAGATCTGCGACATTGTCGTCAGTGTGGATTTGTGTAGGCACAATTAAACCTTGGTTAAAAGAGTCTCGGATGAAATGTTCTTTTATGGCAATGTGTTTGACTTTTGAAAAGTAAACTGGATTTTCACAATTTGGATAGCAGCATCATTATCACAGTAAATAGGAGTAAGAGAGAAATCCAAACCGTAATCTACCAACTGATGTTGAATCCAGATAACCTGAGAACAGCATGCGGAGGCAGCCACATATTCAGCTTCCGCTGTTGAAACGGATACTTTTTGTTGTTTCTTACATTGCCATGCAATAAGCCAATCGCCTAAGAATTGACACCCCGCAGAAGTAGATTTCCTGTCAATGTCACAACCTCCAAAATCTGTAACGCCCCAAAATTCTATTAACGCGGCTAAATATAATAATAATATGGGGCTTAAATCAAAGTCAAATGAATACTAGGTTCAACAAGTTATATAATCAAAGGCATAACCATGAACACTTAAGGGACCATTTGTGTCATTAGGCCTAAGTGTCTTTAAGGGGGGTTATTATGAAAATTGGGGTGAGGATCGACATATCAGTAGATATGTCGCCCAACACACACCAAACACACACTTCAACACACACAAGCTCAATAATAACCAAATCAAGCCTAAACTCGAGCTAAATCAAAGGGTTTTCAAGTGCATTAACTCAAAAACGAATCCTCAAGGTAAGACAATCATCTGGGTACCTTCTATTTCATCTAATTTGGCGTATTATAGCTTATGTGATGATGGGCGAAATTCTAGGGTTTGAGTTTTGTTGAAATCATTGATGTAGAAAGGATTCCTAGTATAAGGGAACCTTGAGATGTGATCATTTTCAGTAAACAAGCATGCTAATGCAGCCCTAGACGATCAAACCCACGAGGTTTTGATGTAAACATAAAGGATTTTGTAAAGTTATGTAAAACCTAAGACCATAGTGAAAATGCTTACACTTGAAAGCTTGAACTATGAAAATTTATAATTTTAATGTAAAACGAGTATGTCAAGAACCTTGTAATTGTATTGGGGTGAAACCTCATGGTATAATGATCAATAATCAAGGTTGTTAAAATGTCGCCTACCAAGTGTTTGATAAAAAGCCTTAATGAAACTCGATTTCATTCGGGCATAGATAAGCATTGATAAGCTTGATGAAAAACTTGTGTGGTTAAATGAACGATGTCTAAGCGCATGTATTTAATCACCAATATGGTTTACACCTCTAGGTGCGAGTATAAAAGGCTTCGGAAGGTCAAGAGGTCCTGAATTGAAGTAAAGAGGAAGCGCGCATAAGGTAAGTCACTCGATGACTTAAATATTGTTAAATATCAATCTTATGCTCTTAGATATATGGGTTTGAACATCGTCACGAGAGCTTCAAATGTGCAGCGAAAAGCTGCCAAAATATGTCTAAAACGCTGCACAAACATGCAGCGAAAAGCTGTCAAAACAAGGCTGAAACGCTGTACAAACGTGCAGAGAAAAGCTGCCAAAATTTGTCTAAAACGCTGCACAGACGCGCAGCGAAAAGCTATCAAAACAAGTCTGAAACGCTGCACAAATGTGCAGCAAAAAGCTTTTAAAATATGTCTAAAACGTTGCACAAATGTGCAGCAAAAAGCTGCCAAAGCATGTCTAAAATGCTGCACAAATGTGCAGCGAAAAGCTGTTAAAAACAGGGCTGAAACACTTGGCAAGGGCAGGTGTTTGGGTTCGAGTTTCGAAGTTGTTTTGATCCGTTTCGCTTATAGATTTCTTTCGTACTCGATTCCTAATTAATAAATGAATCATTCTAACCATGTTCTTGGTGTTTTGATGTATCAAAACCTTAGGTATACAAACGGGTTGACGAGAGGTGATCATGATCAATTCAAGAACCGAATGTGCTTAAAAGTTGAAGTCTTCCGCTAAACTCTTTTGATAATATCAAACGTATTCCCTGTGTGTCCAATCGAATTAGACTTCTATGTTGAAGTTAAATTGATTCAACGCTATTTTGTGCAAACTTGACACTTAAACCAATGTTATAAAACAATTGGGGATTTCATGTGCTTAATGTAAAGTTGTAATGTAACTATTGTTCTAATCTTGTTTTTTTTTTAAAAAAAAACATAGTTATTCGTATTTAGACTCGTCTTAGTAGTACGGGGTCTTACAAGTGGTATCAGAGCCCAAGGTTATCGAGTTAAGCATTCGGTTCAAGAGTGATCATCTATCCGGTAAGGAATTCATTTCCAAAAACTATCTGAATCTAGTGAAAACACTATGCCTCATGATTGAACACAAGTCAATCTGGATTAGAACATGGGAAAAGTGCATTAAACACTTCAAAACTCGGAAATACACCAATTACACGGTCATGGTGAGTCAAGACTCAGTCGAACCGGAAATTGGAAAACATGATCGTATTTGCGAGACAAGGCAATCCAGTAGAACATAATTAGCATAATAAAGCAACTAAAAATAATTACATTAAACAAACAAACACGGTGGGCAAAGGCTCTACCAAATCAAATGGAACTTGCTTTTGCATCAGCAAAACAATTGAGCAACAGTCACATGTGGACATGTTGCGCAAATTGCGAAAGATGAAAACTGTAACACCCCAAACGATGGCGGAAACATCGGGATGTCACGTATTGATGATTGTTCAGTAGCTCATGGTGAATAATAGATTTCATTAACTGATTTAAATAAGTTACATACAATTGTTCTAAGAATTTGTACATCAATTTGAATAAAAACTATACAAACAACTCCAAGCATCAATTCAACTCTTCAAGCAAGTAAAACCTGAAACATGTTAAGTTGAAAATATTTTGGGTCAACAAAAGTTGGTGAGAATTACATAGGTTTTGATAATTGAATAAAATTGATGTGCAATTCATGTGTCATGGCAATCTAGTCCATATGCGAAAACATACTAGAAGTAAATCGAGTGCATAATCAACCTTGTTGACTGTTGTATTGTGGTACATCCCATACGCTCATGGTTCACTCGTTTATATTGCAGTAACAAACACCCACGTAACCTTTGTAGGAGGCACGTATCCGGGTGGGATTGTCAGTCCAATAGATCTATCAATGTATACCGTTTGATTGATGAATGTTTATGCTAGAATTGTGCTTACCCTAGTCATGTTCAAGACATAATGCAACATAGAAATACACAAAGACACATTGATGATTGAATTGCATAAATATTGTTGTAACATGTTTCACCCCAAAAATGGTGATAAATAGAAAAGGGGCTATGTAAAACTCACCTTAGCAAATTGTTATATCTGTTGAAAAATTGTAATATGGTGTTGCCCAAACGTATCAAGTATCACCCTATAATAAGGTAATAAATATGTCTAAGTCTATCAAGTCTACAAATGTATAAGTTCTAGGGCTTCGAATTGGGGATAAATACTTGTTTGATTAATATAAAAAAAAATATTCGACAATAGAGAGAAATTTAGTAAATAAATAACCAAAAATCTTTTTATAAATTTTAAATCTAAGATGGTCACAAGAATGTGTTTAAAGTATAAAAATAATTTTTATAAAATTATTTTCTTTAAAATAGATTATTAAATCTATTTATTACAAATTGCCAAACTTTAACTTTAATAATTAAAAATTACTAAAATTAAAGAATTATCAGTTTAAAAAATTATATTTCTGTTCGAAATGATCAGAAATAATTTGTAAAAAATTTGGGTGCAAAAATATTAAAAATTGGATTTATTATGATTAAAACAAACAAAAATTGATTAAAAATATTAAATAAGTGATTTTTCAGAAATAAAAATTATTTTAGAAAAGTTTATCATTATATAAACTCAGAATAATTTTTGTGGAAATTAATAAGATCGTTTTGATATTTTTATAGATTTTTATAAATAAAATAGAATAAACTTGATTTAATTATTATAAATATTAAATACATAAATTTCAGAAAACTAAAAATTGTAAGTTGAACTTTTACATGAGATTAATATAAGGTAATTTTTGTAGAATTTTTAAGAGAGTTTTGGTATTTAAAATGAATTTTTAAAAAAAGTAAGGAAATATATTTGTTTGTTAAAGAAAACAAAACATATAAAAAAAAAAGAGTTGTGGTTGCAGGGATTGAACCCGCGTCTGCTGTGTATCTAACCAACAACACAACCACTTGATCAGGATCAGTGGTTGTGTTGAGTTGCATCTGTTAAAAATAAATATGATGAATGTTCTTAGTGTTCTTCCCCAATTCTTTCAATTCGAGCCCTAGAATTTACAATCAGACAATCCACACATCATTAACCCGATTAACCTTAGGGTTTTCGTTGTGTGGGTGCCGACAAACAAAACCCACCAAAAAGATCTAACTTACAATGTGGAATCGAGCTCGATTGGTTAGTCAAGCCAAAAGTCAAAATGCGATCAAAATAACTAAATCAGAGTATAATTGTGAAGAAATGGAGGTTGAGAGAGATGAAATGGCGAGTTGTAATGGTCTGGAAGGCTTCAATTTATAGTGCAATAGTCCCAATCATCGAAATGGTAAGGGTTGACTAAGGATTTAATGGTTCACGCGTATAAGGTTAAATTGGTATGAATTGATGATATTAATACGTGTATAAAGCTCGTGACAGGCCGATAATCACGAATACCTTCTTAATATGGATCAATCACGCGTTTATTGATGTTAATTAGATTGGTCAAAGTAGTGATTTAAAGGAAAATAAAAAAAAATAAAAAATAACACAACAGCGATCTGTTGTGAGTTGCAGACAAGAAAGAGGAGATCTGAAAGTGGATATAAATATTTTGATGCACCAGTTTTATCACTAAAAGCCTAAGTGGCGTAGTGGTGGTGTTTGTTGTTTGATTTGGTGGCCAGGCCGGGTTCGATCCACGGCAGGTGCGTATATAACCTTTTTTTTTTTAGATAAGGGAAGGAGAGGTTTGGGGTTTGTTTGTGTTTGGGCCGGACTTGGGCCGTTCTTTTGGGTTGTTTCATGGCTTCCGGTTTTAATTAAAAGAGAAGGGAGGTTTGGGTTGGGTTGGGTTTACAACTACTAAATTTTATTTGATCCATATTTTGTTATTATGTGTTAGTATTATTATTATTATTATTATTATTATTATTATTATTATTATTATTATTATTATAATAAATATATATAAGTCGTGTGTTAGGAATAGCTACTGATAAAGACGTATAAAATAAAAGTTTTGGGGAAAATTTTTGCGATGTTACAGTCTCCCCTACTTTTAGGAACTTCGTCCCGAAGTTAAAAGAAAGACACCAGGTTTACAATTGGTTGACTACCAAAGACCTTGATAAAATTTCACACTACCTTAATGTACCTGTAAGTTCATGATTACGTTCCGGACCGTAATTACCAATTTACCTTACATTAGGGTTTTGCGTCCTTTTATGACTTTACCGATTGTTGAGCAGGTCTGATGGTCTCCACCAGCCGTTGAGCAGGTGGTAGGGCCTCTCCCGACTGTTGGAAAGACATAATGACCTCCACCAATCGTTAAGTAGGTTATTTGGTAGTCAACTAATTGTTGTACAAGTAAGCAAGTATGATTATAGATATAGCAATCAGTTCACATTCACACAAGCATGCACACAGATGTTATGATAATACTTGAATTTATTATTTGAATCAAAAGTGGCAATACATGGAATTAAAGAGAAAGTAGACATTATTCAAATGGTAGGGTTTGCTGTTAAGTAGCTGGAGGGTTTCAAGCGGGGTTATTTGGAGCATCAAGAGCGTTTGTAGCAGGGATTCGACAAGCATCTGCAAGATGCCCATACCTTTGGCAATTGGTGCACTGTCGGCAGGGTACTTGAGTTGGGTGGTGATACTGGCAGGTGTCACACTTAGGTAGTTTCCCGTTGTATTGTTTCTTGTTGGGTGGGACAGTGGTATCTATTGCAAAATTCCTGACCTTGTTCTTTCCGTTGATTGAGGCCTCGGTTTTGATTTCAACGGCAGGTTGGGGAGTATCCTTTTTCTTTTCCCCTTTACGAGTCAGGGTTCCTGCCTTCACATGGTTATCTGTTAGGGTGGCAGCCAAACGCTTTGCTTCCTCCAAAGTGGCAGGGTTCCTTCCCCACACCGTGTCTTGAATCTGCATCGGTAAGCCACCAATGTATTTTTCGATTGCAATAGGTAAGGGGGTGACCTTGTGGGGTAGCAGTAAGCTAAGTTCATGAAAACGAGTGTTGTAAGCAAGATTTTCCCCACTGTCTTGAGCAAGATCATGAAATTCATCTTCCAGCTTCTTAATTTCATTACGAGGACAGAACTCCGCCTTCATAATGTCTTTAGCTTGATCCCAAGTTAAGGCTAGTGCAGCTTCAGCTCCGCGAGTGCGTTTTTCCTCATTCCACCAAGTGAGTGCTCGTTTGTGAAGAATACTCATGGCATAACGAACCTTAAAGTTGTCGGGGCATTCACTGTTGATGAAAGTATTTTCAATACCCTCAAATCATTGTAGGAGTCCTGTAGCTCCTTCTTCTCCACTGAACTTTGGGGGAATGCAAGAATTAAAGTGCTTAAGGGTACAGGCTGGAAGACCATTCCCATTCCCGTTGTGATTTCCATTTCCATTTCCGTTGCCGTTGCCGTTCCCGTTGCCGTTTAACTGGATGACTTGAGCTAGTAAGTTGGGAACCAGAGTTGCGATTTGCTGCGCCATTTGTTGAGAAATGATTGCAGCTAGTTGAGCATCGACACCATTGTTGTTGTTGTTGTTGTTGTTGTGGTTGGTGTCATGGTTATGGTTGTGATTGCTACTCCCTTCATCACGATTTTCACCACTGTTAAGACGAGCACTGCGACGTGGAGGCATGATCTGTAAGAGATACAATGAAATGAATGAGGTTATATAAGGAATGTAATCATTTATTCATTAAAATGAATAAACGAAAACGTTGACTTATCAAAGATTCCAGATTCTAATAACATATGAAGACATGCTTTAGCCTATAAGTGAACACTCATCCCGAGAATTCCCAGGTAGGCATCCGGGTCCCTCGTCTGATTGGGATATATGCGCAATGCCAGCCTAGACAGAAGACTCAGAATACAGGCGTTCACCCTTCCAGATTGCACGTGTTCGTTATTAAAATCTAGAACTTCGACGAGATCTCAAGGTGGTTCAGGTTAAACCTGAGGATTTTGTCTTATTAGTCTAAGAGTGGATCCAGTGATGGAGAGCAACCTTCTTGTAGGGATGAAAGTAGGGATATGAAGTAGGAGGGAGATAGAGAATAGCAAGTAAAGGAAGCAAGTACTGGTTAAATCCTATGGTTATAGACTAGATTATTTTTCTAATAACCTAATTCCCTATAACCATGGCTCTAATACCAATCTGTAACACCCCAACCGATGGCGGAAACATCGGGATGTCACGTATTGATGATTGTTCAGTAGCTCATGGTGAATAATAGATTTCATTAACTGATTTAAATAAGTTACATACAATTGTTCTAAGAATTTGTACATCAATTTGAATAAAACTATACAAACAACTCCAAGCATCAATTCAACTCTTCAAGCAAGTAAAACCTGAAACATGTTAAGTTGAAAATATTTTGGGTCAACAAAAGTTGGTGAGAATTACATAGGTTTTGATAATTGAATAAAATTGATGTGCAATTCATGTGTCATGGCAATCTAGTCCATATGCGAAAACATACTAGAAGTAAATCGAGTGCATATTCAACCTTGTTGACTGTTGTATTGTGGTACATCCCATACGCTCATGGTTCACTCGTTTATATTGCAGTAACAAACACCCACGTAACCTTTGTAGGAGGCACGTATCCGGGTGGGATTGTCAGTCCAATTGATCTATCAATGTATACCGTTTGGTTGATGAATGTTTATGCTAGAATTGTGCTTACCCTAGTCATGTTCAAGACATAATGCAACATAGAAATACACAAAGACACATTGATGATTGAATTGCATAAATATTGTTGTAACATGTTTCACCCCAAAAATGGTAATAAATAGAAAAGGGGCTATGTAAAACTCACCTTAGCAAATTGTTATATCTGTTGAAAAATTGTAATATGGTGTTGCCCAAACGTATCAAGTATCACCCTATAATAAGGTAATAAATATGTCTAAGTCTATCAAGTCTACAAATGTATAAGTTCTAGGGCTTCGAATTGGGGATAAATACTTGTTTGATTAATATAAAAAAAATATTCGACAATAGAGAGAAATTTAGTAAATAAATAACCAAAAATCTTTTTATAAATTTTAAATCTAAGATGGTCACAAGAATGTGTTTAAAGTATAAAAATAATTTTTATAAAATTATTTTCTTTAAAATAGATTATTAAATCTATTTATTACAAATTGCCAAACTTTAACTTTAATAATTAAAAATTACTAAAATTAAAGAATTATCAGTTTAAAAAATTATATTTCTGTTCGAAATGATCAGTAATAATTTGTATAAAATTTAGGTGCAAAAATATTAAAAATTGGATTTATTATGATTTAATTATGATTAAAACAAACAAAAATTGATTAAAAATATTAAATAAGTGATTTTTCAGAAATAAAAATTATTTCAGAAAAGTTTATCATTATATAAACTCAGAATAATTTTTGTGGAAATTAATAAGATCGTTTTGATATTTTTATAGATTTTTATAAATAAAATAGAATAAACTTGATTTAATTATTATAAATATTAAATACATAAATTTCAGAAAACTAAAAATTGTAAGTTGAACTTTTACATGAGATTAATATAAGGTAATTTTTGTAGAATTTTTAAGAGAGTTTTGGTATTTAAAATGAATTTTTAAAAAAAAAGTAAGGAAATATATTTGTTTGTTAAAGAAAACAAAACAAATAAAAAAAAAGAGTTGTGGTTGCAGGGATTGAACCCGCGTCTGCTGTGTATCTAACCAACAACACAACCACTTGATCAGGATCAGTGGTTGTGTTGAGTTGCATCTGTTAAAAATAAATATGATGAATGTTCTTAGTGTTCTTCCCCAATTCTTTCAATTCGAGCCCTAGAATTTACAATCAGACAATCCACACATCATTAACCCGATTAACCTTAGGGTTTTCGTTGTGTGGGTGCCGACAAACAAAACCCACCAAAAAGATCTAACTTACAATGTGGAATCGAGCTCGATTGGTTAGTCAAGCCAAAAGTCAAAATGCGATCAAAATAACTAAATCAGAGTATAATTGTGAAGAAATGGAGGTTGAGAGAGATGAAATGGCGAGTTGTAATGGTCTGGAAGGCTTCAATTTATAGTGCAATAGTCCCAGTCATCGAAATGGTAAGGGTTGACTAAGGATTTAATGGTTCACGCGTATAAGGTTAAATTGGTATGAATTGATGATATTAATACGTGTATAAAGCTCGTGACAGGCCGATAATCACGAATACCTTCTTAATATGGATCAATCACGCGTTTATTGATGTTAATTAGATTGGTCAAAGTAGTGATTTAAAGGAAAATAAAAAAAATAAAAAATAACACAACAGCGATCTGTTGTGAGTTGCAGACAAGAAAGAGGAGATCTGAAAGTGGATATAAATATTTTGATGCACCAGTTTTATCACTAAAAGCCTAAGTGGCGTAGTGGTGGTGTTTGTTGTTTGATTTGGTGTCCAGGCCGGGTTCGATCCACGCAGGTGCGTATATAACCTTTTTTTTCTAGATAAGGGAAGGAGAGGTTTGGGCTGGTTTGGGGTTTGTTTGTGTTTGGGCCGGACTTGGGCCGTTCTTTTGGGTTGTTTCATGGCTTCCGGTTTTAATTAAAAGAGAAGGGAGGTTTGGGTTGGGTTTACAACTACTAAATTTTATTTGATCCATATTTTGTTATTATGTGTTATTATTATTATTATTATTATTATTATTATTATTATTATTATAAATATATATAAGTCGTGTGTTAGGAATAGCTACTGATAAAGACGTATAAAATAAAAGTTTTGGGGAAAATTTTTGCGATGTTACAAAAACCCCGCTATAATTCAAAATAAATACATGGGGATAAATAAAACCTAAGCGTTGTAATTAAGGCAAGAGAATTTCTTGCTAAATATAAAAGCATGACCGGAAATTGCCTACTTGGAGAGTACCGTGGTGATCGCGATAAGATCATCGTGTCATGTGTGGATTGCTTACCCTGGCCAGGTAAGTGTTAAACACATGGTGCGTTGGGCTTCTAGTGATCTACACGCCTACTTTTCACGTGACAAGGACTGGGTCAAGGACAAAAGCATGTAAAGTCTTCTAAGGTACAACTCACGAAGTTATACATCATAGGAGCATCACCAAACACTCTGTGAGGTCAGGTAGACCGGGTATGTAAAACCAATGCGTACGTATTTGAGAGGCCGAAAAGCCAAAGGTATTACCACAACGGTACGCGAACCAAGCTTAGACTTGAACCTTAATCAAGGTTAAGTCATAAACACATTAAAAACTTAAATGAAGACATACTTATAAACAGACTTGAACCTTAATCAAAGGTTAAGTCGTAATCACATCTGAACCTTAATAAAGGTTGATCCGTAAACGAACTTGAACCTTAATCAAAGGTTAAGTCGTAATCACAGCCGAACCTTAATAAAGGATGATTTGTATACAAATTGAACCTTAATCAAAAGTTAAGTCACAATCGCATTCGAATCTTGAACAAAGGTTAACTAGTAAGTAAACACAGACCTAAATCAAGGTTGAGTCGCAAATAGATTCAGTTCGAAATTAGACTTGAACCTTAATCAAGGTTGAGTCATAAACAAATTCAGTTCACAAATAGACTTGAACCTTAATCAAGGTTGAGTCATAAACCGATTCTGTCCAGAAATAGATCTGGACCTTAATCAAGGGTCAAATCGTAAATAGGACTTGAACTTTAATAAAAGGTCAAGCCCTAAGCAAACCCGAACGATACTCAAGGGATTGATCGCTTGCAAATATAGACCTTATTGAAGATGAAACCAAACCTGAACTTAGTTCGAGGGCAGGTTATACCCAAACTCAAACCATAACGAAAGCGTTATAAGCCTAGGAATTAAGTGTGAACCATGCTTCACGCTAAATCATAATGAATTCGTGAGAAAGCCTACGGGCGAATGTGAACTACGCGTCACACTAAACGAGAATACAAACGAGGATAGAAGCCTTGAGGCAAGCGTGAACTACGGTTCACACCTAATGGAATTAAGAACTTGGTTGTAAACCGCAAGCGGTTTATTAAATAAATAAATGAAGTAATCGAAGAATCAAAAGGGGTGTGTATGAGACCCCTGGAACCGGAGGTGAACCTTCACCATAAAATGATCATAGCCTCGAGCAACGATCGAATAACATGATCTAATCATGGCACGTTAGAATAAATGAAGAAAATTGAACTTTCATGGGCCGTTAACACATGATGGATAAAACTGACAAGCAAAAGTCATATATAGAGTTGATTGCGAGTCGCAAAAGTGAAGGCAATGCTTTCATAATAAACCAAACGAGGTCTGCAGGACCACTACGCACGTAAAAGCTAGGTAAAGAAAACATAAATAAGTGTACTCACTTGAACTAACCCAAGAATGAAAAGCTAGGGAACGGTTGGGTAAGAACCCATTTGTAAAACGCAAAAGTGATCCAATGATCAATAAGTCCTAAGGGGCGCAAATGTACAGAAGCAGGTCATAGTACCAGAACTAAACCTTGGACGAGCCGGTCCTTGAAGAAAAAGTCATTGAGATCATCATGTTTCGAACCAACAAATAAATAACCCATCGGGGACGTGAAAATGGATGTTACTGATAGAGTAATATTTAAGTAAATAGAATAGTCAGAAGACTCGGGTCAAGATACAAATAAAAGGCTCTAAAGAGCGACAAATGTAAACTCGAAAGGCCTGATAAGAAAGGGATAACGAACCATGGATTTAAATTATCCACATACAGAAAACTGTTGTACTAACTTGGGCGACCAGAGCAAAAGAGAAACGGGTGCTCAACCATGTGGAAATAGTTAGAGTTGAAACTGACACTCTAATATCAAACAGAACATTACTAATGAACGTTAAAGTACACAAGAGACAAGCTAAACGCCATCTAGGAATTAAATGGAATATTACAGGAATCATGCTAACCACAAATGGGTAATACGTACAAGGTGTTCCACGAACGCCTAAATCAAAGCCTTGTCATAATTCGTATAGAGAGATCGTCACAAAACTCGTGTTGCGGCAAAATGACAATATTAATACCCACATGAAAACTACAAAATAGATGATAGCCTTAGAAATGAGAATTATAGGCTATGGGGAGTAAAACACACTATACGTTGCAATAATGGCCTAATAACGATTAGGGAATCAATTATACACCTTGAACGATAAGCTTTGTTTAGAATACAAAATATTAGCCCAGGTGGCGGCCGTTATCTAAACTAGCACACATACTCGTGTTTAAGAGAAGTTTGACTTTTAGAAGTCCAACAATCGAAACGCATAATATGGATAAACGTTGTGTAAACACACATCAGAATTTGTAGTCATTGGATTAGACGAGTGACTAAAGCATGTGACTTACAAAACTTAACTCTACTTATAACCGAAAACTCTGGTGATTTAACTAATCACAAAAAAAAAAAGAAAAATCGGATAATTACGAAACGAACGATAAACCGTTAATAGACTAGTGATAGCTAGGCAATCGGTAAAGGGTTTGAACGGGTCAAGTGAAGTCGTCACCACTTGGACCCAGAGAATGCATAAATATAACTAAACCCACGTTAGGCATGGGTGACGGCTTTGGGGAGTCTTTATAAGAATAAATTCGAAATGCACAACAATTCATTGAAATGATTCAAGCAGAATAGATAATTGAAAGTATGCACTAAGACACAAGGACTTAAGGATCTCAAAGATGCAAATGGATAGATGAAGATGTGCATGTAGGCCTTAGTGGCGTAAACAAAAATCTTTTTTTTTATATAACCATTGGTCGAGATGAAATAAAGCTCGGGATTAAACCATGAGGCGCGACCCATGGGAAATCATGACCAATAGGTATACATATACTGTTGATACTAGAGTATAGAACAATCTATGAAGGTGAATCCGATTATGTAAATCGTATGGTTAAACAAACCAAAATAGTATATATATATATATATATATATATATATTCGGTTTCGAGGACGAAACCCTCTTTAAGGGGGGTGAAGTTGTAACGCCCCAAAATTCTATTAAACGCGGCTAACTATAATAATAATATGGGGCTTAAATCAAAGTCAAATGAATACTAGGTTCAACAAGTTATATAATTAAAGGCATAACCATGAACACTTAAGGGACCATTTGTGTCATTAGGCCTAAGTGTCTTTAAGGGGGGTTATTATGAAAATTGGGGTGAGGATCGACATATCAGTAGATATGTCGCCCAACACACACCAAACACACACTTCAACACACACAAGCTCAATAATAACCAAATCAAGCCTAAACTCAAGCTAAATCAAAGGGTTTTCAAGTGCATTAACTCCAAAACGAATCCTCAAGGTAAGACAATCATCTGGGTACCTTCTATTTCATCTAATTTGGCGTATTATAGCTTATGTGATGATGAGCGAAATTCTAGGTTTGAGTTTTGTTGAAATCATTGATGTAGAAAGGATTCCTAGTATAAGGGAACCTTGAGATGTGATCATTTTCAGTAAACAAGCATGCTAATGCAGCCCTAGACGATCAAACCCACGAGGTTTTGATGTAAACATAAAGGATTTTGTAAAGTTATGTAAAACCTAAGACCATAGTGAAAATGCTTACACTTGAAAGCTTGAACTATGAAAATTTATAATTTTAATGTAAAACGAGTATGTCAAGAACCTTGTAATTGTATTGGGGTGAAACCTCATGGTATAATGATCAATAATCAAGGTTGTTAAAATGTCGCCTACCAAGTGTTTGATAAAAAGCCTCAATGAAACTCGATTTCATTCGGGCATAGATAAGCATTGATAAGCTTGATGAAAAACTTGTGTGGTTAAATGAACGATGTCTAAGCGCATGTATTTAATCACCAATATGGTTTACACCTCTAGGTGCGAGTATAAAAGGCTTCGGAAGGTCAAGAGGTCCTGAATTGAAGTAAAGAGGAAGCGCGCATAAGGTAAGTCACTCGATGACTTAAATATTGTTAAATATCAATCTTATGCTCTTAGATATATGGGTTTGAACATCGTCACGAGAGCTTCACAATATGGAGCTTGTATTATGATGCATCTTGATAGAAACAACCTTAGATGAAGGTTGGAAGCATGCTAGGTAAGTCGCTCCACGACTTCTAAATCTTCATGATAATTAATCTAGTACTGAATAGCCAAATTAAAACCGTGTAAACATGAGTTTCTCATTAATATTTTGTCTATAGTACAAAGAATGGAATACATGATAATCATAAGCGAGCTTAGTATAAGTCTAAAGCGAACTTAGATGTTGACGCCAAAGGTGTGGATTGATGCGCCTTAGGCGTTACCAAGGAAGTCTTATGGGGTTAGACCTTTGGTGTTTTGGTCGTTGAAAATAGAGGTGTTACGCCTATGTAAAGAAAAGAGGTTATCGCCTTAGTCAAGCCTTGGTGAAGGATGGATAGGATGACCCGTTTGAGGACATTGCTTACCTTGTTAGGCTTGGTAAATGGTTAGGAGTCACATGTTGTTACGCCGCGAATCAAGCTTCAAAAACTAATATTTTTGCAGCTTAATAATCGAGTTTGCGGCTGCACTTTTAAATCTTCTTGATGCAGGCAATTATGGCTTGAAAATGTGTCTAAAACGCTGCACAAATGTGCAGCGAAAAGCTGTCAAAACAAGACTGAAACGCTACACAAATGTGCAGCGAAAAGCTGCCAAAATATGTCTAAAACGCTGCACAAACATGCAGCGAAAAGCTGTCAAAACAAGGCTGAAACGTTGTACAAACGTGCAGCGAAAAGCTGCCAAAATTTGTCTAAAACGCTGCACAGACGCGCAGCGAAAAGCTATCAAAACAAGGCTGAAACGCTGCACAAATGTGCAGCGAAAAGCTTTTAAAATATGTCTAAAACGTTGCACAAATGTGCAGCAAAAAGCTGCCAAAGCATGTCTAAAATGCTGCACAAATGTGCAGCGAAAAGCTGTTAAAAACAGGGCTGAAACACTTGGCAAGGGCAGGTGTTTGGGTTCGAGTTTCGAAGTTGTTTTGATCCGTTTCGCTTATAGATTTCTTTCGTACTCGATTCCTATTAATAAATGAATCATTCTAACCATGTTCTTGGTGTTTTGATGTATCAAAACCTTAGGTATACAAACGGGTTGACGGGAGGTGATCATGATCAATTCAAGAACCGAATGTGCTTAAAAGTTGAAGTCTTCCGCTAAACTCTTTTGATAATATCAAACGTATTCCCTGTGTGTCCAATCGAATTAGACTTCTATGTTGAAGTTAAAATGATTCAACGCTATTTTGTGCAAACTTGACACTTAAACCAATGTTATAAAACAATTGGGGATTTCATGTGCTTAATGTAAAGTTGTAATGTAACTATTGTTCTAATCTTGTTTAAAAAAAAAAAAAAAAAAAAAAAAAAAAAAAACATAGTTATTCGTATTTAGACTCGTCTTAGTAGTACGGAGTCTTACAAAATCGCTGTCAGAAAAAGCATGTAAATCAAAAGGAGAATCCTTAGGATACCAAAGACCAAATCTGGGTTTCCCCTTAAGGTATCTAAAGATTCTCTTGACAGCATGTAAATGAGAAGTTTTAGGATTAGCCTGATAACGTGGGCATTGACACACTGCGAACATGATGTCTGGTCTGCTAGCAGTCAGGTACATTAGCGAACCAATCATTGAATGATAAAGTGTTTCTTCTACGGCTTCCCCTTCCAGATCTTGAGTGAGACCTGGTCTCTCAGACATTGGTGTGTCGGCTGGCTTTACATCATTGAAGCTGAATTTTGCAAAAATGTCATCCACGTATTTTCCTTGATGAATCAGGATACCCTTAGAGTTTTGACGAATTTGCAGACCTAAGAAAAAGGTCATTTCACCAAGAGCACTCATCTCAAACTGCTTCTTCATCACCTCTTCAAACTCCTTGCACAGAGCATCATTGGTGGAACCAAAGATGATATCGTCCACATAAATTTTCACCAGAATACGATCATCATTTACTGTCTTGACGAATAGAGTCTGATCAATAACACCACGAGTGTATCCATTAGCAAGCAGGTGTTCAGTCAAGGTAGCATACCAAGCACGAGGTGCCTGATGTAACCCATACAACGCTTTGTCGAGTTTGTACACATGCTCTGGATATTTTGGGTTTGTGAAACCCGGTGGTTGACCAACATAGATTTCTTCTTTCACAGTTCCATACAGAAACGCAGTTTTGACATCCATCTGATAGACAGTAAATCCCTTAAACGATGCGTATGCAAGGAAAATTCTGATTGCTTCCAATCTCGCAACCGGTGCATATACCTCATCATAATCGAGTCCCTCAATCTGTCTGAACCCTTGCACATCAACCTAGCTTTGTTCCTTACAATGACCCTGCTATCATCTCTTTTGTTTCTGTAGACCCACCTTGTGCCAAGTGGTCGTTTTCCTGGAGGCAATTCTACTAGCTTCCAAACCTTCAGTTTCTCAAACTGGTTTAGTTCATCTTGCATCGCATCAACCCAACTTGGTTCTCGCATGGCCATAGCAGTAGACTTAGGCTCAATTTGAGAGATGAAGCACGAATACAAGCATCTATTGATGTCACCAGTTTGACTCCTTGTGAGAACACCTGCGTCTACTGGACCAATGTTGTTTTCCAGTGGATGATCTCGTTGAATGCTAGTAGGAATGACTATGTCTGGAACTGAAGAGTCTCCAGGTAGGATTGTGACACCGCCTGTTGCAGTCTCTGCCACGGTATCATGATCAACTTCGACTGCGTCACTATGCTCCACCATGCAGTCAGTAGGAATGGGATCATGGAATGTAGGAATTAAAGTATCATCAGACACATTTTCATCATCGGCTTGTGGTACAGGATCCGTAGAGGGAATGAATGGTTCGGTAGGAACTGAGAGTGGCTGTGGTAATGGAGATGTGGGTGCAACATCCCCCTCATCTGTTGCATTATCAGTCACGGAGGATGAGGTTCCAGCAGTGGAAGTTGAGGAATCTGCAAAACCTGTATTCACACTACTAGAAACATTGTCAAAAATACGAAAAGATCGAAAGAGAGTCTCATAGTCAAATAACCAGTCTGGACCCACTCTAGCATCTGTTGCATTTTCTTCAAGCCAACGCACGTCAAACGACTCTACGATTTGCCTGGTTTGTTTGTTGTAGACCCTATATGCAGTCTTGCCAGCATAACCGACAAAATAACAATCGTCAACTTTCGCATCAAACTTTGGTATAGCATCCAAATGCAACAGTGTACACGGACAACCAAAAGCACGAAAATGCTTGACAGAGGGTTTAGTTCCAAACAGCACTTCGTAGGGTGTTTTCATTCGAGCTTTGTTGACTTGAACTCGGTTCTGCACATAGCAGGCTGTGTTGATAGCCTCTGCCCAAAAGAATGTCAGAAGCTGTGAGTCACACAACATTGTGCGGGCAGCTTCAATTAAGGTACGATTTCTTCTTTCAGCAACTCCATTCTGCTGAGGCGTCCTTGCTGAGCTGAATTGACGTGCAATCCCTTTCTGAGCACAGTAGTAGTTTAACTCTGCATTCTTGAATTCAGTTCCATTGTCACATTGAATGCCTTTTACCTTCAAGTTGGTCTGATTCTCCATCAATATGATAAACTGTTTTACTATTTTTGCAGTCTCACTCTTGTTAGCCAAAAAGAAAACCCAAGTAAAACGTGAGTAGTCATCAGTAATTACTAAACAATATGCTTTACAAGAAATGCTGAGTACTTTCACTGGGCCAAATAGGTCCATGTGGAGTAACTGCAGCAGAGAATCAATAGTGTTTACCAACTTGGAATGATGGGATTTTCTATGATGCTTTCCCCTGGCACATGCAACACATTTTTCAATTGTTATAAAATCACGTACCGGCAGATCCCTTACCAATCCCAGTTTAGCCACTCGGTTCAAGTTTTTAGCATTTGCATGTCCAAGACGACGATGCCATAGAATGGCAGTATTTTGAGAGACTTTTGAGAAAAGACAGGTGACATTGTCGGAGGGAGGTTTGTTCATGTCAATGACATAAGCGTCACCTCGACGATTCGACTTCAGTAATACCCATTCATCTGGAATGACTACTCCGGGTTTCAATATTAAACAACCTTTGTCAGTGAAATGAGTTGAGTATCCATTGTCACAGATTTGGGACACACTTAGCAAACTATGCTTTAATTCAGGAACGTAATTTACCTTATTAAACTGAAGAGCACCATTTCTTACCGTTCCTCTTTGTGTTATCTGACCCTTCTCACCTCCTGCGAAGGAGACAAATCCACCATTGAAAAATTCAACATCTGTGAGTTGGGATAAGTCTCTTGTCATGTGCCTTGAACAGCCACTATCAATGTACCAGAGATGAATGATAGTCCTCCACAGCCGTTCCTGCACATGAGGCAGGATTAGTTAGTCATAGGTACCCAAGCTATAGTTGTTTTGGGTACACCGTTGGTAT
Organism: Ambrosia x helenae; assembly: GCA_030844895.1. Taxonomy (NCBI): domain Eukaryota; kingdom Viridiplantae; phylum Streptophyta; class Magnoliopsida; order Asterales; family Asteraceae; genus Ambrosia; species Ambrosia x helenae. Next base: position 12,255,995 of record CM061230.1, on the reverse strand, counting down.
CCGTATATTGGACTTTCATCCATTGCATGTAAACAGTTGAAACATTAGCACAGTAATTAGATTTATCATTCACAGAGCATGAAGAACCTACAGACGGGGAAGAGATTGAAATAAAGCATTTGGCTTCCAGTAAAATTTGTTGGTAGAAAACAATCTTTTGTTCGAACTAGATGTTGCCATGTCGGTCAGAATCTGAGAACTTAATCTTTTACCAGACTGTTTATACATTTTATTGCTATTCCAATCACCATCAAAAGGCTTCACCTTGGATTTCTCATTCCGCATTGCCTTAGGCTTCTCAGCCTTCATTGGCTTGGTATGATTATGATTCCCGTTTGGAGCCTTCTGATGTTTCCAGCTTGCAAGATTTTGTTGATTAGTTTTACAATTTCTGGCAATATGTCCTGGGATTCCACATGTGTAACATGTCTGACGTTTTACATGTGGATCCCCCTGAGATCTTGCATACTTTCCAGGCTCAAAGAGCTTAGAGACATCTCTATACCTGTGTGATGCTGTTTTGGAATACTGTGTTCTTTGTTTTGAAAAATTCTGTTTTTCATATTTTGGTAAAACCTGTTTTGGTGGGATATATTTCTTTGTCCGGTCCTTACTGGATTGTTTAACCAAAAGATTTTTTCGTTTTATCACAAGCATGTGGCAAAATAACAAAATCTGAATGAACAAACAAAGAATCAGATGAAAAGTCACAAGGTTTTATGCTCAAAACAAACGAGCCCACACAAATATATTGTTGTCTTTATCAGAAATTGAGAAATTGTTTTTCTGATTTTTATTATTCAATGCAAGTGAATCAGTGTCATTGACTTCATCCTCATCATCTACCCAATCCTCAACAATCACATTTTCTGCACAAAAATCAACCAAATTAGTAACATTCACATTATCAGAAACATTCAAGCAATTTTCTGTGTAGAAGTTTTCATCCACAGAAGAAGTGGGAGATTCAGAAGATATTGAGCTTGTTTGTTCTGAATCAAATGAGTTTGAAGTGGACACAGAAACATATTCATTTTCTTTGGACATGTCCTCGGATGATTCGGTGGTTTCACATGACTGGTAGCTAGATGAGTCGGTCTTTCCTAAGTCTGGATCAGAGTCAGACTCAGGTTCAGTCACTGACGAATCATCTGAATGAGACTTAGAATCGGTCAGATGATTTTCACTGTCTGCTCTTTGCTTTAGACAAAGCTCCCTAATTTGCTTCATGAAATCAAACTCATAGTTCACACTTGAGTTTTGCTCGGTGGTCGAAGCAGGAATTTGTTCATTAACTTGTATGTCTTCAGGTTTAGACTCTCTAGACACACCTAATGATTCATCTGATTCAGATGAGGAGGGAACCTCATCTTTGCTAATCTCAAAAACTCTATTAACCTCTTTATTTTTCTCATAATTTAATGTCTCAGTCTGCTTTGAAACATCTTGAGACTTAACAAATGTTTTTTAGGGAGCCTGCTCTTGCTTAGATTGTTTTTGTTTAGGTTTAGAGATTTTAATTGGGATCGATGCAGGTTTAGTGATTTCAACTTGATCCCGTGATGGTCGACTGGTTGACTCTTCTATGGGTGGACCATAACCTTTCAAAGGAAGAGCCAACAGTTCTTCGTCCGACATAGGAATTGAGGAATAATTTTCATTGAAAGGTGGAGGAATTTCCACAAAGCCAATTCCCTTATTCCTCACTTCCTTTGGTCTGTACTTTAACTGGGTATCGATCATTTTTTTCAACTTTAGGACTAGAACAATCAAATTTTTTAAAATGAAAATCTGCATTTTCAAATTTTGATTTTAAGTCGATCAATTCCGTGGTCAAAGTGCCAGACGGTCGTTTGAAGTGCAAATATTGACATTTGTGATCACTCACCTCCTGATGCAAACGCTTGATATCAAGTTTCTGTTTTTCGACCATTTCTTTATAGGAGTTAAATTTCTTTTTAATGTCCCAAGTGGCCATTTTTTCGTATTCAAGCTGTTTGTATGCGGAGAGAGTTTCTTCCCTAAAACTTTTAATTTTAAGTTTACACCTTTCAGTGCAACATGATTCAGCTAAAGTTTCAGAATGTACCTCAGCCGCTAACGGAACATAGTCGTCATCGTGCCATAAGAGCCTTGTACACAGTATCTTCAACAATCTTCAGATCTTCCATCTGAGAAGCCGAATCCCATCCACCTCCTGATTGAGCGACCATGGCTTTGTTGGAGTTAGAGGACTCAGATCCAGTGTGAGTGGTAGATGATTGACTTCCTGGAGTAACATTGGGGGAAGCGGCTGCAGGAGTAGAATTTTCTCCTTCTTTCTTTGGCTTGGTGCACTCACGAGCAAAATGTCCAAGTTCATCACAGTTGTAACAACGCATCTTCATCTTGTCCCAACCCAGTTTCTTTGTTGGGTTTTCCCACACATTTCTACCAGTCTTTTTCACAAACTTATTTGCTCTATGCACCACCATAGCTATCTGCCAAGTCAAGGCCATCTCTTCAATATCATCTTGATTAACGTCATCTAAGTCACATGCTCCAACATCTTTTGCAGTAAGTTGACCTGTCAGAAACGCGTTATAGCAATTCATGAATCCAGCAAATAAACCTAAGTTACTTTCAAGCTCCTTTGGAATTTTGACTACTGACAAAGGTGCAGCTGAAGAAAGTGAAGCAGACGACGAAGGTCCAGCAGTGGTGGCTACAGAGGAAGCAGGCATAGCTGACCCTTTTGAAGCACTAGGTGCAAACATAGGTGGATACGAAGATCCACTTGCTAGATAAGAGTACAATGATGGACGCTTAGGTTCTTGCTGAGACATTAAAGCATTGCTGGGAGTTGCAATGATTGCATTGTTATAACTGACAGTTTGAGTCATGTAACGTTGCCTGTCATCAAGGTCATAGGACTTGATCAAAGATATGGTCTCAGAAAGTGTGAGCCTTGCTAGATCTTTGGTTCTCTTGATAAGGATCACATTTGAGTCCCAACTCCTTGGAAGAGTATTAAGTAGCTTTTTGTTCATGACGGAGTTGTCTACCACCATATCATTGGACTTCATTTCACTCACTAAGGCCACAAAACGTTGGATCTGACTTTCAAGTGATTCTCCACGAATGTGATTGAAAGCATTAAACTTCTGACTCAGCATCTCCCTTCTGCTTTCCTTCATTTCTTCATTTCCCTCGTACAGATTCTCAAGAGATTCCCAAAGCTCTTTGGCAATGGCATTGTCACGAACTCCAATTGATACTTCAGGCGAAAGTCCTTGATGAAGATAAGCAATTGCCCTTTCATCAATATCAGTCTTCTCATGATCTTCATCAGTATACATACTCTTTGGTTTGATAGTAGTGGCTCCAGTTATTTCATTAACCACATAAGTGATCACACAGGGTCCGTTCAGGATAGATCTCAGAGCCTTTGCATCTTTAATTTTCATGACTTGAATAAATCTGAACTTCCACTCAAAATAGGACATTCCAAGTTGAAGTACAGGTATCTTTTGATGTGTGCCAATGACAGATTCCATGGCTTTGTCCACTTGAGCAGTTACAAGTAATTGATCAGTATTAAGTCCATTCAAATTTGTTTGGTTAACCATTTGATCCATTTCTTTCTCACGATGATATCTTCCTTTGATCTTTTCCTTGTTGATACCACAACCGAGCCTTCGAAAGACTTCTTAGGCTCTGATACCAATTGTAAGTCCAGAATCCTCTCTACCGGGTATCAAACAACGCACAATCAAAGGCGGAAACAATGATTATATGCTAAGAACAAAGAAGATACTTGAAATAAACGATTTGATTGATAATGTGCACATGACTTCAAAGAGTCGTCTGGTACACGAACGCAACACAAAACAAAAGACAAGCAACCTCAAACTAGAGAAGAAACCCCCTATTTATAAGTGCATAGGCGGTCACTTTACATGGGCCATAAAGGCCGAAACCCACAAACAATACTAACATAATCCAAGACAACGCAAACCTTCTAAAGTCTGGCCCAACAAGAACCGTTCAACCTCAAAAAGCCAACGAACCGGATTCGAACCGTTGAAGCGAGATAGAATAGTGGAGTCATTGAGTTCTTCCAAAGCCATGGAGGCTTAGGCTCAATGAAAGCACCAATTGATAGGTTTTACAAAGAAAAACCTACAAAACTTCCAAAAACACAAGATGAGAGAGGGATCAAGCACAAAGCTTTTCAAATATTTTCTTCTTCTCTTTTAATTAACACAATGTGGTACTTAAATACAAAATTCAAAAGTGAAAACAAACAACTACCCTAACTTCTAAACGTGGGACAGTGGAGAACATGGGTATGTGAATATTGAAAAGCCTAAGACATGCATGATAACTACTGTGAACATGGGTAATGACCATCATGGGTTTGGTTGAGAACGTATCAATCATCACCATCAAATATCACAGCCACGTACACCACACCACCGTACACCATCACCACCACCGGTGGAAAAGAAACTGTAAATTGCTCGTGCTTTAGAGAGAGAGGGACGTTGGGGTAGGCTGATGTGGCAAAGGATAATTGGTTGATGGATCAGATGGTTGAGCGTTAAAATCTTAACGCCATGAGCAAATTTTTGTGGTTAGTGCCCACCAGTTTTGGTGTTCCGGGCGTGAAAATGGGTTTAGCGCCAGAATTAACGCTCGACAATGGTCGGTCTTAGAGATAATCATGGTTAACATGCCTTTAATTATGGCTTTGAGGTGGAACTTAATAACCCAAACAAGAAGTTTTTTCTATTTTATCATAAAAGTATAAATTGTAATTAGGTTTCTCGATACTTGGTTCCTATCAAGACTATATCACGTTGTGATAACTGCACTTGCCTTGTTGTGTGTAGTTGTGTCAATGTACTAATCAATTTATAAAAGTTAAAATAAATATTTGTGTAAGAAAATATACACACCTTCACACACATACAAAATCGACTATAATTGTGTTGAACTTGCTTCAATCTTAAATTACAAGAGGTACATGCAAATGACCCGCTAGGTTGGGCTCAGGCTCATTATCTTAACGAGTTGAAATATCGGGTTCTACATACATACCATTACAAGGTTTTTCTTCTTATGTTGGACAAGTTTAGTAGTTTACACGGATTTCACACTTCTTTATAAATTTTTGAAGCTTTCGTAGTTTCAAAAACACAAATTCGAAATAATAATAATTTTATTAATAACCATTATCGAAATAACTCAATTTTTCCACGGGGATATTTTATAGAATGGTAATCAAGTTTTATGTTTGTTCTAATTAAGTCACTCATATTTCTTTTTGTCTCAATTAAGTCAATTAACTTTCAAAAAGTGTTATAATACTATAGTTTTGACCTACTTAGCAGGTTAACATGTATATGTGGCATTTTTTTTCTTTTTTATATAATTATATGGTAGTTACTTGAAAGTTCTATTCATTTTGAAATAAATATAATATATGATTTCTTTATAATTAAAATAATAAAACATAAGTTGAAACAAGTAACCATCGGTACTACTGTGAAACCCAACATCAACACAAAACATATAGAACTACAATACTCATATTATGAAGATCCTTCGGTCTTCATTGCCTCGTTACCGTTTAGATTTGCTGACATACAAAACTCAAGTCTTCATCGTTGTTCGCCGCCATACATGGTTATTATCGTCGTTCGCCGGAATATGTTCGTCGTTTGTTGTTCGTTGTTCTATCATTGTCTTCATCGTCGTTTGCATATGTTCTTTAGATTTGGGATATGTGGTTAGATAGTGCTTCTTTTTAAAATTTTATAATCTTTGAATCTTTAAATTACTCTACCTAATTTAGTGATTATTCAAAAAATGTGAAATTGGTATTCACGTAGGTAGGTCACCCTTTGTGTGGTTATGGCGCTGTTGCTTCTGCACCAAAGAGCTAAAAATGAAAGTTTATTTGTTTTAATTAATAAATCATATGCATTATAATTCAAAAGCACAATATATAAAAAAGGAAAAAGAAAAAGAAATGCCACATATGGATGTTAACCTAATAAGTAGGTAAAAAATATAGTATTAGCACATTTTTCAAAGTTGAGTGATTTAATTGAGACAAAAATAAATATGAGTGACTTAATTGAAACAAGCTTGAAACTTGATTATCATTCTATAAAGTTATCCCTTTTTCCACCTTACTTTCCAAACATAATATAAGTCACAACTAATTACACAGTTAGCCCTTGTGGTATATCCATATTACAACTTTAATACTCATTTATTGAAAACTAAACCATTGGTATCAAGTTATGCATAAACGCAACATGGTTGGTCCTGTCTAGACCATTCATATTACGTTTATACATAAATTTCAACTAGCCATACATGCAATTTTATGATTAACTAAACCATGTAATTAATTCTAACAATTATGTTTGAGGAAATTTCAAACTAACCCAATAGTGTTTGACAAATAAACTTGATTAATGTTCGGCTACATGTGACGACGACAAAAATAAATATCGTCAAGAGCTTTATTTTGCATAAATTATGAATAAGAAATTTTTCGTTTTAAGGATTCAGTGAAATTTAAGGGTTTGGTGACATTTAAGTTTTAGATGGCAATAATAAAGATTACAAGAGTTTATTTTATGGCTGGTACGTACAATGTGAAAATTTCAAAAATCATAAAGAGAAGTAAATAATTTACCCAAAGTCCAGAGGCTAAAACTATTAAATATGGGCACGCGGCTATGTGACCAATCTTAGATATCGAGGTGTTGGCTGTTCATTGATTTCTACATTATTGGCACAATAACTTTTTTGGACAGAATTAAACACAATTATTTTTAACAGTCAAGTAAAGAGTTCAACACTAGCCCAGTTGATTGAGGGCCTAAAGTTTTTTATGGAAGGCTTGGGTTCAATTCTCACTAGCTACATTTGGAGGACATTGGTGGAGGGGAAATGAGGGATGACCCGGCCATTGGCTTGGGTTCGAGTCCTGATCCCGACCGGTTTTACCGATTATTTCACTGTCATGCCTTCGGGCGGGTGAGTGGTCGGGTTTTACCGATTATTTCACTCTCGAGTACCTGATGCACCAAAAGGGTGCCCGAGAGTGCTCGGAAATTGATTCATTGGTCGTTAAAAAAAACAGGCAAGAGATTTTTTTTTTTTTTAACGGCAATTTTTTTTTTGCTCTTTGTAAGACTTGAACTCAAGACCTCACCTTTAAGTGTATTAAAAGGCTTTGCCTTACCACTGGACCACCAATCTCAATGGTAAGCCAAGAGCATTCACGTCACATCGTGCCAAATTCCTGATTTTCCGACGCTGAGAGCATATATGGGTGGAGTCAGGCCACTAGTTTGTGTGGAAACAAACTCGGTCCAAACGTTGGATTGGGCCCTACAACTAGACTAGGGCCCAATCGGGTTTTTTCATTGCCCGGTTTCTGGGTATGGAACCGGTTCCGGGTAGTGTCGGGTATTACTTCGACCGGGTATTGGAAGAACCGGTTCCAGTTCCGGTTCCTAGCATAAAAAACTATACCCGGTATACCGGTTTCGGTTTTTTCAATACCCGGTTTCGGGTATGGAACCGGTTTCGGGTATACCGGGTATTGAAAAAAAAATGGGTACACTGGGTATTGAAAAAACCCGGCTATGTTGGATATTTAATTCTTTTTATACAATCACGTCGAAGGGTAGTACAACTTAGATGATTATAACGCAGTTATAGAATTCTTTGGATGAGACGGGTCAATCTTGGGTTGTCGAAGTGGTCAAATGGTAACCCTTCTTGAATCACGAAGTGACCCATTCCTTCCCGGACCGCCTCAACATCAAAATGCCAAACACGTCGCCATGACATATACTTTGTTGGGTCATGAACCAGGTATTAGAAAAACCCGATTCCGGGTACAACCCGATTCTGGGTATTTAAAAAACCGGGTATAAAACCGGGTCAGGTTCCGGGTACGGTTTTTTACATAGAAATCTATACTCTATGCGTACCCGACGGGTAGGGTCGGTTCCGGTTTCGAGTTTTTTTTTCCGGTTCCGGTTTTTTTGTGTGCACCTCTAAACTAAGACGTTTACAACAAGCGTGCATAGTAAAATCTCATCTATAATTATACTGTTGGTGAAGTTTTAAGAGTGTGAGATGTAGGCAACAACAATTAGCCATTTGAAGATTATATTGTACGAGTGTAACCATGATCTTCTTATTATGTTTTTAAATTTGTTTGTGGACAGACGAACTCAGAGATGAGTGTGTGGGTAGGGTGTTCACAAAGCTTGCAGCTCATGGCTTGTTTGAAAAAAAAAAAAAAAAAAACCCTCAGCTGGAAATCAGCTCGGTAGTAAACAAGTCAAGCTCGAGCTAGGCCTAGCTCGGCTTGTGAGTCAGCTCGAATTATTTAATTTATATATATATATATATATATATATATATATAGGATTTGGTTCAAATGAAAACCTTTTCCCAAATTGAAAATTGTGATAACCATTCTAGATCACAAATTTTCTCCAAGGCAAAAACAAAAAAAAAAAAAAAATTGCTTTAATCGCTGCTTTATATGCAGAAAAAAATTTTAATTTTTTTTTTTTTTGTATTTTTTTCAATATACACATGTGTATAATTGCATTATACACATATGTATAGCTGAAAAATGTTATATACACATATGTATAAATGAAAAAAAATAAAAAAAAATAAAAAAAAACTTCTTGCATAAAAATGTGCGATTAATGCAAAAAAAAAAAATTGTCTTTATATGAAATGTGTGGCCCAGAATGGTTCTCTCAGTTCTCAAATAGGAGTTGGTTCTCTTAATTTTAAAATGTATTAAAATTGAAAATATGTGTGAGTAAGTTGAAGTGTTAAAGCATTCACATTAGGTTCTCTATATATTTACATTCTCTATAATATAGAAAAATTATAAGGTTTTCATTCTTTCACAATCTCCATCAGCATCTTCAAAATAGAAATAAAGATTAGAGAATCTACACTAAGTAGTAAGTACTAAGACTTAGTATTCATCTTTAAATATAATTTTTCACAATCTCCATCAGCATCTTCAAAATAGAAATAAAGATTAGAGAATCTACACTATGTAGTAAGTACTAAGACTTAGTATTCATCTTTAAATATAATTTTTGAGTGTATAAAGTTGAGAAAAAACAATAAAATAAGTGTTTGTGAGTAAATATAATTTTGTAAGTGTATAAAACTAAGAAAAACACTAAAATAAGAGTTTTTGAGTAAGATAGAAATAGAGATAGATAATCCGATGTGACCAATTGTTAAAAAAATAAATAAAGTTTAAAGGAAAATGTGTGTTATATATAAATTATAGTGATAAAGATTGAAATTGTAGCATTTTAAATTTAAATAATCAATAACATATAAAATTATTGAAAAACCCCACAAAAAGTACATATTATGCTTTTAAAATGTCTTTGGGTCTTTAATCTATTATAAAAGTATGTTATTTTATTTATTTATTTATTTATTTATTATTATTATTATTATTATTATTATTATTATTATTATTATTATTATTATTATTATTATTATTATTATTATTATTATTATTTGCTAGTTATGTTATCAATATTTGTAAAATAAAAAATAATCAGCTGGCTTGATTGGGCTCGAGTTGACTCAAAGTTTTTACGAGCTGAGCTCAAGCTCGACTATTCAGCTTGAAGAAATAATCGAGCCCCCAGTCGACTAACTCGTTTAAGTTTGAGCTTGGCTCGGCTTAATGCGATTACAGCCCTACATGTGGGACTCTCTTTTGATTTTCTTTTTTTTATTTAATTATTTCCCCATCCTATTAAAAGTCAACTTATGTGTAAGTTCTAATTAAATTTAAAACTATTAACTTTGACATTTTAGTTTATAACAACATTAAGCCTAATAAATATTATAATAATAAATTATACTAATTGTTCACCTAAAAAAACAAAGTCTTAGTTTTTACCTCTACTTTAATAGATTTTGGTCTCAAGTGTTTGCCGGTTTATAGTTTATACCCCGGGAACGTCCCGGGTTGAAAAATCTCAGTAAAGTAAATAAAATTAGAAGTATCTAAACTATAAAAATGACATCTGCCAATATATGATTAATGAATATTATTATTATTATTATTATTATTATTATTATTATTTTAAACAAATCTCTGCCATAAGTTATCATATTCTAATATAAAAAAAAAGGGTAATTGGGTCGGGTATCACCTACTCCCAGGCCCGACCCAAACCCACAATTTTTTTTAAACTAATTCCAAACCAGACACAATACCTCTCGGGTTACAAAAAATAGTCGTTTTTTTTCTCCGTTTTTTATATAGCACTATCGTATTCGTTTGAAAGATAATAAAACGCTCATTAATTTGGTGTAGTTTTTTCAATATACACATGTGTATAATTGCATTATACACATATGTATAATGCAGTATACACATATGTATAACTTAAATATACACATATGTATAGCTGAAAAATGCTATATACACATATGTATAAATGAAAAAAAATAAAAAAAAATTCTTGCATAAAAATGTGCGATTAATGCAAAAAAAAATTGTCTTTATATGAAATGTGTGGCCAGAATGGTTCTCTCAGTTCTCAAATAGGAGTTGGTTCTCTTAATTTTAAAATGTATTAAAATTGAAAATATGTGTGAGTAAGTTGAAGTGTTAAAGCATTCACATTAGGTTCTCTATAATATAGAAAAATTATAAGGTTTTCATTCTTTCACAATCTCCATCAGCATCTTCAAAATAGAAATAAAGATTAGAGAATCTACACTAAGTAGTAAGTACTAAGACTTAGTAATCATCTTTAAATATAATTTTTCACAATCTCCATCAGCATCTTTAAAATAGAAATAAAGATTAGAGTATCTACACTAAGTAGTAAGTACTAAGACTTAGTATTCATCTTTAAATATAATTTTTGAGTGTATAAAGTTGAGAAAAAACAATAAAATAGGTGTTTGTGAGTAAATATAATTTTGTAACTGTATAAAACTAAAAAAAACACTAAAATAAGAATTTTTGAGTAAGATAGAAACAGAGATAGATAATCCGATGTGACCAATTGTTAAAAAAAAATAAATAAAGTTTAAAGGAAAATATGTGTTATATTTAAATTATAGTGACAAAGATTGAGATTGTAGCATTTTAAATTTAAATAATCAATAACATATAAAATTATTGAAAAAACCCACAAATAGTACATATTTTGCTTTTAAAATGTCTTTGGGTCTTTAATCTATTATAAAAGTATGTTATTTTATTTATTTATTATTATTATTATTATTGTTGTTGTTATTCTTCTTATTATTGTTATTATTATTTTTGCTAGTTATGTTATCAATATTTGTAAAATAAAAAATAATCAGCTGGCTTGATTGGGCTCGAGATGACTCAAAGTTTTTACGAGCTGAGCTCAAGCTCGACTATTCAGCTTGAAGAAATAATCGAGCCCCTAGTCGAGCTAACTCGTTTAAGTTTGAGCTTGACTCGGCTTAATGCGATTACAGCCCTACATGTGAGATTCTCTTTTGTTTTTCTTTTTTTTTTAATTATTTGCCCATCCTATTAAAAGTCAACTTATGTGTAAGTTCTAATTAAATTTAAAACTATTAACTTTGACATTTTAGTTTATAACAACATTAAGCCTAATAAATATTATAATAATAAATTATACTAATGGTTCACCTAAAAAAACAAAGTCTTAGTTTTTGCCTCTACTTTAAGAGATTTTGGTCTCAAGTGTTTGCCGGTTTATAGTTTATATCCCGGGAGCGTCCCGGGTTGAAAAATCTCAGTAAAGTGAATAAAATTAGAAGTATCTAAACTATAAAAATGACATCTGCCAATATATGATTAATTGTTATTATCATTATTATTATTATTATTATTATTATTATTATTATTATTATTATTATTATTATTATTTTAAACAAATCTCTGCCATAAGTTATGATATTCTAATATAAAAAAAGGGTAATTGGGTCGGGTATCACCTACTCCCAGCCCGACCCAAACCCACAATTTTTTTTAAACTAATTCCAAACCTGACACAATACCTCTCGGGTTACAAAAAATAGTCGGATTTTTTCTCCGTTTTTTATATAGCACTATCTTACTCGTTGGAAAGATAATAAAACGCTCATTAATTTGGTGTAGTTTTTTCAATATACACATGTGTATAATTGCATTATACACATATGTATAATGCAATATACACATATGTATAACTTAAATATACACATATGTATAGCTGAAAAATGCTATATACACATATGTATAAATGAAAAAAATCAAAAAAAATAAAAAAAAAATTCTTGCATAAAAATGTGCGATTAATGCAAAAAAAAATTGTCTTTATATGAAATGTGTGGCCCAGAATGGTTCTCTCAGTTTTCAAATAGGGGTTGGTTCTCTTAATTTTAAAATGTATTAAAATTGAAAATATGTGTGAGTAAGTTGAAGTGTTAAAGCATTCACATTAGGTTCTCTATATATTTACATTCTCTATAATATAGAAAAAAATATAAGGTTTTCATTCTTTCACAATCTCCATCAGCATCTTCAAAATAGAAATAAAGATTAGAGAATCTACACTAAGTAGTAAGTACTAAGACTTAGTATTCATTTTTAAATATAATTTTTTACAATCTCCATCAGCATCTTTAAAATAGAAATAAAGATTAGAGAATCTACACTAAGTAGTAAGTACTAAGACTTAGTATTCATCTTTAAATATAATTTTTGAGTGTATAAAGTTGAGAAAAAAACAATAAAATAAGTGTTTGTGAGTAAATATAATTTTGTAAGTGTATAAAACTAAGAAAAACAGTGAAATAAGAGTTTCTGAGTAAGATAGAAATAGAGATAGATAATCCGATGTGACCAATTGTTAAAAAAATAAATAAAGTTTAAAGGAAAATGTGTGTTATATATAAATTATAGTGATAAAGATTGAGATTCTAGCATTTTAAATTTAAATAATCAATAACATATAAAATTATTGAAAAACCCCACAAATAGTACATATTATGCTTTTAAAATGTCTTTGGGTCTTTAATCTATTATAAAAGTATGTTATTTTATTTATTTATTTATTTATTATTATTATTATTATTATTATTATTATTATTATTATTATTATTATTATTATTATTATTATTATTATTATTATTTGCTAGTTATGTTATCAATATTTGTAAAATAAAAAATAATCAGCTGGCTTGATTGGGCTCGAGTTGGCTCAAAGTTTTTACGAGCTGAGCTCAAGCTCGACTATTCAGCTTGAAGAAATAATCGAGCCCCCAGTCGAGCTAACTCGTTTAAGTTTGAGCTTGGCTCGGCTTAATGCGATTACAGCCCTACATGTGGGACTCTCTTTTGTTTTTCTTTTTTTTTTTTTAATTATTTCCCCATCCTATTAAAAGTCAACTTATGTGTAAGTTCTAATTATATTTAAAACTATTAACTTTGACATTTTAGTTTATAACAACATTAAGCCTAATAAATATTATAATAATAAATTATACTAATGGTTCACCTAAAAAAACAAAGTCTTAGTTTTTGCCTCTACTTTAAGAGATTTTGGTCTCAAGTGTTTGCCTGTTATACTCTTATGGAGTTGGTTATAGTGAATTGTCGTCTATTTCGTCGTTATATTTTTAAAATGGTTATCACTTGGTTTAAAAGAAAAAAGAAAAAGATATCAAGCCGTCTCCACCTTCTACATCTCATGCGACACATTTACCCCACACCCAAATATTTCCAATCTATATCCATAGCAACTTAATTCATAAATACTTTTCAAATCGGTATCTAGAACTCCCCCATATTTGATTTTTTACATTTGCTATGCTTTCTTTGTGCTGATTTCAAATTCAACCGAACTCAACGGGATTCTATCCATTGATTTGCCTTGTTCTCCAACCGAGTTGTGTTCACCTTTCGTAGTTTTTCCCCGCAATGCACTTAATTAGACCATGCGTTATACTCCTCATTCATCATTCACCACCAATTTCCGATGGAACACAAATAATTTTTTCTTTCCTTTCTTTTCTCTCCTTAAGTCAACTCGGGAACACAGCGTTAAAATAAAAATAAAATCAAAATACATAATGATCATCTTACCAAAAAGCATTGAGGGCTCACGTGGGCCAACTCACAATCATGCTTCACATAAATCACATGGTCTTATCAGTGAGCATTGGGCTAGGTCTGGCTCCATTGGTTTTAGCGTTTGATGATATGTGTAGTCCAATGTTTTAACAGCATAAAAAATGGCTCGTGTAGGACCTCTTATCCCAAATAACATGTCCTTTAAATTAGTATGTTTTTTTTCTTTTACTTTGCTCTGCTTTAGGCTTTTTTCTTTTATATGAAAATCAACGATTTACATGTGTTAAAAACATCGGCGACATGTACAAGTTGTAACGTATAATACACTTGTATATAACATTTGGTAGATATGTTAGTTAGAAAAAGAGTAATGTAAGCGGTATACTACCATCTTACATATACGGTCCTAACATATATGAAAATCACCTCAAAATTCATGTATGAAAATCACTTGTATATGTAGTATAGTTCGTTTAATCACACGAAAAAGAATGTTATAACTTAAAACAAGTAAACAAGAAAAACCAACTTTACGACCGTTTGGATGCAGATTAACTTTGCTTATCTTCACACTGATCGAAACTAGTGACAGCTCCAAGATTATTTTTCACAACTGAAAGATTCTTATGTACAGCATATCCTCCATTCAACACTTCTGGAACAAGGTCCTCGTATCTCACAACTTGCTTTGCCTGTGTTGGAGGGAAAAAAACGATTAACATAACCGAAACCAAAATAAGCTTAACTGTTGGATTTTGTTTTTCTTTTACTGGAAATTAAGACTCGGATTAGGTATACCTCATTCCATTCTTGAACAGAACTATGAATTATGTAAACTTTTTTTTAAGATATACAATATGTCAATATTATAACAAATGGTATAGCGCAAACAAACTCAGCCTAAATGTGTAATAATTAAAAAAAAAAAAAAAAAAAAAGCCTAAAGTTTCAGGGGCAAATTCATGAATTATTTTGTTAGGCCCAAACATCACAAGCCCAAATGTAAAACCGAAAAACTGAAACCAAATTTCGGTTTGAGCCCAAAACCGACTATCCTCCTCAATCCTCATAACTTAATAAAAAAAATATTAAATTAAAATTTATAAAAAAATGAAGGATTGAAAGGGTCACCTGCTGGTTTCTGGAAGCCCTTGTTTCAGAAGGTTCAGTCTTACACGAGTCCAGTGAAGACGAATCAAGAGTCAGCCATACAGTTTCCGGCCCAACATTACCAACCACGGTTCAAATTCCAAATGACCGGTTATACAGATCGCCAGAGCTTGGCACCCGGAATTTGGTATCTTCATAACTCGAATAATACTTGTTGAACCCACCAAGTCTCTCATTTCTTAAAATCTCTGCCATGGCAATATCATTTCCGTTCTGAACTTCATTCCAACCGTCACCCCAATGGCCGTTACTAGACGGCATCCTTGCCTGTTGGAAATTACCCACCTGCTGCTGATGCTGATAATGGGATCGATGATTGTTGTTGAACAGAGTTTGATCTATGATTCTAGAAGGAACTCCATAAGAATCTGTTCTTTGAGGAAAAGATAAATTATCTCCTCCCAACTCATTAAATCTCAGGTTTTGTTGTGTGAAAGATCTTTGCATTAAAAGTCGAAGACGGTTACTCTCATTTTCATAAGAGCTAAGTTGTGAAGGGTAGTTTGATCTCATGTCTAGACTTGGACTACTGACCCCGCCAGGAACCCTACCACCAACTGCCAATATTGCAGGATCCATGAACTCGAGCTCATTAATACTACCATCGTTATATACAGCACCCGGAGCTTGATTCACTTTTCTCACTAAAAAGGAACTGTCAAACGTATGACTCCCTGCAAAATTAATAAATGAAAGAAAAATAAATATACAAATAATGTAATACAATAACAAAAAAAGAAAAATAATGTAACAAACAAACAAACCAGAATTGTTATTATCATAAGTTTGTTCAATTCTCTCATTAGAAGTGAAGCCTGGCGGTGGAGCTCTGCTGGGACCCATAAATCCAGGAGGAGCAGAAATTTGGGATCTTGAAACTGTGAAGATGCGATATAAGCAATGTATATTGTATATTGGATTTGGTAGAAGATAAAAGAAACCACGGTAGTAAAACTGAATTAATAAATATTACCTGAGAACTTATTAGGAGACATAGCCGAATAACTGCCCGCAGTACGATCAGATTCCTCAAAATTAAAAGAAGAGAAACCATTGTGATCTGTATGCTGACTGGAATAAGCATCTGTGCTGAAGTTCCGAAGATTGAGACCGTTCCCAAGATCACTCAAATTTTGAGTGAAGTTTGATTTTTGATCTATGTATTCATCCTCTTCTCTTGCAAATGAAAACCTTGACTGATTAAAGCTTTGTGTTTTTCTAGAACCTGAAACACTTTGAGACCCCTGTTGTTGTTTATCACTGTTACCTAATAATTTAGCCAGATTTTGAGGCGAGGTTAAAGACTCATCCCACGGGTCAAAATCCATTGATAAAATATTAGATATTATACTATTCTCTCCTAAATCTAAGGTGGTTTTATGATCCCCATTTGATGCAGATGCAGATGTAACCGTATCATTAAATATTCCTACTTGCTTCTTATTCCCTTCTGTAGCATGAAAATAAGAATCGCCATTAACTAATGGAATATTAGAGTTCTGATGAGATGATTGAGGCGTATTCTGTACATAGCCTGTATATGTATGGGTATTGTGTGTAGCAACTTCTGGATCATTGAGCCTTTGATTATTAAAAGATAACAAATCGGCTTCTACTTCATCAATTGCAGCCTCTTGTGCTTTATTCCATAACTGTTCTCCAGTAACATAATTATCATCCAACGGTTCTTTAAGTCTCTCATTATCATGTGCATGTGATTCATCATTTGTAACTATATTGATTGCAGACATGTCAGAAGATAACTGATGGATACTTTCTTCATCAGAAACGTCCAGGTCGTCATCTTCAGCAGGTATCTCAGATATGGTTTCTCTGTGGTCTGTGGCCATAGCCTGTTTTGCAGATTCTGGATGTTCTAGCTTACCTTTTGAATCAGTCGTTGGGATTTCTTCAATATATTTCTTTAGTGTCTCACTGCCATGTGATGAGGGGCTCACCGCTGCTGTTGATGATGATTGTGTAGTACTGGTGTCCACCTTTTGCTTAGAAGGTCCATTAGGAACCGCTGTATTTGCAACAATAGGCTGGCTATTTGAAGCACGTGTTCCCCTGTAAAACTCATCAATTAACAGATAACCAAAACTAGAGGTGGCATGGGGGTGGTGTGGGTCAAAATGTATAAATTTTAGGCCTAGTTGAAACAATTCAAGTTGACCCGCAACCAGTTTATGTCCATCCTTTGGAATTTTTAGTTCATAATAAACAATTAGTGTGCTAAACAAGATTAAGAAAACCATATAATTAATGTGTCAGACTCAAAATACTCTTTTAACTTTCAACCTATACGCCCATTCCCTTTTTAATTTATAAATCCAATACAAAACATAACCCGCATCAACCAATTCATAAACAAATAGATATAACGTGGGAAAGGGCATACCATGAGGCTGCTGCTGGAAGAGCTAAAGATCTCCCAGAACTACTATTTGGTGGGGAAACTTTCACACTGTTTGCTGGATCCTGTTGACCAAAAGTGTCATAAAAGTCAATATCAATGTATCTTAATGTAAAAACAAAGTACACTGTGACAGAGATCGCCATTTGTTCATATATAACATACTACTCATAAAAACTTGAGCTTTAAAAGCGCTATCTAGAATATGAAGAGTATATTCAGAAGACATAAGTGACTGATAGATAAAATAAAATGTGCTTGGATCAGAACAGGGGACAACAGGTCAGATTAATCCCCTGAAGAGAGTCAAGAAACATAAACGTAAGCCGTGGATAGGTCAATACAGATTACAGAATATCTTACATTTGTAGTGGTTTTACTAACAGGTTTTCCCCATGAAGTGCTGTTATTAGAGTAATCATCTGCTGCAGGTGGTAAAATATTCCCTGAACGCCGTTGCAATTCATTTGTAGCGCCAGTAACTTGCTGTACTCTACCCCTTTAAAACCACTAGTTAAGTTAATTAAGGGCCAAAAAATCATCACATGGTTTCAACTTTCAACTAACAAAAAGGTCAAATGTATCTAGGTACCAATCTAACCCTATGTTTGAGGTTAGATAACTTATTTAAGAAGTTAAAAAAATATAAAATAAATGTTTGTATGAATTATTATCGCAATAGTTAAAAAAGAAACAAAATTATTTAAAATCGTTGCATATATTACTATTCATTTCATTCCAGTAACTACAGTACTGTGATTTTCTGCATGATAAAATAATTTTCTAGGTTCGCTCTATTAGTAAATAACTCGTAGCCATTGGGGGAAAAGCTGAACCAGCTTATGCTTTTTTAATATAGCAATCAAGTGTGTCGATCCTTTTTAGTTGCACCATGTTCCTTCCCACAACTAAGTCAAACAGAACACTACTTACCTATAAATTAGAATCTTCATCACAACCACAAATTACACATAGTTGTTTTTAGACATCCAACCATCATCTCAAATTATTAAAACTCGTTCACCATTTAATGATATATTGCATGTAAACACACGCTTTCCAATGCTAGTTGTGAAACTTGATCAAAATGCATGCCAAAATATTATCAAGAATCAAGTATACATGGAGATATATCAATGTTCAATACTTCAATGCCACGGTAGTTAAAAGTGAAAAAGCACATGCAGAGGCTCATACGAGACGCTTGTGCCTCTGGTAGACGCAAGCCAAAGACTTTTCTCTAGGCACAACGAAGGTGCGAGCATCTCTGGCCGGTTGCAGGCCAGGGGCACGTGGATCTAAAGATGTTATACAAAGTCATACAAGGTGATTTGAATTTGTGATTTCTACTTGAATCCATTCACATATTGGTTTTACTATATGTTGAAAAAAATCAAAACATCATTTGTCAAATCTTTGTTCACCTGCTATTTCTGACCAACCAAATAAAACTTCATGGTGCAGGGTATTAGCCGTTTTTCTCTCTTTCATACTTCCAGCTAGTGTTATTTCAATTACCAGCCAAGACAAAATGAAGATGTGTTACTTATCTTTTGTTTTGCTTAGATTACTGACCACTGTACTTGGATCTACTGGACATCCTTAAACAGTAAAATTTATGCAAGTTCTCGGTTCTGGGTCAAACTATGCTTCAATTATTAATCAGGTGCCTTACGGCTTACGAGACTATTATTACTTCCCGCTTATGGTATGTTGCAATAATGTATCAGATTACACCAAAGGGCTTGTAGCCTAACGGCATCAAGATGTGTAGTAAGGTGTTCATCCCAAGTGGTTGAGGGTTCTAGTCTGGAGTCCTGGAAATTGGTGTAGATTTAGGAGTAGGTTTACAGCCTGTATGAGTTGGCCTTTCTAAAAAACTGTATCACTTTGCCTGGAGTTAACTTCTACGTGTATTTATAGAATGAAAGGGCAGTTGATGTTGTTTTAAATTTTCAATGCCTGTTAAATAATTTTAACATGTTCCTATTATTGCATAGCATTGCCTTGGGAGTGCGTGCTTTATACATTGTGCCAAGACGACAAGCAGGCCTTTCAGACCTGTGGCTTTGATTACTATGTTCAATAAGCTGAACGGTATACCTTGTATATTCAGATATTATTTCATCTTTAGTGAAGCTGTCCTCTTGTGAGCCGAACTCATGTAAGTACAGGCAATCAGGATTGGTGCAAGGCTGTATAAACAAAATCAAATTATCAAATGAAAAGTATAGTAAAACAAATTACATCACCAAGTGAAAGTTTGTAAAACAGTTGGTTAAAGAAATAAAGTAAATTGGCAAAATCAACTTATTCAAATAACATACCATGCTTCTAAGCCATGCATGACAATACTTCGTGGTCCCAAAACAGGCTCTGCAATAAAACTCCAATAAATCAACTTGGAAAGTTAAAAAAAAGAAAAGAAACTCTCAGTTTGTGTTATTAGGTTCTAACCTCAAAGGTCTACCCTCCAAAACAAACCCATGTACTGACTGTATACTTCGAATAGCTTCATCCTCCTTTGAGTAAGTAATATATCTGAACAATATAAATTTTATCATATATGTATGCCGGTCATATCAAATAAATTAAAAATGCCAAATATTATTATCACTCAAGTACTCAAGAACATTAAACTTACACGCTACAAGTATTGTTTGCAAAATGTTGAATGGCACCGGCTGCTGTCCGGGATATAGAAACTTTTAGCACTTTCCCATACTGACCAAAATATTCTTTCCGCTGCAGAAGCTGGCTCGTAGAACATATATTAGGTTACAAAACTTAAAAAAACAAATAAATAAATAAATGTAAATTTGTAGGGATAGAGAAAAAAGTTACATCTTCATCTGCTAAATTAAGAGGCAGTCCCACAATGTAAACAAGGTTCCTTTGTATAACCCTCACACTACTAAGATGCTTTCTACCTTCAGAAGCTTTGGTTTTCCCCTTTTGTGACTTTTTGTTCTTCTCTACACTCATTTCAGCCACCAATCTTATTATAGCACAACAGAAAAATACAAGGTCAACCGCTGCAACAGATATAAAATCATAGCTTTCAATTTAACACATGTCTAAGACCAAACCTTTCACATTTTGATGCAGTCCCCACTATTTTTTCCTTGTTATAAGGTGTACGACATGCTGGGCACCTCCCTTCTGTATCGTCCTTCTCAGCCATTTCCATAATGTGATGCCAGCACCATACACAAATCTGCAGATGACAATTAACTTATTTTAATAACAAGTCACATAGGCCATGCAACCAAACAGTTAATTACATAGCAATAGCGATGAAATAGTGGGCGCTATTTCATGTTTATGTTTAGACACACTAGAAGAAAATTTTTGAAATATTTTTATATGTATATTTCAACAAAAAAAACTTCAAAAAAATACAAAAATAGCGACACATGAGCGCTACGCTCGCTATTAACAACTATGCTTTTGACCGTTAAAAAGCTACTCTTAACACGATTTAGGAGATAAAAAAACTTGGTAACCAAATAGCGACGAACAAGAAACAGAAGCATACATCGTATCCGCATTTGCAAGGCCTGAGCTGCTGATCTGTTAAATCCATATCTTCAGCACAAAGTGGGCAAGTCTTTTCTCCTTCATCACTCATGGTTGCCTTTACCAAAAACACAAACAAATCACTATTAACAAAACCACAAACAACATACCACCTAATCATAACAACGACTTAACAAGTATTAACACAAACATAAAACAAATAACTGCTCAGTAATAACTAATAACCAATAAGAACACAAAAAATTAACACATATTGAAATCTTTAAAATAAAGCAACTATCTTTAGATCAGCCACACTTACCTAATCCCAAAATAAAAAGTCAAGTCAATAAAGTTTCAGGCTTTAAGCAAAGAAAACAATAATCTAATCTATTAAGCTGCCAACTTCAATAACACAATCAATAAACACAGCTTATAATAAACAAAAACAACCAATACATAATTACAAACTATTTCCCCAAATCAAATCAATAAAACCCTAATTAAAATCTACAACTGATTGAATCAAACTTATTCAATTGAACAAACAATCAGTGAGTAAAATATAATTAAAAGTAAATCAAATCAGAAAAGTGATGTAAATCTGGAAATAAAAAGAAATTAGGGATCTTGAAAAAAAAGAACGAAACAAGAGAGATCTGAAGGGAGATGAATCGATTGAGGGATTGAGATCGAAGAGACTTACAGTAGGACGATGGATCGAGGGTAGAGAGAGAGTAGATTAAGAGGATGAGAGAGATAGAGAGAACCACAAAGCCTAATTGGGAATAAGAGAGAGAGAGAGAGGCGATCGTCTATGGATGTGTTTTTTAAAGCTTTCGCTGATTTTGTGTGTTTGATTTTCTTATTATTATTAATATTATTATTATATTATTATCTATTCCATTCTATCTATATAACCTTGGGTCGAATAGAAGCCTTAGATGCTGTTTGTTTTTTCTGTAAGAAAAGGTCTGCAGTCTGCGGACCACATCTGCAGACATCTGCAGGAGAAGAGGTGGACCAAATGTTTGCAGTCTGCAAGAAGAATACTGTTTGTTTGTTAATGCTTGCAAGCTGCTGAAATAAACTGAAATTTAAATAAACTGAGTTTTTACAGCAATCTGGTGGTAGACGGTGGTGGTGGTGGTGGGTGGTGGTGGATGGTGGTGGTGGTGGACCGTGGTGGTGGTGGTGGGTGGTGGTGGACCGTGGCGGTGGTGGACAGTGGTAGGTGGTGGTGGACCGTGGTGGTAGTGGACGGTGGTGGTAGTGGTGGTGATGGACGGTGGTGGTGGTGGGTGGTGGTGGACCATGGCGGTGGTGGACAGTGGTAGGTGGTGGTGGACCGTGGTGGTAGTGGACGGTGATGATGGTGGACGGTGGTTAGTGGTGGTGGTGGTAGTGGGGGACCATGGTGGTGGTAGACGGTGGTGGTGGACCGTGGCGGTGGTGGACGGTGGTAGGTGGACCGTGGCGGTGGTGGACGGTGGTAGGTGGACCGTGATGGTGGTAGACGGTGGTGGTGGTGGTGGTGGGGGGGGTGGTGGACGGTGGTAGGTGGTAGGTGGTGGTGAACGGTGGTTGGTGGTGGTGGTGGACCGTGGTGGTGGTGGGTGGTGGTGGTGGTGGTGGGTGAGGAGAAGAGAAATTGAGAAGACCTTTGAAGACTTTAGAAGACTTTGGAACAAGTCTGCACCAAGAAGAGGTCAGAAAGACCTTTTTGAGTAAAAGGTCTTCCAAAAAACAAACAATCTGCAGACCCCAAACGTCTGCGCGCGTCTGCGTGGCGTAGACAAAAGAGGTCAAAAGTGCTTCTGAGCAAAAAACAAACAGCACCTTAAAGAAGGCCTTTAGTAGAGTAGGCCTGTAAACTGTCTGTTTAATTAAACTTCACCTTATTTTTATTATTTATTTTCTTTTTGTTAAGTAACCTTAATTTATATTATATTATATATAATATATTTGATATGTTCTAAAAAATTAACCCTAATCTTAACATTCTAAACATATCAGCCACTCTTCACACTTCACAGCTCCACCTCCCTTCTTCTCCACACTCCACAGCCCTACCTTCTTTCACTTCCGACCGACCACCTCCACCGCCCCCGTCCCTTAATGGTTAAGATGTAATTTTAAATATGGACAGTTAAGAGGTAACATCTTAATGGTTGTCTCTTAACCATTCAGACTTAAGGTTACCTTTTAATCATACAGATGTTATGGACCATTAAGAGGTAGCCTCTGAATGATTATTAATAGGCTACCAAACAGCCCCTAAGTCTATTAAAACTAATTTAAACGATATATGTGTTTAGGTGAGAAATAGTCAATTATATATATATATATATAGGGTTTTGGATATTTTGAGAACTCGACGTAAAATGCGATTTTTTTTTTGCACACTCGTGTAAAAACACGTAAGCCCCTCTGTAAAAGAAATTAAAAAATACATTAATTTACGTCAAATTATACCGGTGCAAGAGATTTTTATCCACGTATAAGTATATTAATATTTTATTCATTATTTTATTGTTGATTAATTATGGACCACATATTCATTTTTTATTAAAAAAAGTATTTGGTTATAAAGTGAGTTCCTATGGTTTTCTCACAACTCATACGAGTTTTCAAAATATCCAGATTCTGTATATATATAATACAAAAATTTATAAGATATTAAAGGAATTAAAAGGAGTAGGCTGGTTCGGTTTTACATAAACCGAAACAACAATTTTTATCATTTTTGTCAAGTTGAACTTGAACAAGTGCTTATATCATTGGGTTATTATTATTGTTATATATTTTTTGTTTCTTCCTTCATTAAGTTGCGGTATCGAACAATACCAACTATATTCTCTAGTCCGTCCCGTCGCAGAGCGCGGGCATAAAGCCTAGTTGTTATTGTTGTTATTATTATTATTATTATTATTATTATTATTATTATTATTATTATTATTATTATTTATTTATTTATTTTAGGTAAATTTGCCCTTAGCTTTGGATGTATTTACGACATGGTGAGTCCTTTTTTGTCTAGCATGATGGAAGGCTTTGGGTTGGGTATGATTGCATCAAGAATCAATTAAATAAGTGCTTTTTTTATACTTTAGCCCCTATGGAAATAAAAATTGCGTTAAATAGGGTACGTGTTTCTTCAATTTACTTGTTTTAGTTTTGTCATGTTATAAACCTTTTAAAGGAGTGGTCTTAACTTGTAAAATTGATCTTTTACTACATGTCTTAGTTTTGTCATGTTATAAACCTTTTAAAGGAGTGGTCTTAACTTGGAAAATTGATCTTTTACTACAACCTTAATGCCATCAATAGTGAATCTTGACCCGAAATTTCGGGGGTCGGAAGTCACTAGTTTTGGGGGGTCTAAAACCAGTTTCAGGGGGTCGAAACTTTATATACCAAAAAATTTCTATACGAATATTATATAATCGGAACCTCTGAGCGAAAATTTGGGGGGAGGGGGGTCGGCCGCCCCTCTCCGCCCCTTAAAAGAATCGCCCCTGAATGTCATATCATGCACTCACCTCCGTCACTTAATCTATGTTATACCCGCTATGGTTGAATGAACATGACTGAATGCCAATGTATGGAACGATACCGTCCCAATCGAATATTGTCAGTTATGTACCAGTTTTGATTAAGACCTGATCAGTTTCAATACAAGTCAATATTGATCAATGATCAATACTATACCAAAAATAACGATTAAATGCTGGGTAAGGATTAAAGATGTAAATCCCATAATTTGGTAACACAATACCTATCCATAACTAATAATTTGCTTATGAAAATAATAAGGGTATGTTTGGCAAAACTAGCTAGTACTGATAGCTGAAAGATTGTAGCTGGTGGTTGGAAGCTGACAGCTGTAGCTTTTTAAATATATTTTGGTATTTGGTAAAGTAGCTGGAGCTTTTAATAAAATATATATAATGATCAAAATGGGCATTAACTAAAAGCTTGTATGCTTGTTTTTTTTATTTATTTATTTTTTATGATAGAATGGATATTTGTGTCAGTTATTCATTAAAAGCTTGTAGTCAGTAAGAGTTTTTTCTTAAACACTAGTACTAATAGCTTTTCAATATATAGTTTTTTCTCCTAACCTAAAAGTTTCAAGTTTTTTCAACCAAACAAGCTTTTTTATTGAGTATGGGTTTGTTCTTACAAACTTGAAGCTCATAAAACCTTTTAAATTCCTTGCCAAACATACCCTAATACCATCTCTTAATAATGCTCCATTTAATTTGAAAAAAGAAAACAAAAGTTCAAACATAAGAGCATCTCCAAGAAGACCAAGTCAAGTAACCAAATCGACCACGTCATTCCAAACTCACTTTTCCATCCAACTAGGGGTGTGTAGTGGTTCACAACTGGACCGAACCAGAACCGTTTAGTGATAAATATAAGGATCAGATCCGGACTGTTTAAAAACGATAATTAAAACCTTGTTTAGTGATAAATATAAGGATCAGATCATAGATTCCATTGTTAGGTTTTGCATCAAAGTAAAATATATCGTTAATATAAGCAGAAATGAATTCACCATTAAAACGATAATTAAAACATTGTCCACGCAAAAAAGAAACTGAAACAATATTTCTAGTAACACTAGGAATAAAACAAACATTGTTCAAAACAAGTTCTAAACCAGAAGTTAATAAAAGAACATATTCTCCTATAGCCTTCACCGCAACTCTTTGTCCATTGCCAACATGGACCTCCAAGTCACCTTGTTTCAGCTTTCTAATCTTTCTCAGTCCCTGCAAAACATTACAAATGTGGAAAACACATCATGTGTCAAACACCCATGTTTTGCTAGAAAAAGCAAAGATTTCAATAACATATATACCTGAGGACTCTCCTCCTGAAACTTTAGCTTGCTTCATCTCAGCTAAATACTTAGCACAATTCCTCTTTTAGTGCCCAGTTTCATCACAATGAAAACACTTGGCATCTTTTCGAGGTTTCTTATTGGCAATAGATTTGCCTTTGGCCTTCCCTTTGCCTTTATTGCCCCTTTTCTTGGTGTTAGGTTTCTTAACTTGACCCTCCCTGATCATTAGCACTGGTGCAGTTTTGCTAGGTATGTTCACCTCAGTAGCTTTGAGCATCTGATGCAGCTCTGTAAGTGTCTTATCCATCCCGTTCATATTGTAGTTCATAATGAATTGGTCATATGACTTGGGCAATGAGTTTAGAATATTATCCCCAGCTAACTCATCGCTCAGGGGGGATTTTAGACGAGCCAAGTGATCAACATATGCCTTCATTTTTAGCACATGAGTGCTAACTGATGTACCCTCTTGCATACGAATGGTTATGAGTAATCGCATTACATCAAACCTCTCATGACAAGCATTCTGTTGGAACATTTCTATCAGATGCCGATTCATCTCGTATGCCATCATCTCATCCATTGTCCTTAGAAGTTCAGGGATCATGGATGCTAACATCAGACATGAGACTTTCAAAGAGTCATCAAAGTGCTTAGCATAGTTTCTATAAGCAGCAGTCTGTTGGTTGATGGGTTCATCAGGGACTGGCGTTTCAAGAACATACAACTTGTTCTCCGCCTTGAGAAAAATTTTCAAGTTGCGATGCCAGTCCGTGAAGTTGGAGTGGTTCAGTTTGTCATTCTCTAAGATGAACTTGAGAGAGAATTAAGAGGCGGAATTATTTACAGTTGACATCTACAAAGTTCAAAATATAATTTATTAATATTTTATGTTTTAAATATCCTAATTATTTTATGACCCAAAATAAAATTTTAATTAAGAAGAGATCCCGATTCATCATGACACGGTGAATTGGCTTAGCACTATCCACCGGTATGATTAGGTAGGTAAACAACGATTGTTAATTGTGTCCACTACATAACTCTCCATTTGGAGTGTCGCCTAAAAGGCGATGTATGATTAACCCTAACTATGCCTACTTGATGAGCAAGCGATGTTTTGTCCTTCACTATTAACTGTAACACCGGCCTATGTTACACAGGAAACACGATGATTAACTTCTTTCACAATAGACACCCAGATGCAGGGTTCAGCACTAACATTTTGGGTTCGATTTAGAATGAAGTGTTAACTCGCTAAGGGTGGCATAAAACATCAATTTAAAATTGGGATTTATTTTAATATTTACCATAAATATTTTAAATAACTCGTAGCATGATGCGAGTTACACAATAGTTAATAAAATCCATTTTTATATGATTCGTGATAATTGAAACTCCTTTCAACACTCGACACGGTATAGTTTTTAAATACCCTATTTAAACTATGTTGGCTGTTTTATCGTGAATGAAGTTGTTTTAATTTTTAATAAAACTCTTTTATTAAATATGATTTTCAGTTTTATAAAACTTGTTTTAGTAAAAACGTTGCCATGATTGTGAAATTTTTTATTTATTTTGGGTTATCTCTATTATTTACAATAAATAAAACACAACCACAAAATATATAATAATAAAATAAACAAATCGAGCCCCTAACAGGTTGCCCGTTTCGTTTTAGCCAGAAACAAAACGAACTAGTTTAAAGGGTTTCAAAACTATTTTGATAACTCCCACTTGACCCAATATCTCTATCTTCATGGAACCTGTTCGCCTTTTTATCTTGATCTCGATCTTGTACTCATACGATTATAACAATAAATTTGAAAATACAATAAAACCAAATCCAGTCTAATCCCATCTATTACACCAGATCCAATATATATGTAATAAAAAAATACAAATCAATAAAAAAAACCAACACAAACACAATCATGACAAGGGTCAAATACCTAGGGCTCGATTCACATCACAATCCATGAACAACTAAAAGCTTTTGATCTTTCATCAAAATAAACATTTTTTGACAAATAAAACATAGATCAAAATTATAACTTTACAATCTATATGCGTGTAACCGAAGCGGAAGCGGGTTATATTTATTTACAAAACCGAATTATATAATATATATATATATCAGTTAGACGCGTATAGACAAAATAAACAACCATAGAAGGTTTAGTAATCAACCTTTGACGACTACACCGGAATTGTAACACGCGGGTTACAACGAATCCTCGCTAGAAGAAAGTTCACAATCGAGCACGATCCAATCAAGAGGAGGAGTGGGCCGATGGTGGTTGTTCACGACAATGGAGGGGAAGCCGTGTGAAGGTGGTGGCAACCAAGGGAGAACAAAGAGGGTGAAGTTGTTTTATCTTTATAAAACATATGATTAGAGTTTGATCTATCACCCCTATTTATAAAGATAAAACTTACACATAATGATTAGTCAAAGTCCTATACTTGACTATTTGACTAGTCAGGCCATTTGACTACTCAAAGCACTTGACCACCTGATTAGTCAAAGTCCTATACTTGGCCATTTGACTAATCAAAGTGTAACCCCTTTTATTTAACAATTAAAATTTTCCCTTAATAATAAACTACTTTAATACTAAGTCCCTCGAGTCCAAACAATTTATTATTTCACAAATAATAATCCATCCAAATGTAAACTTATCTGATTCGTGCACCAACGTGTAACTCTTTGGGTCGTACCAGGTCGGTTTAGGTTGATCTCAACTTTAATTACATCGGACATACTATATGTCCAACACATGTGTCCTTAGAGCATGTTTGGCTCTCCTTATTTCCACCTCCTTATAACTTATAACTTTTCCAAAAAGTTGATAAGTTAAAAAAAGTGTTTGGCAAAAGGAAAATGACTTTTTGTTTGCCTATGATAAGTTGTTTTGGAAAAGTAAGGGAGGAGTGACTTTTTGAACCTCCTTATAACTTATTGATGGTTATTTACATACATGTTCTTCTTATATCCTTATACCTTCACTCCTTATACCCTTTTTGGTCATTTTACCTAAATAAGTTAAACCAAACAATTTTTTACAAAATAACTTATCAACTTATTGTTTTTCCCCACCACATAAGCTAATCCAACCACTTTTTTAAAAACTCATTTTTAAAAAGTCATAAGTTAATAAGTCCTTTTTAACCAAAAGTCTTTTTTGACTTAAATAAGTTTTTCCAAACATGCCCTTATTCTGGACATGCGTCTTCACCAGACTTTCTTCTTACTTCAATTGATTTTTGAGAAAGGCAGAGAAAGTTGCATCACTACCATATCTCATCATTATCGAATGTCTTTAATCCACGAACCGCCACCATGTTTCCAACTCACTACACTCTTCCTTCAGATGCGACCGTCATCCCGAAAACAACTTTGCCATTTTCTGTCCCGACTGCCTCTATAAACGCCTCCCAACCTTGGATAAATTCGCGAATGTTTTCACCGCTCCAACCTCAACGAACACCTCACAACCCTGACCTATGTTTTCTGTTCGAGCGTCATTGTAGTTGCTGGTACCATCCATTTTCAATCATTCTATTGGTCATTAGATTCCCTACCAAGGTTCATTTTCTTCCATAATGGGTTCTTCTCTTACTACACATATTTTGATTTTTCACCTAAATTAGGATTTTTATAAACGATTACAATGCGATTTAAATTTTTTTATTGATTTCTAGGTATGCCGGTTCTGAGAGCAAAAGAGAATGTGGGTCAGGTTCATTTGCTGATTTTCATGCTCATTTCGCTCTACGTTTATGTTGTGTTGTTTTCTTGCTGCAGGCGATTGATGGTTTTGTTTAATTTGTGTGTGTCAATGCTGATTTGTTTTTTGTTTCATTTGCTTTGTTGCGGAAATTTTATATTGATTTCCACGCATGCCGTCATGCCGATACTAAGAGCAAAAGAAAATGCGGGTCAGCTTCGTTTCCTGATTTTCAAGTTTGTTTCGTTCTACTTTTCCGCTATGTTGTTTTCATGTGGTAGGGGATTGATGGGTTTTATTTGATTTGGGTGTGTTATTGTTGATTTATTTTTTATTTAATTTGCTTTGGGTGTGTTGCTGTTGAAATTGGATTGCATTATGTTTAGGATCTATGTATGGGTTTATAATTAACCCATTTACATCCGGGTGTTCGAACAAAAAGTTTGACTTTTTTGTCATGTATGCATATGTTGTGGCCTCTACTCACATCATTCACAATGATTTTATGCTCGAGGTGTGTGAATCAAATTTTTGATAATTTGTATTAGTTAGAAACCTGATTTAATAGTTATAGTGAAGTTCAAAGTTTTTTAAACACTTTTATTTCAACTTATCAGCCCCATGGGATGCAGAAACTAGCAAAAGGTTTATCATCCACTACCATATAGTAGGTGTTTTGCTTCTTATTATTCTTCTTGAATTTAAAAGATGAGGTCGTGGTTTTTACCCGCTTATGTTTTTATGCGTCGATTTTGTTGTCTTTTATCTCAAATGGGTCACCTAAAATTGTTTAGCTAAAAGGGAACATGTAAAAACGGGTTGAATAGATGAAACTCCAAAGCCTATATTTAATGCAGAGAACCCCTTGAAGTCGTGTTATTGAAAGATTTAGGCTAAAGGGTGTGGGGACACGAGAAAGGGATACAGGGGGTGGGGGCGGTGGTTGAGACGGGGACGGGGGCGAGAGACGGTGGTGGTGGCGAAAGGTGATTGGTGCTTTAAGGTGATTGGTCCGTTAGTTGCGTTATGGGGGAGACGGGGGAGATGAGGGACGGGGGTGGGGGCGGTGGTTGGGACGATGGAGACGGGGGGTTGCCCCGTCTGCACACCGGATGGCCTTAGATTACTATTTGAAATTGTCAATGATACTACTTCTTATCACAATGATCACATTAAATATTTTTGAGGAAAAAAATTCAAAATACACAAAAGAGGTTTTATCGGGCTAACCCGGACCGTCACTAAGCTCCTAACCAATTTTTATCCATTACCCAATTGCCCAATCAAGCCCATCTCTACTTAAAAGACTTATGCTTGAAAGTCTTGAAGCTGCGGTCTTGATATGTTTATGTTTAACCTGTTGATTTTGCAAGATCATTAACATATGGAATGATTCTCGAATGGAGATTTGACGTGGGATCACATTTGGAGAGACCTATTTCAAGAAATCTGTCTATGCCCCCTCCCCCCCCCCCCCCCCCCCCACCCGTGGTTCCTGAGAGTGTTGTGCGTATACTTTGAATAAACTATTTTTCTATATTTCATACACTTGGATGTTGGGTGCCGATGGACTTCGTTTTTGACCTGGTAGCTAACTTGCCCATTTTTCCAAGCTTGGTTTGACCCAAACTCAAGTTCTTATACAATACATATTGTTTTTTACTTAATTTGCTTTGGCTGTGTTGTTGCTGTAATCGAAAACGTTTATGTTTCTTTTCTAAACATGTGTAATTTTATGGAAAAAAGTAAAAAAATGCTACACAAAGGTTTATATCATGTTTATAAATTAGCAAAAGTTTATAACGTGGTTTATAAATTAGATAAAATGAAATATATGATAACAAACAAATGAGATAAAATGAAATATATGATTACAGAATGTTTGCTTATTTATTTTGTAGGTTGGTGTATGCTTTCAGTCATATAAATGACACATGGAGGCTAAACTGTGATATAACTAATGTAGGTTTGGTGGTTTTATGATGTTAAGAATGGGACTGATATTTTTTCACTATAAGAGGATAAAGATGATGACAAATTGTTTAAGGTGGCGTATGATGATGACATGGATCAGGTTGTGAAGGTGCCTGCCACCACGGGAGACACCAGGCCACTTATTTGTTGGTCGAGGAGGGAACCTCCAGGTCAAGAAATTGATACATTATAATGTTCATATAATGCGTATTTTCCATTTGTATAGTGTCGTAGGGCTGATGTGTGATGTCTTTTATGGTCTTTGGTGGAGTAGTCATTGTGATGTTTTCTTAATTTCACGTCATTTGATATGCACTGGTTTTGCTCCTTTCATTTTGATGTTTTCGTAGTAGTTTGCTAAATGGGTTAGTTTTGGTCTTTTAATTTTAGTCAGCTACACATGTTGGCTTGGGTGTTCTCAAATTACCCCAGCATTTTAGTTTGACAAACATTTTAGTCTGATAAACGGGCGCAAAGTTGTAAAACACGTTGAACTGTTGAGTTAAACTAATATGTAACATTGTTGTTATACTCGCGCAACGCGCGATGTCGAAAACCACTAGTTAAAAGTTTATTTTCCTTTTAAAGTCAATCAAAAAAAATTATATCACACCTAAAAAACCTTAAAGTTTAATTTCCTTTTTAGAAAGTTGAGTGAATTTAGAGGAAAAAAAACCCTTAGTGATGCACTTGAAATTCTTGATTAGTATTGTCCAAGGTTACTCCTAATATTTATTACTATTCTAAACTTTATGACATTATTAATTACTCAGTTAACTGTAAAACAAATGTTTAAAAACAGTTTATATTATGAAACTGTGTTTGAATTTATCTGTCATTACTGTTTTATATAATTATATTTTAGAAGGATTTTTTTTTGAACTGTGACTTTCATTCAAAACAAGCGCGTCCTCAAATCGAGGACCGCCGCCAACAACATTACAACATATACAATGGGTATCTAGCCCAATTATTCCAAATCAAATTCGAGTACACCGATCTATTCTTTAACCATAAAAAAGAGAGAGACTTAATAGACGCCAAGACTTCTTGCACATTCGGGTCTTAGTTGTCGAAATATTTCCGGTTCCGAGCTTGCCAAATGTACCACACACTAACCATAATAATGCACCGAATGATCCTTTTCCCTGCACTTCTTCCAGGCCGCGTATCATTAAAAGTCAGAATGTCTGAGAAGTCGAAAGAGGAAATAACGCCAAGCTTGCACCATGACACGATCCTAGCCCATACCCTCGCCGAGAAACTACAGCCGGTATAAATATGATCAACTGATTCAGAATCTGAGGCACAAAGCAGACAGAACGGGTCAGCGACATGTAAACCTCTTCTAACCAAAGCGTCTCTAGTTGGTATCCGTTTCATCTCGGTTCTCCATATGTGAAGATTAACTTTGGCCGGAAACCACTTTCCCACTTCCTAATCTGAGCTCCTTTTATACCCCTACCATGGCGCATCCATTTCTTTATACCTGCCACCGAGAAATCCTCCACCTTGCTAACATTCCAATTCCAAACATCCTCTTGTTCTGTTAACGCTAATATGGAAATAACCTCAATTAATTCTTTCCATTCTGAAATTTCAGCAAACGATCTCAGGCCCCTCTTCCAGCAATCTTTAAACTTCACTTCATCCTCAACTTTGATAACGCAATCACTGATGCAACATTTTTTTATCTCTTTCAAGCTTGAAAAGATTCTGCCATCTATCCTTTAACAAAGACTCCCCATACCAATGGTCTAACCAAAACCGAGTATTATTCCCATTACCCACTGCAGCCATCAAACACTTGTGGATGCTCTTTTGTTGCAGCTGAGTTTTATTAACAATTGTAACAATTGAATGCCAACAGCCACGTAAACTATTATTATCCGGGAGACATATCCAACGGCCCCTCCCACCGTGTAAAGCTTCGATAAGACGCTGCCAAAAGGAATGTTTCATATTGTGGAATCTCCAAGCCCATTTAACTAAAAGGGCCGAATTAACATCCGTGAGCTTCGACACTCCCAACCCTCCATCCGCTTTTGTGGTTGTAATAGTCTCCCAAGA
Organism: Ambrosia x helenae; assembly: GCA_030844895.1. Classification (NCBI taxonomy): domain Eukaryota; kingdom Viridiplantae; phylum Streptophyta; class Magnoliopsida; order Asterales; family Asteraceae; genus Ambrosia; species Ambrosia x helenae. Next base: position 12,222,114 of record CM061230.1, on the reverse strand, counting down.
TACCCAATGTATTTTCTTATCTAAAGAAGCACCGGCCCATATAATTTTTTTCATAAAGCCTTCCAACTTGTTTATTATCTCCATCAGCGCCTTATAAATAGAAAAATAATAAATAGGAAGGTTTGCTAAAACGGATTTTACAAGCACCAAACGGCCGGCCAAAGAAAGATTCTTCGCTTTCCAAGAAGCAAAGCGTTGTTGCACCGTGTTTAACACAGGACACCAATTAATAACTTTATTCATATTGGCACCAACTTTGACCCCGATGTAGTCAAAAGGGAAGGCTCCAACTCTACACCCCAATATCTTCGCCATATCTATAATATCTTCCTCTTCCACACCCACGCCAAAAAATTGAGATTTGAAGAGATTAATTTTCAAGCCCGAACAAATATGGAAAATACGAAGGAGCCGAGTCGTAGCTTCTATATTATCCATTGACCATTCACCGACTAAGATAGCATCATCCGCATAAAGCAAATGAGATATATGTAACCCCGCATTTGGGAAATTAATTCCATGAAATCACCCTCTTGAATCGCTTTATTAAAGATACACCCTAAAGCTTCCATGACAATGAGGAAAAGAAAAGGAGATAACGGATCACCTTGTCGAAGACCTTTATGACATTGGAATTCAAAAGTTGGCGCACCGTTGACAAGAACCGAAGATCTAGCCGACTCCGAAATTCCCCTGATCCAAGAACACCATCTAGGCGGAAAAAACCATTTGCCCCATCATTCTTAACAGAAAGGCCCAATTAACATTATCATATGCCTTTACAAAATCAATCTTTAGGAAAAACACCTTCTTCCTAGTAAAATGGATGTTACATGTTCGAGTGTGCTCACACTTCTTTGTGTGTATGGGTTCACGCATTTGTGAATTCTTGTATAATGTGTATATTCTTTCACTTGCATATAATTTTATGATGTGTAGAGACATAGTTTTTTTTTTTTTTTTTTAAAAAAAAAACTAACATAATCTTAAATTTACAATACAATTTCTTAGCTACATGACATACCAAACGCACTTGTTAAAATACACAACCATAAAAAAATCAAATAGGGATGGAAAAAGACTAATCTAACGAAAAAGAACCTGAAATCTAAAATACATGGGACGTGTAAGCATGTGACCAAATATTGAGATAGGAGACCGGGTATTGATTTGTTTTTAACATTTTCGTGCGTCTGGGATGAGCAAGAGATTAGTCGAAACCTACATTGGAGCCAGATATATTTATATATTACTAGCAGGAACTCGCGCGTTGCAGCGAAGCTACATGTTGTTTGGTTGTTGCATTTGGTTAATCGTCTCGCTATTGTTTTCTGTTTGATTTGAAGCGCCGTCAAAATGGTGAGGAAAGTAAAGTAAAGTGAAGTGACAATCTATGCCGGTTGGCTGGAGTACTTAGGTGATAATATATTACGTGCGAGCCTCTACGTATGTGTCTGGTATGAAATTCGTATACGCGAGTGAGATATTGTACTGTGAACCCGTGCGTTGTAGCGGAATCGACAATTTACAGCGGTGAGAGTCATCAATGCTCTTTTGGCGAGCGTAATATAACCTGATAAGCCTTAAAAACCTAATATATTTGTGTATTACGAAAGTTGTAAGAACAAAAAACATCAATTATGTAGACATAAAGGCATTTCCTACTTGTTAAACAACCAAAATCATTAACTAATTGTCAATGCAGCCGACAAAAGTTAAACAACTAAAACCATTCTAACAAAAGTTAAGCTATGAACAATCCTCTACTTATTTGCTATTAAAGCTTTTTTTTTTTTTTTTTTTTTTTTTTTTTTTTTAATCATATCGAGCATCAATTCTCTTATGAGTCTTTGTGCATCATCCAGTGGCGCAGCTCTTAAGGGGCGGGGAGGGGCGACCGACCCCCCCTCCCTCGAATTTTCGCTCAGTAGTTCCGATTATATTGTATTCGTATAGAAATTTTTTGGTATATACAGTTTGGACCCCCCGAAATTGGTTTTCGACCCCCCGAAATTAGTGATTTCCGACCCCCTGAAGTTTCGGGTCAAGCTTCGCCACTGCATCATCCTTTTAATTTAAAGCCCTTTTAACAACTCTCATGAATAGCAAAGATTCATCTAACACTCGAATTTCTAGAACATAATCTCTTTCTATTCTAACCTTTCTAATAGAAACAACGTAGTACCAACTCCTAAAATTTTTGCAGGCATGGAGAGGGTTATTTGGAAATCTTAAATCGTATTAGGGCAGAGGCGATGCTTCACAGTGCCAACAGGTTTCTCAATTCTTTTCATGCGGATGGTTCATTGGCTCTGCTTACAGTAAACTTCTCCAATGCCTTCAACATGGTCGACCGCACAACCTTTCTCCAAGAGGTTCACCAGCGGTGCCCGTCTATCTATCCGTGGCGCCAGTTCCTTTACGCCGATCCTGCTAGGTTGTATGTGGGTAATGATTGTATTAGGGCTACTATCAGAGTGCAGTAAGGAGATCCTTTGGGGCCCCTTCTCTTTGCTTTTGCCTTACACCCCCTTATCATGCGGGTTCAGGAACACTGTAACCTCCCGTTTCATGCTTGGTATTTGGATAATGGGACGATTATAGGCAAAGCATCTGAGGTTGCTAAGGCTTTAGACATCATCAACGTGCATGGGACACCTCTGGGGCTTCATCTCAATATTAAGAAAACAGAGGTCTTTTGGTCGACGTGTGACGAGCCGAAAGTTCAGGACAGGCTTTTTCCGAGAGGGATTGGTAGACCAGAAAGGGGGGTTAAGCTCCTTGGTAGGGCTGTTAGTCGAGATCCTATTTTTATTGGGGAGTTGGCAAGGCGGCGGGCCGCAGTTGCAGTTGACCTTATGAAACTCCTGCCCCGCCTTAGGGATCCCCAAACTGAACTTCTCTTGCTCAGGTCGTGCATGGGGGTAGCTAAGTTACTTTTTGGGTTGCGAACTTGTCAACCCCACTTGATGGTGGATGCTGTATCCCTTTTCGATGATGGCCTCTGGGAGGCTATTGAAGATATAGTTGTGTGCGGCAGGCCCTTCTTTAGGGACCTCCAGTGGCGATTGGCATCCTTGCCGATGCCATTAGGTGGTTTGGGCCTCCTATCGGCTCGAGATGTTGGGGTTTATGCCTTTGTTACGTCTAGAGCTCAGTCTTGGAAACTTCAGGATCATATCCTTTGAAAAAGTGGGGTCATCGGGCTAGTCCCGGACTATCAACAGGCGCTCGAACGCTTAAATGTCTATCTCCCGGACTTTGATATTGGCGGTTTTTCTAATAAGGACACCCCCCTCAAAGCCACAAAAAACTTTGGCGAATGCTCTATTTAGCAAAACTGCTCAGAGCCTGGGAGAAGTTTTTGAGTTGTCCTCCCGCCAGAAGGCGGTGATTGAATGCCTGAAGGGTCCTCATGCTCAGGATTTTTTGACCGTTATCCCGATTGAGGGTTTGGGTCAATGCATGTACGCAGTGAAGTACAAGGCTATACTCAAGTACCGGTTGATGATCCCTGTGTATTCGGAAGATGAAACATGCCCCATCTGCCGTAAAGCTTGCATGGATAAATATGGGGAGCACGCAATTCATTGCAAAGAGCTCACTGGGTTCAAATACCGGCATGACTGGGTGAGAGACGCGTTGTGGGACATCCTGAAAAGAGCTGGGATTTCTGCCAAAAAGGAGGCTCCTATAAATTTTCTTACAGACCCTGCGGAAGGGAGATCCACCCTACGACCAACGGATCTGCTTGTCTTTGGCTGGGAGAGGGGAAACATGCTTGCGTTGACCTCACAGGGGTATCTCCTTTGGTTGGGTTAAGGGAAACATGGTTTGTAGCTGGGCAAGCGTCGAGAAAGGCGGAATCGAAAAAAGTAGATAAGCACGCTAAAGCTTGTGCAGAGAACCAACATGTCTTTATCCCCTTGGCATTTGATACCTTTGGCCCCCTAGCGCCAGAAGCTATTCGTTTCTTGACCAGGGTCCAACGGGTCGTCCACAGCAATAGTTCATCTCCAGGGGGACAAAGATTTGTCTTTAGTAGACTAGGATTCGCAATTCAAAAAGAGGTGGCGGCACAGCTTGTTGCCCATCTACCTTTTACTGTGATGTAACTTTCGTATTTGGTTTCAATATAATTACATAAACCATTAATAGAAAAAAAATATTATACAAAAAACTTGTAACACCCAATTGAAAAACAGTCATAAGTCATAACCGTAATTAATATGTCAAAACAATTTAATAATCCAACGGCTCACAATAACCATTTCGAAACCTCCCAACTTAAACTCCCCTGCCTATAAAATGGTTAGCTTGTGACCACTGTCATCTCACTCCACTTCTAACTTCTACATTCATATTTTAAACAACTGGTACGCCAATCTTGTTTTGATCCATCGTTTACTAGGAAACAAATTGTTCGTAAAACGTTAAGTGGCGGAACTATAACTTTAAAAAAAAAAAAAAAAAAAAAATCAGATTGTGTATATAAAATCCAACATATTAGGGGTCACTGGACCTCTTGACCCCATTGGTTCCACCCTTAAAAATGTTATGTTAGCTCTGATTAATCCACGATTCATGATTTCTAGTTCAAATTTGTACATACTTTCGGTTTTGGCTCATTCTTGTTTGATTTTCTAGCAAAATTTTTAGATCGAGACGATGGGGAAGGTCTATCCGAATTTAATTGATGAGCACAAGTTCGCTGTAAATGACGCGAAAAGGGAACTCCAAACTTTAATCACTGAGAAGCAATGCGCTCCTCTGATGCTTCGACTAGCGTAAGATGAACTTGACTCTTTTTTTTTTTTTTGTTATTTTTTCATTCATATTTTGATGTTGGTATCGCTCTCTAGATTTCACTCTGCAGCTACTTTCGATACGAAGACTAAGACCGGAGGTCCTTTCGGTACCATGAGGCGTAAAGAGGAGCAAAACCATGGTCCTAATGTTGGACTTGACATTGCTGTTGACATGTTGGAGCCTATTAAACAGAAGTTCCCACTTGTCTCATATGGTGACATTTATATGGTAACTAAGATCATAAATTCATAATATAATTTTAAGTTATGTTGTGGATCAATATTAATTTACGTTTATTTTTATATAGATGGCTGGTATTGTCGCGGTTGAAAGTACTGGAGGACCACAAATTACTTTTAACCCTGGGAGACCGGTATGTGTTTTTCAATGTCATTAAACTATTGTGGTTGGACTGTAAACTGGGCCCTTACAAGTATTAACCAGTCTAAAAAAATATTGTATTTTTGGGTAACAAAAGTAAATACTTTCATAAGAAAAACCTCTTTATTATTCTGTTTTTTCCCATTCTATAATACAATATTTTCATATTCTTTTACATATAACCAACATAACAATATAGCTTTTAGATTTATCTGTTTTTTGGGTCTAGTCCAACCTTTTCAGCCCGTGAACTAATATTATGGTCAGTTCAATGACTCATGTTGTTTTAGCTGGTATAATGACCGGTCAGGTTGCAAAATACCGAAGCTCTTTATTTCTATTGATAACATAAATTTAAATACTTTATTCACAATTATACAATATATATTTTGTTGAGTTGTTAATATTCATCTTAAGGACTTTGATGCCCCCCCTCCAGAAGGTCGTCTTCCTCTTCCTAACCAAGGTTAATATTTATAGTTTAAAGAAATTAATTACGTTTGGAATTTTTTTCGTGACGTCATTAATACTTTATATTTACATTTCAGGTCCAGACCAGTTAAGGAATGTGTTTGTGAACACCATGGGTCTCACTGACCAAGATATTGTTGCTCTCTCTGGTGCTCATACTTTGGTTGGTTTTCATTTACAAGTTATCATAAATAAAACATATAATAGAGTTGCACTCGGTTTTCATCCCTAAGGTTTACTTACATTAACTACTCGAGTCCAAATTTAAAAAAAATTTACGACGTTTCAAAAGTTTAACCATTTCCGTCCCTTTCACAACATGTGTTAGATTTTTCTTGTAAATGTAAGGCATTTTAGTCGTTTTATACTTGAGGACTATTTATCATCAACACTACTAGATAAAATGTTTCGGGTCAAACCCAGCCGGGACAAGCTTACATATCTTGATTTGTTATCTAAGTCACTTATTTTAACACGTTTACTTATTTTAGGGATCTGCCCACAAGGACCGATCCGGGCAAGACGGATCATGGACATCCAACCCAATGGTATTTGACAATAGTTACTTCAAGTAAGATTTGTTTCAAATTTGTGGTCCATACATTAACAACTTACATTATTCATGATTATTAAGTATTGTTTTGTTGAACCCACAACAGAGAACTCCTAGCCGGTGAGAAGGCCGGGCTCATTCAGTTACCTTCCGATAAGGCCCTCGTTACAGACCCTGTTTTTCGACCTTTTGTCGAGAAATTTGCTGCAGTAAGTACATGTTTTTTAATAACACATTATATTAATTTCAATTTTATGAAATGATACCATAACTATAAGCACTTACAATAATGTGCTTTATTTTATTTACAATAACAGGATCAAAATGCTTTCTTTCAAGCTTTTGCTGAGTCCTACTTGAAGCTTAGCGAGTTGGGGTAAACAAATTAAAAAAAAAACAACAACAATACATTATCACATTTTAATTAATTAAAAATCAAATTGCTAATTGTTTTGATATGTTTTTTTGCAGATTTGCTGATTTTGGTAATTAAAGGGAGCTAGAATATGTTCATGTTGGTGTTTTTTATTTTTTGGTTTTGCTTAAACAATAATGGTCACTTCCCTTTGTGTGACACAAGTATTATGAATTTTTTTAGTTATCTTTATTATGGAATAAAAACTAAATTTTATTGAACAAGTATGGTGTAATCGAAACAATTTAATTATATTCTAGTGTGATGGTGATCGTATTACAAATGTAAACATATATAGAACCGGGTAGGTTTAAGTGTTTAACTACCTTAAAGTTATAACTATTTGTCACACTGAACCGGTTTGGGCCCTGTGAACCCATTCCTAGCCTGGCCCGGTAGCTCAAATAAACTACTTTTGGGCCGGACCAAACTTGTAGGTTTGGTATTCTTGTGATGAGAACTGGTTGCAAATTGCAATCCGACCGATTTGGACCCATAAAAAAAAACCCGCCTTCAACGGTCTTAAAAAGCCTTTTCATACGTAATGAAAAAACCCGGTCCCTACAAAAAAAAAAACACGTTTTTTCCTGGTTTGAACATTAATAAAATTTAGCCATATCATTCGACCATTGACCTAAATATAGCGGGTTTTCTATTTTATATTATTATTATTATTATTATTGTTATTATTATTATTATTATTATTATTATTATTATTATTATTATTATTATTATTATTATTTTGCATTTTAGAACCCCCACAAGGTTATAAAATATGTATAGGCTTACAGCCCATAGCGAGTTCGGCCCAAACAGGTTTTGTCCACTTCTATATTAGCCCATGTATAAAAAGAGTCCTTGTAGAGTTGGTGGCCCGTTAGGCCCTCAGTTGCTATAAACAAATGTATCATTGCTTATCTATATCTATACAACATTATAAATGAAAAAGAGATGTCTACAAATATTATTTTACTTGAATTTTAAGATGACATAAGAAAAGTCTCATTCTTAAAACCCGAAAGTCATGTAATTTTTAACCTTTCTACTCTTCATGCAAAACCTACTTGTACAAATTCTTTTATCATAACATTTAATTACAATTAATCTATATTATAATATAAAGCATTTGAAAATGGTATCAAACAAAATTAAGCAATTACTACATTTTATTAAAAAAATTGCAATTTTATTAAAAAAATTATATATAACCAGCAAAACCGGGGCCAAACCGAACCAAAACAGATTCAGACATGAACCGACACCAAACACGAACCGGTTTGGAACTGCTTCGGTTCCTAGGAAAAAAAAACCGATCTATGCACGTTTATTAAGTTCTCAGGTTAGGAGATGTGGAATATTTTCAAATAACCTAACTTCCAATTTCACTTTTCGTTGCCACTGACAAAAATTTATGGTGCACTTGATTAGCAGTTTTATTACATATAGTTTGTTCCAACCTCCTCTTAATGTGGATCTTATAAAACTTTCTTCTCCTCGGCAATCTCTCAAGATTTGACATTTTCAACATATTGAGTGGGACTATTAGTATAATAATAGTTGCTAATGAGTCAAACCGCAACTTTCATTTTTTTTACCGGCATGTAGGTCAAATTGCATATGGTATATAGAACGTAGCATGCTATCATATTTCATTGTAGACTTTAAAAAATTACCCCACTACGAAGCACATGTGCTTTTACACACACAAACATACACCTTACATTTTGATTCTTTTAATCGTTTTAAGGTTTGAATTATGTTTCCGCCTTGTATTGTCGATTCCGCTGCAACGCGCAGGTTCCCTGCTAGTCTCTTTAAAAATTTAAGTTTTTATGCATATGTCAATTATATATTTGGAACATGGAGCAAATCACAATCATATTTTCTTTTATCTGACTTTCTTTTACCCTTTTGCATATGAATCCGACAACATACACACTAAGAACCCAAGCCCTTCAAAAATGTGAAAAACATATAAATTTAACCATGTGGAACACACAAACACACACGTAAACAATCTATAACTTATCTTTTATTATAACTTATAATAAAAGAATTGAATATTAATGAGGTGTCATTCAATGGAGCCTTAAGAAAGCCATTTTAATGACATAACATTTAAGGAGACATTCTTATCCTTGAGTGTGTCATGTGTCATGCCATGTGACAAATTAAAAATAAATAAATAATAATATAATAGGGTGGTGTTAAATATACCAAGTTAGTCAAACTTTTTGGCTTCCCTATATGTATGTACATAATACCTTGTACCATTTAAAAAGGATGTTGGTATTTACATCATACTCTCAATAAATACAACCATCATAACTTAGGCTTAATTAACTTAAGTTTTTTTTTATTATTTTGTTATTACTAAAAATTAGCTTTTACGATTTTTTTAGTCAATGTGTAGTTAACTTGTTTGTACTTTAATCAGCATTATTTTTTGTTTTACTATTTATTAATGTTGTTTTTATAGAGAGAGATACATTTAAAAAAAATAGAAGACAAAAAATGCATGTACAAGAAAAAATATATTATGATATGATATAAAAATGGAATCTTTATTCTTTTTTAACTCATATCTTTTTTCGAAGGGCTCCTGTAAAGAATAGACGAATTCGAACTTGTGCACAACCCAACCTTCAGATAGTGCGAGTGAGAGAACTGTGTAAAAACGCATTTGTAACGTCCAACTTGTGCACAACCCAACCTTCAGATAGTGCGAGTGAGAGAACTGTGCGATAGGAATGAGACCGGTACCGTACCCGTACCTATACCCGTACCGAAAATACCTGTACCGAATTTGAACAAAAGTGGGTACCGAGTACCGTACCGAACATATAGGTACAGTACGGGTACGAGTCCGGGGTATCGGCACCGGTATTTCGGTACGATACCCATTTGGTACCATTTTGTTATTTTTTTCTTTTTTGAGCACCCGTACGGGTACCAAGTAGGTAAATAATTACGAGTATCAATACTATACGGGTACCAAATAGGTAAAATTGATACGAATACCATAAATACCATAATACGAAGTAACACATATAATCAAATTCAATAGTATATAGAATTCGATACCCGTACCGATACCGAAAGTACTGAATACCGAAATCAGTAAAAGTGGGTACCAATACCTATACCGAGTACTCAAAATCGGTACGATTACAGGTACGGTATGGGTACGGGCATAGGTACTCGGGAAAAAAATGCTCATCCCTACTGTGCGTATGGTAGCCGGTTTAACGACCGGACTAAAAGTCTCACCACAATCAATGCCCACCTGTTGTGAACGACCATCACACACCAATCTGGCCTTGTACCTCTCTAGTGTCTCGTCTGACCTGTATTTATGTTTAAACAACCACATGGAATGAATAATATTCATGGATAGGTCACGAGGAACTAACTCCCATGTACCATTTCTAATTAAAGCGTTATACTCGATAGTCATGGCCGAGTACCATACCGGAGTGGCCAAGGCATCGGTGAGATTTTTGGGAAGGGATAATTACAATTGAATACAAATTAATACATCCATATATAACAAATATACAAAATGTTAAATGCAATGGAAATTGTGGATATCGAGCACTAGCTGTTTGTCTCGGACTTGATGAAGATAAGTATTATGAGTACATTCGACATATGATGAGAGAAGAGTTACAAAGTCGATATGATATCTACGCGAACATTTTTGTTAAGGATGTAAATTCATTGTATCAAGATGTGTGCTTCTTTGGGTCGCCTTGTACAAGAGTACAGCGGATAAAAATGCCTGAGGCAGGTGTTCTGATTGCTAATAAGTTTGGTGTAATCGTCCATTCTTTAAGCATGTCAGGCAGTACGACTATTTTCCCGTTTTGGAGTGGTCTAGAAGAGATTCAACATCACAGAGCTCTTACAATTGCCCTAGTTAATGATGAGAACCATTATATCAGGGTGGAATTACAAGAAGGGTACCCAATGCCTACTATCACGCCTTATTGGAATTTTCGCAACATTAGTCTGTCTGCAACTAGATGGGAAACCATGTATAGGTCGTGTCTAAAACTATATACTCAACTTTGTCACCGTGAAAGTGGTTTTGTCGATCTAGTTGATTAAGTATTTTAATATTTGCATGTTTACTTTTTTTACTAGAGACTCGTATATTTATTTACTAATAATGAACTTTTGCATTTTTCGTATTTTTTTTATTAAAGATTATTTATTTTTCGTTAATATTGGTATCAATATTATTAATAATAGTACTACTAAATATAAAATGTTAAATAAAAAAAGTGATAGTAGTATAGTAATATAAATAGTAAATACTAACTTAATCATTATTTAATTAGTTGGTAGATTAGCTCATTAAATGCAGTTTGACTAAATTGGTAGATTAATCCTATTACTTGGTATATTTAACATAAGCCTAATATAAAACCTAATTTACTAAATTTAAATTGAGTTATTTTAGGAAAAAAGAATTTAAAAACAAATTTAAATTTTTCTCTCTTATTTTTCTCCCATAATTTTTAAACGTTAATATCTTTTATATACGATATTTTTTAAAGAAAAAAGTTACACCAAATTAACGAGCGTTTTATTATCTTTCCAACGAGTACCATAGTTTCTATATAAAAAACGGAGAAAAAAACAACTATTTTTGGTGGGGTTTCGTTCATACACGAAAAAAACACAAAGTGTTCAGATTATTCATTAATAATGTTTTTTCTTTTAAATCAGGTTCTTATCTACGATGTTGAAATTCAGCTCAATCGCCATGCTTTCATTGGAATTTTACTCTTTTAATGATGCATAGGTATACTTCATCAAGAGAAGCTAGGAGAAAGAATCGCACAACACTGCAACACATGGTGTCACCTTATAGCAATGTTATTTTTTATTTATTTAATTACAAGGGTATTATTACTATTAATATTAGTATTATTAGAATTGTTGTATTTTTCAACCCCGGGACGCTCCCGGAATAAAAGCTAGTATACTTATAGATTCATTCAAAAGTAATTTGTGTGTTAACGACCTATGTTCGACTAATGGGTCTTGCTGTCTGCTAATAACTTGATTTAGGTCACACCTTTTCGAGGGTGTTTGGGATTGAGTTTGGAAATGCAAAAGTGCTTGTAGTCAGAAGTGCTTATTGACTTATGACTTTTTGAAAAGGAGTTTAAAAAAAAAGCGTTTGAATTAGCTTTTGGGTTGAGAAACGTCAAAAAGTCAATAGATTGTTTTTTTTTTAAAGTGTTTCGCTTAACTTATTATGAATATTGGTTGTATAGGTGGTAGATTTATAATTTTTTTTTTCCAAAAGCCAAAAGCCAGGATTTCTAACTTCTCAACGACAGTTTTTCCACCCTTAAAAGCCAAAAGTCAAAACAGAAAGTGCTTTTGAGTTACACAAACAGCTTATTGACTTATTGGCTTCTTGGAAAAGCCAATAAATCAATAAGTTGTTTTGAAACACAATCCCAAACACCCTCTTCATATTAAGTTATAACAAATCCTTTTAGGGGTTAATGACTTGTGTACGGTGGTAAGTCCAGTATGTGTAAATGAGTTGTTTTAGGTTACACCTATCTACATTTATGTCATAGCAAGTCATTTAGGTATTAATGACACCCTTGTGTGATAAGTAACTCCACCAAAGAGCTTACACAAAGTCACACAGTGGCGAAGGTTCGTGAGGCCAAGGGGTGCTCCGGCTCCCACTGTTTTTTCGGCTCAGTGTTAAAAGTTTGTGATTTTCGTAGGTAATATTTATACAGATTGAGTCCGGCCCTCACCGATTTGATCTTCCGGCCTCTACCGATACGAAAAAGTTGAGTCCGACCCCACCGGTTAACGTAGAAGAAACTATAAACGTACGAAGCGTACATGAGTATCACAACCGTTGGATTTGAAGATGGATATTCAACATCAACATGGTGGCAAAAACGTAAATAAATAGAAGTTAGAATAGAGAAAACAAATCAGGGTATTTTAGTCAATAACTCATATAATTCACTTCCCCATGATTTTAAAACATTTATAACTTTTTCATACATCATTTTTTTTGAAAAAACAATTACACCATATTAACGAGCATTTCATTCTTTTTAACTTGAGTAGGCTATTGTCATAGTTTTCTTAATTTTTAAAAACTTTGTTATAAGATACGTGATTACACATTCAATATGACTATTACAGCTTTAATCATGTAATAAATCATAAACGATTAAGTTCTCATTATTGAATGTGTAATCACGCAATAAGCATGGCTATAGTAACACCAATTATAACAAATCATGTAACATTATACTTGTTTCAAGAATAAAGTGCATATTATTTAATTACGTACTGATATATAATCTTATAGTATTATATAAGAAATCATGTAATACTAGTCAACAAGTGTTACGTAATTACGTACCGATATATAATCAAGTAATGGGTATTCAAAATCACGTAATCACGTAAATAATACATAGTCAACTAGTGTTACGTAATAACGTAACGTTACAAAATCACATAACATTATACTTGTTTCAATAATAGAATGTATATTACGTAATTACGTATTGATATATACTCTTATAGCATTATACAATAAGTCACGTAATGTTATACCAAAACACATAATCACATATCTTATAGCGAATTTTTAGAAATCAAGAAAACTATAGCAATAGACTACTCAAATTAAAATGAATTAAATGCTCGATAATATGGTGTAATTTAAAAAAAAATTATTATCGTATGAGAAAGTTATGGTCATTTAAAAATCATAGGGGAAGTGGGTTTTTAAGTGATGTTCCTATTTTAACCTTTCCCACCAAAATTAAAAATCACAAATCAATGGTTGAGATTGGCTTCTATACTTCGCACGATAAGTTTCTCTTGTATTTGAACTAGCCCCTATATATATATAGGCTTCTTCTCGTACTTCTCATATTAATACCCTCTTCTGAAATTAACCTGACACAAATGGCTTTTTGTTTGTAGTAAGGCTTGTCTATATCTTACTCCCCAAACCTTACTAATAGTTTTGCTATTGTTGGGATTTATTAAGTACGGTTGTTGTATATTAGATATGGCCCATAACATAGAAAATATATAGATTACATGTATATTTCTAACATATATTTATAATTTAATTATAATTATAAAGGCATCCCCCAGTTGTCGTATGGCTTTTGCGCATGCTTTAACAGGTGCAATTCGTAGGGTTGTGGCCTCTCCCGGTTCTGTTGAAAACTGGGTCAAGCTCTTGCTTTTCCTTCGTTGTACTCTTAAGGGTTTTACTCCATCTTCTAGGCCGGAGAGAAGGTCTGGGAACCATAAGTCCTTGTAATGTGACAGCATTCGACAGGCTTTATCTATGTGGAAAGACGGTTCTGGTTTTGCGGATTTGGTTGCATTGATTTTTCACGATAAAGGGGAAAGAGTCCTTCCTACGAGGGCAGCGTCAGCGGAGGGATCCGTTGAGGTCAACCCCAACGTCAAGCAGTTCCTTAGGAAGGTTAGTGATGGTCACTTCACCGCAGGGGAATCTACCATGCAAACTCTTGTTGACAAGCACCCCACTGTGCCGCCTCCCAATCTCCCCTCCATACCCCTGAATCAATCGGCCTTAACTATGGAAGGTGAGTGTGTTTACGGGTGTGTGAAACCGTTCCTGAAAGGGACATCTTGTGGGCGTGATGGCCTACGGGCTCAACACTTAATGGACGCCATTGGTGGCGAAGGGACAGCGACGACATCAGGGTTGGTAGTTGCTATTTTTGAGTTGGTTAATTTGTGACTGGGGGGTTGTGCCCCAAGGTGCTCGCAGAATATATTGCCTCGGCTCCCCTCACTCCGTTGCTAAAGCCTGACAATGGGATCCGCCCCATTGCCGTAGGAGCCATATGGAGGAGACTGGTCTCTAAAGTGGCCATGAAGAAAGTGAGAAAAGAAGCTGTTAAATATTTAGGGGACTTTCAGCTTGGGTTAGAATTCCAAATGGGGTTGTGCTACATTGTAACACCCTGAAAATCTCTTCTGTTTAATTACGCTTTTAGGCGTGATTACCAAATAACAAAATTAATTAGTAGTAAAAGGAACGTTTTATGGATAGTGAAACGAGAGCTATATTTCTAATAAGAAATTAACCTCGTTAGTGGCGTTAGCCGAAATATGAGGAAAACAATTCAAGGGAGTTATCGAGCATAGGACTTGAAGTGTACAAAGTTGTTAAAAACAAGTTGAGGGGCTAAAATAGTCAAGTTGTTAAAGTTGATTAAACATAAGAATTCATATGTGTGTGTTTGCATCGATTTTTTTTTCACCAGAAGATGAAAAACAAACATTCAAAACACACACACAATTCATCCTTCTTATATTCTTGTCCAATTCAAGCTCCAATCCAAGGATTCAACAAGTGCATGGGTGAATTCTTGATCATCTAATCCCTAAATCACCCTAAGGTATCATTTATTTCTTTTGATTTCATGGAAAACTCATGATTTAGGAAGATGAGGATATTAGGGTATTCTATAAAAACGTAAATTGATGATGTCTAAGGGTTCCCTCATGGTTAGAGACCCTAAAGGAACTTGAATAGTTGATATTATGCTAAGTGATGCTTGATTCTTGTGTTTAATTGATACTTGAAGTATGTATGTAGTGGGTTTTGACCCTAGGTATGAACCATACAAGGATGTGGTGAAATCTTGCATAAGTTATTATTTTTATGCTTTGTAAATGTGTTAGAAATCAAAGTGATCAATTGTTGATGATGAGCTACTCAAATGGTAAAGTTTGAGAAGTCCATAAGGCTTAGAATTCACTTGCAAAAAGGGTGTACATGAAGTGTTTGATAAAATGCTTACATGAAACTTGAATTTGGTCAAATAGTGTGAAATTATATAAAATTCGTCACTTTTTGACAGCCTTAGATAGTCATTTTGTAAAGGCCATATCTCATTCGTTATTAGGAGTTAGAAGATGAGCCTTATATCGTTGAAAAGCTTGTTGCACATATTACATTTCATATTTAGTCATAAGGAGCTGATTCTGAGTTGTAGTGGGTCAAAACAACATCTAAAGTTAACATTTCAGTTTTGACAGCAAAGCTGTTTGGTCAAAAAATATGTTTCTGACCTGATCTTTAAATATTCATATAAAATCATAGAAAAATTGCTAGGAGGTGTTCTTTATACGTCTGGAAAGTTCTTTGAACAATCCATCTTTGAACATGTTCAACTAATTCGGACTTTAAATGGGTCAAAATGGGCAATTACAGCAGCTGAAAAGGAAATCGCTGCACATAATATGTTTCTGACCTGATCTTCAAATATTCATATAAAATCATAGAAAAATCGTTAGTAGGCGTTTTTTATATGCCTGGAAAGCTCTTTGAACGTAGCACATTTTGTATTTGAAAGTCGAAATCAGATTATGGGGTTTAGAAGAGGTAAAAGCAACCCGAACAGCTGCTGCGTAAAAAGTGCAGCAGTGAAAATAAGATGTTTTATAAACTGAACACATGTGATTGTCTAGATACCCAATTCCTTAACACTAAATGTTGTTTAGGATGAGATGGGTATATGGAATGAAAGCTTAGTACTTGTGTGCATCATTGACTAAGCTAGTTTACATGAATATGTTTATGGACAGTTTGACTTTTAGGAGTCAAACTGACCCAAACTCAAACCTAGATGAAATGGTGTGAATAAACTCATGAGATGTCTTAGTTATTGGAAATAATTACTAATTTGATCAATCTTATGAGTATAGTGAAGGTTGATCTTGTCAAGCTAGGTGCAAGCTTGGAAAGGATGGATCAACAAGCAAACGGGTCAAGCGAATACAAGCGTTAAGTGCAAGGAAATGAGGTGAATACAAGGTAAGTTTTACTTACATTATTAGATTATAGATATGGCTTAAGTGTTGTATACATTGGTTTTAATCTTATGTGGGTAATAAAGGTAAGCCCCAAAGAGGTGAAATCCCTTAATTGGGTTGATTTATGTGAACTCGTATCAAAATAAGATTTATGGTATTAAATCAAACAATAAGATGTGACCGAATGGTGAAATCCATCAAACGGGTCAATTAGTAAGGATATGTGGAAAATGATGTCTTAATTACAATGAATAAATGAAATCAATGGAATGAAGTAGTTAGACATTTTGGTAAACGGGTCAAGTGTTGTTGTCACTTGAATCATAGATAAAAAATTTGGATAGCATAGTGTTAGCCTTAATGGGTCAAATGGTGATTTTCTCATCATTCGAACCCGACATTCAAAGCCGGTATTTTAAGCTTTAGGAATCTCATGGTTAACGGGTCAAATGGTAAATGTATCACCATTGAGTCTCAAGAGACTAATGTGTTCAATCTAGAATGTATGCAGGAGAACACTCGAAAATTGGGCACTCGATGCCTAAGTAATCACAATGGATGCAAGGTATGGGTCAACACCACCCGGTAAGTCCGTATTTAGATAAAAGCCTTTCGGCAAAGTGAACTCAATTCGAAAACAACCCCTAAGAGGTGTGAAGGCCAATTCCATGCTTGGTACTTAGTTGATGGGACAAGTATTGGGGATTCTGTTCAGGTGGCTAAAGCACTTGACATTATTAGCTTAGATGGGCCATCTTTGGGGCTCCAACTCAATATTAGAAAAACTTAGGTTTTCTAGTCGTCGTGTGATTGGGGGAAGGTCCGGCCAGGTCTGTTTCCTAGTGACATTGGCAGACCGGAGCGGGGGGTCAAACTGCTCGGTGGGGCAGTCAGTCGTGATGCCGGTTTCATAAGAGATCTATTTGCTAAAAGAGCGGCGCCGGATGTTGACCTCATGGGCTGCTCCCTAGATTGCGGGATCCCCAAAGCGAGCTTCTATTGCTTAGATCATGTATGGGCGTGACTAAGTTGCTTTTCGGTTTGCGTACATGCCAGCCTCCCTTTTGTGGAAAATGATGTTTCCTGTTTCGACAAAGGCATCCGGGAGGCCATAGAAGATATTGTTGTCGGGGGGGGGGGGGGGGTTATTTAGGGACCTCCAGTGGCGGGTTGCGACTTTTCCGCTTCGACTTGGTGGTTTAGGCTTTTCCTCAGCCCGGGACGTGAAAGCCTATGCTTTTGTGGCTTCCAGATCCTAGTCCCGGGGGGCTGCAAGACCACATCTTACGCAACAGTGGGGTTGCTCATGTTGACACGGATTATTCTAATGCTATTGACCTTTTACAACGATCCCTTCCGGACTTTGATCTTGGCGGTTTATCTAATAAGGACACCGCCCCCAAGAAACCATAGAAAATTCTGGCGAATGCCCTTTATAGCCGAATCGCACAAAGTTTGGAGGAGGATTTCCGCCTGTCACCCTGTCAGAAGGCCGTCTTGGAATGCCTACAAAAGCCTCACGCCCAAGACTTCCTTACTGTGTTACCTATCGAAGGCTTGGGACAAAGAATGTCGGCGGTGGAGTACAGGGCAATCTTTAAATACCGGCTGATGATACCCATTTTCCCTAATGACGAAAGTTGTCTGTTCTACCGGAAAACATGCCTTGATAAGTATGGGGAACATGCGTTACATTGTAAGGAATTGCCAGGGTTTAAATACTGCACAATTTTGTCTGGGACGAATTGACAGACATCCTTAGAAGAGCGAAGATCTCCGCAAGAAAAGAGGCGTCAGTTAATTTTCTCATAGACCCCGCTGAGGGGAGGTCCACCTTGCGCCCAGCAGATGTCCTAGTGTTTGATTGGGAATGTGGGAAACATGCGTGCGTTGACCTTACTCGGGTATCCCCTAGTTGGGCTTCGGGATAGTGGGTTTGTGGCCGGGCAAGCGGTCATGAGAGCTGAATCCAAGAAAGTGGAAAAGCACACTAAAGCATGTAAGGATAATCAACATGTTTTCGTTCCCATGGCCTTTGACACGTTCGGTTCCTTGGCACCGGAAGCGATGCGGTTTTTGGCTCGGGTTCAACAGGTAGTGCATAACAACTTTTGCACCCTTTAAGGGCGGATGTTTGTTTTTAGCAGATTAGGATTTTCTATCCAGAAAGGGGCGGCGGCGTAACTTGTTGCCCGCCTACCTAATGTCGTTATGTAATTTATCTTTTATTTACAATTTGGAAAAAAAATTGAAATATTTTTATTATTATAAAGGAACCGATAAATGCACCAACCTTATTAAAGTAAAATAAAATATGTCTGCACTCGTAGATCTTCTCATAAAATCAATACACTCGACAAATTAATCAAACACTACCAAAATCTTTTGATAACACTAAAAATACCAAACACTTTTCAATTATTTCAAGCTTACACGAAAATCGAAAATATCATGCTCAAACACCCACACATTTTACATATAGATATGTACCATCTCTTGTAAAATGACTCACTTGACCATCACGGATCACCTACTTATCACAATTATGCCTGTGAACTTTGGATTTTATAGAATAATAATATAATTCAACACGAGCTGTATGGACACATGCTTTTTAAGACCTTTGTGCCGGCCCGTTTGCAGGTAATTTATAAATAGCCTTTCAAAATACAATGTTTCTATAATTACTCAAGTGGAACATATTGAATCAAATAAAAGTGAAACCTTTTTGTTAATGTCACGTGCCTTTCTTTAATTATTTAATGTTACATATCTATCTATCTATACATATAATAAACCAAAACCATTTTAATGACATGTCATAATATTATGCAATCTCTCTTTTAAGAGATGCCACATAGGATGTGATGTGGCAACTCTAGACCAATTAAAAAAAAAGAATAAATATGGTTTAAATATGATTTAACATAATTTATTAAATACCTAATCTACTAAATTTAAATATTAAAACTTTATTATTTTCTCTCTTATGTTTCCTCTCATAAATTTTAAACTTTAATATCTTTTATATACGAGATTTTTTAAAGAAAAAAATTACACCAAATTAACGAGCGTTTTATTATCTTTCTAACGAGTACCATAGTTCTATATAAAAAACGGAGAAAAAAACGACTATTTTTTGTAACCCGACAAGTATTGTGTCAGGTTTGGAATTAGTTTAAAAAAATTTGTGGGTTTGGGTCGAGCCTGGGATTAAGTGATACCCGACCCAATTACCCTTTTTTTATATTAGAATATGATAACTTATGGCAGATATTGTTTAAAATAATAATAATAATAATAATATTCATTAATCATATATTGGCAAGTCATTAATTATGTTGTCATATTAGATATTTTATTATATCATATTAGAGCATTCACGGTAGCTTCCCCATCCCTCATTTACTCACAACCAATCACAACCACATATTACATTTAAAATCATTAGAGTTTCTCTCTCCTCCACTCACAACCACTTTCAACAAATATTAAAAAATAAATATAGTTTCCAGTTTTCCCCAAAAAAATCCAAATAACCCCAAATATACCAATCAACAATAGATTCCTCATTTTTCTTCACTCACAAACCCTCAAAACCACCCCATATAATTTGGGGGCTACTCTCACATAAAAATGGTGGAGCTATTGTGAATGTTCTTAGACATTTCAACCCGGGACGCTCTCCAACAGGTAATTGCTATATAGATGCCATTTTTATAGTTTAGATACTTTCAATTTTATTCACTTTACTTAGATTTCTCAACCCGGGACGCTCCCGGGGTATAAGCTAGTGTGTTATATCACTTTAAGGCAGTGGCGGACCCAGGAATTGTTTTCAAGAGGTGCAGAATATCTAAGCCTTTGGGTCGTTTATCGATCAGGTGGCCCGGTTCGGGTCGGGTCGGTGCGTGGATACCAAAAGGCAAAACTAATTTAAATGTCCTTACATATGCATAATAAAATTCTAAAATCTAAAGTTGTGGATACATCTCGGCTAATCGTGTAACATTGTGAATTTTTTCCTGAATCTTGAATTCAGGAAACATTTCGACTCGCACCTATCATCATTTATTGTTCTAATACTAAAACTTATTCCAACAAATTTTAGACATATCAAAGTTTATTTATAAACACAAAGACTCAATCCTTTAGCAAACAACTTCTTAGGCCCCTTAGGCTTTAAGGAATTAAATAATTTAAACTAAATTTTATGTACGATCAATGATATAGTAATAAACGTAACAATTAGCAAGATAATAGTATTAGAGCATTCACATCCCGGGCATCAAATATATGTGAGTGTGTCCACCAAATTATATGGGGTGAGTGTAAGTGGTTGTGAGTGGAGTATATAGAGAATATTTGGGGGAAACACTTTTACCCTAAATATGAAAAGTTACTGTTCACCCCTAAACATATATGAAAAGTATTATTATTTTAATTAGAAGAGAGAAGATTTAGGGGTGGAGTAGTGATTTTTAGTGTAATTTGATGGATGAGATTTGGTGGATGGGATAAGAATGCTCTTAGATTGAGTGAAATTAGATACCATAATAGACTAGTATATAACTTACGATCCGTGAAACTCTCCTAGCATTCTTGCTAGCAAATTGGTGGATCAACTCTTCGCAGTTTATACTATCTAAGATTTCGCTCTCGATAGCTATCATCCCTAACCCGCTATTTATGCTTAAGTTTAGTAATCCAACCAATGTAAGGCTTAACAACACACCTAATTCTATCAAATAACAAAAATTTAAGGCTTCACTTTTCTCCTTAAATTTCTGCTACTCTTTTGAAATTATATATATATATATATATATATATATATAGAGAGAGAGAGAGAGAGAGAAGGATATAGACAAATAGCTTATATTCATATAATTTAAATTATAAAAAAATATATTAAAATAAACTCATTAGCCTAGTTGTTGGGTTGAACTTTAAAATAAAGGCCCAAGACAATAAAAATAAGATGAATATGCCTTTCACTTTTTCTTTCCGTACTTCTTCCACCTTTCTGAAAAGAGAAAACCATCTGTAGCTTGCACCTCGTCGCCGGCAGCGAGGAAAATTTCAGGTCATCTTTTTCACTTTTATATATATCGAGTTTAAATACCTTCTTGTTGGGATTGAAAACACTGGTTTCAAAATCCAAGGGGTGCGATTGAAAATTTCCAAGGGGTGCGGACGGGATTGACGCCCGTATATAACACTAATTTTTTTTTTCCAAGGGGGACGCCCGCCCACCTTGGGCTAGCTTTGGGTCCGCCAATGCTTTAAGGAAAATTCATCTAAAAAATGTTATGGAATATATATGTTTGAATAAATATAAATAACCTTTTTTTATATTTATTTTAGTGGTCATCGTAATCATTTATATTACTATCAATTACCATTATATTTTTAAGTTAATAATAGGTGACTTCTTGATGGACAAAATTATCTTTAGTAACATTATTAGAATGTCCCATGCGTGTATAAATAGAGAGCTCATTAGAGGTTGAAGGGGTTTGCAAATCATAACAACTACTAAGAAATTCGTCTCTTCCCTCTCTGTCATAAATGAGTTCATCAAGAACTCATAAGTCATAATACATTGCTTAGATACAGCCTAAAGGGAACTCAACAACACTGACAAAGATGTCTTTTATCAACGCTCTCTTCGCATCTGTTACTGATCTCACCAATCTATTAGGTATTATTATTATTTACATATTTTTCATTACTCACAATCAAAACTGAGCAATAACATATAGATGAAACACCAAGTTTTCAGAAGATTAGAGTCATTGTTCATTTTCATCACCATCATTACACTTTCTAATAGTAAATCCCCAACAATCATCAAATTGTTGCCATTAAATTATAGTTGGTGGGAATAAATATTCAATGAACATACCCTCCCTCTAAAATTATCTATTTGGTAGGAATAAATATTTAACATCGCTAGACCAAGAAACCACGAGCGAATTGTGGTTAATAGTGACTTCATATACGTCACTAAAAGCAAGGTTGTTGAAGTCCTGAAGACTTATGACCAATCATTATTACATTTTGAAATGTTACAATTTTTGTTATAGAAGATTGCAACTTTATTTTTTTTTAATATATTACTAGCATCAAGCCCTGTGTATTGCGATGGCGGCATAAACTATGTCAAATAGTACCAATGTCATACAATTGTCAGCGATCACTATACCGGGAAAACTTGTAAAAACAAAATAAGTCAAAAAAGGAAAAATAATACCGAATGAAAAGTAAATGTAAAATCGTTGAACCATGCACGCCCGTGACAGCGTGTCAATCCGAAAAAATTAAACCGAAACTGTCACACCCCGCCAATGCGGAAACACGAGATGTAACTTCGAAAGGTTTTCAGGAACACAAGTCATGCAAGCATCAATTTCATAAAATAAGAGATATATTAAAAGACGTCAATGTTTAACAAAAACCATCATAAAATTGTCTTAAGAACCATAATTAAAATGTCATTGTCTAAGATCATTTATTCAAAATAAGGTTCATGATATCCCCGAGATGCTTGAGCGCGACTCCAAGTTCCATGCTGCTCAACTAATTGCCTGAAAAACATGCAACTTAAATATGTCAACAATTAAGTTGGTGAGGTCACGGGTTTTTGAGTTCTATGTAAACCATGGGTGACTGGATCATTGCCTAGCTAAGGCAATAATCATTATATGACTGTCATGAGCCCGTAACCAAACCTTGACGAATGTTGTGCCTCACCCATTATACACTAAAGACAATGAATGTAAAGTAAAATACAAGCGCTCTTTTGATATCTGTCATCCGGTTAGAGTGACTAACCAAGAGTAGGGGTACCAACCAATAGATCTATTCCGGTGTTTCATGGCTAAGTCCATAGCTAATGGTTACAGTAAAATGTATGACATGAGGGCTTATGAGTACTTTGAACCTTTATGTCTCATGTTCACATAATAGTCAAAAATGTAATTGAACTTGTACGCATGTTTTCCCCCCCAAAAGTATGAAAACAGTAAAAATGGGGTCGTGGGAACTCACCTGATGTCTGTGTGCTAACTACTGACTGAGTCTGACGTGGGTTGTCCGAACAAAAGTGCCCTAGATTCACATAAGGACAACTTAGGTCTATGTATTGTACTGTCTACCATGCGATTGCTTCACCCGACTTGTACTTTTATGGACTGTGTGTTTATGTACGGTTATCTATATACGTCACACACTGTGTGTGTTGAAAAAAAACTCATTTTTGTGTTGTTATTTGTGCCTGTGATCAACCATTTGTGGCAAAACCGATGCCTTAGTTTTATTTGTGTCACCATGTGGTATGTGTACCACTGATTTGTACAAAAATAGGGCATGTTTTCACATGCTATAGGTATTTCTTGTGAAAAATGTCAGTTTCCCATGTTTTGCCATAGTTTACACATGTGTACATGTTATTAACACATGTTTCTTGGCTTTTAACATATGTTTCTAAAACCACCTTTGTACTTTATGTTAACTTTAAGTTCCAAAAAACGATTACCATGCCTTAATATCGACCCTACAAACACTCGAATGCACTCGTGTATAGGTGTGCGAGTATGTGCCTTCGGGTATGGGTGTTCATTCGAGTGTATACATGCCACACATGGTTATTTGCATAAGTGTTATATTTTTCATACATTTCGACATTGTGGTCACCAAAAATCGACTATTATCAACATGTTATGGTGATATGTATGTGTGCGAGTGATGTCCTAGTCGAGTGAAGGCAAATATGAGCCGAAGCATATACAAAATCAATGTATAATTAGTTAGTGTACATACCAAACTTTAATGACTTAGAATGGGGATGAATGGGATCTATGGCCGACTTTCCTTCAACTTTTGGTCTCCTAGTGCTTGGAAATGAGTCGAGTGGGTAGTGATGGGGGTACATTCAATTATGGGTTCGGTTTTGGGAGAATTGGTTTCGACCGAGTGGTTTTCAAGAGTGAATGGGTATAATCTCTAAGTGCTGGATGTTTCAAGGTGTTGGTGTGTTGTTTCTAGTCCAAACTGATCGTATATATAGGGAAAGAAGTGGGTGAGAGTTTAGATAAGTATGGATTAGTGTCTAGGTAAGTCAACTCCTCTTGAACTTGGTTATCTAAAGTTGTTGTGACAATTTTGGCAAGGTATAGACTTTTGTGATCATGCCTTCCTTGGAACCATAAGAACCGATTTATGCATAGTGTATTGAATGGTTTAGGAAGTCAAAATGGCATGGATGGAAGGGATGGAATGTCAAAGTGCTAGTTTGGTGAAATACCTACCTAAGACATTGTGATCATGTGTGCTTGATTCATGGATGTTTGTGTAGGATGCATAGTAGCCGACTCCTAGGGAAAGAAACATGAAGTTTTGGAAGTCAACTTAGTGTAAGATTGCCTTGTGTTGTCCACGCTTCCACTTTGGTGTTATACATGGGTAATTGGAATGTGAATAGGAAATGTAGGCATGTGTGTGTGTATGCGGTCAGTGTGTGTGTATATGCATATGCTTTGTATGGTTTGAGGGCCTTATCCAAAGTAATGTCTATGTATGTTTGCATAGTCATATATATATATATATATATATATATATATATATAGGGAAAGGATAATGTGGAAAACCTTGTTATATGGTAAACTCTGGAAACTCTGACTTCCCAATTTTTTTTTTAATTTTGAAAAAAATAGGGCATGTAATATACATGATTTTAAGCATTTTGAGTCAAAAAAATCAAAAAAGCGCCAAGTAGTTTTTTAAAAAAAAAAAATTAAAGTTTTGACTAACACATGTTAAGCGAAACTAACACGTGTTAACCATTTGTTACCCGAAGACGGTTTTTTATTTTTAAAAAAAAAATGGCTTGGCGCTTTTTCCATTTTTTTGGCCAAAAATGCTTAAAATCATGTATATTACATACCCTAAAATTTTCATATAAAAAAGTCGGGAAGTTAGAGTTTCTAGAGTTTACCATATAACAAGGGTTTTCTATGGATCCCTACCTTTTATATATATATATATATATATATATATGTAGGTACATTGGTTCCATTAACTCACTCATATATATGTTTTTGTGTGTAGCCGTGTATATATGTATACATATGTGTATTGGTTTGTTCCATAATAGTTCTAATAATATACAGTTGTGGAGTTGTCCTACACATACACCTATGTGAATGTTTATCTTGTGTTCATCTCCATATATCATATCTTGTGTTAATTCACCCTTAACATATGTTGAATTGTTTAATTATTACATGTCACATACGTTTGGAAATTAATGTATGGCGAGAATCCATGATTTCATATATTGAGCATTCACAAGATGTTTCGCAAATGTTCGGGTTGCATGGGTAAACAAGTCATTGAGATGGACTCCTGAACTATCATAGGTCCTCCTAGACTCGGGATGGCACATGTATTGTAATAAAATGTGAAATGCATAACTGGAAATGGACAAATGGTGAGAGTGTGTACGGATCTTGACCTGAAAATCTGGCGGGTGTCACAGAAATGTAAAACATAGAAAAAATAACTAAGTCGACCTAGGTTTTGCACGTTGCGACATATCTTTTAAAAGGGGACAAGTAGACGCGTTGGAACAGACTTTTCAAAAGGGAAAACATAGACGAAAAACATTGAAACTCACACACATGTTGTGACGTGTTAACTCGCGAATTTTAGAATAAAACGTAAAATGTAGAATTGCAAAAGATGAGAAGTATCATGGCCCAAATTTGAAAGTAAAAAGGTGAGGGTCCAAAGTTGAAAGTAAAAGACGTTGGGGTTAAGTTGCAAAAGATGAAAAACTTTAGGATATAAAAGGAAAAAATCAACTCAAAGGTTAAGTTGCTAAAGTATAAAAGTTTGGATTAGAAATGAAAAATCAAATATTTTCCAGAAAAAACACCCAATGCATGGTGTATAATAGCATAAACATAAAGCACAAAACCTTTGTAAATTAATGTTATGGAAAATTTATTAATTTAATGAATCACATTTTAGAGAAGAATAAGATTCTCCACTAAATAGTTAGGTAGAGTTTAGTATGCAGGAACGAAATACGGAATTAAAATGGAATATAACATTCTGAGGGAATTAACAAAAAAAAAATGTTTCGGGTATGTTTGGTATGTGGTAATGGATATGGACGAGAGAATGGGATGGACAAGGGAATGAAATGGATGATTACAATTCCATGGTCTTGTTTGGTTATCACGTAAGAATGGAATGAATCACTACTTTGAATTGTTTGGTAGGTAGGAAAAGACTTAGGAATAAAACCACCGGTGGTGTGGTGGTGATGGCGGTTGATAGTGGTGCCGGCGATGGTGGCTGGTGGTGGCAGAGGTGGTGGTGGTCGTGGTAGCGGCAACGGTGGTGGTCAATGGCGGCGGCAACGACGGGTGGTGGTGGTCGGTGGGTGGCGACGTTTAGTGGTTATAGTAGCGGTAACGGTGTTGGTGGTCGGTGGGTGGTGACGGGGACAGTGAGTGGTGGCGGTGGTGGTGGTGGTCGGTGGCGGAGAGGGTCGGTGGTGGCGGTTGGTGCATGGTAGTGGGTGGCGGTGGTGGTAGTCGGTGCTTGGTAGTGGGTGGCAGTGGTCGGTGGTGGAGGTGGAGGTGGTGGTGGGTGGCGGCGGCGACGACGGTGGTGGTCGATGATGGCGGCCAGTGCTTGGTGGTGGGTAGCGGTGGTCGGTGGTGGAGGTGGTTGGTGATGGCGGTAGTCGGTGGGTGGGGGTGGAGATGGCGGTGATCGGTGACAGAGAGTGGCAGTGGTCGGTGAAGGAGAGTGGCGGTGGTGGTCGGTGGGTGGCAACAGTCGGTGGTGGTCGACGATGGTGGTGGTCGGTGGTGGCGTCAAGTGGTGGTGGCGATGGGTGGTGGTGGTGGTCGGTGCTGATGAAGGGTGACAGAGGGAATGGAATGGAAAAAAAAAACAGGGGATGGATGGAATAAATTTTGGGGTTTTTAGAGGGAATGGAATTGAGGAGGTAATAGATGATTCCATTACATTGACCAACCAAACACTTTTTTTTTTCATTCCATCGTAATGCTTCATTTCATTCCGCCTTTCATTCCTGCATAACAAACGCTACCTTGGTTTGTCAATGTAATGAAATCACCTATTTCACAAGGATTGTCATTTCCGGTAAACATCCCAAATTCATTTCTTCAGCCCATTTTCCCGCTTTCATCCTTATGTCATTGGTATTTGTTTTGTAACCAATAACTTAGGAGGGCCTAGTTAATAATGCAGCCAATAAATACCAGTGACCAATAATTGGTCGTGAACACTAAGACCGCCTGCCAATAAATGCACATTTGCTTTTTTTTTTTTTTACAGCAACTGGTACAACTGGTGGAGCTTTGACTAACACCCTGAGCCAGCCTTTACTGATTACCTATCCCACCTGGATTGGGGATCTCCCCAGGTGAAACCCCCACATGTGGTAAATATGGCTCTAACAGAAATCGAACCCTCAACCTCCACATGACATCCACTCTAGCTCCCCCAATTTTCACCAATTGAGCTAGGCTTCATCGGCAAATGCACATTTGCTGTTGATCACTAGTTAATAATGTAGCCAAGTCACCAATGATTGCTCAATTTCAATTGATGGATCAGTTTCTATTGATGTTTGTAACAACTGGGCAGATAAGAAGCAAGTTCTAGAGGCTCTTAACTAAGGTAATCTGACTTTTGACTCGTTGTGGGTGCCACACGCTAACCTATTAGTGAGATCCTATATAGAGGCTTAACCCTTGGACCCTACAAGGGGCACTGCCTCATTGAACCCTCGTTGTTAGTCGAAGTCTAATCTCATTTTAGACTCAAATGAACATATATTACACACCTTCTAAAGAGTAACGAAATTTATTCATATTTTTCTTTTGGTCTTTAATAAATCCAAATTATCTAAAAAATGATTCGATGGCACTAACCTTACATTACTTGATTAGGGATGGCAATGGGTCGGGTTTGGGACGGGTTTAGGTAATCCCAACCCCATACCCGATTAGGTATGTTTGTCCCAAACCCGGCCCAAAACCCGTCGGGTTTGTGTCGGGTAAATACCCATCGGGTATCGGGTATACCCGCGGGTTTCGGGAAAACCCATTAATTGTTCAAACTTACTCATTGAGTATTCCGACCAAAAACTCGACGGGTATCTATTAGGTAACTATTAACCATTTACATTTAGCATTATTAAATATACAGGTAAATGATTACAATGTATAAATATAAAATACTTAAATCATATAAAAACAATCAAAGACATAGATAACAAATAGTATACACTAATTTTTGGTAATTTAGCGCAAGAGGACAATGTAGATGGACAATTAGATATATTATGCATACATATTTAAAAGATATATTAGAAAAATTATATTGGGTATCTAATCGGGTAAATGGGTATACTTTATCGGGTAATCGGGTCGGGTAAAGGGTATATCATCAAATCCCAAACCCGTCCCAAACCCGTGAAAAAATTAAAAACTAATCCCATACCCGGACCCATACCCGATTACCTAACCCCAAACCCGTCCCAAATGTGTCGGGTTTCGGATTTACCCATCGGGTTCGGGTTTGATTGCCATCCCTATACTTGATGATATAGTTTTTCTAAATGCATATAATTTAATATCAACCTGAGTGAGAAATCATATAATATTACTTTTTTTTTTCCAATAACAATTTTTATTAACACATAACCGTGAAAAATTACATCAATATAGCGGGCAGGACGGATAACAAGCTGCGCCGCCAATTGCAGCAAATTATCAAGGAAGGTTCATTTTAACAAGCCAAGTAAATATGAAACAAGATAAGTTAAATTAAAGATAAGACATTGGATTTTGAATAGAAAGAATTATTGTTTTATGCAGAGATTTGAGTGGACATTTAGAGGCATGCGGGAATCTAATAAAGCCATTTTAAGAAAGTTCATTGAACCTTTAGATTTGGCCAAATTTGCCTAACTCTTTCTTGTTTCCTTTAAACACCCAAACAACTATTTCCAAAACAAAAATCAAATCAATGGTTTCTCAATTCTCACATAGTAGCTTCGTCGGTTTTATTGGATTCACTAAAAATCGACATCTTATGTATCAATCCATTATTTAGTAACCAAACCTATGACACGATATCACTAACAATATCTTGTTTAATAGGTAGTACTGTTAGATTTTATTCGGTTTTGAAAACACCCATAAGTAAATGCAAAAGATATATAGTTATCATTTACAAACATGAACCATAAGTCGCAAGTCGTTGACCACAAAATGCATTTAATATAGTCAAGGCTAACTCAGTCAAAATACATATGCCAGGATTTGGTCATACAAAAATAAAAGAGCCTTTTTATTTTTTTAAAGTGTGAATATATTTTCACATTTCACCTATCTAATGCATCACACAATGATTCTACTGTGTTGAGTGGAAATCGATCCATGTTAAAGAGTTTTTAATTTTTTTTTTCATAAAGCATGTAAATTCGAATAACTTATTCAAAAGTGAATTGATTATTATTTGATTGACATTCAATCTCGTTTTTAAAGCATTTCAAGACGTGTTTAATTTGTTTGCTTGATTTATATTACGTAAATATCATAATTTGTTCACAAGTATTCTTTTTACTTTTCTATATAGTCTTATACTATAACTAGATTTTCCTAGGGAGTTTCTCGAGATAGGCAAATCTAATATGAAGTGTTTTAATTCTACGTGTGCACTTTCTTATTTTTCCAGTTAAGACTTTATATGAAAGGTATGTTTGTTGTTGATGAAACTTGGAAGTGTATAGTATTTAATTGCTTTCAAAGCTTCTTTTTTTTTTAACATTACACAATCCAATAGTCATACACATTACGTAAGCAATGACATGTCATCAACTTTAATATTGTAAAATAAAAGCAATTAGATTGTTACCAAGTTGATTACATCTGTGAATATATATGTAATTAGCAGGTTCTTATATGTAATAGTAGGTTCAAAAACATATATATTATTTTAACATGATTAGTGACTTATCTAGACATAATTAATGAATTACCTCAATCCATTGTGGTTTTTTTTCTGTATGAACAAAAACCGACTAAAAAAAGTTGTTTCCTTTTTCGTTTTTTGTATAACGCTATGCTACTTGTTGATAAAGATAATGAATCACTCGTTAATTTGGTGTAATTTTGTTTTTTTTAAATGTCGTATTTTAAAAATGTCGTATATAAAAGTTATTAAAATTTAAAAATCATGGAAGGAAGTGCATATATGCATGCACATGAGATGAAAAAAAAAAAGACTTTTGGAAGGAAATTAAGGGGTGAGAATGTCTTACCTAGTGCCATGTGACATATCCTTTTCATTTAATTAGGGGTGTTCAGAATTCGATTCGAATTCGAAAAATTCGAAATTCGATTTAGTTCGATTCGATTACCAAGAATTCGATTCGATTATTAAGAATTCGAATTCGATTCGATTCGAATTCGAGTCCAGTAAATCGAATACGAATCGAATACGAATTTATGATTTTAAATTCGATTCGATTCGAAATTCGAATAAAAAATTGTACATGTATATTTTTTTAAATATATATACACATATACACATTATTATATACACAAGTATACACATTGGAAAAAAAAAACTTCTAAATTTTGGTCAAACTCTAAGAACCCATAGTGTCTATAACTTTTAGCATAACAATGTTTTATATATTTACCTTATATATCACAAAACTCTATAAAACTATACTCTCTACTATTTTTACTATTCTCGTATTTGACATATTGTTGTTTATCAATTTTGTAGATTTGTATTTTATATGTTAAAAATAATGAGTTTGTATTAGTTTTAAAACTAAAAGTAAAACAATTTGTTATTTAAGGTGAATTTGAACTAAATCGAATTTATTCGAATTCGATTCGAATTTGAGTTTCTTATTCGAATCGAATACGAATCGAATAAATTGAATTTTAAACGAATACGAATCGAATACGAATTCAGGTAAAAATATTAAAAATTCGAATAATTCGATTCGAATAATTCGAAAATTCGTTATTCGATTCGTTGAACACCCCTACATTTAATATATAGGATCTGGATCAAATGAGAACTCCCTTGAGTTGTGAAAACTAGAGAACTCCACTAGACCAATAACTAGATGACACATATGCAACTTACAATTATAATATTAAGGGGTAAGAAAGTAATTTTTCACTCCCTACCCCCTACCCCACCCCCACTCCATGGCCCTTTAAAGTTACCGCTTTTTTTAAATCATAATCATCATCACACACAACTCTCTATCTCACACACAAACACACACCTGGCTCTCTCTCTCTCTCTCTCTCTCTCTCTCTCTTCTCTCTCCCTCTCTCGCTTTCTCTCTCTCTCTCTCTCTCTCTCTCTATCTATCTATCTAAAAAAAAACACAAGAACAGATTTGTTCTTGGATCTGCAGGTGGTTCAATGGGTTTAGATGGTGATGGTGGCAGGGGACGACGAAGGACGGTGGTTTCGTGGAGGTGAATGATGAACATATGGTTTGTGGAGGTGAATGAACAGTCGGTGATGGTGAATGATGGTTTTTCCGATGGGTGTCAAACGAACAAATATGAATGGTGGTTCGATGGTGGTTCAATGATGGTGACGGGGGGAGGGGTTGTGGTGTTGGTGAATGGTGGTTCGAAATCTCAGTGAGGCACGATGACAGTAGGCGAAATGTCAAACAAAAGGTATTATTATTATTTTATAAGACTTTTCATGGTTTTTTGTGTGAAGATGATGATAATGTGAAGAAGATGATGATGCTCTTTTGAAGACAATGATGATGATGGGTTTTTTTTAAAGATGTTTGATTTTTTACATTGGTGTAATACAAATTTTGTTGATGTTGTGGAGCGTTACAGTGGTGTAAATACGAATGTATAGAAGTTTGTTTGGTTTTTTACACTAGCGTTTTTTTTGTAGAAGTTTGTGTATGGCAGATTTACACTGGTGTAAATAATTACACCAGTGTAAATCTTGGTAGATTTACACTGGTGCAAATAATTACACCAGTGTAAATCATCCTCATCATATGTTTGTTTGGTTTTTTACACTAGTGTATTTTTGTAGAAGTTTGTGTATGGCAGATTACACTATTACACCAGTGTAAATCATCCTCATCATATTTATCTTTGAATATAGGTTATTTTTTGTTTTAAAAAAGTAAAGGAATTAAAAAAAATAAAATATAGTTAAAAAATATGATATTTTTGAATAATTGAATAAAAAGCTAAAATAGTATTATATTAATGATTTCTCTTCCATGGTGTTTTTACCTGAATACCCTTAATGTACTTTTATTCTATTAAAATATACTAATACAAATTTAATTAACATGTGAAGACAAAAAACCTCAAGATTTAATCTCAACCATTGGATCATCAAGATCAATGGTCCAGATGAGTTCTCTATTTCTCACAACTCACATGAGTTCTTATATTATCCTAACCATATATATATATATATAGTATAAGGTTATATTGGAAACCTTTTTTATAGTGAAAACTCTGAAAACTCTAACTTCCCGAGCTTTTTTTAATGAAAATTTTAGAGTATGTAATATGTATGATTTTAAGCATTTTGAGCCAAAATTTTTTTTTAAAAAAAGCGCCGGACACTTTTTTTTAAAAAAAAAATAATAAATAAGTTTTTGGGTGACACATTATTAACACATGTTAATTTCGTTTAACATGTGTTAATCAAAAACTTATTTATTTTTTAAAGAAAAGTGTATGGCGCTTTGTTGATTTTTTTTGCCCAAAATGCTTAAAATCATGTATATTACATGCCTTAAAATTTTCATGTAAAAAAAAGCTCGGGAAGTCAGAGTTTCCAGAGTTTTCACTATAACAAAGGTTTCCACAAGATACTAACCCTATATAGTATATATAGGGCAGGATTGTGAATATGTGTTTTAAATGAGGGTATAAATGTCATTTTGTATTAAACTTCTAGAAACATTTTTAATGCTCTCCTTAAATAACGGTTCATCTATCTTATAATTATTATTTTCCACAATCATTCATAAGCAAACATTCTTAGTTGTAGGTTCATATAAAACACTATTTAGAAGCTAAAAGTGTTATGGCTTAAAACATTTGACTTTGTAGTTTTATGGTGACGTAAAACACAGTTGTAGGTTCAAATAAAACATAGTATATTATTTCATCTAAAAACAACCTTTGGAAAACATTATGTTTGTTGGTTGTTATACAACACTCCTGATGTTATTAAATAACACTCCTGATGTTAGTCTGTGATGAAAATGATATATAAAACACTATTGATGTTATTATAAAACACTCCTGAAGTTAACCTTTGATGATATCACGATCGTAAGAATTGACGATATTAATGTCTCAAAATGTTTATATATTGAAATTGAATGACAAAGAATTGGATAATATGTTGAAGATAATTTGCTAAATTAGTGGGATTTTTTAATTTTAAAAATTGGTAAAAACTCCTAAATGCCCTTAATCTCAAAAGTTGATCCTATGGCTATAATTCTTTCCTACACCTCTCACACAAATCAATTATCCTACAGGATCCTCTACCTATATATATATATAGGATTTGGATCATTTGAGAACCACCATTTAGGGAGAGAACCAAAGAACCAAGTGTGAACACAAAAAACCCTCCACCAAAAAATAAAAAAAATAATAAAAAATTATATAACCTAAAAAAATAAAAAAAATAAAAAAAAGTAAAAACACCAAAATGTTTTTTAGTGTTAATCTTTCTGAAAAAAATAAAAAAATAAAAAAAATAAAAAAACAAAAAAATGGCCTTTTTTACGTCATAATTACGCCAGGTCTTATGCACATGTGCATTTTGCTGTTATATATATACATACATATACCGTATGCACATGTGCATTTCACTATTAGAGCACACTTTTGAATAAATTATCAATTGCCATAATGAAATGATCATTAAATGGACGTGATATGATATATAAGGTGGAAAAAAAATTATTCAATGGTCTTTAAATAAACGCGAAGTGCATTTCACTATTATAGTTAGGTTTTTTTTTTCATGGGGTTAGCTTTAGGGTTTAGTTTTTAGGTATGATGGGAATGAGGTTAGGTTTTTTGGGGTTGTTGGTGAATAAACTTAAAAAAACCTCTATATAAAACTATAAAATAAGATAATTGTACTACATGCACATGTGCATTTCACTATTA
Organism: Ambrosia x helenae; assembly: GCA_030844895.1. Taxonomy (NCBI): domain Eukaryota; kingdom Viridiplantae; phylum Streptophyta; class Magnoliopsida; order Asterales; family Asteraceae; genus Ambrosia; species Ambrosia x helenae. The sequence continues at coordinate 12,187,340 of CM061230.1, read as the reverse complement.
TAGTTAAGTTTTTTAATGGGTTTAGCTTTAGGGTTTAGTTTTTGGGTATGGTGGAAGAGGGGGGTATCTTTTTTTTTGGGGGGGGGGGGGGGATGGGATGGAGCGTTTTGGTTTTTGGGGGGTGTGGGGATAGCTGCACATGTGCATTTCACAATTTGGGGGGGGGGGGGGGGGTTGGGGCGGTGTGGGGGATGGGGGGTTTAGGTTTTTAGGGAGTGAGGTGGGTGGGTTTAGGTTTTTAGGGGGTGGAGGTGGGGGTTTTAGGTTTTTTTTTTGTTTGTGTTGACAATGGTTCTCTGGTTCTCTCCCTAAAGTTGGTTCTCGTATGATCCCTACCCTATATATATATATATTAAATTAAATTAAAAAACAATGTCAATTGCAGCGCCACCTTCGGATGTCACTCCCCACTTTCTCTGCGCATTCACCTCACAAAACTCATTAAAGCCCGTCCGGTAGGCATAGCAATAGGTACTGGGTATGAAGAATACTGGTACTGAACCGTACCCATTAGATACCCTTTTTGGTGTTTTTCGAGATTGGTACTTTCACTCTAGCCTCGTATCAACTTTTTACCTTCAAATAATGCATTAAACACGTTTTGTACTGTTAGGACAAAGAGGATTGGTGAAACCACTTTTGGAAACCTTAGTCTAATTCACTTCTGTCATTTTGGCTAAGTATAGAAGTATTGAAAAGAAAACAAAGAACTGCTGAAGAGAAGATATGAGAAGTGCTGAAGAAGAAACTTCATCAGAAGTTCTGAAGTCCAAACCAGACAAGTTCACTTCAGAAGTACTGAAGACAAACTACTCATCAGTAGTTTGTCATTCATCAGCACTTAGCATCAGATATTTTCCACCGCCTTTTGAATCAGTAGTTTTATTGTTTATTATTACTTTTAGCTGTAATTGTTTATTTCAATGTTGCAACTTGTGCAACTTGTTTCTGATATTTGTATACTTGCTTTATGGGCAAGTTACATGTATGTAAACGTCTATAAATAGGAGGCTTCAACCTTCTATTTTAGACATTGATTTTTAATAGAAAAATCCTTCAAACACTTTCACTGTTTTATTCCATTTCTGTATTTATTGTGAATCTGTCTAAGTATCTAATTCTCATTTACTGCTTAGATTCATAATAAATACTTGTCATTTATTAGTTTCAATCATCAAGGGGGAGTAATAACTCTTCCTTAGTATAAAAAGTGTTGCTTTAACTTAATCATTCCGCTGTGCTTATTATCTGATATACAAGGGCTTGCTAAACACTTAAGTGTCAAGATAGCAAGTTCTTACTTAGCAAAAAGAGCAAACTGATCCAACAATTGGTATCAGAGCGTCGGTTTATCTGATCACATATCAATCTAACAAATTGAGAATCAGACACAAAGCTCTTATTGATATTCAATAAAAAGATCAAAAGTTCACTTTTTATCAACATCCATCACTTAAAAGAGTCATCTGACAAATCTATACTCTTTAAAATGGATCCACATAATACTGGTTCTGCCACTAAACCTGCCATGCTTGTGAGAAATGAGTACAACATATGGCAAAAGAGAATGGCACATACCTTGTCACAAACCAACACAGGTTGTTGGAAATCTGTGATATATGGTCCTCACATACCAGTAAATATTAATCTTGAAACTAATGTTAAGGTCCCTAAGGACCCTAAAGAATATACAGATGATGATTTTCTAAAACTTGAGCTAGATGCAAAAGCATTCTCTATGTTGGCAATGGCTCTCCCAAATGAGATATACTCTGGCCTTTTACATTGTGAAAGTGCCAAAGAACTCTGGGATTGTCTTAAAGAACAGTTTGGAGGAACTGAAGAGGTGATTGCCAACACCAGAGAGATTTTAGCTCAACAATATGAAACATTTGCTCATATTAATGGGGAAACTTTGACTCAACAATTTGAAAGATTCTCCTCATTAATATCTGAGCTAAAGTTAAATGGTCAGACCTATACAACAGTGTCTATGCTACATAGATTTTTAAGGTCTTTACCAGACAAATGGGAAACATACTCCATTGTTTTAAGATCCTCACCAGATTTTAGCTCCCTCACTCTTACAAAACTCCATGGGAGATTACTTACTTTTGAGAGAGAAATTGATCAAAAGAAGAAATTACAATCATCTGGTAAAACTGCTGATGACTACCTACCAGGTAGTACAGCACTTTTGGGACAAGATTCACCAACTTGTTCCTATGGATCTTATGACAATATTGACATAACCACTGGGATCTCATCAGAAAGATCTTTCCCAGGTTATGACAATAATGACCAAAGTCAAACTGCTGATAATCTATGTTTTATCATGGATGATTTGAAAAACTTTAGCAGTGATGACTTAGAAGAAATGGACATATTACACCAACTGGCCATGCTAAGCATTAAAACTAACAAGTTTTATAAAAGGTCAGGAAGGAAATTTCCAGGATTGACCAGTAATACAAAAATTGGTTTTGACAAATCTAAATTGAGATGTCACAAGTGTCAGAAGTTGGGACACTTTGCTAGAGAGTGTAGAAGCTCTAGCTTTAACCAATTACAATCTGGAAATAACTATAACCCCAATTATAATAGGAATAATGGAACTCAAGGGAGTGCTCATTTTGTACAGGCACAAGCTCCTCAACAGCAATACATGCCACAAGTACAATATGTTCAAGTGCCCGCTCAACAGACGCAGAGCCAACAATCAATCCCTCCCTTTCCAACTGCTCAACATCCTCCACAGCCTCAACAACCCTCTCAACAAAGTCTTTTCACCTCAGGGTATGTTGACTGGAGCAGTCTTCCTTTTGACACCACAGAGTGCAATCCTGATGCAGACAACAAAGTGTTTGACATCAACTGGGGAGAACCAGACAATGGCAGAAAGAACTTTGCCTTAATGGCATTTGAAGGCTGTACTTCAAAATCTGCATTGTCACAGGTATCAAAAGAATCTTTGACAAAACTTTGCTCAAATTCTTGCAAAGAAACTTTTGCTCTCATAAGAGAGACAAATCTGCACTTACAAGGTAAAGCCAATGATTTAGAAAGAAAATACACACAGATAAAATGTGATTTAGAAAGAAAACTGTGTGCTAAAACAAAAGAAGTTTCTAAATTAACTGACTCAGCTATTGAAACCCAAGCACAAATTAAAATCATGCTAAATGACCTGGGAGATGTCAGACAAGAGCTTGCTGACACCAGGATCACATGTGAAAAATGGGTGGAATCTTGTAAGGGGTATCAATTATTGCTAAACAAACAAAGTGCTTCAAATGTTAAGTTTGGCATAGGATACCATCATATTGAAACACCAACAGATTTTTCTCCCAAAACTACTGAAGATGGGAGAAGAATTGTTTCAAATGAAACTTCTGAAGGGAAAGAATGCACATCTTTCCATGAAAACTTTCTAAACAGAAATCCTGGCATTTTTAAAGAAAGTACTTCAGAAGTATTAACAAAATCTGACAAAAAGCCATCAGTAGTTTCATCTACATCAGGAGTTGAGACCCTGAAAACTACTGATGAGCAAAATCTCTTCACAAATGTCAGAAATTTGCCTTTAGATCAAAAACAAAAGGCAAAAGAGTGTGAAATTTGTGGTCTGTTCAACCACAAAACTGAATTTTGTAGATACAGAAAAGGAATTCAGTTCAATCAAAAATTTAAACAACAGGTTGTGGGAAATCAAATCAGAAATGATTATGAAAGAATCTTTAAACCCAAGAAACAACAACCTGAAAACACCTTTTCTCAGAAAAAGATAAAATCTCAACCAAAATCTTTTTCTCAAAATTCTTTGTCAGTAGTTAGACCTGGATCATCAGCAGTTTCACAAACTGCTGAGATACAAAATCTAATGAACATGGTACAACTACTGATGACCAAGGTTGATGGTGGTCCTGAAAAGGATACCACCATGGCTCTTAATGAAAAATCCATTGCCAAAAAGACATGGATTTCTCAACCTGGTCAAGAACAAACTGTAACTGTTCTCAAGAGCAAACCCAAAGCCAAACAGGCTTGGGTTCCTAGATCTAACTAATTTGCTTTTATGTGCAGAGAGTTTCCAGGGGCTTAAACAGCATATGGTATGTTGATAGTGGAGGCTCTATGCACATGACTGGATGCAGATACTTGATAAACAACTTTATCAGCCAAAGAGAAGGATCTGTATCCTTTGGGAACAATGCTAAGGGATATGTGCTAGGACATGGCAATGTCTCCTCTGGCAAAATACAGTTTGACAAGGTCAATCTGGTGGAAAACCTTGAATACAACTTGCTGAGTGTGTCACAAATGTGTGATAAAGGATATTCTTCCTTTTTCACAAAGACAACATGCAAGATCATCTCACCAGAAGGCCAGAAGTTGATAGAGAAGATTATTGAAGATCATACTTTGCTGATTGCCAAAAGATGTGGCAATGTCTATGCAGTGGACATTGAGAAAGACAAAGTATTGAACAACACTGCCTGTTTCTTCTCAAGGGCATCAACTTCAGAAACAGATCTCTGGCACAGGAGACTTGGCCATGTGAACTTTAAAACCATAAATAAAGTCACAAAAATGGGCTTGGTCAGAGGTCTACCTTTGAAAGTATACCAGTGTCAAGAACACTGTGTGTCCTGTTTAAAGGGAAAACAGCATAAGTCCTCCTATAAGTCTATTGAAGAATCAAAAACAACTGCATGTCTTCAACTACTCCATATGGACTTATTTGGACCTGTCAAGATTATGAGCCTTGGTAAAAAGAAGTACTGCTTAGTCATCATTGATGACTACTCAAGATTCACATGGGTATTCTTCTTATTCTCCAAGGATGAGGCTGCTGAAATCATCAAGTTCTTCATTCTACAAGTAGAGAAACAATATTCTCTATCTGTCAAAACCATTAGAAGTGACAATGGGACAGAGTTCAGGAACAAAACTCTGGATGAATTCTGTTTGTCTAAAGGGATTATTAGACAATACAGTGTTCCCAGAACTCCTGAACAAAATGGTGTAGTAGAAAGGAAGAACAGAACATTGATAGAAGGAGCAAGAACAATGTTAGCTGATTCTGGACTGCCCTTGTACTTTTGGGCAGAAGCAGTTAACACATCATGTTATGTTCAGAATAGAGTTCTTGTGGTCAAGAGACATTCCAAGACTGCCTATGAAGTTCTTCATGGCATGAAGCCCCTTATCTCCTTTTTCAGGGCTTTTGGGTGTCAATGTTTCATCTTGAACATAAAGGAATCTATTTCAAAGTTTGCTGCCAAAGTTGACTCAGGTTACTTTCTTGGTTACTCTTTAACTAGAAAAGCCTACAAGGTTTTTAATTCTCACACTAGGATAGTAGAAGAAACATTGAATGTCAAGTTCAATGAGTCAAAACACACTCTTATTCCAGCACATCCTGCTGAACTCTTTGACCTTGACAACTTCCACTTTGGACCTGAAAAGACTGTTACTCCTTCCAAACCTACTTATTATGGTGATCAAAGGTTTGAAGATGAGGATCCTACACCATGGACTCCTCAAACAGTCATTAAGTCAACTTCAAAACCATCAGAAGTTTCACAAACTTCTGATCAAACAAATACTGAAGGCCAAACTCAAACATCTGCTTCAGCACCTGCAACTACTGAAGAAGCTAAAACTGCTGAACCAGATATTATAGACCTCAGTAGTTTGTTTGAAGAACAAGAGCCACCTACACCTGTCAGTGGTTTACAACAACTGATTGAACACAGAGATCATCCTCTTGATCAAATCATGGGTGATATAGCTTCAGGTGTTCTTACCAGAAACCAGCTCTCCAACTTTTGCCTATTTTCAGCCTTTATCTCTCAGTTGGAACCAAAGAAGTACCAGGAAGCCCTCAAAGACAATAATTGGGTGCAAGCTATGCAAGATGAACTGCTTCAGTTCAACAAGCAACAGGTCTGGGAAATCTGTCCCTTACCTCCAAACAAGCAACCAATTGGCACAAGATGGGCTTTCAGGAACAAACAAGATGAAGCTGGTATGATAATCAAGAACAAGGCAAGACTGGTAGTTCAAGGGTACTCTCAAGAAGAGGGAATTGACTATGATGAAACCTTTGCTCCAGTTGCAAGGCTTGAGGCCATCAGGTTATTTCTGGCCTATGCCATTTCCAACAAAATTAAAGTTTATCAAATGGATGTGAAAAGTGCATTTTTGTATGGAAAAATAAAAGAGGAGGTGTATGTCTGTCAGCCACCTGGGTTTGAGGATCCTTCTCATCCTGAGTGGGTGTACAGACTGGACAAAGCTCTTTATGGGCTCAAACAGGCTCCAAGAGCCTGGTATGATACACTCTCCACCTTTTTACTCAAAAATAACTTTACAAGAGGTGCCATTGATAAAACTCTTTTCATTAAACATGTTGGAAATCATGTCTTACTTGTTCAAATTTATGTTGATGATATCATTTTTGGTTCAACAAACACAAAACTGTGTGATGATTTTAAGAAACTCATGCAATCAAAATTTGAGATGAGTACCATGGGAGAACTGCAGTACTTTCTAGGACTGCAGATCAAGCAACAAACAAATGGAACTTTTATACATCAATCAAAATATGTTAAAGAATTATTGAACAAATTTTCTTTAAATGACTGTAAATCATGTTCCACTCCCATGACACCACTCACACAAGTTGAACCTGATGATCAAGGAAAACAGGTTGATCAAACCATGTACAGATGCATGATAGGTTCCCTTTTATACTTAACTGCTTCTAGACCAGATATTATGTTTTCAACATGTGTCTGTGCTAGATATCAATCAGCACCAAGGGAATCACACCTTATAGCAGTCAAAAGAATTTTCAGATATCTGAAAGGAACTCCAACACTGGGAATTTGGTATCCTGCTTCAAGCAATACCAAGTTATCAGCTTTTTCAGATAGTGACTATGCAGGGTGTAAAATGACAAGAAAGTCAACATCTGGTGGTTGTCAATTCCTGGGTAACTGTCTAGTGTCATGGCAATCAAAGAAGCAAACATCTGTTGCAACTTCAACTGCTGAAGCTGAATACATTGCAGCTGCAAGTTGTACATCACAGATACAATGGCTCCAATATCAACTTCTTGATTATGGAATCAAAGAGACCAAGACACCTTTGTTTGTAGACAGCAAATCTGCCATTAGCATCATTCAAAATCCGGTACAGTTCTCAAAAACCAAACATATTGAGATCAGGTACCATTTCATAAGATATTGCTATGAAAAAGGCAAGATTGAGGTGAAGCATGTAGCAACAGCTAATCAAATAGCTGACATCTTCACAAAACCCCTTGACACATCAACATTTCAGAAGTTAGTATCCATGCTTGGGATGCTAAATTTGTAAGTGTTTATTTTCTTATTTTGCAATTTTTCATTTTTCACTTACAAAAACAGACAAAAAGTCTGAAACAAAACTTCTGAAAAGAGAGAAACTACTGATGAACAAACATCAGTATGGGGATAATTTCTGAAAAGTGTGTAACTTCTGATAAAATAACCTTCAGAAGTTATGAATAAAAGTATTTATAAAAACATTTCTCATCAGCTGTTAAACTACTGAAGAGAAAATGGGAACTACTGATGAAGTAATCCTTCATCAGCAGTTTAAGTCAAAAGGGCAAATCTGACTTTTCCCATCATCAGAGGTTTGACCTAATCAGTCTAAAACCTCTGATAAAAAGATTTTTAACCAAAGGCGGTTCAAAAACTTCTAATAAAGAAGATTCAAGCGGTTAAAACTTCTGATAAATACCTTTTTCTCCACACTTATCCTTTCAAACTCAAAATATCCCTCCTTCTCTCTCAAAAACTCTCTCAATAACCTAAACCTGCAAATCAACTGTTCGATCAAAACCCAAACCACATGGCTCTAGTTCTAAAGCAGGGACACAATCAAAGGGCCTTTCTTGAAAAACAAGAAGGCTGGTCCCAATACGATGAGATCATTGATCTTGTCGTAAAATCCCAATATTTTACTGCTCTCACAATAAACCCACCAATTCACACTGAAACTCTGAATGAGTTCTGGGCAAATGCTGAGACGGTCACAACGGATGATGAAGTCATTTCCCTCAACTCAAGAATAAAAGGGAAACCACTGACCATCACACCGGCCACACTGGCAACAAGACTGGGTCTGGATGATGTAGCTGCCCCTGACCATGTTGCTAATTCTGATATTCACCTAACCATGACTGAGTGTGGTTATCAAGGTACTCTCTCCCATGCTACTATTTTCAAAAAATATTTTGAACCAAAATACAAGCTTTTGTTTCATTATATTATTATGTGTTTGAGTCCAAAAACAGGGTCTTATGACCAGATGCCCTCCACTTTTCAACCAATATTTCATTCCATTGTGAATGAAACTAAATTCAGGGCATCAAAACTATTTTTCAATGAGTTGGTGTTACATCATAATAATACCAAGAAAAAGTTTTTGTTGTACCCAAGGTTCATTATGCAATGCATAATAGGGGAACTGGGTAATGAGGTGCTTGTGGGAAAAATTTCAACTTTAAATCCTTTAACATCACAAGCATACTCAAGGCATAACAAACCGGCTGCCTGGCCAGAAGATGATCAGGGAGAACAACAACAAGTCCCCCTGAAGCCCACATCTTCCAAACTCACACCACCAAAAGCCAAAAAGCCCAAGCCAACAAAGACAACAACCCACCAACCCAAAAGAAAAGCTGTTCAGGAGGTTGAGATGCCTGAACATGCTCATGAGCATTCTGCTCTTCAAATTGGTGAGACTGAAACACCCTCTCAGTCTCATCCATCTCAAACCCCACCAAGAGCACCCATAACCATTTTATTCAAAAGAAAAAGACTTAGAAAAACTATTGAAACACACTCTTCTTTTGAAACTGCTGAACAACAAAATTCACCTATTGCCCAAACTACTGAACCAACCCCACAAATTTCTGAACAAGAGGCAATAGAAATTGCCAAACTTCTCTCTGGGCTAAAAGAGAAGGTCCCATCTGATTATGTCAGTCCCCTACAACCACAACAAACAGGGGGCATAACCACAACATCAGACATGGATATGGACATCTCTAGCCCTATCCCAAGAGATGAGGGTGGACCAGAGTCTTTAAGCCCAATTTTAGAGACTCTTGGGGCATCTGAGGCTGCTACTACTCAGTTACCACCCAGTGGTGGATCTGAGGATAGAAGTAACATAGCTAAGACCTCAGATGTGGCAACTACTGATGAAGGCTTAATGCCTGAAGTAGGAAATCCTCAGAACCAAGAACAAGAGGTTCATGAGAGAACTGAGTTGGGCTCAGCTCATGATTTAACTGAGACAGTCCTCATTGAGGGCAACATCAGGGATTCAGATGATTCCATTAATTTGGATGATGTTTCACACACACAAACTACTGAATTGACGGCACTTTATGAAGGTCCTGTTTCAGGGGTATCCAGGCTCAAGAAGCCAGTCACCCCTGCACAGGTTAAAGCCCACTCAATCCCTAAAACCCCTAGAGTGGCATCCTCTGTACAACATGAGGATCACCCAAAAACACCCCCTTCACAACAAATGCCTACCCAATTCCCTGGGCAAACAAGCATAGACCTGAACCAGCTATGCAGCCCAGAGGGTCCCCTGTACCACATGATGAATACTCTCATCAGAAATCACTTCCAAACATACACAGCTAACTTGGAGCTGTCTATCAAGAATCAATTTGGAGTGATCAAGACCAAGATGAATGATCTGTCCAACAAAATAGACTTCAACAACAACCAGATTGCTCATCTTCAAGGACAATTCTCCCAACCCTCAACTTCAAAAGTTAAAATTGATGAATCCAAAAAGGGGGAGAAGATCAGGGAACCTAAGGAGTCATTCCAAGCCAGGATAAGGGCAAGAGTGGCCATCCTTGAAAGAGATCAAAAAGATCAGGCCAGGAAAGAAAAACTGGCCAAACAGTTTGGTGTCTCAGTAGAAGAGATTGAAGCAGCAGAAAAAGAAGATGAGACCCAAACATCTGATGAATCCCTAAGGCTCAATGAAGAAACTTCTGATGACAAAACTTCTGATGAAGAATCAGAAGGTACTGAAGACAATCCTTCAGTAGTTGACAAACCATCAGCAGTTGTCAACCCATCAGAGGTTAACACTTCCAAACCTCAAACTGTTGACCCTTCCAGAACCACTGCTCCCATTCAACCAACATCTGATCCTATCAGGCCTACAACTGTTACAACAATGACTGTACTAAACCCTTCTCCTATCTCTCAATCAGCTGAATTATTAGAGAAGAGCTTAGTTGCAGCCAACAAGAAGGCCAGAGAAGATCAGATTTGGAAAACTCTGGAAGAAAGGGATGATCTAGATTTAAGCCATGAAGAAAAACTTTAGGCTTATGAAGCTGAACTACAAAGGCAGGCTAGCCTTGATGAGATTGCTGAACAAGATAAAAGACAACAACTGGTGTCTTACATTACCAAGAACAGCAAGACTAAAGCCTATACACTCAAAGGACTCTCCATGCAAGAGCTGACAAGAAGAGCACAACTGCTTGCAGATAAAATGGCCACTAGCAAAGAAGGAAAGGCCAAGAGAGCCCAGATAATAGAAGAGTTAGTAGCAGAGGGCTATGGTTCAAAAGCCTCAGTATCCAGATGGAAAGAAGAAAGACTAATGGATACTTACAGAAAATACTTGGCTGCCAAGGCTGCAAATCCAGAGAAGTTTCAAACTGCTGATCCTTCAAGATCAGTAGTTAGAACTTCTGGTGTATTAAGAAGACCTGCTACTCAGAGAAAGAAGGCAGAGGACAATGTCAAAACTGACTTCAAAATGGTACTACTTGAAGGAAGTTCAATAGTCCATTCAGATTTTGACATTGAGGAGAAACCTCTGTTAACACAATTCAGGGATCCTTCCACTTTTGCCTACCAAATACAAAAGACCATCAAAGAAAAGCTGCATACCAGAGTAGTGACTGAACACCATCTCCCAACTGTTCAGATGCCTGATATGCAACAACAACAAGGAAGAGACTCCCACCTGAGGCTATCTGAAACTGAAAGCATCCAGCACTCAGGACCATCAACCCAAGGGACAAGTCTGGTTCCCTATTCTTCTGACTTTAACAAGTCAAAGATACCTATCATCAGATGGTCACTTACTGATAACAACTCAGTATTGTTGACAAGAAGAGACCTCTCAAGCAGGGCTTACAAGAAGATCAGTGATCTGAAGAAACTGTCAACACAAGACCTGCTCACAATTCAACATCTAGAACCACAGAGAGGATCTCTATCTGATGGTCAGTTAAACCAGCTCAAGAACACCATGTACAAAGAGATATGGAAGATTGTTCAAGACAGAAGAAAAACATAAGGAATTAGTAAGGTTTTGGCTTCATCAATCCAGGGGAGATTGTTAGGACAAAGAGGATTGGTGAAACCACTTTTGGAAACCTTAGTCTAATTCACTTCTGTCATTTTGGCTAAGTATAGAAGTACTGAAAAGAAAACAAAGAACTGCTGAAGAGAAGATATGAGAAGTGCTGAAGAAGAAACTTCATCAGAAGTTCTGAAGTCCAAACCAGACAAGTTCACTTCAGAAGTACTGAAGACAAACTACTCATCAGTAGTTTGTCATTCATCAGCACTTAGCATCAGATATTTTCCACCGCCTTTTGAATCAGTAGTTTTATTGTTTATTATTACTTTTAGCTGTAATTGTTTATTTCAATGTTGCAACTTGTGCAACTTGTTTCTGATATTTGTATACTTGCTTTATGGGCAAGTTACATGTATGTAAACGTCTATAAATAGGAGGCTTCAACCTTCTATTTTAGACATTGATTTTTAATAGAAAAATCCTTCAAACACTTTCACTGTTTTATTCCATTTCTGTATTTATTGTGAATCTGTCTAAGTATCTAATTCTCATTTACTGCTTAGATTCATAATAAATACTTGTCATTTATTAGTTTCAATCATCAAGGGGGAGTAATAACTCTTCCTTAGTATAAAAAGTGTTGCTTTAACTTAATCATTCCGCTGTGCTTATTATCTGATATACAAGGGCTTGCTAAACACTTAAGTGTCAAGATAGCAAGTTCTTACTTAGCAAAAAGAGCAAACTGATCCAACAGTTACCAATACCCAATTTGGCAATTTTCAGGTTCAGTACTTTCGTTAACGGTATAATACCAAGCTCTTCCCTACCATCAAGAACTTTGGAAGAAAAATACACTATCTCTTCCTCTCTCTCCTCCAGACGAACACATCAACTGAATGTGCTTTTAGACTATGAGGTATGGGGCACGGCAAGGGCACGTCGACTGCGTCCTGGGCCGGCCAACGCCGCCCCGGCCGTCCTTAACCCGGCATAAACGACTAGAATTAGACAATTTGGTCAGTGTGTTTGATTGGTTTGTTTGAAATTGGCGGGGCCCCCACGGTAAAGTAGCTGTTGTTAAAAAAAATTGTTTTTTACCATTTTTCACCTATAAAACCATCCACCTTTCTTCACAATTTTTTTAAAAGCCATCCACATTTCTTCACCTTTCCCCTATAATCTTCACCCCTTTTTATAAAAACCACCAAAAAACTTCACCCCCTTCTCTAAAAAATGGCTTGGACTTCGGATGAGGAGATCAAGTTGGTGACAACCTGGATCAGTGTGAACCTAACAGCGGCCGAAAATGCAAATACATCTTCTTTTTGGAACAATGTTTTGGCGGAATTCAATCGATTAAGCCAAACAAATCACCGCACCACGGATCATCTTGTTAATAAGTGGCGAGAGCTATACAAAAGGTGTACGAGATGGAACACTCTATTTCAAGCCACGATGGATGCGAACCCTGGTATTACCCAACGAGCGGCAGTCCAATGCACACAACAAGACTATCGGGCTGCTGACGGGGAAAAATTCAGCATCCCCCATCTTCTGGCATGGCAATTGATGCGTTTTTTTAATGTTGGTGTTTCGTGTTTTTTTATTAATGTTTAGGTGTTTTTTTAGGAGTAATGGAAATAAATAATCCCAACTATTGACTATTGGTCAATAACAGTCCCAACTACGAAAATAACCACTAGCGGTCCTAACTTTCGACATATTGGCTACCAATGGTCCAAGTTAGTCTGATCACTAACGCCGTTAGTTGCATGCTGATGTGGCGTCACATCAGCAACCCACTAACGGCGTTAGTGATCAGACTAACTGGGACCATTGGTGTCCAATATGTCGAAAGTTGGGACCGCTAGTGGTTATTTTTGTAGTTGGGACTGTTATTGGCCAATATTCAATAGTTGGGATTATTTATTTCCATTACTCCTTTTTTTTCGGTGTATTTTTTTACTTTTACTTTCGATCTTTTTTTTTATTTGGTAACTTTTTTTTTAAATTTTAAGTTTCGTTTTTTTTAATTATATTGTAACTTTTTTTTAATATTATGTGACTTTTTATGTTATTTATTTTAATTATTTAGTTATTTAAAAATTAGAATATAAAAATTAAATGTTGACCAATACGAGTGGATGACTATCCAAGGAAGACTACCCTCACACCTTTAGGTAGTCCTCAAGTTGTCATCATAAGAGGGTCCACAATTTATTGACGTGACGGCAAGTCTGTTAGAAATCTTACAGTAAACTGGAGCGTATGACGATTCTGCAAACAAAAGAAACAGAAACAAAACGAAATAGTTAATAGAACCGGGCTTGTGTTTGACACAATTCCCTTAAACAGATTCGTCTTCTGTTCCCAGGGTACACCGGTTCAACAGTGATTGTGCACTGCGGACTATCCCACTTGCCTGAAAAGAAACCGGAACTGACTGCCTCTAAAATTGTTGTTGCAGCAAACAGATGTGAAAGTGTATGTTTTCTGTTGTGTGTTGTGTTCTGCACATAAGTCTGTCTTATATACTTGAACAACCAAAAACTGTTGGAAGCTGTTCAGACTCTAATTAATCATGCGAATTAATCACCATTATTATGGTGTTAATTGCTGATGATAATCAAGAGTTGCAACAGTTGGAAGATGAAGGCAAAGAGTTCTTTCTAGAATAATCAGCTACATTATGCAAAAAATTAAAACAGACATCAAAAACCAGTCTCGCACGGACCCGGGTTTTTCGAGCTGCATTCGTGTCCGCATGTCGTGCGGGCGTCGCGTTGGTTCAAGGATTTTTCCGAGCCAGAACCCATTTTTGCACCCCCCCCCCTGCGCGCGGGTAGGAGCCAGAGGATAATGTAACTTTAACAATTTAATTCCTCCATTCAAACTTTACCTTATAAAGTCTTTCAATTTTCCATCTTCCCACCAATGTGGGACACAACCAACTCACACAATTAACTCACATTCACTTCTATAATTTTCCAACAATCCCCCACATGAATGAGAGTTATTCTCAGAAACAAACTCGTTCCGATTAAATTTCAACAGTTGAATTTTGCATACGATAGGTAGGTGTGACCCTTTGAACCTTCGCTTATGAAACGCACTTAGCCTACTGGCTCTGAGTAGAACGCGATGTCTTTGAACTTGTCTGCCGTTTGTGTAGACGACAATACGCTTCACACAAAACTCTCCCTGACAACGTCAAGTCCTCATAGTTGTGTCCGTTATGGTCATGGACACGTGCCTGGTTCTGCGAGAGCTATTAAGTATTGTGCCCCAACAATACCCTTCGAAGCGACCCCACTTCTCTCTCACATAGGTGATCTACTGGGACTGGTTACCTCAGTCAAATCATTAAAAGCTATAAGCTTAACCTCAACCTTGTCACTTTTAGGAATGGACTAGGAAGCTTATTAATTTTATAATAAGCTCCCTTTTTCAAAATGTGGGTTTCCAACAACTTCCCCCCACAGTGACCTTCGCCAGTTCATACAATTAGGTTGTCCTATTGAACTCAGATTTTGGGATCTCCAGTCAGCTGAGTTAGGTTTCCTTCGCATAAACCTAGCCTTTCATGGGCTTTAGTCCCATTCCCATTGACGACTTCTGAACTAACTCTCTGCTTAAGCCTTTTGTTAGCGGATCCGCGATGTTATCCTTTGACTTCACATAGTCAACAGTGATAACTCCTGTAGAGATTAGTTGTCGTACCGTCTTATGTCTACGTCTTATATGCCTGTTCTTACCGTTATACATTGTGCTACGAGCTCTGCCAATTGCCGATTGGCTATCACAATGTATACAAATGGCCGATGCCGGCTTCGGCCACCTTGGTATATCCTCAACAAATTGACGTAGCCATTCTGCTTCTTCACCTGCTTTATCTAAAGCGATGAATTCTGATTCCATCGTGGATCTAGCAATAACAGTTTGCTTAGATGATTTCCACGATATCGCTGCACCTCCAAGTGTGAATACATACCCACTTGTTGCTCTGGAATCATTCGTGTCAGATATCCAATTTGCATCGCAGTAACCTTCAATAACTGCTGGATATCTACTATAATGCAGCCCGTACTCTCGTGTGTATCTCAAGTACCGAAGTACCCGTGTCATGCAACCCCAATGAGTTAAACTTGGGTTGCTCGTGTATCTACTTAGCTTGCTTACAGCATATGCTAAGTCTGGTCTGGTACAACTCATCAGATACATCAAGCTGCCAATAATTCTTGAGTACTCTAGTTGGTTAACAGGCTCACCTCGATTTTTAGCTAGATGTTGACTGGTGTCAATGGGAGTTCTAGCTACATTAGAGTCATTTGCATTGAACTTCTCAAGAATTTTGTCCACATAGTGAGACTGACTTATCACAAGTCCATTCTGGGTTCGTTTGATTTGTACTCCCAAAATCACATCCGCTAATCCCATATGTTTCATGTCAAACCTTGCTTTCAGGACGTCCTTTGTAGATTTTATCATTTTCTCATTACTACCAACAATGAGCATGTCATCCACATACAAACACAGGATGACATATCCGTCTGGTGTGTCTTTCACATACACACATTTGTCACATTCATTGATTTTGAACCCAGAATCAAGCATGACATGATCAAACTTTTGATGCCATTGTTTTGGAGCTTGCTTCAAACCATATAAAGATTTTACAAGCTTGCATACTTTCTTTTCTTGTCCCTTGGCTATGAAGCCCTCGAGCTGTTCCATGTAAATCTCCTCCTCTAGATTTCCATTCAAGAAAGCCGTTTTCACATCCATTTGGTGAATTTCCAAATTTCTAATGGCTGCAATGGCAAGTACCATCCTGATGGATGTTATTCGCGTGACAGGCGAATATGTGTCAAAATAATCCAAGCCTTCTCGCTGTTTATATCCTTTGATCACCAACCTTGCCTTATACTTATCAATGGTGCCATCTGGTTTCATCTTCTTCTTGAAGATCCATCGATATCCTAGTGGTTTGCATCCCGCAGGAAGATCCACTACCTCCCAGGTGTGATTTTGTAAAATAGAATCTATTTCACATTTTATGGCCTCTTCCATTGAGGTCCATCCGAGGAATTTACCGCTTCTTGGTAAGTTTGCGGTTCCTCCTCGACCACATAGGTGAGGAAATCTAGACCAAAGGATTTTTCAGTCCTTTGTCTTTTACTACTTCGGATTTCACTTTCATCTATTTGAGGTTCATCATTTGCAACCTCTTCTATTGAAACACCTTCCCTAGTCGAATTTGATGGGCCCGGTTCATCCTCTAGAACACTATCATAATTGGGCTTTGTGAACCCAACTTAGGCCTATCCAAGCATGGGAATATGTGCTCGAACCAAGAAGCATCCTTAGATTCCAATATAGTGCCGTTAGACACTCTAGGATTCTTCGAGTCATGCACAAGAAAGCGAAGTGGACCACCCAAACGAGTGTATCCAATGAGCACACAATCTATAGTTTTAGGTCCTATCACAAGACGCTTTGGTGGTGTCACTACCACCTTAGCTAGGCACCCCCACACTCGCAAGTGATTATATGATGGTTTGACTCCTGTCAATAATTCATATGGTGTTACATCTTTCTTTTTATGGGGAATTAAATTTAGAATGAAATTTGCTGATAACAGCGCTTCCCCCCACATGTCGTCGCTCACCCCCGAGCTTATCAACATGGCATTCATCATTTCTTTCAACGTTCTGCTATGCCATTTGATTGTGGTGAGTAAGGAGGTGTGAGTTCATGTATGATTCCACTTTTTGCACAAAGAACAGCAAAAGGTGAAACATATTCACCACCTCTATCACTCCTCACCTTTTTTATTTTCCGGTTAAGTTGATTTTCAACTTCGGCTTTGAACACAACAAATTTGTCAATAGCCTCGTCCTTACTCTTAAGTAAGTACACATAGAAAAATCTTGTGCTATCATCAATAAATGTTATGAAATACTTGTTCCCACCTCTAGTAGGAATAGATTTCAAATCACACAAATCTGTGTGGATCAAATCAAGAGGACCGGTGGTTCGTTCAACCTTTTTGAATGACGTTCGTGTTTGTTTTGCCTCGACACAAGTTTCACACTTATGATTTGAGTCAATATCAATTTTTGGTATGCTATTCAATTTAATTAAATGTCGAATGGAATTGAAATTCACATGACCTAGTCTACCATGCCAAACATTAGAAGACTCAAGCATGTAAGCAGAATTATCGTTATGCATTCCATTCATCACAGTTACATATAACTTAAACATACCATTAAGGGCATAGCCCTTACCAACATACATACCACCTTTGGTCAACACGACCTTATCAGACTCAAACACCATTTTGAACCCAAACTTGTTCAACTGCCAACCCGACACAAGATTCTTACGAATCTCAGGAACATACAACACATTAGACAGAGTAAGTTCCTTTCCCGACGTCATCTTCAAAAGCACATTACCTTCGCCTTTGATATCTGCAGTAGCAGAATTCCCCATGAAGAGCTTTTCACCAGCAACTTCCTTGAAGGTGTTGAAAAAACTCTTGTCAAAACACACATGCCGGGTTGCCCCGGTATCAACCCACCAATCCTTGGCATCCGTTCCAACCAAGTTTGCTTCAGTGACCATCATTGACAAATCTGACATCATAGCAACAAGATTATCAATCATGTTTGCTTGTTTGCCATTTTCCTTCTTGGGAAGCTTGCATTCACTTGCTTTATGCCCCGGTTTGTCACAGTTATAGCACGTTCCATTGAACTTTTTCTTCCCAATCCCACCTTTAGGTCCAAGGTGGGAGCTCTTCCCGTTGGTTTTCTTAAACCCACCACGTTTGTTGCCTTTGTTGCTTTTGTTACTCTTTGATGATTGACCATGTTCAACAACATTGGCTTTAGCGACTTCATGACCGACAGTTTTCTTTTGAGCGACTTTGTTGTCTTCAATTGTCATTTCCTTTCGCTTATGCTTCAAATAGTTTTTGAAATCAATCCAACTTGGTGGCAATTTTTCAATAATAGCCGCCACTTGGAATGTCTCGCTAAGCATCATTCCTTCGGCATGAATATCATGAAGAATGACCTGTAATTCTTGAACTTGACTCATAACAGTTTTTGAGTCAATCATAGCAAAATCCAAGAATTTTGCCACCACAAATTTCTTAGTGCCCGCATCTTCAGTTTTGTATTTGCGTTCCAAAGATTCCCATAATTCTTTGGCAGTAACAGCTTTGCAATACACATTATAGAGCGAATCAACCATTCCATTCAGGATATAGTTTTTGCACAAAAATTCAGAATGATTCCAAGCCTGAACCGCGCTCACAGTTTGAGCATTCATATCGTCCTCAGCAACACGAGGAGCGGTTTCAGACAAGAACCTCGCAAGGTTCAATGTTGTTAAATAAAACAACATCTTTTGCTGCCAGCGTTTGAAGTTTACACCAGCAAACTTCTCGGGTTTTTCTGCGTGGCTTGCCACAGCAGCAGGCAAAGGCGCCACCAAGCCAGCTGTAACAGCAACTGCAGACGTGTACACTGCAGAGAGTCCAACAGCACTGGAACTCGTGAGAGGAGTAGAAGAAACCAAGGGCTGTGACGTATTCTCTATTACTGAAAAGAAACCAAGACTGTTAGAACAATAAAATCTGTTAAAGTTTGTTAGAAATCTTACAGTAAACTGGAGCGTATGACGATTCTGCAAACAAAAGAAACAGAAACAAAACGAAATAGTTAATAGAACCGGGCTTGTGTTTGACACAATTCCCTTAAACAGATTCGTGCAGCAAACAGATGTGAAAGTGTATGTTTTCTGTTGTGTGTTGTGTTCTGCACATAAGTATGTCTTATATACTTGAACAACCAAAAACTGTTGGAAGCTGTTTAGACTCTAATTAATCATGCGAATTAATCACCATTACACGGACCCGGGTTTTTCGAGCTGCATTCGTGTCCGCAGGATTTTTCCGAGCCAGAACCCATTTTTGCACCCCCCCTGCGCGCGGGTAGAAGCCAGAGGATAATGTAACTTTAACAATTTAATTCCTCCATTCAAACTTTACCTTATAAAGTCTTCCAATTTCCATCTTCCCACCAATGTGGGACACAATTAACTCACATTCACTTCTATAATTTTCCAACAAAGTCCTCCTAAACCTTGCCTCTACCACACCTCATAGTCTTAAAATGGGAAAGAGTTATTTGGCCATCTGGATTCACAAAATTTTCTTAAATAATAAAAATTTGACGGTTAGGATTTGCCAAATAAATAGAGTTGGATCCTTAAAATAAATCTGAATTTGTGATGTGCTTAGTTGACAAAATAATCATATTAGAAAATTTGTACAACTCTTCGAATGAGGTTGTGGCAATGGTGGGTGTGGAACACAATGGTGGTGGTGTTATTAAGGGCGAAACTTTTAAGGGGTTATGGTAGACACTTCTTTCCAAGTTTTTTTGTGGAATTTTTATCAAATTTTTTTGAAAATTATATATATTGAGCCCCCTCCAAGAATTTACCAAAAACGTAATTTAAGATCCGCTAATGGGTGTGATGATATTGGCGGTGAAAATGACGACAATGATGCTAATGGTGGCGTCGATGTTGGTGGTAGTTGCCGCGCTAACCATCAGTGAGGGAGAGAAGATTTTAATTTCTTTAGATGAATTTTTGTTACTATTTAAACGAAATATTGAATTCTCTGAAGAATTTTGTCATTTCATGGAATTCATTTTACTTCAATCTTTCTTTTTAATACAGCTAAAACGTCTAAACATGTTATCTTTTTATTTTAGATATCAGTTGCAATGCGTTTAGATATATGAGTTAAATGTGTCATGTGTTTGTGTTACAGGATTTCAAGTATGTTCGTTTTGGGGTTGGTGTTTTTGTGCGAATAATAATATAGATCGTGTTCAGGTTAAACATTTTAACTTGTCACCCAGATAAACTCCTAATTGACATTCTATACCCCTCTAACACGTGACTTTGAGGGACGAAAACACAATGCAAGTAGGAGGAAAATACATTGCAAGGAGAAAGCAAATGAAAATGACAATCAATTGGATGTCATCCCGTTGATACAGGCGGCTTTTTTTTCGTCAATTATATTACTTGCACAATTTGTTTACTATGCCTTTCAAAAATGGTCAAGATTATTGTTTTTTATTGAATTCTATATTTAGTTCTAACAAGTATGACAAATTGACAATCACAAAAACATGGTCAATTCTTAACTTAAACAAAATAACCTTTTAACAAATAATTATACACATTATATAATTTAAATGTTTTTTAAGTTTCAGTTTTATATAACTTTTGTTTTTCTTTTAAAAAAATTGAACACACCCATGTGCCCAGTTTTTTTTTTTTTTTTTGACCTAATTTTGTTGCAAAACGAGTTCTACACAAAATATAGGGTATTTTTTGATATCGTAAGCTATATCATGTGTCAATACGAATTTAATATAGTAACAAATGCACTTATATTGACCGAGCAACATTGGTAGCATATCATTATTGTCGGAACCACATTGGTATTCGTCTTTATGCTTTTTGATAAACATGACTTTATTTTTTGCGTAATATGAGACAACTTTAGTGAATGAAACCTTTGTAAATAAACTTCTATTTTGGGTATCATAAACAATGCGGAGTACCGATATTGTAACAAACCAAGTTCTTTACGAATAATATATTTTTGCATCGTAAAGTAGACTGTTTGTCCGTAGGGGTGCTAAACTGGTTGTGTTCACGGGTCCTACCCGACCCAAACCCGAAAATTGTATCATACATTTGAAACTGAACCCGACCCGTTCAACCCGAATTTTTTTTAAAAAAAAATTCGCAAACTAATATATTAAAATTAAGAGTAAAGTGTCATTTTCGTCTCTGTGGTTTGGTTAGTTTTGCCAGTTTCATCCAAAATATATTTTTTTTCGTATCTGGCTCCCTGAGGTTTCCAAATCTTGCCATTACAGTCCAATATGTTAACCCTATACAAAATTTATGTTATACAAAAAACACAAACGTATAAAAAATATTTATATTTTAACTATAAAATGTTATACAAATTTCTATTTTAAGTTATAAGTATAGCATAAAATACATAACCAATTTAATTTATAACATAAAATATATTGTTAAACAAATAAAATATAGTATAAATGGGTTAAACGGGTCAACCCGCCAACCCGCTCGGGTTGACCCAAACCGGACCCGTTTAGCTAAACGGGTTCGCGACTTCAACCTGAAACTGACCTGACCCGTTTAGACTAAACCTAAATCCGCTAATTTCGGGTTAGGTTCGGGTCGTGTCAAAAATTCACACCCCTAATTATCCGTATGGTAACAATGAACCGATTCCGAACGAACAACATTGGTGCTGGTGGTGGTATTATCAGAACTAGTGTTGACATTCGTTTTTATGGTTTCAATCGTTTTAATATATTTTGTTTATTTCTTCAAATATAATATTTATAGCATTCTGAATATACTGTTATGATACATAAATATTTATCTAAGTATCTATATAACTTTTATTCAAAACCCAACCGTCGTAACACTCAGGGAATACCACTAGTTACATATAAACAAGTGATTATTACATAAGGCCATTGACCACACATAGATTAGTCAATTATTTGTGTAAAGGGAACCAATTGTGTGTATTAACATTTGTAATTGATAGTGAAGGATCCAATATGTTTTCCAACACTTCAGTGTTTTTAGATATTCTAATTTTATAAGGACAGATGATAGAGACCGATTTGAGATGGTCAATCTCCTAATAGATTGTAGCCTTTTCTAGTAGGCAAACACTCCTAAGAAATAAGATAGAGAACAAGAAAACATATTAATAACTTTCTGCTTAACATTTAACAAACAATCAAATGCCTTATATAGGCTTACAAGAAGGGAAACGTGCAAAGATGCATGCAAGAATATAATGGAACATGGGACTAAACATGGGGAAATGGAAAACATGGAAAATAACATTATCATGCAACTACGTGGGAAATGGAAACGTGCAAACTTAGAACATGGGTTGGGTAATAATGGGTAGGTTAGTCCGTATCAATACTCCCGCCCTAAAAAACGTCCTTGTCCTCAAGGACGGGATGCGAGCGCCAAGGTGGTCGCCATTCGGGTCTTCCATCGATGTTTGATGCAGCCTCAACGGCGCGCCATGGTGGCCGCCACTTGCGTCTCTCAAAGCCACCGGCGACCTTCGACATGGTGGTATGTTTCATTTTCGCTCGAGCACTTTTTGCCAGATTTCTTGTTGCCGAAGCTTTATTACCCGGAATAGATCTCGTCGAGGTCCTTGTTGTTGTTAGAACCTTAGGCTTCTGCATAGCCTTGGTAGCAGTGGCTTTAGGCTTTGCAACTGCGGTTGGCTTGGTTATGGCATTCACCTTCTTAGACTTTGTAGCCTTCATCTTCTCTGTTATAGGCTTTGGTCGTTTGGGTTTGATTTTGTAGGTCGTTTGTTGGTGCCGAATGATGCGTTTTTTGGATGCGGATGAGGATATTTGATGTAAGAATGGTTTCGGGGCAAATGGTTTGGGCGGCGGTCTAGGAAGTGGTAGTCGAGTGGGTAGTGGAGGTGGTGGAGGTAGACCACGGCTAGCGGTATACTCTTCGAGGCGTTTTTGGTTTTTCTCGATAGTATTCCATAATTCGTCAAGCAACAACTGGATTTTAGAGGTCATGATGGAGGTGAATTCGTGAATGAAAGCACCTAATGATAGAGACCGATTCGAAATGGTCAATCTCCTAATAGATTGTAGCCTTTTCTAGTAGGCAAACACTCCCAAGAAACAAGATAGAGAACAAGAAAACATATTAATAACTTTCTGCTTAACATTTAACAAACAATCAAATGCCTTATATAGGCTTACAAGAAGGGAAACATGCAAAGATGCATGCAAGAATATAATGGAACATGGGACTAAACATGGGGAAATGGAAAACATGGAAAATAACATTATCATGCAACTACGTGGGAAATGGAAACGTGCAAACTTAGAACATGGGTTGGGTAATAATGGGTAGGTTAGTCCGTATCAACAGACATAATTTTTTTGAGGCGGTTCAATAGTTCGGGTCGAATAAGGTTCGTCACATAATAAAAATATGATCTAATATTAAACACATTGTCATTAGAAATTAAAAAACACACAACATAAATATGATTATCTTTACAACTTGTTTTTTTTTAAAAAAAAAAAAAAAAAAAACTACCTATAGTTGTTCCTACGAGTTAACATAACTTTAAAAAACGTTCCATTACATCTTCGACTAAAAATTGCTACAAGAACTCCCTTTCAATGTAACAAATGCAAGAGTCATCCATGTATACATCACACATCCTATTACGCAATTTCGTCTTCACATGCTTCACTGTTGAGAAACTTCTTGCAACACCCGTCATTGCAACTAGTGATAACTTTATTAAATAATAGACCAACGGGAAATTAATGTGTTTTCTTGTTTGCACCATTCTTTTGGCAAGACCGTACCACTTACCCTAATCAGGTTCTCAAACCACGTATACTCTTCCACATTAGTAATGTAGTGGTCGAGTTCATAGATAAGTTTGTCTTTTTCATCAAAACTAAAATCATATGGATACCCTCAGGCAAGTTTAGTTTATTAAAGGAACTAAAGTTATGACACGGGCTCAAAGAACTCATATACAATAAAGTCGGTGGTTACCTCATTGTATTGTGCCTTGCGTACGAAAAACCACCGCTTTTGCACTCTGCGCCTCGATTTTAGACCTCGTTGTTTTTGTACGCTTCGCACTTTTTAAAACCAAGCTCCCACCTTAACACGCTTAGATATGGAGTTTTCATGTGCTTTACAGGCAACTAAGCCCAAAACGCGTTTGTGATTTAAGCGGCGGGGCATACCTTATGAAAGAAGAATCACTCATGTCCACAGTCGATGTTGGATTTGTATAGGGTGTTACAATGGTCAATGTTAATCTTTTTGGTATTATTACACAATTAGTTGATCTATTGTCTCATTGAATATACACCAACAATGATTATCAAAGATGAAGGTCAACAATATGCGAATACGCTCTAAATTACATTCATGATAATGCTGAACCGGTTGATGGAGTGCAAAAATAGTCAAATATGTGGGCATTACAACAATAGTCAAATTTGTGGACATTAGACGACCAACATACATATCACAATTTTCGTGTCAATTCCGATAATGAGTAGTTCTAGTTTTTTTTTTTAACTTGGTGGTTCTAATTCTACATATGTAGTGTTTTATTATATTTTTTAATTTTGTTCCGTTTTTCTTTAAATTATGTACTTTTTATATTAATTAAAAGTTTAATTTTATTTGTTTAAAAATTAAATGAATTGAAGAAAATAAAGGGGAAGATGATGAATGTAACGTTAAGGCAGATGATCGTGATGTAGTAGTCAATAATGAGACCACATCCTATGCGGCATGGCCACAAAATAGGTTTCGTTTATAAAAAAATAATTGTTTTATTTATTTTTTCATTTTATATTAAACAGCGTTATAGTGTACTATAGATAACCAAGTAAACCCTCTTTAGGACCAATTCACTGAATTTGCATTCAGCAGAATTAGGGTGGTTGTAGGAATTTAGGAAGCATGTACGTTTGACCAAAAAAAGTAAACATCTATGTTTGACTAAAACAAAAGTATTTATAGTAATTCATTCTTAACCCTACTAAAAAGAATCGAAACCAAAAAAATGAATAACATTATCTATAGCAATAAAATAAGGGTGATACTATCTACACAACAAAAAAAAAAAAACCCTAAACAATTTTTATACGGACCGTGGAGGCCTTGATGGGCCGTTCTGGCCAAATCAGGGAAAAACGATAGGCCGTGGAGGCCTTGACGACCCGTCATAATACGAAGTACGAGGTGTCAGTCTGAACTCCCTGCAAAAGCAAGGTGTTCAGACTGAAAAAGTCTGAAAAGTTGTTTTACCACGGGCCGTGGAGGCCCCCACGGTCCGTGGACTTATATATTTTTTTTTAATTTTTATAAAAAAGACGAAACTTCTTGGGGAGTTTGGTGATTCTACGGGCCGTGGAGGCCTCGACGGTCCGTGGAAATTTAATTTGTTTTCAAATTTTATAAAAAACACGAAGCTTCTTGGGGAAGTTTGGTGATTCTACGGGCCGTGGAGGCCTCGACGGTCCGTGGAAATTTAATTTTTTTTTCAAATTTTATAAAAAACACGAAGCTTCTTGGGGAAGTTTGGTGATTCTACGGGCCCGTTAGCCAACCGGACTGTTCCGACCCGACCGGCCCATGAACGAACCGGACTGTTCCGACCCGACCGGCCCGTTAACGAACCGGACTGTTCCGACCCGACCGACCCGTTAATGAACCGGACTGTTCTGACCCGACCGACCCGTTAACGAACCGGACTGTTCCGACCCGACCGGCCCGTTAACGAACCGGACTGTTCCGACCCGACCGGCCCGTTAACGAACCGGACTGTTCCGACCCGACCGACCCGTTAACCAACCAGACTGTTTCGACCCGACCGGCCCGTGAACGAACCGAACTGTTCCGACCCGACCGGCCCGTTAACCAACAGGACTGTTTCGACCCGACCGGCCTGTGAACGAACCGGACTGTTCCGACCCGACCGGCCCGTGAAGGAACCGGACTGTTCCGACCCGACCCGACCGGCCCGTGAAGGAACCGGACTGTTCCGACCCGACCGGCCCGTTAACCATCCAGACTGTTCCGACCTGACCGACCCATTAACCAACCGGACTGTTCCGACACGACCGGCCCGTTAACCAACCGGGCTGTTCCGACCCGACCGGCCCGTTAACTAACCGGACTGTTCCGACCCGACCGGCCCGTGAACGAACCGGACTGTTCCGACCCGATTGGCCCATTAACCAACCGAACTGTTCCAACCCGACCGGCCCATGAACGAACCGGACTGTTCCGATCCGACCGGCCCGTTAAACAAGCGGAGTGTTCCGACCCGACCGGCCCGTTAACCAACCGGACTGTTCCGACCCGACCGGCCCGTTAACCAACCAGACTGTTCCGATCCATCTTAAACACTTATAAAAAACCAAACATTTATATTCACATCTTTAACTCATCTTAAACACTCACACTACACTTATAAAAAATCAAACAATCATTATTGAATAATTGCCAATGATTGGAAATGGATTAGGGTTTGGTGACGGGGCCGTGGAGGCCTTGATGGGCCGTCATTTTTGTCGGGTGGTGCCTCGATGGGCCGTGGAGGCCTTGACGGGCCGTGTGCGGTTGTGCAAATAAAAACCCTAGTTGTGCAAATAACCGGAGCCTAAAATAAGAGTTGAAAACCACAAAAAAGAATAACATTATCGGTTACAATGACACTGATACCGATATCGACTAAAGTCGAAACACTTTTAAGTTAAATTTACGTCGAGTACAACACTGGCAATTGGTAAAGTAGTAAAAGAATGATAAAAGTAACTTTATTGAAGTTTAGGGATTGTATGATAATTAACATTGTGTTGCGGCGATATCATTACATTAATGGCATTTGGTGTAGTCGTCAAATAAGTAAAAACCTTTTTAACTTTAGTGGTACAAAAGTAAATTGATTAAACAAAAAGAAGAAAAAATGGGCTGATGATTAAAATGCAGGACGCGTAAACGAAAAACTACACTAAACGTAACATATGAGTGTAAGATAAATAGTGAGAAAAAAGTGGGTTGCTTTTAATATATATATAAAATCATACCGTGATTTTTAACCTTTTTTTGTTTTTTTTGAAAATTGACTTTCATTAACAAACAAAAAACCGAAAGCGATTTCCAAGGAGGAAATTGCCCGGCAAAATACAATCAATTACATGAAATCGAATCTACACCATCGTTTCCAATATACCTTTTCCTTCGTATATCTATTCCTATACCACAAAAATCCATACGCCTTCACATCTGACACAACTTCTACCACCTTGGAACTTTTATCTTTGAAAATCTTCTCGTTTCGCGCCTTCCATATCCTCCAAGATGTTATTATAATCACCCCTTGAAATATATTACATTTGATAACCGAACCTGGAACATGTTTGTATACCTCTAGCAAATCACGAACATTCAAATCATATATATTAGGCACATTGCACCAATTCGCTATCCCTTGCCAAACTGCATTTGAAAACGCACATCCGGTTATAATATGTTCCGCCGATTCCTCCAAGTCTTCACAAAAAATACATTTATCGTCATTTGTAGCGATATTTCTTCTTCTCAAAGCAACTTTCATTTGTATTCTTTCCAAAGCCGTGGGCCAAATACGTAAATAACAAAATATACTTAAAAGTGATTATGATGACAAACAATTACGTTTGTCCACTGTTGCTTATACATTATTATCCGCAACTTAGTATACTTGACATTTTATAAAATATTGTATTTAAAGAGTTATAAGATAGAGTAAACTACACCTTGCATCCCTGTGCTTTTTAGGTGGAGTCAACATGAGTTCCCACTTGAAAATTTTCCTTGCCCGAGTCCTTGACTTCACAAAGAAAGTGACGTGGAACTATATGAACCATTGGATGGGTTGTCTTAATTTGCTTAACTTGGGCGGGTTTACAATATATACTTCCCACACACATATAGGATAAAGATCAAATAAGAACTTTTTCGAGTTGCGAGACCGTGAGAACTTTTATTCATTTTTTGTCAAACCTTTTGTTTTTTATTAACTAAGAGATTTTTCTTTTTAAGCAATTGGAAACTTTTCATTAATAAAAGGGCAAATTTTTCAGTAAGAGATGTAAAAAAACAAAACAATATTGTATGCGTTATTTTACACTAGTGTTCGCATAAGTCTATAATAACTTACGTAAGTTACAATTATATAAAATAAAAAAACTCAAGTGTAAAACAACGCATGCAATATATGTTTTTTTTTTTGCATCTCTTAGTTAACAAGAACATGGAGTTTGACATATATATATATATATATATATATATATATATAAGGAAGGGATATTGTGGAAACCCCTCCTTATATGGTAAACCTTGGAAACCCAATCTTTGCCATCCATCTCATTAGATCTATGGATGAGATTCATTGTGTGTACTTGATGTGAGTTATAATATTATTTTAATACTCAAAAGGACATGCAAGGGTATTTTGGTAAAGTTGCTTTAGGGTCATGTCACACCATCTCTCTTACTTTTTTAAAGTTAACATCACCATTCTCTTTCCTCTCTCCTACTTTTTGTATAAGAAAATATTATTATAATGGGTCATGTCACACCATCTCTTTCATCTCCCCCAGTTTTTGTTTGAGAAAATATTATTATAATGAGTCATGTCACACTCTCTCTCCTACTTTTTGTTTAAGAAAATATTGTTATAATGGGTCAAGTACAAATAATGTGTTAATGTTGCATACAAGGGTAACATGTGTTAGTTGGTTATAAAGGGCTAACATGTGTTATCTAATCTGATAAAATTTAAACATATTGCCCCCATATACCCATGAGAAGATCTAACATTTGTTAATATGAATGGCGTGGTAACATATGTTAAACATGTATCATTTGTCAACCTTTTTGTCTTTCTTACCACTCCTGTTTTCACTTCATAAGTTTACAAAACAAATAAGTAAACATAGCATAAAAACTATTAACACACATTATTAAGACGTGTCATAATAGGTTAACACATGTTATTTGGTAACACGTGTTATTACAAAGTATCATTACAAACTATTGAACAAGAGATAAACCTACCCAAGACATTCATATGAACTGCATGTAAAGGGTAACATGTGTTAATGTTGCATGAGAGGTTAACATGTGTTATTTGGTAACATTTATTAAACTTGTATTTTATGTTAGCCCTTTTTTTTGTCTTGCTTACCACTATAGTTTTTACTTCATAAGTTTACTGAGAAATAAAATATACAAACTATTAACACACGTTATTACAAAGTATCATTACAAACTATTGAACTACAGAAAAACCTACCCAGGACATTCAAATGAACTACATGGAAGGTTAACATTTGTTAATGTTGCATAAGAGGTTAACATGTGTTATTTGGTAACATATGTTAAACTTGTGTTTATTTTGTCAGCCTTTTTTTTGTCTTGCTTACCCCTATAGTTTTCACTTCATAAGTTTACTGAGAAATAAAGCACACAAACTATTAACACACGTTATTACAAAGTATCATTGCAAACTATTAATGAGATGTTAACACGTGTTATTTGGTAACACACATTATTACAAAGTATTATTACAAACTATTGATCACTTTAACTTAATAAGTTTACTGAGAAATAAAGCATACAAACTATTAACACACGTTATTACAAAGTATCATTACAAACTATTGACCACTTTGATAAAATAAATCTAGTAATTCTATAAATTGAATACCAAACAGAAGACGTTATTCAAAAGTTTTTCTACAATATTTTTCTCGGCTTCCTTGGACTTCGTATGTTAACATAACCGGTGGGGGGGGGGTCTTCGTTATCAACTGCAAAACAATAGATGACGTGTTAAACGGTGTGACCAACTCATCATTTAAACATACTAACAGAAGTAACACATGTTAACCCACAGTCAGGCATTTCATTAAACACATGGAGTGCATGTATCCAAAACACAAAAGATATTGTAATTACCTTCCATACATTCACCATTAACTTTAAATGGACATCTATATATCCAAAACATAAAAGACCTTATAACTAGCTTCCATACAATCACCATTAACTTCTAACATACTAACACATGTTAACTCAGTCAGGCATTTCATCAAACACATGGAGTGCATATATCCAAAACACAAAAGACATTATAATTACCTTCCATACATTCATCATTAACTTTAAATGGACATCCATATATCCAAGACACTTCATATGCAAGCAAAACTATCCCTAATACTGTTTAACATGACAAAAAATCCCCTCACAAAAGTGAGTAGACGCAACAATAAACAGAGACCACACAAATTGCTGAATAATCTCATCCTTTTTAAATCCCATATAATAAAGATTGCTTTTTTTAATTCAAATATGAGTTGGGTATGTTGAAATCAACAATTGTTATTAACCATATGTTCATAAATCTTGAAAAAAAGACATATTTTGCTAAGTTTTTTTAGGTATACCGTCAATTTCAAGAACAACATAAACACAAAAAGCTAAATAGATTTTTTTTTGAAACCCCGCATACTCAAAATTACTTTTTTTATATAAAAAAACTGAGTTTTTTTGAAAAAAAATCAATTTCAAGAACTATAAGAACATAAATTGTGAGATTTTTTAGACTTGAACCGATGGAAAGCAAATAAAGATAAGATCCAAGTGGCAAACATACCTTAACAAATTAATAGTTTTGTTGGGTTGGAATTTGAGTTGAATTTGTGATCAAAATCAAGATTATTGTGATTTGGTTGCAGAGATGAAAAATACAAACATCAAAATGAGAAAAGATGAAAGAGAATGTGTGGTTTAAATTAATATGAGGGAATGAGGTGGGTTGGTAAAAGAGGGTTGCAACTTATCAAATATAGGAAAACGTAAAAACATTGGGGGTTGTGTGAGATGGTACATATTGTACTTGAGTTGGGTGGCAAAAGATGCTATATATAAAATTACCTCACTACCCTTTTGTTATTATTAAATTGATTTTGGATCTTGATGATGTGGCTTAATTGTAGCCACATGTTGGGTTTCTAAGGTTTACCATATAACTTGGGTTTTTTGTTAATACTCATACTATATAGATACTATATATATATATATATATATATATATATATATATATATATATATATATATATATATGGGTCAAGTTATTCTAAATAGTGTAACAAAAATGAGAATGGTGAGAATGATACAAAAAAAACACAATAGATCACGAAATATAACACAATGTCGAAAAATATAACACAATGCTAAAGAAAAAAAGACATAATGAATCACAAAAATGACACAATGATGAAAATAAGAACACAATGCTACATAAAAGATACAATGATATAACATAAATTCAAAAAAATACAAGCAAAATAAAAAAAAAAGCGAAATCCTAAAAACTAAGATCGTGGGGTTCGATAAGACGGTTCCAATGCGTTTGAATAAGTTCAATCGGAGTCCGTTTTACTTTCACTGTGTATTTGATCATAAACCTATATATATGAAATGGTTCATAAGAAAACTCATTTTATTAAGAGAATTCAAGAACTTTATATTACAGATGTGCAATATATCATATATTGCATATGTGTAGTATATATTGCACATGTGTAGTATATCATATGTTACACATTTGTAACACATGTACATTACAAATATGCAATAATTATATATTACACGGCTAAGTATCCTGTGAAAACCCTTTTGAGTTTAGAAAACCCGTGTAAACTCTATGTAACAACATTTTTTTCCTAATTTTTTTTAGAATAGCTTGTATATTTAATTTTATTAGTTTTGCCAAAAAAATAAAAAAAGCGCTGATTTTTTTTATATTACGTATCAAACATGTTACATATGTAACAATGATGATGTATGATTAAAAAATGAGTTTGTGTAACATATTTGTAACAAAATAATTTACTCGAAGTTTTTTTTATTTTTATTGGCCAAAACTAATAAAATTGAATATAAAAGATATTTTAAAAAATCAGGAATTTTTTTTTTTTACATAGGGTTTCACAAGTTTTATTAACTCAAGAGGGTTTTTAAATTAGCCCAGCCCATATATTACACATGTGTAAAAACACCTAAACCCCGATGTAAAAATGAAAAAAAAAAAGATAAACTATTTATGACGTTTTTACACTGATGTTAAGAAATCTCACCCATATGTAACTAAATTAATATTTTATTCAATATTTAATTATGGTTTAATTTATAACCACACAATCATTTTTGAATAAAATAAGTGTGTGGTTATAAAGTGAGTTCTTATAGTTTTCAAAACTCAAAATAGTTCTCAAATGATCACATCCCTATATATAGGATTTAGTTCCTTTGAGAACCAGCAGCTAGAGTTGTGGGAACCATGAGACTCCGACGTAAAATGTGAATTTTAATTTTTTTACACACTGATGTAAAACAGTTAACTTCGCCGTAAAAAAATGATTTTTTTATTTACGACGGTTTTACACTGGCGTAAAACAACGGCCACACTTATGTAAACCATATAAGTAAATTAATATTTTATTCAATATTTTATTATGCTTTAATTTACAACTACAAATTCATTATCGAATAAAATATGTGTGTGGTTATAAAGTTAGTTCATTAGTTCTCTTAACGCAACATAGTTCTCATTTTACCTTTCCATATATATATATAGGGGGAGGATAAATTGAAAACCCCATTGAGTTAAGAAAACTAAGAAAACCCTTGTAAAAACCATCTATTTTTTTTTTTTTTGAAAAAATACACAAGGTAACATACATATATTAAAGCGTTTTGGGCCAAAAAAATTAAAAAAACGCCGATTGGATATTTAAAAAAAATAAACAAAATTTGCGCTGTTACATATGTAACAACTGATGTTATTTTATTGGCCCAAAACTCTTTAATACATGTATGTTACCTTGTGTATTTTTCTCAAAAAAAATAAAAAATTTTAGATGGTTTTTACAAGGGTTTTCTTAGTTTCTTTAACTCAATGGGGTTTTCAGTTATACTTTCCCTATATATATATATATATATATATATTGGGAAAATATAAATTGAAAACCATTTTGAGTTGATAAAACTTAGAAAACCCATGTAAAACCATCTAATTTTTTTACAACCATTGCAGGGCGTGATTGAGGCGATAGTCTTGAATGCGTGACTTTTTTTTTTTTTTTTTTTTTTTTTTTTTTTTTTTTTTGGAAATGAGTGGTTTTAACCTATTCTGCTCTTGATGAAAATAAAATTCCTAGTTAGAACATAATTAGAGACTTGCCTAGATATGATTAATGAAATTACCGGAACACATTGTATTTTTTTCTTGCATGAACAAAAATCCACAAAAAGTCGTTTTTTTCTTTCGTTTTTTTGTATAGCACTATGGTACTCGTTGGAAAGATAATAAAACGTTCGTTAATTTGGTGTAATTTTTTTAAAAAAATCATATATAAAAGTTATTAAGACCATGTGTAGTGGGGCGTTATTGGGGCTTGAAATTGAAAAATAGCGCCCAAACACCGCTACGGTGGGGCTTTATGGGGCGCTATATTGCTTTAAAATTGAAAAAATAGGTGTCATGCGTTATATATATAACGCCATTTTTGTTTGGTTTTTGTGCCACTTTTTTGCGACCAATGATGTTAAGGGATGGGGGCGCTATATTGAATTGCCACTACACACACTCTAACGTCTTAAAATTGTGGGCGGAAACATGAGAGAGAAAACGACCTTTGAATGAAAATGAGGAGGATGATGCCACATGACAGGTCCAAAGAGGAATGATGACCTCTTTGATTGTCATGTTGGATTTATTGCTTTCATTTATTAATACATATTTTTTTTTTGAACGGCCAAACAAAACTTTATTAAGAAGCGCTAACAAGGAGCTAGCAAACGAGTCCGAATACACATCGAAAGAAAAACGAAACGACAAAAAGCACAAAAAAACAGCCCGCAACAGCCCCAAAGATTACCCCATCTTTGTCGTGTTGAATCTTCCCCAAGAATCCCACGTCATATCCGACATCTTCCCTCTATTCGTAATCCATAGATAGCTCATAATCTTTATTTCGTCAAGAACATGCCGCACCACTACCTGCTTCTGATTGTGAATGAGCCCGTTCCTTGCTTTCCATAAACCCAAAACGTGGTTAGGACAACACCATAGAATGCCTTTTTGGCACGAAGGTCTGTCATGGCCGATTTATGATAAAACAAAAGATCCCGAACGTGGAATGCGAAACAGTTTGGCACTCTGCACCAGGAGAAAATAAGCTGCCATACCTCCAAAGCCACCATGCAACCGGTGAACAGGTGTTCTGCAGACTCCGTGGAAACGTTACACGTCCGGCAAATAGGAGAATCAACATTAATATTTCTTTTTGCTAGCGCTTCAGCCGTCGGGAGGCGATCATGAAACGCTCGCCATGCAACTATAGCCGCTTTCTTTGGGACCCAATTGCACCACTCAAACACAACATCCGGAACACTGTTTTGCGCCTCAACGATCTTCTTTTTTAATAGTTTAACTTCAAAACAGCCTGAGCCATCCAGAGTTGCAGCCCACGAGTCTGCCACATCAGACAAAAAAACTTCCGAAAGAAGCTGCAACAAACCAGTCAACTGCACCTGTTCTTCAGCGTTTATAACAGGTCTCCTCCACCCCCACGTGTACTGATTCACCTGCATAACAGTCCACATTCTATCCGCAACATAACATGATTTATTTTTTTCCAATTCGAACAACAAAGGAAACACATTCTGCAGCAAGTCCTCTGCTACCCACTAGTCCGACCAGAAACTAATGTTCCGCCCATTACCCAGCTTAGCTTTTATCAGTTTTTGTGGCTGCAGATTTAAACTCCCCAACAGCTTCGGAAAAGAGGCAATCTGTTTCCACGTGCCACTAATCGTCAATTTAGCCGGAATACACAACCAACCTCTGCTATTGCCATGAATCGCCCAGATCACCTTTCGCCAAAGATGGTCTTGGTTTGATTTAAACCTCCACCACCATTTAGATAAAAGGCTCAAGTTTGCATCCTTGAGAGCGCCCAACCCGAGACCTCCATATTGAATCGGCTTCACCACTTTATTCCATGCCATCCAGCTAAGTTTATCAACTTCATCCGTCCCACCCCAAAAAAACTTACGCCATATACGCTCAAGCGAATCAACCACTTGAACTGGAGCCCTAAACAAAGAGAAGAAATAAAGTGGCAGGGAGCTCAAAACGGACTTAAGAAGAGTAATACGACCACCATAAGAAAGGCATCTAGACTTCCATGTGGACAAACGCTTCTTAAACTTTTCTATAACCGGGTCCCAATTCTTCACAAGATTCATGTTTGTAGCTATCGGAATCCCAAGATGAGTGAAAGGGAAATTTCCGTAAGAACAGTGTATAGCCGAAGCCAGACTTGCAACCTCAGTCCCCTCCACACCAACTCCAAAAACCCGGCTCTTCTTCGAATTTATTCTAAGCCCCGAAGCAAGATAAAAACTCCTTAATAATCTTCTTAAATTCTTCGCGTTCGTGATCGACCAATCGCCACAAAAAATGACATCATCAGCATAGATGAAATGTGAGAGCAAGGGACCATTATTGCCGACTTTTACCCCATGAAACACCCCGAGATTACACGCCCTTTTCATAATACAGGTTAATGGCTCCATTGCTAAAATAAAAAGAAAAGGGGATAACGGGTCTCCTTGCCGAAGGCCCTTTTGACAAGAGAATTCCTCCGTCGGAGACCCGTTAACCAACACCGAAGCGCGGGAACTTCGCACTATAGACATAATCCACCCGAGCCATTTAGGCGAGAAGTTCATTTGTACCAAAACATCTTCTAAGAAATCCCATCTAACCGAATCATAAGCTTTTTCGATATCCACTTTAAGGAAAAACGCCTTTCTTTTCATCTTCTTCAACCATGCCACCGTCTCATTTAAAATGAGCGGACCATCTAGAATATTCCTGCCACAAATAAAGGCCGTTTGCTCTTCCGAGATCAATCTTGGTAGCACGCATTTAAGGCGCATCATTAAGACCTTTGAGAGGACCTTGTTGAGAATACCGACTAAGCTAATCGGGCGATAATCCGCAAGGGAAGCTTGGGACTTACCCTTTGGTATTAAAGCGATAAATGCCGAAAAACACCTCTCCCGGATATAACCATTGTTAAAAAAATTCTTCAAACATCTTTATAAAAATCAGTTTTCAGGATCGGCCAGAACTTTCGAATAAAAGTAAAATTAAATCCGTCGGGTCCGGGGGCTTTCCCGCCATCGCAGTCGAAAACAGCAGCAGTGATCTCTTCGACTGAAAAAGAAGCATCGAGTAAATTAACATCATCATTTGTCAGCTTCATCACATCTGGAATGACAAAAGGAGGTTTAGGTCCTGCAACAAAGCTAAACTTGTTAGAGAAAAAATCTTCAACTTTTCCTTTCACCACGACCGGGTCATCAATCCACACTCCGTCACACCGAACCCCATGAATTCTATTGGACGCCATATTCATTTTTAAGATACCATGAAAGTATTTTGAGTTTTCATCCCCGTCTAAAGCCCACCTTGTTCTCGACTTTTGTTGCGCATCCAAGCATTTCATTCTTTCCTCTTTTAAAACTATCTTTCTCGCAGCCACCCTTTGCTCCAGTTCCACTTCTGTCAACATTCTATTATCCGCAATACACTCTAAGTCAAGAACTAATTTCTTGCTGTTAACATAATTCTCCTCCCTTCTTCTACGGTTCGCGTCAATCCACAATCGAATTCTCCCTTTCAACCATTTCAACTTAGTCGCTAAAGCTATATCCGTTGGACCGTCATACACAAACTTATCAGCGATTGAATTTACAAACTCCACAAAACCCGGAATTTGTAGCCAGGAATTATAGAATCTGAACGGAGTGTGACCATAGTCCAAACTTTTGAGCGCCAGTAATAAAGGACTATGATCAGACAGGTGCCGAGGAAGAGCCGTCAAAAACTGCATTTGGCCACTTAACCATGATCTCATTATCCACCAAACATCTATCTAATTTACTCAACTTAACACCATCACTGGACATGTATGTAAAAGCATGGCCACCCATATTATACTCGAATAAATTCGCTTCTTCAATAAAACCATTAAAATGAATCGCATTTTGCAACGAAAATTCCGAATTTACCCGTTCATCAGACGATCTCACCTCATTGAAGTCCCCCAAAAAAAACCAACTCCCGAGCAATGAATATAGATTTAAGATATTCATGTATAGAAAATGATCCTAGACCATAGATCTCACATGCTTAAATTAGGACAGTAACATAACCACAAATAATAAAGTTACTGAATTGGTATAAAAAAGGGTTTTGGCTTCAGTACTGACTTTTTTTTTTCTTCATCGATCAAAAAACCGTCAAACATGGTTCCATTGTTTTTAACTCAAAAACATATTTGCACTGACTGTTTGGTATGTATTCATGTAGAGTGATGCATAATTATACTTTATTTAACAATAATTATTTTCTACATCTAAATATCATATAACCTTTGCTTTTTTAAAAATTTAAACTCATATCACTTTTATGAGAGCTAAACACCATATCACTATACCACCAAGAGATGAATTGATAATAAATAAATACAACTTATAATCATATATCATGAGTTGATAATAAGCCCATTGAGTGTATCTTCACACCAAGAGTGTTAACGGTGACGTGACATTTTAACTTTCATCGTACATCACTCCCTTATGATGTTAAAGGGCACTAAGTTAACATGTTAACATGAATTAAAAGAGAGAATGTAGAATTAAGTGGCGTTAAACCATTTCCTTAAAGTGAGTTAGTGTGAAAAAAGACAAAATAAAGGATGTAACATCTAGGTGAAGTTAAAGATGATTAGAGTATACCGGCTGGCATAAGGCCATTTGGTGTGGTACCCGGCATAGGGTGGGCAAGCTGATGCCGCCCCGGCAAACACCGCCCCCTATGCCGGCAACGGCAAGGGCACCACACCCTTGGACCATCATCACCGTGATATTTCTACCCCACGATAACGTGGTAGCTGAGGTGGAGCCCATCATGTCCACACCCAAAGGCCTAAGTAATAAAGGGGTATATCTAGGAAATAATGGAATTTAATTAAGGTTGAAATTGTATTGTATTGATATTATATTATTATTTTCCACACACCAATGGTCAAATTCTTATTCCACCACGAGATTCAATAAATTCCAAAGTCCAAACGCGTTTTGGTGGTTATCGTTCTACACCCTCAACTTTCTTTTCTATATAAATAACACCTCAATTCACTTACGTCCTATAAACACAAACACACACTCCTATCTCATCTCCTCATATTTCCTACCAATATCTATTACCGTTACTGTTACTATTACTATCTATCATGGCAGAGTTAAACGGAGGAACTCAGTACGCCGACTTTCCAGCTGTGCCAACGCATGGCGGCCAATTTGTTCGTTACAACATATTCGGTAACGAGTTTGAGATCACATCAAAATATCAACCTCCTATCATGCCGATTGGACGCGGTGCTTATGGAATAGTATGGTATGTTTTATGCTTTATTTATGTATTACAAGTGGTATTTAATATTTATACAATTTAAATATTTACATAATCTACCTTTTACTATAACTAATGATTACATTGTGCTGGTTATGAATTATGATCAGCTCCATGTTGAATTCGGAGACGAATGAGATGGTTGCTATGAAGAAGATCATGAATGCCTTTGATAACTACATGGATGCTAAGCGTACGCTTCGCGAAATTAAGCTTATGCGACACTTGGATCATGAGAATGTGAGTTCTTGATGCATGGTTTCTATTAATCTATTTCATTATATCATAATCTAGATGCTAAATGAAAATACTGGTTTGGAATATGTGGAAATTATTTTGTTCTAATTTTGTAAAGTTTGATAAACTATGAAAGAAAGACTTGTTGCTTTCTGAAATTTCTAACATGTAAAAAGTCTTCTCAAAATTGTCCTTTTTAGTGGATTTTTGTTTTATTATTAGAAAAAATAAAATATATATTTATTATCCAAATCTGTACATGTCATTGATAAAGAAATGAGAGATCCATACGGACGTAAGAGTGTATGACTCGGGTCATATTACTTTGTCAGTGGTCATGTCAGTCAATTCTGCGTTAATCAAACACATCATAGGGGGGCATATGGTCAGTGACGCAAGATATATATGGTCACTAGTGCAAGAATTTTCGCTCAGAAGTTCCGATTATTTAGTATATGTATAGATTTTTTTTTGTATATACGGTTTGGACTACTTGTTTTTTTTAATTAGTTATATACTTCCGACCCCCCCCCCCCCCGGTCCAAATTCTTAAGCTTCGCCACTGCATATGGTTTAGCAAACACCATCTCATACAGGCCTTTATACGACCCATGTGACCACTTTTTGCCTGTCATACTAGTATACGAGCCATATGACATCATACAGGCCCTGTATGACACGTCACTGGTGTTCTAGTTAATGCGGCCTTTTGCACTTGATAATCTTGTACCATACTTTATGTGAAGTTAGATGGTTATTTGGTCCATCTGTTGCTTTCTAACTGATGTCTAAAGAGATTGAATGCTAATTTGTTATATTGTAATGATTTTAACAATAATTACTTCAATAGGGATGGGACTATAGTCTTTCAGACTGATAATATTATTACCATTGTTGATATAAATTTGAATGTAATTCAGGTCATAGCTATAAAAGATGTAGTTCCTCCGCCTGTACGTAGAGAATTCTCGGACGTCTACATCGCCACTGAGCTAATGGACACCGATCTACACCAAATCATCAGATCAAATCAAAACTTATCCGAAGAACACTGTCAGGTACCCTTTACTTTTAACCAACAAATGAACTTAGCTATAACGTATTATAAAAACCGAAGCTCTAACAACCACATTATGTTCAATGCTTACAGTACTTCTTATATCAACTTTTACGAGGCTTGAAGTACATTCACTCAGCCAAAGTCATTCACAGAGACCTTAAGCCTAGTAATCTGTTGCTAAATGCAAACTGCGACTTGAAGATTTGCGACTTTGGACTTGCGCGCCCAAATGCAGATAACGACTTCATGACAGAATATGTTGTCACAAGATGGTATAGAGCACCTGAACTGTTACTCAACTCTTCAGACTATTCAGCAGCCATAGATGTATGGTCTGTTGGCTGCATTTACATGGAGCTCATGAACAGAAAGCCTTTGTTTCCTGGTAAAGATCATGTGCATCAGATGAGACTATTAACAGAGGTACATAAATATTATTGCTTTGTAACAGTAAGTTAAACCATTTGAGATTTTGAGTATACCCAAATCTGTTTCTTAATTGGTTTTTAATTTATAATTTTCAGCTTCTAGGAACTCCTTCTGAATCTGATCTTGGGTTTATCAAGAACGAGGACGCAATAAGATTTATTGCGCAGCTTCCTCAACATCCCCGAAAATCATTGCCAAAAACATTTCCACATGTTCATCCGTTAGCCATTGATCTAGTTGAGAAAATGTTGACATTTGATCCGGCCAAACGTATCACTGGTAAATACTTTTACCGTTTTTGTTCAAGTATATTTTTATATGGGTCGGGTTGTTGGGTTGACAGAAAACATTTTTTTCGTCTAAAACTATAATCTTTTTTCAAAATAGCTAGTGTGCCGTATATGATTATAAAAATTAAAATTTATACTATTTTAACGTGGAAACAGGCTAAGGCTCAAAATGGGTAATTTCTTTGGGTCAGGTTGTTGGGTTGAGACAAAACACTTCTTGCCCAAAACTATTAACACGTTTTTATAAATAGTTAGCGTGTCAAATATAATTATAAAAGTTATATCATTTCCATAATAATAATAATAATAGAATTTAGGAGGTTTTATGCATTAAAAGTATTTGAGGTCTTTCAAAACATTTCCTTTTAGTTTTAGCCTTTTAGGCCGTTTGACCTGTTAACCTCTAAATAACACACCTTAATTATTTCCATTTACTTTTAAAATCTAAACTACACAAACTTAACTAAATCATTGATCCTAATTGCAGTTGAAGAGGCGTTGGCGCACCCTTATCTTGAAAGACTGCACGACGTTGAGGATGAACCAATATGTCCGAATCCATTTTCATTTGATTTTGAGCAAAAAGTTTTAGGAGAAGAACAGATCAAAGACTTGATCTACCAGGAAGCAATAGCACACAATCCAGAGTATGCTTAAATAAAACACAACAATAAATCTTAACTTATACCACTCAATAAAACATGCTAATTTTTTTTCCATCATCATCATAAAGCACTTCTGTTGTATACTAATCAATATTTCTTGTTTTTTTTTTTTTGGTTCATCGAAGAAGGCAGTCTTCTTCGATACCTTATGTGTTGTTGTAACGTGTTACGAGTTTGTAAACTAAGTTTTAGAATGTTATACTGTAAGTTTTGATTTAAGCAATGCACACTAAATTGTATTTGTATGATTCTTTTTTCATTTTTTTTTGTAAGCAAATGTGAATTTGCATATTTTGTATGATATAAAACTTTTTTGTAATCAGGTGTATATTTTTATTCTTTATATATATATATTAGATTACATTACATTACATTTGAGTTGTTAAATATTTCAATTTAGTTTTAAGCACACCATCTAAATCTAAAGCATTTCCTAATAATAGATGACTAAAACTTTAACCACTTAAAAATTCTAACGAAATTAAAGGTGAACAAAAAAAAACCCGGGTATGGTCAATACCCGGGTATTGTCAACCCGGTTCCATAACCGATTCTACCCGGCGGGTATTTCCTATGTACATATCGTATGATTTAAAGCCCGGTCCAACCCTAGTATACCCGACCCTACCCGATTAAAACAAAAACCCCTGAACCGGGCCCAAAAATTAAACCGATCACTTCATCTCCAATGCCCGGTTTCATATCCAGTAGGGCCGTTTTTTAAGGTGTGTGAGGAGGACTCCCGACCTGGCCTGATTTCTACGGGGCGTAATTTAAATATATTAAAGTTACAATGCATTTAAATTTAGTAAGTTCTACACAAATGGCCTGAAAATTTTGTTATTTTGTAATAGGGTCCTTATAACTTCAAAGTCCAAAACTCAAACCTATTAAGCTATTAGTCCACTTAAGTAACTTAACCGTTAGTCTGTTAGCCAATACTCATGCAGCTTTAGTCTACTTAAGTTAAAATTAAAAAAAAAAGGTTTTGCAGATTGACGATGATAGCTATCGAGAATGAAATGTTGGATAATATAAACTGTGAAGAGTTGATACATCAATTTGATATTACTTTAATCGTCGTTTAAAAATAGTTTACATAAGTCTTAAGGCTAAGGGGTACCTTTTTCGTGGCTCGGCCGGGGCACCTGAATTTTCAGGAACGGCCCTGATATCCTCCAGCGTAGTGCAATACCTGGGTTTTGACTTTGTTAACCATACCCGGAACGGGGCATGAAAATAACCCGAAATGAGCACCTCTAACCCAAATAATATCAAAATTAAAACCAACGTTCAGCCGGCCCATGAACCCATCTTCAATATCAAAAAGCTGGGATCTTTTTAATTATGTTGTATTGGGCTTTCTATGCCCAAGACCAAGATGAGGTCAGGGCCAGGACTTTGTGTATCTCTAATTCTCTATAAGCAAACTAGCATATGAAGTTAACGAGAACTACAATGCAATTTTCAAAAGTGTTAAGTAATAAGTTTAGGAGCAACATAACACAAAACCTTTTGATCTTGTTTGAGGGTGTTTGGGATTGCGTTTTGAAACTGATTTTTAGATTATTGCGTTTTGAAAACGCAGATAATCAGTTTTTAATGTTTGGAATTGTGTTTTAAAAACGCAGATAATCAGTTTTTTAGGCTACCAAAACGCAATAATTTATAAGCAGCTCCACCCCTGCTTTTCCAAAATGCATAATCTGTTTTGGATATGGGATTGTGTTTTAAAAACGCAGATAATCAGTTTTTAGTATGATATTTTTAGCCTAACCATATGCAAACCATTTAGAGTTAGGTGGCTAACCGTTGGATATGTAACTTTACATAAAAAATGTAAATTATTAAATCTGTTACTTCTCTTAGTATTAGAGTGAATATATTTGTTAGGTTTTTTTAATTATATTATTTATTTAATTTAATCAATAATTCTTGTGATTATAATAATAATAATAATAATAATAATAATAATAATAATAATAAAATGTAACGACATATTCCCTTTGATGTAGATATGACTAGGCCTGTAAACGAACCGAACGAACACGAACACATAATCGAACACATTTTTGTATTCATGTTCGTTCATTAAGAAATTTGTCGTGTTCATGTTCGTTTATGTTCGTTCATTTAAAACTTAAACGAACTGTTCATGAACATTATTAGAATATAAAAGTCAAGTCAACAAGTCAAGGTCTAGTATTGAATGTATTAAATTAGATAGAAAGGGAATCATGCTCATAAACTTGTATCCCTGATTTCCCTCATAGGATTGCTCTCTCTATCATTACTTTCTCATCCCTATATAAAGAGGGACATTGTAAAGGGTTAGGCAATCAATACAATCAATACCATTGACTTACATGGTATCAGAGCCTTAAGGTTCTGGTTACCTTTTCCTTACCGCTGCGCCACTAAAAATATACAAACCCTAGCCGTAGTCACCTAGTTCAAACCCTAGACAGGGCGGCGTGCCACCATCACCGCCCGCCACCCTGTCCCACATTTGTACCTTCGTTTTTAAGTTTCGTTCTTTGCTTTCTTTCTCTTTTTTGGTTCTAATAAAGCTTCATTATTGGTTCGAAGGCTTTTTGGTTGTGACCAACATCTTCATTATTATTGACGGATATATGACCTTTTTGGATGGATTCCATTTATACAATTGGTGCATGGTGGGAACGAGCCCTTTTCAAAAGCATAATTCTATTAATTTAGTTATGGAATATAAATTAGTTTTGCACTGCTTGCTTTGATTTGCCGACCACCGTATCTTCTCCT
The DNA here is from genome assembly GCA_030844895.1 of Ambrosia x helenae. NCBI lineage: Eukaryota > Viridiplantae > Streptophyta > Magnoliopsida > Asterales > Asteraceae > Ambrosia > Ambrosia x helenae. The sequence continues at coordinate 12,143,168 of CM061230.1, read as the reverse complement.
TTTCTATGGCTGACAGTATTTTGATGATGCTACGGCACCATCTCAACCGCCATGCCACTCGCCCAACATACTCCTCAAGGCGTTTCTTGCCGTCACTCACTCGGCAGCCGATCTCTTTTATTTATGTTTATTGCAGCCGTCTTCGGTCCGCTGCTTGTTGGACTACGGTCCTATTATTTTCTCCGCCGCCGCGTTACTAGTTATTAATTTTCTATCCCGCAGCCGCCATGCCGCTGTGTTGCACTCTTCTTGTAGGATTATGGGATGTGTCATTGAAGACTATGGATGGCAAAATCAAGCAAAATATGGATTTGTTGGCAAAAAGTTTGGATTTTCGGCCGATCGAAGCATGTTTATCCTTTTATTATTGTTTTTGTTTTAACAGTCTGAGCTTCTAGTTTCATCCGCTCCGACTGCGGGGGAGTATTAGAATATAAAAGTCAAGTCAACAAGTCAAGGTCTAGTATTGAATGTATTAAATTAGATCAAAAAAGGGAATCATGCTCATAAACTTGTATCACTGATTTCCCTCCTAGGATTGCTCTCTCTATCATTACTTTCTCATCCCTATATAAAGAGGGACATTGTAAAGGGTTAGGCAATCAATACAATCAATACCATTGACTTACAAACATAAACGAACACAAGTGATCAATATAAATGAACTTAAATGAATATAAACGAACATAAACGAACACAAACAAAAACAAGTTAATAATGATTCATCACAATTCAACCAAGTCTAATACATCACAATGCAACCAAAACCAAAAGATGGGGATGAGAAATACTACGACGCTATGGTCTGTGGAGACGGGGATGAGGGAGACGGCGACGCTGTTGAGACTGGAGGCTGAAGAGTGGAGGTGGTCGACCGGAAGTAGAAGAAGGTAGGGTTGTGGAGTGTGGAAAAGAAGGCAGGTGTGGCTGTGAAGTATGGATAGCGTCTGATAACTTGTTGGATTTTAACGTATGTTAAGTGTGATTACATGATTGTATGTTTGAGAGTGCAAGTATAACACGGGGAGTCTCGGTTCACCAATGGGATGTCGAGTCTTGTACATTGGGTTAATTTAACAGTCACCGTGTTTTCAAGCGAACTTGGTTATGGTCTGGACATCTAGGGACTAACTAACCTACGGGTTATTAGTCTAATTACTTGTAACTGTCATATGTTAGGTCGCCGCCTTACGGGGCTAGCATAGCTTGCTGGTTTTATTCGTATTACGAAGTAACGCAACCTAAGGTGAGTTTACGGCCCCTCTTTTAACTGGTTTCACTTTTTGGGGGAGAAAACATGTGTTAAACTTATGTTTTGGTAACAACTGTCATACTATGGGTTTCTATGGTTTACTATACGATCTTTGGAAGTCCCGGGGGAACCATGAATGCGCAGGTTAGCACAACGGGGAAATGTGAATAGATCTATTGGGAGTGACCAACCCCGCTCGTCGGCTTGGAGGGTCGGCGAGTGCATATTGTCTCAAACAGGAACAGGTTTACTATTCGGGCACGACATCGGGTTTGCGAGTTAGTAATGGTTTTCCAATCGTAGAAGTAACAAAACATACGCCTAGCTAGCGTACTTGGTTTACAAATTGATATAGTATGGACAGGTTGAACTTGATACTTTGATTACAAAACCTGTGAACTCACCAGCATTTTTGTGCTGACGTAACTCTTACATGTTTTCTCAGGTCGCTAAGGTAGCACTACGGAACTAGGGCGCACGCGTCTGCACGGCGTCTAGTTAGGATTGCATGGTTTTCAAACATTGAACAATTTGGTTTACTTTTGGATTATGTTTTGAGAATAAGCTTCCGCTGTGTTTGGGGATTTAAACTATGTTTTTGAAATTGCATATGTTCATTTAGATTTGTTTATTGTGATCGTTGACTTGGATCCTGGTTTGTCATGCGCCTCGCGGTAAAACTCCGCAAGTGGATTTTGAGGGTGTGACAGATTGGTATCAGAGCCAATGGTTATAGTGAACTAGGACTGCATGTAGAGTCTAGTCTATAGCCGAGTCGCACACACTAGACGATCACATAGTACAAAACATTATGGTGGATTACGTATGGGCTTGTCGGGGTGTCTCTAAATCATCTGACCTTCCTATGTTACATCATCCGTTCTATCTTAGGTCGGGTTACTTGCTTTCTAGACAGTGTGGTACATTGGGGTAAATCGTGTACTCTTAAGATTTGTCCAAGGCTCGGACATCTCCCTTTCATACTCCAATAGAAACACTTGCCATAAACTACCGTAGCATTACGGTGTATAGCTAAGAGTCTATGTTCGGTGATTTGAACTTTGAACTAGGAGAACACTTGGAGGACCATGTAGAGCGGTTTATCATTTTGGGTGCACACAAAATCATAAACCGAAATGCATGAAAGCCCTAGTGAGCTCTGGGTTTGAATGGATAGTCCTGAGTTGGATCTAGCTTTGATCTTGTGAATGCTAGTGGTTACCATTAGCTGCGAAACTAAATTTTCTCGTCCTTTCTGTCAGAATCATGTCTGGAGTACGAGGAGGACGTGGAGGTGGCCGCGCTGGTGGGCGTGGTGGTGGTCGTGGTGGTGGTGGTCGTGGAAGTGTAAACCTATCACAGGAAGATCTGAACAACTTACTGCAAGCTGCCTTTCAGTTAGGGCACAATGGTGGTGGTAAGTTGACTTATTCACTTTTGCCTCATTGGTGAATCTTGTTTACATCCTTCGTGGTTTCTCATGCGTTTCATTTCAGGTGGTCCTGTTAACCCACCCCCACCTATGTGTACCTACAAGATGTTTCGGGACTGTAAGCCCCAGGAATTCTCTGGCACTGAGGGTGCGGTGAGCTTGCTCAGGTGGCTGGAAAAGGTGGAGTCAGTGTTTCTGATGTGCAACTGTCTCCCAGAGGATCGAGTCAAGTATGCTGCTGCGTTATTCCAGGATGTTGCTTTGACCTGGTGGAACAATATCACCCAGAATATGGGTATAGGGGAGGCTTATGCTATGCCTTGGGAAAATTTTGTTCAACTACTGAAGCGAGAGTACTGTCCAAGGGAAGAAGTTCAGAAGCTAGAGCACGAGGTGTGGAACCTCAAGATGACCGGGTCAGAGATTGAAAAGTATACAGTAAGGCGTAATGAGTTGGCAGTGCTGTGTCCTGATCTGCATGTGCCAGAATACAGGAGGATTGAACACTATATCTCGGGGCTAGTACCAGAGATCGCAGGATTGGTGGCTGCGGGGAATCTTCCTACATACTCAGAGGTGGTCCGATCGGCTCACAGGATGACAAACTTGAAGGTGAATGAGGGTATCTTGCCTGCTAAGGGTTCGACTGTCAAGGCCCCGGAGAATAACAAGCGTAAATGGGACAATGAGGGGAAAGGATCTGTGCCAGCATCAGCACAACAGGGTAAGAGGTTCGATAGCGGGGGTTCTTCTTTTTCTGGTACCAAACCGGGTGGTTATGCGGGGAAATTACCTAAATGCAACAAATGTGGGCGTCATCATCAGGGGGACTGCGACCGTAATCGTTGCCATCACTGTCAGCGACTTGGGCATTTTGCTAAAGATTGTCGGGCGACACTTCCATCGATCCAGACCCCAATTACTAACTTGGCTCCTACTGCTCAAGGAACTACGGGAAAACAGGGTTGTTACAACTGTGGGGAGACTGGGCATTACAAGAAGGAGTGCCCGAAACTGAAGCAGGGCGGGGATGTGAGGGACAGAAACGGTAACGGGAACAACGGGGGCGGTGGCAGGAATGCACGTGCCTTCGTCATTGGAGCCGCAGAGGCTAGACAGGATCCTGACACAGTTACCGGTACGTTCCTTCTCAATAATCGCTCTGTTAGTGTTTTATTTGATTCCGGTGCCGATAAAAGTTTTATATCTATGGAAGTTAGTCGACTGCTAGATGTAGTACCCGTACCATTAGAGGCTAAGTATATAATTGAGTTGGCTGACGGTAAAAAGATTGAAGCTACTTGTATCCTTCGGGAGTGTCGACTAGAGTTGTCGGGTTTGTCGTTCCCCATCGACCTTATGCCGGTACCTTTGGGTAGTTTTGACGTTGTGGTAGGCATGGATTGGTTGTCTTTGTATCGCGCTGAGATCGTTTGTTACGACAAGATTATTCGGATTCCCCTCCCTGATGGAGAATTCCTTTCTGTGTACGGTATCAAGGGCGGTGCTCCGCTAAATCTCATCTCCAACATGAAAGCCCTTAAGTATCTTCGAAAGGGTTATTCGGCCGTTTTGGCACTTTTATCTGTTTCCTCTACCGATGAGAAGAGGATCGACGATATTCCTGTTGTACGCGAGTTTCCTGATGTATTTCCCGATGATTTATCTGGTCTTCCTCCCCATCGTCAGGTTGAGTTCGGTATTGATCTTGTACCGGGGGCTGCTCCTATTGCTCGGGCCCCCTACCGTCTTGCACCTCCCGAGATGCAGGAATTGTCCAGTCAGTTACAGGAACTCTTGGACAAGGGTTTCATTAGACCAAGTTCTTCCCCTTGGGGAGCCCCGATTCTGTTCGTTAAGAAGAAGGATGGAAGTTTCCGATTGTGTGTGGATTACAGAGAATTGAACAAAGTGACCATCAAGAACCGTTATCCTCTTCCACGTATTGATGATCTATTCGACCAACTCCAGGGTTCTAGCTACTACTCTAAGATTGATTTGAGGTCCGGTTATCACCAGTTGCGCGTAAGGGAAGCTGACGTTGCAAAGACTGCCTTTCGTACACGTTATGGCCATTTTGAGTTCTTGGTCATGCCCTTCGGTCTCACAAACGCACCGGCGGTTTTCATGGATTTGATGAACCGCGTTTGCAAACCATATCTTGACAAGTTCGTCATCGTGTTTATTGATGACATCCTGATCTACTCCAGGAACAAGACCGAACACGAGGAACACCTGCGTTTGGTTTTGGAACTTTTGCGACGGGAACAACTTTACGCCAAGTTCTCAAAGTGTGACTTTTGGTTACGCGAAGTTCAGTTCCTAGGACATGTGGTTAATGAACTAGGAATCCATGTCGATCCAGCTAAGATCGAAGCGATCAAGGACTGGGAAGCACCAAAGACGCCAACTGAGGTGCGGCAATTCCTAGGCCTTGCGGGCTATTATCGTCGTTTCATTAAGGGGTTCTCGAAGATCGCTCAACCCCTCACCACTCTTACTCAGAAGGATAGAAAATTCGCCTGGGGTGAACCACAAGAGTCAGCATTTCAAGAACTGAAGTCTAAACTTTGTTCTGCTCCTATTTTGTCCTTGCCTGAAGGCCCTGATGATTTCGTTGTTTACTGTGATGCTTCTATTCATGGTCTCGGTTGCGTGTTGATGCAACGCGAGAAAGTGATTGCGTATGCTTCTCGTCAACTCAAGGTGCACGAGAAGAACTACACCACCCATGACTTGGAGTTGGGTGCAGTGGTTTTCGCGTTGAAAATTTGGAGACATTACTTGTACGGTACCAAATGCACCATCTACACCGATCACAAGAGTCTTCAACATATTTTCGACCAACAACATTTGAACATACGACAACGTCGTTGGATTGAACTCCTGAACGACTATGATTGCGCCATTAAGTACCATCCTGGCAAGGCGAATGTAGTAGCAGACGCCTTGAGCAGGAAGGAATCAATTAATCCTTGTCGCGTTCGGGCGTTGCAGCTCACCATTCATTCCTCTCTACCTGACCAATTCCGTTCTGCTCAGTTAGAAGCTTTGAAGGAGGAAAACCTTAAAGCTGAGACTATGCACGGTGCCGACAAGCACCTCGAGCAAAGGCCTGATGGCCTGCACTACTTCGCAGAATGCATATGGGTTCCTTTATTCGGGGGACTTCGGGAGCTTGTCTTAGATGAGGCTCACAAGTCCCGGTATTCTATTCATCCTGGTTCGGATAAGATGTACCAAGATCTGAAGGTGCTTTACTGGTGGCCAAACATGAGGTCGGATATAGCCTCATACGTGAGCAAATGCTTGACCTGTGCTAAGGTCAAGGTGGAATACCAGAAACCGTCGGGTCTCTTGCAACAACCTGAAATTCCGGAGTGGAAATGGGAACGGATTACAATGGATTTTGTCACGCAACTACCTAAGTCACCAAGCGGGAATGATAAGATATGGGTGATTGTTGATCGGTTAACGAAATCAGCCCATTTTCTCGCTATTAAGGAGACCGACACCATGGATCGTTTGGCTCGTCTTTATCTGAAGGAAGTTGTTTCTAGGCACGGGGTGCCGGTTTCTATTATTTCGGATCGTGACTCCCACTTTACTTCTCACTTCTGGAAGTCTTTGCACAAGGCTTTGGGTACCCAGCTAGACATGAGTACAGCTTATCACCCACAGACTGACGGTCAGAGTGAACGCACGATTCAAACCTTAGAAGACATGCTGCGGGCATGTGCGATCGATTTTGGCAAAAGTTGGGAAGCTCACCTACCGTTAGTAGAATTCTCTTACAACAACAGTTACCACACGAGCATCAAGGCAGCTCCGTTCGAGGCACTGTACGGGCGGAAATGCCGGTCTCCTCTTTGTTGGGCTGAGGTGGGTGAGAGTCAACTCACTGGACCTGAGCTAGTGTACGAAACTTCGGAAAAGATCGTACAGATTCGTAACCGGTTGGCAGCGGCACGGGATCGGCAAAAGAGTTATGCCGATCAGCGTCGCAAGCCATTGGAATTCCAAGTTGATGACAAGGTACTTCTGAAAGTTTCACTGTGGAAGGGCGTCATACGCTTTGGGAAGCGTGGCAAACTCAACCCTCGGTATGTTGGCCCATTTACAATCCTGGAACGGATTGGACCGGTGGCATATCGTCTTGATTTACCGACAGAGCTCGGCAACGTACACAACGTCTTCCATGTGTCCAACTTAAAGAAGTGTCTGGCTGACGAGTCTCTTATTGTTCCACTGGAAGAGATCAAGGTTGATGATCGTCTTCGGATTGTGGAGGAACCTGTTGAGATTCTTGATTACAAGATTCGTAGCCTACGTCATAGCAAGATTCGCATTGTTAAGGTTCGCTGGAACTCGAACCGGGGACCAGAGTACACTTGGGAACGGGAGGATCAGATGAAGTCTAAGTATCCTCATCTCTTTCCTAAGGAAGCGTTCGAATCGAGATATGTTACCTCTGCAGCTGAATGAATCTCGGGGCGAGATTCCTTTTTAACGTGGGGATGATGTGACAACTTGGGTAAATCTCTCTCTTGGTTTCTATCTTTTGTCTGTTTCTTTTGTTATTCCTTTTGGTACTTGTGCAATTTTCGGGACGAAAATTCTTTTAACGTGGGGATGATGTGACACCCGGCAAATTCCGGTTAACAACGCTGTCTAGATTAAAGTCTACCTTAGCGATTCACGCGTATATTATACTTAACTGGGTTAGTTGAGTCGTGTTACGGTTCAGGAACTGTTAGTTTAGTATAGAGGATCATTAGATGTTAGTCTAGAGGCTCATTAGATGTCAGTCCTTAACCAAGTGTACAAAGGGTGACGATTCGTAGAATCGTCAGAGCATAGGGAACATACAAGTCTCGAGTCCCGGGAATTGGTGATCGAGTGTGAATGTGTTTGTTTGCAAGTATTATGTGTTTACAATCATTATGTGACTTGTCGGTATGTGAAAATGTGTTAACATATGTTAAAACGGGGTTTAATGCGCAAAATACGCAGAACCAACCCCTATAGGCGATTAGGGAGGGCTAATCGCCTATAGGGAAGGCGAGTAGGGTTCCCCTATGGGCGAGTAGGCCCTAATCGCCTATACTATAGGCGATTAGGAGCCCTATTCTCCTGATGCTGCTGCGTACTCGCCTATAACGTGCTGGACGACTAAAAACGACTATAAATACAATACTTGACCTCCTAAACTTCATTATAACAACCCTAGTCGTCCCACAACTCGTCCCAACACACACACAACCTATGGAACACGATTTTGGATCAAAACACAAGATCTCAAGCCTATTACATCAATCCATCATAAATCTAAGGTGTGGTTTTCATTCATGCAACCTTTAATAATGTTTTTATTGAATCCCTAATGGTCCAGACCTGTTTATAAACGTATGTGTCTTCTGAAATTCGTTAATAATCATGGTTAATTGGATTCTAGCTATTTTGCATGTTGTATGTGTGTTATAATTAAAAGATAGGGTTTTTGTGATTCAAGAAGGATTGTTAACATGATATTAAGGTAGTTACAGATTTATGATGATAGCATGTTGATGAGATCTGAGTAATTGTTCATTAGGGTTACGGTTATGCATATTAATGTGATGTTTCATGCTATGTGTATTGTTTTTGGGATACATGGTTGCATGCAGGGCTGATAGAACGAGGTTAAACGAAGGATTTTGATTGAAATATGTTTGATATGGTTGTTTGATTGATATTTGATGTTTACACACGTTCTGGATCTGATTTGGAGTGTTAAACGCGCGAAAAACTGGAACAGCTGGGCTAAAGGCGAGTAGGGATCCTATTCGCCTATGCTATAGGCGAATAGGAGGCTAATCGCCTGAGATGGGATCCTATTCGTCTATAGTATAGGCGAATAGGGGCCTAATTGCCTTTACTTCATGCATTTACGATCCTAATTGCTAGTTAAGCCCTGAATTGCATGCCTTACGACGTAATCGCCTATAAACTCATGATTTGCATACCGCATGACCCTAATCTCCTATAGTATAGGCGATTAGCCTTCCTAAATGCCTGTTGACCCACGTAATCACTAGTTGACTTTTCCTAATCGCCTGTACTGCTGCTGTAAGTGTAATTTAGCATTTCGGGACCCGATTGGACACCTAGGAACATTCTAGGAACCCCGTAACATACCTAATAACTTGGTAACATGTGCTCGGACTTATTTATGAGGTACTTGAACTACGTGCTACAACTTGTTGGATTTTAACGTATGTTAAGTGTGATTACATGATTGTATGTTTGAGAGTGCAAGTATAACACGGGGAGTCTCGGTTCACCAATGGGATGTCGAGTCTTGTACATTGGGTTAATTTAACAGTCACCGTGTTTTCAAACGAACTTGGTTATGGTCTGGACATCTAGGGACTAACTAACCTACGGGTTATTAGTCTAATTACTTGTAACTGTCATATGTTAGGTCGCCGCCTTACGGGGCTAGCATAGCTTGCTGGTTTTATTCGTATTACGAAGTAACACAACCTAAGGTGAGTTTACGGCCCCTCTTTTAACTGGTTTCACTTTTTGGGGGAGAAAACATGTGTTAAACTTATGTTTTGGTAACAACTGTCATACTATGGGTTTCTATGGTTTACTATACGATCTTTGGAAGTCCCGGGGGAAACCATGAATGTGCAGGTTAGCACAACGGGGAAATGTGAATAGATCTATTGGGAGCACTACGCCAAAATGTGGCTTTAGCCACACATTTTCTAAAATCGCCTTGTCACACTTTTGATTAAATGTGTGGCTAAAGGTCACTTCTAACATTTGAAAAGTTTCCAGCCCACTTTTCGCCACACATCTCACGTATTCATGTGACCATTGTATAATAGCTCAAAATCTTTAGCCACATTTTAATATGAAACGTGACATTTACTAGCCACACTAAAAATATTGTGGTAAAATGCTATCTATGGCCATAATATTTGTTTCATGTGACGAAAAACATAACTTTTCAAATCCTTTAGCCACACTTTGAGAAAGAATGTGACGTTTAGTAGTCACACTAGAAAAGTGTTGCCAAATGTAATTTATTGCTTTAGTATTTGTTTGATGATGTAGCTAAAAGCTGATACATATGGCCACATATATTATTGTGTGACTAAAGGCTAGACAATAACCACACTTAAAATACAAAAATTAATGTGGCTTTACATAAGTATTCGTCACATCATCGTCACTTTGTTTATTTTTGTGTGATTGAATGATTACAAATGTCATGGAAAAATATATGTAACCAAATTAGACAATAGTCACACTTAAAGTTACAAAAATTCATGTGACGAAATGATTATAAATGTCATGGGAAAAAATATGTTTAACCAAAGGTTAGGCAATAGCCACAGTTAAAATTGAAAATTTTCATGTGGCTTTATATACATATTAGCCACACCATTAGCACTTTTTTTTTGTAAGACGAAATAGTAGCAAATGTCATGTAAAAATATGTGTGGTCAAATGTTAAACATTAGTCACACTTAAAATTACAAATTTCGTGTGGCTACACATATTACAATTTCCCTCTCAAATACTTCTCTCTTGAAATTTCAAAATTTTTATTTCCCTCCTAAAACTCCCCCTCAAAATATTTCACGCTAAAACTTTCCTCTCAAATGCTACTCTCAATTAAAAAAATACATTAGTTAACATAAATCTACAAAATATATAAAATTGTAAATTTTCATTTTATTATTTTTATAATTTCTTTTCAAACTTATATACATTTGTCGTTGTAACTAGAGATGAGCTCGATACAAATACCGAAAATGCCAGTTGCTAATCACAAAAAATGGGTACCGATACTAGTACCGCGAATGCTTGGTACACTACGTTACCGGTATACGAGAGTAAAATCGGTAAAATGCTGGTAGCAGTACCAAAAGTATTGATACCGAAACATCTGGTACCAAATTGATACCGAAAATGATTCGGTAAATGAGATTTAGTATTGGTACCCGATACCATTTATTCATCCCTAGTTCTAATTTTTACGTAAAAATATATAACAAATGCGTCATATTTGAAGATTATGGGTTTTATGTTGTCATTTTAGGCCTTAATGAATTAAAATGACCAATAATAAATCATATGGGCCTTAATGGATCACCTTGGACAATAGTTACCATGTACGTCTTAATGGACTATGTTGAGGCTTAATGGGTCACAATAAGCAATAGTAGATAGTATATGTCTTATTGGGTCATGTTGAGCCTTAAGAGATCAGAATGAAGAATAGTAGATCATATATGTCTTAATGGACCATTTTGGGCCTTTATGAATCACAATGTCCAATAGTAGATCTTATGTCTTAATGAACTATATTGGTCCTTAATGGATCACATTGAACAATTGTAGATCATATACGACTTAGAGCATTCACAATAGAGACCCTATTTTTTTGGGTGACAAAACCCTATAATTTTTTTGGGGGTTGGAAGTGGTTGTGAGTGAAGAAAATGGGGAATCTACAGTGTGTCGGTATATATTGGGTTCTTTTGGGAATCGTTTATGGAAAACAGGAAAACTGTATTTATTTTTTAATATTTGTTGAAAGTGGTTGTGAGTGGAGGAAAGAGAAACTGTAATGATTTTTAATGTAATATGTGGTTGTGATTGGTTGTGAATGGATGGGGGATGAGGATTCTATTGTGAATGCTCTTAATGGACCACATTGGTCTTTAATGTATGACAATAAACAATAGTTCATCATATATGTCATAATGGACAAATGGGGTCTTCATAGATCACAATGGTCAATAATAAATCCTATATGTCTTAATGGACCATGTTAGGGCTTAATGGATCATAATGGACGGTAGTAGATATTATATGTTTTATTGGACCATATTGGCCTTTAATGGATCACAATGGATAATAGTATATCATATATGTCTTAGTGGATCATATTGGTTTTAACATAAAGTATACATATAATAATAAGCAACTAAGGTATGCATCATGGGTTGAACCATGAGCGTTAGTGAGTTGTACCCACCGTTTTTTTATACTTTTAACTCATATTTCTACATCTTTTACAATATAACTTAATTTTTTTTTTTCTGTTTCAACTTTTGTTCCTATACCTTTTATCTTTAACATTTTTGTTTTACGTTTCAATCTAATTATTATGAGTTAACATGCCAAAGTGTGCATGTGTGGTTCAATGTTTTTAAGCAAACTGTTTTCCGGTTTAATTGTCTGTCACAAAGCGGGTGGTCCTAGATCGACTTAGTTATTGTTTTTCTGTTTTACATTTTAGTTGCATGGTTTAAAGTGTTTACACATACTTTTCGTTTGGTTTATTTTGCTTGTTTTTCTATTTTAATATGAGCTTTTTCAATATTTGTAAGTGCTAGCGATGGTGTATTATTGATGCTGTTTGACACAGTGTTACGCCTTTATCGCATCACAAGGCTGTTAATGCTAGTAATGTTTAGTCAATCTTATTATTCAATTCATATAACTTTTGGTTTCCCTCCATACATTTTCTCACAATTTTAGGCTTTCGCAATTTTTTTTGTTTTCCCTCCCACCCTAAAACAGTTCACCCTATTTCCCCCGATCCAAATCCTCATCTCACTTATTCACATTTTGCTGTTTACTCTATTTCATCCCTCTGGTCTCAACCTTGAAGTCGGACAAAACCACTAATCGGCTTCTTTTTCTTCACCGTTCCAAACCCTATGTCCTGATCTTCTTTTTCTCCCGTCCCAAGCCCTCTTTTCAGGTATATCACTTTTATTTTTTACATCTGACCTAGTTATTATTATTATTATTATTATTTTGATCGTGAATCTATGTGTTGACAGTAACATTTGCCTGTTTTGATCGAAAATCGTTAATATAAAAAGCTTGTGAATTTTTTTTGAATGGGAACAGGGGATGTGAATGTTATAATCTTTTAAAGTTTGATGGGTTGTCAGTTTTTTCTTGAATATCTAGGCTGCATATTAGTTGACTGGTTACAAACTGGAAATCAATTAGTGGGTTCATAATTTTGACCTAATGATCACTGTTTTGATTGTTAGGTTTTTCTTCTTTTTTTTTCTTCTAATTATCATTGGATCGGGATTCAGGGAGGGCAGCTCACTCAAATTTACGAATGATTGTATATGATTTTATATGTGATTGTTATTCACTTGATGTTCTTTAGCAACATTATTAACTGGTTTCTGTTAAAAATGTGAAATTGAGTTGGTCAAAAGTTTATACAGCATGGCACAAGAAAGGATATTATATTTTAGAATTTAGATGATTTGTTAGTTTCATAAAGATGCACAACCCAGTTTGACATAAATGATGATGTTTCGAATTAGGCTACTAAAGTTATCCCAAAATATGGGGAAAAGAGGAACAGCCTTTGAAAACGTTGTCCTACCTAAAGATGCACAACCCAGTTTGACATAAATGATGATGTTTCGAATTAGGCTACTGAAGTAGGACGTGCATATAGCTAATACATGTTTGTTCATATATATTTTTATATCGAAACACCAACATTTAACCATTTTTTGTAGTGAGTTGCAGATGCTCATAAGCAACTTGTGATTGGAGATGGGTTGTAAGAAACCGAATTTTGGGTTTCAAGAAGGTTAGTCCTGAAGCTGAAGAATCGAGCTGCATATAAGCCACGTAGCGACACTAATGAAATAGCTGGAGCTATTTCAACTTTAGCTATACATAGAAGAAAATTTAAGAAATATTTTATATGTATATTTTACAAACGTTTCGCTATTTCTCGTTAAATTTTATATATCGCCATCAATCTGCTTTGCTACGTAGCCTGCTATAGCGTTCGCAAAGGGCGCTGTTGACATATATGCTCTATATACAAATAAATGGGTCAAAATGTAGCTTCCAAATCGACCCACTCATACGTAAATGGGTCAAATTGCCATGATTATTAAATGAGACTATTATTATGTGCAGGTCAAGCACACATTCAGCTCGAATATCAGCCTGGAGGATAATAGCAGTCCATATACAACAAAGTATTCTTCTATGCACTTCTTTTATCTAGCTCTAAGGTGTTTATAGTTAAAGATTTTAGCCGTGGTGAAGGATGTAGTTCAGGCTCAGGTATGGATAGCAGGTCAAAACAGCTTTTTTTTTGTACAGACTAAACGGGTCAGCTTGAACTAGTCGGCTAGAAATAGCCATCCTTTTGAGTTGATAGTCCAGGTATTTATAAGAATGTTGTCTTTCTGATTGATTTAGACTTTAGAGTAGCACCAAACATATAAAATTTGAACATTGAAAAAAAGTCGATATGCTTTACTAGGTCCCATCCATACTCAATCGTAACTTGAGTATTTTCATCGTGGGTTTGCACCATTGACACCACAATGCATGTACTCAGTCTTAGAACTAAGGTAACGAAGATAAACTAGTTTATATATTTTAGTTTGCTACACCTACTTATTCCCAATGAAAGATTTAGTTTTGGTGTATGTGTATATAATAATGATTCATCAGTTGCATACTTATGTACTACAACTACACAAGTTGCATCATCCATTATTTATTTTGCGGTGGCCAAATGAGTCTTGTCTAAACGGGTCGTTCTTGTACAAGTAAAGTCATGTTTGGTTAACCAAAATCACTTTTTGGATAGATGAGTCTTTGAAACGCTTACGTATTCACTTATGTAACTGCTACTTTACAGGTCTAAACTACAATTTATGTTTAAAAAGATGTCAGATAATTGATGATACAGTTCTAAAGTAAATGAGTTTTTGTGTATTTTAGTTTCGCCTCACGAAGTGTTCTGGTAATACAAGAAATGCGATGAGAAAATCCTGAACTATAAAAATTGGGCGGGGTGTTTCTACCTTAGGAAATGGGTATAGTGGTATACTAACAGAAAACGAGTATCATGTTGTCGCCGCCACATCGCGCGGGCTTCCTACTAGTATCTTTTAGTATGCAAAGTCAATAGTGTAAAAGTTTGTTGTTAACTTAAAACGTAGCTTAATTGATAAAGGAGACCCATTCAAACATATAAATACATAGTAGCATTGCCAAGTAAAGACACAATAGATGATTATTGGATGGGTCAGCAATATACGCCTTTGTTGAGTCGTGTGCCTGGTATGTTGGATCTAATTTTTGGTTGTAGGTTTTGCATAGTCTGTACCTTGAGGCTGGTTTGAGTAAGAGTCTATGCCCGCGTATTTCTTTCTTTATGCGGTGTTCGTTATAGGTTTAGTGAATGTAGGTTGTAGTTCGAGTATAAATATTTAGTAGCATTGTTAAATGAAGATCCAACAAATGACTCTTGAAAAGTGTTGATGAAAATCCATTTTAAATTGGTTATCAGCATACCCCTGCATTCAGACGTGTACTTGGTATGCCAGTTCCATTTTTATTCTTGGTTGTAGGTTTGGCGTAGTCTATACCTCAAGGTTGGTTTCAATTAAAGTCTACGACCACATTTGTCTTTGTTAACCGGTGCCTTATATATAGTTTGAGTTTATTATTTCCATGTTTTCACTATCTAACAATTGCTTTCTCTCATTTTTTAGCTGGTGCTACTAGTGTCTAGAGTTACAATTGTTGTAAGCTTCTCAAATCAATCAGATAAGAATAGGAGAACCAATGGCGGAAGATCTTGTTAATGCGCAACGAAACAAGTCAAAGATACCATGGATATTATGTTAATTGGTAATAAGTTTTACAGATGTATAGCAGTTTGTTTGCATTGATGCAAGTTTTTACTCTTATACTGCTCGTCGACTAGGTTTAGACTGAAAATGCGCAGGATGATGACACAGAAAAACAACAAAGCCTAAAGTGTTGTCCTTAGCAAGAATGTTGTCAATGAGGAAGTTTTGGAATAGCCTATATCCTTTCACCAGGTGCACTCTTTGTTATTTATACCAAACAACCCATAGATGAATATTTACTTGCATTTCTACTTTGTAGGTATTAGTTGGTTTCTTTTGAATCATGTAGAAGAGGGCATTTGGGTACGTATTGGACAAATTGTCTGATCGGAGTCTACAACACTTTCAAGTCTAAAGACAACTGTAAATATATGGACTTGAAGAATATAGTTTTTAGTTTTTGTATAGCTATTTCCCTTTGCATAAATAGCTTTTGATTAGAAGTTAATGTTTTTAATATTTAAGATGAGAACTCATATATGGATTTTGGTTTATTAGTGTTAATATCATTTGCTTTTTTGGGTTTCTCATGCTTCCTGGTGTCTTTGTTTCACGAAAAATTGAAAATAAAATGGAAAATTACATGAAAACGGCGACATCGAACCATAATAAATATGTGTGACGAAAGGGTAGCTATAACCACACCTAAAATTACAAAGATTCACATGGCTTTACATAACCATTAGCCACACGTTCATCACTTTTTTTTTGTGACCGAATGATAACAAACGTCATAGGAAAAACAATATGTGTGACCAAAAGTTAGACAATAGTTACATTTAAAACTACAAAATTTTATATGGCTTTGGATACCTAATAGCCACACCATCGTCGGATTGTTTTCTTGTTGTGTGACGAAATGATAACAAATGTCACTAGAACAAAATACATGTGTGACCATATGTGTGATAATAGCCACATTCAAAATCATAATTGTTTTGTGTGTTTAGGAATAGTTTTTAGCCATACTTTCAGATAATTCATGTGACTATATACTATAACCAACCATACTTTTAAGAAACTCATGTGACTGTTACTATCATTTACTCACATTTAATGGCCAGAATGCTTGATTACAACAACCCTTTTGCCACACCTTTTTACAATTAATGTGGCTAAAACAAAATAATTAGTAAATTAATGTGACTGTATAACAGAAATGATCACATTTAAAGTAATTTGATGTGGCTGTTCCTATATTTTAGCCACACTTAACACAGGGAATGTTAATTCCTGCAAGAAATGTTTTTACCCTTTAGCCACACTTTTTAGTAGATACGGCCACTAAACGTGAGTGTAGCCATATGATACCTATGATGACTCGACCTTTGGTCACACTTGACCGGGAAAAAATTTGAGTGGCGAAAGGCATACAGTCACAGTTTTTAGGTGTGACTGTAGCCCTTTTTTCACGTAGTGAGGTGACCAACCCCGCTCGTCGGCTTGGAGGGTCGGCGAGTGCATATTGTCTCAAACAGGAACAGGTTTACTATTCGGGCACGACATCGGGTTTGCGAGTTAGTAATGGTTTTCCAATCGTAGAAGTAACAAAACATACGCCTAGCTAGCGTACTTGGTTTACAAATTGATATAGTATGGACAGGTTGAACTTGATACTTTGATTACAAAACCTGTGAACTCACCAGCATTTTTGTGCTGACGTAACTCTTACATGTTTTCTCAGGTCGCTAAGGTAGCACTACGGAACTAGGGCGCACGCGTCTGCACGGCGTCTAGTTAGGATTGCATGGTTTTCAAACATTGAACAATTTGGTTTACTTTTGGATTATGTTTTGAGAATAAGCTTCCGCTGTGTTTGGGGATTTAAACTATGTTTTTGAAATTGCATATGTTCATTTAGATTTGTTTATTGTGATCGTTGACTTGGATCCTGGTTTGTCATGCGCCTCGCGGTAAAACTCCGCAAGTGGATTTTGAGGGTGTGACAGGACAAATGTGTAAGTATTGTATAAAAGACATATGGTGTGTTGTACTCTAAGCAATTATAATTGTAAAACTTAAATATTAAGAGGTCATTGTGAAATGTATTATAATATAATATAGATGGTATAGATTGGTTATTACTTAACCCCAACATATCATTTTTTAAATTAAAAAAAAAAACTATAGCAACATTATACTCAAATTAAAAAGAAAAAAAAATGATCGTTTATACAGTGCAAGTTATGTTTGAAAAGACATAAATGCCCTTAAAAAGTAGTTACTACATGCATTATATGTTGTACTTTAAGTATTTATAATTGTATTACTTAAAAATTAAGAGGTTCTTGTGAAATGTTTTATAAGATAGTATAGATTATCATCCTAAAGATGGGGAAAGTTATTATATAAATAGTTTTTAACTTATAAATGAGTTTTAACGTGAGTAGTGAAGAAGATATTTTTTTTCCATTTTATTAAACATTATTTAGTCTGAAATCTAAAAAATAGTTAATTTCATCTAGAAATCATTCTTAACAAGATGGAAAAAAAAAGAAAATTTTTCATTCACTTCTCATATTATTCACTTCTATTTAATTTTTACCTTTTTTAATAAAAAAGTGGAAAGAAATTCAAAAAGATTTGTCATCTTGAGTTTTTTAAAGGAAGAAAATGAAAAAAGAAAAAAGAAAAAAAAAACGAAAACTTTTAATCATCTTCCCTTGTAACTTTTTATTAATAATTAATGGACATATTTAGATAGAGATGATTTTCTCCTATTTTCCCTTCCAAATGTTACTTTCTTTCAAACTTTAGAACACCAATTATATTATAGAGTAAACTGTGAAAATCGTCTCTAAGGTTTCAACACTCTAGAATAGATATCATAGGCTTACATTTGTTTTTCATTTCCTTTTTCATTTGTTTTTTGTTTCCTTCTTTTTTCTCTCGTTAATTCTCTTTCTATCATTTTATTTCGTTAAGTAAACTTGTTAAAATAATATGATAAAATTCATCTAAGGTTAATTCAGTGTTAAACATTTTATCATTCATATGTTGGTTATATTGTTTGTTTGGTACTAATGGGCTTATTAAGTGTGCAGGTCTGGTAACAGGTGTTGGAGTCTTGGGATTAAAGTCCAGGAGCAAAGCCTATTAGAATGTTGAGCCCAGCTGTTGGTTATTCTCAATAAGTCAAGCCCAGCTTAGAGTGGCCCATTTCTGTCTTAACCCTATCTATATAAGAATAGAGAGGGTTCTGGAAATTGTTAATCAGTCATTGTCTTCCCTAAAATCATTTGGTTGATTTAGGGTTTCATTTTCTTTATCGTTTGTATTCTCTATCTCCCTTCTCTCATCTTCTAGATTGTTTAGGAGATCTGAGTTAGGGTTTGTCTTGTGGTTATTTATTTGGTGTAACCGTTGTCTGATCGTGTGTACGATCACCTGTTCTTTCTCTGTAAGTATTTGTATTCTTTGGATTGTATTGTGTCAACTGGTTTTGTTAATCGGTTGACACAGGCTGTTGTTATCAAGAACTCACTATTTGGTGAGTTCCTGGGTATTGGGGGTATTTTTTGGTTTGGGGTTAAATAAGATTTTGTCACCGTTTTTTATCGCCTACATATTCTGTTTCTTTTGTATATTCTATGCTTAGAAGTTTATGTTGGCTCTATGCGTATTTGAGGATCAAACCCTAGTTTTCTACATGGTATCAGAGCCTAAGGCTCTAATATCGATCTTACTCTTCGTGTTTTGTTCGAATCTGAGTTGTTTTTTAAGTTGTATTCACATATTTTTTGGTTACTAATAAGGCAACCCTTCTTTCAAGTTTAATCGTTGGTGTTTCCGCTGTAATCTCTAGTTGATTCTCTTCTGAACTTGATCAATTTAGGGTTCCTCATCATTGGGGTTAATTTAGGTCTTGTAATCAGGGGCTGCCCTACAAACCAATTCATCTCTTTCGCTATCATTTTTCAATCAATTATAACATGTGACGAAAAACATATTGTTTGCGTTATGTTGAAGAATCGTTACTGCTTCAGAGGGGTTGATGTTCATCTAGATTAAAGAATCTTGGTCAGGTTTAAAACAATAGGGTTGTTACTATCAAGAATCTGTTTTATAAAGATCTCGTTCTTAACTGATTGGATCTAGTCAGGCTTCATTTTTCCTTTGTTCGATCTGTTTAAACCGATTTCTGATTTGTTTAGGTCGATTTCTTGCCTGCTTGGTTTTATTTTTTTATGATTCTGGTTTAGTTAATCATCTTTGTTTCCGCTGCCTGTTAAAATTCTTGCTCTTTTGTAGGTGTTTGTGTCTTGAAAAAAGGTTTTGGGATTTGATATATGTTAATAAGGCCCATGTTTTGATAACGTTTGGTTGACAGATATTATCTTCTTGTAGATCTGGTCTAATAATCATTTGAATTGTAGATTTGGTACTTTTACTATGAAAAGGGTCTTTGTCTTTGAAAATCTGTTCAGTTCTTGTTTAACAAGAATTTTATCTTTTTTTTTATCTTGTTTTTTGTCTTTGGTATCTGTTCTTGTCTTGGAAATCCAAGTATTGTTGATTAACAGATTTGATCTCTATATAGATCGTGTCTGTTAGTTTTGAGTTGGGTCTAGTGTTCTACAGGATTTATGAAGGATAAATCGAATCTGGTTAAATCTGCATCTTATCTGTTTATTAAGTTGTGCTCTGGAATTACGGTTTTTTATATTGTTGTGATGACTCGTGTTGGCTCCTGATTCAAGAAATACAATGAGAAAACTTCAGCAGCAGGGAAACTGCGTCTTGAGTCTCTCAACCCTAAGCGAAGGTTGAGAACTCTTGACATTGCTGGAAGGAGACCCTAACTTGGGAGGAGGTTTTGGTTAGATTGTTCTACTCTTAATCTTACTTTCTGTTTGTTGAGTCTAGGAGGCTGGAAATTGATCGAGTCTTGTGTGTGTCTTTGTTTAGGTCATAGGAGGCTCCCTTGTTAAGACTTGCGTTGGCACCTTGAGTGATGAACCAACGATCGGGACACTGACTTGGCTTTGCCGTGTTTTTTTGTTTTTTTTTCTTTCTTTCTTTCTTTTGTTTTTTGGTTTTTTCGCAGTTTGATAAATCTGTTGTTATTTGATTGATTCTTATTGTTGTTTGATTAACTGTTTAGATAGTTAACATGGATGAAGATGAAGTCAATAATAATACTATTTTTTTACTACACTTGTAAGTAAAATATATGCTAGAAATTCTGTTATATTTGTTGGGCATTAGTCGTGGTTGATGGTTATCTCGTTCGTTTTTTTTTGTAAGCCTCTTGCTTATTGATTATGTGATTTAATCTTGTTATTGATCATGTTAAGGAGGATTGCATAGATCTTGTTGTTAGATTTGTAAAAGTGTTGCAGTGCATTATTTGGTTCTTAGTTCGTTTTTTTTTAAATTTCTAAACAATGTTTTGTTGTTTCGTGCTCAAACTTGTGATCATGTGTGACAAGATTATGCTATTGTGAAGGTTTTATGCCTTATAGTATAGTAGTAAGTTTTTTTGTTTTTTTTTTTATTTAAAGTTTTTTGTTAATCTTTGAGGTTGTTATCTTGCTCTTAGTGTTTTAAGATTTAGATAATAAACTTTTATGATGGTTGTGTTTTGAGTTACCAATTTTGTCATAGCTTTTCAAGAACTATTTGATTCTGATTGGTTGATTGGGTGACTTAAAATTTTACAAATCATGGTTTTTTTTTTCAAGCTTATTCCTAAGTGCTTTGACAACATTGTATGTTTCTAAATGTGAAAATTGTTTTTTAGTTGGAACGGCTTGAGATTTAAAGTGTCAAAAGGTTGTTTTTAAGAATCTTGTTTCACGTATTCTGATTACATGTTGAACATAAGGTTCTTCTTAGATCATCTAGTACTTATCTCTCGGTTTGTTTTTTGATTCTATTGTATATTAGAGACTATATTTGGTGAGCATTTGAGAGATTTGTTAGGTGATTTGTGTATGTTGAGAACTTGGTTATGTGTTATGTGTTATGTGTTACTAGTAGTAACAATCTCAAGCATGTTGTTATCAAATTGTTGTTCTAACTATGTACTTTGTTTACTAGTTGAGAATCATGAGGATTTGCTTATAATATTGTTTTGTTTGACATGTATGAAAATTGTTATTTGATGTGTCGGTTACTGTATTTCGTTGTTGTATCGTTTCTCTGATTTGGCACTAGATCTAGGATTTTTGAGTAGAAATCTACATGTTGTAGGTCTAGGTAATCCGTTAAATCATAGTAGTGTTATTGTTTTCTTGTCATTTGTTTTTTTTTACCTGTCTTGTTTTTTGTATGGGCAAGTCAGTTTTGTATGAGGTGTTTTTTGTTTGTGTATGCAAAATTTGTTTTTTTTTTTATCAATTTTAGGTCATAATGTATAAGGTTATCCCGATCAAGATTGAGGGGGGCTTTGTGTCTTCATCAATCTTGTATCTTGATAGCTTTATCAATCTTGTTTCTTGATATGTCATTTGAAAATCTTATAAAAGGTGGTTGTTTTAAATCTTTGTTCTATTAAATCTGTCTTTATGATATGCTTTATGTGTCTTGAACTTTGATTCTTTATCAAAGTTACTAGTTGTAATACTCTCAAGTTTTAATCTTCGTTTTAGAATTATCTAATTCAGTTTTGTCTCAAATATTTTTCGGCTTTGGCCGCGTCTTGGTGGTTTTATTTCTTGAGATCATATCATGATCATTTGATTGACTTGTATGTTGTATGGTCTAAAAGCTTCATTTCTGGTTAGTCTAACCGTGTGGTTGACATATTTCCAATCAAGATTATTCTTGAATGTTTTTTTAACAGTCTTGTATTGTTTTTTTGAAATGTCTGGTCTGATTACATATCATATGTTTTTTTTTGTTCAAATCAGACTTGTTTGTCGAAAATTATGATTCGTTTTTTAAAAAAAAAAGGTTGTGTGATCTTTTGTCTTGTCAGATATGTTTCTGATCGTCTTATTGAATCATGTGATTCATTTGTTGTATGAAGGTATAAAACATTTGGTTGATTCAATTAGTCTTTATGTTCTTTACAAGTTGTCTTTTGATATGGTTCTTGTAAAGTTGAAAAAGTTTTTGATCAAGTCAAATAAGTTTTGAGTTCTTCACTAGTATTGTTTCTTTCAGACGTGTTCTGAATTCACGAGTATATGTCATCAGATGTGTATATGATGATTGTTATATGTTTATATGATTCTGTATGTTTCATATATGTATTTTTGAATCATGTGATTCAATTTCTTAGATTTTTTGAAGTCTTGGTCTTATGGTCCATGTTTTGTAAAGTTGTTTGTGAATTTGTAAAATCAAATTAGTCTTATGCACTTTACAATCTGTGTGGCATGGATTTGGTCTTGTCCAAATGTGTTTTCTTGGAATCTAAAAGTCATGGGACTTGTGTATTAACTAATATGTTTTCCTGATAAAGAATCTTGTGATTTTTTCATGTCTGCCCGTATTAAATCAAATTAGTTATTAATCTGTATGACTGTATGGTTCTTTATTTTGCTTTGTGGCATATATTTTTTTTTCTTCACATTCATGGAGCCCAATGTTCTTAGATTAATTGTTGACGGTGAGCATACAAGGTTATTGGTTCCGTTTCTTCGTTGACGAAGGTTTTTTTTACTCTCATGTTAAATTCAATGTTGCGAGTTGCTGGTTTGGGGTTATAAGGAAAAAAATGTGAATGTTATTCTTCATGTCAGTCAGTCAGCATTTGTGCTACAAAAAAGATTGTTTCCTCTGCATTGTGATAACATGTCTTGTTGAAATATATGATTTGATAATAATTCAAACTATAAAAAGGTTGGGATTAATAGATATG
This sequence comes from Ambrosia x helenae, assembly GCA_030844895.1. NCBI lineage: Eukaryota > Viridiplantae > Streptophyta > Magnoliopsida > Asterales > Asteraceae > Ambrosia > Ambrosia x helenae. The sequence goes on along the minus strand of CM061230.1, from coordinate 12,119,964 downwards.
CTTAACACTTGAATTAAGGGGGGATGTTAAAATAATATGATAAAATTCATCTAAGGTTAATTCAGTGTTAAACATTTTATCATTCATATGTTGGTTATATTGTTTGTTTGGTACTAATGGGCTTATTAAGTGTGCAGGTCTGGTAACAGGTGTTGGAGTCTTGGGATTAAAGTCCAGGAGCAAAGCCTATTAGAATGTTGAGCCCAGCTGTTGGTTATGCTCAATAAGTCAAGCCCAGCTTAGAGTGGCCCATTTCTGTCTTAACCCTATCTATATAAGAATAGAGAGGGTTCTGGAAATTGTTAATCAGTCATTGTCTTCCCTAAAATCATTTGGTTGATTTAGGGTTTCATTTTCTTTATCGTTTGTATTCTCTATCTCCCTTCTCTCATCTTCTAGATTGTTTAGGAGATCTGAGTTAGGGTTTGTCTTGTGGTTATTTATTTGGTGTAACCGTTGTTTGATCGTGTGTACGATCACCTGTTCTTTCTCTGTAAGTATTTGTATTCTTTGGATTGTATTGTGTCAACTGGTTTTGTTAATCGGTTGACACAGGCTGTTGTTATCAAGAACTCACTATTTGGTGAGTTCCTGGGTATTGGGGGTATTTTTTGGTTTGGGTTAAATAAGATTTTGTCACCGTTTTTATCGCCTACATATTCTGTTTCTTTTGTATATTCTATGCTTAGAAGTTTATGTTGGCTCTATGCGTATTTGAGGATCAAACCCTAGTTTTCTACAAAACTTAGAAAACATGGGAAAGAATGATGAATAGGGTAAAGAGATCAGCCCAACGAGGTATGATGTATATAAAGTTTCAAGTATGATGTTGTAATGTATTTATCTTTTTATATATGTTTTGATATCAATTTTGTTACAACCAATTTCTAAATCACAATGTATAAATCATCAAAATGGAAGCATATAACCCTAGCTAAACCATCTACACACTTTTTATTAACATTGTATTCTGTTCGTTTCTAATGTATTTGATGTAATTAATACTGCTAGTCTGCTAGCTAGACGCTAGCTCGATATATGATGTAATAAAAAAATGGAAAAGTGAGGACTGAAGGACGTCGTATCTAAAAAAATCTTATATGAACCCTGACATTCAAAGCACACGTGGAAGCAAACAAAACATCCAGCAGAACACGAGCTTGCTACAAAGCCGACACCTGTCCAATACGTGTCAAGAAAACATTTCCATATAAAGATTGTAGGTTTTGGAAGTATATAATGCATGTTAGATCTACTAATATTTGTTACTAGTATATAATAAGGCTGTAGATATAAACAAGCAAAAGAATGGTGGTTCCAAACACGGAGATCATGTCTCCGGAGAAGTCGAAGTCGAGTCGCCGATCCAGTCCGATCAACAACAAAACAGGCAACAACTCAGCCGACAATCTTCAATCTATTCACTCACATTAGATGAATTTCAACACACTATTAATGAGAGTGGAAAGAATTTTGGATCTATGAATATGGATGAGTTTTTAAATAGTATTTGGACGGCTGAAGAACACCAGGCTCAAGCTCAGGCCCATGTGCACCCTTTGGCTGGTGCCAGTGCTAGTAGCCAGTTCTTGATGGGGATGGACCCGAGTTCGGCTGAACCGAATATGATTGCTAGGCAACAAAGCTTGAATAGACAAGGGTCGTTGGCTCTTTTGGGCTCGTTGTCTAGGAAAACCGTCGATGAGGTTTGGTCGGAAATTAGAAGAGCTCATGAACATGATAACCGGTCGATTAATGGAAATATTAATATTAATAATATTAATAATAATGATAATAATAATAACGGTTCAGCGGCTCACCGCCAAGCGACTTATGGAGAAATGACACTAGAGGATTTCTTAGTGAAAGCAGGTGTAGTTAGGGAGCAAAATCATCCAAGTGGTCCAGTGGTTCAACCACAAGCGGTTGCTCCGTTTGGGTTACGTAACCCAAACGGAAACAACTGTGTTGTTGGGCCGCCACCTGGAACGGCCCATATGGCTAGGCCCATGACAGGTGGTGGCCCATTCTCACCGGGCTACCCGGTTGGGAAAAGAACCGGGCCCTACCAACCACAGCCGCAACCGCCTCCATGTTATCCTGGCATGGTGGGAAATGGAGGCGGTGGTGGTGGTTATGGGCAAGGGCTCGGTACTGGATCGCCAGCTAGCCGGTATCTTCTGATGGGATTACTATGAGTCAGCTCGATAGCGGGAATCAGTATGGGATGGATATAGGTGGCGTAAGGGGCGCTAGGAATCGGATAATAGACGGTCCGGTGGAGAAAGTGGTGGAGAGGCGACAACGAAGGATGATAAAAAACCGCGAGTCGGCTGCAAGGTCCCGAGCTAGAAAACAGGTTTGCGCGGCGTTTTAAGTTTCAGTTTCACCCCTTATAGTTCAAAACTTATCGGTTTTGCTCCTTGTAGGCTTATACAGTTGAATTGGAGGCAGAATTGAACTTGTTAAAAGAGGAGAATGCTCAACTGAAACAAGCTATGGTAAGAACAATATAGTCTCAAATAGACCCCTAGAGAAGTTTAATTAATTGTAGAGTTTTAAGTTTTATTAAATGTGATAAATATTTGAATTTCTTATATATGGATGAACAGGCAGAAATAGAGAGAAAAAGGAAACAACAGGTGTTGCATTTTTTAAATTGTATTTTTTTAGGAAACATCTTTAATTTGTTTTTTAAGTTATTTAAGTATGAAAACTTATTGTGTAGATATTTGAAGAAATGAGGATGAAAGGTGTGCCAAAAGGTCAAAAAATGAAAGAAAAGTCAAGGGTGTTAAGGAGAACGTTTAGTTGTGCAACATGATAATGTGATTAGTATGAGTGTGTATTATAGAGGATCAAGGTTATGTTGTTTGGTTTTATGCAAAGATCGACCGACGGTCGAGTCACATGTTTGTTGGTCGAGTGTTTTCCACGGTCTCTCGTGTGAATTATGTATGTCGTTATAGATGGGTCTCTTTTTTCGACATGTTAATCGCTAGGTAGCATCTGTGCCTTTTAAACATTTCGTTTTCAACTATAAACAATATCCGTGGCAAACTTGTTTAAAGGATGTGCAACCAATGGTTATTTGATTTGATCATTCTTTTAAACTAATCTATATATCAACACATATGAAAGTAGTCAATAAATTGTGGTCATGTGTTCGTATATTGGTGAATTTGTAAACCTACTTGTTTTATAGTTTATGAATGTTGAATTTTTCTATGTTTTGATTTGTTAGGTCTTTCATTTTCCTTCTTTTGATATTAATCAATTATTATTCATATTTATTGTTATTGTATTTATCTCTTGGATTACATAATTATAAATTTGTGATTGAAGTTTGTAAACGAATCATGTGTTCGTATATACGTGAATTTAGTAATTTATTTGTTTTCTCATTATTTGTCGTACATAATCACTACTCGTAATGTGAATTTTTTATATTGTTTTGGGGTTGTGGAATTTTGCCGAGTTCATCGTCAAATTTACAAACATTTGTTGAATTTAAAAGTAGGAATGTTGAAATATGAGTTGCCTAGCACAACCCATTTTATGTATATCATTAGTTTTTTACTGTTTATTCATAAGGGTAATATGCTTTTTTCAAATATATATATATATATATATATATATAGAATTGATGTGTTGCGAGTTCATTATTAATATGCTTTTCATATATGTAGACACTGTTTCTTCTAGACATTTGCTTGGTAGAGTTTTTCTACTTTCTCAACCCATTGTATTTGTGTTTGTGCGCGTGTGTTTGATGCTTATTTGTGTGTGTAAGTTTTTGTAAAATTTCGACTTTTATCAATGGATTCAATTGTATTTATATATGAATGGATCTTTATTTTTCTTCAGCAAAGTTATGATTATTTTTTTTGGATGCAATGTTAATGTACGCTTTTTACAACTTTCGATGCAAGCCCTACAAATTTATTCACCCCATCCGGCTTATTGCAACATCATGATGTGCAATATGGGTTTATATGTGTCCTTAGAGTATGTGTAGTGGTAGAGGGTTATGTGGGGGTTATAGGATTAAAATATTAAAAAGTAATAGAAAGGGGGGTTATGGAAAAAGAGGTGTAGTGGGAAGGGGGGTTATGTGGGGGTTATAAATGATTGGGTAATCATTGCTTTTTATGTATTATTATTATTATTATTATTATTACACATACACCATCCTCACACATCTTCCTCCCTCACATACACCATCCTCACACATCTTCCTCCCTCACCTTCTCTCTCTCTCTCTCTCTCTCTCTCTCTCTCTGACTCAACCCCATAGCACCACCACCCAACAGCACCACCACCCAACCACCCACCATCACCCAACAGCACCACCACCCAACCACCCAATCGTTTTCCTATCTCTTCATCTTCTTAATAATAATAATAATAATAATAATAATAATAATAATAATAATAATAATAAAAATAAAGAATGACATACCACACAACGCTCGTTATGGAGAAAACCAATTCAGCTGAAAACGCTCCATAGCGCCGGAGGGGGCGGTGTTCCCGGCGCTATGGAGCCCTAAAACGCCACATAAGTTTGCCCACTACACATGCCCTTATATGTGTGCTTTTCATTTGCCATTGCTTCTTGTACAATGTGTCCATGTTTCAACTTTAGTACTTGGCAACCGGAAAGGGTTCTTCAACAAGTTAGCTTGCAACGTAAATAAACTATGTTTTAATAGGTTCGACTCATCTTTTGTAATATATTCACAAGAGCCATAAAACAATTCTCTTGTGCATAACGAAAGCAATTTTAAAAATAACACCACGACACAGCGTGGGTAATTTTACTATATATATGCAACCTATATATGATTTTAAAAGTCAAATGTCAAAACTCATAAGCATATACTACTTATTTACTATGTTAACAGGTAAACACGATCATGTTGTGGTAAGTTTTTATTTTTAAAAGACAAACAATTAGTTTTTTTTTATTTGGTCAAAACCTATGTTATTAGGTAGCATAATTAACCACATAATATCCATATTTTACAATAGGTCTTAGTTTCATAAACGTGTCCAATGTACATATTTTGACTTTTGAAGTCGGGCATTGTTGGGTAAAGTCGCTCAAAGTGTTCTTCTAACTGGTTGATTTGGATAATGTTCATTTTACTTATAAGTGGGTCGATTTGGGTATTGTTTCTTTTACCTATAGATGGGTCAATTTGGGTAATATTCATCTACAGGGTTGCTATGGGTAATGTTTATCTTCTCAAACGTGTCAAATAGAGTAAAACTCACTCAAAAGTATGTTTTTAAATTAATGTGTTGATATGACTGATGTTATCTTTCCAAATAGGTCAAATACGATAAAAGTTGTGCAATTTTTTTTCTTTTTCATTTTATTGAATCGTTTTGACTAATGCTCTGGCTATATTGATTTTGGTGATGTTCTTTGCTATATGTAGCATAGCTCGAGCAGGTTTACTCGAGCAACAACATATTTGGATTACAATTTCTATTAAAAAAAAATGGACAAACACTTCAAGTGGTAATGTTACATGGGTGATATAAACATATTGCATATGTTGTGGTTTATTATTGCAACCTACAACCTCTTTATCTGAGTTAGAGCATCATCAAAAAAGAAAGTATCATGAGCAGCTGCGTTTTTGTTTCTGAACGCTTTATTTGAAAAACAACACTGGGTGTAGGACTGGATCTGCATTTTTACGTTTTTTTTTATGTATTACAAGTTTTTTTTATAATCCCGCTAAAACGTACGGGTAAACCCACTAGTTTATCTTTAGGGAAAATGGCCAAAATAGCCCCTTGACCGGGCGTTTTGCCTAAATAGCCCCCTCCACCGTCTTTGGAGAGACGGGACACGGTTTCCAAAAGGGCTGAACCGTCTTCCGAGATCCTTTGGATTCCAACCAGTAGCAACCCAACACGTGGCGGTTACGATCCCGATGTCTGCCACCCGGCTCCCGTGGCGGCTTGAGACGTGTCAGCGCCGCAAAGCCGTCTTCGGTGGGGTCCCTGAGACGGTTCACCAACGGCTCAAGTTAAGCCGTCTTCGGCTCGGCTTATAATAAAATAATATATCCGATCCCACCGGAGACGGCTCCTGAGCCGGTTCGGGTACGAAAAAGCCGTCTCCGGTGACGTCTTGTAAAATTTATCAACCGTCTCCTGAGACGTCAGCGGGTACGAAAAAGACGGCTTCCCGTACCGTCTTTTTACTGTTTCTGCACCGACTCGGTGCCGGACGTCGTACATCGACGGAGACGTTTTCGGTGATGTGACGTCCATGACGAACCGTTTGTTATAAAATTAGTAAATTTTGTAACAATTTTGTTTGAATTTTTTCTTGTATTCCTTATTTTTCTTTCCAAGTGTTAAAAAAAAGTTGTGTTTTTAAAAATGGTTAGTTTTATAATCTATAGTGGAGGCAGGTGGGAAGTTGTCAACGGTCGAATGGAATACGTTGTTGATAGTAGCTGTAAAAGACGTGGTTTTGAAATTGATTCAAATATCTCGTATTTTAGTTTTTTAAATGTAGTTTCCGATGTGTGTGAGATTCCAAACATTTCAAGGTTATCTTATAAAATGTCAGCTTTTGATGATGCAATCGACATTTTTAATGATCGTGATGTATCTTTTCTTTTTAAAGTTGCTTTGCAAAACCCCCATGAAGTATTGAAGTTGTATGTTGTAGATGAACCAGGTGTGGGTTCGTCTAGTAATGCTCATTTAAATGACGTACCTTCAAATGATTCAAAAGTCCCTCATCTAAATGTGTCTATAGAAAATTTTGATCATTACACACCATATGGGTGTTTTGGAAATTTCGATGATGAGAAAGCTGAAAAAGAAGAATTTTATGGAAAACCAAGTCCTGAATTGTTTTCAGATATAACCAAAAGCTCTTTAGTTTTTTCTGAAGGTTCCGTATTTCGTAACAAAGATGAATTGAAATTGCAGTTAGGAAATTTTTGTTTGTCTGAACGTTTTTCCTATAAAGTCGACAGGTCATCTAAAACGAGGTATGAAATTTCATGTGTAGTTGATGATTGTGATTGGCAATTTAGGTCACGTTCTGTCCCAACTTCAGACACGTTTTTTGTTACATTTTTTAACAACAACCACACATGTTCTAAAACTCAAACACATCCCCATCTTCGTCAAGCTAACCCGCAAGTAATTGGTAGCATACTGAAGCACCAATTGCGAGATACTAGACGTGTTTATCGTGGAAACGAAATAGTACAAGATTTTCGAGAAAGATTTAAGGTTGATATATCATATACTCAAGCTTGGCGGGGGAAGTGTCATGCACTTGAGCTTTTGCAAGGAAGTAGCAAACAATCGTTTTCTGAGCTTCCGTTCTACTGCTATAATTTGCGAAATGCAAATCCAGGGACTGTTACTGAGATTAAAACTGATGAAGACAATCGTTTTGAAATGCTTTTTATTGCCATTGGTGCAACGGTCAGTAAAATATTTTTACCTATTTTCATACCAACTTAAATAAATTATTGATGTTTTGGTTTACTGAAGTCTAAAATTTATTTGTTTTTCATTTTATTAAATAGATTCGGAGTTTTCTTCTGTCTTTAAGACCGGTCATTATTATAGACGCGGCACACTTAAAAGGTGAGTTTAAGGGAACGTTATTCCTTGCTGTTGGCATGGATGGTAACAACCAAATTTTACCCGTTGGATATGGTATCGGCAAATCCGAGGACGGTGAGAGTTGGACGTGGTTCTTATCGAAACTTAAAGAGTGTATCGGTGAGCACCCGGATTTGGCGATCATATCTGACAGAGCCAACTCAATAGATTTGGCAGTTCGGACGGTTTTTCCTAATGCCTTTCACGGGTTGTGCTGTCGACATTTGATGGTGAACTTAAAGATACCAAAAAGCAAAAAGAAGGATTTAGAGACACTGTGGTGGAACACTTGTAAAGCTTACCAGGTGTCTGATTTTGAAGAAAGTTTTAACGCGCTGTGTGCAGCCCTACCACGGGTTAGGAATACTCTATTGAGTATCGGTTTACATAAGTGGTCAAGAGCACACTGTTCGGGGAAACGATATCATTATATGACATCTAACAGTGCAGAGTCAATCAACGCCTTATCTAAGGACGAACGAAAAGTTCCAATCACCCATTTGGTTGAATTTTTTAGACAAAAACTTCAACAATGGTATTACGAACGCCGAAATGAGGCTATTCAAAATAAACACGTACTGACTCCTTTCGCGGTAAAAAAAATTATTAAAAAGACTGAATATTCTAGAACGTGGAAGGCTTATGGCGTTGGGGTTAACACTTTTCAAGTTCTAGACGGTGGGAAAAATGGTTTTGTTGATCTGTCTAATGAAACATGCAGTTGTTGTGTTCCCCAGATATCTGGTTTCCCATGTGGCCACATGATTGCAGTATCAAAATTACTGAAGGAACAGGACTGCAGTCATTATACGTCACCTTGGTATAGCAACCAGTTATACAAAACAACATATGAAGAGGCCATTTATCCTTTACCCCACAGGTCTGAATGGGAGACGCCAGAGTATTTGATTCCTCTACAACCACCACATATCACAAAACGACAGTCGGGACGTCCTCGTGAAAATAAACGAATTTTATCGAGAGGCGAGGAACCTACGCCTGTATATTGCAGTCGTTGTAAAACTCACGGTCATCATCGTGACCGATGTTCAGCTCCTGTTGCCTCACGATCAAAATCTGCTAGGCGTGGTTCAAAGAAAGAAAATCATCATCAAACACCGTCCCCACTTTCGTTGAAGCAGATGACTTTGCAGAATATGTAATTCATAATACTTGTTCGACTGTTAACCTTGCTGATTTTTAGTGGTGCTATTTACTTTAATTTATTTACTTAACAATGTTTATAACATAAAATTACAAATAACTTCGATATATCAAGTTTTACATCAATACATAAACTAGGTAGATAAATATTTAAATATTTGACGGTGCAAAACGACCAGCATAAATTTCATCTGCCATGAAACGTCTGAATCTCATGCAAGCATCATGTAGGCTGCCTTCTCTCCAAGTCAATGACATGTTTTGAACAAGATTTCTCAGCAACATACAAACGATTACCCCTGAATGTCGACCAATGCGACTATTGGTGACATGCCAGACAACATCCCCCCAAAATTGTAATGATTCAACTTCGTTTCTACCAGACTTTTGCCAGTACGTTATAGCCCCTAGAAACCATATGAAAGCAGATTCAAATTCTATAAGAATTTGATGAATTTTTCTATGAATGCAAAAAGTATCACCGCAATCTATGGGACTACAGTTATTTGGGAAATACACTGTTACTTGTAGTAATTTCATGTCAACTTGTAGAACAAACCAGTTTTCATCGTCTATCGAGGCTGGTATATATACCTGAAAATTACAGTCCAAAACGAAATGTAGATTTTATACAGCACGATAAAAAGGTATAAATATACAAAAAAAACAGTATTTTACCATATCAACTTCCCAAAGAGGTGGATATATTCTTCTCGAGCCGTTTGCGTAGCAATAAGCATGGTGATCTTGTTCAATAATTAGGTTATAGAAATTAGTGGGAAGAACAGTCCAAAGACCATAACTACATGTTGTTGGTCTTCTTTGTCGTTCAATGTCCCTTAACGACATCAATTTGTTGCACCATGCACGAACATGCTGTAAATAAATGTTAATAAAATCACAAAAAAATTATCATTTCATATAACGTATAACGTAATAGTCATAGTATTTACCGTTTTTTGAAGATATCCGCTTCCACAGTACCCTAAAATACCACCCCACCACTCTTTGTTTAATGGTGTACGCCCCATATAGGTTGTATAGCAACATGTGCTATCACCATCGTAGTAAAACTCAAGAACATTTGGAGCCCAAAAACTTGATTGGTTATGTGGATTAACCCAAATTGTGTTCTCTACGGGAGCAGGAATGTTAGTCATTATGCTATTAAAAAGCATGTGAAATGAGCTTCTATATAAGGACCTAGGTTGATAGGTGTACCAATATCGGGTGGAATTTGCAATTTTTGCCAAATGTTAAGGACTAAATTGGCAAATAACTCTTTCGTTTTTTATAAATATACCTACCACCAACCGTTCATCATCAATTGTGTAGAGGTTTATATACCATCACCATGTCTCAGTCATCATCTTCATCTTCAAGGTCTTCATCTAGACGATTTAGCAGGTCAAAAGAAATATGTTCATGCGGTGCAACTACACGTATACTTATCTCGAGAACTGATGCAAACCCGGATAGAGACTTCGTGTGTTGCGTAAGTATTAAATTTTAATATTTATCGTGTGCTTTTAATGATCATCAAATAACTGTTTATGTTTTTTATACCACAGACTGCTGGTTGTGGATTTATTAGGTGGGTAGAAGCGTCAGAATGTTTCAGGTGCAAAAAAATCGTTCCGGGGTTGAGGCAATCGTTAGACGAGCAACAAGCTTTGGCTAGAAAATACCGTTTGCAGGCCAGATTGTTGAAGTTACTTTTGGTAGTTAGTTGGGTTTTGTTTGCATATCTACTAATGTAACACAAGAGGAGTAGTAATAATAATGACATTAGTAATATTAAGGTAACAATTTCAGTTCGTCTTCATCGGAAGTCTGTCTATTATCTACCGAATCAGCTTCCGGCAAAACGTTCTTATAAAATTCAAAGGCCATCCTGTGCCGCATTTTTAAAGCTGCTACTTGGGTGTTTTCATATTTATTTAGAGGTTCGTTTTTAATCAACCTCTCAATAAATATGCACACCCAAACCCCACAATCACCAAGATGTCCGGACTGTTGGGGTACATCTTCAGGCTCTACGACTTTGAAAGGAGGGGCGTACATGTACGGGTTTACGGATTCGTAGTAATTATTGGATCTTAGCCAAAGCTCAAATGCATAATTAGCATTGCATATGACCTCTCTTTTGGCCTCCCCACAGCCCTCCAAACCAAGTAAACTGCAAAATATAGAAAAAACATTATCAAAATTAACACTATTACTTAATGAAAACCGGCATTAATATAAATAGGTTCAACATTTACCTGTCATAGATGGTAAACGTTCGCTGGCACAGGTTAAAAACTCCGAGGATCCAATGTTGTTTGCTTATATTCAACACAACATATACCTATTAAATCGCGAATAGTTTGAAACAAAATGTTAAAAACAAATCATAATATGTTCAACAAACAAAACCATGATTTAAATTTGAAAAACAACCTCGTCAACATCAGCGATGTTTGGAAACGGTTCGAATGACCCATCAAACAAATCTTTAAAAGACTGGTTATTAGTACGGCTAAGTAAACCCCCCACAAAATATGGAGGAAGGATGCTCCAACGGGAGGTTGAGCTCCAAAGAGTCTCGTAGAGATGGTGTGTCCATCCATATATGTGCTATAATAAATAATTTTAATATTCAATATTAAACTGCGGTAAATATATTAATTAAATTAAACATAGTTAATAAAACTAACAAATATTTAAAAATTATTACCTCGCTGCCTAACCAACCGAGTGAATCATCGCCGAAAAGATCTTCCCAAAAGCCATCCGGGAATATACTTCCCCCAATTAGTGCACAAGTTCTATGTTTATCCTTTTGTTTTGGATACCATTTTTTTATTTGTTTTATGTTTTCGTTTTCATCGTTTGATTTGAACTTCTTCTTTTTTGCACCTTTTATTGTTGTGAATGGGGAAAGCATACACGAGGCTGGCTTTGTTGACCTTTGAGACCGTCTCAACTGTTAAAGTGACAAAAGTAAACCAATTATTTTGAATTTAAATGCTAAACTATGAAGGAAAAAAATAAAATAAAACATAACTACCTCAGGCTTTTTTAGGCCGTCGGTGTTTGGTCTATATACTTCACCCGAGCTAAAAAATTCATCAACATTTTCATTGTGATGCGAGCTCGTCGGGCCTTCTACACTAGTCGGTTGGGATTTACGTACCTAAGATTTAAAAATGTTAATTATTTTAAACTTTTCAACAAATTAATACGGATTAATAATAATCATACGACAACTTTACCTCAGGTAGTAAACCTTTCAACTTGTTATTATAAAAGTTTTCCAACCTATCATCCATCAACGCTTTAAATTGCTCTATTAAATCATCGTTGATAGTGTAGGTTGTCGGAACAGTTTCCGACTTTCTTTTTTTGGCCGTCGAATCAACAGGCTGATCACCGTAAACCGTATGCAGATCATCGAAACCACTATCCACACCATCCGCTGCCGTATTATCAAAATTTACATAGGCAGACGGATGAAACTCGGCCTGCTTATTAAAGCACCCTTGAGACGAGGATTTTTGTGCTCGTAAAAAATGGGCACTATCAGTGTACCAGGCACAGCGCAGCTCAGAGTCATTCGGAAGTAGAAACCTAAACGGCTTAAGCCCTTCAACCTGAAGCGCAACAATTTTATTTCAAATTTTATCACTTATATTTAGTTTTTCAAAAAAAATTTCGTAGAAAATGATTTCAAAAGATTACCATAGAATTTTCGGTGATCTTACGATCAATGGTGCTCCTCTTCATTTTTTTTCCCGGACCCCAGGAAAGAACTCTGGGGATTGCATCACCAAGAAAAAAATCTCTATCGTTTCTAAATTCTGGAAATATCTCATATATCCAGATCTGCAAGTTTTTAAACAAAATTTAGAAATATCTCAAATATTTGTTAAAATTAATAATTAAAAGTAAATAATTCATACAAACTAATACCTTGAAAACCCAATTACAAGATTTTAAACTGAAGCCCTTTGTACCCCGCTTTTGAATCAGGTGCATGTTATTGATATTTTTAACCAAATCTTCCCAAAAATAACTTCCCCATGGAAATCTATTCAACACTACAAAGTCATCAACAAGATCGAGCACTAGATCATCCACGGTCGCGGTATTTTGGGTACCCTTAAACACCGATTCAATCAATACCAGGATACAAATACGGACAAGATCATCCTCCTCATAATCGCTCCAGTCACCGTTGAAAATAGCAAGCACACTTTCATAAGATACCTTACTCACCTCACGGAATATTCGTCTTTTAAACGATGTTGGGGATTGTGCGAGTTCCCAACCATCGTGACGGCCAAATCTTAGGCCCGTTATCAGACAAAATTGTTGTGGAGTGAATACAAGACTGTTAGAACCGATTTGATAAAAAAGGCCGTCGATACTAGGCAGTCCCGTCTCAATCTGATGTTGTGCCACTGAGAGTAACAAATTACTTTCGCAAAGATGGCTCATAACATCCAGAAAGTGACCGAAGACGGTCTCCCTAAAACGCCTTTGCATTGCCTCGGACATTCTAGTATTCATTTGTGTTACTTTTTTCCAGGCACTTCGGACTTTTATTTCGGTATCAGACTAAAAAAAAGGTTATAAAAAAATATTTAGTAACCAACAAGGTAAATGAAAAAGGATAAAAATACTTGAATGAAAAATGGTAGTAAACGCTTACCGGAGGAGGTAAGCTCCGAGGAGGATTCGGCTGTTGTGGGTGCCGAAAAAACTCTTCGTACTGTTCCTCTTGTAGGATTTGATGTGCGTTCATCGGGTCGACAAAGTCATTCGGATTAAACATGGTCAAACGGGTTTGGTCAACCTCGATTAACGGACAACAAAAAAACAAACAAAATTAAAAATTAATCAACGGCCGACGTGTGCACTTTGTGGTGGACCACTTGACTAAAAATATGTCGTGTGGTCCCGTTTGTGTTGTGTCGTTTTCAATGAAAAAAACAAATTTTAAACTTTAAAAAGGAACGTTAATATTACCTTTTTAATTATAAATGACCGTCGTCTGATACTTTGACCGGAGTCCTAGCAAACCGTTCGCCGGAAAATAGATGATAAACAAAAAAACCGGTAAAAGAGCGTTCCCGTCAACGTAGCGTCTTTCGGTGGAGAGACTTTCACCGAAAGTTTACTTTTACCCCCAAAAGGTAAACCCTAGTGGGACCGGGCTGCATGGGCCGGGTCCGGTTCCCAAAGCGTCTCAGGAGACGGTTTGACCAAGACGGGTTCGGTTCCCAAAGCCTCTCAGTCAACCCTCTGACAAAGCCGGGTCCCGGTTCCCAACCCGTCTTTTGAGCCGGTACCCTGAACGATCTGGTGAGCCGGTTCCGGTTCCCAACACGTCTTTTGAGCCGGTACTTGGAACGATCTGCTGAGCCGGTTCCGGTTCCCAACCCGTCTCACAAGCCGGGTCCGGTCCCCAATACTAACCCGTCTGACGAGACGGTTCCCAAAGCCCCTCAGTCGGCTCCCAAGGAGACGGTTCCCATTGCTGTCAGACGGTTCCCGAGAGTGCATTTTGTGGGCCCCTAATCAATTAAAAATTTAAAAAACAAAAAATTAAAATTTAAATAAATAATTTATATTTAAAATCATCTTTATATAAGTAGTTGTAAACGTAAAATATTTTGTCGTTAAAAAACGTTGTTGGAAAAGTTTCGCTCAAGAAAATGTCTGACGGCCGTGATAAAAATATAGCTCCAGAAGAATACTTTTCTCAACCAGAGAAACATTCCTCGAGTTGGATACTAAAAAAATGGAGGCGTCCAAAGGAACCTGAAATTACCAAAGAAAGAGAATTTATCAGTAATCGACAAAGCTTACACGGAAACGTTATCGGCAAATGGGCTATACCGGACGATGAGAATGATAATTGGGCAACTAATGTTGTTGACTTCTACAATAAAGGCGACGCACCGTTTTGTTATTCTGCTGTTTTTTCAAGAAGTATTGAGCTTGACAAAAATTTTTGGGGAATTTTGTTGGGCTATCGTTCTAACGGCAACCTCACACCAACAGTAATAACTCAAATTTTAATGTTTTTTTTTTATTTTTTTTACTGAAATTGTGATTCAATTATTTTTCAGCATGTTGAAGGATGGGTTGGAAGACTGATGAATTGGAGGAGTAGAAAGCTACAAAAAAATGTTTCGCTAAATATGCGGTGGACAATTCTTCCACCAGAATTTTATAATTCGTTATTAGAATCTGTACCAAAAAACTTGGCCAACTATTGCAATGACAAATTCAAACCGTTTCCTTCATTTTTCGACGTTGATTTTGTTTTTTTCCCCGTTCAGCTTGAAAATAGGGAATGGTTACTGGTGCGACTAGAGTTGGTGACACAAGAACTTGTTATGTATGCTTGCGAAGACCTTCGTATCAGAAACAAATACAGAACCATTGTTCACCCAAAGCTGACGAAGATACAAGTTTATTTAGGAGCTTTACTAGTGAACATAAGATTCTGGAAGAAAACAGGTAATCCAGAAAAATGTATAACTTTCAATCTTAACGAAGACTATGTTGCACCACATAACTCCCTGTCTGGTAATGAAGCGGTATATCTTTGTATGCTGATGGAGCATTTGGTTACTGATAAACCAATTACTACGAACGGTGATCTAAAACAAACATGTTCGTCTTACAGACGATTCATGGCTAAAAAATGTATTTCTGGAGGTGCTTACCACGTCCAAACAATTCTTAATAAAATGTTCTTATTTTGGAAGTTTATTTATTTTTTTTAATTGTCCTTATTTATTTTTACCTACCATATTAATTACATTTATTTATTTACCATATTAAATATTTAATTAAATTAAATTATTTCACACTATAAATACCCACCAAATTAACAAATTCTTCACTACATCACATATTTTTCTTACAAAACATCAATCAAACCAAGTAAAATGTCTTCATGGACCGACGAGGAGATCCTTGGGGTTACATTGGCATGGCGAAATGTTGCCGAAAACACCCGAGTTTCGGACACCAGTCAAGAAATTCGTGCAACTCCATTTTGGAGTAGAGTATTTTTCGAGTTTCGAACACTTGTCGGCGGTCAGACAAACCGTACGACCCAAGATGTTATAGAAAAGTTTCACAACGTCAAGGCGGAGTGCACCGTATTCGAAGGGTTCTTCAACTCCAACAAAGAAGAGTCGCCAAACGAGTCCGAGGAAGGGCTCATTGAATTGGCGAAAATCGACTACTTTTTGGACTACGACGAAGAATTCGAATATCTTTCCGGGTGGCATTTGTTACGTGATTATATTTAAATTTAGGTTTTATTAAAAATAATGTTATGTAATGTTCTTTTTTTAATGTATTTTTTATTATTAATAAAGTGTTTTAATTTATTTAGTGTTTTAAAAAATGTTCTAATTTTTACTATGAAATCTATTGATATTCCCTATTGAATGCTTAACCCACCCGCATATGTCCTTCCTATATAAAACCAGTAGACGGTTTGCCATTACAGACCGTCAGTACACCGTCACAGATAAGAAACCCAAACCCAAAATCACAATGGCACCGAAACCGTGGACAGAAGAAGAAGAAATTGCCCTATGCACTGCTTGGATAACTGTTAAAGAAAACCCACCACGTCGAGGGTCCATTTGGCCACTCGTTCTAAACGAGTTCAAAGTTTTGGTTGGAGGTTCAAGCAGGTCAACGGAGTCTCTCAACCGGAAGTGAACGGACTTGCAAAACAAGTGCCGTCTCTTCGAGGGGTTTTATCAAACCGCTATCCGTGAACTCCCACAAGAGACTGCGGACCATGAAAAACTTGAACATGCCAAGATTGAGCACGAGTTTTCGGGCCGACCACCCTTTACTCATTTGTCGGCGTGGCAGATGATTCGTTATGTCGCCGGGGCTTTGGATTAGTTTTTTTTCTTACTTTTAATGTTCCTTTTATTTTAAGTTTTAATAAAAAAAATGTTTATTTTAAGTTTATATTGTTTAAAGGGATTGTTTTGTTTAACACCAAAAAGTAGAGAACACATGACCTTAAACAAACTTAACATAAACAAATAATAATAGGGATCCAATAAAAATACAACTAAAGTATTAAAACAATTACAATATACAAACAATAATAATTCACGAAGTCGTTCAACACGTCAAACACCGAGACATTTCCGTTGCTTGTAACGCCAAGATATATTTTCGCAGTGTACTTTATACCCAGTGTCCAGTTTCATCTTCATCACCTTAAATACGTACATAAATATATGTACGGACAGATCCTTACCAACGGTCCGGACAAGTCAAAGAACAAACTCTCCTAAATATCACATCCGACCGTCTTGTACATGTAAAAGACGGATGATCCAGAAGATCATGATAGAGATTTAGGAAAAGGATGAACTTGGCAACAAAATAGACTACCAAATCGTAGATGCAAATTACACGGGTTAACCCACGTGTAGATGCAACAACAATCCAAGTAGTATTATGTAGATGTAACAACAATCCAACAGAAGCCTTTTTCGCTTTACTTCTCACTAACTCCGACCGAAACCTATCCATCACTTCAACCTTTCGCTCCAAATGTATTACCAAGTGGTTGGAGGTCAACTTGAGGCTAAAGAAAATGGGTGAAAGGCTTTCAAGGCCAAAGAAAATGTGTGAAAAACTTCGGAACAGAAGCTTTCCATAGAATGGGATTAGATAAATCCCAAAGGCTTAGGTTTAAAAAGTGCCATAATTTTTACCGAAAAAATATTCGGCTATTCTGAAGCTCAAAAACACGTCGAATAATCAAACTAAATTTGAAAAAAACATTTGAGAAGATTTTGTTTGATTTGGTAAAATATTTTGGCTTGGTAAAATATTTTGGCTTGAAACAAACATTTGAGAAGATTTGGTTTGATTTAAATGTGTTTTTTTTTTCAACCAAACCCACATATTTATACCCAAACAAAATTTGAAAAAAAAAAATATATTAATTAATGGCTGGCTGAAGACGGTTCAGCCAAAACGGATTCGGCTAAGCCGAGCCGAAGACGGCTTAACTTGAGCCGTTGGTGAACCGTCTTAGGGACCCCACCGGAGACGGCTTTGCGGCGCTGACACGTCTCAAGCCGCCACGGGAGCCGGGTGGCAGACATCGGGATCGTAACCGCCACGTGTTGGGTTTCTACTGGTTGGAAACCAAAGGATCTCGGAAGACGGTTCAGCCCTTTTAAAAACCGTGTCCCGTCTCTCCAAAGACGGTGGAGGGGGCTATTTAGGCAAAACGCCCGGTCAAAGGGCTATTTTGGCCATTTTCCCTTATCTTTATATACGTTTTGATATCAATTTTGTTACAACCAATTTCTAAATCACATCATCAAAATGGAAGCATATAACCTAGCTAAGCCTTCTACACTTTTTATTAACATTGTATTCTGGTGTTCGTTTCTAATATATTTGATGTAATTAATACTTCTAGTCTGCTAGCTAGACGCTAGCTCGATATATGATGTAATAAAAAAATGGAAAAGTGAGGACTGAAGGACATCGTATCTAAAAAAGGCTACATGAACCCTGACATTCAAAGGACACGTGCAAGCAAGCAAAGCATCCAGCAGAACACCAGCTTACTACAAAGCCGACACCTGTCCAATACGTGTCAAGAAAACATTTCCATAATCCCTAAAACACCCTCCCCCTATCATCTTCTTGCATGTTATTTGCAGTCCTCCTCTCACCTTCTACCATGGTGGCATCACTATTTCTTTAACCTTTTTTACCCCCTACACCTGGGTCCCACACCTTTTTCTTGCTTCAACTCCACTATACCACTGCAAGCTTCTACCTATATATAATAATATATATAAAGATTGTAGGTTTTGGAGGTATAATGCATGCGGTGCAACTTAAGTAATGTTTTTTTCTGATGGTTTTAATGGAACTTCCTTGTGTGCTCTTGCTGATCTTTATTATACGTTATATCTACTAATATTTTGTTATATGTATACGAAAAGGCTAGCTGTTTTCCTAATGGTTTTATTGTAACTTCCTTGTGTGCTCTTACTGATCTTGATTATATATATATATATTAGATCTACTAATATTTGTTACTAGTATATAATAAACAAGCAAAAGAATGGTGGTTCAAAACACGGATATCATGTCGCCTGGAGAAGTCGAAGTCGAGTCACCGATCCAGTCCGATCAACAACAAAACAGGCAACAACTCAGCCGACAATCTTCAATCTATTCACTCACATTAGATGAATTCCAACACACTATTAACGAGAGTGGAAAGAATTTCGGTTCTATGAATATGGATGAGTTTTTAAATAGTATTTGGACGGCTGAAGAACACCAGGCTCAAGCTCAGGCCCATGTGCACCCTTTGGCTGGTGCCAGTGCTAGTAGCCAGTTCTTGATGGGGATGGACCGAGTTCGGCCGAACCGAATATGATTGCTAGGCAACAAAGCTTGAATAGACAAGGGTCGTTGGCTCTTTTGGGCTCGTTGTCTAGGAAAACCGTCGATGAGGTTTGGTCGGAAATTCGAAGAGCTCATGAACATGATAACCGGCCGAGTAATGGAAATATTAATATTAATAATAATGATAATAATAATAATAATAATAATAACTCGGGTAGTGATCGAGTTCACGGTTCGGCGGCTCAACGCCAACCGACATATGGAGAAATGACGCTAGAGGATTTCTTGGTAAAAGCAGGGGTAGTTAGGGAGCAACATCATCCAAGTGCTCCAGTGGTTCAACCACAAGCGGTTGCTCCGTTTGGGTTAGGGTACCCAAATGGAAACAGCCGTGTTGTTGGGCCGCCACCTGGAACGGGCCATATGGTAAGGCCGTTGACAGGTGGCGGCCCATTCCCACCGGGCTACCCGGTTGGGAAAAGAACCGGGCCCTACCAACCACAACCGCCTCCAAGTTATCCTGGCGGTGGTGGTTATGGGCAGGGGCTCGGTACTGGACCGCCAGCGAGCCCGGTATCTTCGGATGGGATTACTATGAGTCAGCTCGATAGCGGGAATCAATATGGGATGGATATAGGTGGCGTAAGGGGCGGTAGGAATCGGATAATAGACGGTCCGGTGGAGAAAGTGGTGGAGAGGCGACAACGAAGGATGATAAAAAACCGTGAGTCCGCTGCAAGGTCCCGAGCTAGAAAACAGGTGTGTGCCGCGTTTATAAGTTTCGGTTTCACCCTTATAGTTCGAAACTTATCGGTTTTGCTCCCTGCAGGCTTATACAGTTGAATTGGAGGCAGAATTGAACTTGTTAAAAGAGGAGAATGCTCAACTGAAACAAGCTATGGTAAGAACAATATAGTCTCAAATAGTCCCCTAGAGAAGTTTAATTAATTGTAGAGTTTTAAGTTTTATTAAATGTGATAAATATTTGAATTTCTTATATATGGATGAACAGGCAGAATTAGAGAGAAAAAGGAAACAACAGGTGTTACATTTTTTAAATTGTATATTTTTTAAGAAACATGTTTAATTTGTTTTTTTTTAAGTTATTGAAATATGGAAACTTATTGTGTAGATATTTGAAGAAATGAGGATGAAAGGTGTGCCAAAAGGTCAAAAAGTGAAAGAAAAGTCAAGGGTGTTAAGGAGAACGTTTAGTTGTGCAACATGATCATGAAGTGATTAGTATGTGTGTATTATAGAGGATCAAAGTTATGTTGTTTGGTTTTATGCAAAGATCGATCGAGGAATGGAAGCACGGTCGAGTCACACGTTTGTTGGTCGAGTGTTTTCCATGGTCTCTCGTGTGAATTATGTATGTCGTTATAGATGGGTCTCTTTTTTCGACATGTAAATCGCTAGGTAGCATCTGTGCCTTTTAAACATTTCGTTTTCAACTATAAACAGTCGAGATGAATGGTATCCGTGGCAAACTTGTTTAAAGGATGTGCAACTAATGGTTATTTGATTTGATCATTCTTTTAAACTAATCTATACATCAACACATATGAAAGTAGTCAATAAATTGTGGTCACATCTGGTCTATTGCTAGGTGTTTCCTCTTGGAACAATCGATTAATAATATGATTAAAAGGGGGAAAGGAATTGTAAGACCCTAACCCGTAATCACGCGATTATTGCCTAATCTTACGGGTTTTGACCTTAACTAAAAACCACTCCCGATTAAAACTTTGAAATTTTCTTTATAAGTCAACCCATTAAGATCAAATACATGTTTGATTCACACAAATTTTTACTTTTTAATAGTTGAAACATATTTTAAGATGTTGCGTTTTAACGGGAGTTCCTTAGATTCTAGTGCGGAAGCTTGATGAGTGTTCGGGCGTGTTCGGTTCTTCTCGCGACTTGATCCTTGCTCCGGGACTTCCTTCACTTGTTTACCTAGCACCATTTCACAAAAATGGTTAGTGGGTTGTCAATGATACATTTAAACTAGTACGGTATTCGTTACACGTTGATACGGAACGAACCAGGCCAAACGGCCCTTTATCAGGAGAACAAACGGCTGCAACTTATGCGCAGCAGCTGTTCGGATCGCTTTTACCCTTCTAAAACCCAAAATCTGACTTCGACTTTCAAATGAGAATTGTTCTACGCTCCGAGAGCTTTCCAGGCATATAAAGAACACCTCCTAACGATTTTTCTACGATTTTATACGCAATTTTAAAGTTCGTGCTGACGTGCAGGTCAAAGCGCGCGGCCCGCTCGGCCTCTGTGAGCGGCCGCTCGAAGCTTCTGATGTGAATTTGGTGATTTTTAAGCATGGGAATCATGTCGCAACCGCATTTGATGATTCCCGAAGCCTAAGTAATGACTCGCCGACTAAATAAACCTTTGTTTGACTGAAATTATGGTCCGGTTTATGTCGCCATGATCCGGTTCTTAGTTTTGGATGTTTATGGCGACTTTTGCCCAATTTGACCCATTAAGGCCTTAAATCAAACAAGGCACTTTTGACCACTTAAATTTCATACCGTTTGAGTTGTCAAGTCATTAGACACTTGATCAACAAAAGCGTTTGTCCGATTTGTTTCATTACGACTTGGATTCTTAGAATCAACCTTTATTAATCCTTTAAATCCCCAAAATGCCCCTCATGACCAAATCTTTCAATTTAGCCATTCGTGGCGAAACTTCTTGTTTCAAATCCAATGTTTTTGACTCAATGACTTGTTTAAAAACCTCTAAGTCCTTCCGGACTTAGAGTTTCATCCTTTCTCAAGTTTTCACTTGTTTAGGCAATTCTAAGCGCATTAGCGCGCATTTGACACAATTATGAAAATAACTTACTTGATTGGCACCCACACCTCATGTGAGTACTTTTATCACCTATGTTGCTTCGCCCGAAGGCGTTTATTCGACTACGGACTTACCGGGTGGTGTTGACCCATTCTCATACCTTGTGCGTATCCTCCACGATTCTTAGCATCAAGCGTGCATGCGCAAATGCATCTACCTGCGTGCTTTCTAAATATACACATTAATTCCTCGAAATTCAAATGGTAATACCTTGCCATTTGATCCGTTTAACCTCATGAATCTTAACGCTTGAAATACAAGCATCAAGTATTGGACTCACATGGTGAGGATATCACCATTTGACCGTTTAGACTCGTAGTTTATAATACTAAGTTATCCAAGTTTTTATATATGGTTCAAGTGTCACAAACTTGACCCATTTAACAACATGCTTAACAACTTCATTCAAATGATTTAAGTGACCCATCTTGGGTTAAAACATCATTTCTTACATATCATTATTAATTGACCCGTTTGATGAATTTCACCATTCGGTCACCACTCATGGTTTCAATTAATCTCACAAACCTTGATTTATTGTGAATCCACATAAATTGACCCACTTAATGAATTTCACCCCTTGGGGTTTATCTTTAGTACACACTCAATACCAATATATATAACACTTAATCCATGTCATAGTCTAGTAGTGTAAGTAGAACTTACTTGTATTCATTCCCATTTACTTGCACTTTAGGCTCATATCCGCTTGACCCGTTTAGTTCGTTGATCCATTCCATCCAAGCTTGCACCTAGCTTGACAAGATCAACCTTCACTATACTCATAAGATTAGTTAAGTTAGTCATCATATCCAATAACTAACACATCTCATGAGTTTATTCACACCATTATTTTGTTTTCCCAATTATCATGTGGCTCAACTTTTCATGTATGGTGTGATTCATCTTTTAAACATGTGTTTCGCGTTTTATATGCGGGTAATTCCATGATTACCCAAATCAAGTTATCACCTCAATTTGCAAACAAGACTATTGAGGCATTTCATCAAACACTTGGTGTGCACCCACCAAATTCACTTGATTTTCATGAGTTTAAGTTTAACCAAAATATAGCCATGTATCTAATTATTATCATAACAAGATATTTAGGCATTTTAACTAAATTTGATCATTATAACAACTCCTAAGAGTCACCAAAACTACTAACCATGTGTGGTTTCAACCTAGAGGTTAAAACCCCAATTTCATAAGTTAACATATTCATATGAACATAATCAAACACACATATTAAATGTGATTTGTAACCAAATTATACATGTTTAAGGCTCCCCAAGGCTAGGGCAACCTATATTAACCATCAATTCCACATTTTTATAAAACCCTAGAACCATCATCTTCAATATACCATGGATTTGGATGATTTAAAAGGATCTAGAGTTACCTTATGACGTTTAGAACACTAGATGATCATGAATTCCATCATGCATTTAGAAAAGCCATCGATTTTGGCATGATTTGGGGCTGAATTGGTGGAGGTTCTTGTGTGTGTGTTTTTGATGGTGTGAAGAACGATTTTAGTGTGTGTTATCACACATTTTCACTCTTAACCCCATTTTATTCCAACTTTGCCTAGTTGTCAAGTTCAGCCCCTCCGGTTTAGTACAAGTATGTGATCTTTACTAATTAAGTTAGTTCTCATAATGTTCCCACGTGTGTTTGCAATTTACGAGACTTGTCAATGTCTCGTTTTATTATCCGCAAAATATTCCTTTTTGATAATGGGCTCAATATTGTATATATATTGATCCCACCTATTAGCGTAATTAAATGAAATGGGTTTTCGGGGTGTTACAGGAATGCCGCCGTCCCCGTGATCACATCGTCGCAATCACGTGATACACAGTGGTGTGATGGAAATCCTTGGAATCGCGAATCGCGCTCATGAAGATAGAAATCAATTGGTCAATCACGTGTACACAATGGTGTGATGGAAATCCTTGGAATCACGATAGAAATTAATTGATCAATCACGTGGTACATAATGGTGTGATGGAAATCCTTGGAATCGCGCTCATGAAGATAGAAATTAATTAATCACATTGTCGCAATCACATGGTACACAGTGATGTGATGGAAATCGTTGTCACTGAGCGATGTGATGAAAATTCTTGGTATTGCGCTCATGAAGATAGAAAATTAAACTTTGGAGTAGGGGTGTTCAGAATTCGATTCGGATTCGAAAAATTCAAAATTCGACTTAGTTCGATTCGATTACTAAGAATTCAATTCGATTATTAAGAATTCGAATTCGATTCAATTTGAATTCGAGTCCAGTAATCGAATACGAATCGAATATGAATTCATGATTTTAAATTCGATTCGATTCGAAATTCGAATAAAAACTGTATATGCATATTTTTTTAAATATATCTACACACATACACATTATTGTATACACATTAAAAAAAAAAACTTATAAATTTTGGTCAAACTCTAAGAACCCATAGTCTCTACAACTTTTACCATAAACATATTTTACATATTTATCTTATACATCATAAAAACTCTAACAAACTATGCTCTCTACTATCTTTACTATTTCCGTATTTGACATATTGTTGTTTATCAATTATGTAGATTTATATTTTATATGTTAAAAATAATGAGTTTGTATTAATTTTAAAACTAAAAGTAAACAATTTATTATTTATGGTGAATTTGAACTATATCGAATTTATTCGAATTCGAGTTTCTTATTCGAATCGAATACGAATCGAATAAATTAAACTTTAAGCGAATACGAATCGAATACAAATTCAGGTAAAAATATTAAAAATTCGAACAATTCAATTCGAATAATTCAAAAATTCGTTACTCGATTCGTTGAACACCCCTACTTTGGAGAACCGTCATTTGGCCATTGGAATTTGAAAAATAAAATGATTTTTAACAGTATACACCAAACTTAAATATCTTTTCACAGTCACTACAAAAGAAAAAAAAAAACTCTGCATTACAACCGTCCTTAAAAAAACATAAAAAGAAAATGGAAATTAGTAAATAGCACGTATCTAATCCGTTGGTGAATTCCAACGGATTTTAGAACACATGAAATTAAATGATTATCTTCGCTTCTTTGTTGGTGATATTAAGGATAAGATTTCAGATGAGATTTCCTTGCAGGCTTTCTAAACTCTTTCGATGATGCTTGTTTGGTTTGTTGAAAATTATATGATAGTTAAGAAATAACAAAATACCTAATTAAAAAAACTTGGCGATAGTTGAAATCGGAATAATGGAAGGAACAAAAAAACAAAACAAAACGTGAATCAAAACCAACCTTTTCCTTGCCTCTAGATACCATTGTTGACAACTTATATCTTTGGCATGGAATATGTCATAATAGACTCGCCATTACCACATCATCGACCATCGACTTTGGGTTGATGGGTACAAAGTACAAACACGAGTCTAGTAGTCTACAAATCAATATACAAAAGGGTAGGTTTCAAGACAAGATTCTGCAGTTTGATACACTACATCCCAAGCTATTCACTTGTTCCACAATACATGACAAATAATAGAACCACCAACAAATGAATTAAACAAGTAGAACTCTAAACTTGTTTTAATCAGACATTACATCTTTACAATAATTCATTTGGACACAAAGGTTACACGTATTTTTTATGTTGCACAGAATTAAACTTCTTGTTAGACAGTTTATTAGCAATGAATTTAGTCAAAGTAGACTACTTGGTTCAAGAGTTGCATATTGTTGATGGATGCAAAGTAAAGTAAGAGATAAAGATATATTTTTTTTTAAACCAAGGGAGATACGATATTTATCAACAATAGACATGGTTAAAATAGGTAACAAGAATAGTATTTATTGTGAAAAGACATTAGACAATGTTTATTATGTAAACCAGTCTTAACGTTTTTATGTCTACTTTTCATTCAGTTTTATTTTCTTTATTTTCAATTTTTTTACATGAGCGTCACCAGTATTGATAGTCGATGACGGTTGTTTAGCATTGATTGCACTTGTCATGATTTTACGCCCCGCTAAAACACACTTAACTCAATGCTAGTTTTCTATTCTGATCACCATCAGCCATAAAACATGAAGAACAAGAGTACCAAACTATATAGACAAAATAAAACAAAACAAGAAGTCAATTTTTGTAAACCAAAAGAAATGTTGATAGCCAACCAACGAAAGAGTTGGGCGATAAGGATATCATACACATAAATCATGCATCTTTATCACTTTCCAAGATCTTTTTACACTAAAAAACACTTACAATTAACACTCTCAACAACCTTGATTAAGATAACAACCTAAAGATTACGACCCATTTCTTTTTCACCCCTCTTTCCTCTGCAGATTGCTCCATCAGGTGTTCAACTCTCATCTTTTTTATTAATATTATACCCAATTGGGTTTTACATTATTTATGTTTTTAGGGCTCTTATGTATCCATTTAATTTAGCCAATTTTCTTTATTCTTGTTTAATATTCATTGCAATCAAGAATGTTGCTTTTTCACCCATATGTTATCAATCAAGTTTAAAGATTCAATTTTTATTAATTTCACAAAATACCCATTTTGTGTATGTAGAAAAAATGTGTTATATTTTCTTGACTATTGTTTAATATTCATTATAATAAAAAAAATGTTGCTTTTCACCTATATGATGCTAATTAAGTGTAAAGATTCATTTTTTGTTAATTTTTAAAATACCCATTTTGTATTTGTTGCAAAAATGTTATATTTTCTTGATTCTTGTTTAGTATTCATTACAATCAAGACTATTGCTTTTTACCCATATCTTGTTAATCAAGTTTAAAGATTCAATTTTGATTAATTTTTAAAAATACCCATTTTGTGTTTGTTGGAAAAATGTTGTATTTTCTTGATTTTTGTTTAATATTGATTACAATCAAGAATGTTGCTTTTCACCCATATGTTGTTAATCAAGTTTAAAAATTCATTTTTTTGTTAATTTTTAAAATACACATTTAGCATTTGTTGCAAAAATGTTTTATTTTCTTGATTCTTGTTTAATATTCATTATAATCAAGAATGTTGCTTTTCACCCATTATGTTAGTTAATCAAGGTTAAAGAATAATTTTTTCTAATTTTTTTTAAATACCCATTTTGTATTTGTTGCAAAAAAAAAACAGGTGTAATTAGGTGAATTTAGTTTAGGGGATTGAAGAACCCTAATGGCAACATGTATACCATCATCTTTAATGCCTTTAGAAACAAGAAATGGAATGGGGGTATTGACTGTTTTTGGTGGGAGAGTGAGTTCCTTAAAGATGATTGATGACAAACATGGGTTTGGAAATACTAGTCATAAGGTTTGTTATAATCCACAAGTTAAATGTATGTCGAATTCGCATAATATTAATCAGTTCAGCAGTAAAGATCAGTTTATTAATCTTCACTCGGATGTTTCGATGCTTCGAGGCGATCGTAACAACAACAACAAGAAAAATGACAATGACAACAGCAATACTGTGATTAACCCGAGTGTTACTGAGATTTTGAGGGATTCGCCGGGTTCGGGTGGTTATAATGAGGCGAAGATTAAAGTGATTGGCGTTGGAGGGGGTGGGTCGAATGCGGTTAATCGAATGATTGAGAGTGAGATGAAGGGTGTTGAGTTTTGGATTGTGAATACGGATGTTCAGGCCATGAGAATGTCCCCAGTTTTCCCTGAACAACGGTTGCAGATTGGTCAAGAGTTGACCCGTGGGCTCGGTGCTGGTGGTAACCCTGATGTTGGTATGAATGCTGCTAAAGAAAGCCGAGAATCCATTGAAGAAGCTGTTTATGGGTCTGATATGGTTTTTGTGACTGTAAGCTTTTAACCCCTTTTTTTGCTTTGTTTTGTAGATTCATAAAGTTTCCGGTTTATGACTAGAAAAGATTACGTTCATTGTGTGCAGGCGGGAATGGGGGGTGGGACGGGTACAGGTGGGGCCCCTGTAATCGCCGGGGTGGCAAAGTCGATGGGGATATTGACTGTTGGTATTGTCACAACTCCGTTCTCATTTGAGGGCAGACGAAGGGCGGTTCAAGCCCAAGAAGGAATTGCATCTTTAAGGGAGAATGTTGACACTCTTATTGTAATTCCGAATGACAAGTTATTAACTGCAGTGTCTCCATCTACGCCTGTAACAGAAGCTTTTAATTTGGCTGATGATATTCTTAGACAAGGTGTTCGTGGCATCTCGGACATAATAACCGTAAGAAGATTTAATAGAAGTTATGCTATGAGTGTCGGCATCCAGTTCTTTTACTTTATTTTTGGATTTTATGTGTTGGTGTAAATTTGCAGATACCGGGATTGGTTAATGTTGATTTTGCTGATGTACGGGCAATTATGGCAAATGCAGGTTCATCATTAATGGGGATAGGAACGGCAACTGGTTAGTATGAGCTATTAAAAATTTCTTTTTGAGTTGTTTAGTATTTTTTTAAAAATATGTTATTAATGTTTGTTTGTTAACAGGGAAGACAAGGGCGAGAGATGCTGCGTTGAATGCAATTCAATCACCTTTGCTGGATATTGGTATCGAGAGGGCTACAGGAATCGTTTGGAATATAACCGGTGGTAGTGATTTGACATTATTCGAGGTGCCTTTCTTTGTTTTAGAAATATACATTCATACCCATACCAACTCCCATTCCTAATCCCATACCTGTCTATGTATGTGGACTTTTAAGCAGTGGCGAAGCTTGACCCGAAGTTTCGGGGGGTCGGAAGTCACTAGTTTCGGGGGGGGGGGGGGGGGGGGGTCGAAAACCAGTTTCGGGGGGTCGAAACCCTATATTTTCAAAATTTTCTATACGAATACTATATAATCGGAACTTCTACGCGAAAATTCGGGGGGGTCGGCCGCCCCGCCGGCCCCAACTAAGCTGCGCCAGTGCTTTTAATTTTAAGTATGCCTTGTTCTTCGGTTATATATTTTTTTGGTTCCTTTAGAGGTCGTAAAGACGATGGTGGGTAACCGGTCAAAATGGATGATTATGTGGGTTGGGTTGGGTTGACCTGATAACACATGTTTTGCCGAAATTTTGTCTAAGGTTAATGTGGTCACAAAACTATATTATTTTAGTAGTAATTAAATTTTTTCCCTAAGAGATATTTAGGAGGTTTCATGTTTAGAAATACACTTTTGGCGACTTTGACCACCCATTTGACCTATTTTCTTTTTAGCTATTCATTTTGCTCGTTGGATCTGTTTATAGATAAAACATAACAATAACCGGAACTAACCCGTTCCTGTGAAATGAGTTGATTTTTCCACCTTTATGTGCTGAGATCAGTTCAGATTCATTGAAAAGTTTTGATATTATAATGATTAATGATAAGAAAGATCATTATTTATCAAAGCCTTTGTTATAGTTCAAAGCAATGGCTAACAGGAAACATATATTATTTAAAAGAAATGTAGCATTTATATTGATCTAGTCTCAAATGTCAATTTGAAAGGTGAATGCTGCAGCCGAAGTCATATATGATCTTGTGGATCCAAGTGCCAACTTGATCTTTGGAGCGGTCATTGATCCATCGATAAGTGGTCAAGTAAGTTTATTCTTCCTGTTAAAAATCTCAAATAGCTTATCTAGTAACACCAACACTCATTTTTGGTGTTTACAGAGGTGGCTATTTTGACCCATTTACTTATAAATAGTTAATATTAAATTGGTTAGCTAAAAAAGGAAATAATTCAAAAGGGTTGAAATTACCCCGAAGTGTTGTTAATGCAAATATCCTAGTAATGCAATGTTCAAAAAGCAAGGTTGTAGAAGGCGCTAGGCAGGCGGTGATGTCTAGCCTAGGGACTAGGCGGAATCTACGTTTTAAAAAGTGCGCCTTGAGCGCGATTAAGCGCAAAGTGCCAGGCTCTGCGCCTTATGTAACCCTAGGCGCATCTTGTACAAGAAGCGCAGAAAAAAGCGCATTTTTTTGCCAAAAAAAAGCCCGTGAGGCGCACGCTTTTCGTACGGGAGGTGTTTTTATGTTTAAAATTGTTATATATGTAGCTAAAAGGGTTGTTAAATCATGTATAAACCTTATTTGTATCTATATTTTGGGTAAATGATGCTAAAAACCTATAGCATATATAAAAAAATTATATAATCGTCTTGCGCTTCGCGTACGAAGATCCCACCGCTTTTGCGCTTTGCGCCTCGGTTTTGGACCTCGTCGCTTTAGTGCGCTTCGCGCTTTTTAAAACCAAGGGCGGAATTAGGCAGAATTAGGCGTTTTGGTATTTTTATACGTATTATACACACACACACACACACACGAAAATTTAGGTGTTTTTTGAAAATATGTTAAGATATATACACATAATACTTAGAAATACCTAGATATATACACATAATACTAAGAAATACTTAGAAATTTAAAAAAAAAAAATTAAAAAAACCACCGCCTAGGCCCGCTTAATGGCCCGCCTAATGGCCAAAATGCCTAGATCACCGACTAGCCCTTATTCCGATATCTAAGGCCGCCTAGCCCGCCTTTTACAACACTGTCAAAAAGATTACTAATGTATTGGTATAATCTTTGTAATCATATCTAACACAAATTGTTTATAATATGCTTTAAAATTTGGGCAAAAAGTGTTTTAGGCTGCCTCACCTGTTTTGACTAATGACACATGCCAGATTTTTTTTCTTGTTACCTGACCCACCCATTTTGTCACGCGTTACACACGTCTTATCTTCTTTTCTCCTAAACTGGTTATCCTTGCAAATTGTGGTGTTTTTTCTTTTTTTGTTGCAAAAGTGATCTTTCTTTGCACCAAAAAATCCAGACACGATGGTTATAGTCAACCATTCTTTTAAAATACGGATGTAAACAAGTCAAGCAGAGCACAAGCTCGACTAATCTCAAGCTTGCCGTTTAAGTTAAGAGAGCTTGAGCCCAGCTCAACTCATTTCGGTCTTCGTTGTAAAGCTAAAACTTGTCTTGTGAGTAAGTTAGAGGCCGACCGAGTTCGGTCCCTAATTTTATATATACTTAATACTAATTAGTTTATGTATTATTATATTCTATATATTCTTATAGCTATAATCATATTTGCTATTTGCTTTTTATAATGATTCTACATAATAATATTCATTATGAAATTTTATGTTGCTATAAACGGGTTATTATATTCATATGACTAATCACTAATATACTCATTAGGCTCGTGCGCCTAGTTAAGCTCACTATATGAACGAATCTTGGGCTCGTTTATTAAATGAGCTCAAAGTTAAGCTCGTCTCAGATTGAGCTCAAGTAGCTCGGTTCCTTATTTAAAATTGTATACAAGAACTCACTTCACTCGTATAAACCTATGACGCAAATTATTTTCGTGACTTAATTGGAAACAAAAACCATCAACTATACATCGAGTTTTTTCATCTTGGCTCAGGTTAGCATAACTCTTATAGCAACCGGGTTCAAACGACAAGAAGAAAGTGACGGACGGACTCTTCAGGTATAACTTCAAGCACCAAGTTGATAACATAATTTTGATATTTTGGAAATTTACAATAAACTTGGCCAAATGTAGGGTGGTCAGGCGGATGCAGTTGGAATGAACCGACGATCACCAACATTCTTAGAAGGCGGCTCAGTAGAAATCCCAGAGTTTTTAAGGAAGAAAGGACGGTCACGCTATCCACGAGCTTAAATTCGCCATTTTCCTTTTTTTGCTCTTGTGATATACTAGTATGGTTGTGTAGGTAGAACAATGTAAAGTAAATGGCAACTATATTACTTGCTGCCAAGATTGTATGAATTAGAGGCTAGAGTTGTTACCACTATAATATGATCATACTTTGTTGGTGTGCATACATTTTAAATAAAACAATGTACCTATCCTTCATTCCAATAAATCATAAGTTGAAATAATATTTATTTTGAATTTTATTGGCCACAAAGAGGAACATGTGGTACAAGAGCAAGAGTATTAACATGTGGTACAAGAGCAAGAGTTTAACATGTGGTACAAGAGCAATATTTTTCTAAGGGGACAAGAGTCTTGTGACAAGTAGGGATAGTTATAAGCACCATCACATAGTATTTCTGACTTATTTCGCTCAGTTGTAAGTTGTATTCTGTTCTTTTTTCCACGCGACGACACACGTTAGGGATACGGCGAATAGTGTGCATCCTAAAGAAACCAAAAGGTAGACAAAATATAACTTAAGTGATTAGAGATTAGTGTACCAGCTATAATAACACAATTTTATTCGAGTTGAGGTTAGTTTGTTATAACACAATTTTATTCGAGTTGAGGTTAGTTTGTTATAACATTTATTGGTCTTTGGACATCTGTAACGTGACATGTTAGCCGATTTAAAGTTGGGTCTTACAACAATGCTATATTGCTATTCGAGTTTAGGCTCATTCATGTAGAAACATAATTAGGAACTATGAGGATTGGGTAGAAAAAGGTTAGGACTTTGTTAGTTATTTATTGGGATTTTGTTATTTCATGAAGTTCATTTGTCACCAATTAGGATCATTATGTTATTAGGATCATTCATTTAGAAACACAACTAGGAACTATGAGGATTATGTTCTATAAGGTGACATTGTTGTCCTTTACGGGTAGCTCAATTGGTGAATGAATCAGGGATTCCTCTTGGGGTCCTAGGTTCGATTCCCACGAGGGACATAATGAGAAATGAAGGATGGCTCATGGCCTATGGTCACGAGTTCGAGTCCTGATCTCGCCCGGGTTTTACCAATCCTTCACCGTCGTGCCTACAGGCGGGTGAGGGGTTGGGTTTTCCCCGGTTTCGGGAACTGCATGGGCGGGTCTGACTACGCCAGCCGCCTGAGGTACGTATGGGCCCTCCATTGGGTTGGTCGTGGGGGTCTGTCCCTGGGTAGTCGGGCAGAAATGTTTGTTGGCCATTAAAAAAATAAAAAAAAGTGACATTGTTGGTTGTTTTAAAGTTGGACGTTACATTAATGTTAGGTATTCTGCGTCCTTAAATTTTTACAACTTCAATTGAGTTTTTATTGTTTGATGATGATTAAATTAAGACAAAAAAGATATTATGATTAATTAATTAATGTAGAAAATTTATATGATGTTAGAAGTTTGAAAAGATAAGGTCAATTATTACAACTAATTTTCTGGCGTTTATATTGATTGTTACCTAAGATAATTTGATTTTTTAAATAAATTTCTACTTTTTGGCCCTCAGCTCCTTGCAAATCTGTGGCTTGGTTTTTTTTTAGTGAAGCTGCGTTAAATCCAAAAGAAAAAAAGATAATGAATGTGAGGTTTGGTGATGTGGATGACACAATAAATTGTAATTACATGCAGTCCAAAATTTATTTTTTAGGGGAGATACGGTGTTAACCAAACGAGTCCATTGTTTCTGTATTTTATAGTTCAAAAGCATACGCTTATTCCTATTATGATTTTAATGTTTTATTGTGTATGCTCTCCTATGGTGGATAGGTTCATTAATGGTGTCAAATCCAAAAGGAGGGATGATTGTTTGAAGGTGCATGATTTATTGGTGTCGGGTTAAGAACAATATAAGCTTGTGATGCTTCTATTATGAACTCAGTTGTCGTCGTGTACGAAAATCAAAAAGATAATAAATAATACTATATAAAACCAAACGTAGTGAAAGAAACAATTCACGCCCTCCACTCCAAATAAAGTTATCTGATTGGCCCCCTTGATTTGCGCACAATCCACCGTGGAATATTTCACACCAAAATCGATTTTTGCCCATTTACGAGGGGGGGGGGGGTCCTCATTATTGGGCGTTATTGCCCCTTTTTCACGCTCAAATCACTACATCACTACACCCGGTCTAAAATAAAAATAAAACTCTAATCTTAAAATACTTTCAAGACAAAATCTGGCCAGTCAAAAATATACAAAGGTATGAACTATGTAAACCGGACACGTGCACTTTTCAAAAACCATACACAAGTGAGAAAACGTAGACGTCCATATTTAACACATATGAGACATATCACACAATACACATTTATATATCTACTCTTTACCATATGCTTCATTGTCTTCAATCAACAACATCCCTTCATTCAAACCATGGACACACAACAAAACCATAATTCTTCTTCACAAGAACTCATGACCACCACCACAACACCACCACCAACGACGGCGGAAGATAGCGGCAGAGAGAGGCTTAAGAGGCACGGGCTGAGATGGCAGGTCGGGTTTGGATCCCGGACATATGGGGCCAAGAAGATATGCTAAAAGATTGGATAGATTGCACTGTCTTTGATTCTTCTTTAAGGAACAACAATATAATGTCAGCAAGAGCAGCCATGGTTCAACAAGCAAGATCAACGGTCAGGATTGAAAATCGGTGTTAATTAACCTAAAAACCACATATATGTGAATCGAATGATTGCGTAGGAAATAGCCAATTTCCTAGAAGCGCTAAACGTGCCACATTCGTTATGATTTTTATGGAATGTATACATACCCCTTCCAGTGTTGCTAAATCAATCACATCATCTCTCTGTACTTTTTTTTTTTCCAATAGAGGGGGTCGTTCATTATAAATTAGCATACTGCAGGGGTATCAGGTATGTTGCGCTTCTAGGAAATTGGCTATTTTCTACGCATCACCTTTAAGTGGAAATCACATCTTTTAAAACTACAAGATCAGCATATATGTATATAATCCGCATAATGTCATCCATTATTTATTTATTATACACTTTTTATGTTCAAGTATGCTATAAAATTTTAATTTTATGTCATGAATCTTAAGTTCGTTTTAACTTTGTTTATACATTAAATGAGGTTAGTATGTACTTGCAAATGATGGTATACGAACAATGGCAAATGCAGGGTCGTCAATATTAATTGGGATAGAACTCCAACATATGTTGGTATAAAAATATATATTTCTCGGAGGTAATAATTTTACATTTTTGTGATCTCTCTCAAACACACGTCTGAATCTGTACTTGTATCTTCATACATATCATAGATGTTTATTATGTTTCATTTTTTTTTAAAGTAGATTGTTTAAGAAATGGCCCAGTAAGGGTGGACGGGGCATAGATCCGGCCACAAGAAGGAGACATAGGTTCACTAGACGAAGCTAGAACACAGTCACACCCCATGGCCCCCATTATCCTTTGCCCATGAATACAGATTTTAAGTTTGGCGTTTATTGTAAGTAAATTATTTTGCTTATAGTTCAAATAAATCGGTGGTCGTTTTGGTTTATGCATTTGAATATCGATCAGGTTCAACATAGTCATCCCACAAGTGCTAAATTTAAAAGTGCTTACTAATTTAGCCAAAAGGCCCAAAATGTTATTAACCGGAACTATATAAGAACTTTATTGGAAATTCATATATATGCAACGCTACATATTCTCAGAATTGATCTTCAAGTTCCAATCAATACTCAAATGTTCCAATCGATAGTCAAACTAATCTCAAATTATAGCCAACTCCCACGATATTATTAGATTAAGAAAACTACTTAAAAACTTTATTAATTACAATGTCAAACCCTAACACGGTTTTTATAGGTTAACCCTAACTTGGTGGCTGAGACATTGCCATATCTAATTGCATCATAACTACGTTAGAATCTCGTGTATTTCATGGGTTAAATTAGTAAAACTTGGTTTTATCTTTGTAATTTTAGATATGTGAGAGATCATAGAAGGCAACAAAAGAAAATGAGAATCATAACTCTTAAATATATTATTTAGAGAAATAGACACAAAATAACAATAAGTTAATATTGTATTATAAGAAAGGTAAATTTTAAATAATGTAAACATGAGAAGTTGATGAAAACAAAATAAGGGGTGTATTAAATTTAGATCTGGAAAAGAAATCAGATAAATTTAAACCAGGTAATGATCTGTGTGAAGTTACATGGGTATACAGTTTAGACGGAAAAACAAAAATTAAGGATGCCTATAACTGTGTCATGTGTCCACTAATTTTTCTTATTTTTAGGTGAATATATAGTTAGAACTAGTTTTTATCCCGGGAGCGTTCCGAGTTGAAATATCTAATATGACATAATAAAATATATTATTATTATTATTATTTTAAACAAATCTCTGCCATAAGTTATGATATTCAAATATAAAAAAACGATCTCTGCGCCGGGGTATAAATCTAGTGCCATTACAAATGAATTTAGAAATTTGTAATCGATCATTCTAAAGGAACTAACATGAAATAAGAAAAAAAAAGTTAATTATTGAAATATCGAACGCATTAGTCTAAGGGTTATGTGATGCATTAAAAAATTCATGGGTATATTATTGGGTATATAGTTCGGGTATTTGGGTATGTTGTTTCGGGTAATCGGGTCGGGTATCACCTAATCCCAGACCCGACCCAAACCCACAATTTTTTAAAACTAATCCCAAACTCCACACAATACCTGTCGGGTTACAAAAAATAGTCATTTTTTTCTCCTTTTTTTATATAACACTATGGTACTCGTTGGAAAGATAATAAAACGTTCGTTAATTTAGTGCAATTTTTTTCTTTAAAAAATCTCGTATATAAAATATATTAACGTTTAAAAGTTATGGGAGGAAACATGAGAGAGAAAATAATAAAGGTTTAATATTTAGATTTAGTAGATTAGGTATTTAATAGGTTATGTTAAATCATATTTATTCCTTTTTTTTAATTGGTTTACACTTGCCACATCACATTCTATGTGGCATCTCTCAAAGGAGAGATTGCATAAGATTATGACATGTAGGATTAATCCCTTTGCAATATATATATATATATATATATATATATATATATATATATATAGGGGAAAGATCCGGTACAAATAGTTTTTTTGGTAAGATCTGTGAGAATCAAAGGAGGGTATTTTTTTTTAATTTTTTTTTTCAAATTTTTTTTTCCATATTGTTAAACATGTATTATAGTATTGAAAACTAAAAAAAAAAAAATTGGTGTAGAGTAATTACGTGTAGAGTAATTACATAATTACTCTAGTGTAAACTAATGTATTTACCTTAATGACGTAATTACACTAAATTTTTTTTTTTGTATTGTTCATCTAGAAAGAATGTTTAAGCACATGGGAAAAAAATTCTAAAAAAATAAATAAATTTTTTTTACCCCCTTTGATTCTCACAGTTCTTATAAAAAAAACTATATGTATTTGATCTTTACTCTATATATATAGATGTATTTGTTATCAACTTAATGATAGGAATGGTGATTTAAAGGAATTTTCCAATAGGATGATTTGAGATTTGATTTAGAGTCAACTTTCAAATTATTTAAACTTTTAATATTATGATGTGTCAATTATTTGGTATTAAGTAGTTTTGAGGAAAAAAAATTATAACACTGTCTGTTTTGGCCCATGAGCGAGTAGCCGTGTGACATCCGGCAACTTCCGATCAATACCGATGTGATTTTAAATAACTATTTATTATAAATATTGTTAGTTATTAAGTTTCGGAAGTTAACTGGTCGTTTTAACAAAGAAAACGTGACCGAGTCTTATAACGCGATTTAAACACGTGTGTTGAACGCACGCGTCAGTTGATGGAAGTAATATTCATTTTGTTCGGTTTAGTAGGATTCTTAATTTCGAACAAAACCGACTAACTTTTGTAAATTATTATTGAACTAAAATAGAAAACCGAGGCATATTACGTTTAGAACGGGTTCGGATACGCGATGTCCACCTACGAAACTAACCCTACCTATATAAGCATCTTATTCTCTTCTTCTTCTTCTCATTTTCACCTAACACAAAAACCCTAGCCTCTCTATCTCTAAAAATCCGCCTCTCTCTCTCTCTCTCTAACCTCTCTCTCTAACCTCTCCTCTCGGACTCATCTCTCCTTCCCTCATCTCTCTGTAACAGCGGCCGACCACCACCGTCGTTGGTAGCGGCGGCGTAATGGTGTTAGGCCTGTAATGGCGTCTCATGGTGTTGATTCAAGGAGGGTAGATCTCGTTCAGATGATAGATGGTCAGGGGGTTCGATACAGGTTCGGGTTACGAGCCAGTTTTGGTTTGATGCGGTGAGGGTTTTGATTACGGGTAAAGGGGGTTCTGGGTAGGGGTGTCGTGCGATGGTTATGGTGTCGGGGGAGGTTGTTATGGTGGCGGCTGTGGTGGTTTTGATGTGCAGGTGGTTGGTTTGGTGGCCACGGTGGTGGCTTGTGGTCTGATGGTCCGATTTGTTCGTGGTCTAGTGTACGGGTTTGTTGAGTGACGGCCGATGGTTGCTTTCGGGGGTCAGAAGGGTCCGGTTCAGGTTACAGATGCAGGTCAAGCTGTTTCAGGTTGCGTCTTGGTTCAGCAGGCGGCGGTGATTGGTTCTCAGGCGGTTCACGGGTTGTTAAGCTCGAGTCATGGTTCAGATATGGTTTCAGCCGATGGAGGGTTTCTTTTGGTGGTCCGAGGCCTCAGGTTTATGGTGTTTTCAGCCGGAGTTTGGTCTGGGTCAGGCCAAGTCGGGTCTGGTTCGGGTCTCGGGTCCAGATGGGTACGGTTTGGGTATCAATGGTTGTCGGGTCAGATTCGAGTTCGATTTGGGCTGTGGTCAAGCTGGTTAACAGATGGTCAACGGGTCAGCGTTCCGGTCTACACGTAGTTCGAGGTGGTTCCGGGTTACGCGCGTACGATTCGGTATACTTGAGTTCATATTCATTATTATTTGTAGATGTTATATATTTATAAATATATTGATATTGAGGAAATAGTTTTAACTCGCGAACGGACCGAATAATAATAATAATAAACAGTAACTACATTATATATCGAACGACTTGGTAAATGGTTAATTTAACGTGACTTATGATATTGAACATCGGACTAAATAACATTGGACTATATTGTCGGACTATATTTTATATATATATATATATATTGCTATATATATATATATATATATAAGTAAGTATACATAGGTGACGAAACGTATAGTCTCGTGAATCGGAAATGTGAATAAAAGGACTTGATGAATTGTGTTTGAAAGTTGATTTTGGGGAAAATTGTAGACAACGGGTGTTGTCTGGTTTGTACAAAAACAGAGGAAACTCTGCTCAAATTTTTATAAAATCAAAGGGTAACGAAGTGCTATTTCTATAAATAAATCCCCTTAAGTGTTTTGGACAAATGCATTATTATATACAAAATCGAGGTGTTTTAAGAGACTAATTATTTATAACAGTGAAGACGATTTTCAAGCGATCTTTGAGAAAAAGTAACAAATGTTATTAATCTGTTTTAATAACTAAATTTGTTTTTCCTCAAAGAGTATTTTCTAAAATGATTTACGAGACGATCTTCGGCTCAGGATAGTTATACGTTTTGAGGTTATAGTCTAACAAGGTTTACACACGAATAGTGACAAGTGTGAAACTTGGGTACTATGTTGTATGTAACTCGTGAATTAAGATAAGTCATGATCGGTTCGTCGAGTTGAAAACGTATTGAGACTCGCATTGGTACACACGAGTCTAGATAGTCGGATAGACTATCTTTTAGGCGGTTAATAAGCTAGGCTTATGTGTGATAGACTGTTAAGGTGTCCTTTGTTGGTAATTAGGGCACGAGGAAGTCGGTCGAGGTTTCAGGCTTTGTTTGCTAGCTTAGCACGGGTTGCGTGAGTTTCACGGCCCCACTTTTACTGCTTTAACTTTTGGGGGAGAAAACATGCGCTAAACTATTTTGGTAACATATGTCATACTATGGTTTTAACTTTGCATTGCTATACGATCTTTGAAAGTCCCGGGGAAAACCATGAATGTGCGGGGATGCACAACGGGGGAAATGAGGATAGATCTATTGGGTTTGACAGACCCCACTCGACGGCTTGGAGGGCCGGGCGGGTGCATATTGTCTCGAACTGGTAACATTGGTAACATTGCTGAACACACGCGGGCCGAACATTGGTAACAGTCTAGTAATGGTTTTCCAATCTTAGTAGTAATAAAACATACGCCTACCTAGCGTACTTTGGTAACATTGACATAGTATTGACAGGATTGAACTTGGTAACATTTCGGTAACATTTTGGCAACATTCTGGTAACATTTTATACAAACTTATGAACTCACCAGCATTATATGTTGACTTTTTAAGTATGTCTTTCAGGTTTAAACTTTGGTAATGGCATGGTTGGAGTAGTCGACGTATTGGGACCGGGGATCCTAGAGGGTTAGCAATGGCGTTCAGGAAATAAAGGTCTTAGATGCATCTTTCCGCTGCGTGGCAAAACTACCAAACGTCACAACCGACGAGGGAAAAGTCGGGGTGTGACAAGCCGCGAGCCACAAACCAATCCACGTGGCTCGCTTGAACCACAACACACCTGGGTGAACGCTGCCGCGAGCGAGCTGAAGCGACCCAGCTCGCGTGTGATGGCGAGGGCTATTTTCTTTTTCTTTTGTATTTGGTATTTGATGAGCGAGATGAAGATGATAAAGATGAGAGTGATGAAGATGAGAGTAGTGGAGTGAGTTGCAGAGAGATGATGAAAATGGCGAGGGCTTTTTTTTATGTCTGTATTTGGTATTTAATGGTTTTTTTTTTTTTTTTTTTGCACATTTTCAGGTTGTTTATTATTATTATTTATTATTTAAAAGTTGGATAGTGTATTTTAATGTTTTTAATTTTTTGTAATATAATGTTTTTTATTTTGTTTATTATAATGTTTAAAATAATAAAGTTTAAAAAATAATAATGTATAAAAAAATGGATAAAGCTGCTGCTCACCTCTAGCCACAACAACATTAGGTGAGCGACCAGCAGCTTTATCAAGCTGCCAACTAGGCGCTGACATGACATAATATGATAGGATAGAGTCATGGCTCATCTCTAGCAGTCTAATGGTGTGTTGTAACTTTCTAAAAGTACAAACCCTTAATAACAATAACAATAATAATGGTTTAGATAGTCTGTTTATTTAAAACATATATTTTTCTTAGATGTTAAGTCTTTTAAGTGTAGATTAAGTAATAAATCAAACAACTACATAGTTGATTTAAAAGTAACTAAGTTGATAGTAGGATGGGCGGATGGCAACGACTCAGGTATGGCTAAACCCATACCCGTATCTGATTATAAAATTTTATCTTATACACAAACCATTACCCATCGGTAATCGCATATACCCGTTAGTATTTATAAAATGGCCATAGGGTACATATATGTTTACCCTAGGGGCTTGTACGTTTGAAGGTACATGATAATTGGTGTCAAGTGAAGGACTATGCTCGATGTGCTCCGATTATATATGATCTCATTTGTCGTGTACTATAAAAACTATAACAATAATAATAATTGAACAATTACAAAGGTATGAACTTAATTTGTAAACCGAAGACGTGCACTTTTTCATAACCATACAATAGTGAGAAAGACGTGCATGAATACACACCCCATTTGTAACACTTACAATGCACATATATTAACCATTTCCATATCTTCTTCATTGTCATCCATCAACAACATCATATCTCTTCTCTTCATTCAAAAAATGGATACACACAAAAACCCTAAATATATTCAAACCATCACCACCACAGCACCACCGCTACCACTAACGAAGACGGAAGAGAGCGGTAGAGAGAGGTTGAAGAGGCACCGGATGGAGATGGCGGGTCGGGTTTGGATCCCAGACGTGTGGGGCCAAGAAGACATGCTAAAAGATTGGATAGATTGCACTGTCTTTGATTCTTCTTTAAGGAACAACAATATAATGTCAGCAAGAACAGCTATGGTCCAACAAGCAAGATCAACGGTCAGGATTGAAAACCGGTGTTAACCTAATAATTAACCATAGATATGGTAATCGACTGATCACTGCACTAAGCATGTAATAAGCTGTTGATCGATAAATGTACAGCGTGTCCCATATGGTTATGGTTTTTACTGAATGTACCTAGCTCTTTCTCCTACTAAAACAGTCACATTATCGGAGGGATAAGAGGAATAGAGTGGTATGTTTAGCCTCTTTCTCCTATATATGTGGATTCCGGATCTGTAAGAACTCTTAACTCATAAGATCAGTTAATAATCGGCATCAATTATTTATAAATTATTCATTTTTATGTTTTCTTTATAAAGTTTTATGTTTATGTCATGATATTTCTCAAGTTCGTTTTAACTTCCTTTAGTATAGATTAAATGAGGTGGTTAGTATGTACTTGCAAAAGCTGTTGTACGATGTACAAAATTCATGGCAAATTCAGG
Source organism: Ambrosia x helenae (assembly GCA_030844895.1). Taxonomy (NCBI): domain Eukaryota; kingdom Viridiplantae; phylum Streptophyta; class Magnoliopsida; order Asterales; family Asteraceae; genus Ambrosia; species Ambrosia x helenae. Next base: position 12,077,620 of record CM061230.1, on the reverse strand, counting down.
ATCGTCAACAATGGGATAGATTGAATTCTAGATCGAACTGCAACTGGTTAGAATTTATAATAATAATAATAATAATAATAATAATAATAATAATAATAATAATAATAATAATAATAATAATAATAATAATAATTCTGAGGTATAATTTGACATTTTTATGGTCTCTCTCAAGTATCAATCCTCAAACACACATCTGAGTCAGATAAAACTTCATACATAGAAAGGCCTAGTGGATTGTATAGTAAAAAAAATGATAAATAAACACTTACCACACATCTCAAAGCAATAGTTTTTTTTAATCATTCATAAATACTCGTATAAGTTTACCTTATCATCCTATAATTTTTATGAACGGCAATATTTTTTTTTATAGAATAGCTATCTAGAATAGCGGCTTTACCTTCTTGAAATTTGCTTGTTCTTGTTGCTATCTAGAATAGTGGCTTTACCGTCTTGAAATTTGTAATTAAATAGGTTTCCTCTCTTTACCTTCAATAAAAGTGAAGTCGCTATCTTATATAGTGACAATATACTGTACACTGCGATGATATATTGGAAACTCGAAGACACATAAACTGATATCTGTTGAATTATGTAACTGTTTGATTGTATGCGAATATGATATGTTTGTGGTTTGGAGGGAAAGATAGGGAGGGAAACTAACTATTTTATAAACAAAGAAAGTTTCATACACATTACAAATGATGGGGGTACGACAAGCCTATTTATACCTATTGAATCAGTGTGAGTGAAACAACACAACCGTTCAAACTATAATAACCAACTATAACGGCTAGTAACTACCATAGGACACACCGGTTCCCTTTTTTTCTATCCTAAACTTAGGATATACAACAATATTTACATGTGATACATATTTACAAACTTAATCTTCGGGTCTTGTAACTTAGTTTTGATGTAGGGATTATAACCACCATTTCCCCCCTAATCTTTGCATCAAAACACTTGTACAACCCTTTACATCCTAGTGCGTTTCTTTGGTGGAAGAAGATGATCTTGCATGCTTTTCTTCTTTTGATCCTTTGTTGCACTGCTTCTTTCTCCTATCTCGATTGTGAGTTCTCTTCCTTTATACTTCAAATGATACCATTCTAGCATCTCTAGATATCGGACATAAACTTCCCTTAAATCTCTCACAATTGCATCCTTCTCGGTGAGTCTTGTTCCTTCCTTTTCATAGCCCATGATCATTGCTACTGTGGGCCATTTAGACTCTTTGCAAAGTTGATTGTATCCTCCAAATTTCTGAACTATCATATACAAATCTAGTGTATTGATCAGATAACCTTGGTTATCAATTGGTGGCATATAAACGTGTAACTTAACTTGTAGAAAGTTCTTTAAAAAACCACTTGACTATACTTTCGAATTCAATCAGAAATTTGTCCTTATGTTCTTCAACTTTGGTTGCAATATGGATTAAATCCATAAACACTATGCAATCATTAATCGAGGACACTTTGGAAGGATACATGATTTTTCCTCTTTCCATAAATTTGTTCTTATCGTCTTCTTGTATGGCAAATGTCTCGAAATGTCTATACATGGATGCCTTCTCTATGTCTTCGTGTGTGAGGCCATCATAACGATCACTTTTATCCCTGATTGGTTCTTTTCCTTTGTTTCTGTGCGCCTCTTATGCGCATCCTGTATTCTGGACAAATTCTTTCTTTTCCTTGGGACATATAAAAGCATAATGGTCCATTTCATTGCAAATCCAACATGTGACATCTTTGTCTTTAATTTCTGCATGTGGATTGTTTGGTTGAGTGATGTGAAATATATCCCCCATCGAATTCTACTTCAAATCCTTGTTGAGACAACTTTTCAACACTTAAAACATTCTTTCTAAGGGTCGGAACATAATACACAGACTTTATCTTATGCATTTGTCCACCACTGAAGATCAAAACGGATCCTCGACCCTTAAAATACTCTCTAAGATATCCTTCCGGACATCCTTCTACCCTGAACGATTTGTCAAACAACATAAACCAATCTTTATTACCACAGCCATGTTCTTTACGAGTTAAACTTGCATACCATATGTCTTTCCATCCTTGCAAATCTGTCCCTTTGACAATAAATTCTGTTTTTCCGATCCTTTTTGGACAATCCCTTCTATAGTGAAAGGGTTCTTGACAATAACTACAATACATCCCTCTAGGATAATCGGAAAAAGCCCTCTTCTTCTTGATTTGCCTATTAGAGCACTCACATCACATCCACCAAATGTATGTGAGTGTGTCCACCAAATTATATGGGGTGAGTGTAAGTGGTTGTGAGTGGAGGAGAGAGAAAATATTTGGTGGAAGCACTGTTTCACTCTAAATATGAAAAGTTACTGTTCACCCCTATATATATTTTAATATTTTTGTAAGTAGTTGTAAGTGAGAAGAGAGAAAATATAATGATAAAAGTATAAAAAAGTATTATTATTTTAATTAGGAGAGAGAAGATTTAGGGGTGAAGTAGTGATTTTTAGTGTAATTTAATAGATGAAATTTGGTGAACGGGATGTGAATGCTCTTAAATTCTTCTTGTGCTGCCTTCTTCTTCTCGAATAGGCCATGATCCTTGGATCCCATATTGAAACTTTTGAACTTTATGTGTATCGAATCTTATGTGGCCCTCAGATCAAACTGATATGCCACAGTTGTTCTCTTTTGACTCTCTCGACCATTGAACAACGCTGGAAACATTGGGGAATCGTCACACACATCTCTTGTTTCTCGGTGATACACATCCTCTAAGTCGAAAATACCATAAGTCCTTGATCGAGGCTCTGATGCCATGTTGAATTCTGTAACTGTTTGATTGTTCGGGATTATATGCGAATATGTTTGTGGTTTGGATGGAAAGATATAGAGGGAAACTAAATATTTTATAAACAAAGCAAGTTTCATACACATTACAAATGATGGGGTACAAGCCTATTTATACCTATTGAATCGGTGTGAGTGAAACAACACAACCGTTTTAAACTATAATAACCAACTATAACTACTAGTAACTACAACGGGACACACCGGTTCCCTTTTTTCTATCCTAAACTTAGGATATACGACAATATGTGTCACATGTAATAAATGCTCAACCCTCTACGGCCCGTAAAGCCCTCTACGGCCCGTAGAGGTGGTTTGGTGGAGTGCATTTAAACCCTACACGAGCCGTAGAGGTCTCTACGGCCCGTAGGCAGTACGAGGTACGAGGTCATTGAATGAAGTGTCTGACATTCAGTGTGTCAGTCTGAAAAAGCTAACCCTCTACGGGCCGTAGAGGGCTATACGGCCCGTAGAAAACCTGGTTGTTGGGAGCATTAAACCCTATACGGCCCGTATAGGCCTCTACGGGCCGTAGAGGGTCCAGATATATTCTTCTTCCTTGTCTTCTTTCTTCAGTTAACGAAAGAAAATTTAAAAACGCGGTGCACAAAAATCCGATCGATTCCAAGCTACCACGATGTCTTCAGGTCACTACAGTAATGTTTCGGATGAATGGGAGCATTCGTTTAGCCTATCTCATGTCTCGGAAAGCCTTTTCGGAGCCGTGGTAGAACGTGGTGAGGAGGAGGTTAGCTCCGTTGTTCGCTATGGTGACGGGAATGCACTACCCGATTTGAACATGCTGCCCGATTTGAACCAGGAGTACGTAGAAGAACCGGGGTCATTTTACTTGCCTCCGCCAAGTCATCCACAGTACGAGGGAGGTGATAACGGTGGCGAGGAACCTGTCCCGGATGTTTCGTACGAAACGAATCAGGTGTGTTTATGAATTTGCACTTGTTTATAATTTAGACCCGTGTATATTTAGACTCGTATATTTAGGGTTTGTGAGATATTTAGACCCGTGTACATATTTAGACTCGTATATTTAGTCCCGTACCTAAATTTGTTTTAGGGTTTGTGAGATTTGAACTCGTATATATTAGTTGTTATTTGAACTCGTAGGGTTTGTGAGATTTGAACTCGTATATATTAGTTGTTATTTGAACTCGTAGGGTTTGTGAGATTTGAACTCGTATATATTAGTTGTTATTTGAACTCGTAGGGTTTGTGAGATTTGAACTCGTATATATTAGTTGCTATTTGAAGTCGTATATAAATTTTGCAGGTATTCAGGTCTCTTAAAGACCTCACAGAGTGGGTTTATCAAAGAGCAAAAAAAAAAATGGTTACATTACCGTATTCGGACGTACTGTTTCTGAAGGCAGGGGGCCGAATAAGAGGGTAACGACGGCATGGATACGATGTGACCGTAGTGGCGTACATCATAGTGTAGCCACGGTTCGAAAGACGGGCAGTAAAAAATGTAATTGCCCGTTTCAACTAATAGGGAGATACCACTCCGGCCACGATGGTTATATTTTGGAGGTCCAGAACCAAACACATAATCACAAACCTTTCCAACACATCGAGGGTCACGCGTATGCTAGGAGGCTGGGTCCGGCCGAGTTAAAATTGGTGGATACACTTTATTTTCAAAATGTTACGCCAGTAGACATACATTCGGCCGTTAGAAAACAAAACCCGGATAGTCCCTGCATCTTAAGAGACATACATAACACAATAACCAAGGTTAAGCATTTGTTATACGGCGGCAGGACTCAAATGCAGGTATTATTATTATTATTATTATTATTATTATTATTATTATTATTATTACTACTTCTTTATTATTATTATTATTATTATTATTATTACTTCTTTATTATTATTTTTTAATTATTATTATTGCTATGCAGGTACTCGAAGCCACATTGGTGGAAAAAAAATTTGTTTACTTCACCCGGAGGAATGACTCGACAAATGCGATCGAGGATATTTTGTTTGTCCACCCCACCTTGCACAGGTTATGGCGTGCGTTCCCGCATGTGCTGATGATTGATGCGACCTACAAAACGAACGAGTATAAACTTCCGTTTGTTCAAGTTGTGGGTATGACATCAACATCCAAGTCGTTTTGTGTTGCCCATGCATTCATCTCCCGTGAAAAAAAGGATAACTACCTATGGGTGCTACAAAGGCTTAAAGAGTTGCTAGAAGATAGTACGGAGCCCCGTGCTATAATAACTGATTGTGAGAAAGCCTTGATGAATGCATGCGACATTGTATTTCCAGCAGCTTCGAAGTTGTTATGCAGGTATACATATTATTATTATTATTATTATTATTATTATTATTAATTATTTTTATTATTATTTTTTTTATTATTATTATTATACATTCAGGTATCACATTCAACGAAATATATTGAAGCACTGCAGACAAGCCTTTGGAAATGCAGATTGGGAAATATTCGTGAAATCTTTTAAGCGATTATGTTGATCTTCATCTCCGGAATTTTATAGTCTCTAGTTAGACCGATTCTACAAACGACTATGTCAGGACGAACGAGCTGGTACATATTTTATTAATTTAGTTTAAAACGCATACATACACACATTAACAAATATCTTTGTTCTATCTTTTACAGGTGTTTTTGAATATATAGACCGGGTCTGGCTCCGTGACTACAAAGAAAGGTTTGTTTCTGCATGGACAGACACAAACTACAACTTTGGTCAGTATACGACCAACAGAGTTGAGAGCCAGCATTCAAGGTTTAAGATGCACATTAAGGGGGCTAACAACTCACTCCACAAACTTGTGATGATTGCAGACGATGTTGTAACGTCACAAGAGAGGGCAATAAACCACTCGTTTGAAGAGAGTTTATCTGTGAAAAAGGTGCACCATGACATACCTCTTTTTGAGGACCTACTCGGTAAAGTTTCCCATGCAGCGATCGAGAAGTTGATAAAAGAGATAAAAAATATAGAGAGGTTGAAGGAACGAAAAATGAGTTGTGGTCACCAGCTTTTCACTAGTTCTGGGTTGCCGTGTGCATGTCAATTAGATTCGTATATAAATAAAGGTAATACCATTACTTTATTATTATTACTATTATTATTATTATTATTATTATTATTATTACTACTACTACTACTATTATGTTTATGTTTATGTTTATGTTTATGTTTATTGAATACAGGAATAAAAATACAGCTGTCCGAAATAGACGTCTTCTGGACACGACTGAATTACGAACCGGAAGTAGTATGGGGGAACGTGACCTTGCGAGTGAGTGGGAGATAGTCAAAGAGACACTGATGTCTCAATCACCACGCGTTCAAAGAAATATGTTGTCAAAAATAAAGTCGGTGGTAAATCCAAGTATGATTGACACTCAACCTCCTGAGGTACAAAAGAATACTCGCGGGCGCCCAACTACAAAATTAAAGAAAAAAAAAACAGCAGGAGGATGCGCAAGAAGATGTTAGTATTATTATTATTATTATTATTATTATTATTATTATTATTATTATTATTATTATTATTATTATTATCCATTGTAGGAAGATGAGCCTGTTAGAAGACGTAGGCCATCAGACCCGGGTAAAGATAAAATGAGAGTGTGTAGCAAAAAGTATCCACTCTTAGTAGGGGACAGGTACATAAATAACTATTTATACATACATACATACATACATATGTACACATCCCCTAATCATGATTTCCCAATGTTTGGCGGTGACAGGTATAAATTTGTGCTTAGACAATTTAAGCATCAGATTGATCCCCTTTATCGACGGTTTGTCACACATATTCAAAATGTTCAGCCAGACGGTAACTGTGGGTTCCGATCTGTAGCTTTGGCTTTGGATATGGAGGAGGAAGACTGGGATTTGATCCGCCACCTTCTTAAAGAAGAGATGATGGGTCAATACCATGAGGATTGGTACGAGATTTTGAACCGATTCGACGATAACGGTTTCGCCCGCATATACTCGTCCTTAGATTGGACGGGAGTCGGGAACACACCCAATTCAAAGTGGATGGAGATGCCTTTGACTGGATTAGTGATTGCTCAGGCATTTGGTGTGGTCCTTCAATTCTTCAGTCCTCTTGGAACGAGCACATTCTTCCCTATTCACAAGCATCCTCAAAGCGTGCCAGAACATCGGGTCATTTCGATGGCCTTCGTGAACGGCAACCACTTCATCATGCTAAAGCTAACAGACGACGCTCCGATGCCTTATCCGAGTGGAGCATGGAGGCGTTGGGTAGATGTAAATCACAACCCATGGTTAGCACTATACAGGGATCGTCTTGATGAGGGGCGTAGGCTATCTCAAACAGATCCAGAGTGGTTTGACCTAACAGGCTGTCCTGATTCTTCTGATAGTTCGGTGTAAATTTGTTTTTATAATGTATAATGATTTATTAAATACATTTTTTTATTTTTTATTATTATTTTACATATACAATATGAAATGAAAACGTTCTTTTATAAAAAAACCTATACCACCTAATTAAAACTAACAAAATTTAAAAAAAAAACAAAACTTCTACTGGGCCGTAGAGGGCTCTATGGGTCGTAGAAGAGATTTATCTACGGGTCGTAGAGCCCTCTACGACCCGTAGGCTTCTGGGACAAGCTCGTAGACACCATCGATGGCTCGTAGAGGCCATTGAGCCTACGGGCCATAGAGGCCTCTACGACCCGTAGGCAAAAAAATTTTGATTTCTAAAAACTTTGTAAAGTTTATAAATATAAGCAGTAGTTTTTTAAAAAAAAAAAATATGAGTCTACGACCCGTATAGGTCCCTACGGGCCGTAGACGAGGATTTTTTTAAAAAAAAATTGGGTTTTCAGTTATATGTTATATTTAATTTTTCTGGATAATATACCAGCGAACTGGTAGCCCAGATGGTCCCCATTGTGTGTATAAGTGTGTATGTGTATGTGTATGTGTGTGTGTGATAATTGACAGCCATGAGATCGATCCACGTCCCAAACGTTTTTTTTTTTAATTTTGTTTACCTACGGGCCGTAGAGACCTCTACGAGCCGTAGGTAAACAGTTTAATTTTGTTTACCTACGGCTCGTAGAGACCTCTACGAGCCGTAGGTATGTTTTAAAAACTGATATAGATCGTCTTCTGTGTTCATTTCCCCCAAACCCAACAAAAACCACCCCCACACGATTCTCTGCCCCCAACCCTAATCAACCACCACCACCACCTTCGACCACCACCTAATCAACCACCACCACCACCTGTTCCTCCACTGCAACCACCACCAACCTAATCCACGACCACCACCTTCTTCTCCACCAAACTTCACCAAACCCTAATCCACCACCTCCCCGTCCTTCTCCACCGTCTTCCTCATCCATTACTCAGGTATTGTCATTATTATTGTTATTATTATTGTTATTATTAGTTTTAGGGGGTTTTTTTATTTTTTTTAAGGTTGTGGTGGTTGGGTGTGGGTCTGTGGTGGTGATTGGGGTGGGGTTGTTGTGGGTCTGTGGTGGTGGTTGGGTGGTGGTTGGGTAGGGTGAGTGGTGGTGGTGGGGCAGTGGTGGTGGTGGGGCTGTGGTGGTGGTGGGGCAGTGGTGGTGGTGGGGCTGTGGTGGTGGTGGGGCAGTGGTGGTGGTGGGGTGGGTGGATATAGTTTTGGCGATGTTTTTGAATCGCCAAAAACTATATAGTTTTGGCGATTCTTTTGAATCGCCAAAAACTATATAGTTTTGGCGTTTCTTTTGAATCGCCAAAACTATATTAGTTTTGGCGATTCTTTTGAAACGTCAAAACTAATATAGTTTTGTCGATTCTTTTGAATCGCCAAAAACTATATACTTTTGGCGATTTTGTTTCATATATGGCATGTATGTTTAATTATCCTTACAAAATAATTCAAGATGGTGAATGTTGAGTAACTTTTGTAAGAAGAAACATAAAGTTTAGGGTTTTTTATGTGTAAAAAATGGTTAAAGGACTTTTGTGAGAAAAACATAAAGTTAAGTATTTTGTATGATATTTACCCTTTTTAAAAGTATAATCTATTAATATATATAAAAGAATTGAACATTGCTGACGTGGCGTGCAATGGTGCCTTCATCCTCTCCATGAAACTGCCACGTGGCATCATAATTGAAAGATTTTAATGTTTTTTGAATTATTTTCTTTTTTAATTAAAAAAAAAGAAAAACATAAAACCCTAAATTTATCTCTCTATCTCTCAATTCTCAATTACTAAAATTAAATTGAGTTATTTTAAGAAAAAAGAATTTAAAAACAAATTTAAATTTTTCTCTCTTATGTTCCTCCCATAATTTTTAAACGTTAATATCTTTTATATTCGAGATTTTTTAAATAAAAAAATTACACAAAATTAACGAGCGTTTTATTATCTTTCCAACGAGTACCATAGTGCTATATAAAAAACGGAGAAAAAAACGACTATTTTTTGTGGGGTTATGTTCATACAGAAAAAAAAACACAAAGTGTTCAGGTTATTCATTAATCATGTTTTTTTTCTTTTAAATCAGGTTCTTTTCTACGATGTTGAAATTCAGCCCAATCGCCATGCTATCATTGAAATTTTACTCTTCTAAAGATGGATAGGTATACTTCATCAAGAGAAGTTAGGAGAACGAATCACGCAACACTGCAACACATGGTGTCACCTTATAACAAGGTTATTTTTTTATTTATTTAATTACAAGAGTAATAATTATTACTATTAGTATTAATATTATTAGAATTGTTATATTTTTCAACCCCCATCATGAATTCTACATCTATATAAGTCAAAGTCAAATTGTAACATATTTTAAATTACGTGAAGATGATTATATGTTGAAGGTTATCTTTTTAATACTGTATTATGTTTAATATGGTTTATGCTTTTTATTTTTTTTTATTTTTTTAAATAAATGTTTTTTTTTTAACTAAGATTGATTATGTTTAAATTATTTACGCTTTTCGTGATTTGAGTTTTCTTCTTTTATCATTTTTTATTAAATCATATTAAATTTTTCAACCCCGGGACCTTCCCGGGGTAATCAGCTAGTAATATATATACACGTCTTGTTAAAAGTGAACGTAACGTTAATTAGTTTAAAGAAAATCATAAGGGAATATTTAAATTCTTTATTTCCTTTCCTCCTATTTCATTCAAAATCTTATTTACAAACCAAACACACCTTAAAAATTAACCTTAGCCTGTTTTGTTAGTGAAATATTTCTATGACAACACTTGTTATTTGTTAAGAATGTGTACGTATAACAGAAACAAACTTTGAGTATGTTTGGCAAAACTAGTTGTGGTGGGTAGCTGGAAGCTGTTAGCTGGTAGCTGTAAATATATTTTGGTGTTTAACAAAGTAGCCGGAGCTTTTAATAAAATGTATAAAATGACCAAAATATGCATTAACTAAAAGCTTGTATGTATCTTTTTTTAATTTTTTTTATAATAGAATGGGTATTTATGTCATTTACTCATTAAACGCTTGTAGGTAGTAAGAGTTTTTTTCGTAAACGCTAGTACTAATAGCTTTTCATTATAAAACTTTTTCTCCCAACCTAAAAGCTTCAAACTCTTTCAACCAAACAAGGCTTTTTATTAAGTATGAGTTTTTCTTAAAAGCTTTAAGCTTGAAACTCCTAAAAACCCGTAAAAGCTTCTTGCCAAAGATACCTTTTGTTAACAAGAAAAACGAGAGATGTAAATAAGTGATGGATAGGTCTTTAAACGTGGCTAGTCAACCTTTCCGATGGGCTCCTTTACAATCGTCAAATATAGACAACCTCAAAAGGTAGTTTAATTATTATTTTTAGTTTATGTTTTATATTTTTATATTAGTGCATGAATTTGACTGCTTTTCAAAGAATTTTTTTATATGCCTTTTTTTTCCAATAGTACGTTTTGTAAAATCTGACATTGGTTACATAGACCGTTATCACATTACTGTGTATTTTTCAAGTGACACACGAGAGATAAAAGTATAATTAAAAATATAGTTGTACGATAACAAGAGAATAAAGACAAAATCAATAGTTAAACAAAAATATTACGATTAAAAACATTTGTCCAACGTGTTTACCATTGGAACCCAAGTGGATGTTAAGCATGCAAAACATTATGACACGAGGAAAGTATGTTATACTTATCTAAAAAATATTTAATAAACATTACCAATTAAATATAGTGGGCAATAGCGTAATAGGATACGGGTTCAGACTGATGAGTTGAAGTTATGATCAACGCAATATATTTTTGTGTTAAAGATATCAACTCTATGTAGAACACCTAAAAGTCATGTAATCCAAACATAACCCTATCACTTGTTGTAAACAAGTAACAAATGGATTTAGTTTGTTGTAAAGATGTTATGGTAAAGTTATTTACGGGCTTAGCAAGTAGCGAGAATATAAAATGTGGCAGGAACGCATGATGGTGATACATGTATTAATAGTTTAACATTTGGTTAGGTAGACTGTTGTAACCCCTTTTGAATCGCAAATCCTATCATGCTAAATATAAAACTAGGCTGTTTCTTATTTGTGTTAATTAGACCTGATACTACCACTAGCTCACTACAAATAGTCTTTTAATGATAGAGCAATTTTATTCGGTCTATGTAAATAACAATGCATATATAAACAATTCTACTTTTATATATTGGACTGAGTAACCTAAATCGTGACTATTTGTGTCTTTTGGCATATTTAATTAATTATTGTTTAAGGTTACATATCACCAATTATCTATAGACAGGTAACACATGACGACAACTAGATGGAATTACCTATACCGGCCGAGCCAATATTGATTTAAATAAAAATCTAGCATCCGAACCAACCCTAATTGAAGAATGGTTGAACGGATCAAAGACAATAGAAATGTGTCACAAACTAATTATATTATAACTTGAAAAAACACTTGCATGCAAACCTCTACTTGCTATAGTATTTTTGTAACATTGTAAAGATTATATTGGGATCCATATTATCATAGGTGGCTATTATATAAAAACTTTAGACACCAATATTGCTAATTTTCTTGTTATATAAACATGCAAGTCATTAAATATAACATATTTACACCATATCTAACAATTTCTCCACACCTATACTAACACCTACCAAAAGTAACAAACGAAAATTCAAAACCGCTTTAACCCTATAACCTACCTAGGGATGAGCACATAGAGCCGAATATCAATACTGTCCGTTCCGATCCCGAACCGAACCGAGGGTGTTCGGTATCGGTACCCACAACTAGAGGTTTTCGATTTCGGTATTATCGGTATCGGTACGGGATCGGTATGGTATCGGTATTTTAAGGTAAAATACCGATACCATACCGGTACCGTACCGATACCGATACCGTACCGTATGTGTTCAGTATTTGCATCGATATTGGGTTTAGGGTGTTTTCGGTATCGGTTTTTTTGAGATCGATATCGGTACCACGTATCAGTTGATACCGATACCGTCCCGAGCCCATCCCTAAACCTACCTACTCTTTTATAGCACACAGAAAAAAAATACAAAATAAAAAACACTTGCCACGTCAGCTCAACAAGTCACGTCCAGGACGGAGCCCCAAAATCCAACGAATCACATCCTGCCACATCATACCCCGATCTATGCCCTGAAGCAAACCGGATCATACTCCCTAAACCCGCCGGTCCAGACGGCGTCGCCGGTTCACTACTAACCGGTTCCACACTCACACATATCTTCCGTTTAACAGAATTCTCCCTCAAAACATTAACGTTTTCCGTCAACTCACCGTTCTTTAACTTTTTCCCGTTCTTTCTCCTCCGGTTACCGAATAACGACGTTATCCGAGACAACAAACCGGATTTATGCACTCTACCGGTTCCAGACCGTTGACTCGTTGACCTCACCGGTTCAGCACCTGAACCGGCCGGTTTCCTTCTACTCCGACACCTCTTCGACCTTACCCTACCAATACACGACACCTTCGGCGACCCCGGTTTCCATAACCTGAACCGTCACCGGACCATTCCCTTTCCCTTTACCGACGGAATACGATCTCGTCGGAAAAAGCCGTACGTTGACCGTTTATTACATAACCTACGCTTCGAGTCAACGTAACTCGTATTCTGGGGTTTGGGTAAACCAATAATATTCCCAGCTTTAGATTTTATAGAATATCTTTGTGAGCTTGAATTCGAGTAACTTGAATTTGTAACCGTTGCATTAATATTTCCTTTTGTTGAATCTTTACGTTCAAGGAACGCGTTACGATCGAACCAATCGAATTCGGCGTCTTTCGATAGCCAAAACGATTCGGGTGGAAGTTTGACAATTGTACTATCTGGGATAGTATCAGGATCATGTTCCGCTATGTCACGGGGGACGGGAAGTTGTGTTTTTGAATCGATATGTTGCATTGTAGGTTGTAACGGGAGAAATATCAGCTTCTTGTTGGCCGGTTTCTATATTTATATAGAAGTTTTGTAGCTAAATGAAATAATGAAATAGTAACACAAGTTGAAAAAAATGCTTTCTATAAGTCTACTGTTTGTTTTTGACTTATAATAAGGGAATATGAGATATGGTATGGGTTTTTATAATGGATTTAAAAAAAATGTTGAAAATTAAATCTTATTTAAGAGATTTAAAATGATCACTGGTCCACACTACTTTTTTCTATCTAGAAGTTTAGGATAACCGTGTCACAAGTTTACAACAATTGTATACCGAATCTTTATATGGGTTTAGTAGCTGATTATCCTGGGAAGGTCTCGGGGTTGAAAAATTTAATATGATTTAATAAAAAATGATAAAAAAATGATTAAAAAAGAAAACTCAAATCACGAAAAGCGTAAATAACTTAAACATAATCAATCTTAGTTAAAAAAACATTTATTTAAAAAGTTAAAAAAATAAAAAGCATAAACCATATTAAACATAATACAATATTAAAAGGATAACCTTCAACATATAATCATCTTCACGTAATTTAAAATATGTTACAATTTGACTTTGACTTATATAGATGTAGAATTCATGATGGGGGTTGAAAAATATAACAATTCTAATAATATTAATACTAATAGTAATAATTATTACTCTTGTAATTACATAAATAAAAAAATAACCTTGTTATAAGGTGACACCATGTGTTGCAGTGTTGCGTCATTCGTTCTCCTAACTTCTCTTGATGAAGTATACCTATCCATCTTTAGAAGAGTAAAATTCCAATGATAGCATGGCGATTGGGCTGAATTTTAACATCGTAGATAAGAACCTGGTTTAAAAGAAAAAACATGATTAATGAATAACCTGAACACTTTGTGTTTTTTTTTTCTGTATGAACATAACCCCACAAAAAAGTCGTTTTTTTTCTCCGTTTTTTATATAGCGCTATGGTACTCGTTGGAAAGATAATAAAACGCTCGTTAATTTGGTGTGATTTTTTTATTTAAAAAATCTCGAATATAAAAGATATTAATGTTTATAAATTATGGGAGAAACATAAGAGAGTAAAATTTAAATTTGTTTTTAAATTTTTTTTCCTAAAATAACTCAATTTAATTTTAGTAATTGAGAATTGAAAGATAGAGAGATAAATTTAGGGTTTTATGTTTATCTTTTTTTTAATTAAAAAAGGAAATAATTCAAAAAACATTAAAATCTTTCAATTATGATGCCACGTGACAGTTTCATGGAGAGGATGAAGGCACCATTACACGCCACGTCAGCAATGTTTAATTCTTTTATATATATCAATAGATGTTAATATTATTATTCTATTTTACCTAAAAAAAAGTTATAATGTTTGATTCTTTTATGTGATTTGGTGTGAATATAAAATTTTCAAGTGTTGGTTAATGAGAATATAGGGTTGTTGGTGACGATTATTTGTTTGTATTAAGTAATTAGATGACAAAAAGTTGAAGTGACGTTGGTAGTGTGCTTAGGTAAGAAGGGCATTGGTGTGTAGGGATTTAAACTTAAGATCGTTAGGTTATGGTTGTACAAAGATTTTCACTGAACTAAATATCTAAAAAAATAATTGCTTTTTGATTTATTCTTTCATTTTTTAAATCCGAGTAATAAACTAATTTTCTTTTATCAAATATAATTATGTTGTTGGATAAACAATCATCATAGCATTTACATTTTTAATTATTTACATAAAACCCTTAATAAGATAAAAGAAAACTTTTGCCATAGAGAATTCAAAATAGTTTTGTGTTGGGTAGGGTTTGTTAAAATTGCTCGACGCTCGCTTGAAGTTTACTTGAAAAATGCTCGTTTGATTTTCTGTTCGGTTGTAAATGAGCCGATCGGCTCCGTTTGGTTTGTAAATGAGCCAAGCACGAGCAAAGGTCCGTTTGGCTCGCGCGGTTTGGCTCGAAATAATTTTTATTAATTTGTTTATATATAATTATATATATACACATTAATTACAATTATATTTATAGTTTTATACATATCACTCTATTGGGTTTGGCTCAACATATGCATATATACAATTATATTTATAGTTATTGGCCGAGTCAACCATATGATAACCTAAGTCTAAGTTTAATTGTAAAACCCTAAGTCGTTAAAAGACATGCTTTACTTCCTATTCCCATTAGTTGTCTGTCATCAATTGTCTCCCGCTACAACCTACGCTACAACGCGCCACTTGTTCTCTGTAGTATGTTCATCGCCTCACTGGCCTCCACCCGAGCCTCATTCTCAGATAACCGGACCTCAGACTTAGTGTCATATTCGGACGATCGAACCTCATTCATCACTATGCAGCGAATACATTAAAAGAAACATTCCAAATTTTGTGGTTACTCGAAAAAATGTGCGCTCGAAGAATGTTCGCTCAGTTTGCGGCTCAGTTGTAAACAAGCCGATCGGTTTGGTTTGTAAATGAGCCAAGCACGAACAAAAATCCGCTTGATTCATCTCGACTCGTAAACAGCCATAGTGTTGGGCAATATCGACTCGTAAACAACCCTAGTGTTGGGCAATAAAATGAAACGAGCAAAAAACATATAAACCTTTTACCTAAAATAGTTATAATGTTTGTTTTTTTATGCCATTTGGTGCGAATATAAAATTTTCAAGTGTTGGTTAATGAGAATATACTATATAGGGTTGTTGGTGACGATTATTTGTTGTATTAAGTAATTAGATGACAAAAAAGTTGAAGTAATGTTGGTAGTGTCCTTAATTTTGTATTATGAAACTTGAAAATGACGTAGGTTTAATATATACATTGAAGTTAAAGAAGAATTGTTATAAGGGGAGACGGGGCGCTACCAGAATTGGTTACGGGTACCTCATTACCAGCACGGTAAACCGTCGCCACCTATGCTGGTAGTGGTCCCGTGAACCAAATTCTGGTTCTAGTTACTGTGCTGGTTCACGGATGTGGCACAAACTTTCACACAATTTTATTCTTTTTTGTAATTTAATCTCTTCTTTCTCTCTCTCAATTCTTTAGTTGCAGTTTTTTTTATCTATGTTTAATGGTAGGTGAGGTGATGAACATGGTGATAAATATAAAAGTAATTTATGTATAGATATGTGTAGTGTGTGTATGAAGTATACAAAGAGAGAGAGAAAAAAAGATTAAAATATTCCTTTTTTTTTCTTTGTTTATTTACAAGTGCATGAGCATGTATATGCTCATTTCTTCTATTATTATTATTATTATTATTATTATTATTATTATTATTGAAAATAATTAATATTAATAGTTGGGTAAAGAATCAGTGGAGTGTTGTCTACAAAAAAGTATTTTAGTGAAGAAAATCAGTAAAGTGATGTGGCAGTGCAGGATTGGTAGAAATCAGTGAAGTGAAAACAGTTTCAGTGGAGCACCCCTTGTGCCCTAACACTTATAGCCTAGTTGATTGAGGGCCTAAAGTTTTCTATGGGAGGCTTGGGTTCAATTCCCCCTAGCTACATTTGGAGGACATTGGTGGAGGGGAAATGAGGGATGACCCGGCCATTGGCTTGGGTTCGAGTCCTGATCCCGACCGGTTTTACCGATTATTTCACTGTCGTGCCTTCGGGCGGGTGAGTGGTCGGGTTTTCCCGGGAATTTGTGGCAATTGGTGGCCCGGGTACTCTCGAGTACCTGATTCGCCAAAAAGGGTGCCCGAGAGTGCTCGGAAATTGATTCGTTGGCCGTTAAAAAAAAGTTAAAGAAGAATTATTAAGTAGTTTGTAATTAGAATAATTATAAGATGATACATCAACTAATTTTCTTTTATCAAATATAACTGGATTATATCTCGGGAATGTCTCGGACTTAAGAAATCTAATATGATATATCAATTTTATACATGAAATAGAATGATGGGTTTTACAGTTACATGCATGATAGCTTTGGGTAGCACCTAACCTAAAACCATTAACAATGTATCTCCAATGTTAGCGCCTAACCTTAAACAATGTATAACTCTAATATTAATACCTAACCTAAAACAGTGTACAACTCCAATACTAACACATGTTGAAAATAGAATTCATATTTACTGATTTGAACATAACTAGTGACTTACCTATACATGATTAATGAATTATTTGAACACTTTTTGTTTTTTCCTGTATAAACAAAACCCCACAAAAAAATAGTCCTTTTTTTCTCCGTTTTTATATAACAATATGGTACTCGTTGGAAAGATAATAAAACGCTTGTTAATTTGGTGTATTTTTTTCTTTAAAAAATCTTGTATATAAAAGATATTAACGTTCAAAAACTATGGAAGGAAACATGAGAGAGAAAAATCCAATTTTTTTTTTTTAGATTTTTTCCTAAAATCAATTAATGTCACATGACACACCGTCAATTAATTGATTTGCAACAGACGTTGCTAAACAGATTTTCCTTACAACAGGCGATTGGCTTCTTGATTTTGTTTTTAGTAAACAGACCTTAAATTATGATATGGTATACCCGTGTTTTCACATGGGATTTCACCTAGTTATAATAGATAGATTATGTTGTTGGATAAACAATCATCACTTACATATTTACATTTTTAAATATTTATCAAAAATCGTTATAATATAAAGAGTTAATTACCAAAACCGTCCCTGTGGTTTGGGCCAATATGTCACTCAAGTCTAAACCTTAAAAAATTGCTTGAACAGTCCCTGACTTTTGAAGAAATAGGCCAAAACAGTCCAAACACTTAACCCAGTTAAATTTATGTCGTTAAGTCAGGGGCAAAATCATCAAATCAGGGCAAAATTATCTTCTTCCCCAATTGTCTTCTTCCTTATCTTAGCTAGAACCACCACACTCCACCTTTAGCAACCCAGCTTCACCAAACTCAATCACCATCACAAAACTTACTAAATCCTATAATTAACACATTTTCTTCATCCAGAGCTATCTTGATGGACACCTTTTTGTTATCAATCGAAGATACTATAGATAAAATGGCTAAAATCCCAGAAAAAAGAAAGGCAGATATTGACAGAAGACGAATGGGGTTTTTTGGGAAACATTTTCCAAACAGACTCACTGTTAGTGTGACTGTTAACCATGTTAAACCATGAAACAAGAAAAGTTTCCATTGATGCAAAGGAAAAGCAGTGTGTTTTGTGTTTATTGTGGTCTTCAATGTCAAAATGACCAAACATGAGCACAGAGTTCCCAGCAAACCATTAAAGATCATGGAAACTAACTACAAACATGTTTTTCTTTGGAAACAAGATCTTCCGGTGAATTTCAATGTTGATTTGTAAAACATGTTGATGAGTAACATTACAAGCATCACGAAATTGAAACAAATGTTCAAGAAATGATTCATACACGAAGATAGATTTGTGATGAAAATCAAAGCTGGATCACAATTCTTGTCGGTAACGTCTAAAGGTGGTGATTCTCATCCCAAAACCAAAGTCACCGGAGCGGTCAACAACCCAACCCAAACTGGTAATCGTTAGCAAAAAATTTAAATAAATAAAGTGGACCGATCGGTACCTCACGGGTTGGAATAACGAGGTGCGTACGACAGTGGTCGTCGTGTGTGTGGTGGCTCAAGTGAAGGATACAGATGTAGGGGTGACGATGGTCGGTGTCTTTCACAGAGGCGGTGGAGTAGAGCTCAGAGTGATGAAGGGCAGTGGTGACAAAAACCTGAATATCACAATTCTTGTCGCTATTAGGATTTAGTAAGTTTTGTGGTGGTGATTGGGTTTGGTGAAGGTGGGTTGCAGAAGGTAAAGTGTGGTGGTTGCAGATGAGATGAGGAAGAAGACAATTGGGAAGAAGATAATTTTGCTCTGATTTAACGACAGAAACTTAACAGGGTTAAGTCTTTGGATTGTTTTGGCTTATTTCTTCAAAAGTCAGGAACTGTTCAAGCAATTTTTAAAGGTTGTGACTAGAGTGACATATTGGACCAAACCACAAGGACGGTTTTGGTAATTAACTCTAAGATAAAAAGAAAACTTTAGCCTTAGAGAATTCAGAATAGTTTTGTGTTTGGCAATAAAATGAAACGAGGAAAAATATATATAAACTTTTGCCTTAAATATGGTTGGACCATAAAATGTTTTTAATATATGGGGTGGGGTCTCAAATGTGGCGGAGATGGTGCTACACAATGCTAACAGGTTCCTTAATTCTTTTCATTTGGATGGCTCGCTAGCCATGCTTATGATTGATTTTTCCAACGCAACTGGGTGAAGGTCCGGCCAGGGCTCTTCCCCAGCAAGATCGGGAGGCCGGGAAGAGGTGTCAAACTGCTAGGAGAGACAGTCAGCCGTGATGCCAGCTTTATTAGTGACCTAGCGGCTAAGAGGGCAACGCGACCTGTTAACATTATGGAACACCATCCCTGGTTACGGGATCCTCAAAGCGAGCTCCTCTTGCTTAGATCTTGTATCGGGGTTGCAAAGTTGTTATTTAGTTTGCAAACTTGCCAGCCCTACTTTGTGGATGATGTTGTTTCAGGTTTTGATAAAAGGCCTACGGGAGGCAATAGAAGACATTGTTGTATGTGCGGGGCCTTTTTTTGATGAATTCCGGTGGCGGACGGCGACCTTGCCGATGCGGCTTGGTGAGTTTAAATATCAGAATAGCGGATATAGTCATAATTCAATGGGTGAGGTCAACTTATTTTTCCTTTATTTATTTCTAATCGTTACAGCTGATTTCATTGGCCTAATTGAATATAGGAATATTTGGTGATTCAATTGATGACCTATCATAATTTGTCATAACTAATATACTATAACTCATTAGATTATAATATTATACAGTCGGTTACTTTTTTGATCCTATTAAGAATATCGCTATTCTTCATATGAATATGAATATTACGACTGAAAAAAACCAAACAAAGCCCCTTGTCGGGTTTGAACCAAGGGCTTGCGCGTTACCATGGGATTACTCTACCACTGAGTAAAAAAAGGGAGCTTGGTTCATAAAATTCCTGAACGGGTCGTTGTACTAGGCCCATGATGTGGCTAGCTATGCTTTTGTGGCTTTCAGGTTGTCTTGGGAGTTGCAGGACCGCATCTTACGTAACAGCGAGGTTGCTAACACTGACTCGGATTATGCTAGCGATTTGGAACGCTTGCATGAATCTCTCCCTGACTTTGATCTTGGCGGTTTCTCTAACAAGGACACCGCCCCCAAAAAGCCACAGAAAACTTTGGCGAATGCCCTTTGTTGTCAAATCGCACAAAGTTTGGGAGAAGATTTCTGTAACATCGCGAAAATTTTCCCCAAATTTTTATATAAACGCCCTTATTTTTTTTGTTACATTTTAAAAATGTGGTAAAGTCTTTATTTTTTTTCCTCATTCACAACTTATATATATATATATATATATAATAGTAATAATTAATAATAATAATAATTATTATACATAATATTGTTGATAAAAAAAAAAAGCTAGTTGGTTAAACTTTAACCCAACAAACAACCAAGACAAGCCCAAACCACCCTTCCCCTTTTCCCTTACAAGACTCGGATTGGGCCCTGCTGAGCCCAAGAGGGCGGCCCAAACCAACAGCCCACACCCCTTCCCTCAAATCTGTTTTACAAAAAATAAAATGGTTCCCCCGGGTATCGAACCGGAGACCTCCCACGCTCCACACTACGCGTTAACCACCCGGGCTACACCATCTGTTTGGTTTTAAACCAGATCGTATTATATTTAAAAGCTTTTTAACCATGGTCTGTTGCTTCTTCCTGCACGCGAACAGCAACAACAGATTTATTTTATTTCTTTTTAAATCGTAATCTGCCATAATTAGGTAATTTAGCCACGATTAATTATCTTTGACCATTGAATCGTGATTACCGGCCTAACATTCACCTATTACACGTATAATTTCAATCTAATTAACCAAAACAATTGATTTAAACGCGTATGACATTAATCAAGGTCAACTTTCCAATTATCATAAACCATCGAACCTCTGTATAAATAGACCCTCTCCGAAGCTTAACAACTCGCTCACAACTCTCTCTCAACCTCCCATTCTCTCTGAATCACTCTGATTTTGATTATTGGGTTCGTCGTTTGACTTTTGGCTTGACCCGGCTATAATCATCAATTATACACTGTGAGTCTTCGTTCTTGTGTGGGTTTCATTAGTCGGCTATCAAACAATAATAGCCCTAACATTAATCGGGCTCTAGTTGCCTGAATTGTTTGATTGCTAATTCTAGGGCTCGTTCATATGGAATTTGGGATAAACTTGATTCGCGTAGTGTATTTATTAAATCTTTAACAGAAAACATCACAACCACTGGCCTAGGCCAAGTGGTTGTGACATGGGTTTGACACAGAAGAGAACCGGGTTCGAGTCCCGGCTACTACCCCCATTTTTTTTTGCTTCTTTGTAACAACCATTTCTATATATATATATATTATACTTAAAACTTATAAATTCATTTTTAAATAGCAAAACTATTTTATAAATTCTAAAAAAATTATATTTGTTTAATCTGAGTCAAAAGTTTTATTTACAACTTTTATTTTTCAAAAATTCATTTATTTAATATTTATAATAATTAAATCAATTTTATTCTATTATATTTATAAAATTCCATTAAAATATCAAAACGATCTCATTAATTTCCACAAAAATTATTTTAAGTTTTTATAACATTAAGTTTTTCAGAAATGATTTTTATTTCTGAAAAATCATTTATTTAATATTTTTAATCAATTTTTGTTGGATTTAATCATGATTAAATCATAATAAATCCAATTTTCATCATTTTTGCACCAAAATTTTATACTAATTATTTTTTTAACCATTTAGAACAGAAATATGATTTTTAAAACAATAATTCTTTAATTTTAGTATTTTTAAATATTAAAGTTAGAGTTTGACAATTTGTAATAAATAGATTTAATAATCTATTTTAAAGAAAATAATTTTATAAAAATTATTTTAAACACATTCTTGTGACCATCCTAGATTTAACATTTATAAAAAGATTTTTGGTTATTTATTTACTAAATTTCTCTCAATTGGCGAATATTTTTAATATTAATCAAACGAGCAATTATCCCCAATTCGAAGCCCTAGAACTTATACATTTGTAGACTCTATAGACTTAGACATATTTATTACTTCATTTTAGGGCGATACTTGATACATTTGGTCAACACATTTCTCAACAGATATAACATTTTACCAAGGTGAGTTTTACATAGCCCATTTCTATTTATCACCATTTTTGGGGTGAAACATGTTTATAACATCATCATTGCAATTCAATCATCAATGTGTCTATGTGTTTTCTATGTTGCATTATGTCTTGAGCATGATTAGAGTAAGCACCATTCTAGCATAATCATTAACATTGATCAGCCGGCGGTATACATTGATAGATCTATTGGACTGACAATCCCACCCGGATACGTGCCTCCTACAAAGGTTACGTGGGTGTTTGTTATCGTATAACATTATTGGACCATGAGCGTATGGTATGTATCATTTTATAACAGTCATCAGGGTTGATTATGCACTCGATTTATTTCTAGTATGTTCTCACATATGGACTAGATTGACATGACACATGAATTGCACATCATTTTTATTCAATTATCAAAAACCTATGTAATTCTCACCAACTTTTGTTGACCCAAAACATTTTCAACTTAACATGTTTCAGGTTCTATTTGCTTGAAGATTTGTATTGATGCTTGAAGATATGTGTATAGTTTCAATCAATTTGATGTACAAATTCTAGAACATTTGTATGTAAGTTATTTAAATCATTTATGAAACTTATTATTCACCATGAGCTACTGAACAATCATCAATACGTGGCACCCCGATGTTTCCGCCATCGGTTGGGGTGTTACAGATTGGTATCAGAGCCATGGTTATAGGGAATTAGGTTATTAGAAAAATAATCTAGTCTATAACCATAGGATTTAACCAGTACTTGCTTCTTTTACTTGCTATACTCTATCTCCCTCCTACTTCTTATCCCTACTTTCATTCCTACAAGAAGGTTGCTCTCCATCAGTGGATCTACTCTTAGACTAATAAGGACAAAATCCTCAGGTATAACCTGAACCACCTTGAGATCTCGTCGAAGTTCTAGATTTTAATAACGAACACGTGCAATCTGGAAGGGTGAACGCCTGTATTCTGAGTCTTCTGTCTAGGCTGGCATTGCGCATATATCCCAACCAGACGAGGGACCCGGATGCCTACCTGGGAATTCTCGGGATGAGTGTTCACTTATAGGCTAAAGCATGTCTTCATATGTTATTAGAATCTAGAGTCTTTGATAAGTCAACGTTTTCGTTTATTCGTTTTAATTAATGAATAAATGATTACATTCCTTATATCACCTCATTCATTTCATGCCACATTGAACCTTCATTGTGTCCCTTGCGGATCATGTCTCCACGTCGTAGCACTCGCAATAACAGTGATGAAAACCAAGAGGGAAGTAACAACAACCACAACACCAACCACAACAACAACAAAAACAATAAAGGTGTTGATGCCCGACTGGCTGCGATTATCCACAACCCTGCTCAGGTTACTAATCCTAACCATCCTGGTAATTATGCTATAAATGTGGAAACCCAAATCACTACCGTAACCGATGCCCTAAACTAAACCGAGATCAAGACCCTCCAGCTACCTAACCGCAAGTCTCACCGTTTGACTATTGGTTGCTTTTTTCTATGTATTGACGCTATTTGATTCAAGTAATAAAATTCTAGTATTATCATAACATTTGTGTGCATGCTTGTTTGAATGTGAACTGATTGCTATATCTTTGATCATACGTGCTTACTTGTACAACAAATGGTTGACTACCAAACAATCTACTTAACGATTGGTAGAGGTCATCATGTCTTTCCAACAGTCGGGAGAGGCCCTACCACCTACTCAACGACTGGTGGAGACTATCAGACCTGCTCAACAATCGGAAGAGTCATAGAAGGACACAAAACCTTAATGTAAGGTAAATTGGTGATTATGGTCCGGAACGTAATCATGAATTTACAGGTACGTTAAGGTAGTGTGAAATTTTATCAAGGTTTCAGGTAGTTGACCAATTGTAACCCTGGTTTTCTCTTAACTTCGGGACGAAGTTCCTAAAAGTAGGGGAGACTGTAACATCGCGAAAATTTTCCCCAAATTTTTATATAAACGCCCTTATTTTTTTTGTTACATTTTAAAAATGTGGTAAAGTCTTTATTTTTTTTCCTCATTCACAACTTATATATATATATATAATAGTAATAATTAATAATAATAATAATTATTATACATAATATTGTTGATAAAAAAAAAAAGCTAGTTGGTTAAACTTTAACCCAACAAACAACCAAGACAAGCCCAAACCACCCTTCCCCTTTTCCCTTACAAGACTCGGATTGGGCCCTGCTGAGCCCAAGAGGGCGGCCCAAACCAACAGCCACACCCCTTCCCTCAAATCTGTTTTACAAAAAATAAAATGGTTCCCCCGGGTATCGAACCGGAGACCTCCCACGCTCCACACTACGCGTTAACCACCCGGGCTACACCATCTGTTTGGTTTTAAACCAGATCGTATTATATTTAAAAGCTTTTTAACCATGGTCTGTTGCTTCTTCCTGCACGCGAACAGCAACAACAGATTTATTTTATTTCTTTTTAAATCGTAATCTGCCATAATTAGGTAATTTAGCCACGATTAATTATCTTTGACCATTGAATCGTGATTACCGGCCTAACATTCACCTATTACACGTATAATTTCAATCTAATTAACCAAAACAATTGATTTAAACGCGTATGACATTAATCAAGGTCAACTTTCCAATTATCATAAACCATCGAACCTCTGTATAAATAGACCCTCTCCGAAGCTTAACAACTCGCTCACAACTCTCTCTCAACCTCCCATTCTCTCTGAATCACTCTGATTTTGATTATTGGGTTCGTCGTTTGACTTTTGGCTTGACCCGGCTATAATCATCAATTATACACTGTGAGTCTTCGTTCTTGTGTGGGTTTCATTAGTCGGCTATCAAACAATAATAGCCCTAACATTAATCGGGCTCTAGTTGCCTGAATTGTTTGATTGCTAATTCTAGGCTCGTTCATATGGAATTTGGGATAAACTTGATTCGCGTAGTGTATTTATTAAATCTTTAACAGAAAACATCACAACCACTGGCCTAGGCCAAGTGGTTGTGACATGGGTTTGACACAGAAGAGAACCGGGTTCGAGTCCCGGCTACTACCCCATTTTTTTTTGCTTCTTTGTAACAACCATTTCTATATATATATATATATTATACTTAAAACTTATAAATTCATTTTTAAATAGCAAAACTATTTTATAAATTCTAAAAAAAATTATATTTGTTTAATCTGAGTCAAAAGTTTTATTTACAACTTTTATTTTTCAAAAATTCATTTATTTAATATTTATAATAATTAAATCAATTTTATTCTATTATATTTATAAAATTCCATTAAAATATCAAAACGATCTCATTAATTTCCACAAAAATTATTTTAAGTTTTTATAACATTAAGTTTTTCAGAAATGATTTTTATTTCTGAAAAATCATTTATTTAATATTTTTAATCAATTTTTGTTGGATTTAATCATAATTAAATCATAATAAATCCAATTTTCATCATTTTTGCACCAAAATTTTATACAAATTATTTTTAACCATTTAGAACAGAAATATGATTTTTAAAACAATAATTCTTTAATTTTAGTATTTTTAAATATTAAAGTTAGAGTTTGACAATTTGTAATAAATAGATTTAATAATCTATTTTAAAGAAAATAATTTTATAAAAATTATTTTAAACACATTCTTGTGACCATCCTAGATTTAACATTTATAAAAAGATTTTTGGTTATTTATTTACTAAATTTCTCTCAATTGGCGAATATTTTTAATATTAATCAAACGAGCAATTATCCCCAATTCAAAGCCCTAGAACTTATACATTTGTAGACTCTATAGACTTAGACATATTTATTACTTCATTTTAGGGCGATACTTGATACATTTGGTCAACACATTTCTCAACAGATATAACATTTTACCAAGGTGAGTTTTACATAGCCCATTTCTATTTATCACCATTTTTGGGGTGAAACATGTTTATAACATCATCATTGCAATTCAATCATCAATGTGTCTATGTGTTTTCTATGTTGCATTATGTCTTGAGCATGATTAGAGTAAGCACCATTCTAGCATAATCATTAACATTGATCAGCCGGCGGTATACATTGATAGATCTATTGGACTGACAATCCCACCCGGATACGTGCCTCCTACAAAGGTTACGTGGGTGTTTGTTATCGTATAACATTATTGGACCATGAGCGTATGGTATGTATCATTTTATAACAGTCATCAGGGTTGATTATGCACTCGATTTATTTCTAGTATGTTCTCACATATGGACTAGATTGACATGACACATGAATTGCACATCATTTTTATTCAATTATCAAAAACCTATGTAATTCTCACCAACTTTTGTTGACCCAAAACATTTTCAACTTAACATGTTTCAGGTTCTATTTGCTTGAAGATTTGTATTGATGCTTGAAGATATGTGTATAGTTTCAATCAATTTGATGTACAAATTCTAGAACATTTGTATGTAAGTTATTTAAATCATTTATGAAACTTATTATTCACCATGAGCTACTGAACAATCATCAATACGTGGCACCCCGATGTTTCCGCCATCGGTTGGGGTGTTACAATTTCCATTTGTCCCCCACCAGAAAGCCGTCATTGAACGCTACAGAGACACACGCTCAGGATTTGTTAACTATTATCCGTATTGAAGGTCTGGGTCAACGTATATCAACGGTGGAGTATCGATCTATCCTTAAATACTGTCTGATGATCCCCATGTTCCCAAATGATGAAACTTGCCCAGCCTGTCGGAAAGCATGCCTTGATAAATACAGGGAGAATGCGTACAGTTTAGAGAGTTGTCGGGGTTTAAGTATTGCCATGATTTTGTTCGGGATGCGTTAATGGATATTCTCAGACGACCAGGGATCTTGGCAAAGAAAAAGGCACCGTTTAATTTTCTTACAGAACTGGCGGAAGGGAGGTCCAATCTACGTCCGGCTGACGTGCTAGTTTTTGGTTGGGAGGGCGGGAAACATGCTTGTGTCGATCTCACAGGTGCATCCCCCCTAGCTGGTTTTCGGGAAAATGGGTTTGTGGCAGGGAAAGTGGTACTGAAAGCAACGTCAAAGAAGGTGGAAAAGCACGCGAAAACTTGTGATGCCTTCGTCCCCTGGTGTTTGACACGTTAGGCTCCTTGGCGCCGGAGGCGGTTCGGTTCTTGGCTAGAGTTCAGCATGTGGTCCACAAAAACTTTTCGACCCCTTAGGGCCGATGCTTTGTTTTCAGTAGGTTCGGGTTTTCTATTCAGAAGGAGATGACGATGCAGTTTTTTGCCCGTCTACCTGCTATCCTTATGTAATTTGCCCTTTATTAATATAAGATAATCCATAGTAAAAAAAATGTTAAAAATTGTTACAAACATAAAAACCTTACCAATACTTTCACGTGGGTTAAATTGTCATGTCGAATGGCTACGCTAGCTATAGAAAAATTCGAATAATTGAACCATAACTTAAATTAATACAAACAGGCCTTCTTTGGGGTGGTCTGAGGAGGTCAACCGAAGAGAGTTCATAAATCTTGAGAGGCTAATTTAAAAAAAAAAAAATCTATATATATGTATATATTTTTTATATAACTCATTTAACACTTAAACTTGGACCTAAAGGACCTATTTTTTAACGGTTCGAATAGGGTACATGAATTTTTAGAGATTTTCAGGGACGACCCTGAATACAAATCAGAACTGAAATAACTAAAACAACAGATAAACTAATAGTCTAGTTATTATTTTTTTACAATAAATCCTTTATGTGTTAGTTATGGTAATATGTTCATATGGGATGGTTATTTTGAGAATGCTAAATATCGTGAGAACCGTAAGAAAAAAAATGAGAAAACCAATCAAAATCATTTTTTTAATACAAACCGAATTATAATTAAAATATAACATTAAAAAACGAATTTACTTTTCAAATAATTCATCCTTTCTTGCAAAAACACTTTAAATTTATTTTTTTACACATAGGTAAATGAAACAGTAAATTTACACATGTGTAAAAACAATTTATGTTCGTATACGTTTAAATTTTTACGCGTTAATTGTTTTTTTAAGACTGTATTTTAATAATAAAGATAAGTGTAAAAAGAAATTTTGAATTTGAATGATTTTAGATAGCGTCCTCGCGGTTCACACAAAATACATGTGTACTCAAATTAGCCTTCCCCTATGGTCATATGTGCGTAGATAACCAAATTAAACAAAATAAAACCAAAATTAAAATCAATCTTTATATATTTTTCGTTTTTATAAATAAATATGTCATGTGATAAAAAAAATTATGTTTAAAATTATCCTATGTATTTATTTTCAAACTTCCATGAATAGTGCTACCCAACCTCGTCTTTTTACACTTGCTTTCAAGGGTATATTGGTACTTTCGCTGTGCACTTTTATAAGCCCTTTGTGGTGCATCGTTAAAATAATATACGAGTAGGTGTTTATATTCCTATATAAATTAAAAGGGTTGTATGTTCGGTCTTAGTCATACTGAACCGACCACTACCCCACCCCTATTATATATATACTAATTACTAACGGTCGGTGGAATAGCCGACTTCGTGTCTTCCGACTTTCCACCACAAACTTTCATTTTTCCGATTTTCGCCACAACACCTTTCCCCCTCCGCCTTCAACCTTTGCTCCGCCTCCTCCAACACACCATCACCGGCGGCGATGTCCCACAGCTTAGGTAACAACTTTCCCCTACAGCTTCAACCTTTGCTCCGCCTCCTCCAACACACCATCCGTCAACTCTGTCGTCATCGTCTTCGCTGTCAACGTCATCATCTTCTTAGTCCAACTTTCTCGAACGCCGTACATGTCGGTGTAAAGCTTTTCCTCCCTTTTTCACGATTGTCTTCTTCCGATGTCGGTTGTTACAGTGGTACTGTGCGGTGGTTGTAGTACGGTGGTGCTAGGGTTGTGGTAGTTGCAGTTGTAGTTGTGGTTCACGAAAACAGAGAGACAATTGGTAGAAAGTGGCCTAAGTGAGAGAAAGGTGGGTGGAGATAATGTGTATATTTGATCTGTTAGGTTGGCGTTAGTAGGAGACGAGAAGGTTCTTAAGGATTTTGTGGATTGGATAAGTGGTGATATTAAAGGACTTAGGGTTGAGATCGTTGGATTGGATATGGAAGATGAGAGAGAAGCGGTTCTTGATGAAGCTTGGGAGAAAACATGGACTCTTTTGGGGAAGCTCGATGCTTTGGTTAATTGTTATACTTATGAAGGTATATAATTTGTTTGATTTATAATTTTGGAATGGTGATAGTGATTTATTTGATATAATCGTATATTAGTCACCTAATTGATCCTTTATTTTTTTTCATAGATAAGAATGTAAACAAAGAAAATAAATTAAGGCATATAGGTTGAATTTGATTGTGCAAAACGGTTCCGAGTATGATCAGGTATAGAAAATCGGGTACGGGTAGGGTTCAAGCGATTTAGGCGCTTTGCTCGGTGCAACGCGCACCGGCGTACCCACGAAACAATACGACTCTCAACGTTGTGTTATCCGATTAGCAAACCCTCGCAATACCGTTGGTGTAACTCCGCTATTCGTCGGAAAAATCTGTTGCTTTTCACGAATCGGCGTCGGTTATGTTTCTACGTCGCGCTTAGCGCGGCGTGTACCAGCGCCGTTTGTGAGATGGTACGGCAACGCCACCGCCGCGAAGCGGCGGGGATTTTTACTAGTTATGAGCAATAAACAACTCCTTATACCATCTGTGTCTTGTGACGCTTGGTATTCATATTGTTTATCGTTGGGTAAATATACCCAAATACACAACACTAAATCATAGATGCACGCCCTCCCTTTTTTATCTTTTGAGCAACTAAATAATTCAAAAGACAAAAACTATCAAGCCATTAGAAGAACACAAAAACAAAGAATTCGAGACTCAAAATTTTAAATTTACACCATGCTTGCCATCCCAAAGAAACAAACTTAGCCAAAGTTTAACCCAAATTAAACTTGAGCTTTTATACTCTTCAATAAGCCTATTTATAGACGTCCTTCTATGACGTAAAATCACCCCATTTCGAGCTCCTCAAATGTACCAACAAGGAGTAAAAAAGCCATTAGAACAATTTTGCTTCTAAGCGCTGCCAGTTAAAAAAACCTGTGTTACATTAAAGAGCTCACAGATTTAGAACATGAAAATTGGTAAGATATCGTGCCAGTGGCTCCCAAGATGCCAATTAGAGCATCCACAGACCACAATGCTAGTTAAACAAACCACTTAAAACCATCACGTCATCATGACACATCATTTCAAACCATTGCAAACGACAACCCAGTTTTTTCCTCCAACCTCAAACCATTCCAAACCTCCACATCATCACTACGTTTCCTCTTTTATTTATTCTTTATCTAAATTTATATACTCTATTTTTTATTAAACAAATAATATTATTTATTTATTAAAATAAAAATACGTAAAATGTAATTTAATAAAGCATAATAAATTCAAACAAAAAATAAATATTATAGAATACAAAAAAATATATAATTAGTTAAATACAATGGAAACAAGAGTATATAGCTATAGCCTTGGAAGCCTTGGGTGTTGGTAGCTTAGTTCGGGTTTGGGTTAACACCGGATGATAGCATTCGTTGAAAGCTTCTTTGATCATTCATGTTTTGTAGGTGTGATTCAAATGTTAGATGTTTACTTTTGTATGTAAGATTAGTAGAGAGTTTAGAGTGAAAGAAAGAAATGATTGTGAGGGGTGAATGTTTGAATGGGTTGGGTTAATATTTAAAGACGTAATTTTATTATTTTTTTCTTTTAAACGATTAACTTTTTTTTAAAATAATTTTTTAATGGTTAACTTAATTTGAACTAGTAGGATTCCCGCGCGCGTTGTGGCGCGTTCGCTGTCATTATCATTTTGGTTTATAATGGTACTAATGCGACAATGTTAGCCTAAGCGACCACAAAAAAATCCAGAGAAAACAGTTGTCTCAAACCAAGTCTCGAACCTTTAACCTCCCTTTATGGAAATACTGTTCGAACAACAACACCACCAACCCAATTTATGTTTTATTCTCAACACATTAAATGATGCTGTGTGAAGATCCAAAAAGTGGACGAACCTGCTATCACAGTTAGAACAGGCACGACTTGAGATGGATCTGGATGCTCCGAACCTAAGCTTAAACCTGCACAAGGTAAAAGACCGTTAGGCTCGTTACAGAGGAGGAGGGAGGGCCTCTCTGTAACCACCCTCCGGCGTGAGGATAAGTATTTGTTTAGTGAGAGAAAGTAGAGAGAGAAAGTGAGATTCGGAGTGAGTGCATTCGTGTGTTGATTGTACTTTGAAGGGGGTATTTATAGCTGTCAGAAAAGTTGTACTTTACTTCGGCCCCTTGTTGTACTATTATTCGGACCCTCTTGACTTCCGGGGCGGGCTATACATCCCTTTATGGAGGTATCATACCGTGCCCTAGTGTCGTGAGTCCGTTCTTTGGGGCGAACCGCGGTATAAATGCCTTATACCTCTTCATGTCTTCCCAAGTCCTCAAGTTACAAGTAACTTGTTGGACTGAAGTGTGACCGTAACATAGGCGAAGGAACCGCGGTATAAATGCCTTATACCTCTTCATGTCTTCCCAAGTCCTCAAGTTACAAGTAACTTGTTGGACTGAAGTGTGACCGTAACATAGGCGAAGGAACCGCGGTATAAATGCCTTATACCTCTTCATGTCTTCCCAAGTCCTCAAGTTACAAGTAACTTGTTGGACTGAAGTGTGACCGTAACATAGGCGAAGGAACCGCGGTATAAATGCCTTATACCTCTTCATGTCTTCCCAAGTCCTCAAGTTACAAGTAACTTGTTGGACTGAGGTATTTTGTGGCCTCCGGGTCAAGTTACGGCATTTCATGGGAGTGGTGAGGATTTTCGACACGTGTCCATGCCAGCTGTCTAAATATGGAGGGACACGTGGACGCATTTATAGCCACATGATGGTTCAGTTGATGTGATGGCGGTTGAGTTGTCGAGATGATCTGGACCATTCATTTTGTCCAGCTGTTTTCCACTTTACCATCTCAACGGTCTCAGCCCTCTATATATAATCCCCTTCTTTTTTCTTTTTACTTTTCTACTGTTTTACTCAATCTCTCTCCTTTTTACTCTTTTCCGAGCCGGAGCTTCCCTGTCGTTCCCGTTCATTTCTCTGCAAGACCAATATCTGCAACCGTTTTAAGGTACGTTTCCTCTTTCCCTAGCTTCATTTCTGATTAGTCGCTGCCTAAGGATGGTGAAGGATGACATGGGTACTACCTTTTCGAAGTTGTCTTCGGATAGGTTAGCTAAGTTTTTAGATGAATATAGGATACCTCGTGACCTGAACCCGGTTCTCCCTGAACCAAACGAACCCGTTTACCCCTTTCGTGAAGGGAAGTTTGGGTTTTATACCCGGGTTTGTGATTTTGCAAACTACCGCGTCCCCTTCACTAAGTTTCTGATGCGGGTTCTGCGGTTTCATGGGGTGCATATTTCACAAGTAAATCCCTTTGGCCTTAGCCGCGTCAGTCATTTCGAGCTGTCCTGCCGAGCTTTGGAGAAGGGTGCAGACTTGAATGTGTTCCGATGCTTTTACAAGCTGACCAAACAGGGAAGTTGGTATAGTTTTGAGAAGCGGAGATCCCTGGAGAGCTGTCATGACTATCAAACCACTAGCTTAAAAAACTGGAAGAATCAGTTCTTTTGGCTTGACGACCGGTGTCTACCCACGGACATGACGTGGTGCACACGGTATGAATCCTCTGATTGGGACTTGCCCAAGAGGTTTAGGTATAACCGTGACTTGTACTTGAGTCTTGCCGAGAACAAAACCAATATACAGAAGTATCCAGAGCACGTGCTGGTTTTAGGCTGTATCAGTGGTAACTGGGACTTGCATGATCGGTGGCCGATAATTTTATACGATGGCGAGGGTGAGTGAGGAGTCTGCATTTTACTGTCTTTTCTTAAAGCTTTTTTAGCCTTAATTTTCTAACACTTTGTGTTCCTTGCTGTGCAGAAATGTCGTTGCTTGATAGCTTGAAGCTCAATACTTTCAATGATTCGGCCTTAAAATACTCTCACGTTGATTTGGAACAAAGTGAAGCTATCTTGGATCAAATCCACCGAGCTCAGCAACCCATCCGTCCTGCCCCAGTTGCCGCGACTGGTGCTAGCGGGGCCGGGGGAGAAGGCATGACCACTGGAGTTGTTACAGAGACCACCGGGGAAGGTGCCCATACTGATGTTGCCCAAAGAGAACCTTCTGACATTCCTCTTCCTTCTTCAACGAATTCCTCGCCTAAGGATACTGCGCTAGATGCCACCGCCCATCCTTCTAGTGCCACTAAATCCGTTTCCCCCGGTGCTTCAAGAAACGTGGAAAATAGGTCTTTGACCGATACTTCTGTTTCCAAGGATTCTGGAAAGAGGAAACGGGCTGGGGAGAAGGGTACCGGGGCTAGTTCGAAAGCTCCGAAAAAGTTGAGATTCTTAGACCATCCTGATGAGGTATTTTCTAATCTTTTGAATAACCTTGAAAATCACTTGTACGGAGGCCAATCCTCCCGTGACTCGGCCCCGGTACTAATGGTAGATCATCCTCAGGTTAACCAAGTTGGTGAAACAGTGGCGATTGAAGAAGAAGAGGAGGAGGATGCTTTTCTGGGATTGGAAAGTCCCGTAGTTGACAAGGCTCCAGGGAAGGGAGTTCAGTTTGGTGAGTTTCGTCAATCCCCACTTCTTTCTCATTCTGGCATGGGGGATAATGATGCTGCTTTCCCCCCAAGTTGGTTCGAGACTGAGGTGTTTACCATATGTGGTTTTGCAGAGATGGTAGGTGGAGATGCCGGGGCAGGTGCCTCGGCCGCAGATGAGAAGTTTTCCCCGGAGTGGGATTTGAAGAACGGGAATAGAGTGGTGGATGCCCTTTCGGCCCGGATGATGCTTTTCAACTTGGATACTCCGGCCGACCGTGAGTATTATCATGGCATGGAGTCCCCAACCTTATGTGAAGCTTTGTTGGTGAACCAAGCCCAATCCAACTTTTTAGTGGCCGAAGCCTATAGGAGATGGATGGATGCGGAGGTGGATAGGGACAGACTTCGGAAGAAGTTGGCCGCGGGAGGTAGTTCTGGGGCTTTGAAGCAACTTCAAGATAACTTGAAGAGTGCCCAGCAGCAAGCCTCTTCCTCCCAGAAGGCATTAGCCTCTGCAGCCGAAGCCCGAGACAGAGCTTTAAAAGAGTTAGAAAATTTGAAAAGGAAATTTAACTCTTCCGAAGCCGCTCATGCCTCTTCCACCAAAGAGCTTCAAGATGTGATTAAGCAGATGGAGACTACGATGGAGACTTTGCGGAAGGGGACGGATGCATTGACGGCTGGTATGTATTCCCATAAGCATTTTTTTTTTTTTAATTGCCAAACTCTTTCTTGACCCAGAACGAGATGATGCCCTGAGAGGGGAGAAGGTGGCCCGGCAAGTGTGTGCTGCGGCCGAGAAGAAGATGGCCGATGATGAGGAAGCTTGGAAGAAGGAGCGGGCAGAGCTGGTGGCCAACATTGACGAACTCTTCGGTTTTAAGAAATTTTTTCTTACGGAAGGAGCTCAGCTCTTAACGGACTTCGTTCACAAGGGCCCGATTATGAAGAAAGCTGTGAGTGGGGTTGTCAATGCAATGAATGCTGCCGGGTTCAATGAGGGATTGAAGGCTGGCTATGCAGCTGCTGCTAAAGGGATCCCACTGGAGAAGAATCCCACATTCAAACCCGATGCCAACACTCAGCTTCTGACCGCAGTTGAGGCTTATGATACTCTCGTCTTCCCGTAGGTTGTGAAGCTTGCTGATCAAGTGACCGGTCCTCCGGAGTCTATTCCTGAGGCCTTTGAGGGTTTTAAGCTTCCCTCTTGAACACTTTATATTTTCAGACAATTTATTCGTTCCGGGCCTTTGTGTGGTCCGGACTTTGTTTTGTAATATTTTGGACAAGTACCACCTAGCTCGGACCTATTATGGTCGAGCTTTTATTTGATCGTAAGCTGGGCCCGAATCACATCATAGGTTCGGGCTCCGTTGGTTGTGCTTATTTTATGATGTGTTTTTAGGTAAAGTCCTTTGGTTAAATGACTAAGTCATAGAAGGAGGTCCGTAGCTTAGTTGATCGTGCGTCCACGCTTATACTACGTCCTAGTTTTTCGTGCGAGATTCTATATATTTAGATAACCATGGTTTATGGGGCTTCCTTACCGGAACGCAGCTATTGTCCATGCCGCGTGCCGGTGTTTTAGGCTTTCCCCTTTTTATTTTAATGACTATGCTTTGAAAATAGATAAGGTGCCTTTTTGTAGGTTAGTTTTAGATCCGGACCAAAACTTATCCACTTTGGTCCGTCTCTTTTTTGCTAATCCTGTTTGTTACCACGTGGATTTCTTTATGTCGAGCTCGTTTTTGAGCTTCGGCTAATATTAGCACCTTATTTAGAATAAAGAGACCAGCTTTTTATTAATATTCGACCGAGGTATGTTACGTCTCGGATGATTACAGGAAATAAAGAAGGTGGGGAATGGCACATCCCACATTACAATAAGAAAACGAAACACTTAAGTAAAAAGCTGGTAATGCTTACATATAGCATTTTTTCAAGTGAACACCGTTCCAGGTGCGAGGTATATCCTTTCCTTCTAAGGATTGGAGGGTGTAGGCACCTTTTGCGCCTGCGGTTTTGATGATATACGGCCCTTCCCATGACGCGGCCATCTTTCCTTTTTGCATACCGCTTGCCTCATTGCACCGGAACACATAATCTCCGGGTTTGAATCGGATTTCTTTTACCCTGGAGTTGTAAAATTTTTCTAATTTCTGCTTGTACCGAGCTTCTTTGATAGCTGCGGCTTCCCTTCGCTCGTCCAGTAGGTCAAGATTCATCGGAGCTCTTTGTCGTTATTTTCGATGCTATGAATTCGGTGAGAAGGAGACCCGATCTCGACTGGTATGACTGCTTCAGTCCCGTATGTCAGGCTGAAAGGTGTCTCTCCCGTGCTGGTTTTGGTGAATGTTCGGTGAGCCCATAGGACATTAGGGAGCTCATCCACCCAACCGCTTCTTCTTTTTCCCAGCCTTTTCTTTATCCCCTCGACCAAGCTCCTGTTTATGCGTTCCACTTGGCCATTCGCCTGCGGATGGGCCACCGAGGCGAATGATTGTTGGATATGCAGATCTTGACACCATTTTTTGAAGGGGTTGTCTGCAAACTGCTTTCCATTATCACTGATTATTGTCTGAGGTAACCCGAAGCGACACACTATCTGCTCCCAGACGAACTTCTTTACTTCCTTTCCCGAAATTTTGGAGAGTGGTCGAGCTTCGACCCACTTTGTAAAGTAGTCCACAGCTACTAGCAGGAATTTCATACCTCCGGCGGACTTTGGAAAGGGTCCAACGATGTCGATGCCCCATTGTTGAAACGGCCATGCCGCTGTTACCGGGATTAGGTTATTCTTCGCTCGAAGGCTTACTGGCGCGTGCCTCTGGCATTCATCGCATTTCTGGAGCTCGGATACGGCGCTATTGTGCATTCCTGGCCAGAAGTATCCGGCGTTCATTATCTTGGCCACCAGCATTCTAGGACCGGAGTGTATTCCACATATCCCCCTGTGGATTTCCTGAATAATGTACGTAGCTTCGTCCAAGTCTACGCATTTGAGAAGTGGTCCTAGGAATGTCCTTCGGTACAATTGGTCGTCAATCATCTGATACTGGAGAGCTTTAACCTTTAACTTCCGAGCCTTTGCCTTATCTTCCGGGATAACATCGTTTGTTAAGTACTGTATTATGGGGGTCATCCAACTGTCTGTCTGTGAGTTGATTGATAAGACCTCAGCTGCATGGACTGTTGGGTATTGTAGTCCTTCCATGTGTACTTCTTGATTTGCAATATCAGTGGTTGTGGCGGCAAGTTTACTTAATGCGTCTGCTTTCTTGTTCTTGCTTCCAGGGATATGCACCACCTGACATGCTTCAAACTGTTTCATCAGTTTTTTAGCCTGCATTATGAAGCAATGATTAGTCGATTTCATACTGGGGTTTGAGAGTTTAGGAGATTCAGATTGATCTCATACCTCGGCTAAATAAAGAACCATATTTGATTCCTTAGCCTCGTAATCCCCGGATATCTGGTTTGCCACCAGCAAAGAATCGACATGTGCAATAACCTGTAAAAGGCATATGCACTTTAGATTTTTATGGTACTTTGCATTTAGCAGGGAGTTTTGGTGATTATTACGGTATATTTTTACCTTTTTGGCTCCGACCTTTTTGGCCAGCCGCAGCCCGGCCAAAAGTGCTTCGTATTCGGCTTCATTATTTGAACTCTTGAAATTCAGGCGAATTGCATAAAGCAGCTCTCGTCCTTCGGATTCACATAAAACCATGCCCGCTCCCGATCCTTCCGTTCCCGAAGCCCCATCTGTATGTAGAGACCACGTGGGCTCCGATGGTGTTATAGACTCACTCATTAAGCTTTTCGGGACTTTAACCAGGAAATCCGCTACTGCCTGCCCCTTGACCGGGCCTCGTGTCTTATAAGTGATATCAAATGCCCCGAGCTCAATAGCCCACTTGGTCATTCTGCCGGAGGACTCTGGCTTTCTCAAGATGTTTAGTATTGGGTGTTCAGACTGCACCTCAATATTGAAGGCTTGAAAGTATCGACGGAGTCTTCGGGAGGTGTGGACGAGTGCCAGAGCCAACTTTTCGAGTATCGGATAGCGGACCTCATATTCTCGGAGGGCCCTGCTGATGTAATATACCGGTTTCTGGATCGTGGCTCGGGTGACAATGAGGACGGAACATATTGCTCCTTCCGAAGCCGAGAGATATACCGTTAACGTTTCTCCTGGTTCGGGAGCGGTTAAGACGGGCAGGTTTACCAAGCACTTTTTTAACTCCTCGAAGGCAGCGTCTGCCTCCGGGGTCCATTCGAATTTTTCTTTTCCCAAACTCTTTTTTAAAACATTCATGAAGGGGAGCGTTCTTTCGGCAGCTTTTGAGAGGAAGCGGTGCAAGGCCACGAGACGCCCATTTAGGGACTGCATTTCTTTTAGGCACTTCGGCGGTTGCATTTTCAAGACTGCTTCGACCTTCTCCGGGTTGGCTTTTATGCCATCCCGAGCCATCATTACTCCCAGAAACTTCCCTTCCTCGAGGCCGAAAGAACATTTCTCGGGATTCAACTTCATATTGATCTCCCGAAGTTTGGAAAAGGTTTCCTTGATATCTTCGATCATGGAGTCTTTAGTCATGCTTTTTATTACTACATCGTCAACGTAAACCTCGAGATTCTTTCCTATATGATCTTTGAAGGCTGAATCCATCAATCTTTGATAGGTAGCCCCAGCATTTTTAAGTCCGAACGGCATTTTAGTGTAACAATACAGGCCGTTGTTCGTGACAAATGCTGTTTTATCTTCATCACCTTCGGCCATCTGAATCTGATGGTAGCCTTTATAGGCGTCAAGAAAGCATTTCAATTGGAATCCGGCCACGGCATCTACCTTCACATCAATCTCTGGGAGGGGATAACAATCTTTTGGGCATGCGTTATTCAGGTCTTTAAAATCGACGCACATTCTCCAGGCTCCATCCTGCTTTTTGACAAGCACAGGATTGGCTACCCAAGTTTGATATCGTACTTCCCGAATGATACCGGCCTTCAACAGGTTCTTTACATCTTCTGCAATGGCTTTGACACGATCAGGAGCCATGCTCCGTTTCTTCTGGGCTATTGGTTTTATACCAGGATAAGTGTTTAACTTGTGCTCCGCCAGGCTCCGTGGAACCCCGGTCATATCCGAGTGTTCCCATGCAAAAACATCTAGTGAATTCGAGAGCAAATTCCATAACTTCTCTCGGGCTTTGGTGGGGAGCTGCGTACCAACAGATAGTTTCTGTTCCGGAAATCTTGGATGCACCGACCATTTTTCAACAACTTCGGACCCCGTTCCTCCCGAGTTATCATCATCATTCCCTGAACCCAAAGACTGTCGTACTTCGGATATACCGAGCCCTACTTCAGATTCTAAGGTAGCTATCCCTTTTTCTGTGGGGAATTTTAAAGCTCCGTGGATGGTAGATGTTACCATCCCGAATGCTTTCATTCCAGGTCTACCCAATATGATATTGTGCACTGATCTTGAACCGACCACCAAAAAGGTGAGAATGACTGTTCTTTGTAATGATCCGGAGCCGAATGTAACTGGGAGGGATAATTGTCCGATTGGTTGGACAATTTCTCCTGAGAAGCTGACGAGGGGCATGGAGACAGGAATAAGCCGTTGTTGCGAAGCTTCTGCTAACAACTGGAAACATTGAAGGTACATTATCTCGGAGGCACTTCCCCCATCCACATAGATTCGGTGAGTTTTATGGCCAGCCACGATCCCGGATACAACGATCGGGCCTTCCTTGTAATCGTCCGGCGGGATGGAGGGGAAAGTTATTGGCTGAGCCATCCAAGCCATGATATGATCGTTATTCCTTTTAACCCCCTGCTGCTTGAGGGTTCGAATCATATGTATCCCTGCTTGATCATTCGGATTCGGGATGTTCGCAACGCTTGCCTTCCCTTCTTTGATTTCTTTTACCAGATGCGACAGTTTGCCCGCTTTAAGGGCCTTCTCAATTTCTTGCTTTAGGGACCAACAGTCATCCGTGTCGTGTCCCCTAGCTCGATGGTAATCACAATACTTCTTGGTGTTCTTGTCAGATGTGGGTTTTTGCCTCGGGGGTTTTGGGAAGTCAATGTTTTCCGTGCTGAGTATTTCACTGGGAGATTTTAATAGCTCGGAATAGCTTGACCCCCGGTGTGAGGAGGAGCTTCGACCGGTGGAACTTTTATCACTTCGGGAGTAAGGTTGGGATCTGTTCTTACCCCAGGAGTTGTTTCGCTCCGAACTTGGAGTTCCCGAGCCTTTCTTCCACGAGCTGCTTCTTGAAGAAGAGCGATACTCATTGTCATACGTTTGGCTACAAGCACTTTTTCCTCGAGCAAAAGCTCGCGCCCGTTCCATTAACACTTCCATGGTTTTTGGGAGATCTTCATGTAGTTTTTCCACGAGCTGATTATTTCGGACTCCGTGGCAAAAACCGGATATCCGTAATTGATCAACAGCTCCACTGATCTGCATACTCTCTTTGTTGAACCTGTCTATGAACTTTTCTAATGATTCGCCGTCTTTTCTACGGATGTTGTGGATCTCGGTGATGTCTTTCGAGCATCGCCGTTGCTGGGAAAAATTTTGTAAAAAAGTGCGGCGGAGCTCCGTCCAATTCGCAATCTCACCTGGTGCTAAACCGTCGAACCATACCCTAGCCGCCCCCGTAAGGGTTTGGGCGAACATGTGACACCATGCAGGCATGGGCCATAGTTCGATTTCTGCGGCTCCTCCAAAATCATGGATGTGATCATCCGGATCCGTTGTTCCATCATATCTTTTGATCGTTGTAGGCATTTTTAGTTTTGCCGGTAGAGGAGCGCTGGCGATGCGGGGGGCAAATTTGGAGTATGCAGCCATATAGGCTGGGCGATAAGGAGTGGTAAGATCATCTTCTGCGGTTGTGATGGCTGGCCGCTTTGCTACGGTGGTGACAGGTTGTGTGACTGCGTGGTGTCCCGATGGGAAACAGCTCCCTTGCGGGGTCCCTAGGTCGGGAGTAGTAACCACGGTGGAGTAAGTGACTTGTGCAACAGGACCCGTACCATGTCCGGATGGTGCTTGAACTTGGTCGTTGGGGAATAGGTTTACCTGCACGCTTTTGAGTTTTGCTTCTTTTTCTTGTTGTGCTTTAATTTGTAACAAGAAATCACGATTCTTGAGCAAAAAGTCTGCGTCGAACTCTGGTGCGGTATCTTGACTTGTTCGGGAGACGTTGGTGAGTCCTGCAGACGGGGTTAGGACAACGGAAGTCGTAACAGTGGTTGCTCCGTCACCCTGTTCGGTGTTTGTGACATCTTCAATAACGAAACCTTCGGATGAAGCCGCCATGGGAAAAACCGTCGAGATCTTTACCTTTTAAGGGTATAGAAAACGGTTGTACAAACGGATGGCGCCAATTGAAGATCCAAAAAGTGGACGAACCTGCTATCACAGTTAGAACAGGCACGACTTGAGATGGATCTGGATGCTCCGAACCTAAGCTTAAACCTGCACAAGGTAAAAGACCGTTAGGCTCGTTACAGAGGAGGAGGGAGGGCCTCTCTGTAACCACCCTCCGGCGTGAGGATAAGTATTTGTTTAGTGAGAGAAAGTAGAGAGAGAAAGTGAGATTCGGAGTGAGTGCATTCGTGTGTTGATTGTACTTTGAAGGGGGTATTTATAGCTGTCAGAAAAGTTGTACTTTACTTCGGCCCCTTGTTGTACTATTATTCGGACCCTCTTGACTTCCGGGGGCGGGCTATACATCCCTTTATGGAGGTATCATACCGTGCCCTAGTGTCGTGAGTCCGTTCTTTGGGGCGAACCGCGGTATAAATGCCTTATACCTCTTCACTGTGGAAATGAACAAAAAAATAAAATGGCATGAAAAAAAAACAAAATGGGCAAATGGCATTACCTAGACTCGAACTGTGGAAATGAAAAAAAACAAAATGGCATGAAAAAAAACAAAATGGCATTACCTAGACCAAACCTTGGAACTATATTAGAGAAAGAAACACCAAGAACAACCACTAAACAACCAAATTTATCATTTCATATAGAATCAAATCTATTTAACATTCAATAATGCTATGGAAACAAAAAATAAAATAAAACGCCCTAGCTAAGATTCAAACTTGTGACCTAAGGCTAGGTAAATGCATCTGAAACCACTACACAACCAACTCAATCATACAATTTCTTATGAAATCAATTATATTTAACATGAAATAATACTGTGAAAATTACTATCCACCTCATTTTAAATTAATACATAGTATAATTTGAAATTTTGAAATGAATTTTTTTTAAACATGCATGTGGGCCCCACCAAGATCTCCATCTCCATCGAACGGACCTAACATTTCCAAACTCCTCCAATGCTGCCATTCCCTGCTTCAGTCCGTCCGCTCCTACCGAACAGTCCGATGGGAGCACATTGTGGATGCTCTTAGACCTTAGTACATCTCGTACAACAGGTTGTGAGAATCTGTTGAGACGAAACTATGATTACAAAATGTGTACCATCCAAGATTAATAATGACAATTCTGTTATTTAAAATTAACATGTTTTGTTATATTTTTTTCTTTATGTTTATTAAACTAGTGTTATTAAATACTTAAAGAAAATATTATTACTGAACAATTTTAATGGTAGTGCCTAAATTGTTTCTTTTATTTAAATGCATATTTCTTTTCTTAAATAATAAGCATTTATTTTTTTTGTAAAAAAAAAAGTGTGTTTTTTTTTCTATTAATGAATACTTTTTGTTGTGAAGTCTTTTTCTAAGCTTATCTTTTTTTCATATTTTAATGCACACGTTAGAGAAATATATTTATAGGGGAAAGATCCAGTACAAAGTGTTTTTTTGGTAATAACTGTGAGAATCAAAGGAGGGTATTTTTTTTTAATTTTTTTTTTCAAATTTTTTTTCCCATATTGTTAAACATGTATTATAATATTGAAAACTAAAAAAAAATAGTGTAGAGTAATTACGTGTAGAGTAATTACATAATTACTCTAGTGTAAACTAATGTATTTACTTTAATGACGTAATTACACTAAAAAAAAATTTAATTTTTTTTTTTGTATTATTCATCTAGAAAGAATGTT
The DNA here is from genome assembly GCA_030844895.1 of Ambrosia x helenae. Lineage (NCBI taxonomy): Eukaryota > Viridiplantae > Streptophyta > Magnoliopsida > Asterales > Asteraceae > Ambrosia > Ambrosia x helenae. The sequence goes on along the minus strand of CM061230.1, from coordinate 12,034,274 downwards.
TAAACACATGGGAAAAAAATTTAAAAATAAAATAAAATTTTTTACCCTCTTTGATTCTCACAGTTCTTACCAAAAAACTATTTGTATTTGATCTTTACTATATATTTATATATATTAATAAAATATTTTCTTATTCTTGTTTTTCTCATGTTTTAATCTTTAGTTTTAAAAATATACTACTCCAAAATATATATATATATATATATATATATATATATATATATATATATATATATATATATAGGGGAAAGGGATTAAAGAAACCTTTCAAAATGAGAAAACCTCCACAAACCCAATGAGTGGTTCACATTGCTCCACATACTCCATAAAGTTTAATGTTTTTTTATTAAGAAAAGGTTATTTTGGTAATTTATCATAACCCACCACATATATAAACCTTTCTTTCTCTCTCCCATTTCAAATTTTCATCTTCCCTCCCCCTTACCTCTCCCCTCATCCTCTCATTCTCTGTATTTTTTTTTAAGCTTGAACCACCAAGAACCACCAACACCATGGTCTTATATTGTGCAGCCACACCAACCGAAACCCTATCTCTCTCTCTTTAAGCCCTTCTCTCTCTAACCTTCTTCACTCTTTTGATTTGTCTCTCCATCTGGTTTTCGAGCGACAGCCAACCACCACCATCATCAGTGGTGGCGGCGCGGTGACAAAGGGAGACGGGGAAGGTGGACAGCAGTGGCGGTGGATCCCCATGAATGGACGATTCTTTTAAGAACAAACGACAATGTTGGTTATTGTTTCTAGATCTGGCTAAATCAGTGGAATTTCATGTTCTAGATCCAGATTTTTGGTTGTAAGTTTTTTTTTTCTTTTTTTTTGGGTTTAAAGTTTTGAATGGATGATATCAGATTTTTTTAATCGGTTCTCCAATGGATGATATCAGATTTTTTAAATCAATTATCTCATTAATTCCCCTTGTTCTATAAATTCCATGTTAACATCTCTGTTCTACTTTTTCTATAGATTTATATATATCGATTTAAAATATATAGATTTACTATTACAAATAAATTGTGATACAAGTCAAAATCTGATATCAGTGGGAATTCCATGTTAACATCTCATGATCTCCCATGAGTGGACGATTTTTTAATTTGTATTTATTTATTTTTAATCAATTCATATTCTTTTATTGTTGTTAGATTCATGTTCTATGTGTTTAATCAATATATAGATTTACTAAAACAAACAAATTTATGGGTTTTTATTTGATGTGTTTGTTTAATCAATATATAGATTCATGTTCTATGTGATTTGTGTGTTTAATCAATATATAGATTTAATTAACCTTTTTTATATGTTGTTATTATTAATATGTTTTTTTTTATTTAAAATTGGTGAATTTTAGTGTCTTTTAACGTATGCAACAATATGTCTGAGTTGTTTTTTTACCAGTACGTGCATGTTTGTATGAGTATTATAATGTGTGGAATGTATGTTTGCATCTGTTTCCTATATTTGCGTCTGTTCCGTATGTAACAACAGAATTAAGTTGGTATAAATTATGAAAAGTTTCGATTTGAAGGTTCCTGTATGTATATAAAATATGAAAAGTTTCCTGTATGTGCCTATATATTAATATGTTTTTTTTTACATATTAATTAACCTTTTTTATATGTTATTATTATTAATATGTTTTTTTAATCAAAATTGGTAAATTTTAATATCTCTTAACATATGCAACAATATGTCTGATTTGTTTTTTTACCAGTATGTGCATGTTTGTATGAGTATTATAATGTGGGCGGGAATGTATGTTTTGCATCTGTTTCCTATATTGCGTCTGTTTCGTATGTAACAACAGAACTAAGTTGGTATAAATTAGTTACCGATTTTTTACCAAGATAGAAAAGTTTGATTTTTTAACTTTTCATGAGGTACACATGTTTTACTTTCAATAGCAGTTGCATATGTTAATAAAAAAAAGTCACTTATCAGGAATGTAATATTGCATATGTCTTTTAACATATGCAACAATATGTCTGATTTGTTTTTTGCCAGTATGTGCATGTTTGTATGAGTATTATAATGTGTGGAATGTATGTTTGCATCTGTTTCCTATATTGCGTATGTTTCGTATGTAACAACAGAACTAAGTTGGTATATATTAGTTACCGATTTTTTACCAGATAGAAAAGTTTGATTTTTTAACTTTTCATGAGGTACACATGTTTTACTTTCAATAGCAGTTGCATATGTTAATAAAAAAAAGTCACTTATCAGGAATGTAATACTGCATATGTCTTTTAACATATGCAACAATATGTCTGATTTGTTTTTTGCCAGTATGTGCATGTTTGTATGAGTATTATAATGTGTGGAATGTATGTTTGCATCTGTTTCCTATATTGCGTCTGTTTCGTATGTAACAACAGAACTAAGTTGGTATATATTAGTTACCGATTTTTTTACCAGATTCAAATGTTTGATTTTTTGCATATTATAGAGAAAGAATTGGGATGAAATCTATGTTTGCGTCTGTTTCGTATGTAACAACAGAACTAAGTTGGTATATCCAGTTGGTTAACATACGTTAAGACATTGGGGGGGGGGGGTTTACATGTAAATTGATGATTTTTGTTTTATTTTTTGCATGTGAGCATTTTATTTTGCATTAAAGATTAAGATAATTATCAAGAATGAAGTGTAGACAATTTTTTTTTATTTATGATACTTTTTTTAGCATTTGTTGATTTGTAATGACCGTTTTGTTTGTTTTTTAGCATTTTGTAAGAAACAATTCTTGTGTACATTTGAATGTTTTTTGATCAATAAAGTTTTTAGCACTTTGTAATGACCGTTTTGTTTGTTTTTAGCACTTTGTAAGTAACAAAATGCCTATAACCATATTAATTCTCGTTACGTATGCAACAATTCTGGTGCTGGTACAATAAAACGAAAAAAAAACATGGTATAATAAAAAAAATAATAAATCAGCATTTTTTAAATAATATACACTGGCAACTCAGTTTTAACCTACGTAACACAACACATGTTACATATGTAACACGGGCATCTGGCAGATTTAGGACAATGATCACAAAAGTATGAGAGAGATGATGTGACATGTGTCAGGTCAACTTGTCATAGATGCTTTTTCAGAAAATGCCATTTGACCCTTTTGCCCTTTTTTTTTGTCATCTAGCCTATTAAATTAAATCAAAAAGCATGAATTAAATGTGGACCATTGATCTACTTTGATCAATGGCTAGAAATGAGTTTACATGGTTTACTCATTTTGGAGGGTTTTTATTATAACCATCCCCTATATATATATATATATATATATATATATATAATTCGTTTTGAAAGTACTATGCTAATTTGTACAATTATTTCTTAAATGAAAAAGTAATATATAAAAGGTGGACAATATATTAGTCATGGACGGTTGATGAATATATTAAATAAAAAATATAAACATTTAAAAAATCAAAAGAATAGAAAACTGTTAAAGGAATTATACGGGCTGTCAAATGTTGATCTCGTTATTAAACCACATGGACACAAATTGCACTTTTGTAACACCCCAAATTTCATAATTTGGATATCTTTGTTAATCGAACAATAGTCGGTTTATTAACTGAACACCTCATAGGGAAGTATTAGAAATCCCACCTCAACATGAATAACCGGGTTAACTTCGTCACACAAAATGGCCTAGATAAACATAATATGCTAATTGGTTGGCCTACCTAATCAAATCAAACTTATGAATATTAAGTAAAGGGACCATTTATGTTATTGGACTAAAGTGTTGTGAGGGGTTTAATATGTCTATGAAGGGAAACTGATTTCCATTTCCTAATGATCGACTAGTTCACTCCAAACACACACAAAACTCACACACTTAAGCTTTATCACTATAATCAAGCCTAATCAGCCATAAATCAAGATGAAATCTCTGCATGTAGCCGATTCTAAGTCAGCTAAGGTCCCCTAATCGTCAAGGTAACTTTTGTTTCATCTAATTCGATGGATTGTAGCCCATGTGTTGATGGGAAGAATCCTAAGACTCTTAAATCTTGTAATGTCATGGCTAGGGAATGTAACTCTAGTATAAGTGGGCCTTAAATCAAGCCTATCTTGAAGAAATCATGTTAACATAACCTAGAAGGTGGATTCTTTGAAATCTATAATATGAACTTGGTGGGTTTTATAATTGAAAGTGAAACCAGGAGTTTTTGGTAAAATTTCATATGCTTGAAAGCTTAAATTGTGAAAATTCAATAATTGAATATTTATTGAATGATGTCAACCTCGAGATTGAATTGAGAATGGATCTTGGTGGTCTATATGGCCAATAAATGATATTTGTAAATCTCGCCCACCAAGTGTTTGATAAAAAGCCTCAATGAAACTTGATTTCATTCGGGCATAGGTAAGCATTGATAAGTTTGATGAAAACTTGTGTGGTTAAATGAAAAATGTCAAAGCACATGTATTTAATCACCAATATGGCTTATACATCTAGATGCGACTATAAAAGGCTTCGGTTGGCCAAGAAGTCTTGAATTGAAGAAAAGAGGAAGTGCGCATAAGGTAAGTCACTTGATGGCTTCAATCTCGTTTATATATCAATGTTATATGCTTTTAGACATAGTTATCCATACTTGAACAATACGGCTAGAGCTTTCAATAGGAAGCTCAAATTTGAATGTGACTCAATTGAAAACAACCTTAATTGAAGGTTAGGGATATGCTAGGTAAGTTGATCTACGACTCAATCACCATAGCTTTTACTTAATCTGTGCCCTTATGAGTGTTGTGGTAGTCAGATAGATGTTGTGGTTCCCACAGTGGATCATGGGATTCTCTAGGTATGTGTAGACAAGTCATTCGGACCGGGCAATGGTCGATTCTGCGAGTGGCACATGTGGCCATGGTCGTGAAGCGTAGCCTCAACGGAAGGGTGATTTGATCGATTTCTCACCTTCCTGAATCAACACATGATTAGGAAGGGAAATAACACATGGCCTATAGTTTGGAGCCATGAGTAGTTGCAAAACCGGGTTGTTTCTGATTTAGGCTTATCATACGAACGGTTGAGGGAAGTTCTATTGAATCCCGCCTTTAGAAATCCTTGACACAGGTTAACCAGTTCTAACGCCTTATGTGGCACCTCATCGAATTATATAGATAGTGTCTTGATCATGCTATAGCTTGGAATGGCTTAACGGGTTGAAACACCGAATGCTAAATGTTATAACATTTGGCAGTTTATAAGAATCTAATGGTAGTTGGGAAAGTAGCACCTTGGATTGGATTAAGTGAAACATTTAGACCCAAAGTAATGTTGTAATCTTAATTGAAGAAAGGGGCGAGAACCGAACCGATTGGGGCTGCACATTTGGACAGTAACCTACGGCCTAGGGCCGTAGGCTACGGACTAAACAATCGACCAAGGTCAGAATTCCCCAATCGTAACATACGGCCGAGGGTCGTAGGCTACGACCACCTTCAACAACAGTAGCATCATCAGAGAACCCCAGCCGTAGGTTACGGCTAATGAGTCGTAGCCTACGACGGGTTTCTCAACCCTTGCCATCTTATGTTTTCTTCTTTTTTAACATACGTTAAATCATTTCCAACATACGTTAATTCAATTCAAGCATGAAATTAACAATTTTAATCGGGTTTTTATCATGTGTTAACCCTAGGTGCGTCTAGAGTCGTCAAGGAAGGATGCTCAAGCTCGTGATTAAAGATCAAACGCATACAACCTCAACGCTTCCGCAATTATGTTCTTCATTGGGTTCAAACATCATTAGTTTACATTGTTAGCTAATTGTATGTTTTCAAAGCATGAACATGTTGATCCAAACCTGGCCATAAGTGGCGTTTTGTATAAACTCAATGTTTTAAATGAATTTGAATCCAAATTCGGATGATTAATCTTAATAAAAACTTGGTTCTTATATGATAAGTCTTACAACTTTACCATAAATATTTTCTTAATAGTGAAAAATTATCTTTATATTAAATATTCTTTAACATATTGTCCATCCACAATACATGACTAACATATTGTCCACATTTTAAGTATCATTTGTTTGCCGCCATCAATCACACTAATGTGGCATGTTTGTGTGTCAAATTCCCTTTTGCATGTCTAATCCCTCTTAGTATTTTTTTCGTTATGGTCCATTGGTGGTCAATATATTTTAAGGTCAATCGTCAGCACACATTTTGTTAGTTGGGACTAGTGGTGGCCACTAGCTAATAGTTGAGATCATTTAAATCTAATAGTCCTTAATTTTTTAATAAGTTGCGATGTGCCTATTTTTATCCATGGCCCAATTTAATTTTTTTCAATTATGTGATTTTGAACATATTTTATTTTTTTCTAATATTTTTTAAGGACACAATATTTTATAAATATTTTTTATTCTTTTGATTTTTTTAATTTTTATTTGATTATTATATTTGATTTTGAACATGCTTTAATAAATCTTTTATTTACTCATAAAATGATTTTAATTGTGTTTAAATATGTATATTAAGTATTTATTTATTTTTGAGATAAGTATAAAAGAAACCTTATGATTTATTTTTTCTAAACGATAAAGAAAAATGTGAACAAATAAAAGAAAAAAAAATGAAAGATACTAGACTTATTTTGTCAATAAGTATAATTCTAAAATACTCTCTAATTTTCTACATTGACCAACGTCATCTTTTTATTTTTTACGTAAATCAAAACACCTTAACTCGGTAAAACCTCGGGCGCGTGAGTCATTTCCGGCAGTACATATATTGTTCCAGTTTTTGTACCATATGAGATAGATGCATTTGTCCTAAGGAGGCGCGAAATCTATTTTAAGGGAAGCGTGTCAAACACATGCGTTATCCAAATTGCGTCAACCCTTTTAGTATGTTTATTGATGCAGTTAAGAAGCAAGGTTGAAGACTCAACATGACGCATACACGAATCAAGGATATTATAATAACACTTGTTAGATTCCCATAGAAGATGTCATTGAATCAAGTTCACATTTTATGTGTATCTTATATTCATTTTTATGCAGTTTTGTAACATATACAGTATTATTATATTTCTTAGAATAACGAGAATATCGTTATTATATTTATTTTATTATTTTAATAAAAGGTGAATCCACTTCTTACAGATACCTTGTTAGACCTGATTATATGATGTCGGCTTATTATTCTTCTCACATGTTGCTTGAGTGATTTTTAGAGTTATATTGGCCTTTTTAACTTGAAGGGTGTATTAAAAGAAAATTACTAAGTTTTCCTTGGAACAACAACGGTTTTACATAAAACAAACAACGCAACTACCAAGAGCTAGCAGTGATACAAACAGGCAAACCCATTCTAAAAGATTACAAAACAAGATTGACACCGATTTTCCAATTCCAAGGTCTCAAGCTTCGACATGCTCTTCACCCAAAAATAGTCTATAGATCCGATATCCTCCAAAAGTGTAGGAAGTGAGGCCAGTGGCGCAGCTTAGTTGGGGCGGGGGGGGCGAATTTTCGCGTAGAAATTCCGATTATATAGTATTCGTATATAAAATTTTGGAAATATAGGGTTTCGACCCCCCGAAACTGGTTTTCGACCCCCTAAAACTAGTGACTTCCGACCTCCCAAACCTTCGGGTCAAGCTTCACCACTGAGTGAGGCCACCATATCGAAGAATAAGAATTCATTTCTCGCCTTCCACGAACATTTACCACTTGCGGGGAGGTCGAACTCACCAACTCACCCCACATGCCCGATGTAGTGAAACCGTGGGCTCAATCGGATTTCTGCTTCTAGAAACCAAAGAAAGAAGGTGGCTCACGTTGCGTAAGTTGTAATGGCGTAGTGCGTAGCCGAGCTGGAGCCACAAATCGTTGACCTTGGTCCACCATGATTATGACTGCTTTCACTACTTTCACTACTTACAATATACTAGTCACGCATGATTTTCAACCGTGTTTATCCGGTAGTTGACAATCTGTTCTCTATACCTTTTATTAAATTCTAAATTGCTGTATTAAATCTTGCTCTAAGTTTTTCGCATGTTAAATGTTTTCTCTCTACAAATTACTTGTGAATTCGAATAAATATATGATATAATTAAAAATTACAAAGTAACTAGGGATGGCAAAAAAATTCGAGCCCGACGGGTATACCCGAAACCCGAATCATTTGGGACGGGTATACCCGATACCTGACGGGTATGGGACGGGTTTGGTATTAGAAAAAAATATTTCGCAGGTATGGGACGGGTATGGTATTAGGTGATACCCGACCCGATTACCCGAACTAAATACCCGTCTACCCGAAACATATACCCGAAGACTTTTAAGTTTTATATATATATTTTCTTAACTATTTTTTAGTAATGTTTCATTCTAATAGATTTATTATATCAAAAATAAACTTTTCGTTTAAAATATATATTCTAATAACATTATCTATATTATATTATTAAGGAGGAGTGATGGCCAACATGGTCATTTTCACCTCCATACAACTTAACAAGCACAATGTATAACATATTTAAGCAAGATATTTAAGGGTATTATGGGTATGTTAGTGCCAATTAAGACACTTAGAAGGGTAGTATAGACATTACACAATCCTCTTCCTTTACAATATTAAAAAATTGTTCCATCTCTGCCCTTGTGATCATTGAATCGATTGATTTACCCTCATCATCTTTCATTACCATTAACAGCAATTGATTGCTTCATTGATTTTTGCTTCCGTTGAGAAGCCAAGATGGTTCTTCCTTCTCTCAGATCACTGGTTTTTTCCCACATTTGTTGTCAAATCACTAATTAATTACGACTGCTTGTACATAATTTCAGCTTAATCTGTTAACATTGATGCAGGTTTTGTGGGTTGATTTTGCAATTGGTATTGAAATAGGGATTTTCTAAGATTCTTGGGTGGTTTATGGACCACTCAATCTATTTGCAAGGCCTTGTAAGTGTTTACAATTCTTATTTGATGTATTTGTTGTTTCTGCTCAGTATTCTTGTGTTTATTTTAATAGTTAAACATCTTTTCTACTCGCTTAATGACAATGTGACATTTGTTTTATATTGTTACTTAAAGTCAGGGTTTCTAATTTTTAGCTAATTGATAGTCTTTGGTATGAAATTATAGTTAATTTTTAACTAATTGATGGCCTGTTGTATGAAATTAAAGAGGATTGATTTCACATTTCTTGGTTTTTTGAATAATTGTTGAGTTCGAGTCGTTCTGTGATTTGGTGAGTTCGGCTGTGTCTTTGTTAATCGGCTATGAATTTGTTGTTTATGCATTTTATCAATGTAACAAAATCCTAATTCGTATTTGTTTCTACGTTTTGTTCAGCTTGCGTAGCAGAGAGTTACAAATCTATTTCTTTGGATCAGTAAGCCAAGTCCTTGATTTTTGTTGGTTATTAATCAGTTTGGTTGTTGAGTTAGATGGAATTTAGAGGTGTGATGTTGAATATTTTGATACAATCCGGTTGAGATCTGCGTGGCGCCTGCTATAGATGTTGATTATGAATATTCTAACCGTAAGAGTTTACTTTCCATATGTTGGATTATTTTCAAAATTTGAAAATTAGGTCTGTTTAGTTATTAGATCATTATTGTACATTGAGGTTAAGGATATTATAGTGTTAGTGAAAATGTAACTGGATTCTGGTACAATATGAGGGCAACTGATTAATCTACCAGTTTATTATGTCTTTTATAACTTGCCAAGTCAAACATGTAAAAATATTTACTAGAAAAGAAATGTGTCTAAACGGGTCAAAAGTCACCCCGAGTGTTTTCTAAAGCAAAAGACCTTGTGACTCATATTATTTAAAAGGTGGCATTATTATTGGAATTATTTACTTTTTGTAGCTATTGTTAACATGCAACCATTTTTATAATTTAATGCAGGTCGTGAGCCATTCTAACTTCTATGAAGTATGCAAAGGATTGGAGCTTGCTAGAAAATTTATTTTCCTGTAGAGGTATTATTATTAGTTTCTTACTCAATTTATGCCTTTATTTGGAAATGCTACCCAAGTATCAAGAGGGGTATTATTGGCATTTACAAGTTGGTGTTTGTATTTATATTAGATTTTCATTAACACCTTTGCTTTATTGTTGTAGCCTCCGCAATCTTTTTTGCAACAATTGAAGAGTACAGAAGACTACATAAGTGAGTGTTGACTTTTTGACTTTATAATTAACCTCAAAAAGACCAATAATATTCACTTCCATTAATATATGTTTGGTGATTTATGTTCAGGAATTTTTAGAAAGACTTATGTTAACTAATAATTTAGAAGAAGACAATACATCTCATGAAGAAAAGACATAATCACCTGCTGATGAACCTAAACCACTACCTACACATAACTTCATTGATTCCAATGGTGTTCCTGAACCCACACAATTGCCACCCCGATCAACTGTTAATAGCAGGGACCCTGGTAATATTTATTGTCTATTATTATATATATAAAAAAAGCCTTTGCTCAAAGATTTCGTACGTTTAGAGATTATAAATTGTGATGCGCCTAATGGATTGGCTATCCGGTTGAGATTTGTCGTTGTTTATTGATTAAGATACTGCGTCTTCTGGATTTGGTTTTCATGCTAAATGTTTTGACCCAATGGGCTGAGAACTTGCTTTAGTCAGGACTCCTAGCACCAATATCTCTTCAGTTCAGGACAGTTGGGACATGTAACTGGTATTTGACTATACTATTTTCACATGGCTCTAATGATTCGTACTTTGGTGGGTCAGGTGGGTTGGGTAATAGCTCAAAGCAGGTTCGGGTTATCAGTTCCATGGATAGAGCATTCAAATGAAGTTGCATGTCTCCACATTGAAAACCAACTTGAACAACTAGAATTTAAAGCTACATAGATGGGTCGTTGTATTGATAAATAATTATTTGCTATGCAGATATACCATATGTGGAAACTATTGCCATTTTTGTTTTTTTCCTACATGAGAGAAATATGTTGCAATTGGTAACGCCAAGAATTTTGAACTCGAATTCTTGAGATTGTAGGGCCGGGTAGACTGTGAGATGAAAAGAGCATAGAATCGGGTCTACATTTCTTGAAAAGATTTAAATCCGCCTGAGAAAACACCAATCCCTTTTTTGATGTTTGTTTAAAGTGTGTTGGTTGTGTATGCATTAATGAGTTTGTAACGTTAAATGTGTCCTTCCATAAGTTTGTTTTTATGTCATGAATTCACCTGGTATTATAGTAACCTCATACAGCCTAAAATGCAGAAATCTTTCTTGCAATTCTCATTCTTTAGATTTCATGATATTTGTCACTCTTTTTAATCACATCACTTCTAGACGCATGAGAACTTTTCACCAAGTGGAATTGTTCACTAAAGACATAAACAAGTTCTCTTGTACAGATACCATATGATTTGGATTGTAACTGACAAGACAATCTTATTAGAAAAAAAAGTAGTGAATAATGCAAGAAGTGGACAAAGAGTAGAAGTGTTGATTGACGCTGGTTTTGTTTTGCTCGTTGAGTTGGTTGGTATTTGCCATCTTGAGCACTACAGATGATGTACAAGCATAAAAAATGCCATAAATGACTATATATTGAGGAAAAAACAATTCATTTGTTACGGCATAAATTAACTATATTCTTCTATGATAGGTAAAAAATTATTTATTTGTTGTGATTGTTATTTACCTAATTGTTGCTCTATTACAAGCGAGAACATGTTCGATATGGCGTATAGCTGCTTCATAGTCTTACGTGGTTCGTAACTGAATCTTATATTAGTTGTTACACCCGCCGCAACGCGTGGGCATTCCTGCTAGTTATTTATATTTATATGCTATGAAATTTAAAACTAGTTTTCAAAATTCATACTATAGTATATATTTGCATTTTAAATGTTTCAAATATTATTGTGGTGATGATGATATATATGTTACTTATTACAATTTCATATATTCTAGATTTTTTAAAGCATAAGACTATAAAAGAAAATAAAAATATATATATATATATATAATGCAAATACCAACGGGTATACCCGATACCCGCGGGTATGCTCTAAACCCGACGGGTAATACCTGACAAATACCCGACGGGTAATCGGACGGGTATGGTATGGGATTTTATAACCGGGTATAGTTATGGTATTAGCAAAACCCGACCCATACCCGACCCGTTGCGAAGACAGTCAAATAGTCAAAGTCCTGATCAAAGTCCTAGTCAAAGTCTTAGTCAAACAGTCAAAGTCTTAGTCAAATAGTCAATTTAATATAAAACTTTACTTTATGGTGTTGACCAATTTTAATGGCTAATTGAATCCAAAACTAGTATAAAAACCCACCTATGAACCATTACACTTGCCACCTCTAAATCGATTGTTTCAATCCGATTAAACTTTCCCTCATACTTTTCTTCTATAGTCTATTACTTCTACAATTGAAGCTTTGATTATAAGCTCTTGTAATTGGCAACTTTGGGGCTACACTTATACTTTTTCTCGAGACTTAATACTTTGCTAAGGTGAGTTTACGTAACCATGTTTATGCAATTCTTTATACTTGCAACATTATACTTAAGCAATTCTACATACATGTCTAGTTGTAAACTTTAATGCCTCATGATTTAGACAACAACAACAGTTTCAACAAGTTTCAACAATACATAATCATTAGCTATGGCCAAGCCGGCGATACTCAATAATAGATCTATTGGATTGACAATCCCACCTAGATTCGTTGACCATCTTTTATGGGGAGCGCGGGTGATTGTTATCGTTCCAACATATTATTAAGGTGAACCGTGGATGACGGGATGGACCTAAACTAGTCGGAGGTTTGATTATGTCGATTCAACATTTCATGTTTATTCATGTAGACTTAAACTTACGATAGACATGTGAATTGCTAAACTTTTATACTTAAACTTAATTGCTTGACATGGCTTATGTATTCTCACCAACTTCTAGTTGACCCCCCCTATTTTTACAACTCAACAGGAAATAATGATGCTTGAAGTCTAGAGCTAGCATGAGAAGATATTTGAAGTTTTATGTTTCGTTGATTTTTGGATGTACTAGATTTCATTCAAGACATTTAATGTAATTCAATATTGTATTAAAGGATTTTGTAAACACATGTATTACCATGAGCTACTGAACAATCATTCATACGTGACACCTCGATGTTTCCGCCATCGGTTGGGGTGTTACATCCCACAATACTAACAACTCCAATAACCCCCAAGCCAACCCAATTATTTTTCACATTTTCTTACACCGCCTCACTTACCACTACAAAAACAACTAGAGGACTTTGACTTGTTTGCAATGAGGAGTCCAAACCCTCATCAAACAAATGGCTATGATACAGAGAGAGACCTCTACCTACGTGACGATGACGATGAGGAGGAAGAAATTGAGCCAGAGGCACAATTCAAGGCACATGAAGATGAAAAAGTAGGCGATGAAGTGGAGGAGATGCTTGTTGTAGATGATGAAGTTGCAGAAGATGATCCGTGAAATATGGGATGCAAACAAAAGTTGTGAAGTGGAATACGGCCTAAGAGGTTGCTTTGGCAAAAACTTGGTGCTATGTGTCGGAGAATGTAACGCCCCGAAAACCCGTTTCATTTAAAGACGTTGATAGACGGGATTAATAAAATGATATTGAGTCAAGAGATTATAAGTTGGAGGGTGGAAATTGCCAAAGACCCAAAGTCTATATTATTATTATTAATAAGAGGCAAACACCAAAAAAACACACACTTGTGTGTGTTTTGGTCGATCATCAGGAAGGAGAAAAAGGGGGTTTCAACCCCAACCCAACTACCAAGATCAATCTAGTAAGAAATCAAGGAGAAATCATTGCATGAGCCAGAAATGGATGATTTAAGGTCAATCAAACCCAAAGGTACCTTCTATTTGGTAGATTTTGATGTTATGATTCATTTTGGGTTTGATGAAAATTTAGGGTGTATGTGAAAAACGTGAATCAAGGATGGATGAAGGTGTCTATATGTTGATAGACACTAGGGGAACCATAATTCATGATACTACATAAGGCTATGCTTGATTCATGTGCTAATTAGATTGTTTGACACCTATGATGAAAGTGGGTATTGATCTTGGTGTAATCCAAGACCATTCTTAGTTAATTGTTGAGTGCATTGAAAAGAAAGTGATGATTTGCTATGTTGATAACTATTGAAATGAATGGTATGTAATGTAGGTAAATAATATGATGATTGATGTTATGAGCTATGAAACTAAGCATGAAATAATTGTACATTGAGCTTAAAATGTTGTACGCACACCATGTGTTCGATGAAATGTTTAGGTGAACTTGCGTGCAAGTAATTGATGAGAATGAATGGAATATGATGATTGTAGGAATTTAATATAAAAGATGTGTTTTGATGGAAACCATGTGTGAATTATAATGGATTGTATGTAGGTATGTATATATGCACATAAGTGATCTTATGGTTGTATGTGTGCTCTATAATGTGTGAACTTGTATGCAAGACTCGACAAGTATGAAAGTAATGTGATAGTTGGTGCAAGTGATAGTGGGTTAACATGGGTAATTCGTCTTAGAGAGAAATCATGTGGAAATTAGTTGATTGTATGATTTGGTAAGAAGTATGCATTAGTAGTGTGTACACTATGCTTAAATATTATGATGTACACGATGTGTTGATTAAATGGTGTGCTTCATATGATCTAGTCATCAATATGGACATATGTTCTAAGTAGGAAGTTTGTATGGTTGGAAGTTGACTTTCTAAGAAAGTCAACAATGTATGACTAACATGGTTATGCTTCCTAACATGATTATGGGATTAAGGAAATCATGTGATATATGTTAGATTATCTAGGTGTCATACATGATGATATGTTGGATTGCTTGATTGATAAACAATGTGGTAGTTAATTATGTGATATGCATATTAGTAATTGACCAATGAAAGTCATGGGAACAAGTAAATGTAATATGATTGATAGTATGCAAGGTTGTGTATGCTAACGGAATGGTGGGAATGATAACATGAATGCGTAGGCAACATGGGCTCAAGCATGAGTGGCTAATGGGTCAAGTGGAGGCAAGTAGCAAGCATCAACTTGAAGGACATAAGGTAAGTGGTTCTTATTCCACTTAGGATAATGAATCTTAACATGTATATGTGTTTGTAAGTAGTATGAGGACCGTGAGATGATGGAACGTAAATAACGAGGTTAAGGCTTGAATTGGAGTTTATAATGGAATAAACGTGGCTTCGAATGGATCGGCGTGGATGGGTCTAGAAGGGGTGGAAAGGAGAAACAAAATGGGAATGTGCAGAGTCCACCGTAAGGGTACGGTGGCACCGTTCCCTTACGGTGGCCCCTGCAATGTTTTTCCCCACCGTAGGGCAGAGGGGATACCACCGTTGGGTTTTGTGGTCCACCGTAACCTTACGGTGGCCACCGTAAGGTTACGGTGGGACCTGGAAATTTATATTTTTTTTAGTTTATTCTATCGTATGTTGATGTTTCGCTTACGTACGCGACTCGCAATAGCGTTTAACGCATCAATTAATATTGTTGGACCTCGTGTAAGACTATGTAAGGGTGTAGCATGTAATACTAATGATAGTTTTGTAATATGATCATAGTACGGAATGATACAAGTGCGTGTAGTTTAATTGATACGTTGCTCGATGGTATCAAATACGATAAGTAGATTGTCATGATTAAGTAGATGAGAATGTGCTGTACATATGGGTACACATGCTCGGGTTTGAGAGAGAGTTTCATGCATATAATGGTTGGTAATTATGAGTAGATTGAGTATAGGGCTGGAACGTCATATTTGTCGTAGAGATTAGCGAAGAAAGAGTAACATGACGGGTCAAGTAAGTTATATGAAGGACTTGTATGATTGTATGTATGGTGGTATTATATGAAGGAGTTGTATGCTTGTATGTATTGTAGAATTATACAAAGTGTATGCTTGTACGTATTGTAAAATTTATATGAAAGGAAGCGTATGCTTGTATGTACTGTAGAATTATATGCAGGAAGTGTATGCTTGTATGTATTGTGAAATTACATGGAGGGGAAGTGTATGTTGGACGCATTGTGGGGTTATTAACCTTTGTTATGTGAATGATAGGAAACGTAGGTATGTACGTATGATTGCAGGAGACGTGGAGGTTCGGATCGGGGTAACCCACCCGAACTCGAATGAAGGCTGTTGGACAGGATCACAGAGTATTGTTGGATGTTACTTCCGCGTCATGAGTAGATTACATGAGGTTACCTATTGAACTAACGAAATGGTTTTGTGGTGAATGCAGGATGTCTTGTCTATCTTGAGAAGTAAGGAAAGGATGGAGATCGAGCGAGGAGGCGGATTGTACGTGGTCACGGTCACATAATCAAATGGAGAGGAGTCACGTAGAATGTATTAAGAAATATTTTAAGATGTAACACCAAAAATACATATTAGAATCGGTTTCTAAACGTTCAAGGTTGTTATTAGAGAAAAGAATTTTTCGGTTGGTATTTCCGCTGCACGTTTTTCTGTAAATTAATCCAGGGTGTTATAGAGAAAAGGGAGAATAGTAATCAAAGAAGCAAGGGGAGTTTTTGGAGGGTGGTCCAAAAACATTACGCTGAATTGGTGGGAGGATCCACCCAAACAATTGATCAAATTACTTCTAAATGGACTGCCATGAACCCACAAATGAATTTGTTCAACTTATGATATATTTAACTTGTGGTTTTATTTAATTATATATTTTTTTTCAAAAATATATTTTTACTTGCTTGAATATAGGAGCGCCTACGAGAGAGTGGATGTAGTGATCTTAATGTCATGCAAACGGCGATGAGAGATTACAAAAAAACTCATACTTCTATTTTAATCATCAAGCGGTATGGGAGATTGTAAAAGATCACGACAAGTGGAAAAAACAAGTGTTGATGGATGAAGAACCGTCCAATGGTCATTCCGACAAGAGACGAAAGTCTTCGGAAGGCGGCAACTATCATGCGTTTGCCTTGTCCACACCTGACGATTCCACCCCTAGTAGCCAGTAGCCACATGCCGGATATCAATGAAGATGCCAACCCAACGAGACCAAAACAAAAAAAAAATAAGAAAGTCGTCGTCGCCGAATCTTCAAGCAAAACATCCTGGTTTGACGAATTATGAAAGAAGATAATTGAACCAGTTGGTCACCCTACAATCTCAACAAGGCGAAAAAACTTTAGCGTTTTTAGAGTAACAACGCGAATTGTTGAGGCATAGACAGTATGGCCACGACTTGAATATGTATTCAAAACCATACGACCACCTCAAAGGTAAATCCTTGGAATTGGTTTTGAAACGTAAAGAAGAAATCGCGGTGAAATACGATTGGGATCGTTATTGGGTTGAAGGCGACGACGACGAGTAAATTTAGGTGTTTGCATGTTTTTTAATTCATGTTTCTTGTATTTCTTTATTTTATTAAAAAGGTTATTTTTTAGTTTACAAACAGTTCTTTTTAATCAAACGGTTATTATTTTTTAAATAGTAATTAAAAAAAACTAAAAAAATAAAGATTTCAATGAAGTGAATTAGTTAAGTGTTGCCTCAAAAAAATTGTTTTAGTGAAGTAAATCAGTAAAGTGATGTCGTAGTACAGGATTTATGTAAATCAGTGAAGTTAAAAAAAAATCATGATAGCACCCTTCCCCCTCACAAAAAAATCTTTTTTATTTAATCACTAAAGTACATCATGATGCCCACCTTCTTTTAAACAAATCGGTCCATTGGAATTGATGGACCTAACTTGGTCCACCGGACCACCACCTCCAACACCATCCTCTCCTTTTGTTGATCCATCCGTTTCTAACTAAATCAAACCTTCCATTTGAGGTGCTCTAATCTTAATATTGTGAACACTGAACACCGTATCCTTATGTTCATGAACAAGAGGCAGAATTGTGGCCCTAACATAATTTTCCTAATTTAACTTAAGAAAAAAAAAATAATTGAGATGTTTTGGGCCGAATTAAAACATCTATATATATTTATTTAGTTTCGATAATGTTTTTATTGTGTACAATTTCATGTAAAACATAAAATCGAGTTAATAAGAACGGGGAGCCTTCAAACAGAATGGTTTAAAAAAAAATTAGCACATAATTGCATTTAATTTGTGCTTGGACTCTTCTTTTACAAGCTGTGTATGCGGTCATACTACTTGGTATTTGGAAGTTGTGATAGGCGCCTATAAACGAAAAAGTATTAAAGGATGTGAATAAGGCTACACCGAAGATGTTGGAGGAAATCAAATTCATCTTTTTGGTGGTTGGTGAAAAGGGCGAATATACCGGATGCGGACAAGGCAAAGTGGTGGAATTTCACAATCTTTGATAATGGCTAGTCTCTACAATTTATAGGAACCGGGAAGGGGGTGCTTTTCTTTATTTCGTTTGATTGTACATGGTTTGATTAGGGATATTTGGCCCAGATAGCTTCTGGCTAATTGAGCCGGGGCGATTTTGGGGTGGATGTTTAGTAATTTTGTTGCGTTTTGGATGAAATGGTTCCGTTTGATTGTTAAAAAAAATTATACCTTGCACATCATAGATGTATTTAAATTGTAAATGTGTGATGTATCTGGGACTCGCAGGAAGTATGTACACGTATTTTTTAAGAAGCCTCGAATGTACTTTTATTATTAAAAAAAAAAACGCCAAGCATTATTAAACTAATTTACGAATATTTAATTTTGTTTAAATTTCATATATGAAGTTTAAATTTTAGATTAATAATAACTAGGTTATGTACCGTGTATCACACGGGTTGAACAATTTAAATTATATATATTATATATAAATTTAAAATATAATTAAGAAAAATTAGATTACATATTTTATTTAAAATAAAAAAGTTGCCTTTACAACCGAAAAAATATTAAATATTTATCAGCCCCTAAATGATTTATTGTAAAAAAACATTTTTATTCACATAAAACTTTTTTCAAACATTCCAAAATATATCTTCCATACCGTGGCTATTACCTTATAAGACTGCAGGTACAACAAAATAAAAAAAAATCAAAAAGTAATAAAGGTTAATCTGTTTAGGCTAGGATATAAAAAAATGAAATTAATTTTAAAAGTATCTCCTCATCCATTAAACCATTCCAATCGAGTATTGTTCATTTTGGAATTTGACATCAAGTTTATTCCAAAGCCAAAGTATTTCTAACCTTGAGTGTATAATCATTTTTTTTTCTAACATCAAGGTCCTTAAACATAATGACATATATTGATTCAATTTTACTGTATTATAAAAAAAATGTGTGAATTAATAGCATGGAAATAAAGATTGAAACGAATTAGTAATGAAAAGACTGTTTAGATATTGCATTTCTCTATTGAAGTAACTTGAAAAAACAAAGTCAATGAAGATTTCAAATAATGATTTTTCATATATAAAATGTATTTTATATATGAAGGTATTATAACACGAAAATAGCCAAACATATTTAATTTTGTATTAAATCAAATATTTAATTAATGTGAATTGATTTGTTTTATTTTGTTTGTTCAGAATATTGTAAGAAATATAGTTTTAAACTTAGAGTGAAAGACCACATATTAAAAACACGTTTTTAAGGTACACGATTTAAATTTAATAACACATAAATACGCTATCTTAAATTTTTTTTAATAAAGATTACTGTTGTTAGTGCATAAACATTTTCAAATTATGTCTAATAATTTATTTCTAATTTTGAATTATAATATAATTATATTAATTGATTTACAAAAAACATAGAATATATATTAAACTGAATTCCAGTAATTATACTAATAATTATAGTTGTAACAAATAAAAACTGAATAAGTAATAATTATTATATAAAGAAAAAAATTAAAATAAATATATTGTTTAAAATAATAAAATGGGGGGCTTTGTGATGGAGTTATATGTACTCCATGTGCTGTCTTTTATTACTATAGATAGAAATCGATTAATGTTGATTGATTTATTTTATTTATTTGTTTTGAACAACATGAAAGTCTCACAAAAAAGCTTGACTAATTGCATTGTGTTATTCTTAATTTGTTTATTTGACTTTTGAATTTTAAGTATTAAAATTAATATGTATTTGTTGAGCATAGTGTAACATCTAAAACAATGACCAAAATAAAAAAATAAAAAAAAAACTTAATAATCATTTGTCAAATATTGTAACAAACTTAATTTTAAACTTAGAATAACAGAACAAATATTGTAAAAAGAATCATGTGTTTTCTTTTATTAATGATTTCAGTTACAACTCATCATCATCATCAACATCATCATCATCCTCATCCTCATACTCAGTTAATCCCACCTATAGCAAACCTAAGGTAGGGTCTGAGGGGCGCGAGACAACTCTCTCTAAGGAACTCGGCAAAATAGCGCCGTAACTTCGGGAGAAGGGGTGCCTCCTCACAAAGGGGGTCGCGGTGACCAGGCTCGGGCGACTGTTTACCAAAAACACAGGTCTCCGCAAAGTCGTAAAACCATGCATGGGGGCTAACGCCTACCCAGTGCCGGAAGGTCAAGGAAGTTGGTGACCTGATGACAGGGGAGCCGGCGACCGAAGCCCCGGTGAACGGCGGTCGTAACTATAACGGTCCTAAGGTAGAGAAATTCCTTGTCGGGTAAGTTCCGACCCACACGAAAGGCGTAACGATCTGGGCACTATCTCGGAGAGAGGCTCGGTGAACTATGATTATTAATATAATTAATAAAATTCAATTTAATAAATTTATAATATGCTTTTGCAAATCAATTATTATATTTAAATTTGAATTTATTGTATTAAATAATAAAATGAGAGAATTCATGAGGGAGTGTCATGTGTTCCTCATGTGTTTTCTTTTATTATATAGTGTAGATGTAGATGTAGATATAGATGTGGACTAGATTTTCTCTCCGTCATGCATTGTGGTGACAACGCGACGACAACGTGACGACTTTTGCTTCAGCTTCCGAGTTAATGACTTAAAAATCAAAAGCATGACGATTTTGATATTCTCAAATTAGAGGGCAACCAAAAAACATATCGTTATATCAACCCATTAATTGGTTCCATATAGTTTAGCAACCCATGAACTGGTTTAAAAAAAAATCGATTATAAATAGTCATTATCAATTAAGAAATTTAAATAAACTTTACTAACACTCCCAATTCATGTTTGCGTGTGCACCTTTTAACCTTTCTTCTCCATGCTGATCATATATTGATCTCTTTCGTGGATCAGTCGGAACCTGACCATCATATCAAGAACAAATATAAAAATTATAACCATATTTTCACTATCCGAGAATAGAACATTACAAATGCACCCCTCTTATTTAAGTTCCCTACCAAAAACCAATTAATAAACATGAAAAGCAATTTCATCTGAACTTTCAAATTTAATTAATCCCATAATAGCAATTGATAAAATTGAATCAAATTAAATTGAACCCTTATAAATTCAATTAAAATCAAATTAAAAAAAGAAGCGGCTAACAATATCTATATAAGTAATAATAAAAAGAAACCCAATTGAATTAACATAAGAAAGAATAGGTTACTTACATCATAGGCTTCAGAAATCTGGGGTTCTTATCAAGATGCCATTTCAGAGCGAGCTTTTTGTAAGCTTTCTTCAAATCATTGTGTTTAGCATCGTTATCAACCTGCAAAATCTTGTAACAGTCAACACCCATGATCAATGACAGCACCATTTTGGTTAATCGGCTGACGTAAATCTACCTAGCCCATTTAATAACGTGTATCTTTTATTATTGTTATAACAACAGGTCCATATTATATATATGTTTGGTCGCATGAACTGGTAAAGAAGGTCCTTACCCTTTGCATTACTTTCTCACTGACACCGCCAACGAATCATAGGAAAATAAAAGTCTCATCTACAGCAAGAGCAAACATTATAATTTTTACAGCAACAAATTCTTAAAGTATTCACGTGAGCAGCTGCAAAACACAAATGTTACGACTCAGCCTCATCTGGAATAATATATGATGATCAAGCCTACCTTAAAATCCTATTATCATAAACATATGTCGCCATCCATCTAACTAAAAGTCTAAAACAATGAACTGAGTAAAGGAGTTTAGACTTACATCAAATTGAGTTCCGTAAGACTGTTCCGGCTGAGTGTCGTCATCGTCGGAGCCCACCAGGTTGTCGGAACCCTTAACCAAATCACGAAATTTATAACTACTAAGATACATAGAACGGGTCAGATGTGGGTGAACAAATTGAAATAAACACGTAACAATGATACAATAGATTGTTATAAAATTCCTCGACATGGGTCATCAGATTTTTGCCTCGATCAGGGATGGTGATGTCTGTTCCTACTGGACTCTAATCCTCTTATCAAAAACACCCAACGGCATGTCAATAAACCGTAACCACTGTTACCTACGAAATCCTACAACCCATCTACGTTGTCTCTAAACACCGCCGCCGCTCTTTCCTCCCATTTCTCCGATTCTGTCTCTCTGGCTGTCCATATGTGTGTGTGTGTGTGTGTGTTATAGAATGGGGTATGTGGGGATGTTAGACAAAGCTGGGTTTTAATATAATAAATCAAGAATTAAGCACATGCAAATAAAATCCTACAACAATAAATTACAGATTAGAGAGGTGGCTGATGGAGGAGATGTATCAGAAAAAGGGAAATCAGGATCAGAAACATATCTGTATAATCAGTAAAATCAAACAAACCGGATCAGTTAGATACACCCTTATTTTGTCAATGCTTTCGGGTTGTCAGTTCACGCAATCATGAACTTTAGTCTCAGTTTGCAAAAATCCCCTCAAAATATTCATTAAAACAACATATTAACCCAAATCTTTGACATTTTTTACAACCATCATTAAGAAATTCAAGAAAACTAACCCACCTCAGGATAGTAAACAAAAAACAGAAAATCAGCCAAAATTTGTGACTTTTTTAACAGTAAAGAAAAATAGTAAATCAAAACAAATCTGTGACTTTCTTGAAAACCCACATAAAGAAATTCAAAAAAACAGTAAATGAAAACAACAAAAATTGTAAGTACATAATTTTATAAGTTTTACCTCCACAATCATGGCAACCATCCATGATCTGATGGCGGCAGTGACGGATGGAGAAGTTGAAGACGACGGCAGTGCTGTGAATGAAGCGGGTAGGGACGATGTTGACGACGGTGTCGGCGGTGAGGTGGATTGATTATGACGGTGGTGCTGGACAGGAAGCATATCTCGAAAATGAGAAATGAGAGAAAGGGAGATGCGTTGCGTGTATTGTGGGGGCAGTGGCGAAGCTTGACCCAAAGGTTCGGGGGGTCGGAAGTCACTAGTTTCGGGGGGTCGAAAACCCGTTTCGGGGGGTCGAAACCCTATATTTTCAAAATTTTCTATACGAATACTATATAATCAGAACTTCTGCGCGAAAATCCGGGGGGGGGGTCGGCCGCCCCTCCCCGCCCTTACTATGTTGCGCCAGTGTGTGGGGGTAACGCGTGTATGGGTCTGGCACAAAGAACCCTCACAAAGGCAGGGAATTACAAAATGGCCACGCTACTCTTAATGAACAGTGATTTTCAGTTCCAAATTAATACATAGTTTAATTTAATTGGAATGAAAAGTATCAGGAAAATCTTATAATAATACATTGACTTTGGTATGAATAAAAAAAGTTATTAGCTTCCTTAGGCTTTTATAGTTTTATTATTATAGTCTCTTTTCCTTAAAAGTAATATATACCGTTTAAAACATAACAATGAATTAATAATTATTTTTCAAACACTAGAATGACTTAAAATAATATATTGTGTAATGCGAGAACAATTTTTTAACACACCAGGTATCGGACACATCCAAACGAACCGGTCCAAAAGCATTGAGCCTTTCTATTTGGAGACGAGTCCAAAGCGTGTTGTTGCACTCATTTGCGTGTGCCCATCTATGCACTTTTTGTGACATCTTCTATTTCCATTTAGCCGTGGGTAATTTTTAGGGTTATTGGATTTTAATAATCTTAAGTATCACATGTTGACTGTTGTCGCTCCCATCTAACCATTTGATCACCACCAATCTCAACTTGCAACTTACTTTCCTCTATCACTCTCAAACTAACTGATCTTAACCCAGTTAGTTTTTTGGCTGACGTGACACTTTTAAATCGCCCCCCCCCCCCCCCCCTTACACACACTCTCATTCGAGTTTATCAAGAATCTCTAATACCATCATAATCATACATACACTTTAAAGAGAACTCAACCAGAACTGACAAGATATCGACCTACAATACCTTCTCTACATCAGTTGCTGGATTCACTAACTTATCATGTATCAATCTTTATTAGATTTTGCGAGTGAATATGTGAATCTTGGTTCCATATATCTCAACTATAGAAATTTTATTTTTATAGTATAAAATAAGGTATATCTCAAGTTAAATGACTACTTTATTAAAATATATTACAATAAAAATTAGTTTATCTCTCCTAAACATCTGGATAAACTTTTAATTATCATATTTACATTATTAAATTTGGAATGTGGTTGATAACAATTCAAATTCGAACATTTTACGATCGAATTCTTTTTGGTGTCCGAAATAATTACTTCACGATTACAATTAAAAAATTATGTATTGACCTACTTGCGTCACATAGGTTACCTTTAAAAAAAAAAAAAAAAAAAAAACCTCTTATTACCTTTTTGTCGTATGATATTATTATTTTTTATCATTACATGTATAACACACACTTATATTTTATTGAATCCAAGTAAACACGAACTTTATTAGATTGTCACTATTTTCTATAGATCCTTTATATTATATAATGTTTTAAATAAAAAAGTTACTAAATGTCATCCAACTAGTTTTATACCCGCCGCGCGTTGCCGCGGCGGGGGCGACCGCATACCTATATTTGACCCGTCGGAAACAGCGCTACAGAACGCGTTAACGTAGCTTCATTATACGCATTACTTGCGGCGACAACCTAGTGATTGCAAGACTTTATTATATGCGTGACGGAATTTTAACATACCAAAAGCGTATTACAATGCATTACAATGCAGTATAAATAGTATTCACACGCAGCCTAGATAGTATACCATATCAATTACCTAAGAACAAAGATGTTCATAAATAAGCAAAAGAAAATAGGTGTAACAGGATTCATTTCAGTGGCCATCAACAATCCCATTATTATTGTTGACTAAAACAATGTAAAGAATGGAGAGAATGGAAAATGGGAAAAAAAAATATACTTTAAGTTATTTTTATTAACCATTTTCGTTTTACTTTTTACTAAAACAACAATTTTATTTTTATTTTGAAAAGAAAAGACAAACTAAGTACATGTAGACTTCATATTTATTTTACCTTTAGGTACATCAAGATTTTACTTTAAGCTGCACAGCATAATAAAAAACAATGAAATGGAAAGAAGGAAAACATTAACACTTCCAAACCACACCTACCAGCAGTCACCACTATCATCATCAATACCAATGTCATCATCAAGGAACCTACCAATTCAGCCATCATCACCAACATCCGAATTCTACTCAGACACAGAACCTCCACCTGCTCCAGCGACAACCAACAGTACCTCACCTTTGGAAACCGTAACCCGACGCCGCCTTTCTTCAGTTCGCCGTCGCCGAAACTGCTCTCAACAATCCGATGGACGGTTCTTAAAAGATCACAAAACATGCAGGTATTTAAGGTGTAATTTAGGAACCACCACCGCCTAAACCAAGCTCAACCACCCCCGGACCACCACCTGCCACAGACGGCGGCGCGTCGCTTCCTTCCGGCGACAATGTCGTCCCTTTTTCTCTCTAAAAATCCACATACCTCTCCTCACTCCAACTCTCTCTTTCTCTCTATAATCCGGTAACACCACCACCGCTCCTCCCCGATCTCTAAAAACACCGTAGCCACAACCATCACCACTTCGGGTACTCCAGCAACAACTTTATGAGTCGAGATCGGCCTTCAGTCTAACAGATCTATCCGGAAACGGTCCATGCAGGATGAAGCAAGCATTTGTCGCCGGCCACCGTCTCTGCAGACGTACCCTGTCACCACATGGCCTCCGGTGAACACGGCGAAGGAGCTGTCGGTGGTGGCGGACCTGCTATCGACCAACACACCCAGAGAGAAAGAGAAGCTAGATAGAGAGAGGAATGGGTGGTGTGGCAGGTTTTCCTAGGCGGTTTCGGCTACGTTTTTTCTGGGCGGTTTGGTTCGCAACAAAGACTTGTACGCTGACGTTTGATGACGTCGGTGATGACGCAAATAAGCTTTTAAAGGTTGTATTGAGCGAAACAGTGTTTCACTCACACACAAAAATTTACCATTTGTATATATATATAATTTGAAACATTATTTTCAAATAGATATACGTATACTGAACATTTATAAATAGCGCACAGCGTACGATCTCTTGTAAAATGAACCTATCAATGACACTTAGGCTCTTTCTATATTTAAATAAAAAAATAAAAATTATATTTATAACTTAGGTTAGGTAAAATATTTTTAACCATTAGTATTCATAGATAGGATTTGGTTCAAATGAGAACCTTTTCCCAAATTGAGAACTAGAGAACCATTCTGGGCCACATATTTCTCTAAGGCAATTTTTTTTTTTTTTTTTTTTTTTTTTTTTTTTTTTTTTGCAAAAATCGCTGCTTTATATGTAAGGAAAAAAAAAAATTTTATTTTTTTGTATTTTTTTTTCAGTATACACATGTGTATAATTGCATTATACACATATGTATAATGCTATATACACATATGTATAACTGAAATATACACATATGTATAGCTGAAAAATGCTATATACACATATGTATAATTGCTATATACACATATGTATAATTGTCATATACACATATGTATAAATGAAAAAAAATTCAAAAAAAATAAAAAAAAAATTTCCTTGCATAAAAATGTGCGATTAAAGCAAAAAAAAAAAAAAAAAAAATTTTTTTTTGCCTTTATATGAAATGTGTGGCTCAGAATGGTTCTCTCAGTTCTCAAATAGGGGTTGGTTCTCTTAGGATCTCTACCCTTCATAGATAATATATAAACGTTTAATACATTTGTACATAACTGTTAAAATGTTAATCACTAAATATGTCAATTTAAACCAAAAGAGATAAAATATTTATGTGTGATAATATGTGGTATCTTGAACATTTTGCATAAGTGTGGCAGGTAAGCTATTGGACTGATCAAGATGTCATGTACGAGTTGCTGAGAAGAGCTGATGATGTTCGTGATCGAGTATGGTTCGTGGTCAAGATGATGATGTACGAGATCAAGTTTGATTCATGGTCAAGACAATGATGGTCAAGACGTATGTGTTATATTGGACTTCTTATTGTGGGCTAAACATATTGTCAAGAAAAGTGCTTTGGGCCTTGGTGTTCCACCGGCCCAAATCCAATAATAGGTTTAAGCCCAGTGCCATGTCATCAATCCGGAGTTGTGTATTTAAGTAGATCATGGCCGTTTATTGAGAAAGCACAAAGTGATCTGAGTCGTTTATTTTGTGTTTTCTCATGAGAAGAATCATCGCCTATATAAAGGCTTCTTCTCAGCTACTTCACACTTTCGTTCACTTTTTCACCTTCTCTCAGTATTTTGTATCTCTCTCTCATCGTCTAGAGCTAGGGTTTCTTAGGATCTTGAACATCTTGTTCAGATCCTTTGTTTGTGAAGTCTTTTTTGTGTAGATGATCTGTGATTCTTTTAGATCAGAGAGTTTGAGGTATAGAGTTTGGTTGTAATCAGTAGATTCCTTTTGTTTCTTTAGTATAATATTTTCTAGTTAAAGATTAATAAAGAGTTTATAGTTTTGATATCATGTTTTTGACATGGTATCAGAACATTAGGTCTTAGTCTGGGTTCTGATATTCTTTCTATTTGAAGATTTCTGGATCTAAGTTGTAGATCTTGAGTATCTCTTCCGCTGATATTCTTGAAACAAGGATCTCTGATCTGATCTTGGTGAAGATCTGGTTGATCGGGTTGGAACTGTTTGACTGGAGCTGGAACAGCTGTGGATCTTATTAGTGCTCTCTGACGATTAACCCTAAGTGAAGGTTAATCGTTACGAGTTTTTAGGAAAAACCCTAACTTGGGTTTGTTCTTGGAGAGATCGTTCCATCTTATTGCTTTATTTTCCTGTTCCTTTGTTGTGTCTAGGAACATTGTCCGGGTTAGGTGGACCGGAGTTGGCTCAAGTATTGTGTTGTGTCTAGGTCTAGAGGCTCCCGTGTTAAGACCTGCGGTGGAACCCCTTGAGGATCCACTGATCTGGATCACTGACTCGGCTTCGCCTAGTGTCTTGTGGTTTCTTGGTTTGATTGATTGTTTTGTTTTTTTAAGTGCTCTTATTTGTCTGTGTTATTGCTTGCTTAGATTAGTATATATCTGTGGTTGATTGTTCTTTCATGGGTGATACTAATCCTTCTGGTGGGGGTACCACTACTGATGAAAGTCGTGGTACTGTGGTTAATACTAATAATGAAACACTTATTAGTAAACTTGATGCTAGTGATCCTCTTTACTTGCATCCATCTGACTCTAGCAATTTAACTATCATAACAATTAAATTGAAAGGGTCTGAGAACTATTCTGTTTGGGCAAATGCTTTAACAGTAGCTTTACAAGTTAAAAACAAATGGGGTTTTATTGATAAAAGTTGTGTCAAATCTAAAACTGATGTTATACTTGCTAGACTGTGGGATAGATGCAATTCTATTGTATTGACTTGGATCCTCAACTCTGTGAGTGAGGATCTTTACATGGGTCATGTGTTCTCTAAGTCAGCCAGTGATGTTTGGGCTGAACTTAAAGAGACATATGACAAGGTTGATGGTTCTGTAGTGTTTGATTTGTACCAGAAAATAAATTCTTTTAATCAAAATGGAATGACAGTAGCTGAATATTATCACAAATTGAACATAATGTGGAAACAGTTAGATCAGATTCTACAATTACCTGCATGTACTTGTAATGCTGCTAGGGAATTTAATAACTTTAGTAGTATGATAAAACTTATGCAATTTCTCATGGGTCTTGACAGTGTGTATCAACCTGTAAGAACAAGTTTACTAATTAAAGAAACTTTACCAACTGTTAAAGAAGCCTTTGCTATTGTTTCTAGGGAGGAATCCCATAGAAACTCAGCAGAGTCTTCTAAAAAAGGACATACTACTGTAGGTTTCTTTACTAAAACTAATCAAACTTCTGATTTTAGTAAAAAAATTAATAAAGGAGTTGGTCAGAATCTTAAGTTTACACACTGTGATAAGACAGGGCATTCAATTGACAAATGCTTTGAGTTAATTGGATATCCTGCATGGGCTAAGGCTAGGGGCATGCATAATAGGAAAGTTGTTGTGAATAATACTAGTAATGATAAACCTGATGTTCACCTTTCCTCTTTGACTAGTGAGCAAGTATCTAAACTTTTAAGTCTGATCTCTGACAAGAGTTGTGATCGTCCTCAAAGTCATAATGTGTCAGGTAATGTGTTTTCCCATTTTTGTGCTAATGTTAGTGTGAAACCTGTTTTTTGTTTTAATACTAGTAGTAAAAGAATTAGGATGGGTTGGATAATAGATTCAGGTGCTAATCAGCACATGGTAACTAGTGAACATGATCTAACTGATTATGTTGATGTTTCTGACTTGAATATACAAGTAAAACATCCTAATGGTACAAATGCTTTGATCACTAAGATAGGAACCTTAAAATTGGGTAACAATGTTGTGTTACATGATGTATTTGTTGTGCCTGAATATTGTGTAAATCTCATCTCTGTTCATAAACTTGTAAAGGACAACCACTTGTATGTTGGTTTTGATGAACATATTTGTTACATTGAGGATTTGTCCACAAGGAAAGTCCTGGTGACTGGTAGTCAGCTAGAGGGCTTGTACTTCTGTGGTGGATCATATGTTAGTAATAAGGTTGGTATTATTAATAAACAGTTTGATTTATGGCATGCTAGGCTTGGACATCCTTCTGATATTGTTATTCAGAAGTTAGAGTCCATTATTGGGAATATTGGTTCTAAAAATACTGAATTGCCATGTGATGTGTGTCACAAAGCAAAACAGCATAGAGAACCATTTCCTTTAAGTGATCATAAGTCTCTAGGTGTTGGTGATTTAGTTCATTTAGATGTATGGGGTCCTTATAGGGTACCAAGTAAGGAGGGTTTTAAATACTTCCTTACTGTGGTAGATGACTATTCCAGAGTTGTTTGGGTGTGGTTAATGAAGCACAAAAGTGAGGTGTTTATGTGTATACAAGAGTTTATTAATATAGTTAAAACACAGTTTGAGAAAAATATTAAATGTTTTAGGAGTGATAATGGGACAGAATTTGTTAATAATCAAATGAATGACTTATGTAAAACATTAGGAATATTTCACCAAACCACTTGTGCTTACACACCTCAATAAAATGGAATAGCTGAAAGGAAACATAGACACTTATTAAATGTGACTAGGTCTCTGTTATTTCAAAGTAATTTACCTGTGAGGTTTTGGTCTGAATGTGTAATGACTGCTGCTTACTTAATCAATAGGACCCCCTCCTCTGTTTTGGAAGGAAAGACTCCCTATGAACTTATGTTTGGATTTAAACTCTTCCTAGATCACTTAAAAGTATTTGGGTGTTTGTGTTTTGCAACAGTATTGAATGAGTCTAATAAACTTAGTGAAAGGTCAGAAAAATGTGTGTTTATTGGGTATTCCAATGAGAAAAAGGGTTATAAAGTTTATAGCCTTGAAACAAAAACCATCTCTTATTCAAGAGGTGAAATTCTATGAAACAATCTTTCCTTTTAAAGATAAAAATGTTTTTCAAAAATATAATGAAGATAATATTTCTAAAGTAAACTCATTAAACTTTTTTGATACTATTGATATTAAACAACAAACTCCCGAATACCCTGAAGAGCCCAATGATGAAGGAAGGGGCTCAGGTATGAGTGATTCAGGGACACATGAAAACCAGCAATCCACCTCAGGTATTAATCAGGAAGATGAATCTCCTGATTCTTCTAAATCTGATGAAACCAGAGGGAAGGACAAGGCAGGACATGTGATGACTGGAGATGATATAACTTCTGTCTTTGAGGGCAATGATTCACTAGTACAAAGTGTTAGAAGAGGGAATAGGGAGACTTCCCTTCCTAGGAAATTGAATGATTTCATAGTTGAGGGGAAGGTTAAGTATGGGGTAAAAAGAGTAGTCAATTATTCTAACTTGAGTTGTGAAAATAGGGTGTTTGCTAGCATGTTAAATAAAACAGTTGAGCCTAGGAATTATAGAGAGACTGCTCTTGATCCAAACTGGGTAAGAGCAATGAATGATGAAGTTGAAGCCTTAAATAGAAATAACACCTGGACTTTAGTTGATCTTCCCAAAGGAAGAAGTCTTGTAGGTTGTAAGTGGATCTATAAGATAAAATATAAGTCTAGTGATGAGATTGAAAGGTTTAAAGCTAGACTTGTGGCTAAGGGTTATAGCCAAAAGGAGGGAATTGATTTTGATGAAACATTCTCTCCTGTAGTTAAGTTTGTAACTGCTAAAACTATTATGTCTATTGTTGTGCAAAATAACTGGAAATTGTTCCAGTTAGACATTAATAATGTTTTTTTTTTTATATGGTGACCTTAATGAAGATGTATATATGTCTTTACCTGAAGGGTTCTTTTCTGAACATGAGACTAAAGTTTGTAAGTTGAATAAGTCTCTTTATGGGTTGAAACAGGCCCATAGGATGTGGAATGAGAAACTTGTTAGTGTCTTGAGTAGTCTTGGCTTCTGTCAAAGTCAGTGTGACCATAGTTTGTTCTTTAGAATAACTGAGACTACTACTGTTTTATTACTTGTATATGTTGATGATATAGTTTTAACAGGTAATAGTATTAATGAGATAAATGAGGTTAAGTCTTGTCTAAAAGAAAAATTCCTGATAAAGGATTTAGGAGAACTTAAGTATTTCCTAGGTCTTGAAGTAGTGTCCTTTAATGATAAGCTTTGTTTATCTCAAAGGAAGTATTGCTTAGATTTACTAACTGAGTATGGCATGTTGGCTTGCAAACAAGTTAGTACTCCTTTAGAGCCTAATCATGTCTTAACAAATATATGCAATGATCATTCAAAAGTTTTAGTTAACACGACTGGCTACCAACAGCTTATAGGAAAGCTCATATATCTGTCTCATACAAGACCAGATATTGCTTATGCTGTGCATTATTTGAGACAGTTCATGCATAAACCAACTAATGGTCATCTTAAGATTGCATTTAGATTGTTAAGATATCTAAAAAGGGCTCCAGGAAAAGGAATCTCATTTAGAAAAGACTTAAACTTTAATCTCACAGCCTATTCAGATTCAGACTGGGCTAAGTGTACTATTACTAGAAAAAGTGTGACTGGTTTCTGCATTTTTCTAGGGAGTTCATTAGTGTCCTGGAAAAGCAAGAAACAGTCTACAATATCTAGATCATCTGCTGAAGCAGAGTTTAGAGCAATGTGTTCCACTTCTTGTGAAGTTATATGGCTTAAGAATTTGTTATCTGAATTGCAAATTAAGGTTGAGTTGCCTGTGCAATTGTTTTGTGATAACAGTGCTGCACTGTCTATTGCAGCAAATCCAGTGTTTTTTGATAAGACCAAACACTTTGAACTTGACTTGTTTTTCTTAAGGGATCTTGTGTCTAAAGGATTAGTTCAAACTACCAAAATTAAGTCAGAGCTTCAAGTGGCTGACATTATGACCAAAGGATTAGGAGTTGGTCATCATGATCAGATGTGTAAGTTGTTATAACATGGAAGATCCTTTTGGTTGTTAAATTGTGGGGGTGTTAAAATGTTAATCACTAAATATGTCAATTTAAACCAAAAGAGAAAAAATATTTATGTGTGATAATATGTGGTATCTTGAACATTTTGCATAAGTTTGGCAGGTAAGCTATTGGATTGATCAAGATGTCATGTACGAGTTGCTGGTTGCTAAGAAGAGCTGATGATGTTCGTGATCGAGTATGGTTCGTGGTCAAGATGATGATGTACGAGATCAAGTTTGATTCATGGTCAAGACAATGATGGTCAAGACGTATGTGTTATATTAGACTTCTTATTGTGGGCTAAACATATTGTCAAGAAAAGTGCTTTGGGCCTTGGTGTTCCACCGGCCCAAATCCAATAATAAGTTTAAGGCCCAGTGCCATGTCATCAATCCGGAGTTGTGTATTTTAAGTAGATCATGGCCGTTTATTGAGAAAGCACAAAGTGATCCGAGTCGTTTATTTTGTGTTTTCTCATGAGAAAAATCATCGCCTATATAAAGGCTTCTTCTCAGCTACTTCACACTTTCGTTCACTTTTTCACCTTCTCTCAGTATTTTGTATCTCTCTCTCATCATCTAGAGCTAGGGTTTCTTAGGATCTTGAACATCTTGTTCAGATCCTTTGTTTGTGAAGTCTTTCTTGTGTAGATGATCTGTGATTCTTTTAGATCAGAGAGTTTGAGGTAGAGAGTTTGGTTGTAATCAGTAGATTCCTTTTGTTTCTTGAGTATAATATTTTCTGGTTAAAGATTAATAAAGAGTTTATAGTTTTGATATCATGTTTTTGACAATAACGTACATATATAGTGTTTGTGTGTGTATATATAGGGTTATATGAATATAAATATTAGTTTTTATAGTAAACGTATGTTACAGACTAAATACAAAATATAAATTACATAACATAATATTAGTTTTTCATATTCTATGAAAAGTATATGTGGCATTATTGTAATTTCGTCAACTTTAAGAGCTAGAATCGTTATTTGCGAGGCTTTTTTTATAAACCCAACCCTCTCCCCTCTCTCTCCCTCTCCCTCTCCCCCCCCCCCCCCCCCCTCTCCCCCAACCTGTTTTCTCTCTATACAACCGCCCTAACCTGCCCTCTCCTCCCAACCTGCTTTCTCCCTCTAGGACTCTATACAACCACCCAACACGCGCGCTCTCTCTCTCTATCCACCGACGCGTGGTCGATGGTGGGTTGTGGTCGTGGTCCCGTCTTTGTGTAGTTGTCTAAACCCTATTGAAGCAAGTGATGACTAAAGGTGTCCCTTACAACCTCCACCACAGCACGCCATGGAGAGAACTTCCTAACCCATGTCGCAAATAATGAAAGTAGGTCTGCTACCGAAACCGACGATTTTGTAGCTCAGACTCCCCTAATAAAAGTTGACTGCAAGGTGGGTTGTAGGTGTATACCTACCATCCACCACCCTTGCCATGCGATTTTCATCAATTTTTTGTATAGTTTTAGACTCCCACTAACAAACCATACAATATAACGTAGTATTTGAAACATAAAAAAAAACAACACATTAACGTGTGACTCAGGATAATCGTCAGGCAATCGTAGTTCAAAGCCTAAAACAATTGTGGCCAAAGCGGTTGTATAGCCACAAGCAAATAGAAACACAGGTAGGAGGCTACCAAAACCATCACAACAATAACCCTATCAAAGCACACCACAAACCCCACCAATTCAGTTTGTGTATTCATAACGACACTAACCACAAATGTAAAAGCCCAAAAGGTTAAGAACCAAATCGAACTCCAAATAAAGCGGTGGAGCAACGTTGTCTCGTCGCAAAAAGAGCCCATAACAACGGATCCGTGGAAACGGTGACAGTAATGTCGTCGAGAACAACGGCCAACAACATCAGTGGTATGTTGTCTCGTCGTATAAAAAACCCACAATAACATATCCGTCGAAGAATGCCTCATAAATTAGTTTTTTTTTAGTAAACGTATGTTACAGACTAATTAAATACGAAATATAAATTAGTTTCATAGTAAATCTTATGTTACATACTGAATACGAAAAGCTATGAAGATAACAAAGATTTTGAAAATCATATAAAATATTACCTAATTTAAAGCTATAAAAAGGTAAATGGATCATTACATGCAAGTATGCAACAACTACTATCGTTGGTGTTACGGATTTATGTAATTTAAGACGTTTAAAAAAAGTATATAAAATTAAAATGGTCAAGTTATCTTATACGGTATAACAAAAATGAGAGACATAATGATATAAAAACACAAAAGATCATAAAATAGACAAAATGAGCCACAAAATTTAACACAATGCCAAAAAATATAACACAATAAATCACAAAAATGATACAATGATGAAAGTAAGAAAAGACTACACAATGATGTAATATAAATTCTAAAAACTACAAACTAAAAATAAAAAAAAAATGAAAACTTAAAAACTAAGATCGTATGGTTGGATGAGGCGGTTCCAATGCCGCTGAAACGAGTTCAATCGAAATCTGTTTGATACTTTTCCTACGATTTCCTATTTTTATTTCGATGTGTATTTGAACGTAACCCATAAAATCAATATATTATATTATGCACATTTCTTATATCTTAAAATACAACCTTTCTTATCCGGTTATCCCACATGAAAAACATAAAATATTTCAAAAACTTTAAATGTTTCATCTATGACTATAATAAAAATCTATCATAAAAAATTGTTAAATAACTTAATTCACATAAATTATTATTCACAAAAGTAAACCAAATATTAATATTTAACATTGGACCCAGTCGCAACCACACACAACATAAGGGACCAAAAGTAAAAAATTCCTAGATTTGAATTATCAGACCGTTTAACCCACCAACGGTTACCCCAACCCTGCAACAACAACAACAAACATCAAGACATCCTAAATCCAACAACATATCCTATCCCCATCACACATAACCTTAAACACACACCTTAAACACACACACACAACTACATCTAAATGGGTTGTGTATCTTCCAAACACATCAAAAAAGATCTCAAGAAAAAGACCCTTCAATCAAATGGCGGCTGTTATAGTTCAAGTACTTCAACTTACACAAACCATGTTGTTTCCTTAACTTCCTCAACCTATGGTGCTCTTAAACTAGACAAAGATATTAATCCGCCTCCAGTTGTTTTGGAGAGCAAGAACTCGCCGCCACGAAGGTCGAATCACGGGCCGCCTGAGATTATTAATGCCTGGGAGCTAATGGAAGATCTTGAGGATGAACCGAAAGTACCCGAATCGGGACCAGGGAAGAAAAGCCCCAAATTGAGAAGAGGGTTTGGGGAAATTGATGTCAAGACGCCTATGAAGTTGTTGAATCAATTCGGGTCGTCTCCGAAGGTGTCGAAGCGGTTTTCGGGGAAGGAGAATAAGAAATTCGGGTCGAGGGGGTCGGAGTTTAGTCCGAAGACGACGATTGTGAAGGCGTCGACGTTGCCCCCGAATTTGAGGATATCGAAGAAGGGTGGGGGCGGGGGCGGGTGTGATTCTCCGGGGGATTCGGGGTTGAATTCGGCCCGTAGGAAGAATCTCGGGTTGTTGTTTGACCCGGATCGGGTTGACCCGAATGCGAAAAAGAAGGTTCAAGAGGTTAAGAAAGTGGGGTTAGGGTTAGGGGCGCCCACTAGTCAAAAGGCGAGAAACTCGGTCGAATCGACCGAGATTCTCACGGTTTTCGAGAAGAAATGCCCGCCGGGAGGGGAAAACGCGGTGGTGATTTACACCACCACGTTGAGGGGAATCCGAAAAACGTTCGAGGATTGTAACATTGTCCGGGGGATCATCGAGTCGCACCAAGTTCGTGTGATCGAGCGCGATGTTTCAATGGATTCGGGGTTTAAGGAAGAGTTAAGGACCTTGTTAGGCAAAAAAGAAGTTAAGGTTCCTGTGGTGTTGATCAAGGGAAGGTTAATTGGTGGATCAGAGGAAATAGTGAAGTTAGAGGAGGAGGGTAAATTGGGTATTTTACTAGAGGGGATTCCGACGAAGGCGGAGGCGGGTTGCAAAGGGTGTTGCGGGGTGCGCTTCGTGATGTGTACGGTGTGCAATGGGAGTTGTAAGTTGATAGGTGGTGATGGGAGGAGGAGTGTCAAGTGTTTAGAATGCAATGAGAATGGGTTGGTTCAATGCCCATTTTGTTGTTAAATTACAAATCTGGACATGATGAGGAAGTTGAAGGTTGGTAACACAATGATATGTTTTTTTTTTTTTTTTTGTTTCATAGAGTTTATGACCAATTTGGTGATAAATTAAGGTAATGTGTAGGTTATGTGGTTGGTTGATAACCAATTATTATTGTTTTGTTAAATTCATATGATTTTTGTTTGACTTTTGGGTCAACGGGATATAAAGTTGGAACATTTGATGTTAATTTGTTGTTGCCACTTTGTCTCTAGCGTTTGATGAAATTTGTGTATGTATCTGTTGATGTCAAATGTCTTTTAGTTTGTGAGTGGTCTGAAAGTGTATGTAAATTTCTCAATGACAGAATGTTGGTGTTTTTTTTTTTTTTTACTTTTTTTAAGTTTGGATGTTATTATCATATATGAGAACATTAATTTGGAAAATCTAGTTGTGTTCATATGTCTATTTACAAAGGGCCGGAAAAATTGGCAGTTGACTTGTAAAAATCCAAATTCTTCTGATTTTGACTTTTGTAAGATTTTCTCTCAAATTACATGATTTTTGATTGATTATGAAAATTAACATTTTATCTGGTTATTTTGATATCCTAAGATTTAATGAAAGAACAACCGTACTCAGTAAATTTCATAGATAGCAAGCTACTATTAGAGTCTAGGGAGGGTGGGATGTAGGTGAACCTTACCTCTATCCATAGAGATAGAGAGACTGCTTCCAAAGAGACCCCAAACTCCAAAACAAATAGAAGACGGCACAACAACAAACTATATAGCAAAAAACTACTAGTACACAAGACAAACAAAGGAAGTTGGGGAAAGTAAATAATATATCTAAGTACTTTGACATTATAAAAGAACAACACGCCTACGTTCGAATATGCAATCACATGTCAGTTCAACATAAAGTGGAGGAGAATACGCACTAAAACAAAACTAAAGACCCCCTACAACTAAATTTTTTTTAACTTTAATCCTACTTCTCCACAAACTCCTATTATGGATCATGTCCTTAGAGGGGTGCAACTCAAACAAATCTCGTCTAAGCAGCTCATCCCAAGTCACTTTGGGCCTGCCTCTACTTCTCTCCGTGAGGGTTTCCACTTCTCTAACCGGCGCCTTTTCACATGTCCAAACCATCTCAATCTTCCCTCCTTAATCTTATCAGATATACTAGCCACTCCTAACCTTACCCTAAAAGCCTCATTCCTTATCCGGTCAAACCTTGTGTGCCCGCACATCCACCCTAACATCCTCATCTCTGCTACCTCCATCTTGTGCGCATGAGTCTTCTTAATGGCCCAACACTCAGTTCCATACAACATAGCAGGTCTAACTGCGGCCCTGTAAAATTTTCCCTTTAATTTAGTTGGAAACCTTCTGTCACACAATACCCATGTGGCTGCTTTCCACCTACACCAACCCGCTTGGATGCGATGGGCTACATCACTATCTATCTCCCTCATCCCTTTGCACAAATGATCCTAGATATTTGAACTTAGTTGCACGCGAAACCTCTTGCCCGTCAATGGTAATCTAAGTGGAAACCTTCTCTCACACAATATCCTAAGATTTAATAATGTGCAAAATTAGTATATAATGTATACAAAAGAAAAGTGTCTCTCTTTTGTTTTCGCTCTGCATAATGTATATTAAGGTGCTGTTTGATTGATTAAGTGCTGAATCATTAAAAGGTCTGAATGGTTAAGAGGCTCTGAATGATTAAGAAGAAGAGTGTCTCTTTTGTTTTCGCTCTGCATAATGTATAATGACCTAAGACTACAGATTATTTCAAGCCATGTAAAAACTGAAAATTAATATCACCATTTTTATAGAAACATAATAAACATCATTTTGGTCACAAAAACTTTCAATCCATGAGCTCCTTTACACCTTTCTCTCTTCAAGGCTACAACAACAATATTCTATCTACTCTCCAATTTTATTATTCTACAGAAAAATCCAACTTCTACCAGGAGTCTGGTAGCAACTTCAAGATTTTTAACTCACTCAGTTCCCGCCACCAAAACCGCGAGGGTTTGGCCGCCCCGACGACCCTGCAAATTGTTTCCTTGAATCTGATTTTCTCTTCCTCCTGGCCGTACCCGGTGGCGCCTAAAATTTCACACAAAATGGAATCAACTGTAAGCAACAATTAAGTTTAATAATAATAATATTAAAAAAAAACTTTGGTTCTGTAATGGATTAATCAACCTTCTGTTCAGCTTGCATTGCTTCTTCAAGGTTACTGAGTGCAGGAACAGACCCACCTTGCATTACACCCATCAAATTCTTCATCCGAACACGCATTTGAAAAAGCTGTGCAACAAGTTGACTCACCTGCCATACAACTTTCAGTTAAATTCAAATCCAAAGTTGACATATGACATTAAACCGAGAAAACTGTATAGTTGTATTCTTACTTGTTGCTCGGTTTTTCCAGATTCTTTAGCGATTCGCTTTCTTCTAGCAGGGGATTCTGCTAGCAGCTCGGGCTTTTCCCTTTCCTCTGAAAATAACTCAATAAACATATTTTAGTAAATATTCCAATGTCTTTTATAAAGGGTAATTTTCAATATATGTTTATGAACCTGGGGTCATGACATCAATCATCGCTTCCATGATTTGTAAACTCTTTTCCGCTTCCCGAATTTGCGCTGGAGTTACTTTCCCCATCCCAGGAATCATTCCAAGAACACGTGACATAGAACCCATTTGTGCAACAGCGCGAGTTTGCTTTAAAAAGTCATTGAAGTCAAATTTTGCACTCATGATCTTTTGCTGCAAATCTTCAGCATCTTCTTGTTTCATCTAAGAAAGTATAATATAAGTTATTTCGAATTATTATTCTTTTAAGGGAATTTTAGATGATAATATTACGACACTCACAACTTCCTGTGCCTTCTCCACAAACGAAAGAACGTCTCCCATGCCCAAAATACGTCCTGCCATTCGATCTGGATAAAACGGTTCAAGATCTTCCATTCTTTCTCCACGCCCAACAAGCTTTATTGGTTTTCCTGATACCTAAAATGCCCAAATAATATTATATAAAACCTGAAATTCATATTTTAGATAAAAAAAATATGTATTTTATTATTGTAAATGAAAAACCTCTTTAACACTCAAAGCTGCTCCACCTCTCGAGTCCCCGTCTAGTTTAGTTAGAATTGCTCCAGTAATCCCGATTTCAAGATTAAAAGTCGTCACCAAGGCTGCAAAACATCACCGAAGTTAGTATGCTTAACAAATTACCTAACAATATCACATGACATGCACAATAATAACTGTACCTGCAGCTTCTTGACCCGTCATTGCATCTACAACAAGCAGAACTTCAGTGGGATTTAAGATTCGCTTCACGTCTTTTAATTCATCCATCATAGTTTTGTCTATCTGATAATTAAAGTCAAATCACAAACCAAATAGGGTGTTTAGCTTAGTGTAGGAGCAAGTCGTTATTAATATCTGAAATAATGTAAGGGGAATAAATGTTAAATAACCTGAAGCCTTCCTGCTGTATCCATGATAACAACATCTACGTTCTTCTTTTTAGCCTCTTGAAGACCTTGCCTAGCTATTTCTGCTGGTTTCACATCAGTTCCAGCTGTATACACGGGAACATCCACCTGTCACCCGCTCATATCAGTCAAAAATGGACTGCGTATACCGAATAATCTATTGTGCTTTGTCAAAAGCGCGCCTAGGCACCGAGGTGCACTATCGGGGCTGTTTTCAGGCTGATTTCCGGCCAAATTCAGGCTAAAAGTTGCCTAAACCTCTAAAACATCCTAAATGAGTTATGAACAAGTCCTAAACAACCCTAAAACATCCTGCCGGTTTCACATCAGTTCCAGCAGTATACACGGGAACATCCACCTGTCACCCGCTCATATCAGTCAAAAATGGACTGTGTATACCGAATAATCTATTGTACTTTGTCAAAATCGCGCCTAGGCGCAACCAGGCGCACTATCGGGGCTGTTTTCAGGCTGATTTCCAGCCAAATTCAGGCTAAAAGTTGCCTAAACCTCTAAAACATCCTAAATGAGTTATGAACAAGTTCTAAACAACCCTAAAACATCCTGATGTAGCCCTAAACAAGCCTAAAACATCTCTAAAATCCCCCAAAAATGTATTTTATACTATGCGCCTAATTATAAAAAGCCCTCGTTTTTTATGTGCCTTGCGCCTAGGCTCCGGGTTCGGCCTATGCGCCTTGAGTGAGCCTAGGAGCTTTGACAACTATGCTACAATTATACTTGATTGAATTTAAATCTACTACCGCTGACAATAAGAACTTGTGCTTGTCTATAGATTGAGCGAACAAATATTATATTTTTTTTAATTCAAGTGTGTTATAGCCATAGTTATCAAAGGCGTGAGGCGCGCTCAAGGCGCTTAGGCTCCGCCTGTGGCCTAGGCGAGAAGCGCAAAAAAAGCGTGGGCCTAAGAAAAAAAAAGCGCAAATAAAAAAATATAAAAATCACCAAATCATTACAAATAACAATCATCTTATAAAATAATATAAATATAAACTGACTGGTTTAGCCATACCTGCTAAAAGGATTAACATGCCTTTGATAACTATGTAGTAGACAAAATCAATTGATAGTAAATCAATGAGTTGAGGTGTTTATATATTGAAGAATAATTCAATATCTATAAGTGTTTTAAAAATCAAATGCCTTTAAAAAAACAAAATTTTTTATTGAGATTTATATATATCTCTATAAATTGGTAAGTATTGGTCGATTATATTAGTCAAGGGATTAGGTTTTACAAATCAGACCGTGGCTTTTTTTACCTAGGATGGAAAAGCGGGATCTAGTGGCTTCTAGGAAATTGGTCGCCTAGGCGGTCAAGGCGATGGCTTTTGATAACTATGGTTATAGCCCATATAGAGAACACAAAGCAAAAGACTAGCCTGGTGGGTGAGAGGGCCCATTTGGACTACAAACCCCACATTTGTTGCCCATACAACCGATGTGGGACAAGTACAATACCTTACAACGTTACAGTTCATAACAAAGTTTCATTACAAAATTATGTCTTTTATGTGTGATCATAAGAAATAACCAGTTGATCATACAACTCTCACCTGTTTACCCAAAATAACAAGTTGATCAATTGCAGCTGGTCGATACACATCTCCAGCAATCAGCATGCAACTCTTTCCCTGTAGTTCGTTTCGCATCACAATTACAAAAAGGCTAAGAAACTACGGTAAACCTAACTCATCATCATCATCATCATCATACTCAGTTAATCCCACCTATAGCAAAGCTAAGGTAGGGTCTGAGGAGGGTAAGATGTAGACAACCTTACCTCTACCCCTAAGAATAGAGAGGCTGCTTCCAGTGAGACCCCCGGCTCGATGTGGTTTGGTATCAAGCCTTGGACATAAGGCACAGAACACTTAGCAATCGGGTCAAACCCGATCGGTGCATGTACCACTTTGTCTTTTGGCTATCCACGCCACCACATGATGCATGATTAACCGTCCGTCGTTTTTAACGTTATTTTCACGAAATTAGTAAAATAACGCTAAAACTAGTACAACTTTACTTTTGCCCCCCAAAGGCCACACATATATACATTATATGCGCACACCGTAAGTGAGGCGTAACGGTAAACCTAACTATATATGTATATATAGACAGTGTGTGTGAGCTGGTGGTGGGTGTTAATATGCAGTGCACCTGTTTCTTGAGGTATAAAGCTAACTTTGCACTAACGGTAGTCTTCCCAACACCTTGCAGACCAGCCAGCAAGATCACCGTGGGGCTGGATTTTGCGAAAGTCAATTCCGAAACTTCTCCTCCCATTAACTTCACCAGTTCATCACTTACGATCTGCACAAGATAAATTTCTTGAGAATTTTAATTGATTATCGTTGGAGAGGTTATATCATGTGCAGACTGTATCATAGATTACGAAAAATCTAAGAAAAAACATACTTTGACCAATTGCTGATCTGGTTTGACTCCTCGGATCACGCCAACACCAACAGCTTGTTCACTTACAGCTTGAACAAACCTTCGTACAACAGGAAGACTAACCTGCCAACCAGAATTAGAAACTTAGCTAAAATTTTGAAGTGTTTTATTAACATGCACAAACATTTATAGTAATACAATATTTAATGCAGCAAAAAGAATAAAAAAAAAGTATGCACATACATCGGCTTCTAAAAGAGCTCTCCTAATGTCCCTCATGGGTTCGACGATGTTCTCCTTTGTGAGCACCTCTGAAACACAAAATATTTAGAGCAAGAGCTAGCCAATGATAATAATATAAAAAAATTCACATTGTACGGAAACTCAAATCATAACATTCCATCTAGAGGCAACTAAGAGTGTCAAAAGATTTTAAATCAATAATCAATACATGGGTGCATTCCATCAAGAGGCAAGTATGAGTGTGAGAATTTTTTAAATAAATAATAAGTATACAGGTGCATTCATTATTATTTCACAAGTAAAAAATGAAAATCAACTACACACAGAGAGAGGATATTTTTACAAGGAAAATCAAAATTCGACAGGTATAGCCAAATCTAAGGAAACTGAATTTGACACCCTAAAGGTGAAACAAAACGACTAAATAAACGCTTGATTGATAACATCTAAGATTCACATGTTTTTTTACGAAAAAACGAAAATGGTCAGAATTGCTAAATTGTGGGGGAAATGATCAACATCACAAGCTGGGCTCTAAATGAAGGAAAACGGGTCATAAGCCTATGGCGTTTTGTTACAACACCTGGTTCATTACGCGCAGCTTTAGTCCATATTTACAGGCTATAGTAAAACTCTAGACACTAAACTCTTTGATCAACTCCAGATCACTATAAAACTACACACAATGAAGAATTTTTTGGAGGTAAAAAAAAGCAAACCTACAATCATGCCAACTTAAGTCTTGAAGAGGTATAAGGATTTATACCGCGGCTTGATGACTTTAAGCTGCAGCACATAGCAGGATGAGCCATGTCGCCCCAACCGATG
Source organism: Ambrosia x helenae (assembly GCA_030844895.1). NCBI lineage: Eukaryota > Viridiplantae > Streptophyta > Magnoliopsida > Asterales > Asteraceae > Ambrosia > Ambrosia x helenae. The sequence continues at coordinate 11,990,142 of CM061230.1, read as the reverse complement.
TAAGTACATATCACCTTCGGAAGTCAGAAGCTTCCGAAGGTAAGTACAAAGGGGTTCGAAGCAAAGTACAACTTTGCTGACCACTATAAATACCCCCCACAAAGTACAATTGACACACGAATGCTTACACTCCGAACCACACTTTCTCTCTCTACTTTCTCTCCCTAAACAAATACTTATCACGGAGGGTGGTTACAGAGAGGCCCTCCCTTCTCCTCTGTAACGAGCCTAACGGTTTTCTACCTTGTGCAGGTTCAAACCCAGGTTCGGAATACTCAAGATCTCATTGGATCGTCCATGTTATCGTCTGATTACAGTCTAATTACAGGTTCGTCCACTTTTTGGATCTTCAAGTCTTATGATTGAATTTCTAAAAGGTGCTATATCCGAAACAGTAGAACTCAACGGTGAGCCATTTGGTGTATAAACCCCACATTTGTTGCACATGCGTTCGTAACAAAAGACACATACAAAAACCGGTCTGATGAATAAAAACAAACTTCCAATTTTCCTAAAAACATAAAACAAAAACAATCTCAAAGACAGAAGTAAGACCTTCGCCCTTAAGTTTGTTCCAAGCGGATTCAAGGCCACTGGTGAGCTGACCGAACATCTCTGCCCGAATAACAACTCCACGTCTCTCTCTCCTGACCGTAACCGCCCTCTGCGACTTCACTATTCCCCATAGCTCCCTCTATACCACAACCAACAATCCAAATTAATTAACAAAAAACGTTATAAAAGTTAAAAAAAAAAAAAAAAAAGATGAGGCAATCTTGTTACCGATGAAGTGGAAGAGCGGAAAGAGAGGGCGTGAGGGGAAGCTGAAGGTGTGAAAGATGACGACGGAATATTATTATAGGTCGTCTTTATAGGGAAGGTTGTGGAGAAATGGCGGGAACAAACTGTAGAGAAGTATAAGGACTCCATTGTTGGTTGGTTGGTTGGTTAATGGATATTTTGAGTCTGGTTTTTTATTATCCACAATCCTACTGGTGTTTCTTCTATCCGGTTTTCTTGATATCCTACCGGCTACCACCTATCCATTTTAATACTATTATTTTATTTGTTTTTTTTTACTAGTGGGATTTGTTATTTTAACCGAAAAAAAAAAACTCAAATAATAAAGTGGTAATGTGGTCAAGAACATAGAACATATCAATACATGTTTTATGTTGATCGAAAGTCATAAAAATGAGCATGGGTTAGACGTGAGCAAACCGGTTTTTTTTTGCTGAATTGGTTCGGTTCCAAACCGGTTTGTTACAGTACCGGTTCCTGGCTGAACCGGTTTCGGTTCCAAACCGGTTTGGTTTTAGACCGGTTTTGTCGATTCGTAAGACCGGTTTCGGAGACCGGTTTCGGTTCGGTTTCGGTTCTTAATCTGTTCTTTCGCGCACAATTTAAAAAAAAATGCGATAAGAAAAAATATAAACATAAAAATTCGACTTATATTATTTTTTTTCGGTTTTCGAAATAAGAAACTAGGAAAATGAAATACATAAAAACATAATTTAAAATACTACAATCAATTTTTTTTTAAGCTTCGTCCGAACTACCTTGGCGCAATGAAGCATCGTATGCGAGTTCCTCGTCCGATAGGGGTTCACTTATTCCTTCGTCGACCTCTTCCTCATGTATTCTTTGTTCAAGTTCGGTTTGGTCTTCAAGAGAAGTTATATGTTGTACTCGATCCACCGCGTCCAAGTGATCTTTTAAGCATATGCACATCTCCAACGATTCGGGATTTAATTTTGTTCTTCGTATCGATAGCACCCTGCCATTAAGAGGAAAAGCCGATTCCGAAACTACCGTAGAAGCTTGGACACTTAGTAGATCACGGGCTATAGCGGAAAGGATAGGAAATTCGGTTTGTTTTCCTTTCCACCGAGCCAAGATATCAAAATTTTCAAATTCGTCGGCGGTGAAAGTTGCCGTAAAATTCGAGCCTTTATACCTTGCAAGCTCGCTATTTGGGGCCTCACCCCTTTGTCTTTTAGCCGTTTGGTCTTTGACAATATTAAACAAATTAATTTTAAGGTTACCCCGGCTCGAGCTAGCACGACTTCCTTCCCCTCCCATTGATCCCATTTGCAAACCGGGACCATATTTTTCTAAATAAGTATCATACAATGCTTGGAAATCTTTATCAAAAGTATCTTTCATGAGTTGTGACGAACTTGGTTTTGAAATATAAAAACGTAAAGTCATATTTATTTCGTCGATTATAGTATAAACCCCCGTAACATTTAAGCACGGGTTTAAAGCCAATGCACACATAAAAACATGTGGGATTTCTTCAAAATATTTAAGAAAATTTTCAACCATTGGTGGTATAATTTTCTCAAACAACTCATTTTTTTCATCAAAATTATATATTGTTTGAACCATTAAATATATTTCTTGCAATGCTTCATTACTAGTTGGATAATAAACCCTCGATACTTTTGTAGTAGCGTTTTTAAAAACCTCAAGATATTCCGTAAGTTGTTCAATACAATCCCAACCCTCATTAGGAAATTCAGTTACTTTACCATGCCTAGCAAGCCTATTATGAAAATGTTGTAAAGTTTCTCTTTGTTTCAAGGCACTTTCGAACATTATAAAAGTTGAATTCCACCTAGTCGGCACGTCCCAATTCGGACCTAAAAAGAGACGGTTCGTATCGTTACAATATTTTGAGGAACCGGTTTCTTGTCCAAATAATTCGGCGTTTCGTGTCGTTTCAAGAATACTAACAATAGTGGGTTGGTTTGAGGAACCGGTTTGAGATGGGTTTGATGAAGCCATGGAATGTAGCAAAGAAGCAAAGCGAAAAAAACAAGCGAATAATATTGCGTTTTTTCGGTTTTTGGGTTCGTTTTTTTGCGTTTTTGAGTGTTGTGATCAACCCAAAAACATCTAAACCTATTTATACTAACTTGGGGTGGCAAAATGGTGATTTTTGGTGCAAAAAAACGGTCAAAAACGAGCCCAACGGCTAGTTCCAAACCGGTTTCTATGATCGGTTCCTGAAGGAACCGGTTCGGTTCGGTTTTTCTGGAAAATAGGAGGAATCGATGCTGAACTCGACGGTTTGTATATGAAACCGGACCGGTTCCTCTAGGAACCGGTTTTTATACGAACCGGTTCGGGCCGGTTTTACCGGTTCCGGTCCCGAAACTGGTTTTTTTGCTCACGTCTGGCATGGGTATCGATTACGATTATACTAATACCGGTACCGATGATATTTACTCAGAATCAGTTCGGTTCATTATGATACGGTGGCAAAACTTGTTTTTACCCTTAACTACCCTTCAATACCTTAATCATGGGTGTCACTCTCTTCAAGTAGGGATGAGCATTCAAGCCCGAATACCGATCCCGTCCCGTCCCGTCCCGATTTCGATACCGTACCGAACCGATACCGAACCGAGGGGTTTCGGGATCGGTATTGGTATCCATATTTATGGATTTTTGGTTTTGGTATTATCGGTATCGGTACGGGATCGGTACGATATCGGTATTTTAAGGCAAAATACCGATACCATACCGGTACCGTACCGATACCGAACCGACACCGTACCGTACCGTATGTGTTCGGTATCGGGATCGGTATTGGGTTTTTGGACTTTTCGGTATCGGTATTGTCGGGATTTCGGTACCGATCCCGTCCCGAGCTCATCCCTATCTTCAAGTACCCTAAACCTTTTTTCTTATTATACTGTTTTTCTTTAACAGTCGCTGATTGATCATCCAACAACGTTGTAATTTATTCTCCTTGTTTTTTTTTTTTATTTATACCAATTCCTTAATGGTCTCTTCTTTCTTTAATGCGTACGCACCATGTTTCTCAGCTTAATTGTCTTTCGTTGACGACTCAGCGAGTCTATTTTCTATGTGATTTCGTCTTGTAGGAGTTGTGTCTTCGTCGAGGTCTGCCATATGACTAGTGAAAGCATTGTTGGGTGTACATGAGTGGTAGTTGCTGGAATCTGATGACTTTATTCTCTTTTCGGAATGACTATCGAATGTTTCACCCATCAATGAGACTTGGCACCGTTTTATCATGTTTTCTTAGAATCTTTCATGAATCAGCGTGAGTAAAACCGCCCGAATGTATTTTTTGCTAATTTAACGTCTTTTTCATTGCACCAAGATCGGCAAATCCACTATAGAGATATAAAAATATAAATTAATACAATTATAAACTAAAAAAATTAAGTACTTAAAATAAAATAAATAAAAATTGTAGCGCTTAATCCATTATTTGTTGAACAAATTCATATGTTAATATAAAGGGTCCATTTAAAATTCACTTGATGTTATATGTTAATATAAAGGGTCCATTTCTGACTTTCTTGTTTTCAAATCAACAACCTATGCTTTACACAAAGCTACTTCTTGCTCGTTTATCCATTATTGAAGGTTCGCCCATCCTTGTAATTTTCCTTGATTTGAATTATGTAGGTCATCTACATTTTCACTTCATACGCGTCTTGTTCAACTTGAGTTTCTACATCATCTTCATCCAAATCATATTCTTGATATTTTTTATACTGATCTTGTGTTTTCGTCGTCATCATGATCTTCATAAACCAGGAGCGGTCGTTTCTCATTGCCACATGGGGACCAACAAGTTGACCTTCTAAAGTGTATTCGTATCGACCTGGTGCAACTAGAGTAAGACCTTGTGAGACTTGAACCCTCTTCCTTTAAAAGAGGGACACCATTTTACTTTGGTGGCTTTGGGCTACATTCCATTTTGGTAATTGTTGACATATGTACCATATAAGGAAAATTTTATGAAATCAGAAGTCAACACACCGAATTCTTTAAAACTTAAAAGTCAAACTCCTACTTTACAAACAGATTTAGGTCAAACATTAGTCAACGAAGAAGCCTAACAAAAACCAAACCATCCAAAACAAAACCAAGATTAATAGGATCACCCTGAAATACATAAAAACAAACCATTGGTATGCATAGCATATACCAAATTACATGTCCAAACCATATTACATAAAGTTAAAAGACCTTTTTTATGACCACAGGTCAAAATAGATACCTCATACCCATCCCCTGTCCACCACCGCCACCCGCTTCACCGCCAGGCTTCAATCCTCTCAGTTCTTGAATTCAAACGGCTCACAATCGTGCTTCCTTTGCTCTTCTCTACACTTTTTCTCAAAACCTTCTTATGGTTCGAGTTGCTTGACTGCGGTTTTCTGTTCTTAGCAGCTTCTAGCAACCTAGCAACACCGCCATTGTCAACCACCGTAAGACTACTTTCTTCTTCCAACACAGTAGTTTGACTTTGACTTTGACTTTTGGGGGTCAACTCGTCCGGAGAAAGACTTAAATGGCTTTCCAAGGTGGGTTCTTTGACAGAAAAATCTTCATCCTCATCCTCCTTGTCTGTTTCATTGGTCTCGTCAGCGGTTGTTTCAAACGAACAGTGGGGCCCGTTGTTTTCATCAAAATGGTCAAACCTTAATGCTGGTCCGGCCTCAACTATGACGTCTTCTCTTTCCCTTAAAGTCTTGACGATCAAAGTCTTGAGAAAGTTCATAACTTGGACGGCGTACATCAATGCAGTCAAAGGATCCGTCATCTGCGAAACCAAAGGTCGTAACTTGTAATCTATGCATAAATAATTCGTACCCAACGTATAGCAAGTGCTAAAGCTATGAACTTTTATTATGTACCTGAGTCATGTTTGGTGCAAACACCATAGCAATATTACGAGCGTTCATCTTATTGAGATTTTCGAGTTGAGCAACGTCAGCCATCAGATTCACAGCCCAATTCATCAAAGAAGCTTCGGTTGGTGGGAGCAGCCTCACGAGCCGAGCACACTCTTCTTCTGATTGGGCCTGCATTACCTGCTCGGGCTCAATCGAGTCTAATACACCGTTTGGCAGTTCCCTAAACCAAGCCTACACATGAACAAAACAATTAACAAAAAGACAGAACAAATTGCTTTTTTCCGCTTACATCGAGTAGATTTGACTTTTATGGTCAAAACGATTTAACGGGCTAAGATCCAAGGTCTGTATTGATTTCACTTAATTAAAGTACAAATAATTCCCAAAGGAGGTAGAAGACAGAAAACATTATCACACATGGTATAGGTGTTTCATTCAAAGAACAGCTGTGCATACATCAACAACACTTCCAAGGGGGCTAATATAATTAATTAAAGGCAAGTTGTTTAAATTAATAACCATTAAAAACAAAAATAAATTTGGCAGTGATTAATAATGGCTAGACAAGCATTTGATGAAAAGATAAGCACTTGAAAACATCACATTGGACACATATAGGCGGACCCTACACCACCCTAACACGTGTCTATTTTTCGACATTTGTTGATTATAGACAACAATTGTATTTTTTTTAACGGCAAATTTTATACCACCTTATTTCCACCTAACCTTGCATTTGCAACAATTGTATTAACAATGGACCACACACACACACACACACAAAAAAAAAAAAAAAAAAAAAAAAAAAAAAAAAAACCCTTAGCTCGAAGGGAACAACTCAAACGGGTCGAACGGGTCAAACAGGTTAAAATTCTAATCGTTTCATTTAAAGATTCAAATTGTTACATTAATAAAAAATTAATAATGTTTTTTTTGTAATCACACATTAAATGTAGATTAAATGACCCAACCTGCAAGCATTCGCAAAAGGCGTACCTTGATTAGACCTGCCAAGCTGTGAACATCTATGTTTTCGGGCACCTCTCCTCTATTTAATTGCTCCCTTATTTGCTCTTCCTGTCCATTATCACCATTAACTCTAAAGATTCCTTCTGCCTGCATTTTAACAGCCATGCATCACTTGTTTTTAGTTAAAATGCTATGAAAGTTACAGAAAATTAAAAAACTTGCAATCTTGGAAGCCACGAGATGCATTGTCGATTTGTACAATGGTGTGTCGGTTAATCATAAGTTACAACTTAACAATGCAATATACACACTAACACACCTGAAGGCCACCTTGCGCATACAAACGTCTCTGCATCATTAAAAGAATTGTTGGCACACTGTTTCCTCTAGAATCAAACGAGAGCTGCATAGATTCAGTTGAAACACCGAAAACGCTTGTACTGCAAAAAAAAAAAAAAAAAAAATTAATAAAAGAAAAGAAAACGAGTTACTATCAATGCTTAAACGATTTTCGATCTAATAAAATCTGTTTTTATCAATATTTATTATAAAAGTAACACTTATAATTTCCACTTGCTCTATGTAACATAACTTTTAGATTCAACAACTATTAACTGAAACAATGTTAAATTACAAAAATATACTTATATTATAACATTCATTATTAAGTTTGATCTAAATATCATTTGTTTTCAAAGTCTTAAATTATGATTTATGAAGCAGTTGACCTAAAAAATAGTCAAATCAGCATAATATTCCACCAAAAAGGGTCCAAAACCCCAATTAGTAGCATGGCTAGTAAGCATACAAAACACATAGTCATTGTGCAAGAATCAAAATTTAACCAAAAAAAAAAAACAAATAAGTTTCCATGTCAAAAAGGTAATCATTTGACCTACAAAAGTCAATATGCATCTTTATTCCAACAAAAAAAAATTCCCAATTTCCCAATAACTATTCATGATGCAACAATTCAAGATTCATTAAACCAATTCACAAGACATTAAAACAAAACAAAGGGTAGTACAGTACAACTCCATAATGCACAAAATCCAAAAAAAAAAAAAAAAAAAAAAAAAAAAAAAAAAAAAAAAAAAAAACTGAAGATGAAGATTGAAGAACAAAGCACAAACCTTGCACTAGGAGGTCTTCTAGGAACCTCAGGTTCAAACTCAACAGGCAAACCAAGAAAGCCATTAAACCTATCAAAAGTAACATGAGCAACATGCCTAACATCAGTAGGCACACCAATCTCCATAGTAGAACACTTCTTCAACTTATTATCACAACTAAAATCTTGAAACTTGACACTATTACAAGACCCCACAAAAGATTTCCTAAAAACAGTCACCACAACAGCCAGAAAAGAAGCCTCTCTCTCCTCTTCCTCCCTCTCTCTCCTCTTATTCCTTCTCTCTGTATTATTATTATTATTATTGCATACAGATACAGCCACAGAATACAGATTGGAACAAGGGTTGTTGTTAATAAGGGAAGATGGTTGTTGGAGTAGGCCATCATTGTCATCTATTGATAACAAAGAGCTTTGAGAAGAAGATATGTGATGTGGGGATTGGAGTATTTCTGTCATTTTGTTAAAAAGATTGAAACTTTATTCAATTTGGTTAATATTATGACTTGGGTTTGAAGGGAAGATTCAAATCTTGAATGGGTTTGGTGAGTTTTTAGGGAATTTTAGGGAAGAATGAAGGAGTTGGATTGAAGCAAGGATTTTGTATGTGGTGAGAAGTGACCATCAAAACATTATTAAATAATCATATGTTATTTTTATTATTATTATTATTTTATTATTATTATTTTTTTTTTTATGTTTTTGTTTTTGTTTTGTTTTCTACTTTATCTTGATTTTTGAGGTAATTTTTAAAGTAGAGATGGGTTTGATAGGTGTAAGATTATTATGGTGTGTAAGGTTGTACATTGTGCATTGAAAGTTGTACTTTGTTGTGTGTTTGTGTTTTATAGCTTTGGAAAAGTAATGTGATGTAAAGATCTAAATAAGATCATGTTTGGCTTTTGTTAAGTTGGCAAAAAAGCAGAGGAAACGGTCGATTGCCTAACAATGGGTTTAGGGACTTTAGGTAATATTAAGTTGTTTTTATACATGTATTTGTTATAACTAAAAGAAATTGATTAAAATTTGTAGTTTTGTGCGACTATAGAGTAATTGGACGGTCAAAGAATTGTTTGATAGAAAGTTTGTTTATGTTTATTTATTTTATTAGTATAGCATTTGCTTGCATCATATTATTTTTGTACTTTATATTCGTATTTATACGATGTTTTATGGTAAATTGGTTTACCATAAATAAGTTCGTATTTATATGATGTTTTATGGTAAATTGGTTGCATTATATTCGTATTTATCCGATGTTTTATGGTAAATTAGTTTATTTAAGGTTTGAAACCTTACAGATCATGGTGGGAATTGGTGTGATGACAAACATGTGGGACGATGTCCAAATTAGAGATTCTGTGGGTGGCTCACAATAGTACATACAATATGTGTAATGACATCAGCCGATCAATGGTGGTACTTTGAAGTTAGGCAAGGAGTAATTTGGCCATTTATATCATATTAGGGTAATAGGGTTTGTACATGCCTTAGTAGACTAGTAGAGTTAGTTCATATGAAGTCATTTTTTTTAAAGGTTAATTTCTTTTAAATCTTGTGGTCTGTGAGACTTGAACCCAAGATCTTCCACAACCTAGGTGTTTTAAAGACTTTGTCTTTGCCAATTGACCACCACCCCATTGGTAAAAGTCATGTACTTTACCAAAACATACATGTGACAAAGATAAGTAAAATTACGTTATTTTAGGTATAACACCGACAATTGATTGTCTTATGCTTCTTCACTAAGGATCTCGCCGCGTGTTTTAATGGTATGGTTTTGTGGGTACGAGTTGTTTGGTATTTAGGGTTAGTTGGTATACGTTTTTGTTATTGTCACGTACTTATTAAGCATGTGTCTTTTTAACTTTTAGTTAAATTAAAATGTTAAAACTATTTTGTATGATTAATACTCGTGTTCTTACTAGGATTTATAGTCTTATTGACTCCTTTCATTGCCTAAATGTAGTAACATTATTAAATTATATTATCAAATCAATTACACGTAACATATCGGTTTAGGGGTTATAAGTAAAAAAATACATGAACGATGATACAATTAGGTATTGCTAAGATTTAGTCTGAACTATGTAGGAGCAATCCTCTAGACAAACTGGTCTTGAAGGGTGTCAATCTCCTCACACACACACACACACAAAAAAAAAAAAAAAAAAAAAAAAAAAGTAGGTGTCACCCGCCCTTATATCTCGGATTAAAGGAGGTTACCCTCCATAAACGGATAGCATAGTCACCAATGAAGATTCCCTTGACACATAGTTGCATCGACGACACTGATCAAGACAAGTTAAATGATGGGTGTCCTACAACTGTGCAAGTCAAACCGGGGTTGACAATCGACTATTCACCAACCTTTGACAATTTGATAACTTTTGATATCAAAAATTGTTTACATATAATCTCAAAGCTTTGTACCCACTCTTGCATTTTGCCTTTAGAAAATCTAGAAACTTAATATCACATTCTATCAAATAATCATATGATAACTCAACAATAGTGTAAAGAAACTATTAGTTGAAGAACAAATACTGAATCATTCATTATATACCCTTGTGTTTATTCGAAGAGATCTCTTTGCTCTTTGTTTATCGTTAAAAAAATGTAAAACAAATGGTCAAGATCTAAAAATAAAAAGTTCACCCCTCATCTCATAAGTTCTTACCAACGCTATAACTATTAGCCTTAACCTCAAGGGTCAGGCATGACACGTTTTATGCTCGTGCTCAAATCTATATATAACCTCTATCTAAAAACCGCTCTACACTCTTGTATACTCGACCATCGCCTTATATACATGTATGATTTATATAGTTTGCTTGTACCAAACTTATATATGCTAGTGTGAAAGGGCTTTGATGATTACCTCCTTCAATGCAAGATTCATCCCACATCTAAGATAAATAGACCCTTACCTTCTAAACTAAACTTTCTTTATTCATACATCAATGGATCATGGATGACCCGTTTCAATACTAACAACCCTAGTGTTTATGGGTAACCGGGTCTTACCGACACATCCTAGAAAATGAGATCGAGGGACCCATGCTAATTCAATATTTTAATTTCTTGTTTAACATTGAGTATTTTGAATATGATACCTCAATTCAATATTCATATAGTTTTTGTTTCATATTTATTATTTCAAGCTAGCGTTTAGTATTAATTTTTTATCATATTATTTTAATATTTAATATTAATATAACTTCACATTAATTTCAATCGACAACTCTTACAAGTGGGAGGTGGGTAAACGGCCACAAGTTACGCTGCTACCCCCTTTTTAATATATATATATATATATATATATATAGGGTCACTTTGTACATGATAAACGTGCGAAGGATGCGAAGGATCACTTTGTACATGATAATTACATAATGATAATTACGTAATGATAATTACGTAATGATAATTACGTAATGCCTTCATGAACATAAAAAACATTACGTAATTATCATGTACAAAATGCATGATAATTACGTAATTATCATGTACAAATATCCTTCGCATCCTTCGCACGTTTCTTTTACTTTGTAAAATAACCGCCTTATATATATATATATATATATATATATATATATATATATATATATAGGATTTGGTTCAAATGAGAACCTTTCCCCAAATTGAGAACTGAGAGAACCATTCTGGGCCACACATTTCTCTAAGGCAAAAAAAAAAAAAAAAAAAAATTTTGCAAAAATCGCTGCTTTATATGTAAGGAAAAAAAATTTTTATTTTATTTTTTGTATTTTTTTTCAGTATACACATGTGTATAATTGCATTATACACATATGTATAATGCAATATACACATATGTATAACTGAAATATACACATATGTATAGCTGAAAAATGCTATATACACATATGTATAATTGCTATATACACATATGTATAATTGTCATATACACATATGTATAAATTCAAAAAAAATTCAAAAAAAATAAAAAAAATTTCCTTGCATAAAAATGTGCGATTAAAGCAAAAAAAAAAATAAATAAATAAATAAATAAATTTTGCCTATATATGAAATGTGTGGCCCAGAATGGTTCTCTCAGTTCTCAAATAGGGGTTGGTTCTCTTAGGATCCCTACCCATATATATGTATATATATATATGGGGAGGATAAATTGAAAACCCTCTCCAGTTAAAGAAACTCTGAAAACTTCATCTCATCCACCATGTTACATGATCAAAGGTCCATAATCAATCTAACTTTTTCACTTTTATTAAAGATTAAAATAATGTACAAAAAGTACAAAAGGGGTAAATATGTAAAACATCCCTCCTTCTAGACAAATCTCACTCTCTCTCCTGACACATCTCATTCTCTTTCTTCTCTTCTCTCTCTTACACACTTTCTCTTTCTTTCTACATTCTTTCTCTCACTTTTTCAACTTTCTTTCTTTTCTAACTTTTCCAGCAACATTTTTTTAGGCTGTAACAAGACAAGTTTCATTGTAAATAACACAATATTTCATAAAAACATATAAAAAGCATGTTACAAATTTTAACATTGTAACAAAAATAAATGAAAGACGTGTTACAAAACGAAACACATTACAAAACATGATAAATAAAATATGTTACGTTGTAAAGAGTAGTATAAATAATTTTAACTTTGTAACAAGACAGGTAACATTGTTACATATGAAAACCACAAAGATAAATAAAAGACGAGTTACAAAACGAAACACATTACAAAACATGATAAATAAAATGTTACATTATAAAGAGTAAAAGTAATAATTTTAACATTGTAACAATGACATTTTACATACAAAAACCTACTTTATTACACAGTATGTCACATATAGAACTTAGCAAAAGAACAACATATAATTTACAAATGTTACAAATTGTACTTTCTAAAAAATGTTACAACTTATACTTCTTTCTTATATGGTGGTTTTCAAATGATCCAAATCCTATATATATATATATATATATATATATATATATATATGTTTAGGTTCCTGTACAAAGGATGAGTTTTGTGAGAAGTGTAAGAAGGCTTTTGGGCCATTGGATTGATTATTTGAATGGTTAGGATCTATAATGGCAATATTGTAAATATTATTTTTAAAAACATGGATGGCAAGGGTAAATATGTAATTGGTCATGTTTTAAATAAAGAAAATATTCTCTCTCCTCTCACTCTCATTAAAACCTGCTAAAAACTTGTGATTACATCTCCATCTCTCTCTCTCCCTAACTCTCCTAAAAATTTGCGATTACCTCTCCATCTCTCTCTCACACACACCAAAACCTACAATTATAATCATCAAGCTTCTAAATTATACGATGGAAGTCGAAAAAAAATGGGATTTAACCTTAAAAGTGATCACGATTCTTTTATCATTTGTTCCTTTTATCATTTCCAAAACCTCCATGACGTTGTACTTCTCCTTTGTTCCTTTTATCATTTCCAATAGAATTTGGGTTGTTTGACTTTAAACCGTCATGGTGTTTTAGTGTTTTGGAATGATTTTGCTACGAATCACGTCCTGGTGTTTTAATTCTTGGAATGATTACGTTACAATTCACGTCTGAAATGGTGTTTTAAATATGTTATTGATAGTTGTTTTTTCACATGATGTAAACTATTCTATCATTATGTTCTATTTTTATGGTGTTCATTGTGGGTTTTTGATCTTTATTCATATCAATGTGTTTTATCTGCATAGTGAGCATATGGTGTTTTAACGTCCGTGTGTTACGATTCATGTCTGGAATGATGTTTTTAATATGTTATTGATAGTTATTGTTCACATAATGTAACCTATTCATATCATTATGTTCTATTTTTATAGTGTTCTTTGGTGGGTTGTTTTTTTTATTCATCTTAGTGTGTTTTATCTTCATATATAGTGATCATATCAGTTATTTTATTTTTTTTTACACCTTAAAAAATTGTGATTGATAAAACATTATGTATGACTAACTCTTTACATGAATAAAAATAAAAAACACCAAATGTTGTGTAAAGAAATAATCAAAATATGCCTTGAATATAAAACACTACACATTGATTACTAAACACTACGTGTATCTGAATGGGTGTTTTATACTTCTAAATCTTGAAGCAAATCTACAAACCTATCATACATTGTTAAAACACAATGTATAAATAGACAACATATCAAAAGAACAAAACACCAAGAAAAAAATTCTGACTTTTTTGTGTTTTTTTTTTCTTGGTTGTTGTGAATGAGAATTATATATTAATCTAACATATTTTAATTTTGAATTTGTGTTGATTTGAAAAAACCCGTGAATAAAACTCCATCACATTAATTACATGATCACTTCCTTATTTTATGCAAGATCAATTTACATTAATAACCCTACTCTATAAAAATAGTTGTGCCACGTGTCATCACCATAGTCTTTCTTACACTTCTCACAAAACACTCCCTTTGTACAAGAACTCTACCATATATATATATATATATATATAGGGGGAGGATAAATTGAAAACCCACTCGAGTTAAGAAAACTAAGAAAACCCTTGTAAATTCCATCTAAAATTTTGTAATTTTTTTGAAAAAATTACACAAGGTAACATACATGTTTTTAAGCGTTTTGGGCCAAAAAATAAAAAAAAGCGCCGAACGAATATTTTTAAAAAAAATAAACAACGCAAACTTTGTAACAGCGCTGTTAACATATGTTTTCTGCTTTTTAACATATGTTACAGCGCTGTTAACATATGTTTTCTGCCTTTTAACATATGTTAACATCGCTGTTACAAAGTTTGCGTTGTTTATTTTTTTTAAAAATATCCTATCGGCGCTTTTTTTATTTTTTTGCCCAAAACGCTTTAATACATGTATGTTACCTTGTGTATTTTTTTCAAAAAAAATTACAAAATTTTAGATGGTTTTTACAAGGGTTTTCTTAGTTTTCTTAACTCAAGGGGGTTTTCAGTTTATAATTTTCCTATATATATATATATATATATATATATATAGGGAAAGGGTAAAATGAAAACACACTTTTCGTAAAAGAACACCGGAAACCATTTCTATCCATTGATCTTAGATGATCCAATGGCTAATATTATGCCACATGATTTTTTTGTCCTTTAGTGCCTACTTGTCCACTTGTTGAATAAAGATAATAATAAAATAATTGTCAAGGGTATTATGGTAAAAACAACATCCCCTTCTCTCCTCCCTTTTCCTTTCACATGGGCCCACCTCACCTCCCAATATCCATTTCCTGTTTCTCTCTCCTCAAAACAAAAAAACTGATTTTTTTTATTATTTTTTTAACAATCAAACCTCTTGATACTTTATTTTTATTTTTTAATTCCTTTCTTTTACAAAAACCCATTTTTTACGCCAGTGTAAAAACCCATCAACATACATCGTTTACAACATTTTACATCGCTGTACCTGTGAATCCACAAAAAAATGCAAGATATTTATAAAATTTGAGATTAATCCACTGTTTTACACCAGTGTAAAACAGATTACATATTGCAATCTAGTTACATCTCTGTTCATTAAAAAACGGAAAACTTTACAATACCGACTAAAATTACAAATGTAATAATACCTAGTAAGAATCATATCTTTTTACCACAAGATCAAAATGTTTACCCCCAATCGAAGTTGCCGAGTAAAGAATTTGGCTTCGAACTTTAGTAGATCTAGGATGCATTCTTTATGTTTTTCAGTGATCTCATATTCTTTGTTGGCAAAGATCCGAGGCCCTTCTCTTACACCAATCTGGAAAAAATCAACACCAAATGACAAACATTGCGCACCAGCTGTCCTCCTTCCCTGAAAAATTAAAATAAAATAAACTGTTACACCAGTGTAATGGCACAAAAAGTTTAACAAAATTGTGATATAATAATCAATGTAAGGAACATAAAATAACACCAGTGTAAAAAAAACATAAAAAAACACCAGTGTAAAGAAAATAAAAAACATCAGACTAAGACCCCCCTAAACAAACACAAAACATTAATGTAAACAAAAATAAAAAACACCAGTGTAAAAATACAACATGTGCAACTCGTTACACATGCCACACTTTACACTGGTGTGGCAGAACCCCCATATAAACCAAAATCTTTTAAACACTTCAAAAACTAAAACTGACAAAAAAAATACAGTATATAAACACTCCAACACACCAGTGTAAAAAAAAAATACAGTATATAAACACTCCAACACACCAAGAATCTCATTACATTCCACAACCAAAAAATGAACGCTGCCTAAGTTGAATCTTAAATAACAAGACGTATAATACAACAAGGTACACGGGGACTCACGTTTACATCAGTGTAAAAAACACACAGTTTTACATTTGTAAAAAGCACGTTGACACTAATGTAAAAAGCACGTTGACACCAAAATTTTAACACCTTAACTTACTATTATATGCTGCAAAAAAAAAAAAAACAAATAATCTAAACTTACTTAAACTTAGCAGGAGAAAACACTCCACCCCCATCATCAATAGAAGGTATGGGATGTTTAAGCTCCACGGTAACCCATCCAACATCTTGACCCTTCATCAAAACAAACAACCAATCATCATTACTCTTATTAATAATAATAATAATAATAATAATAATAATAATAATAATAATAATAATAACAATAACGACAACCACCTGAACATCATTCGAAAACCCCCCTAAAACCCAGAACCACCACCATCACCATAAACCACCACCATGTTTAAGCTCCTCGCCACTGTCACCTACTACCATCACCATAACCACCACCTCGAAAAAACCCCAAAACCCAGAACCACCACCATAACCACCGCCTTCCCTCACCACAATCAGCACTGTCACCTACTGCCACACCATAACCACCACCTCGAAAAACCCCCAAACGCCCAAAACCACCACCATTATATTCAAAAAATCGAAGCCCCCCAGATCTGTTTCATAATAATAATAAGAATAATAGTAATAATAATAATAATAAAAAACTATTAACCCCCAAGTCTGTTTCATCTTGTTCGAAACCACACCTGAAACCCACCACCATCATCATCTTCAACAACCTCTCTTCGTCCCCCTTGTTCGATTCGATGTTGTTTCCTCTCCTGGGCGACCTTCTGTTATTATCATCATCATCTTCTTCGTTGTTGTTATTATTATTATTATTTCTTCCCTGGAGAATTGAAAGAGAGAAGTGAGAGAGAGAGTGAATTTGAAATAAGATGAGAGAGAAAGAGATTATATATGTTTGAGAGAGAGAGAGAGTAGGGTGGGTGTGGGGTGGGTTAATTGATTAATAATATTTAATAACCAATTACCATATTACCCTTGCTTAATAAAGACAAAAGAATGATATGTGGTATTATCCTATTGGTTAAGATGAGTTTTCTAGTTCTTTTATGAAGGATGAATTTTCAATGGAACCTAATCCTATATATATATATATATATATATATATATATATATAGGGTCAAAATCGTGTACAAAGTGTTATTTTTGTGAGAAGTGTGAGAAGGACTAAAAATTGATACTTAGGCATCATTTTTGAACTTAGTCGTGATGTTTTGGATTGTTTTGCCTATAAAAAACACCAAACATAACAATTAAAAACCGAAAACAAATGTATTTTAGGCTTAAAACTTAAAACACCATGCTAAGAACATTAGCAGTGTGTTTTAAGCGTTAAGTAGTGTGTTTTAGCTGTTTTTTAAATTTAATGACTATAATACATTGTATTGTGTTTTAGATTGTTGTGTTTGGTGTTTTTCAAGTTAAAACAACCTAAAATATCATTCCTAAATCCAAAACATGATGTCTACATGTCAATTCTTAGTCCTTCTCACACTTCTCACGAAATATGTCCTTTGTACAGATCCTAAACCTATATATATATATATAGGGTAGAGTTCCTGTAAGAAAATGGTTTTGTGTAGGAAGTGTAGGAAGTGTTTTCAACCATTAGATTTAAAGATGGATGGTTGAGATTAAAAGATGGGATAGTGTTAAAATCTAATTAATATATTAAAGAATATAAGGGTATGATCGTCAATATATGTTTTAAATGAGGACGTCAAGGCCATTTTATATCAATATTTTTAGAAACTGTTTGAATGCTTTCTACATTTATGGTATCTCCCCCCCCCCCCCATCTCTCTCCTAATTATTATTTTCATTAATATCATTCAAGACTCAAACATTTTTTTTCATAAAATAAAATCAATTGTACAGCCATCTTTAACATTCATCTTCATCTTATGTGTAAGAAACACGTAACAGTGTTTTTATTTGTTATAAAATCGTAACATCAGAAGTGTTTTATATAAGGCTTTTGTTAGTTGATTGTTCTATATGGATAAACATAAGAAGTGTTTTATAAAATGTGTATGTATATTAGGTGTAGTTGTTGTTGTGGATTAAAACATTTCAACGGTTTTTTGTTTGTTATAAAACACCTCCAGTTATAAAACACTCTTGATATTATACTATTATAAAACACTTTCGATGATATTATAAAACACTCCTTATTAATACATACTAGTTTCTCTTTCATTATAAAACACTCTGATGTTGTTATAAAACACTCCCGATGTTAACCTTCTACCATGACTAGATTAATCGAACAAGTGATAGAGATGTGCTATATGTTTGAAGAATCGAACAAGTTTTTGGGTATTGATCAACTTATTTGATATGAATATCTTATGATTATTATGAAAAATAATGAATAATTAGTTAATTTAGGATGATTAATCTACATAAATATCCATATGTTAGTTGCTAATTTAGTGGTTTGTAATAAATGAAAGATGGATAAAAAGTCTATAATGCCCCTAATCTAAAGATTTAATCAGATTTGATCTAATGGTTGAAAATACTTCCTACACTTCCTACATAAAACAATTTTCCTACCGGATCCATATATATAATATATATATATATTAAATATTTGGTCGAAACATCCAAATAAGGAGATTCCTCCGGGTCCATGTCGGCTAGTGTTTCTTGAGCGATAGCAACACATCACTTTTTTGGGAATTATGCTTACAATTAATTAATTGTAGTAGTATTAATTAATACATATTCGACACTCGAGTGACACCGATTTATTGATCACTGTCAAGAGTGATACTCAAAAAAAAATCTTGAATCCGCAACTGTTTACACATACGTCTCTATGTGTCCTGTTCTAGTAACTCTTAGGGATTATTTTCTAATTTGATAACTTGTTTTTCACTTCGTCTTGTACAAAGTGGTGATCAATATTTCTTGGTTTCTTGTGATCTAACTCTAGTTAGAGTGGTTAATTATTTTAACTTAACTATAATCCATTTTCCAACCTAAAAAGCTACTTGTTATGTATAGGCATGTTGGTTAAAGTGTGGCATTTGATCATTGTTTATGGCTAGATTTGGGACCAAATTGCATCATTACTTAAGGGTTGGTTTAGTGTCCAAGCATGCATGGGGATTTGTTATTTACCCTAAAACTAGACTAAAACTATTAGTCACTACTATTTTATTCATAATTTGTCTCCTATGGTGTGTGTGTTTATACCTTATAGTTACAAAAGAAGATAAAATGAAGATTTTGAACCATTGATTTAAGAACCAAGAGATGAATTGTTTTTCGTGACGATAAGTTGTTATAGAAGCATGCTTATTTTTGTCACTTTTTAAGAAAGTGTCTCGAGTTCTACTACTAAATTAGTATGTTATTATTTGAACAAGTTTGTTAATCTTTTGATGCTTAAGCTTAGTTGCACAAACATTTGGAAAAAATCAACTAGTCCATGTTAGAAGAATACACTTGCATTTTAGAAAATGAAAACTTTTGTTAAACTCTAAATAGTAGTTGAACTACTCTTTTACTTTTGGTTACTTGTTTTGGCATAAAACATGTTTCACTTGATTAAAAAAATTAGACAACTTACATTCGCATCAAAGAAGATTTGGATTTGGAGAGAGGGGGGGGGGGGGGGGGGGGGGGGGGGTTTGAAACGTATCATGGTTCTTTGACTCCGTCAAGAATATGACATGACAAACGTTTATTTGATTAAGATCATGCATATTTCAACGAAAGTACACTAAACGAAAGAGCTAGATGTCGAATTTGAATCCCTTTTTCATGTTCTCAATCAAAAGGAAAAACAAGTAAGAAACCATATGAAACCTAACGTATAAACCGTTCCAAAAGGATAGTCAACCTTGAGAGAAATTGATTGAAGTAAACATTTTATATCATATATGTGTATTTTCAGTGTCAAATCACATTGCAACATTTGATAAGGTTATCAACCCTTTGTTAATAGAAAGGCTAATCCTTTTAAAATTAAAACTACAATCATAGATTTTAGGATGATAATATGATATTCATAATCCGTTGGACTCGAATGCAAATGGTTAAGAGTTTATTAGCATAACCATGAAATATAACTCAAGTTATAACTTTTTAAAATACGAGCCATAAACTTTTTGTACCAACATACCAAAGGTTAAACCGCTAAAGGCCCAAAAGTGAAATCACCATAGCAAGCAAGAGCCGTTAGGACTTTTATCTTTCAATTCTGTCACCTTTATAACACAAGTAATAATAGCCGTTGATAAAGCAGAAAAAACAAAAGGTTGTACAAACTAATTTTTGCTGTATGTATCAACCGATACAAATATAAAGTTCAGTACTTCTATGAGGGTGTTTGGGATTGAGTTTGGAAATGCAAAAATGCTTTTAGTCAGTAGTGCTTATTGGCTTATAAACCTTTTGAAAATGAGTTTCAAAAAAAGTGTTTGGATTAGCTTTTGGGATGAGAACGTCAAAAAATCAATAGATTGCGTTTTTTAAGTGTTTCGATTAACTTATTGTGAATATTGGTTGTATGGGTGGTAGATTTGTAATTTTTTTCCAAAAGTCAAAAGCCAGGATTTCTAACTTTTCAAACCCTTAAAAGCCAAAAGCCAAAACAGAAAGTGTTTTTGGGTTATACAAACAGCTTATTGACTTATTGGCTTTTTGGAAAAGTCAATAAGTTGTTTTGAAACTCAATCCCAAACACCCTCTAAGTTATCTACAATGTTAACAAAATCCACAAGTTTGGCATTGCAAAAACATAAAGGATGATTAGATGATTATACATTATTGGTTTTTTAAATTTTTTAAATTGTTTATTTAAACTTTTGTGATCAATCTTACCAGTGGAGCAGTAAAACTACTGTTAACTTGAGAATAAAATATAACAATAGTAATGACATCCAATGATAGAAGCCAATTAGAGGAGGCTAATCTCCCAAGATAGATAACCCTTAGAGGGGGTCAAGCTCCAAGAAAACTAGAGAAGAAGAGATTAAGCCTAAGCTTTTCTTTCATAATATTCATTCCTCTTTATAATAAAATACCATAGCCATTATACAGGCTTTACAAAAGATAACTAACATTAACTTCTACTACCACTAAGCCACTAAACAAAATAAGAAACTAACCCACTATTCTAGATGCATAAATAAAATAATAATTAAACGAAGTAGCCAACTATGCAAGACATGGGTGTTCATGGCAACATGGATGTGCATGGTTGACGTGAAGATAAATAGGTGACGTGGAACTCGGAACGTATCATTCCCGCGCTCCTCAAAATGTTCTTGTCCTCAAGAACGGAAAGAATTAGCCATGGTGGTCGCCATTCGACCCTTCCGATTGCATTAGGCGCGGTCTCAACTATGCGCCACGTTGGGCGCCACTTCGGCATTCCAACTGCACCTTGGCTCAAAGCTTGTAATAATGGTCCTTTTAAACTAAGAATTGGAGAAGCAGAGCCATAACAAATGTCACTTTGATATTTGTAAGGAGGTTGTGTATGTCTTTCATAAAAGCAAAATGCATGGAAGAATGCATTCTGATGTGCCGTGATTTGTACCTGGGGTGGGCTAGGGGTACCCAAGACACTCTTAAAAATCATATTTGAATGGTCATTAGCAAATGGGGTCGACCATAAAGGTGGTTTCTGATAAGGAAGTGATGGTGGTGGGACGGGGATTGGCGGTGGCGGTCGAGCGGAAAATGAAGGTGGTGGTGGCAGTGTTGTCTTAACCGGCGGTTTGGGTTCCGCGGTTGGTGGAGTTTCGGAGCCCGAAGAGTGCGATAACTCATCGGAGATTTGGCCGGATAAGTTGGTGATGTGGTTAGCGAGAATACCGGTATTTTTGGTGATGGTATCGATTTTCGAGTTAAGGTTTTGGGTGATTTTGATAAGGATGGCTAATTGGTCGTTGAAGTTGGCTTGAGATTGTAGGGTGATGGCAATCAATTGGTTGAGTTGGTCGGAGATGGTGGGCGGCATGGCGGAAGGATGGTTCGGGAATGAAAGCACCAAATGATAGAAGCCAATTAGAGGAGGCTAATCTCCCAAGATAGATAACCCTTAGAGGGGGTCAAGCTCCAAGAAAACTAGAGAAGAAGAGATTAAGGTGGTGTTTGTTTTCTAGTGAGAAGAGTTTCTAACCTCTTATGTCTGCGCCACGCAGACGCGGGCAGACATTTGAGGCGGGCAGCTCGTTTGTTTTTTAGAAGACATAACCTCTTCTAACCTCTGCCCTTCCTCTTTCCCATGCAGACTTTAACCCACCTCTTTTTATCTCTTCTCACCCACAACATGACACACAGCAACAGCAGAACATCTTCTTCTTCATATTTCGTTTACTTTGATTATTTTCAAGATTAGTGAATTTATCACACTTTTATTTTTTCTAATTTTTTATATATCCGTGTGCGCATTTATATAAATATTGACAATCTGGTTAAGAGTTTTCTGGTTTCGCCACTGCAGACATTAAAAAACAAACAGTCTTTCTATTGCAGACTGCAGACCTTTGGTCCACCTCTTCTCCTGCAGATGTCTGCAGATGTGGTCCGCAGACTGCAGATCTTTTGCATCAGAAAAAACAAACAGCACCTAAGCCTAAGCTTTTCTTTCATAATATTCATTAACTTCTACTACCACTAAGCCACTAAACAAAATAAGAAACTAACCCACTATTCTAGATGCATAAATAAAATAATAATTAAACGAAGTAGCCAACTATGCAAGACATGGGTGTTCATGGCAACATGGATGTGCATGGTTGACGTGAAGATAAATAGGTGACGTGGAACTCGGAACGTATCATCCAACCATAATTCAATTTCTTACAAGTCAACTTGTTTGTACCAAGGAGCCAAATCTAGTATAGCATGAAACCGATCATACTCTACAAAGTTTTGAGTATCATATCGGTTACTGCTAGATCTAATTTTTAGGAAAGACAGATAAACAGTTACAGGATAAACATAACATCAATTACTGGGCTCTGCTGACTGGCTCTAGAGCTTCAACCGTCACTACGCTGTTACCTCTGATAACCTGCAACAAGAATCAAAATATTTAATCTCATTTAATTTACTTATAAACAGGTCAATTCAGGTGAGAACAAGTGAAACTGGCGAATTCATAAGAAATGGTTAAAAGATAAAACGGGTCGAAAGTCCATGGCACTAAACTGCTAACAATAAAAATGAACAGCTTTGTTTAACAAATGTATTTAAATTTAGGGCTGGCAAATCGTGTCTTGACAGGTTTACCAGGTCACTGACGACGCGAACAACACAAGTTCTAAACTTGAACACAATTTTTTTAACTACTTTATATCGCATGTTTATAGCACAGTTATATGTTTTATGTACCAACAAAGAAATGTGATGAATCAATTCTATTTATTTTTAATAATGTAAACTTCCATATAGTGTACTTTTTAGTTAACAAGTCTAATCATATCTTATACAGGTTACCTATTGTCAGCCCTATTTAAATGACCCAAAACCATTTTGCTAGAACCTGAGACTTACCACCATGCCAATTTCATTTTTCTCTTCACCGTTCACTTCCACTGTGTTGTCGATGACGAGATTCATAAACTGGTCAAACCCACGAAGAGTCCCCACCACTGTCCGATTCGCATTCAGCTTGACTAAAATACAAGATTATGGATCATTAGTAAAGATGTTGCATTGTTGATTAGTATGAAATAATCAGTAAAATACGGGGAAGCAAACAGGCAGTATGGTAACTATTTTGTCAAATTTATACATATAGACGGGTTGATTTGGGTTACAGTTTTATCTCTAATATGTCAGATGGCTTAAGATAACTAGTTGAACCACGTCATAGGCATCGAAAGTGTATTAAGAAACATGCAGTACCCTTCAAATCGCGGATCGCCTGATTAAAAAAAATAAATTATTATTATTATTATAGCCTGGCTTTTGGGAGCATATTTAACAGACTATTTAATATTAAAGCTAAAATGGTGTTAAATGGGCCAAAACAAACTGACTCGACCCATTTATCTTGCACTTTAAATTTAACTGTCACCTAACCCAACTACTTTGCAACGCTAAACCAGAGTCATGGTTTAAAAAAAACGGGTGAGGCGTACTCCTCGAGGCGAAACTCTAAGAAAACGAGCCTGAGGCACGCCTCATGGGTTCAGATTGTGCATACGCCTCTAAGGGCTGAGGCGCTAAGAAAATGTGCGCCTCAGGTGCGCCTCGGGTGGTTTAGGGTGTTTTTTATGTGTTTTAGACTTTTTTGCGTCAATTATTTTATTTTTGATGTGTGTTTTTTATGTTTTAGACTTTTCTAGGTCAAGTATTTTATTTTTTATAGACACGTAATTTTTATATTTATTTTTTGACTGCGCCTCGAGCTTACGCCTCATGAGGCGAAGGGAAAACGCCTCGAGCCTCGTTTCCATTCTTTTAAACTTTGACCAGAGTAACATGCGTTTGCCGCCTGTATAGTTTCATTTCGCACAGGATGCTGAGTATTACATTTTTACCAAAAGGGAATAAACTCAAAATACTTAGCATACGAGAAATGGGAACTGTTAGGTTTAAGGTGCGACCACACAAAAAGATGTGACAATACAAACAAACGCATGCCAAATGTAAAGATGGCTAATTTGAGAAGAGAGCTAAACAAATTTAAAGCCGTTTCAGTTTCAAAAGATTAACTTATTATCAATCGTTCATGAAGGTTGTATTTTATCTCAAAGGATCGAATGGGTAGAAAATCGGCTAAAAGGAGAACAAGTCTGAGGGCTGGAAAGTCACCGAACAGTTTACTTATACAAAATAAATGTATGCGAGTCGAGCCAACACAGCCCATTTCAACCAGTGCTAAAAAAGTAAAAACCGACCCTTTTAAATGCAAACCATTTTGACCCATAGCCAAACAGACAGAAAGCCCATGACCACAACACTGACCATTTTGATAAGAGAATTAAATAATTTAAAGGAGTGGCAATTCCATACCATTTACTTATCAATGGTTCGTTTGGATTGTGTGTTATCTCAAAAGATTGAATCAACAAAAAGTTAGCTAAAGGCATTGTTATCAAGGCCCACCCAGGCACGCGCCTAGGGCCACTTTTCAGTCCCGGCGCAGCCTTATTGTTTCAATTCAAAAGCCCCAATTTCAGGCCAAGTTCCAAGGATTATTTTGGCCAAAAATCGTCTAAGCAAGTTTGGACATGTCTAAAACAATTATGCCAACCCTAAACATGCCTGTAATCAACCTAAACTAGCCCTAATGAAGCGTAAACCCCTAAAAACTGTATTTTTATACTATACCCCTCGCCTGAAAAAGTCTTTGCTTTTAAAGTGCCTTACAAGTTACACCGAGGATCTTGGTTTTAAAATGCGCGCATAATACGTGATGCGCTGATGAGATCGCATCAGGTGATGCGATGCGCAGCTATTACGTGATGCGAGGATGATGTGCTCTAAAACCGACCTGATGCGTGCATTTTTGTAAAACCGACCACTATAGAGTAAAATTGTACAATGAGCTAGTAGAATGTGCTGAATAAGCTTGTACGATGAGCTAATGAAGTTGCTAAGTGAGTTCCTACATAGATTACTTGTACCTTTTGCATAGGCTACTTGTACACATAAGGGTTCAAGGCTTATTTTTGTTATATTGAACTTTTTTCATGGTACTAAAGCTATTTTCTTGCATTTATTTATTTGAATATCTAAATTTTTAGTGTTTTAAGTCACCAAGTTAAAATGTTATATATATATATATTATATATATATATATATATATATATATATATAATTTTTTAAATAACAAAAGCGTTGTATACGTGATGCGCGCGCATCATGCATTACGTACCGCACATCGGCTTTTGGGATCAAAACGCATCGGAGCGCATCGCGCATTTTAAAACCAAGCCGAGGATCAAGGCAAATAGTTTGAAAGTCACTGAACAGTTTTGTAATAGGAAATAAATGTACGCAAACCTTAATCAAGCAAACTCAACCCATTTCAATCAGTGCTTAAAACCGACAAAACTCAATCCAAACCGCTTTGACCCATAACCAACCGACCTTAACAAGACAGAATCCCATGACGACAACACCGACCATTTTTGATAAGGGAAATAAATAGATTTAAAAGGGTTGAATGGGTCAAAATAAATCAGCTAAAAAGAGAAGTCAAACAGTTTGAAAGTCACAGAACAGTTTTCTAAGGGGGGTCAGGCACTCCACGGCGGAGCACGGTTAGATTGCTGCACGGCAACACCGCCGTCACCCCCTCGGCTACCCTCAAAAACTTCACCTCTTGACAACAAGTAACCGATCACAGCCACAATTTGGTAATTTTGGGTGTGGTTTTGACATGGCAAAGTGACGTTACGTGGGGTTGGCAACATTGCCGAGGGCGCCCCGACCACCCTAATACAAAATAAATGTATGCAAGTCAAGTCAACCCACCACATTTCAACCACTGCTAAAAAACTGACCCATCTAAATCCAAACCAAGACATCTAGGAGCATGATTCCGCATTTCTTAATCACTTAACTTGCTACTTTTTGTACTTCTGTTTACTTTAAAGGGTGGTTCTTTATAAAACGGTAGTCTGCCAAGCATATAAGTTGATACACTGTTCCAACTGTCAACATCACATTGTTACAACGTATGTCTACATATATTAAAACTAAGTATAACAAATTACATATATAAAGATCACAGCTGTTGATAGCGAATAGCGGTAAATAGCGACAAGCTACCTATACGCTATGTAGCGGTAGCGATGAAATAGCGGACGCTATCATGGTTTAAAAAAACGGGTGAGGCGTACGCCTTGAGGTGCGCCTCGAGGCGAAACTCTAAGAAAACGAGTCTGAGGCGTGCCTCATGGGGTTCAGATTGTACATACGCCTCTAAGGGCTGAGGCACTAAGAAAATGTGCGCCTCAGGTGCGCCTCGGGTGATTTAGGGTGTTTTTGATGTGCTTTTTTGGTGTATTAGACTTTTTGGGTCAATTATTTTATTTTTGATGTGTGTTTTTTATGTTTTAGACTTTTCTAGGTCAAGTATTTTATTTTTTTACAGACACATGATTTTTATATTTATTTTTTGACTGCGCCTCGAGCTTACGCCTCGGTTCGCCTCGAGGCTTACGCCTCATGAGGCGAAGAGAAAACGCCTCGAGGCTCGTTTCCGTTCTTTTAAACTTTGGACGCTATTTAATAAATAGCGATACACTAGAATAAAATTTTAAAAATATTTTATATGTCTATTTTATAAAAGTTCCGTTAAATATGGAAGAATATACGCTTCTTATATCAATCCTGCAACAAAAACCCCTAAAACACACAGGACACGCTTATTTTATCATAATATACTTGTATTTATTAAAAAAATAAAATAAAAAATAATGTATCTGATCATTATTTCATCGCTATTTGGGCGATAAACACCTTATAGCGGGAGGCTCACACTACGCTACGCTATTCGCTATAGCGAGTGCTATTAACAACTATAATAAAGACATGTTAATATCACATATAAACCACTTAGAAATCAGCTAAACAATTCAAACAAGATAATCTTAAACCGTTGATCTTAACTCTATTATGCCTTGTGAGTGACAAAGGCTATACAAAACGAACAACTACAAGAACACGGTTCCGTAGCATATAAAAAGATGGAATGGTCATATAGATTTAAACCAAATGCATATTATAAGGCTTCCAACACCTATACATTAACAAAATCAAACAATTTTCATCCTAATTGCAATGTCAATTACACAAGCATAACATTTTCATCAACAAAATTAATAGGCATGAAAGATATGATCAACCATAGGTCCATAACACAACAAACATCTAATAAAATCAATAGTACATTTCATTGTTCTATCAACTAAAAACACACCCAACCACACACCATTTTACCAGTAAAATAATAATAATAATAATAATAATAATAATAATAACAATACGGTGTAACTATTAATCAGTAAAAAGAAAAAAAAAAACTTACTTTGTAGTTGCTTGTCCATATACCTGTAGACCCAGATGAAAAATCAGTTAAAAAACATAAAGAAATAATATTAAGCTAAAAGAAAATAAAAATCAAGACTGTGTGGTTGAATAAAGATAAGAGCTTACTTTTTAAGATCTGGGGGTTGACCTGATCTGCTCATGCTGAAACCTTAAAAAATTTGAGACGATGAGAGGGAGGATTCAATTGGTTGAAAAACAATCAAATGAGGTTTTTTATTATTGTCACGCCCAAAACCCTAATATCATATCATTTGTTTCATTGTTTGTTTGTGTATCTTGGTTATTTTTTTGTTCTGTGTCCCTGTATTGTGTTCTATTTCTGCTTTAGACCTTTGCTTTTCTGAAAACTACCATTTGGGTACTGAATAATATCGGTACCGAACTGGATTGTACCGATCCAATTTCAGTATCAATTTGGTATCAATTTCGCCATTTTTTGGGATCGGTATTTTTGGTTTGGTACCGATATGATACTGTATCTTACTCACCTGTTACATTCGAATATTGTCTCGTACTATACCGAGCACTTGTTTCCTTCGGGATCGTTACTTGCGATACTGAGCTTTTCCTTAGAATCAAGAGCAATGTCTTAAGATCTTGAAGTGGTTTTTGCAACAAACAAGTTTATAAAAATATATATACATTAATAATTGATGTATATTAGTATGATTATCGGTAACTTACGCAGCAGCTTAGGTGACAGAGATTTAGTGTAGTTGAACACTTTTATAGGCATCTAATCATCTAAACTCTGCTTTCTTTCTATATATGATACTAAATTAACAAAACATCTTGGACAAATATGTGTGTAGAGTGGTATGTATTGAATGTGCCATTACCGTTACAATAAACGTTACAATAAAGATTGTTTAACCAAAAACAAGTTTTAATAAATTTGGTTGAGTTTTGATCTTTTTTATCAAATTCAATTTTAATATTTACTTTAACGTTATTTAACATACAATGTTATTACTTTATCATAATAACAACCAACTCCTCGACTTCCCCAACAACCTATACAGACTCAGGGGGACAAAGGGTAACATGCAAATAACAGCAAGCCAGTGTGGGGTGGTGTACGGCACCAATGTTGTTACCCACCCGTCTATACCACCACTGACGCCACTAACCACCATCTACACTCACATCTTCTAGTCGCAATCGGGAACCGTTGGAAGAATAATGACAACCAAACAGACGACAACACGATGGTTTATGGCGACGTACGACGGATCGACGCGACAGACAGAGTGGTCGATGAGAGTAGGGCGGCGAGAAACAGAGAGAGATATAGGAGTCGGTTTATGTGAAGACCGACAAAAAAAGATAGAGGAGATGACTTTTATACCCACAAAAAAACCTAATTACAGGACTGCCCCAACAAATTTATGCAAATTACAAGATTGCTATTGAAACTGTTCATTAAGTTTGCAAATTACAAGACTGCTATTGGAACTGTTTATCAAGTTTGAAAACTAAGAATTTGTGATGGTGAATACATAGTTTTGTCAGTAGTATTTTAACCGGACAATCTTCATGTTACAATGATTTAAATTAGACTCTTAACTGTTCAATTGACCTATGACACACCCAAATCATAGTTGGAGTTGAATCCTTATGATTTTTACAAGATAATTCGAATTATGCATAATTCATGTTAATAATTATTCATTTGGGTTTGGAGTGAAAAAAAAAAAAGAAGAAGTGTAAAGAACAATATAAACTGAGATATATCAGTAATAAGTAAATCTTTTGTGTATTTATAAAATGTCTAAAGAAAATCTATATCTATATTATCTTATTAAGGAGGAGTGATGACCAACATAGTCATTTTTATTTCTATACAACTTAAGAAGCAACATGTACAACATTTTTAAGCAAGAAATTTAAGGGTATTATGGGGATGTTAGTGACAATTAAGACACTTAGGAGGGTAATGTAGACATTTCACCATACTCCTCCTTTACAATATCAAAACAAATTTACATTGCTACCCTTCATTTCTTTACATGCCATCTTGAAACTTACAATGCAAATCAAAGGTTTTAGGAATGAATGATTCATTGATGAAGAGAGCTACAAAATTTCATCCACCATAAAATCAAGGACAAGTGAATCATCATGGAAATCAATTCATATTAATTTGCACCATAAGATTTCTTACCTACTACTTTGTTTAGTAATATGAACATTTCCTCTCAGGTTATTTATCTTTTCACCATAAGATTTCTTATCTTCATTATACTACTTTGTCTTGTTATTTGAATATTCATACTCTCAGGTTAGTTATCACTCATTACTTATTATATAGTTTTTTTGTGCCCAAAAAAGGTATAGTTTCTTGGTAGGTATTAATCAGTGTCTTCTTTATTCTTGCTGGTGCTTCTTAAAAAATAGTTTTTTTTCATTTTTGAAATGCTGAGGGTAATATTATGTGGATGGTTTATGGTTTATTGGTGATATTGCAGGTCCTGGTTAGCCTGTTAGGCAGAACACAAAGTTCAATTGAATGTCAGCATCAATAAATAAATAGTTTTGGGGAGCTAATTTGATATTGTGAGGATGTAAGTGCTCATACTTATTGTTGATAGAAAAGGTACGACCGTATTTGGGTCAATGTTCTTGAACTTGCTTGTGGGTAAGTGGGTTCTTTTGTTTGATTCCTTTCTTAAGCATGGAACTTAATTAGTGTTTTATCCTTCTTTAAAGATCTAAACTTATGGTACAAATGCTATGCTTGTAGCAATTTTACTTTTATTGTTTACACTAATTTTACATCTTGGATTTACAAGCATTCAAATCTTTTTATCTTGGATTTGATTAATATGTAATAAGTTATAACAACTTAATCACGGGCTACCCTATCTCTTTCTGGAGGCCTAAATTTGATTTTAAATTTAAGATATTTTTTCATGAAATGATTTTGAAAATTAGCCAATAAAAATCAATAGAATAGTTTGCGATTTGGTACACTTAGGAGGGTTATGTAGACATTTCATCATCCTCCTTTACAATATTAAAACAAATTTACATTACCACCCTTCATTTCTTTACATGCCATTTTGAATTTACAATGCAAATCAAAGGTTTTAGGATTCATTAATGAAGAGAGCTACAAAATTTCCTCCACCATTAAATCAAGGACAAGTGAATCATCAAGGGAAATCAATTCATATTAATTTTCACCATTACTCACAGGTTATTTATCACTCATTACTTATTGTATAGTTTTTTTTTTGTGCCCAAAGAAGGTATAGTTTCTTGGTAGGTATTAATCAGTGTCTTCTTTATTCTTGTAGGGGCTTCTTAAAAAATAGCTTTTTCATTTTTGAAATGCTAAGGGTAATATTATGTGGATCTAATTGCTCTTCTTTCACGGATGGCTTTATGATTTAAAAATTGAATGCCCATAAATCATAACTCATCCTTACTATTGATAGGTTTGGCAAAAAGTCTAATATATTTTTGCATTTTTCTTTTCTAGGCATTTGACCCTCCTGTGGATATGAGCCAAGTTCAGAGTTCATTCGTTAAAATTAGTAGTAGACAACTGCAATGTTTTTTATTGATAATGTTATATTGGCGTCTTCCACTTCATTATTGAAATGCCATGATATAATATCAGCTAAAGAGCGCAAAAAATGGAACCGCCGATCTAAAGAAGAGAGTGGAGAAGCTAGCAAAGCGTTTAGAAGAGCTTGACAAAGAACAACAGGTAAACACTGGGCTTATGTAGATTGCATTGCTGTATAGTTTTAATAGTTTGACATTTGACTAGCTGATAAAGTTAACTGTAATGACATTGAATAGGGTGGTGTTGCTTGAAGGTGAATTCGGTAGAGTCGGGTTGAGTCCTACATGTAAGATAGAGTCGTGTTGACTCGTATGTCTTAAGATTGAACCTACTATCTGTACTTTTCTCAGACTTTTAGAAGTGACCATTTGTCATTAGTTATATATAAATAATAAGATATCGAACATTGAATCACATGAATACACGAGAGTTTGTTAAAGAATTTGAGCATGAACATGAACGTTTGTTTTGTTTTGTTCGCCATTAATATTACTAGCATTTTGACTTTTTTTGGCACCTGGTTTATATGACGATGATTGATGTTGAGATTGTAGTTTTTTTATACGGCTAAATGTGAGTCTCCCCTAACTCATGGATTTACAAATAATATACCCCTTGCTTGGGTTTGAACCCAAGACCTCCCACTTAGAGACAATGGTCTCTATCAATTGCGGTTGAATGGCTGGTAATCGATTCAAAGGTCAAAGGGATGATCCGGAAGGTTTTTGAGTCAGCAACATTAGTTCATCGAGAGAGGCAGGGTCCAACTGCTATGTATGGCATTGATGTCATGCTTGATAGTTCCTTTAAACCCAAGTTATGGGAGGTCTTTAACTAGAAACTTATTTTCTTTTAGCACACATGCATACATAGTTTTTTTTTTATAATAATTTTTTAACTCAATTTTTTTGGTTGGCAATTACAGGTTACTTATTTTCTTGATTACGCTAGAGCTTGTAAATATGATATAAAAGCTGTTATGGGTGGAGGAGAAATCATCAAAGCTTGAGATTTTTGTAACTATATTTTCGTTTGCTTGTTTTGTAATGAAACAACCCATGTATCCCAGTTGTGAAATGAACTAATAATTATCTAGACATTTCATGTTTGTATTTGTATCAAGAAAAATGATCTTTTTTGCGAACACTGTAACAAGGACAAGAACATGATGTGCTTGCATTTTTTTTCTTATTTTAAGAGTTGTACTTGCCGGTCTACAACCCTTCACACAAATTTTGTTCTTTGATTTTTGTTAGTGTTAGTTTTTATTAATTTCTTAATTATTAAAATATAAAAGATTATTACTACCCATGAGATTCAAAAAATCTACGAAATTACTTGGGTATTGAGAAATGTCGTGTTTTAAAATAATATAGCTGGTCGTTTTGTTATAATGTTGAGCTATTAACCACCCAAGAGGGTGTCATATGCATGTTGTTGTGTAGAGATGTTCAATGAATCGAATTTCAAATACTCGAATAAATTAAATCAAATTAATAATTTTGAAGTTGCAATTGAATTGGTTCCCCAACACTATGAGGCGATAAAACAGACGCACCCGCTGCAACGCGCGGGCATTTTCACTAGTCAATCCTAAAGTGGGAGACGACCCAAAAGACAATTGATCAGATTAGATGTATTTTTAAGCCTAGTTGGTATTGAGTACTTTAATCTTTCAATTATGTCACCTTTTTTTTTTTTTTGAACGGTGACTTTCTTGTTCTTTGTGTGGCAGAGATACATCACACCCAGCCTACGGCCGAGCCCCTTCCACGCGTCCAGACTTATCTGTCTGAACCGGATCCACGCTGGTACGGGTGGGAGTGGCGTTCGCCCGGAAACCGTACCGCCTCCACACGAGTTACCTCGCTGGAGTAACCGCCGGATGAAAACCGGGTCAGCTCAGGATCAAGTTTTCTGCACATTGGCGGGGCACCATCACCATCATTGCCTAATATTAGCCGTTGATAAATCATATGTTATCGAATATCATTTATACTAGCTTATACCCCGGGAGCGTCCCGGGTTGATAAATCTAAGTAAAGTGAATAAAATTATAAGTATCTAAACTATAAAAATGACATCTATATAGCAATTAGCTGTTGGAGAGCGTCCCGGGTTGAAATATCTAATATGACATAATAAAATATCTAATATGACAACATAATTAATTAATGACTTGCCAATATATGATTAATGAATATTATTATTATTATTATTAGGGGTACATGCACCGATTGGGTTTGTCCCGATTGCTAAGTGTTATGTGTCTTATGTCTAAGGCTTGATATCAAACCACATCGAGCCGGGGGTCTCACTGGAAGCAGCCTCTCTATTCTTAGGGGTAGAGGTAAGGTTGTCTACATCTTACCCTCCTCAGACCCTACCTTAGCTTTGCTATAGGTGGGATTAACTGAGTATGATGATGATGATGATTATTTTAAACAAATCTCTGCCATAAGTTATCATATTCTACTATAAAAAAAAGGTAATTGGGTCGGGTATCACCTAATCCCAGGCCCGACCCAAACCCACAATTTTTTTAAAACTAATTCAAAACCTGACGCAATACCTGTCGGGTTACAAATAGTCGTTTTTTTCTCTGTTTTTATATAGCACTATGGTACTCGTTGGAAAGATAATAAAACGCTCGTTAATTTGGTGTAATTTTTTTCTTTAAAAAATCTCGTATATGAAAGATATTAAAGTTTAAAGTTATGAGAGAAAACATGAGAGAGAAAACATGAGAGAGAAAATAATAAAATTTTAATATTTAAATTTAATAGATTAGGTATTTAATAGATTATGTTAAATAATATTTAAACCATATTTATTTTTTTTAATTGGTCTAAAGTTGCCACATCACATCCTATGTGGCATCTTTCAAAAAGAGATTGCATAATATTATGACATGTCATCAAAATGGCTTTGGTTTATTATATGTATAGATTTTATTTATTTGACCCAATCCACATTTTCTTGGCATGCTTCATGTTTAACATCACAAATTCACAAGGCTATGAGTTGGATCAGGACAAATTGGCCCAGCGTATTTGATACCAAGCCCATATGTTGGATTCTTGTCATTTCATGTCATAATCCATTTTGATCCTTAGTGCCTTCTATCAAGTTTCGGCCATTTGGGCCTCCTAATTTATCTCATAGTTGAAATGAGAGGTGTACAAAAAAACCGGTTTGGGAATCGAAATCGGTCAAAACCGGTTCCACATGAAACCGGTACTAAAAATATCTCAAACCGAACCGAAAACATGGCTAAAACCGACAAAAAAAACGGTCAAAAGAAACCAAACCGGAACCGGTACACAAATCGGAACCGATACCGCTAAAAACCGGTTGAAATCGGTAAAAAACCGAAACCGGTTTAAGAAAAATACATTTCTGGCCATAAACACAAATAAAACTTTGTTTTTTTTAATTAAAATTCAATTTTCTTCTTTAAAAACCATAAAAAGTTATTAAAAGTTATATTTAATGTAATTTATACGATTTTAAAAAGTGCCTAAGTGAACCGGAATAGAACTAAAACCGAACCAAAACCGGGTAAAAAACCGATTTTGTGGCCCACCAAACCGGTCTAAAATCGAACCGGTTCAGGAAGGAACCGATACTGTAGCGAACCGGTTTGGAAGTGAAACCAATTTAGCCCAAAAAAAAAAAAAAAAAAAAAAGATTTGTACACCTCTTGTTGAAATGTTACACATAGAGGTGCATATAATAAACTGATAAAGGAGTAATTGATTAGTGGTTAGGTATAGGTTCATATACAAAGTACTTCGTACAAAGTGAGAAGTCTATATAGTCATTGTGTTTTAAATTTTGGCTATGATGTTTTTGATTCATGTTGCATCTATATATTTATATACTAGACTTTTGCCCGCGTTGACACGCGGTTCAACAACGTACAATTATTTTGAGTGGTAAAACGTATAAAAAAATATAGTAGAAATATTTTATTCAAATTTAAAAGCAAGCAATACACATTTTATTCAAATATCACTAAATATTTCCTTATACACCACATTTTTTGTTTTATTCTTGACATTCCCATCACCATCAAGTATAAGTAATTTCACCCATGCCCTGATTTTAACTCTTGGTAATGCGACATAAAGTTGGCCATGTGAGAATACAGAGTCTCTTAAATACAATCCAACCTTCGATAGAGACTGTATTTGGCTTTTATTGATGGTCATTGCGAAACATACGCTTATTGGGAATTGGCGTATTTAGAACTTGACTGCCAGCTAAATTTTACATTTCAAAAAAAGGCAATTTATAAAAAATAATTTAAAAAAACTATTCCATATAATATTACACTATATTAATATTCAAGTGGATTTAAACAGTGATTGTCAAATGTTTGTTGATTTATATATAAAAACACCAAATGTTACAATTTAAAACACAATCGTATTCTAGACATGAAATTTAAAACACACTGATTACTTTCTTCGTATAGTGTTTTAGATTGCATATCGAGAATACATTAATTAGTGTTTTAAATTGTCAAGTTTTGTGTTTTTCTATATAATACTATGCCAAAAGAATATAAAACATCATGCCTAAAATTTAAAACACAATGCCTATATAACCTTCTCACATTTTGTACGAAAAATGCACTTTGTACAGGAACCCCACCCTTAGTGATTATTTTTAACCGTATGTTTGTAACCAATTAGAGATTTTTTGGAGTGCAACCGGTTATTAACCTTTTTTTAACCAGTTTATCGGTTAATTGGGAAAGATTGGAAAAAAAAATAGAAAAACAAGTTAAAGTGAATAACCCAACCAGTTAAACTAACAATCGATTAAAGCAATAACCGGCTAAAGCAAATTGAGAAAATAACCACCAATTAGGTTAACCGAACTGGTTAGGGAAAATAATCGATTTGTGCATCTCTAGTTACACACAAAAAGTGTTAAAGGAGCATTGTAATGCACAATATAAGAATGATGAACATGATTTGGAACCAACGATTCAAATATAGGAGGGAGGTGCCAACATATGAAGTTAATACAATTAAAGAAGAAACATCTAATGTTCTGTTTAGCAAAACTGCTCAGAGCCTGGGAAAAGTTTTTGAGTTGTCCTTCCGCCAGAAGGCGGTGATTGAATGCCTAAAGGGTCCTCATGCTCAGGATGTTTTGACCGGTATCCCGATTGAGGGTTTGGGTCAATGCATGTCTGCAGTGGAGTACAAGGCTATACTCAAGTACCGGTTGATGATCTGTAACAACCGGCAAAATTAAGGTAATTCCGTACTAATTAATTAAACGCGATTAACGTAATTAACCGTAATTATGTGCTGAATATTTAATTGAGGCCTTAGAAAGATAGGAATTCCCAAATAATGCATAGGAATGCATGAGTTTAATAGCAAAGCATGATAGGATCGTGCGCAGACAAAACTATCCGGTATGGACACTGGCGATTACCCGGTAAAACTGAAATAAGCGAAACGAACACCGGACACCCGGAATATAAAATAAATAATATTTTCACAAAATATTATGAGTTTTGGAAACCCAAAGCCATACGTAAAAGCTTATTGCACAAATCTCCCGGTAACGAATAAAGTGCGCGTACCGCACCCGATACGCGCGTAACACGTAAATTCACCCGACAAAAACCGAAATAAATTATCAGTAATTTAACTGGACATAATTTTATGAATATTAACGGTATTTTAATATTGAGGATAAACGCGACGAAAATTCGAGAAATACCCGGGCGGTACCCGAAAGGAACTAACTTAAACTTAATATGGAGAGATAATTAGCAAGGTGGACCCCACCAAACACCCCATAGGGGCCGGCCAAAAGGGCCACTTGAGTGTAGTTCACTTGAGTTTTTATTAAATATCTTCCATATCATTTGCAATCATGATCTTGCATGAAAAAGGATTGGATAACAAGATTAACCAAATCATCCTTCCTCTCTCTCTTAAAAACTCGGCCAAACACCCCCTATAATATCATTAGAGATTTTTTTTGTGATCTTCATAATCTTCCATAATCTCCCAATATCCAAGGCAAGATACTTACAATCTTTGCAAGATTTGGAAGAACACTATAAGCACACTTGAAGAGCATTTGAAGAAAATCACAAAAACTCTTCTTCTTTTCCTTCTTGTGGCCGTGAACTTCCACCACCCCACCAACACCTCTCTTTCAATTTTTACTACCTCAAATCACCTCTAGTTCATCCTCATTCAAACCCTTTCTTGTGTGTTTAAGAGCTTGGAGCATAACCCACTTGGAAGAACACACTAAACCACATCCAAAATCCAAGAACTTGTCTTCCCTAGCCTTGAGCTAGTTGTAAGTCTTGCATTGTTTTATTAATTTAAAATATCATATTTTGTGCTATGAAGCAAGTTGTACAATATGGGTAATAAAAATGAGTTTTAACTAAGTAATGGGCTTTTATTAAAAATGAAGATGAGAGAATAATAATATGATGAAATCTTAGTTATTTTTAATAAAAGTAGTATTTTGATGAAAGGGTAATAATAAGAACATGTTTGGATGATTGAAGATGAGAAGAGCAATATTTTGAAAAGTGACTTGAATATGATGAAAAGTGGTTTTAATCATCTTAGGATGATATAATAAAGTCATAAAAATATTAAAATGGATTAGAAAGCCATAGGTGGAAAAATTAGTTCTTCAAAGTCCACTCACTTGGATGAGTGAAAGTTTGGTGTTTTGGATAAAAATATGAAATAAACATATTAGTGATATCTAGAATGGATTAAAAGAGCATTAGAAGTAAAAAGAGGTAAAAACAATTAATCATGGTGAAAAGGATTCTTCAAAGTCCACTAAAGTGGAAGAAAAATAATAACCATGAAAGATTTAGGGAAAAATGCTACAAGTGTAAATTAAAGGATTAAAATGACAACCTTGGAAACCAATGGACTAAAATAAATATTTTAGAAGTTATTGGACCAAGAACACAATGATGGAAATATTAGTGTCAAAAAGTGTAAGTAATGATTTACAAGGTTGGTTTGGTAAATAACGATGGCCTACTTGGGCATTTTAAGTAAAATGTATATTTTTATAAAATGGACGTTTTATAAAAATAAATGGAGTCACGCGACTATTTCATAAAGTAAGACTTTATAAAATAAGTACTTGTGAGACTTGTACAAAAATAAGGTGCTTTTATATAAATGGGAATATAAAAGTATCGGGAACGTTTTTGGTAACAAGTTGGACGAGTCGGACTAAAACGTTAACTAACAAACTTAGTTACACGAACCAACGTAAACGGACTTATTACGTCGAGATAAAAATATACATATATATTCTACGGAAATAAAATATATATAACAAGGGTGAAACGTGCGTAACACTTTCCTAAGTGTAGTAACAATATTCGTGGGGAAAGAGAAACATAACGTAACAAACTAAAAACGCTAAACGACACATGAACTTAACAAGTAGTATCCACGCGATGGTATATGTACATATACTCGTTTCCGACGGAATTCTAGTACATCTATTTAAATGGGAAAATAGATGTGCGAGAAGGAAAACCGAGACGAGTAGATGAGATATATCTACGAACGCGTGAATACCGACAAGATTCTAGTACATTTATTTGAATGGGAAAATAAATGTACGGTGTGGTAAGTCTAGTCGGGCGTTAAGATTATGTTACCAAACGACAAAGACTTAGCATATTTATTTAAATGGGAAAATAAATATGTGGCAAAGTAAGTCGGGTCGGTTAATAAGAAAACACTTTATATTGAGCGAAAAGATCCTAAGTATAATTATTTGAATGGGAAAATAATTATACGTTGGGTGGAGTCGTGTCAAGTGTAAGGTTGTACAAGTCATAAAGAATAATTATAAGAATAATATATGACTTGTAAGGAAAGGGTAATCCATCGCCATTGAACCTAGGATACGAAACTATTAAACGGGAATTGGGATAAAGACGTGGTCGGGAAGTTGGGTGTACAACTTGCCAAGGCACATACACCATAGGTGTAAGTGACTTATACGCCTAGAACCTTTGTAGGTACGGGATCACAAACTTTACTATTTTCTTTGAGCCAAGCACAGTTACAGGTGAGTCTCACGGCCCCATTTCTAAACTATTTAACGTTTTTACGGGGGAAAGATATGTTGGGATTGTATGACGGGTTGGATACTTGAGTAAAGATCGCCACTCGGGGTTGAGACCTCCCCACTATAATCATTTATTCAGGAATGAGAAACCAAAGGAATATTTGGATAGTACTATTGGTGCCTGACAAGGCCCACCCCTAATCGATAGCGTCGATTGTGCATCGGCGTATGCCTGGGGTGCACTTATTCTGAAATAAAGTCGTAGAAATACCGAGTAACGACTTTGGGCGGGGGCATTATTAATTGTCTTGGTTTGGTTATAGGCTCAAGTAAATTGTAGGACTTTGCAACTCCTATAAATGTCATAACAAGGATATTCCCACTTTATAAAGATTTATTAACTTAAAACCTGTGAACTCACCAATATTTATATATTGACGATTTTCAAACATATCTTTCAGGTAATTGATTGATGGAAGTTAGCATGGCGAGCAGGGTCGGGGATGTCTCCAAATTGGGCGTTGGGAATGTCGTGACGGGGTCTTATCTCTTTATTCCATGGATTTAGGGATAAAGGGAGAAGCCTCTTTATCATTTTCGAAAACAATTTATGATTATGTATGAACAATTTGACATGATTATTAGCATTGAATAAATGCCGTTTTCTAATTAATATTGTGCTTTGCATTAATCTTGGCTTAATACTTTTGAACCGTCGCGCCACGTGTTTCCGCCTTAGACGTGGTGTGACAGAAAGTGGTATCAGAGCCAAGGTTATAGCGAATTAGCATTTTTAAACAAATCTAAACTATAACCGGATTTGGTTCAAAATCTTTCAAATATATGCGAAACGCAATAAAGTAAATTTTTCCAACGACCATTTGGGTATATGGAGATTCCGACCAAGCTAGCCATGGTAAGTATACGTATTATTTTTGTGTTAGAAGGTTAGGAAGAGTACCTTAGATATGTGCCTTAACTACCTAACGAATAATACTTAAATATTAGTACGGTTCTTTTGCCAGGATGTCGAACGCAGGGAGCGTAGCACCGAGCTACGACAGTAGCCTCCAGATCATCCCAGCACCACCAGCGGAGCCGATCGAGGTGGTGATACTCGATCCCGAGGATGACGAGATGGATGTTGATGCCGCCATAGAGGGCGATGACGGAGATAGCTCCGACGAGACGGACCCGAGCGAGGACCCAGCGTGGGCCCCCGCAGGAGACGACATAGCCGCCGTGGCCGACCTACCGATGGCCGAGGCCGACTTGCCTCTAGTGCCATTCCAGGCAGCACCACTGCCAGCACTACCCATCCGCGCCGTCAGGGACTTCCCTGTAGGTTGCGCAGGTCCTTCGAGACCTATCCCTACACAGTCGGAGACTGTCGAGTCTCCATACGACCGACGCGCACCAGTCGACCGTGAGCCTTTACCCACCCCACCTATCCCCGTTCCCTCCGGCATGAGACTTGTGCCTGTCTGCCGGGGACACAACGGGTGGATCTCCGATGACTCTGACGATGAGTCAACTGCGTCGGTGGAGCACATTGCTGTGCCTATCCCACCAGCAGGCCAGGAGGAGCACGTCGCTCCGATGACAGGGCATGCTACCGCCACCCCAGCCACCTTACCTACCATGCCCGAGCCCATACCACAGGATGGGCCAGCTTCTACTGGGCACATCCTTGAGGGCAGCTCAGCCCGCAGCTCTGAGTTGCACCGAGCAGGACTGGCAGCTCATGCCACTGCTAGCCCTCCCACCCCTACCACTGTGATGTCTACTCTAGAGTGGGTCACTGTCACCCAGCCACTCATGGTTCCACTCGCCGAGCTTATAGTCCCCACACCCTCATCCATGACACTACCCATCACCACTTTTCCCACACTACCACCCGAGATGCTCCCTACCCCACCACCTGCACCATTCAGTATGGATGCAGGAGCCCCATTTGTGACACCCCCATTTGCACCGTATACTCTAGGTGCAGGAGACCCATACCAGGTACCACCCTACTGCTTCACTGGATTACCGGGCTTTGCCCCACCCTTCACACCATTACCCATACCCGATATCGTCGGCCCATCTCAGCCGACATACACCGACATCCCCGGGCCGTCGCAGCCCCACGGGATGGCCCCCCTGTCAGGACCCGCATGGTCCACGGTGATCTCACTGGAGAGAGATTTCCAGACCCTCACCGACACGGTGCAGCGCACCGTGAGTCAGATGGAGCAGCAGGCCCAGCTCATGTGGGCCAGGATCATCGATGCCAGGGATGCACTGGCACATTATGCTGAGGAGCTGCTGAGCATGGATGCTCATTGTGGCCTTACGGGCGACGCACACTTTGCGCATCGCCAATTCTTGTACGATCGCATTATGGCGATCAGTATGACCATCAGCATGTGCGCACCTCAGTACCAGTACCAGCACCCGCCGCCGCCACCGCCACAGTAGCATCAGGGACATTTTGGGAGATCACTCGCGGACATAGCAGTAGTAGTAGTAGTATGATAGCACAGCATGGGTTATAGCACCCATCTGCATTTTTTTGCCTAGCCGAGCGGGATTGTGCCGGCATATGACATTATATTTCTAGTGTATTTCAAAGAGCAATGTAAGAGGAAGGTATCCTCGGTTTTTGTTATTATGAACAAATCATTGTACTTGGTATTGAAATTAATGAAAGTTTTGTTATGGTAAAATATGTGTTGTGATTATCTACGATTATTATTACTTATTCTGTTTATGTTGTGATTGCGTGTTGTTGTTATGGTGATTATTGTGTTCATATGTTGTGTGGTTGTTTATACTATATATGTGATGATATTGTATGAATGATTGTTGGAAATTAACCTTTGATATTGGTTATTGAAGAAACATGGCACCAGCCACAAGAAGCAACAGTGGGAATGAAAGACTACCCACGACACCTGAAGAGCTTGAAACCCTAGTTTCGGGACGTATCGCTCAGGCTCTCGCAGAACACAATGCCACGCGCACCGAAAGGTCGCGAGACCGAACCGGGAGCGACAGACGCGAAACCTCCCCTACTGGTAAGAAGACGTCGGGTATATGCGACAGGAGTCTTCGTGAAAACTCCTACCTTATATTTAACATTGCTTTATTATTGCAGAAACGGCCTCACGAGAACGTGGCTGCACGTTTAAAGCTTTCCTGGACTGCAAACCACTGAACTTCAGCGGCACTGAAGGTTCTGTCGGACTAGTCAAATGGTTCGAGAAAACCGAAGCTGTGATTCGTATTAGCAGCTGTACCCCACGACAAGCTGTCATGTATGCCACCAACCTGTTTCTGGATCAAGTTCTGACCTGGTGGAACAACCAAGTGCAGACACTGGGAGATGATGCTGCTTACTCCTTATCATGGTTGGAGTTGAAAGAACTAATGATCGCCGAGTACTGTCCGGCAAGTGAAGTGCAGAAGCTAGAGACTGAGTTCTGGAACCTCACCATGGTTGGACCGGACGTAGCTGGATACACGTCCAGATTCCATGACCTCTCCCGATTAGTGCCTCGCCTGGTCACCCCGGAAAGCAAGAAGGTGGAAAGATACCTCTTCGGACTGGCACCACAGATACGCGGCATGGTCACTGCTTCCAAGCCTACAACCATGCGCGAAGCCATCGACCTCGCTTTGAGCCTCACTGAAGACGCCATCCGAATGGGCACGCTAATCCGGAAAGTGTCAGGGTTGAAGCTTACTGAGTCCAGCAGTGTTGAGGGTAAGAATCTGGGTACAAGTTCAGTCGTTGGGTCAAGTGAACAGGGAAATAGGCCAAGGTTTGGGAAGCGTAAGCGCGACGAAAGGAAAAAGGATGGATCATCAGGTTCAGGGAAGAAAGGAAAAGGGTATGTAGCCACTGGACGTGGAAATAATGGGAAGCAAGGTTATCAGGGCAAGAACGAAGTAATCTGCGGTAAGTGCCGTCGTTCGGGGCACAAGACTGAAGACTGCAGATCAGGAGCGCCAAAGAACAGTGGAGCGAGGCCCTGTTTCTCATGTGGATCGCTCGATCATTGGAAGAGGGACTGCCCCAAACTTAACAACCAAGCCCGTGGGCGAGCGTTCGTGATTGGTGCCGGTGACGCACGACAAGACCCTAATGTGGTCACTGGTACGTTCCCTCTAAATGGTCATTATGCTTCAGTATTGTTTGATACTGGCGCTGATTTTAGC
The DNA here is from genome assembly GCA_030844895.1 of Ambrosia x helenae. Taxonomy (NCBI): domain Eukaryota; kingdom Viridiplantae; phylum Streptophyta; class Magnoliopsida; order Asterales; family Asteraceae; genus Ambrosia; species Ambrosia x helenae. The sequence goes on along the minus strand of CM061230.1, from coordinate 11,946,089 downwards.
TTCGTATCTGTCGAATTTAAAAGATTACTTGGTTTAAAGACTCGTAAGCTAGACACACCATACTCTATCGAACTAGCTAACGGTAAGACTATAGAAACTCGAGAGGTAGCGAAGGATTGTAAGTTGGATCTCTGTGGTCGTGAGTTTGACATTGACCTATTACCAGTCGTACTGGGTAGCTTTGATATAGTCGTTGGCATGGATTGGCTATCCGCACACCGCGCCATCGTCGTGTGCAATGACAAAGTAATTCAAGTTCCCCTCGCGAGCGGTGAAACCCTATCGATCCAAGGGGAAAGGCGTGGAACGCCACTGAGAATTATTACCAGCATGAAAGCCAGGAAGTGCCTAAGGAAAGGTCTCGTCGCATTCTTGGCGCACGTGGTAGACAAGAAGGCTGACGAGCGAAAGCTAGGAGACATTCCGATAGCCAGAGACTTTCCAGATGTATTCCCAGAAGACTTGCCAGGATTGCCACCACCCCGACAAGTCGAGTTTCGTATCGACCTTGTTCCAGGAGCAGCACCTGTAGCGCGATCGCCATATCGCCTAGCTCCTTCAGAAATGCAGGAACTGTCTGAACAACTGCAAGAGTTGTTGGACAAAGGTTTCATAAGACCAAGCTTCTCACCTTGGGGAGCTCCCGTCTTATTCGTGAAGAAGAAGGATGGCACTTTTCGAATGTGCATTGACTATCGGGAACTGAACAAGCTGACTATTAAAAATCGCTATCCTCTTCCCAGGATCGACGATTTGTTTGATCAACTTCAAGGATCCAGTTTCTACTCCAAGATCGACCTAAGGTCCGGTTATCATCAGTTACGTATTCAAGAAGAAGACGTGCCAAAAACAGCCTTCAGGACTCGTTATGGGCACTATGAGTTCCTGGTTATGCCGTTCGGTTTAACCAACGCACCAGCTGTTTTCATGGACTTGATGAACCGAGTGTGCAAACCATACTTGGACAAATTTGTTATTGTCTTCATTGATGACATCTTGATCTACTCACGCACTAAGGAGGAACACGAGGAACATCTCCGATTAATCCTCGAGGTACTTCGCAAAGAGAAACTCTATGCTAAGTTTTCAAAATGTGATTTTTGGATTCGAGAGGTTCACTTTTTAGGCCACGTGGTGAACGAAAGGGGTATACATGTCGATCCCGCCAAGATCGAAGCAATCAAGAATTGGGACGCCCCTAGAACGCCTACTGAAGTACGACAATTTCTTGGCCTTGCGGGTTACTACAGAAGGTTCATCGAGAACTTTTCTAAAATAGCACAGTCCTTAACCATGCTAACCCAAAAGGATAAGAAGTTTGAATGGACGGAAAAGCAGGAAGCAGCGTTTCAGTTGTTGAAGGATAAGTTATGTGGCGCACCAATACTATCACTCCCCGATGGTACAGAAGACTTCGTAGTTTACTGTGACGCCTCTCATCAGGGATTGGGTTGTGTATTGATGCAGCGAGAGAAGGTCATAGCCTATGCTTCCAGACAACTAAAGCTTCACGAGAAGAATTACACCACACATGATCTGGAACTAGGAGCCGTGGTATTCGCACTCAAGATATGGAGACACTATCTGTACGGAACCAAGTGTACGATCTTCACCGATCATAAAAGCTTGCAGCACATCTTTGACCAGAAGGAATTGAACATGCGACAACGGAGATGGGTCGAATTATTGAACGATTACGATTGTGAGATAAAGTACCATCCCGGGAAGGCAAACGTCGTAGCCGATGCCTTGAGTCGCAAGGAACGGGTTAAGCCACTGCGTGTCCGAGCTTTGGGTCTAACCATCCACACGAACCTGACTGACCGGATTCGTGAAGCTCAAACTAACGCTCTTAAACCCGAGAATGTCAAGGGTGAAAGATTGCGGAAGATGGTTGATTCACTGGAGTCAAAAGCGGATCAAGCTCTGTATTTCATGAATAGAATTTGGGTACCAGTGTATGGTGGATTGCGCGAACTGGTATTAGCCGAAGCCCACAGTTCGCGATATTCGGTTCACCCCGGAGCAGACAAGATGTTCCATGATTTGAAGGAATTTTACTGGTGGCCGAATTTCAAGAGAGACATAGCGGCTTATGTTGCGCGATGCTTAACTTGCGCGAAGGTCAAGGCCGAGCACCAGAGACCATCCGGATTGCTCCAGCAACCGGAAATACCAGAATGGAAATGGGAAAGAATCACTATGGACTTCATTACCAAATTGCCCAGGACAACAAGCGGCCATGACATGATCTGGGTAATCGTTGATCGATTGACAAAATCTGCACACTTCCTCCCCATTCGCGAAACGGATAAGTTGGAGAAACTAACCCGTTTGTACATTAAGGAAGTTGTGTCAAAGCACGGTGTACCTATTTCTATCATCTCCGATCGAGATAGTCGTTTCACCTCAAGATTTTGGGAAAGTCTGAATAAAGCCCTAGGTACTCGCCTTGATATGAGTACCGCATATCATCCACAAACCGATGGTCAGAGTGAACGAACCATCCAGACCCTGGAGGATATGCTACGGGCATGCGCAATCGATTTCAGCGGAAATTGGGATACTCACTTGCCACTGGTAGAGTTTTCGTATAACAACAGCTACCACACGAGCATTCAAGCTGCACCTTTTGAAGCTCTGTATGGACGCAAGTGCAGATCGCCTCTATGTTGGGCCGAAGTTGGCGAAAAGCAACTTACCGGGCCCGAAATTGTTCAAGAAACGACGGATAAGGTCTTTCTGATTAGAGAACGTCTCAAAGCGGCACGTGACCGACAGAAAAGCTACGCAGACATGAGGAGGAAGCCTTTGGAATTCCAAGTCGGAGACAGGGTCCTACTAAAGGTGTCACCTTGGAAAGGTGTCGCGCGTTTCGGGAAGCGCGGAAAGCTAAACCCACGATATGTTGGACCATTTGAAATCCTGTCCAGAGTAGGCCCCGTAGCATACAAGCTCAAGTTACCACAAGAACTTAACGGTGTACACGACACGTTCCACGTGTCGAACTTGAAAAAGTGCTTATCCGACGAAACCCTCATCATCCCCGCAGACGAAATCCACATTGACGACAAGTTACACTTCGTCGAAGAGCCAGTCGAAGTAACCGATTGGAAGGTCCAAAAACTAAGACGCAGTAAGATCAGATTGGTCAAAGTGCGTTGGAATGCCAAGCGTGGACCGGAGTTCACGTGGGAAAGGCTGGACCAGATGAAGCAAAAGTATCCCGCCCTATTTAAGAAGACCCCTATACCGGAGAGCTCAAAGTGAATTCCGGGACAGAATTCTCTTAACGGGGGGAGAATGTAACAACCGGCAAAATTAAGGTAATTCCGTACTAATTAATTAAACGCGATTAACGTAATTAACCGTAATTATGTGCTGAATATTTAATTGAGGCCTTAGAAAGATAGGAATTCCCAAATAATGCATAGGAATGCATGAGTTTAATAGCAAAGCATGATAGGATCGTGCGCAGACAAAACTATCCGGTATGGACACTGGCGATTACCCGGTAAAACTGAAATAAGCGAAACGAACACCGGACACCCGGAATATAAAATAAATAATATTTTCACAAAATATTATGAGTTTTGGAAACCCAAAGCCATACGTAAAAGCTTATTGCACAAATCTCCCGGTAACGAATAAAGTGCGCGTACCGCACCCGATACGCGCGTAACACGTAAATTCACCCGACAAAAACCGAAATAAATTATCAGTAATTTAACTGGACATAATTTTATGAATATTAACGGTATTTTAATATTGAGGATAAACGCGACGAAAATTCGAGAAATACCCGGGCGGTACCCGAAAGGAACTAACTTAAACTTAATATGGAGAGATAATTAGCAAGGTGGACCCCACCAAACACCCCATAGGGGCCGGCCAAAAGGGCCACTTGAGTGTAGTTCACTTGAGTTTTTATTAAATATCTTCCATATCATTTGCAATCATGATCTTGCATGAAAAAGGATTGGATAACAAGATTAACCAAATCATCCTTCCTCTCTCTCTTAAAAACTCGGCCAAACACCCCCTATAATATCATTAGAGATTTTTTTTGTGATCTTCATAATCTTCCATAATCTCCCAATATCCAAGGCAAGATACTTACAATCTTTGCAAGATTTGGAAGAACACTATAAGCACACTTGAAGAGCATTTGAAGAAAATCACAAAAACTCTTCTTCTTTTCCTTCTTGTGGCCGTGAACTTCACCACCCCACCAACACCTCTCTTTCAATTTTTACTACCTCAAATCACCTCTAGTTCATCCTCATTCAAACCCTTTCTTGTGTGTTTAAGAGCTTGGAGCATAACCCACTTGGAAGAACACACTAAACCACATCCAAAATCCAAGAACTTGTCTTCCCTAGCCTTGAGCTAGTTGTAAGTCTTGCATTGTTTTATTAATTTAAAATATCATATTTTGTGCTATGAAGCAAGTTGTACAATATGGGTAATAAAAATGAGTTTTAACTAAGTAATGGGCTTTTATTAAAAATGAAGATGAGAGAATAATAATATGATGAAATCTTAGTTATTTTTAATAAAAGTAGTATTTTGATGAAAGGGTAATAATAAGAACATGTTTGGATGATTGAAGATGAGAAGAGCAATATTTTGAAAAGTGACTTGAATATGATGAAAAGTGGTTTTAATCATCTTAGGATGATATAATAAAGTCATAAAAATATTAAAATGGATTAGAAAGCCATAGGTGGAAAAATTAGTTCTTCAAAGTCCACTCACTTGGATGAGTGAAAGTTTGGTGTTTTGGATAAAAATATGAAATAAACATATTAGTGATATCTAGAATGGATTAAAAGAGCATTAGAAGTAAAAAGAGGTAAAAACAATTAATCATGGTGAAAAGGATTCTTCAAAGTCCACTAAAGTGGAAGAAAAATAATAACCATGAAAGATTTAGGGAAAAATGCTACAAGTGTAAATTAAAGGATTAAAATGACAACCTTGGAAACCAATGGACTAAAATAAATATTTTAGAAGTTATTGGACCAAGAACACAATGATGGAAATATTAGTGTCAAAAAGTGTAAGTAATGATTTACAAGGTTGGTTTGGTAAATAACGATGGCCTACTTGGGCATTTTAAGTAAAATGTATATTTTTATAAAATGGACGTTTTATAAAAATAAATGGAGTCACGCGACTATTTCATAAAGTAAGACTTTATAAAATAAGTACTTGTGAGACTTGTACAAAAATAAGGTGCTTTTATATAAATGGGAATATAAAAGTATCGGGAACGTTTTTGGTAACAAGTTGGACGAGTCGGACTAAAACGTTAACTAACAAACTTAGTTACACGAACCAACGTAAACGGACTTATTACGTCGAGATAAAAATATACATATATATTCTACGGAAATAAAATATATATAACAAGGGTGAAACGTGCGTAACACTTTCCTAAGTGTAGTAACAATATTCGTGGGGAAAGAGAAACATAACGTAACAAACTAAAAACGCTAAACGACACATGAACTTAACAAGTAGTATCCACGCGATGGTATATGTACATATACTCGTTTCCGACGGAATTCTAGTACATCTATTTAAATGGGAAAATAGATGTGCGAGAAGGAATACCGACAAGATTCTAGTACATTTATTTGAATGGGAAAATAAATGTACGGTGTGGTAAGTCTAGTCGGGCGTTAAGATTATGTTACCAAACGACAAAGACTTAGCATATTTATTTAAATGGGAAAATAAATATGTGGCAAAGTAAGTCGGGTCGGTTAATAAGAAAACACTTTATATTGAGCGAAAAGATCCTAAGTATAATTATTTGAATGGGAAAATAATTATACGTTGGGTGGAGTCGTGTCAAGTGTAAGGTTGTACAAGTCATAAAGAATAATTATAAGAATAATATATGACTTGTAAGGAAAGGGTAATCCATCGCCATTGAACCTAGGATACGAAACTATTAAACGGGAATTGGGATAAAGACGTGGTCGGGAAGTTGGGTGTACAACTTGCCAAGGCACATACACCATAGGTGTAAGTGACTTATACGCCTAGAACCTTTGTAGGTACGGGATCACAAACTTTACTATTTTCTTTGAGCCAAGCACAGTTACAGGTGAGTCTCACGGCCCCATTTCTAAACTATTTAACGTTTTTACGGGGGAAAGATATGTTGGGATTGTATGACGGGTTGGATACTTGAGTAAAGATCGCCACTCGGGGTTGAGACCTCCCCACTATAATCATTTATTCAGGAATGAGAAACCAAAGGAATATTTGGATAGTACTATTGGTGCCTGACAAGGCCCACCCCTAATCGATAGCGTCGATTGTGCATCGGCGTATGCCTGGGGTGCACTTATTCTGAAATAAAGTCGTAGAAATACCGAGTAACGACTTTGGGCGGGGGCATTATTAATTGTCTTGGTTTGGTTATAGGCTCAAGTAAATTGTAGGACTTTGCAACTCCTATAAATGTCATAACAAGGATATTCCCACTTTATAAAGATTTATTAACTTAAAACCTGTGAACTCACCAATATTTATATATTGACGATTTTCAAACATATCTTTCAGGTAATTGATTGATGGAAGTTAGCATGGCGAGCAGGGTCGGGGATGTCTCCAAATTGGGCGTTGGGAATGTCGTGACGGGGTCTTATCTCTTTATTCCATGGATTTAGGGATAAAGGGAGAAGCCTCTTTATCATTTTCGAAAACAATTTATGATTATGTATGAACAATTTGACATGATTATTAGCATTGAATAAATGCCGTTTTCTAATTAATATTGTGCTTTGCATTAATCTTGGCTTAATACTTTTGAACCGTCGCGCCACGTGTTTCCGCCTTAGACGTGGTGTGACATGATCCCTATGTTTCCAGAAGATGAAACATGCCCCATCTGTCGTAAAGCTTGCATGGATAAATATGGGGAGCACGCAATTCATTGTAAAGAGCTCCCTGGGTTCAAATACCGCCATGACTGGGTGAGGGACGTCTTGTGGGACATCCTGAGAAGAGCTAGGATTTCTGCCAAAAAGGAGGCCCCTGCAAATTTTCTCAACGACCCTGCGGAAGGGAGATCCACCCTGCGACCAGCAGATTTGCTTGTCTTTGGTTGGGAAAGGGGGAAACATGCTTGTGTGGACTTCACAGGGGTATCCCCTTTGGTTGGGCTAAGGGAAACAGGGTTTGTAGCTGGGCAAGCATCGAGAAAAGCGGAATCGAAGAAAGTAGATAAGCATGCTAAAGCTTGTGCAGAGAACCAACATGTCTTTATCCCTTTGGCCTTTGATACCTTTGGCTCCCTAGCGCCAGAAACTATTCGTTTCTTGACCAGGGTCCAACGGGTCATCTACAGCAATAGTTCATCTCCAGGGGGGCGAGGATTTGTCTTTGGTATACTAGGGTTCGCAATTCAGAAAGGGGTGACGGCGCAACTTGTTGCCCGTCTACCTTCTATTATGATGTAAATTTCGTATTTTGTTTTAGTATCATTTAATTATGGAATGAAATATAACATCTAAATTTAAATAATCTTTTCATCAACGTAAACACATTAAAAAAACAAATAAACTCATCACTCCTTCATGCCATTGATTGATGCAAGTCATTTTTGTGTGTAAAATGTATTCCATCAAATTTATAGGGATTCAAAACTGCCTAAACTGGATCAATATTTAGCTAATCCCGAGTTGCTTTATCTCAATTTTGTTTCTCTTGTGGCATTGCGATAGTAAGGAATGGAATGACCAGCATACTACTTGAGCCAAGTGATCACTGATCACAATTCTAAGGACGAGGTACTTAGTTGTGGAAGGGCACTGACTTGCATTAGTCCGTGTTACTCAGAAGTTTTGTCACTATTTAATGTCCTTCACAATTCATATTCTGACAAGATTTGACTCGGTCAACACTTAATCTCTCAAGCTATACTATGCTCAGAGCCGGACCTTCCTTTATGTGAAACCAGGCGGTCGTTTAGGGCCTCCAAATTTTTAGGGCCCCGTTTTTTTTTTTTTTGCTGAAATGAAAAGCTATATATAGGATGTATATATTAAATATAGTTTCATTACAATCAAACAAATGTTACCATGTATCCGGTGGTAAGCCTTTCATTTAATGTCTATCATGCCAGTTTTCGATTCCTGGAAGTTAATTTCTTTTTCAACACATCTTTATTTACTTTCTTTGCATTTTCTTATTTTTTTTCCAGCCCATTTTTTTACTTTCTTATTTTCTCTCTGTTTATGTTGGTAGGTTGATACATAGTTATTTTTGTGATGTTATTAATTTATTATAGTTGTTTTTGGTATATCATTATTTCATAGTTCTGTTATATTATAGATGGCGATGTTAACTAAAGTTAGCGATATAACTCACAAACATTATATATCTACTCTTTAACTCTACATCAACATTCACAATAAGACTAGAAGTATTCTTCATTTGAAGATAAAAATATTTACTATACTTTTTTTATACCACTAAGATATAAGCCTTTTGGTTTGTTCTAGACAACCAACTTTGTTTCGGAAAAAAAAAATAAGCCTAGAAATTGATTAGGTTCTATATAAGTCTCATCACGTTTCAACCTTTTTTGAGACAGGGCCCTGGATTAATGCTTCGCTTTGGGTCTCTAAAACGCTTGGGCCGGCTCTGACTATGCTCATGTGGAGAGCTGCTCTATGGTTCCTCACTCTGGCAGGCTTTCAAAAACCGTATCCAATGTATGTTAAGTTTTGAAAGATTTATCATTAAGAGTCAACCCCATATTAGAATCATCATCACTTCTAGTCTTGTAAATGGTCATTCTTTTTTCAAAAGTATACATCTATAGTTGATTGTTTTTTTTTTTCCGAGAATAAATTTCATCCTTAACTTTTTTATTCACTTACCAAAAAATAATAATATTGCTAAATGAATATATCTATCGATCCTAAGATATTACTCTTAAGGTTAGATGTAATTATGTTGATTGAACACATTAATATAAAGTTTAAGAAAATGAGAGGTAAAACGATAAATAAAAAGGTTGTTTGCAAAGGTCCAAGGGTGTAATCATATTCTAAGAACAATGCACAATTTAATTCAAGCATTAGATGCTTCAGGGAAAAAATTAATATGTATAAAGTGAAATTTCATATTTCCATTAAAAAAAAGTTAAAAAAAAACATCAAAAACTCCATTTTAGTAGATTAAAAGATGCAAAAAACAGAGGACCAACTCTCACCAAACAATTATTTTAACGCAAAAAAACAAGCCCATGAATACTTGAAGTTCGTCACGTCCAACTACATGTGTTTGCACCCATTATAATATGTTAAATTTCAATTTCAATAAAAAAATAATGCTTTATTTATTATTATTCACACTAACAACAAAATATATTAAGATATATATGCAATTTGACAGCCAAAAAAGATAGAAAGTCCAAATATTATTTATAATCTATGCCATCTAAGTGACAAATACATCGTAACCAATCAATCATTATACCCAAATTTGGTGAGTCAGTGTCAACCTTATTAACCTATATATATAGCTTACATTATCCATCATTGTCAGTAGATCGAATTTCATTCCATGACATCAAAACACTATCAACTGTTTATCGGTCTAAACATGTTTCAAACTCGCTTTTCTTCGATTAAGAAACTTGCCAAGAAAGTTACACGTAGAGGAATATACCTCAACCGCGAGAAGTTGTATGCTAAAGAAGAAAGATTGTTAAGATACCATGTTGAAGACCGCGTGTCCACCAACACCATTGCTACTGCTACTGTTACTGCTAATGATGTTGCTACCCCGAGAGGGTTTTTGGCAGTTTATGTAGGTGAAGAAAGGCAAAGGTTTGTGGTTCCGACGAGCTGCTTATCTCATCCTTTGTTTAAGATTTTGTTAGCGAAGGCGAGTGAAGAATTTGGGTACGAGCAAAAGAATGGATTGGCGGTTCCATGCAGCGTTGAGGCGTTTCAAGAGGTTGTTACGGTTATGAAATGTTGCAAGGGCATGTTTGATTTCCGACATTTGGTCCAAGAATTTGTTATTTAGAAAATATAAAAATTGTTTTCTGTTTTCGTTTTTATAGATTCAGAAACATTCTTAATTCTTCAAAAGCTTCTACTACGCTATAGAAGAATTGTTTTCTGTTGCAGAGGCATGTTTGAATTTAATTTAAAAATTTTGTCAATAAATCTTTATAATTGTTAAAGTTATATAATAGCAAATAGCTAGTAGCTTGAAATAATGCCATTACTAACTTATTTTTCAGAAAGTGTAAACCATTAAAAAATCATGATTTTTAAAGTCCTGTTTTTAACGACAAACTAACATACTCTTAAATACTCTAATTTAGCCCGCAATACGACTTAAACCTTCACCACTTGGGAGGAACTACACCTTAATAAACACATTGGCACTCTTGGGCTACAAGCCCTTTGGTGGCTTTTAAAGTCTTGAACCAAAACTTTTTAATTCACAAGCTAAATCGTTGTTGCTACAAAGATCCTTGCCGCTAGACTTGGGTCTTAGAAGCGGTGCAAGAATAAGACGATTCAGGACAGAGGTGGTCTTGGTGACCCGTTAAAAGGTCTTGATGTCAAAGTCTTGATCACATACCAACCGACAATTGATTATGCAAGTATACTTAGACTAAGCGGTATGGAGACGCAAGCCCCCCGGTCCCCTCCCTTTTTGCCCCGTCCCAAACCCCCACACCGCCCCCTGCCCCGTCCCAACCCACCCCCGTCCCCCAGGTAACATAAAAAACGGACCAATGGGAGAATTTCTTGGTTTTTTTTAAACGTTGGGCAACGGTAACAATCAAACGGCTACTTTATTTAATATTTTTTTTAACCAAATTCAAACTAACCTATATATATTTAACCAATTCAACCAAAATTTCTACATCTCATCTCTACTTTTTATAAACTCACAACATTTTATAAAAAAACTTCATGGATCCATTCTACCAATTCAACCAAAACCCGAATCAACCTAACCCCACTCATCCTTTCACCACACCGGGTTACACGCCGGTAGTCGATCCACCCATATCGCAATCCGTTCCACCAATCCCGGCGGTAGCCCAAATGCTTCAAAACCCGGTAGCTTTTGCACAATTAAACCCGATACAATATATGCAAATGCAAAACTATATGAAACAAATGCAAGCGTTTTAAAATAGCCAACAATTTTCTCTACAACCACAACCCACTACACCTATCGGAACATCTCAACCCACTTGTGACATCCGTCACTTTTCTTTTTATTTTATTTTTTTTATTATTTTTGTATATAATAATAATAATAATAATAATAATAATAATAATAATAATAATAATAATAAGTCTAGTCCAACCACTCTTAAACCCAACACCATACAAACCATTCACTTTAACACACTAACCCAACCCAACTAAGCCCACCTAACAAACCCACCTTTTCCTTGTTTGCAGCCCATCAGCGAGCCCAGACCAACACAGGCCCAGTACCGGCCCAATCTTGTCTCCCCCTTATCTGTTTAAAAAAAAAACTTTGCTTCAGCCGGGAATCGAACCTGAGCAGGGAGCCGGTCCATCCAAACAACCACACGCCAACAACCAGCTGAGCTACAGCTCCTACCTGTTTATATCCCAATCCTAATTATATATAAACCCACAATAAAACGCCTTAACCTTTCTTCTAACTCGCTGCTGCTGTGCGCGTGTTTGACCCAAGAATTTGGCCGAGTTTTTCGGACAATCATCAATTATTGCCATATATCGAACGACTAACCTATACCAGTCAAACCTATGCCCAATTATTGCGTAATTCTTTCATATTTAGGCTCCATTAACGCGGTTGACTAGACCTTGGTCAAGAGAATTGAAACCTTATAAATACTCGTTGTTAATTCAATCAAACCTGCACACACACACACACACATATATGCGATTTAGAGTTCCCCATATACGAAATCACGCTTTTAAACTCCAAATCGTTCAAATAAGAAGCTTTCTCTTCGGATTCTTTTGTAGTCGAATACACCTTCATTTGAATCAGGTTTGTTTGATTTTAAGCTTCTAGTAGGTCGATTCATGATGTAGAATAAAAGCCCTAACATTTGATTCGTTATCTGTAACGAATTCATGATCAATTGTAAGGGTTAGGTTTCTAGGGTTTATGTTTAGGAATTGGGGAAAAACTGTGAAGAAGGTTTTAAATATTTTTAATCTGTTTAAAACTCATAAGTGGAGGCAGACAAGGTGGTTGTGTCGTGTGTTTATGGACAAGAGGGCTGGGGTTCGATCCCCAGCAACACCACTTTTTTTTTAAGAACTTTGTCTTTTATATTTTTTTTTCATGTATTTACCTTTTAAATAGACGTAACTTATGTTACGGTGCTCATTTAGACATAACTTATGTTATGGTGCTCTTTTAGACTTGACACGTGTTGAGGTGCTCATTATCAATTTCATTGTACAAACTTTACATTTGATCTTTGTCTTGTTTGGTTACTTGCGTATTTACATAATGCCTTGGTGATGCTAGACACATGAATTGTACTATCTTTTCAAACTTATACTATATGTACAAAGCTAAGTAGTACTCACTAACATCATATGTTGACAAAATTATTTTCGTGCATGTTTCAGGATAAGCTGCTTGACGCTTCACATAGGACTTTGGACTTAGATTAAATCAATCAATTATTTTTATTTTTGTTGTCTTGTATTTAATTTCACATGTTGTAAAACAATATTCAATAATCATATATTTACATTTTAGTATCATGAGCTTTTGAACAATCGTCACTACGTGGCACCTCGATGATTCCGCCATCGGTTGGGGTGTTACAGATTGGTATCAGAGCCATGGTTATAGGGAACTAGGTTATTAGATAAAATGGCCTAGACTATAACCGAACTTCAACTTTCATGCATAATATTTCCTAAATTACCTTACCCCTCATTTCCCTCTACTTTCCTTCCTCTATCTTTCCCTTCTCCTCTATTCTCCTCATCTTTCATCATGGTGCATAAAGATGGTGTCCTACAAGGAGTGGAAAGTCTACATCACCATGGAACGGGAGCAGTACCTTTCATGAAGACACTCTTAGGCATAATGCCTACTCTTATTTTATTTTTTTTTTTTTTTTTGCGCCTTCAAAGTCGTTGAACTTTAATGAGTGTGATAAGGACACGTGCAATCTGGAAGGGTGGACGCCTGTACACTGGGTTTTCTGGCATAGGCAAGCATAGCGCATAAATCCATTTACGGACCTGTTATGCTTACCTGGGGATTCCCGGAGTGAGTGTCCACTTATAGGCTAAAGCATGTGATCTTTGATCACCATTGGGTTCAATTCCTTTGAAAAGTCAACGTTCTTGTTGGGCTTTACAGCTAGACAAGGGCACTCCAAGTATTTTATGCAAGCTTTTCAATAACACCCTCTCGTTTCACATACAATATTTTGTATTCCATGATTTTCATATATTGCTTACAAGTTCATACTTTCATAATCGTCTGTACGGTTATACACTTACATATTCTAATCTCATGATTATTCATTGACTACCTCATAGATGTCTGCTCGCCGCATGCTCCGTGATGCCCGCTGTAACATTACGCATTTAAACTTGTACGTTACACGGCTATCATTAATAAAAAACGTCAAGTTTTATCTTTTACGTTCGCATTTATTATTTTTGTCACATTATTGGAACCCTAATACCTTATATATATTATATTATATATGGTTGTGTGATCATTATATCAAAAAAAATAATTTGCTCTAGCCGGGATTCGAACCCGCGCCAAAGCCCAAACCACACAACACTTAACCAACTGGGCTAAGCCATCAACCTGATTAAACCCGGACGCGAATTTACTTTATACTTGTTTTTAAAAACCTTCACAGCTGACTTTGGAAAGTCAACTGTGACGCGTTTGCTCAATCAATCACAATTAAATTGTGATTGATCCAAAAATAGCAACGATGCTCGATGACCGGCCCTGTATGACTTCGATTACACGCTGTTAACCATCAATCGTTGACCAATTTGATTGATTACGCGTTTAGACTTTAATAAATTGTCAAACTTTCCAATTAACCTATACATCGATCCCAGTATAAATTGGACATCTACGAACCTTTGAAACTCGCTCACACTCTCTTCTCCACCTTCAATTCTTTTCCAAACACTCTGATTATTAGCTTTATGCTCGTCGTTTGACTTTTGGCTTTGACCGGGCAAACGAACACAAATCAACACTGTGAGTTTAATTTCTTGTATGGGTTATGATCATCGGCGATCACTCATCAATAGCCCCATGATTAATTGGGCTATTGATGAGTTAATCAAACGATTACAGATTTAGGGTTCGTGGGTTTTGAAATGGGGATAAACTTGATTTCATATCGTGTATATAATTATTATTATACAGGATTCATCACAACCACTGGCCTAGGCCAAGTGGTTGTGACCATGGTTGGTGACCAAAGGCACCCGGGTTCGAGTCCCGGCTGTGGCCTTGTTTTCTTTTCTTTTTCAATTTTTTTTTACAACAAATCATTATAATTATATATTATACATTAAAAACTTATAAATTCATTTTTAAATATTAAAACTATTTTATAAATTCTAAAAAAAATTACATTTATTAAATCTGAGTTAAAAGTTTTATTTACAATTTTTATTTTTCTGAAATTCATTTATTTAATATTTATAATAATTAAATCAATTTTATACCATTATATTTATAAAAATCCATTAAAATATCAAAACAACTTTATTAAATTCTACAAAAATTATACTGAGTTTGTATAGAGTTAAACTTTACTGAAATAATTTTTAATTCAGAAAAATCAATTATTTTATATTTTTAATCAATTTTTGTTAGATTTAATCATAATTAAATCATAATAAATTCAATTTTCATTATTTTTGCACCAAAATTTTATACAATTTATTTTTAAATATTTAGAACAGAAATATGATTTTTGAAATAGAAATTCTTTAATTTTTGTATTTTTGAATATTAAAGTTAAATATTGGCAATTTGTAATAAATAGATTTAAAAATCTATTTTAAATGAAATAATTTTATAAAAATTATTTTTATACTTCAAACACTTTATTGTGTACATTCTAAATTCAAATTTTATAAAAAGACTTTCTTTTATTTAATTATCAAATTTCCCTTTTTATTTTAATTAACATTTTATTTTAAATTCAACAATTGGATATCCCCAAATCGAAACCCTAGGATACACTTATAAACTAATTAGACTTAGACTTATTATTTATTACCTTATTATAGGGTGATATTTGGCATTATTTTGGGCAACACTGTTATTTCATCTTTTCAAGAAGTTTAACATTTGCTAAGGTGAGTTTTACGTAGCCCCTTTTATTTATCACCATTTTTGGGGTGAAACATGTTATAACATCATTATTGCAATTCAATCATCAATGTGTCTATGTGTTTTCTATGTTGCATTATGTCTTGAGCATGATTAGAGTAAGCACCATTCTAGCATAATCATTAACTCCGTACAAGCCAACGGTATACATTGATAGATCTATTGGACTGACAATCCCACCCGGATACGTGCCTCCTACAAAGGTTGCGTGGGTGTTTGTTATCGCATAACATATTCAGGTGGACCATGAGCGTATGGTATGTATCATATTATAACAGTCATTAGGGTTGATTATGCACTCGATTTATTTCTAGTATGTTCTCACATATGGGCTAGATTGACATGACACATGAATTGCACAACATTTTTATTCATTTTATTATCAAAAACCTATGTAATTCTCACCAACTTTTGTTGACCCAAAATACTTTCAAAATTAACATGTTTCAGGTAACAATGAAGCTGAGGCTTGAGTTAGCATGAGGATTTAACATGAAGTTTTATTTGAAGTTATTGAAGTTTTGTTATTTGATATCATGTATTGAATTCCTAGACATCATTTTATATTTGGATATTATGGTTGAATAAATTATTTAAAATTTATATTATACCATGTGCTACTGAAACAATCATCAATACGTGGCACCCCGATGTTTCCGCCATCGGTTGGGGTGTTACAGATTGGTATCAGAGCCAGGTTATAGGGAATTAGGTTATTAGAAATAATCTAGACTAAAACCTTAGGGACTTAAACAGTACTTGCTTCTCTTACTTGTAACCCTAATTGCTTCCCTAATCCTATCCTTATCCTATGCCTTATATAACCCTAAACCTACATGTGACTACTCTTATTCGTCTGCTGCAATCCTGATCCACCATTAGATTAATAGGACAAAATCCTCAGGTTTAACCTGAACCCCCTTGAGATCTCGTCGAAGTTCTAGATTTTAATAACGAACACGTGCAATCTGGAAGGGTGAACGCCTGTATTCTGAGTCTTCTGTCTAGGCTGGCATTGCGCATATATCCCAATCAGACGAGGGACCCGGATGCCTACCTGGGAATTCTCGGGATGAGTGTTCACTTATAGGCTAAAGCATGTCTTCATATGTTATTAGAATTTAGAATCTTTGATAAGTCAACGTTTTCGTTTATTCGTTTTAATTAATGAATAAATGATTACATTCCTTATATAAACTCTCATTCATTTCATTGTGTCTATTACAGATCATGCCTCCTCGTCGCAGCACTCGCAACAGCAATGGTGAGAACCACGAAGAAGGTGGTGATAACCATAACCATGACCAAGTTCCTAACCACAACAACAATGGGGTCGATGCTCAACTGGCTGCGATCATTTCTCAACAAATGGCGCAGCAAATCGCAACTCTGGTTCCCAATTTACTCGCTCAGGTCATCCAAATGAACGGCAACGGGAATGGTCACGGGAATGGGAATGGGAACGGCAATGGCAATGGAAATGGACCCCAAGCCTGCACCCTTAAGCATTTCAACTCTTGTAACCCTCCAAAGTTTAGTGGTGAAGAAGGAGCTACAGGACTCCTCCAATGGTTTGAGGGTATTGAGAATACCTTCATCAACAATGAGTGCCCCAACAACTTCAAGGTTCGTTACGCCATGAGTGTTCTCCATAAACGAGCACTCACTTGGTGGAATGAAGAAAAGCGTACTCGTGGGGCCGAGGTTGCTCTTGCTATGACATGGGACCAAGTCAAGGAGGTCATGAAGGAAGAGTTTTGTCCTCGCAATGAAGTTAAGAAACTTGAGGATGAGTTCCACACCTTAGCTCAAGATAGTGGGGAAAACCTTGCCTACAACACCCGCTTTCATGAGCTTAGCTTATTGTTGCCCCACAAAGTTACTCCTCTGCCGGTAGCCATCGAGAAGTACATCGGTGGTCTGCCCATGCAAATCCAGGACACCGTTTGGGGTAGAAATACTGCAACTTTGGAAGAGGCCAAACGTCTAGCGGCCACTCTTACTGATAATCACGTGAAGAACGGTACTCTCTTCCGCAAGGGCACTAAGAAGACGGTTGCCAAAGACACTCCACAGCCTGCAATTGAAGTCAAGCCTAAGACCTCAAGCAACAAAAAGCGCAAGGCTAGAAACTATATGGTTGCTGCCACTCCACCTGCTGCCCAAAACCCAGCCAAGAAACCATACACCGGACCTCACCCTTTGTGCAACACTTGCAAGTACCATCATCCAGCACAGGTGCCATGTCGTTTTTGTACTAAGTGTCAAAGATATGGTCACCTGGTGAACGTCTGTCGATCCCCTCCTACCCAAGACAACAATAACCCAGATCCCAACCAACAAAACAACAGGCCTACTCGTGGTCAATGCTACGAGTGTGGCAACCCTAACCACTACATCAACAATTGCCCTAATCGTAACCGAAACCAAAACCAAAACCAGAACCGCAACCAGAATCAAGGTGCTCGAGGTCGCGCCTACAATCTCAACGCTAACCAGGCTCGTGACAACAACGAAGTGGTGAATGGTACGTTTCTCATTAATAACCACTATGCATCCATATTATTTGATTCAGGAGCTGATAAGTCATTTGTGTCACTGAAGTTTGAACCTTTACTTAACTTACCCCACACAAATCTAGAAGAACCTTTCGTGGTAGAGGTAGCTAACGGGAAGTCTATTTCGATCGACTCTATTATTCGTAACTGCTTGTTGAACCTCGACGATCATACCTTCCCTATCGATCTCATCCCCATGCATCTTGGAAGTTTTGATGTTATAGTAGGCATGGACTGGTTGTCAACTCATCGTGCCGAAATTCTATGCTTCGAGAAAGTCATACGCATTCCTCTCGAATCTGGTGAGATTTTGAAGATCTATGGTGAGAAACCCTGTGGCGAGCTTAAGCTTATGTCTTGTACTACTGCCCAAAAGTACTTACGAAAGGGGTATACAGCCTTCTTAGCTAACGTGATAGAGAAGAAGGACAAAGGCAAAAGTATCCAAGACATTCCTATTATTCGAGACTATCCTGAAGTCTTTCCAGAGGATTTACCTGGTTTGCCTCCTGCTCGACAAGTGGAATTTCGAATTGATCTTGTTCCTGGTGCTAATCCTGTCGCTAAAGCTCCTTATCGTCTTGCACCCTCTGAGATGCAAGAACTTGCCAGTCAATTACAGGAACTTTCTGATAAAGGGTTCATTCGCCCTAGTTCTTCTCCATGGGGAGCCCCTGTCTTGTTCGTTAAAAGGAAGGATGGTTCTCTTAGGATGTGTATTGACTACCGTGAACTCAACAAACTCACCATCAAGAATCGTTATCCACTTCCTAGGATTGACGATCTCTTCGATCAACTTCAAGGAGCAACCCACTTCTCGAAGATTGATCTCCGTTCTGGTTACCATCAGCTTAGAGTCCACGATGAAGATATTCCCAAGACAGCTTTTCGCACACGCTATGGTCACTATGAATTCATGGTTATGCCTTTTGGGTTGACCAATGCTCCCGCAGTATTTATGGATTTGATGAATCGGGTTTGTAGACCCTATCTCGACAAATTCGTGATCGTTTTCATCGATGATATTTTGATTTACTCTAAATCAAAATCCGATCACGAGCAACATCTTCACTCTATCTTGAATCTCCTAAAGAAAGAACAACTGTATGCCAAGTTCTCAAAATGCGAATTTTGGCTTAAGGAAGTTCAATTTTTGGGACATGTCATTGATATGAACGGGATTCATGTTGATCCCGCAAAGATCGAAGCTGTGAAAAATTGGAGTGTTCCTCAAACTCCAACTGAAGTCCGTTCTTTCCTTGGTTTGGCTGGTTATTATCGTCGATTCATCGCCAATTTCTCCAAGATCGCTGTTCCTCTCACTACCTTAACTCACAAGGGTAAACCCTATGAGTGGGGACCTAAACAAGAGGAAGCATTTGAAACTCTTAAGCTGAAACTCTGTGAAGCTCCTATCTTGTCTCTACCTAATGGTAATGATGATTTCGTGGTCTACTGTGATGCATCAAACCAAGGTCTTGGTTGTGTTCTCATGCAACGAGGAAAGGTTATTGCTTATGCGTCTCGACAACTCAAGACTCACGAAAAGAATTATACCACCCATGATCTTGAATTGGGCGCTGTTGTCTTTGCACTCAAGATTTGGAGACATTATCTTTATGGGACCAAATGTGTGGTGTTCACGGACCACAAAAGTCTCCAACATGTCTTCGATCAAAAGAATCTTAACATGAGGCAACGACGTTGGGTTGAATTACTTAACGACTATGATTGCGAAATTCGCTACCATCCTGGCAAGGCGAATGTTGTTGCTGACGCACTTAGTCGTAAAGAGCGTGTCAAACTCCAATGTGCGAGAGTTCGTACTGATCTTCAAGATCGCATTCTCCAGGCTCAACACACATCAGTCACCCAAGGTAACATGTACGATGAAATGTCTTGTGGTGCTGAAACTCAACTTGAAACCAAACCCGATGGTCTTCTTTATTTCCTTAATCGACTGTGGATTCCCGACCGTGATGATCTTCGTACTTTTCTCATGAACGAGGCTCATAAGACTCGTTATTCTATTCATCCTGGAGCTGACAAGATGTACCAAGATCTTCGTTATTCTTATTGGTGGCCTGGTATGAAGAAAGACATTGCTCTTTTCGTCGCAAAATGTCTCACTTGTTCCAAGGTCAAGGCTGAACATCAACGACCATCTGGTATGCTTGAACAACCAGAGATTCCTGTCTGGAAATGGGAGAGCATAGCTATGGATTTCATCACCAAACTCCCTCGCACACCCAAAGGTTTTGACAGTATTTGGGTAATCGTCGATCGTTTGACCAAGTCAGCTCACTTCCTACCTATTCGTGAGAAGTATTCTGTGGAAAGGTTGGCAAAGATGTACGTAAGTGAAATCGTATGTCGTCACGGTATACCTTTAGACATTATTTCTGATCGCGATGGGCGTTTCACCTCTCACTTTTGGGAGTCTCTACAAGATGCTTTGGGTACCAAGTTGAACCTGAGCACTGCTTATCACCCTCAAACTGATGGTCAGACTGAACGAACCATCCAGACACTTGAGGATATGCTCAGGGCATGTGTCATTGATTTTGGTGGCGCATGGGATTCTCATCTTCCTTTGGTTGAGTTTTCATACAACAACAGTTATCACGCCAGCATTAACATGGCTCCTTTTGAGGCACTCTATGGTCGGAAATGTCGTTCACCTGTCTGTTGGACTGAGGTTGGTGAAGCTCGTATTACTGGACCTGAACTAATCCAGGAAACCACAGACAAAATTCAACTCATTCAGGATAATCTTCTCAAGGCTAGAAGTCGCCAAAAGAGTTATGCTGATAAACGTCGTAAACCATTGGAATTTCAAGTTGGGGACCTTGTACTACTTAAGGTATCCCCTTGGAAAGGAGTAATTCGTTTCGGTAGAAAGGGAAAGCTAGCTCCTCGATATGTAGGCCCCTTCAAAATTCTTGACAGAGTTGGAAAAGTGGCTTACAAACTTGAACTTCCACCTGAGCTAAGCAATGTTCATCCAACCTTCCATGTTTCGAATCTCAAGAAATGCTTAGCGGATGAGAACCTTCATGTTCCTCTTGAGGATGTGCAAATTGATGAAAGCATGCACATTATCGAGAAACCCGTTGAGATTGTTGATACTGGAGTCAAGAAACTCAAGCGCAGTCGTATTCCGATCGTTAAGGTTCGTTGGGAATCTAAACGAGGCCCAGAGTTCACTTGGGAACGTAAAGACCAGATGAAATCGAAGTATCCACATCTTTTTCCACCAGACTCTCCAACTCCAACTTCGGGACGAAGTTCCTAAAAGTAGGGGAGACTGTAACATTACGCATTTAAACTTGTACGTTACACGGCTATCATTAATAAAAAACGTCAAGTTTTATCTTTTACGTTCGCATTTATTATTTTTGTCACATTATTAGAACCCTAATACCTTATATATATTATATTATATATGGTTGTGTGATAATTATATCAAAAAAAATAATTTGCTCTAGCCGGGGTTCGAACCCGCGCCAAAGCCCAAACCACACAACACTTAACCAACTGGGCTAAGCCATCAACCTGATTAAACCCGGACGCGAATTTACTTTATACTTGTTTTTAAAAACCTTCACAGCTGACTTTGGAAAGTCAACTGTGACGCGTTTGCTCAATCAATCACAATTAAATTGTGATTGATCCAAAAATAGCAACGATGCTCGATGACCGGCCCTGTATGACTTCGATTACACGCTGTTAACCATCAATCGTTGACCAATTTGATTGATTACGCGTTTAGACTTTAATAAATTGTCAAACTTTCCAATTAACCTATACATCGATCCCCAGTATAAATTGGACATCTACGAACCTTTGAAACTCGCTCACACTCTCTTCTCCACCTTCAATTCTTTTCCAAACACTCTGATTATTAGCTTTCTGCTCGTCGTTTGACTTTTGGCTTTGACCGGGCAAACGAACACAAATCAACACTGTGAGTTTAATTTCTTGTATGGGTTATGATCATCGGCGATCACTCATCAATAGCCCCATGATTAATTGGGCTATTGATGAGTTAATCAAACGATTACAGATTTAGGGTTCGTGGGTTTTGAAATGGGGATAAACTTGATTTCATATCGTGTATATAATTATTATTATACAGGATTCATCACAACCACTGGCCTAGGCCAAGTGGTTGTGACCATGGTTGGTGACCAAAGGCACCCGGGTTCGAGTCCCGGCTGTGGCCTTGTTTTCTTTTCTTTTTCAATTTTTTTTACAACAAATCATTATAATTATATATTATACATTAAAAACTTATAAATTCATTTTTAAATATTAAAACTATTTTATAAATTCTAAAAAAAATTACATTTATTAAATCTGAGTTAAAAGTTTTATTTACAATTTTTATTTTTCTGAAATTCATTTATTTAATATTTATAATAATTAAATCAATTTTATACCATTATATTTATAAAAATCCATTAAAATATCAAAACAACTTTATTAAATTCTACAAAAATTATCCTGAGTTTGTATAGAGTTAAACTTTACTGAAATAATTTTTAATTCAGAAAAATCAATTATTTTATATTTTTAATCAATTTTTGTTAGATTTAATCATAATTAAATCATAATAAATTCAATTTTCATTATTTTTGCACCAAAATTTTATACAATTTATTTTTAAATATTTAGAACAGAAATATGATTTTTGAAATAGAAATTCTTTAATTTTTGTATTTTTGAATATTAAAGTTAAATATTGGCAATTTGTAATAAATAGATTTAAAAATCTATTTTAAATGAAATAATTTTATAAAAATTATTTTTATACTTCAAACACTTTATTGTGTACATTCTAAATTCAAATTTTATAAAAAGACTTTCTTTTATTTAATTATCAAATTTCCCTTTTTATTTTAATTAACATTTTATTTTAAATTCAACAATTGGATATCCCCAAATCGAAACCCTAGGATACACTTATAAACTAATTAGACTTAGACTTATTATTTATTACCTTATTATAGGGTGATATTTGGCATTATTTTGGGCAACACTGTTATTTCATCTTTTCAAGAAGTTTAATATTTGCTAAGGTGAGTTTTACATAGCCCCTTTTATTTATCACCATTTTTGGGGTGAAACATGTTATAACATCATTATTGCAATTCAATCATCAATGTGTCTATGTGTTTTCTATGTTGCATTATGTCTTGAGCATGATTAGAGTAAGCACCATTCTAGCATAATCATTAGAAAAAATTACGCCGTTAGTCCTTATGGTTTACCCCAAATTTCAATGTAAGGTATTAATGTTTTATTGTTTCTTATTAGGGTATTAGACTTTTAATTTGTTTCAATGTAGGGTATTAGGCTTTTAATTTGTTTCAATGTAGGGTATTAGGGACTAACCTAGTTAAAACTTAACTAAGTTTGAGGGGTATTATGGTCCATTCACCTGTTTATTTCTTTTAACCAATTAATACATATATTATAGATTTTGAGGGACTAAACCTAAACCTGTTACCACTTTCTTTTACTTAAACAATTAACATCGAGGACACGCATCACCTCTGTTATCAAACTTAAATCTAACCTTCTGCCACGCATCATCTCCATGTTAATCTTCTGCCACGCATCATCTCCATCGTCAAACTTAAATCTAATTAATGTTCTGCCGCGTGGAAAGAAGAGAACACGTATCATCTCGACTATCGAACTTATTTTCTTATATAATACATACTGAATTTTTTTTTGAAGGTCATGAAGAGGAGAAAGAGGTCGCCAATTATAGCGTAGACAACGATGACGAAACACTTTCGACGGTGACACAACGTTAGCCGGTTGCTGCCCAACCGAGAAATAGCAAATCTTGCAAACAAAGTGAACATCTTTACCATGGAGCATGTTAAAGAGGCTATGTGAACAACCACCATAGACATCCATTTGAAGGTAACGCCATCAACATACAAAATCGTGTAGAGGCGTAGAGACACAGTGATGAGTCATACGGAGCGGTGGCCGTTTTGGGATTAAGAGTAATAACTACATTAGAGAGAAGACAGATGGGTGTCCCCACGTCGTTCTGACTGATGGTATGTAGAATCGACTCGATTCAATCAGGTGCAGCTGTGACGCGGTGGTGCCGGCAAGGTTATTCCAAAAGCAACAAAGTTAGCCCGTCACAACGCCTTCCGACTGTTTGAATTCAAAAAAGTGACCTCCATCAACTATGAGGCAACAATTGACCAAATTCGATATAATTGTTTTAGATTTGAAGGGAGTGTTTTTTACCAATAAACTCAAGTACATGAGATTTAGGAAATTTTGAAGACTATGTTGTAATTTTCTTAGGATTTTTTTTTTTTACAATAGAGTTTAGTAATCATGGATACGTACACAAGAAGATATATAACATTTTAATTTTATAATGGTATCGTGTTATATTGGTTACCCAACTTGTATTTCTGTTGCTTTAACTTATACCCCTACCGTTGATTATATTGTTGGTTACCTGCATCTATATTTCGGCCTAGCGTATTACGAATATTTTAAACGCCACAAGAATCCGCGCAAAGCGCGGGGTATAATACCACTAGTTTAAATAGTTGGATTTCAAAAACAAACCAGTGTTGAACATGACGACTTTTATAATACGGGTCAAAATGGTTAATTTTATATTTGTTTCTAAGCAGGAAGCTAAATCTATACTCACCGGAATTTTACTCCGGTGACTGGAATCTGACCGGAATAACAAAAGAAGAGGGAGGGAAGGTTTGGTTTTAAACTTTGAAAACTTGACAGGTTTAGTCCCTCAAAATCTATAATATATGTATTAATTGGTTAAAAGAAATAAACAGGTGAATGGACCATAATACCCCTCAAACTTAGTTAAGTTTTAACTAGGTTAGTCCCTAATACCCTACATTGAAACAAATTAAAAGCCTAATACCCTACATTGAAACAAATTAAAAGTCTAATACCCTAATAAGAAACAATAAAACATTAATACCTTACATTGAAATTTGGGGTAAACCATAAGGACTAACGGCGTAATTTTTTCTAATCATTAACTCCGTACAAGCCGACGGTATACATTGATAGATCTATTGGACTGACAATCCCACCCGGATACGTGCCTCCTACAAAGGTTGCGTGGGTGTTTGTTATCGCATAACATATTCAAGTGGACCATGAGCGTATGGTATGTATCATATTATAACAGTCATTAGGGTTGATTATGCACTCGATTTATTTCTAGTATGTTCTCACATATGGGCTAGATTGACATGACACATGAATTGCACAACATTTTTATTCATTTTATTATCAAAAACCTATGTAATTCTCACCAACTTTTGTTGACCCAAAATACTTTCAAAATTAACATGTTTCAGGTAACAATGAAGCTGAGGCTTGAGTTAGCATGAGGATTTAACATGAAGTTTTATTTGAAGTTATTGAAGTTTTGTTATTTGATATCATGTATTGAATTCCTAGACATCATTTTATATTTGGATATTATGGTTGAATAAATTATTTAAAATTTATATTATACCATGTGCTACTGAAACAATCATCAATACGTGGCACCCCGATGTTTCCGCCATCGGTTGGGGTGTTACACCCGCCAACGCCCTGTTCGTGCTTCTGGACAACGTTCTGATCGTCGCCTTGCATCTTTAGTCGCTGAGCAAATTGCTGCAGTAATTCCAAACCTTGTCAGTGAGATAACTAAGAATAGTAACAGTGCCAACACAGGGGTACGACTCAATTTCGGTGCACTTTCAAACACTTTAACTCCTGTAACCCCACAAAATTCACTGGTGAGGAGGGTGCTACTGGCCTCCTCCAATGGTTTGAAAGCATGGAGAGCACCTTTGTGAACAGTGAATGTCCTGATGAACTCCGCGTTCGCTATGCTACTAGTATCCTTCAAAAGGGGGCGCTAACCTGGTGGAATGGCGAAAAACGCAATCGAGGAGCTGATGTTGCTTTATCTTTATCTTGGGCTGAAGTTAAGGAACTCATGATCGCCAAATTCTGCCCTAGGAACGAAATCAGGAAACTGGAGGATGAGTTTCGTGAGCTCAAACAAGACAGTGGAGAGAATCTTGCGTACAATACCCGATATCATGAACTTAGCATATTGGTCCCACACATGGTCACCCCGGTCTCTCGAGCGATTCGAGAAATATATCGAGGGATTACCTGACCTGATACAAGACGTAGTCACTGGAAGCAAATCTACTACGGTGGAAGAAGTCATCCAGCTTGCTGCCCCTTTAACAGACAAACACGTAAGGAAAGGAAACTTGGTTAGGAAGGGCACCAAGACGTCTGCTGAGAAAACCACCCATGTTGTTGAACAATCTAAGACTGTTTTAGCAAATGCCGCCACTACTACTTCGAACTCTAAGAAACGAATGGGCAATAATCAGAACCAGGCTGTTGTTGATCCTGTGACTCAACCTCCTATCAAGAAAGCCTACACGGGAGTCCATCCTCAATGCAACACTTGCAAGTATCACCACCCTGCAAATCTTCCATGTCGTCAATGCACTAGATGTAGAAGGTTTGGACACTTTGTCACCACTTGTCGAGCAATGGTTAGGACACAGGATAATCATCAAACAGCTGCTCAGGAACCACTACAGATTACTAACGGTCGGGCATGTTATCATTGTAGAGACCCTAACCACATGCGACCTCAATGCCCTAAATTGAATAATGTAAACCTGGTGGCACATGGACGAGCTTTCAATATCAATATCAACGAAGCAAACGGCCAGGATGACGTTAATCCCACTGGTTAAGCCATGGATGGAATCTTCCTAAGACTCGAGAATCCAATACTCGTGTTTTCATTTTCTTGATCCTATTATCATTTTGTACCCAATTATGTCATACTCATAAGCATAAAACATCTGGAAATTTCCTTGCATACTATTGTGTACGAACACATATTGGAAATTTATCATATTCGGTTACGTTATTTTATATCGTATAAGTTTCAGACTCTACCTTACATTTTATTGAAACATTTGGACTTGATTTCCATGAAAACCAAACTACTAAAAAAAAAAACTCGATACTTGATCCTACAGAGCTTTTCTAAAAACATCATTGTTTGTTATATGAAACTTGATTTTTCCCTTAACTTGACTATCCAATGAACATTTAATTATTCATGATACTCGTAAACTATTTCTATAGGCCACTAAGATGACACTTACACTTAATAGTTGTAGTACTTACAAACTTGCTTGCATGCGTGTATTATCCACGCAACTCAGATAAACATTTCATTTAAAGGGCTCCTCGGACGAGTGGTAGCCCATACTTAAATACTGTTATGCTTACAAGTCGTTGCAAACCAATGCAATTGACCTCATTATTACATAGCCTCATTTTGTTGATAACATCTCATTGTAACTCAACGTGTTCGTTGTGCTATCTTCTTGTGAAATTACTTGCTTTAATGTGTTGTTAGATTAGGATCATAGAAGGACATAAAACCCTAATGTAAGGTAAATTGATGATTCCGGTCCGGAACGTAATCATGAATTTACAGGTTCGTTAGGGTAGTGTGAAATTCTATTGGAGTTTTTGGTAGGCGTCCAGTACGTTTTCAAGGTATCAAAGGTGTGGTGGGTTAGCTGCGGTACACCCTATATATAAACACTAATGATGCATTGAAAGTGAGACTGGAAGTCGGACCAGGAACAAACTCTAGTTACTTGGTAGTTCATTTAGTCCTTTTATAATCAATCAACTCATACATTTATTTTAGGATTTCTAAGCTTAATGTTTTACTAGATTCTTATTCTCCTTATTATTCGAGACGAATCTAATCCAATCCTTAACTCACACCTATCAAACCTCTTACCCAAAATCATCCAAATTTTCCAAACCACAGTTATCATAATTTTTACCCAAACATCCATAACCCTATGTTCCTAATAACTTCGGGACGAAGTTTCTAAAAGTAGGGGATGCTGTGACATCCGTCACTTTTCTTTTTTTATTTTTTTTTTATTTTTGTATATAATAATAATAATAATAATAATAATAATAATAATAATAATAAGTCTAGTCCAACCACTCTTAAACCCAACACCATACAAACCATCCACTTTAACACACTAACCCAACCCAACTAAGCCCACCTAACAAACCCACCTTTTCCTTGTTTGCAGCCCATCAACGAGCCCAGACCAACACAGGCCCAGTACCGGCCCAATCTTGTCTCCCCCTTATCTGTTTAAAAAAAAAAAAAAAAAAAAAAACTTTGCTTCAGCCGGGAATCGAACCTGAGCAGGGAGCCAGTCCATCCAAACAACCACACGCCAACAACCAGCTGAGCTACAGCTCCTACCTGTTTATATCCCAATCCTAATTATATATAAACCCACAATAAAACGCCTTAACCTTTCTTCTAACTCGCTGCTGCTGTGCGCGAGTTTGACCCAAGAATTTGGCCGAGTTTTTCGGACAATCATCAATTATTGCCATATATCGAACGACTAACCTATACCAGTCAAACCTATGCCCAATTATTGCGTAATTCTTTCATATTTAGGCTCCATTAACGCGGTTGACTAGACCTTGGTCAAGAGAATTGAAACCTTATAAATACTCGTTGTTAATTCAATCAAACCTGCACACACACACACATATATGCGATTTAGAGTTCCCAATATACGAAATCACGCTTTTAAACTCCAAATCGTTCAAATAAGAAGCTTTCTCTTCGGATTCTTTTGTAGTCGAATACACCTTCATTTGAATCAGGTTTGTTTGATTTTAAGCTTCTAGTAGGTCGATTCATGATGTAGAATAAAAGCCCTAACATTTGATTCGTTATCTGTAACGAATTCATGATCAATTGTAAGGGTTAGGTTTCTAGGGTTTATGTTTAGGAATTGGGGAAAAACTGTGAAGAAGGTTTTAAATATTTTTAATCTGTTTAAAACTCATAAGTGGAGGCAGACAAGGTGGTTGTGTCGTGTGTTTATGGACAAGAGGGCTGGGGTTCGATCCCCAGCAACACCACTTTTTTTTAAGAACTTTGTCTTTTATATTTTTTTTTCATGTATTTACCTTTTAAATAGTTTTAAAATACCTAAAATGATTTATAAATTCTCCAAAATTTATGTTATGTTATGTAAACAATAAGGGTCACCATACAATTTTTAGATTTTCAAAAATCATTTATTTTATATATATTATAAATATTACAAGTTTATTCTTTTATAATTATAAAATTTTATAAAAATATCTAAACGATTTTATAAAATTCCACAAAAATTATCCTAAACTTGTATAACAATAAACATTTCAGAAATAATTTTTATTTCTGAAAAACCATTCGTTTTGTATTTTTAATTAATTTTTGTTAGTTTTAATCATAAATAAATCATAATAAATTCATTTTTCAATATTTTTGCACCAAAATTTTACATAAATTATTTTCTATTCATTTGGAACAGAAATACAATTTTTAATTTAAAAAAAATTAATTTTAATATTTTTAAATATTAAAGTTATATTTTGACAATTGAAATAAATAGATTAAATATTCTATTTTCAAGAAAATAATTTTATAAAAATTATTTTCACACTTAAAACTTTATATTGTGACTATTTTCAATTTGAAATCTACAAAAAGACTTTTGTTTATTTATTTACCAAAATTTCTTTTATTTATTAAACGTTTAATTTATTAATCAAACGAATACTTATCCCCAATTCGAAACCCTAGAATATACTTGTAGACTAGATAGACTTAGACTTATTTGTTACCTTATACATAGGGTGATACTTGGCAACGTTGGATTACACTTATTCAATTCCACAAGATTTAACACCTTGCTAATGTGAGTATTACTTATCCCCTTTTTCGTTTTCACACTTTTGGGGTGATTCATGCACAAGTATACAAAACTTATACATTCATTTACACATACATTTTATTCATTTACAATTCATATACGTGTCTTGTTTATCTTTGTGCTTATGTTTGAACATGAACGTAGCTTACATACAAAATCATACATCTAGACATAACTTATGTTATGGTGCTCTTTACATATAGACGTAACTTATGTTACGGTGCTCATTTAGACATAACTTATGTTATGGTGCTCTTTTAGACTTAACACGTGTTGAGGTGCTCATTATCAATTTCATTGTACAAACTTTACATTTGATCTTTGTCTTGTTTGGTTACTTGCGTGTTTACATAATGCCTTGGTGATGCTAACACATGAATTGTACTATCTTTTCAAACTTATACTATATGTACAAAGCTAAGTAGTACTCACCAACATCATATGTTGACAAAATTATTTTCGTACATGTTTCAGGATGAGCTGCTTGACGCTTCACATAGGACTTTGGACTTAGATTAAATCAATCAATTATCTTTATTTTTGTTGTCTTGTATTTAATTTCACATGTTGTAAAACAATATTCAATAATCATATATTTACATTTTAGTATCATGAGCTTTTGAACAATCGTCACTACGTGGCACCTCGATGATTCCGCCATCGGTTGGGGTGTTACACCACTACACCTATCGGAACATCTCAACCCACTACACCTCTTGGAACATCTCAACCCGTAGACTCAGAGAATGAAACCGATGATGAGATAATTCCCGAAACCCAACCTACGCCACCAACCAAAGGCAAACGCAAAGGAAAACAAAGAGATAAAGGACCGGGACGTGGTAAACCACTAGAGGGAGCCCCTAGGCCATGGTACGATGTTGAAGAGGAAGTCGTAGCTAAGGCGTGGGTCACGGCTTTAACACGCGCCGCAATCGGTAAATTATTTAAATTTATATATATTTATGTTTTTATTTTATTCCGAAATATATATGTTTTTTTATATATCAGTTTAGTATGTTAATTTAATTTATTTTTAATCAAAGGTACCGCCCAAAATTTAGACAACTTATGGGAGACGGCGAACGAATACTTTCTCAGGTTCATGCAAAGCAAGCCGTATCGACAAAACGACGCTCTTAGCTCAAAGTGGAGAAAGATGAATACGGATTGTGGTAAATTAAATGGAATTTACAACCGCATTAAGGCGAGCCCGCCTAGTGGTTGGAACGAGCAAAATATTTTCGAGGATGCGTTGTCGAAGTATAAATCTGAGGTGAAGAGATCATTCTCGATGATACGGGCTTGGCAGGTCTTGAAAGATGAACCAAAATGGGCGGGGGTCCGGACGAAAAACTAAAACGAAAAACTAAAGCTAAACAGGGAGGTCTGTCTGTTCCAATCGACATTGATATGAACGACGAGCCCGAGTTCGATGAACCAATATTCGTGGATGAGGCACGCCCCATAGGTTTAAAATTTATAGTTTTTTTATATATAATTCGTTGCGTTTTCTTTATAGTATAAAAATGGTTGCGTTTTTTTATGTAGGTCTGGACAAAGCTCGAAAGGAAGCGGCGGCAGGACAGAAAGTGGCGACGGGTAGCTCGAGCGGGGGCGCTTCAAGGCTTGAAACTTTAAGCGCACAAATGGAAGCTTTCAACCAAGCTAACCAAGAAAAAATAAAGCTCACGCAGGAAAATATTAGGTTGATTGATGAATCGAAGGCGGTTGAAGAGTGGAAAATTATGTCGGCCGATATCTCGAGTTATCCGAAGAACGACGCGCCGCGTTGAAGAAATTGCAAGACAAGTTCGTTGAAAAGTGGAGGTAGTTTTATAAAATTTTAGGAAATCGTATGTTTTTTTTCTGGTGTGTTCGTTTTTTTTAAATTTTATCATGCTTTGTAATTTTTATTTATAATATTTAGTGTTTATTTTAACATTTAAGAAAGGAAATCTATTAGTTATTCGTTAAAGTTTCATTATTTTATTTATTTATTACTTTTAAAACAAACTAAAATTAATATTAAAAAATAAATTAAAAAGTAATTAAATGCTTGAGACATTGGTTTTTCATGTATTCACACCCCACCCATGTCTCAAGAATATTGAGACACCACTTTGATGATGTGGCATCCTACATGGCATGAAGACATAACCTTTTTTATGTCTTCACACGCCATAGCCTTATATAGCCAAGTATGTAGAATCATAAGTATTAAAAACATTTGTGGGAGATATGTACAGTGTGCGAGTAGGAAGGACTTCACAAAATGAGTAAAAGTTACTAGAAGAGCACTTGGGCACCTATTTAATCTTGACTAGTTATATAATAATTTTAACAACTTAGAACTTTTAGCGGGCTGATAAAGTGATATATAATTAGATATGTTAAACAACATAAGTGCAAGAGATTGAGCTGTAAAATAAGCTTGTAAAATATTAATCTAGTTTGAAATGACGTCAATGTAAGTTGTAGACAAACCGAGCCTAGCTTCAGCTTGAATTCTTGCTCAAAGTCAAACAGGCTAACTCGGCTCAGCTCAGCTCGTCTTGTTTTGCTTGTATTAACAGGTTGTAAATTTAGACTTACGTTCGGCTCATAAAAGAACTCGAGTCACGAGCCAGCTCGTGACTCGTTAAGTCAGCATGTTTAAGTTGAAATAAGCGGCCTGCTTACAAACCAATCCGGCTCGGGTTGCTTGTTTACAAATACGCCTACTTCAAGCGAGCCTTTTTCAAGCAAAACACACTTGTTATATTATAGTAAATAAATAAATAAATATATGGTTACAGGCGATTTTTGAACGATAAAAAAGTTGGTCACGAGCAGAAAAGTCTTGAAAACAGGTAACTATGGCAACCCTGCACAGTATCAAGCAGGGGGCTTGTTTGGCATGCTTCTTCGACTCCTCGGTTCTTCCATTTCGTCAACAGCTCCTCCGCAACAAGTGAAATCTGATGTTGCAATACAGCAGCACCAAGGGGTCCCACCAGGTTGAGTCGCGTTGCAGCTGATATAATATCTCTCATTGTTATGTACATGTATGCCCTCTGGCACGTTTCGCCATCCAACCCGACTAGTCCACAAACGAGCCCAAACACAGGCGCGTGGTGGAAGCATACATCCCCATTGCTCAAACACGCGTTTCTCATCATCTTTAAAGACGGAATCTCTGAGAAAACAGAGGAAGATACCCTCATTAATGCGGATCCTTGTGAAACCGACGCCTTACGGCTAACTTCATTTGTTAGTGTTGCGTCTAGAATCATATCGAGCTGTTGCAATGTTTGGAGATCAGGTGAAGTGGCTGCTGAGTGGACGAAAGGAAGAAGCAGGCTTCCTGTATTCTCCAAGGTATGGATGATGTATGATTGGAGGTGTTCGGGTTGAGCGACTATTTGTGCTTGCATTGCAGCCTCTAAACCGAAGGAATGAGCAAAGCCGCCTGTTGGAAGTATGGAATCAAGCAATTGCCATTTGCTCCATTGAAGGAAAGGAGCTGATTCTTGCGATGAAAACCGACGGGTCACGTCTTTTACCTCTTCCATTGTTGTGAAACAAGCACTTTAAATCTGGCATACAAGATGAACAAATACTAATTAATTAGTAAATAAATAGATAAAATGACAAAAAAATCCTTGTTTCAATTGAAAATGCCTTACATACATGAGGCTAGCGCCTTCTATGTTTGCCTCGAGGGGGCTTAAGTGTCATGGAACGTTGAGCGCCTCTTAAAACCAATAGCTTACCCAAACGCACCTACATACCAAGCCAAGCACACATCATATCATAAACTTACAAATATACTCAATACATATCATAGTTAACAAAGGCGCTAGGCGCACTCAAGGCGCATAGGCCTTGCCTGGGGCCTAGGCGCAAGGCGCAAAAAAAGCAAGAGCCTAAGATAAAAAAAACGAACAACGAAAATAAAGTATAAATATATTAAAATAATACTATTTTTCATCTAGTTAGTATCAAAAGTATTAAAATATTTATGTATTAGTGTATAGAAGTAATTTTCCTTAGATAAAAGTAGAAATCTGGTCATAATTTAACGAATTAGGCTGAAAACTCTCCGAAATTTAGGAATCTAGCTGAAATTTGCGCCTAAACCATCACCTGGAGAATTAAAGCGCAATTTCCTCGACTCAAAGCGCAAATGCATCGCCTCGCCTAAAAAATGGTCCTAGGCGCAAGAGGCGATGGCTTTTAACAACTATGATACATATAAATTTTTGGGTAAAATTTACGCTACCAAGCCAAAAGCTAGGGGTCCCGGGCCTGCTCTAGCCCAAGAGAAGCTCCGCCATCGGCTAATAATAATTCACACCAGCACTGGAACGAATGACACTTCTAAATTTTAACTTTCACTTCCCATTAGCAATGGTAATATCACTCTAGCGAAAAAGTAACTCTACCCACCCCAACTTTCATTTAGGTCATTTCAAAACTATTTAAGGGTTGGGGCAACGGATGTCAGCAGTTGAATATGGGGAATGATTTTGGTTTGTCTCCTCGCCAGAAAGCAGTGGTGGAATGCTTGCAAGGACCCCACGCCCAGGACTTCCTGACTGTCATTCCTATTGAAGGGTTGGGGCAACGGATGTCAGCGGTTGAATATAGGGCGATTCTTAAATACCGCCTAATGATTCCTATGTTCCCAGACGATGAAACTTGCCCAGTTTGTCGGAAGGCTTGTTTGGACCAATATGGGGAACACGCGGTCCATTGCAAAGAGTTGCCAGGTTTCAAGTATCGCCATGACTTTGTTCGGGATGCCTTGTGGGATATACTTAGGCGGCAAGGATATCGGCGAAAAAGGAGGCACCAGTTAATTTCCTAACGAACCCGACAGAGGGGAGATCTACTCTCCGCCCAGCAGATGTACTTGTGTTTGGATGGGTGGGCGGGAAACACGCTTGTGTGGACCTTACAGGGGTATCCCCGCTCGTCGGTTTTCGAGATACTGGGTTTGTGACCGGGCAGGCGATGCGGAAAGCCGAGTCCAAGAAGATTGAGAAGCATGCCAAAGCTTGTGAGGATAATCAACATGTTTTTGTCCCATTAGCCTTTGATACTTTTGGGGCGTTGGCACCGGAAGCCATCCGGTTCCTTGCCAGAGTTCAACGGGTCGTTCATAGCAATTCTTCGACCCCCCAGGGGCAAGGATTTGTCTTTAGTAGGTTTAGTTTTGCTATTCAAAAAGGGGTGGTGGCGACGCAGCTTGTTGCCCGTCTGCCAGTCATTATGTAAAATTCTATTCTCAATTTATGAAAAAGGTATACCATATCATAAAAAAAAAAAAAAAAAACTATTTACAACATTACTGGTGACAATCCGGAGCGAGGAGTAGTACAGTACAGTACAGATTATTATTGGCCAATGAGTTGGTTATAAACAGGAACACAAGTTTGTTGAACAAACAATAAGAAGTCAACGAGTAAAGCGAAAACATAAAATCAAATATGTTTCTTTCTTAAACTGATCACAGGTAATTGGTAATGGAGTTACTGCATCATCATTAATTGATGCAATAAACTAACTACATAATAAACTTGAATATTTAATTATATTCCAACATCATCGACGTCTTGAGTATGTAAAAATCGATCAATAATTGAGAAAAGCATGATGTAAAATTTGAAATTAAAATAAGCCCCAAACAAACCTAGCTTTTGAGATCCAAACTCAAACATTGGTACCTAAAACTGAAATTACTCTACTCATCTGATTAAAAAACTAAGTTAATCGTGGGTTTTGCTTGCTATATACGGGTGAAAGCAAGAGGATAACATACCTCAGGGTCGGGTCGGGTCGGGTCGGGTCGGGTCGGGTCGTAACTTTCGGGTGGTGGTCTTCTCCGATTAGGAGGATCTGTTTCACCGTCGTGGAGAACGATGATTTGAGCAGAGAGGGACTGAGGGAGATAGATATGGATGTGAGGAGGTTGGTGTAAATGATTCGCAACGGTTCGAGAGTTACTCAGGTTCTA
This sequence comes from Ambrosia x helenae, assembly GCA_030844895.1. NCBI lineage: Eukaryota > Viridiplantae > Streptophyta > Magnoliopsida > Asterales > Asteraceae > Ambrosia > Ambrosia x helenae. The sequence goes on along the minus strand of CM061230.1, from coordinate 11,910,237 downwards.
TCGGTAAAAAGCTTGAACGAGTCGAGCCTTAACGAGCCTGAGTCTGAGCCCGAGTTCGAGCTTGAAAAAATGACTCGTTTAGTTATCGAACCCAAACTCGAGGTTTTCATACAAAGACCGACAGACCGTTTAGGCTCGCGAGCCTAAACGACCCCAAACAAATTGTATATTATTATTACTAGTTTATACCCCGGGAGCGTCCCGGGTTGAGAAATCTAAATAAAGTGAATAAAATTAGAAATATCTAAACTATAAAAATGACATCTGCCAATATATGATTAATTATTATTATTATTATTATTATTATTATTATTATTATAAACAAATCTCTGCCATAAGTTATCATATTCTAATATAAAATTCTAATATAAAAAAAAGGGTAATTGGATCGGGGATCACCTAATCCCAGGCCCGACCCAAACCCACAATTTTTTTAAAACTAATTCCAAACCTGACACAATACCTGTCGGGTTACAAAAATTAGTCGTTTTTTTTCTCCGTTTTTTATATAGCACTATGGTACTCGTTGGAAAGATAATAAAACGCTCGTTAATTTGGTGTAATTTTTTTCTTTAAAACATCTCGTATATTAAAGATATTAACTTTTAAAAATTATGGGAGGAAACATGAGGGTGAAAAATCCAATTTTGTTTTTTAAATTATTTTTTTCCTAAAATATCTCAATGCCACATGGGATGACACATGGCACACTCAAAGAAGAGAATGCATCTTTGAATGACATGTCATTAAAATGGCTTTGGTTTATTATATGTATAGATTTTATTTATAGTATATTTACTATTTAACATTAGTGAGCCGAGCTTTGGCTCGTTTAAGCTATCGAAGTGAGCTCAAGCCAAGCTTTTAGCTCCTTTAAAATTGTTCTAAAATTATTTCGACCCGAGTCGAGTCAAGCTCGAGCTCAAAGTGTTAAGCTCGAATCAAACCGAGCTCAGACTCAGCTTATTTACACCCCCAAATTATCAAGTGCTACGGTGGTAATTTTTTATGCATTACTTTTTGTTCACCCAATATTTTGCTATTCTGAACTGATTTGTATATACATTGTCCATCTAATGAAAAGCACACCTTCATTTTTGGGTTTTATCTTTTCTAGTAAAAAAAATAATAAAATACTTTTATATCTTTATAAATGAAATTAATCGAAGATCTGTTTACTTATTATTATTATAAGTTTTATACTTTAAATTGTATGTAGGGCAAGCTCAGGGGCGGATCTAGGCTCTAGCATACGGGTTCCCGGGAACCCATTCGGTTTGTAATTTTTAGTGTTAATATATATAAAAAATTGAAAAGGAACCCATAAGAAAAAATAGAAAGGAACCCATTACTAAAAGTTTAAGGTGCTGTGGTGGTTGAAATCCTCCATCAAATTCACAAGCTTCCAGGTTCGATTCTTCTTTCACGCGTTTTATTATCTTTTTGGTCTAACTTTGTTTTTTTTTATTCAAACCTATGATAAAACCCTAACTCTTGCCCCTTTCAAATTCCAAACAAAAGCATACATACAGCAGCCCGAAACCCTCCTCCCCTGACCTCTACTCCTCGTCTTCGTCTCCTCTCCTCCGCCATTCCCGTCCCCCTCCTGCCCTCCTCCTCCGCGTCTGCACTAACCGGCCTATTAAGACCGTTTTGTAGTCTGTGGTGTGCCGAATTGGAAGAAGATGTATAAGGTGGAGGTTATGGAGAAGGTTCCGATTATGCAGCATTTTCTCTTTGGTTCGATTATCAAGTGGTGAGTTGGTTTTAAACATAATCTATTCTAATCCAAATCTTGTTACTTAGTGAAGTCTGAAGTCGTTAATTGCATTTATTGTAAAAATAGCTAATTTGGTTGTAAAGCTAGCAAAGGATGCCGAAATACAAGTTGCTGCACTCTTACATCCTTCTTTTGTCACTGTAGATGATATCAAAGGTACGTTTATTCCACAAGATTAACATAGTCCCTCGGTTCTTGAAAGATCCATCATCCATGTTTGACTTTTTGAAGGATAAAAGCTGGTATTTATCCACAAAAAGGTCGTTTTCTTTTAGTTAGAATTTAGGCACCATTTTATTAATCAGCTTGTGTAATTTTATTTAAAGATTGCCATTTTGACCCACTTTGCTTTGTTAACTTTTTTTTAATTATAAGTTAACAAGTGTGTCATTTTAATTATTAGTTAATAAGTGTGTATGACGTTATAGGATGATTATGTGAAATATGAATATATGATTACACATTAATGAAGAGTTTGGAACAACCAATGCGTGGCTTCTGAGGTGTTTTAGCTACAAAAGCCTAGTGCATTATTTACTTGTGATATTTAATTTTAGGAGAGCGATTGACGGTTTTCTTTCAAAGTTAATGCATTATTTACTTGTGTTATTTGTTCAGGATCACGTTGAATTGGGACCTATGCTGGAATGCATTGGTCTCTTGCCGTGTTAAAAGACATAGTTGGAGACAATTACAGGTATGTGGATGCTTACAACCTCCTAAATTCTTATAGAATTATCGTATTAGTTATAGTTTTGGTTATTATCGTATTAGTTGTTTTAGGGATGTTGAATTTTAACCTGTTGAAACCTAAACCGACCCGAACCCCTAAAACGACCGAAACCGTCAAACCGACTCTAACCCATGTACCAACCCGAATTTTTTATGTTCGGTCATATAAATTAAGCATCTAAAAAAGAAACCCAGTGAAAAAAATTTCTGGATCCACCACTGGGCAAGCTTTATGATCGAGTTGAGAGGTACACAGAATAACTTTTTTGTTCTGGATCAACCACCAAAAATGGATTTGACCCGTAAATATAAAACAACGAACATCCTTTCAACCATGAATTATTAAAAATTGCTTCTATCGACAGTTATTGCGAGTACCACGGCATTTAGCTTTCGGTCACTCGGTCCCATGCCCTGTCTTTTTGTGATTGGATGCATCACCAATCTCATGTTTCTCCAATATTCCTTCCTACCATATAATATAAAATCACATCTATATATATATATATATATATATAAATGAAAGCCATTTTGATGACATGGCACTCAAGGAGGCATTCTCCTCCTTGAGTGTGCCACGTGTCATCCTATGTGGCATTGGTATATAAGTTAAAAAAAAAAATTAAAACATCACAAAGTCTTTCATTCTGGCCTCTTTCTTTCATTCTCTCCTCTTTGAAACCTAACCTACTCAGTGTTTGTTCTCGCACATCAAAAATCATTGAGAGTGAGTCCCTTCAACTCCCTGTTCCCAAATTGGATGGCCCCATCGATGAATTTGAGCCTATCGATTCCGGAAGCCAGCTTGAAGAAGACGGTCAGTTCAGTTGTTTATATTATTATTATTATTATTATTATTATTATTATTATTATTATTATTATTATTATGTTCCGTGTGGTATTGAATCAGACCTTTGTTGACAACAGATCTTGAATGTGTTTATTGTATGAATTGAATCTTGAAATCTGAGTTTATTAAGCCTATTATATGTGATTGAATTGAATGTTGTTATTTTTAGTGATGAGGTCTAACCCCCTTTTGTCTTCCTCCTTTGTCCGACATTTCCGCACCTCTCGAGATCCCAGCTAACAGGTTAACACTCTCTCTCTCTCTCTCATCATGATGATAAGATATTATGATTTTTTTAGGGTTTAATTAATAATAAAAGGTTGTGTCCGTATTGTACGTTGAGCGGTTGCTCATTCCCTTTGTTGACAAGATCGCCTACGTCCACTCTCTCAAGGAGGAGGCCATCCCTGTCCCCGACCAGTCCGCCATCACCAAGGACAACGTCAGCATCCTCATCGACGGCGTCCTCTATGTCAAGATCGTCGACCCCAAGCTCACCTCTTACGGCGTTGAGAACCCCATTTACGCCGTCATTGTCAAGATCGTCGACCCCAAGCTCACCTCTTACGGCGTTGAGAACCCCCTTTACGCCGTCATTCAGCTTGCTCAGACCACTATGCGCAGTGAGCTTGGCAAGATCACCCTTGACAAGACCTTTGAAGAGAGGGACACTCTCAATAACAAGATTGTCATAGCAATCAATGATGCTGCTAAACACTGGGGACTCCATTGTCTTCGTTATGAAATCAGGGATATCTCTCCTCCTCGCGGTGTCAAAGCTGCTATGGAGATGCAGGCTGAAATTTGAAGTCGTTTGAATGTAAGATGATTCTGAAGTGTTACTATGTTTGTTGATAATATGTGAGGTTTGTAATGCAACATTTCAGGTAAAATATGTTTTTTTTTTAAATTATGGTATTCATGTTTAATTAAATTCTAATTAACTATAAAGTATAACATATTGTGAATTATGTTGTAGGATATTCCTCAGTGTTATGATGTATTACATAAAGAAGATAAGTTCTCTTTTCACAGTTGAGGGTCAAATGGAAGTACTTTTGAGGTATGAACCTGGTGCACACCTCATTGTGAACCAGCAGGTGGTTGCTCGAGCCGTAGCTAGAGTCGCGGTCCTAATTTTGGCCACCCCAACTGAGTTAATCAAGTGCAGCCGTGCAGGTCAGTTGTTTTCCACACAACTACTTCCTTTAGTTCAATGATTGACGTTTTCAAAAGTCAAATATTTGCTTTAGTTTTCTTGAAAAGTTTAGAATTTACTTATTTAAATATTACCACAGCTGCAATTGATAGATCACATTATGGTGGTGTGTACTTGGTGTCGTTTAAATTTTTATGAATTTGAAACATATAAGTTTGCCATCATGAAATTTAAGTTGAGAATGTTTCGTTTATTGTCTAATTACAATAAAAAAGATGCAAGACTATTGGTTAATATTGAAATGTTGTATTATTCAATGGTACACAATAGCATACTGTGATTGTAAATATGTCCCCAAGTGTTATAACACTTAAATGAAAAAAAAATCACAAGAAACAAGGTAGAGAATGTCAGGTTTATAATATCTCAAGACGAAGAATTCATATTTGAATTGTGTTTCGTATTTGAATATAAGATATAATTTAGATGTTCACATGTGCTTTATTGTCAATTTTTTTTTGTTGTTATCACTTAAAGTTTTTGGAACAAATTTAGCTTTTATTATGGTGTATTCGTAAGTTCACATTAAATTAAAATATGCATACTGAAAGGTTATCTATGTTTTTTTTGCTGGAGTTCCATCTTATCTTCGATACTTATTTGGAACGCTTCTTATATCTGAAAGCCTTTCACGTCCTGAATTCGTATGGGAAAAAACTTGGACTTTCATGGCGGAAGATATTTTACACACACGACAAAAGAGATTTCCAGGTATTCGTTTAATTTTTCCTTTTTTTTTAATTTCAATAATTTTCAATAACATAAAGTACCTTTCAAAAACATCACATTATTTACCTTATTTTTATTAACTTCAAGTTTTACTTTACAATATTGTTTACTAAATTTTGAATATTACGTGTGTACAGGAACAAAATTTCAAGACGATTTTATAATGAACCTTACTCTTATGGAAATTGAGAATTTCCTTCGTCGAAATAGTTCCTCATTAAAAAGATTTACCACCATGCCATATCCAGACGGTTTTGTTTTATCTGATGCAGAAAACCAATTAGTAAATGATGAATTGTCATTTGATCAAGACGTTGTTCTTACTGAATTCCATAAACTTAAAAATTCTTTAACTGAAGAACAACATAAGGTCTTTGATGAAATAATGAATGCCGTTGAAAACGAAACAGGTGGTGTGTTTTTTGTATATGGATATGGTGGAACAGGTAAGACATTCTTGTGGAAAACACTTGCTTCTGCAATTAGGAGTAAACGTCAAATTGTACTAAACGTTGCTTCAAGTGGAATTGCATCTTTGTTAATGTCCAGAGGTAGAACTGCTCATTCTAGATTTCACATTCCTATAAAACTTTATGAAGATACAGTTTGTGGTATCAAGCCAAACACTGATGAAGCAAATCTGTTGAAGAAAACAAAATTAATTATTTGGGATGAGGCCCCAATGGTACATAAACATGCAGTTGAAGCATTAGATCGCACATTGAAAGATGTTTTGAGAAAAAAAGATAGTACAAATTCAGAACTCCCATTTGGTGGTAAGGTTGTTGTTTTTGGAGGTGATTTCCGCCAGATTCTGCCTGTTGTGCAAAATGGTAGTAGGCAAGACATTGTAAATGCGGCTATAACATCTTCATACATATGGTCACATTGCAAAATTCTTACATTAACAAAAAACATGAGACTAACCACTGGAGCTCCAAGTATAGATCTTCAACAAATTGAAGAATTTTCAAATTGGCTTTTACAAGTTGGTGAAGGAACCCTTGGAGGTTCAAATGATGGAGAAGCAACCGTTCAGATACCTAACGATCTATTGATGTCTGATTCAACTGATCCAATTCAAAGTTTAATCGACTTTGTTTACCCATCTATTTCAGACAAATATCAAGACAAATCATACTTCTCTGAAAGAGCAATACTTGCTCCAAAAAATGAGGTTGTCCATGAAATTAATGATCGGCTGACTGCACTGATTCCAGGAGAAGAAAGAGAATATCTTAGTTCGGATAGTATATGTGCAACAGAGGATTATACGATTTCCAAAGAACATTATACTCTCCTGATGTTCTAAACCAAATTCAACTTTCAGGTTCTTTTCTTATAACTCATTTTTTCTTTAAATATACAATTCGGTTAATATAATTATCTCTTATATCATTTCTTTCATTTCAGGTGTGCCTAACCACAAATTGGTTCTCAAAGTCGGTCTACCTATAATGCTTCTTAGAAATATTGACCAACAACAAGGCCTATGTAATGGTACAAGGTTAAAGATAAAGAGGCTTGGAAAACGAGTCATTGAAGCTGAGATTACAGCTGGTGGAAACGTCGGTACTACAACTTTCATTCCAAGAATAAACATGATACCGTCAGACAACAAGATTCCTTTTAAGTTTCAACGAAGGCAATTCCCGTTTTCAGTTTGTTTTGCAATGACAATAAATAAAAGTCAGGGACAATCTTTATCCAAAGTTGGTCTCTACTTAAGAGAATCCGTATTCACACATGGACAACTATACGTCGCATTGTCGAGGGTGAAGAGCAAAGATGTGACACCCGGCATGTTCGGCTTAAACATAATAGTAACATCTAAGTCTACCTTAGCGAGAAACGTTATAAACAAACTTAACTGGGTTAGTTGAGTCGGGTCAGATTAGGATTGTCCAGGGTCCAATGATCTGGAGGATCATTGGGAGTCATTTTGGGAATACACTAGTACCGGGTTTCGTTGTTGGTGACATTACATGAACTAATTAAGTATATGTGTAGATTATGGGTCGTGTGGTGGATTGTATACTTATACTTGCTTAAACGATGTACAAATAATTATACGTGCCTAAATATGCTAAATATAGACTATGGATGCATGCTTATGTGTTAAGATGTGTTAGAATGCGTTAAACACGACAAACTGGAAATCTGGAAAAATGATATCTCAGGTTCGACCGTTCGAAGAGGGCGAACCTGGCCCCCAGTTTTCTAAGGGGTCCCCTTCGACCGGACATGAACTACCTTCGACCCATATAAAGGGTCGAACCTGGCCAACTGTTTTGAAAAGATTACCTTCGGCCCTTTAAGCTCCACGTTCGCCCATATGAAAGGGTCGAACCTGGACCTGGTATAAATACCATCCTTAGTCATTTTTCATCATTTCACAAACCCTAAACGCCTCTAAACACTCTCTATCAACTATTATCATTGGGAAAGGAGTTTTTGAGCTTGTTTTTCATAATCCAACTCTCTAAATCATTACAAGTGAAGATCTAAGGTGTGTTCTTCATTCCAAATCCTTTTTAAACGATTTTGACTTGTTTTCATTGAAACCCCAAGAGTCCAGATCTGATATCAACATGTTTTATGGGTAAAAACCTTCCTAATATCTTTCTAAATAAAACCTATTCATAAACAATGAGTTTTTATACAAATTAACATGTGTTAATGTAGTATTATGCATTGTTTGACGATTACTTGTTGTATAGATGATATGACAACAACCTAGGACTGTTATTAATGAGGAGTTATGATTGAAACATGTTACAATTGATTGTTGAAGGTGTTTTTGCCGTTTAAAGGAATTTGAGTTAGAATTAGGGCTTGTTTTTGATGGAAATGATAGAGTTATGATAGGGGGTTTCTTGTTCATGACGATTTGAGTATGTTAAGCTGATTATTGATTAATTCCAGAAAGTTTCCTAATTGGGTAATGATTTCATGCATGATGATGTGACATCTCCATAATTTACCATTTTAGGAAACTTGTAAAACGGATAGATTTTGGGGTAAAATCGGTAGGGTTTCGTAGGGATATGTTAATGATGGTTGACTGCTGTAACTCATGATGTTTCGTGATGTTTTCGGACGTTTTTGACGCGTTTTTGAGTAAAATAAACAGCAGGGTCGAACCTGGAGTACCTTCGACCAGTCGAACGGTCGAAGGTGGATCTCCGGGGTCGAACCTGGAAACTGAAGGGGTCGAACGAACCACCAATGGGCGAAGGAGGAAGAAAAGAGGCGAAGGTGGAAGTTTAAAGCCACCTTCGACCACTCAAAGCCACGTTCGACCCTACGATAACATAAATGAGATTTTTGATACAAACTAAGTGTTATATGCTTGAACCTTGCGTGTAATCTGTGTGTACTTGATTAGTTAGGGTAATGGGTCACCAACGGGATGTCGGGTCGGTCTAGTGTGTCGGTTAAACATTTAAACACGTTTTAAAAACATACTTGGTTATGATCTGGACAATCGGGGACTAGATAACCTTATGGTTATTAGTCGGAGCACTTATGTGAACATTTTGATAGATCTCCGGTAGAGGGATTATCAAGGGCTAAAACATCTTTACTTATAATTGAAGAACGCAATCTAAGGTGAGTTCACGGCCCCACTTTTACTGCTTTAACTTTTGGGGGAGAAAACATGCGCTAAACAGTTTTGGTAACATATGTCATACTATGGTTTTAACTTTATATTGCTATACGATCTTTTGGAAAGTCCCGGGGGAAACCATGAATGTGCGGGTTTGCACAACGGGGGAAATGTGGATAGATCTATTGGGCGTGACCTGCCCCACTCGTCGGCTTGGAGGGCCGGGCGGGTGCATATTGTCTCGAACAGGAACATTATCGTGCTGAACATTACGGGCTGCTAAACATGCTAAACATTGCTAAACGTGTCCAGTAATGGTTTCCAATCGTAGTAGCAACGAAACATACGCCTAGCTAGCGTACTTGGTAACATTGATATAGTATGGACATGGTAACACTTTGGTAGCATTTTTGAACAAACCTGTGACTCACCAGCATTATATGTTGACGTCTTTTTGGCATGTTTTTCTCAGGTCGCTAAGGTAGCAATGAACGGAACTAGGCGCACGGGTCTGCATTGGCGTCTAGATTTTAGTGCACGTTTTGTAATAAGTGTCTTGGATACTTGGGAACACTGTGTTGTAGAGATTAAATTCTTTAAATGCTTCCGCTTATGAGATTTATGTTTTTGGGTTTACGTACTTCATATAGTGTCGTTTATTGTGATCGTTGACTTGGATCCTGGTTTGTCATGCGCCTCGCGGTAAAACCCCACAAGTGGTAATTTGAGGGTGTGACAGATTGGTATCAGAGCCAATGGTTATAGTGAACTAGGACTGCATTTAGAGTCTAGTCTATAGCCGAGTCGCACACACTAGACGGTCACATACTTGAGTCGGGTTGGAACATGTACTAACTTTGTCGGGGTGTCTTTACATCATCATCGCACTTCTCTGTTATATCATCCGTCCTCACTCTTGGCTTTATACACTCTTATGTTCTTCTTCGGGGTTTGAAGGAGAAGGAGTTGACTCGTTGGTTATTGCACGACAGTGTCGTGTATTGGGGTAGTCTTGCGTACTCTCGAGGTCTGTCCAGGATTCGGACATCTCCCTTTCGTACCCCAATAGACGCACTTGCTTACACATTATCTTGCACACTTATGCTTGTGATAGCATGATACTAGATGCCGACATTCGGCGACTTGAGTTCAAGCTGAGGGAAAGCTTGGAGGACCATGTAGAGCAGTTTATCATTTCGGGTGCACACGAAATCATAAACTGAAATGCATGAGAATCCAAGTGGACTCTGAACTTGGATGCATAGTCCTGGATTGGGTCTAGACGTAACTTTTCTAGCTACTAGTGGTTGACACTAGCAGTGAATCTGAATCTCTCGATTTCTGATTTGTCAGATCATGTCGGGCGCACGTGGTGGTGGACGTCGTGGTGGTGGTCGTGGCGGCGGTGGCCGTGGCGGTGGTCGTGGTAACATCAACATGACCCAAGCAGAGCTGAACAACTTGCTTCAACAGCAAGTGAACATAGCCTTGGCTGCTTTCCAGGCTGGGCACAATGCTCTGGGTGGTAAGTTGGTTCTTACCTGCCTTGTTTCGTTCTTGGGTGTCATGTTTCCTTTGTGGTTTATCTTTGTGTCGTGTTTCAGGTGCTGCTGTCAACCCGCCTCCACCTCAGTGTTCCTACAAGAAGTTTAGGGACTGCCAGCCCCATAAACTTCGCAGGGACTGAAGGGGCAGTGGGACTGCTCGATGGTTGGAGAAGGTTGAATCTGTTTTCTTGATGTGTAACTGTCCTGCTGAGGACCGGGTCAAGTATGCCACTGCGACATTTGAGGGTCCTGCTTTGTCATGGTGGAATGCTACTACGCAGAACATGGGCTTGGGGGAAGCTCATGCTATGCTTTGGGTGGATTTTGTTCGGCTACTGAAGAGCGAGTACTGTCCCAGGGAGGAAGTGCAGAAGTTGGAGCATGAAGTCTGGAACTACAAGATGGTGGGGTCCGAGATTGAGGAGTATACCGTGCGACGCAATGAGCTGGCGGTGTTGTGTCCTGACATGCACACACCTGAGTACCGTAGGATTGAGCATTACATCTCTGGGTTGGTGCCGGAGATTGCTGGGTTAGTAGCTGCTGGGAACCTACCCACACTGGCTGAGGTCGTCCGTTCTGCACATAAGATGACCAACATGAAGATTTTGGAGGGTGTTTTACCTCCCAAGGGTTCGGCTGTGAAAGGTTCTGAAGGCAACAAGAGGAAGTGGGAGAACGTGGGTAAGAGTGCAGTGCCGGCGCCGTCTCAACCGGCCAAGAAGGTTGAAGGATCTGGGTCGTCTTCTTCGCAGAAGACAGGTGGATACGTTGGGAAGCATCCCAAGTGTAACAAGTGTGGCTTTCACCATTCTGGGAATTGTGATAGGGCTCGTTGTCATCGGTGCCATCAGTTGGGGCACCATGCTAAGGACTGCAAGGTGGCGCTCACCCCAACTCAGACTCCTGCGGCTGCTCCTGCTCCTGCTGCTCAGGGGACTCAGGGGAGGCAGGGGTGTTATAACTGTGGTGACACGGGGCATTTCAAGCGTGATTGTCCCAAACTGAAACAGGGCGATAATGGGAGGGGCGGGAACGGTAACGGGAATGGCGGCGGAGGCAGGACTGCGCGTGCTTTCGTCATTGGGTCTGCGGAGGCTAGGCAGGATCCAGACACAGTTACCGGTACGTTCCTTCTCAACGATCGCTATGTTTCTGTTTTATTTGATTCTGGTGCCGATAAGAGCTTCGTATCTGTGGATGTTAGTCAATTGCTAGATGTAGTGCCCACACCTTTAGAGGCTAAGTACTTAATAGAATTGGCTGACGGTAAGAACATCGAGGCGACTCATATCCTTAAGGAGTGTCACTTGGAACTATCGGGTCTGTCATTCCCCATTGACCTTATGCCTGTGCCTCTGGGTAGTTTCGATGTCGTTGTGGGCATGGATTGGTTATCGTTGTATCGTGCGGAGATTGTTTGCTTTGACAGGGTTATTCGGATCCCTCTCCCGATGGAGAGATTCTTTCGGTCCACGGCGAGAAAAGCGGTGCTCCGCTGAGTATCATTTCCAGCATGAAAGCCCGTAAGTATCTTCGGAAGGGCTGTTCGGCCATTCTGGCACTTGTTAACGTTTCTACTGACGATGAGAAGAAGATCGAGGATATCCCGGTGGTTCGTGACTTTTCTGATGTGTTTCCTGATGATTTGCCTGGTCTTCCTCCCCATCGTCAGGTTGAGTTTGGTATTGATCTCGCTCCGGGCGCAGCTCCTATTGCCCGAGCTCCGTATCGTCTTGCACCTCCCGAGATGCAAGAGTTATCCAGCCAGTTACAGGAACTCTTGGAAAAGGGTTTCATTCGACCGAGCTCGTCCCCGTGGGGAGCTCCTATTTTGTTTGTGAAGAAGAAGGATGGGAGCCTTCGTATGTGTATTGATTACCGTGAGCTGAACAAGGTGACCATCAAGAATCGTTATCCTCTTCCTCGCATTGATGATATCTTTGACCAGCTTCAGGGCTCCAGCTACTACTCGAAGATTGACTTGCGGTCCGGTTATCACCAGTTGCGCGTCAGGGAGGCTGACATTCAGAAGACTGCTTTTCGCACTCGTTATGGCCATTTTGAATTCTTGGTCATGCCTTTCGGTCTCACTAACGCACCGGCGGTGTTCATGGATTTGATGAACCGCGTTTGTAAACCGTACCTTGATAAGTTCGTCATCGTGTTCATTGATGACATTCTGATTTATTCCAAGAACAAGGCAGATCATGAGGAACATCTGTGGTTGGTCTTGGAACTTTTGAGACGGGAGCAGTTGTATGCTAAGTTCTCAAAGTGTTATTATTCACAATTATATTAACCAGTAAATTTAACTTAAATCACTTCAATTCATAACAATTGTTTTACTTACTATAGTAACTTAATCTTTTTAATAACTTCATTCTATTCAACAATTCTAAACTCCTTAAAAATTAAAAATATCAACCCGGGACGCCCCCCCGGGTAGAAACTAGTATCCGAGTAAATGTATATCAGGATGGACAATGTATATCCGAGCAGTGGCGAAGTTTGGTTTCGAAATTGGCGGGGGCCGAACTCAATTTTTTTCAATCGGTAGCGGAAAATCGGCGGGGGCCGGACTTAACCCGGACTCAATTTACCTATAAAAATCGTTAATTTCCACCACTGCGCCAAAAAACAGGGGGGCAGGGGGGGCAGGGCCACCCCTGGCCCCAAACATACTTTGCCTTTGATAGTAAGCCGATTCGAGATGGCTAATCTCCCAAGTGACCCGTAGAGTGGGTTAGGCTCCAAGAACAAAGATTAAGAACAAGACTAGTCTTTCAATAATTTTCTCTGCTTTTGTTTTCATGACCCTAACATGCCTTTATAGGCTTACAATTAAACTAGTTAATGAAATAACCACCCACTACTATACTTGCTAAATTAAAGGAATTAATTAGAAAACAAAACATCATGCACAGACTAGAAGTAGTTGACTGGAACGTGGATTTGTGGTGTTGGTTAGGCACGTATCAATTCCCGCCGCCTCAAAACGTTCTTGTCCTCAAGAACGGGATCTTCGGTCCATGGCGGTTGCCACTCACGTCTCCCAATAGCATTTAGTTCCGTCCCGATGTGGCGACTCGATGGTTTCCATGGCGGTCGCCACTCAAGACGTACAATGGCATTTGGAGCGGTCTCAACGTAGCGCCAAGATGGTCGCCCCTCTCGTCGTCCGCCTTCTCTCGGTGGTTGTAGAAATGATCCTTCTAACCCAAGAAATGGAGAACAAAGACCATTAAGATTATAGTGCGGATACGAAGAAATTGTTTGTGCACCTCCTCCTTTGGAACAAAGTGGATAAAAGTTTCCATTCTCTTTAGCCATTGTTGTTATAACAATGTTTGAAGAGCCATTTTTAAATCCAATGGTTGGTTTCACGACAATGGTATTGACTTGGTAGGTGAGGGTGAATGATGGTGGAGATGGTTTTGGTGACGGTATCGGAGCCGCTTGTTGTGCAAACGGTGATGGGGACGGTATTGGTATGAATGTTTTGGTTTGTAGCGGCTGTGATGGTGGTAGGGGTGGGGAAGGGGCCGGTGCTAGGAGTGGTGGTTTAACTAGTGGTTTAGGGTCCGTGGTTGGTGGTATGTCGAAGCCCGAAGAGTGTGACGACTTAGCGGATATGTGGTTGGATAAGTTGGTGGTGTGGTTAGCGAGAGTAACGGTATTTTTGGTGATGGTATCGATTTTCGAGTTGAGGTTTTGGGTGATTTTGATAAGGATGGCTAATTGGTCATTGAAGTTGGCTTGAGATTGTAGGGTGATGGCAATCAATTGGTTGAGTTGGTCGGAGATGATGGGCGGCATGGCGGAAGGATGGTTCGGGAATGAAAGCACCATTGATAGTAAGCCGATTCGAGATGGCTAATCTCCCAAGTGACCCGTAGAGTGGGTTAGGCTCCAAGAACAAAGATTAAGAACAAGACTAGTTTTTCAATAATTTTCTCTGCTTTTATTTCCATGACTCTAACATGCCTTTATAGGCTTACAATTAAACTAGTTAATGAAATAACCACCCACTACTATACTTGCTAAATTAAAGGAATTAATTAGAAAACAAAACATCATGCACAGACTAGAAGTAGTTGACTGGAACGTGGATTTGTGGTGTTGGTTAGGCACGTATCACCCTTGTATCCGAGTAAATAAACAACTAGTGTTTAACAAAAGCTTTGTAACATTTGTACATCCGACCTCTTGTATTGATAATATTGTTTGCTTTAACCCTAATGGGTCCGTCCATTCATCAGAATTCATTTAACTGTGAAGTTTGTATCTTACTCAATAGCCAATGCATCCAAACCACATTCATGATATTTGAGACCTATTCAGTATCCACCTTGAGATGGATGTCCCTCTATTTGGACAATAGTTTTTAACTTTTAAGGGTGAAGAGATCACCTATCACCCTCATCACACTATCACAAAAATCAATCAATTAAAGTTGTCATCTCATTTAACTAAATTTTGTCACATCATTACTAAATCACTTGCACCAACATAACTAAGAGTGCGTTTGGTTCACGAAATTGTTTGGAATTGGAATTTGTGAAGGAATTGGAATTGGAATGAAATGGATTTGTAATTCAAACATTCCAAAAGTAATTGGAAATTGTTGGAATTGGATTTTCTCAAATCCTATATTATTGTGTTTGGTTGGTTAATAAATAGGAATCTGTCACCTTTTCCCCCACGACCCACCTCGTTGTGACCCGTACCGGCCCGAACCGTTTCACCTCGTACCGGCCCGTACCGTTTCGAACGGTATCAGCCCGTACCGTTTCGACGAGTACCGTTTTGACTCGAACTGTTGATACCTCTATCGTTTTCGACCTGTACCATTTCAACGTGCACCGTTTCGACCCGTACCGGTTCAGGTCGAAAACGGTACCAATCGAAACTGGTACGGGGCGAAACTGGTACAGGGCGAAACGATACCGGTCGAAACGGTATCGGTCGAAACTGGTCCGAAACGGTACCGGTCGAAACAGGTACGGTCCGAAATGGTTCGGTCCGAAACGTTGCTGGCGAAACGGTACAGGCCGAAATGATACCGGTCGAAATGGTACCGGTCAAAACTGGTACGGTCCGAATCGTTACGGGCGAAACGGTACGGGTCGAAACGGTATCGGTCGAAACTGGTCCGAAACGGTTTGGTCCGAAACGGTACCGGCCGAAACTGGTACGGTCCGAAACAGTTCGGTCCGAAACGTTACGGGCGCAACGGTACAGGTCGAAACGGTATCGGTCGAAACTGGTCCGAAACGGTACCGATAAAAACTGGTAAGGTCCGAAACGTTACGGGCGAAACGTTACGGTTGAAACGATACCGGTCAAAACGATACCGGTCGAAACTGTATCGGTCGAAACTGGTCCGAAACGGTTCTGTCCAAAACGGTACTGGTCGAAACTGGAACGGTCCGAAACGGTATCGGGCGAAACTGGTATGGTCCGAAACGGTACCGGTCAAAACTAGTACAGTCCGAAACGGTTCGGGTCGAAACGGTACCGGTCGAAACTGGTACGGTCCGAATTGGTTCGGGTCTAAGCGGTTCGCGTTGAAATGGCATGGTTTGAATCGGTTCGGGTCAAAATTATGCCAACCGTTCAAAGATTACAATAAATTGAATTGAATTCCTTCTAATATTGGAAGGATTTTGAATTCCCTTAGGTAAAGGAATTTGAAGGAATTCATATCAAATTCCAATTCCAATTCATTTGTCAACCAAACACACAAGATTGGAATTGAAATTCCAATTCCAACAAATTCAATGAACCAAACACCTAAAGAGTTGGAATTCAAATTCCAATTACATTGAATTCCATTCAATTCATGCGAACCAAACGCACCCTAAGCGATTTCTGTCGCGTGATTTTTTTTAAATACATAAAATTAAATATGAAAGTCAAATAAAGTAAAAACGCATTTTCATTAATCTAAAAAAGCTACTTTAAAAAAACTAAAAGTTACAAATAAAATTATAAAAACAACCGGTTGGGTTGATAATGGTTTATCTTGTTAGCGAAATCTATTCGGGTCGCCTAGATAGCATGAACCTTCGACCTACACACCTTTTTTCTCTAAAGCCAACACTTTTTTGCATGAACTCTCCATTTGTTCTTTTTTCAAGTGTGGTGTTGTGTGTTTGAATTTTTTTTTAAGGATTTGGTTTATTTATATAGCGGGAAAAGGTTATTTTGACTGTTAGAATTAGAAAAAAAATATTTTATTTTTAATAAAGTACTATAAACACCACTCCCATTTACCATTTGCTCACTATACATAGGCAAGATATTTAACTACATACAAATAGTATTTTTCATCTCTCACCATACACAATTGATTTTCCATCTCTCTCAATGGCAACGACGTGTTGGACCGAAAAAGAGTAAATTTCAATGGCGAGTGCTTGGTTGAGTCTCGATGAGAGTAGGACTCGTGGCTCGTGAGACTTTTGTGATGCAATACCTTAAGGATTCGTCAAAGTGTGGATGAAACAAACCGTAAGGTTTATGAGATGCATTCCATGTTTAGGATAATCCAAATGTATGGAAGAAATTGTTAGCCATCGTTTAATGAGATGATGAACAATGAGGAGGTGCTAACGGAGAATGCAACAATCACGGTGGCTCTTCGTGAGTGGTTACTGACATAGAATCTATGAGAACAAACAGTTTGATCACGTTGAGGTGTGAAAAATTATAAGAACCCAACCCAATAGAAAGTTGTTCATTAGTATTCTTATATTGTAATTATGTATTTTTTTAGTTTTAATTTTGGTGCTACCTATGTATTTTTTTAGAAAAAATTACGCCGCTAGTCCCTGTGGTTTCCTTCCGGTTGCAATGTAAGGTATTAAGGTTTTGTTGTTTCACTTTGGGGTATTAAAGTTCTAATTTGTTTCAATGTAGGGGATTAAGCACTAACCCCGTTTATAATTAACAGACCTGACCCTCACGTGATCTGCACGTGAGGGTATTTTCGTCTTTTTATCTCCAACGTTCATACACCATCATACCACCTCTCCTTATTAATGTTGATCAGTCCCCTGTTTCAAAACCACAAACACAATCATCACAATCACGATCATCAACGACGATCATAAAAAAAATTGTGTTCTGCAGATGTGGAAGGCAAGCTGCAATCAAAACGTCGTGGACTGAACAGAATCCAGGTCGTCAGTTCTACACATGCTCTGCTGAGGTATTTTTTTAAACCCTAAAAATTAGGCGATTTTAATAACACATTTTATCTATTTGATGATCGGATGAGTATTAATGGTAGTACATTATATGTTTCAGCGTTCAAGATATTCACACTTAAGGATTCGTCAAAGTGTGGATGAAACAAACCGTAAGGTTTATGAGATGCATTCCATGTTTAGGATAATCCAAATGTATGGAAGAAATTGTTAGCCATCGTTTAATGAGATGATGAACAATGAGGAGGTGCTAACGGAGAATGCAACAATCACGGTGGCTCTTCGTGAGTGGTTACTGACATAGAATCTATGAGAACAAACAGTTTGATCACGTTGAGGTGTGAAAAATTATAAGAACCCAACCCAATAGAAAGTTGTTCATTAGTATTCTTATATTGTAATTATGTATTTTTTTAGTTTTAATTTTGGTGCTACCTATGTATTTTTTTTAGAAAAAATTACGCCGCTAGTCCCCGTGGTTTCCTTCCGGTTGCAATGTAAGGTATTAAGGTTTTGTTGTTTCACTTTGGGGTATTAAAGTTCTAATTTGTTTCAATGTAGGGGATTAAGCACTAACCCCGTTTATAATTAACAGACCTGACCCTCACGTGATCTGCACGTGAGGGTATTTTCGTCTTTTTATCTCCAACGTTCATACACCATCATACCACCTCTCCTTATTAATGTTGATCAGTCCCCTGTTTCAAAACCACAAACACAATCATCACAATCACGATCATCAACGACGATCATCAAAAAAAATGGTGTTCTGCAGATGTGGAAGGCAAGCTGCAATCAAAACGTCGTGGACTGAACAGAATCCAGGTCGTCAGTTCTACACATGCTCTGCTGAGGTATTTTTTTAAACCCTAAAAATTAGGCGATTTTAATAACACATTTTATCTATTTGATGATCGGATGAGTATTAATGGTAGTACATTATATGTTTCAGCGTTCAAGATGTTCTTTTTTTTTCATGGGTTGAGCCTCCATTGTGCAATCGAACCACCAACATCATTAAAGGGCTAGTGAACTCAAAGACTGTTCTTGAGATGAAAGTGAAGGCTATGAGAGAGGATGTGGCAGTGTATGAAGAGTCACTGAAAGAAATGAATGAAACAGTTAAGGAACTCAAAAAAAGTCATGCCAGGGATGTTAAGAAGAGGGATGTGTGGTTGATTCTCAGTTGGATGTTCTTTGTGGTGGTGTTTGCTTGTCTGTATATGTAGAAGGTTTGGTTTGGTAGTCTTTTGTGGTGGTTGATCTGGTAGTCTTTTGTGGTGGTTGATCAACAGTTAACTTAGGTAGTTGTATGTGGTGGTTTATGTCCAAAAAAGTCTAATCTTTTGCTAGTCTTTTGTGGTAGATTATAATGTAAACAACTCTCATCTTTTGGTAACTGTAATGATATATTGAGAGTTAGTTTTGGTATTGTAATGTTTGTGAACTTTTTATGATAATGAAAATATTATGGAAACAAGTATATTGTGTGTATTGTAGTGTTATATTTGACCCATTTAAATGAATGTAAACTGTTACACTAGCATTTCACAGCAGTAAATATTTAACCCATTTGGATGACAACAATGTGCATTCAACTGTTACAGAATAGAATAATCTGGTGACCCATTTGACAGCAGTAAACTGTTACATCAGCAGCCATATTCCAAGTACATTTGACCCATTAAAGAAGCAGCCATATTTGACCCATTTGACAACACTTTCTCAAAACAATGAGCAATTCCTTATTAACAAAATTAGATATATAAGATATTAACCAAAACAGGTTCAAATGACATTAAACCAACATGTTTCAACTTGTTTCAACATTGTATCTGAACAAATATTTCCAAAACATTAAACCAAAACAAGTCAAACTTAAAGTCAACAGACACAAAGTAAAACATGTTTCCAAAACATTAAACCAAAACATCTTCAATTAGCAGCCTTTCTTTTCTTGTTTCCTGGTTTTGAAGGTTCACCATGTGCAGCAGCAGGCTTCTTAGTGGTCTTCTTAACAGCAGCCTTTGGAGCACTTGTCTTCTTAACAGCAGGCTTCTTAGTTGTCTTCTTCTTTGCAGCTGTTGTTGCACCACCTTGCCCTCTACATGCCCTTCTGTTGTGTCCTTTGTTCCCACATATTCCACAAGTTGTTGTCTTACCCTTTCTGCTCAGATTGTTACCCTTCACCATAGTATCTTCCTTCTCCAAAGCATCCTTCCTTCTCTTTTTTTGGGCCTGCCAATTGGTTTGTGATATATTGGCTGAAGTAGTTTAGATGGGCACTGAGATCTAGGCCACATTCTTCTTCCATTGATGGGCCCTATCTTATGTGAGTAAACCTCTTTCCAAGTACATAGCCAATAACATGGGTCCACCCATTGATGACATTCAGGATTCATTAATTGGAGTTCCACCATCTTATCTTCAAACTCTTGAACTGTAGTTGCAGATGCTATAGACCACAATTGATCCTTGAAAGCCTGACCCCTAAACTGAAGTTGCATATTCTGATTGATATGTCTCAGACATTTCACATAATCAGTATCAGGAAATGCAGTAAACACTCCACCATAATAAATCTTCAAGCAAAACAATTCTTCATAAAGACCTGGAAAGTTAAGATTTTTTTTTATAAAAATCGTATTTATTTCATAACTTACAATCAAAGGAATATTACTAAAACAACATATTACCATAAACGTCTTTATGATACTCGTCTCCAGGCTTTCTGATAATCACTCAGTTAACATTTTGACCTAACTGATGATCGTAAATCGTGGAAGATGAAAGGTGCATTCGTTCTCCAGGTATAATGTGTTTGAATTGTTTTGTATTTTTTATTAATATTATGGGTATAAGGTTTAGGAGATAAAAAGACGAAAATACCCTCACGTGCAGATCACGTGAGGGTCAGGTCTGTTAATTATAAACGGGGTTAGTGCTTAATCCCCTACATTGAAACAAATTAGAACTTTAATACCCCAAAGTGAAACAATAAAACCTTAATACCTTACATTGCAACTGGAAGGAAACCACAGAGACTAACGGCGTAATTTTTTCATTTTTTTATTAAATGAAAATTAATTTATTTTTAACTGTTAATTTGTTTTATTTAAAATAATAAAAAATTTAGGGTAGTTGAAAGAACGTTTGTCGGTATTTTTATAGGTTTAGAATAGTTTAAAATAAAAATGACGTGACAATACGAAATTAAAAAGAAATGTAACACACTTCCTGTCAAGAGTCAAGACAAAATAAAGCAATATGTGACAAGAGTCTACTAAAACATAAGAACTCGTACAAGTAAGCATAATTTCTACATGAGAGACGTATCCACCTTTCTCAATTATAATAATTTATACCTATTCCAATATCATAACCAAGTAGGGTTACAACTACGCCGAGTTACTCGCGAGCTACTCAAGCTCAATTTAAAAAAAAATCAAAATGAGCCGAGTTTAAGCCCAAGCCTAAAAGCAAGCTCGTTTAGCAAATGAGCTAGAGTCGATTCACGAGCCTTAATGATCCTACTATATATATAATTTTAATTTAATATATTAACAATATATGTAAATAATAATGATTATTATTTATGAAATTATGAAAAAACAACTAAATTATATATAAAACAATATTTATATTTATATTTATATTTATATTTATATTTATAGGATTCAGATCAAATATGAACCACTACCCTAGTTAGGAACTTAGGAACTAATCTAGACCACTCATCTTGTTGACTTTTTATCTATTATTTTTTAATTGAAAAAGGGTATAATAGGAAGATAAAAAAAATACATTCCTTAATTTTCTCTCATTCTCCTTTTATCTCTCTCCACAAATATAACTCCTTTTATCTCTCTGCACATTCAGAATACACACACTTGTGTGTGTTGTCGAGACTCCTCAAACCAAAGGTCACTTGACCGGTGACCGGTACCGGCGTCGCCGCCGCCTTCGTTTGTCCTCCGGTAAGCTTCTCCTCCAACGACCCCATAAACCCTCCTCCTCTTCTGATTTCGATGACCGACCAAGCAAAAGAAAATACGGTTTATGTCGATTTGGAACCATGAAACAGAAGTCGTTCGAGGTTTTTTTTTTTTTTTTTTTTACCACGATGCTTAGATGCAAGCTATGGTTTTAATTTGATTATAACATTGATTATATAAGCTTCGATCTATGCGTTTTAATTGGGATTACGTCGTTTGAAAGTTTTATAAATTTGGGTTTATCTTGATAAAAAAATATAGGTTTTTTTTTCCCTTATCTCTAAGCCACGAAATTATAAAAGACACAAGATTCAATTTTAAGATTTGATAATTGAAACCAATTCAAATATGGAGAAGATTGAGATTTGCTTTAAAAAAAAATTACGATCATATAGAAAAATTGATTTAATATATATGGGTATTTATTTACTTTTTTTCTTTTATAGTGGACTTCCATAAATAAGTTGTTGTAACTTCAAAATAATGATTGTTTCACGCAACAAACAATTCTTGTAATGAATATACACATGTGTATTATAGTAAAATGATTGTTCAGTGTTCAAATGTTCAATTGGTGTAATGCATAGACACAGGTGTATTCAGTTTCATATAGGTTTCAGCCCAGATATACACCAATGTATATTTCGTTCATATATAAAAAGGAAGAAACCTCAACATCTACGTACTATAGTGTATTTAACTTACATTTAGACAAAAGATATACACTAATGTATATGTGTGTCCAAATTATAGTCATGTAAGCTGGAAAAAAAATGGATATACACCAATGTATATCTATATGTGTTGATGATGATGAATGAAAGAAAAAAAGAAACTGATATATAACAATGTATATCTTAATATACACATGTGTAATGTCTGTTTATATACATCTTTGTACAATTGCAATGATCAAAGAGGAAAAATAATGCTTTGCTAAAATAATGGGATTATATTGAAAATAAAAGGAAACTAATTAATCATGTGTTGCTAATAATCAATATACAATTACCACATTGCCCTTTGATTTAATTAAAGATTTAATTAATGTTTTACTTATTTACAATCATGCCATTAGAGATCAATGGCTAAAATTGGTTCCTATAGTTCCTACTTAAGGTATGGTTCCTATTTGAACCCTACCCTATATTTATATTTATATTTAATATTTAGCCATAAATAAATAATAAACGAGTCGAGCTCAAGCTTTAGAAACAAAACTCGAATTGAGCCGAGCTCAAGCTCGAGCTTTCAAAACCTAAACAAGATCGGCTTCAAGCCCAGTAGAGCTTGAACTCGACTCGTTTGCACCCCTAAACGAAATAAATTTTTTTCTATTTTCAAAATCTAGGGTCTACTTCTAAAACGTTGATTACTTTAGTTTTATTTTTATTTTTAAATTCCGCTTCTGGTATTTATATTTCTTTTCTGATCTAATTTCTCAAGTTCATAGATTTCTTCGTGTTAGGATTCTAATTCTTGATGGTTCGGTTTACGGTGACAACTAATTGAACCGAGTTTTTGTATTTTATTTTACTATTTTATCCTTCTTTTCTTATATCTAATTAATAATTTACCGACTCATCTACTCTTTCACACTTCATTTTTAATTTTTCCACAAGCTTTCATATATTTTTTTTACTATTAAGTGTGTGTTATATACATTTCTTAAATTACTTATGAAGTTATTTCACAAAACGGTCTGATATAAGTCGGCCAACTCAATAACAATAACAAATGGTTTATGTAATCATTGTATACAAGATAAAGATAATGTATTTTCTTTGGAAACATGATTCAATATCTTAATTAGTCGAAGGAAATTAAATGAGAAGACCATTGCTGAGGCCATAGCAAACTCTCTTTCAATGTAATGTACGTTAATTTAATGGCTCAAGGTCCCACGCATTGAACTAGAGATGTCGTGCAAGTAATATTTATTATTATTACAAGGCTATATGTAGTGGCGTGGAAAAGAGGGAGCGGAGGAGCCACATCGGCGAATAGGAAAAATCAGTCATTAAAATCTGCTAGGAATTGGAAATTACAGGGGTTTGCGATCCAGAAAGGGGTGACGACGCTGCTTGATGCCCGATACTTGTGATCCTTGTTTAATTTGCCAGTATTAATTAAATATTATTACGTTTTAGGTTTTAAAAAAATTATTATAAGTCATATAAACCCACAACACATTTTGCATTTCACACCATCATAACACCTTACTGTGAAAGCCCATTGTATATGAGACTATGACTCTACTCACACTTATGTAACACATTTTTCTATCTTTACATTTCATGCCTCCAACAAGCCACAACACATGATCTTATAAGTGTTTTAGTATTTGAATAAGCAATCAAATACTCCTAATACAACATGGTCTTATAAGTGTGGAATAAGTTAATTATATGGCGAGTGGGATGGGTTGTAGGTCAGGGGCGACGCCTTTTATTTATCTGGGGGTTCAGGTTGGTGCTAATATGAGTAAGATTAGTAATTGGGAGCCGGTGGTAAAAGTTTTCAAAAATAGGCTGTCTAACTGGAAAGCGAAGGTGTTATCGATTGGAGGCAGGTTAATCCTGATTAAGTCGGTTTTCGAGAGCTTACCGTCCTATTATTTTCCTCTGTTTAAGGCGCCGGTTGGGGTTATTAGTACTCTGGAAGGGTTGATCAAAAAGTTTCTTTGGGGAGGTAATTCGGACGTTAGAAAAGTCCATTGGGTGGGTTGGGATATAGTTACAAGACCAATTAAACAAGGAGGTTTGGGAATCCGGAAACTAGGTTAGTGTAATAATGCTTTTTTGGTTAAATGGCTTTGGCAATATAGACAAGAAAGTAATGGGATGTGGCGGAGAGTGGTTGATGCAATTCATGCGTCAAGGAGAAAGTGGGAGTCTTATCCTCATAGCTCGAGATTCACTGGTACGTGGTCAAAGCTGATTAATAGTGATGTTCGCTTAAAGGTGGGAGGTGTGAGTAGTACCGGTATGATTAGGGGGAGGGTCAGAAATGGTATGGATATTATGTAACACCCAAAAAATCCGTTTTGCTTAATTACGCAGGCTATTAGGCGTGATTAGCTAAATAATAAAACGGGACTTAGACAATAAGAATGTGGGTTCTATTCTAATATGGAAATAACCCAATGGATGTTATTATTTATATAAATGAGCAAAAAATACTAGAAACTAACTTGATTAGTTAGTTTTTATAAAAAAATAATGTTGGGGTAAAGTTAAGGGACTAAAGAAGTAACTTTAGGTCAAAATTAAAATGGTAAAAAAAAATCATTTGGGGTGAAATCGTGAGCAGCCCCAAAGGGCTTTCTTGAGCTTTAAAACTAACCCTAAATCCCTAAATTTGAAGAAAATTGATGCAAGAGGTTGAAGTAATAGATGAAGAGTGTGTTCTAGAGGGTTAATCTTCAAGGAATAAGCTTTGGAAAGAACCCTAACCCCCAAATTCTTGTAGGGTTCAAAACCCATTGTGGGTTTTGATCTAAACATGTTAAATCCGTTATATTGTCGATTATTAGTGATATTGATAATTCTTAATGGTTTATAAATGAGTTAACTTGTTAGAAGCTTGCTTGTGTTTAAAGATGATTTTGGTTTTGATTGGTAGCTTTGATGTTACTAAAATAGTAGGAAATCTATGTTTTAGGCATGGATTGTAGAGGAATTGTATTCCATATGTCTTGCATGAATCTTATGTGTTGGTAAAATTACAAGTTGAAATTGGAAATAGCTAAGCATGATGGTTAGAATGATGTTGTTGATGATTAGCTAGTTAAATGGCAAAGTTTGAGAAGTCCATAAGGCTTAGAATTCACTTGCAGAAAGGTTGCACATGAAGTGTTTGATACAATGCTTACATGAAACTTGAATTGGGTCAAATGGTGTAAAATTGTATGAAATTCGTCACTTTTGACAGTCCTAGATAGTCATCTTGTAAAGGGCATATCTCATTCGTTATTAGGAGTTAGAAGACGAGCCCTTATATCGTTGAAAAGCTTGTTGCACATATTACATTTCATATGTAGTCATAAGAAGTTGATTCTGAGTTGTAGTGGGTCAAAACAGCATCTAAAATTAACATTTCAGTTTTGACAGCAAAGCTGTTTGATCAAAATTATGTTTCTGACCTGATCTTAAAATATTCATATAAAATCATAGAAAAATCGTTAGGAGGTGTTCTTTATATGCTTGGAAAGGTCTCTGAATTAGGCACATTTTGTATTTGATAGTCAAGATCTGATTCCGATTTAGAAGGGGGAAAATGACCTTGAACAGCAGCAGCGCAGAAAAATCGCTGCACATTTATAATGTAATCTTTAATCAGAAAAGGTGTAAGAATGTACACACTTGTAGTAGTCTTGGAGTACGGATTGTAGGGAAAGAATAGCGTATTCTGTGGCATTCAAAAAGTGTCTAAAATCACTTGCCAACTAGTTCATGCAAGTATTTTCACTAACGGGTCGAACGGGTAGTATATGGAAAGACTTATTGAATAGAACTAGTTGTTGAATGTATTGATGTCATGTTTGAATGATGTAGAATGAATACTAATGTTTGAATAGGCAAGTTCCAAATTAGTATTCTAACACGGCATGTTGACTTGAAAGTAAGCTAGGTACAAGAAGCTTAAAAGTCAACGGGTCAAGTGGATATGATCTCAAGCTAGGTGAAAAGCTTGGGACTATAAGTCAAACGCGTATAAGGCGAAAACACTCCTACGGGCAAAGGTAAGTGACTTATGATGCAAACTCTTGGTTTAGTAATTGTATGGTTATGTATAAATAGAGAATGAGAAACAAGTATGAAATGGTAATTTATAATAAGGTTAGCAAATTGACGTTGTTGGTGAACGGGTATAGTTCACTATACAACAACAAAAATAGTTGGGATAAATGGGCAACAAAGATAAATGAAGTGAGGG
Organism: Ambrosia x helenae; assembly: GCA_030844895.1. NCBI lineage: Eukaryota > Viridiplantae > Streptophyta > Magnoliopsida > Asterales > Asteraceae > Ambrosia > Ambrosia x helenae. The sequence goes on along the minus strand of CM061230.1, from coordinate 11,883,623 downwards.
TAGTTAAGCATGAAACAAATCCAAGATTAACAAATATGGCATAAGAATGAATGGTAAAATGTATGTATTGATATGTGTGTATATATAGATGGATACATTTAATCATGGGTGTGACTATTTAGATTTAATTGTATAGTTATCCAAGGTTACACAAATGGTAAATCGTTTGGTAAGTGGAATTATCACGTGTTGGATGCTAGAGTAATAGAATGTGTGCATATTTGCTTATGCCCGGGAATGTGTTGAAGTGTTTTTGTATGTAAAGGTTGGTTGTTATGTGTAGATTGAGTATAGGTTCGGAAACGTCTTGTTTGTCCTTGAGAATACATGAAGGAAGAATAAAGATGCAGGTATGTAAGTATGAAAGCATGGAAATTGGAGGATAGGATCCGGAGACCGGATCCAAACTTATAAAAAGGCGTTTGGATATGACCAATGAGTATTGTTGATGTTATTTCCATATTGTGAATATTTGCATGCATTCACTTAATGAACTAACGAAATGGTTATGTGGTAGTTGCAGGTTGTCTGGTCAAGCTCACAAAGCAAGAAATGGTTGGAAGTCGAGGGAGGACACAAATTGTACGGGGTCACGGTCACGTAAACTAATAAAGATGAGTTGTATTTGATGTAATAACAAAAAAATAAAAGATGAAACACCTATAATATCTTGTAGCTATGGTTTCCAAACACAAGAGAATGTTTTTATAAAGCAAGAAATTTTCTGGTTCGTATTTCCGCTGCGTATTTTCAATTAAAAAGGTTTAGGGTGTTACATATTAGATTTTGGATTGATCCTTGGGTGTCTCAGACGCTTTTAAAGTGTTTGTTTCCAGATTTGTTTCGATTGGAGGAGGAAAAGTGTTGCAATGTGTTTGACAGACTTGGGATAGTGGACAGTGGTTCGGGTATTAAGTGGAAATGGAGGAGGCAGCCTACTTCGGAAGTTGAGGTTCTTTAGCTGAGTGATTGTGTTAGTATGGTGGAGGTTCAGTCGTTGGGAACGGTTCAAGATTCTTGGTTTTGGGCTAGTGCTTCGGACGGTATATGTTCAATTAGTAATGTGAAGAGTTGGTTGGATTCTGATAAGCCGTATAATGCTATGGAGGTTTATAATTGGTGTAAATGGTTACCGATGAAATGTAATATATTCATGTGGAGGATGTTATTGGATAGGATCACGACAAAAAAAGCGTTGTTAAGAAGAAACATTAATTGTGGGCCTAGTCTTTGCAGTTTATGCGAGGATCAAGAGAATGTATAGACCATTTGTTCACAGCTTGTTTGGTGACGAATGGAGTTTGGAATGGGATTGCTAGATGGGTGAACCTTCCTCCATTTTATTTCTTCTCTGTCAAAGATATTATGCAGGTTCATTCGAGTTCTTCTTGGCAGGGGGTAAAAAGATTGGCGTTACAAGGTATCTTGGTCCTAACGTGCTGGCGTATCTGGAAAGCTAGGAATGAGAAGAACTTTAAAGATATTAATCGGAATGTGGTCGACATAGTTTCGGACATAAAAGCGTTGGGTTTTCTTTGGTTTACGACTAGGTGTAAAAAGGGTGATGTGGGTTGGAAGGATTGGCAAAATTTTAATTTTGATGTAATGTAACGTTTTGGTTAGGGGGTCTCCGCCTTGGAGATTCTCTGTCGTTTTGGTGTGTTAATGAAATTTTCCTTCCAAAATAACTAGTTTTTATTCCTATATTTAGTTGTCCTTTTATAATTAACTAGATTTTACTCCTAAATCCGGAAAGTTTAAAAAACTAGTCAGTTAGACCCTTCGTAGTGGAGGGCGTGATATTGAAAAAACAAAAATAGCGCCCCCTCCCCCCCCCCCGCTACGGGGAGGGGGGGGGGGCTTTATTTTTCAAAAATCTCCTCTGGCGTGATATAAGTAACGCCCGAAAAAAAAAACCCCAACCAATCACTAATAAAAAACCCCAACCAATCACTAATTGACACCTCATACTCTCTCTCTTTATTATTATTATTTTATTATTTTTTAAAGATATAATAAAATACTAATAGGGGCTTTATAAATAAAGCCCCACCACTACACCTCTTTTTCACTTTATCTCTCCATGCTGACTCAGCTGCCACGTGGACCAATCAGAAAGGGGGGCTTTATATATAAAGTCCCTCACTACGCATGGTCTTAGTATAAATATTTTATTTTTTTATATGATATTACCCAAAAAGAAAATAACCTTACTAGAAAACTTACAACCAATTCACATAACTAGTTTATACCAATGTTTGTATTAAACACTGGTTATCGAATTTGTGTTCTTATTATTCTACTGATCTGATCATTTTTTTTTAAAGTGGTTGTCATCAAAAATCACAAATAATTTATAAGTAAAAAAGATAGACAAACTTGTTTAATACAAAATATGAAACTACTCTCTTTTTAGGGGTGTTTGGGATTGATTATTCAAAACAGATTATGCGTTTTGAAAAAGCATGGGTGGAGCTGCTTATAGATTATTGCGTTTTGGTAGCCTAAAAAACTGATTATCTACGTTTTCAAAACGCAATCCCAAACACTAAAAACTGATTATCTGCGTTTTCAAAACGCAATAATCTAAAAATCAGATTCAAAACGCAATGACTTTGCAATGTCAACTAAATATAAAGTTTGAAAAAAAAAGCCGTAGAATCTATTCATCTAAGACAACAATTGTTTTTTTAACAACAAATATGGATCACTGACGGATCACCAAATAAATATGGGAAAAAACCTCTTTACGGGAATTGAACCCAAGACCAAATAATGATCACTAAGCCTTATCCCACCTCAAAAATGTCACTAGCTATAATACCATGGGCAAGACTATTATATGAGATCGATGATTAAATAAAAACTAGTGTTTTTATTACTAAATCGATTTTAACCGATAACCAACATAACCATTGGTTCTGGTTATAAAATTTCTTTAACTAACCGGTATAACCGAAATTGAACCGAAATTTAATGTTAAGTATGTGTAATAGATTCATGTTTTACATTAAACATGTAGAGGTTTCTTAATGTAAGTGCCCTTTATTTTAATACAGAATTGAACTTGTAATCAAAGCTTTAACTAAGTTTTTTTTTTTTTTTTTTTTTTTTTTGACAAAATTACACTTTGTGTCCTAATGTATCACTGAAATTATGAAACATGCCTTTTTTTTTTTTTTTTTTTTGCATTTTATGTCCAAAAATTGTTTTTTTTATTGCATTTTATGTCCTTTCTAACTAACTGGGTTAAATTTCTCAGTTAACCTCAAAACTATCAGGGGTATTATTGTCCATTCACCACATTAAGGGCACAAAGTGTAATTTTTTCTTTTTTTATTATACTTTTATTTGTGGGACCCACCCACCACCACTTCATCTTCAACCTTCACCATCAACATTACAAAAAACCACACGATTATTATTATTATTAACTATTATTATTTGGGTAGGTGGAGGTTGCCTAATAATAATTCTGAACATGAAGCTGATGTTCAAATTGAAAGGTGATGTCCACCCACCACCCGTGTCCTCATGAGTCGACACGTAAATCAAAAAGTCACCCGCTAAACTCGGCCTATCCTTCATCGAAACCCGCTCACTATCCCCACCAACAAGACGATGATGCAACCGAGTTGACTCAGTCGACTCAGTTTCAATAACAGAACGTTTTCTAGTGCCATCAAGACCAGAATAAGAAACAGGAACTACATCAAGATAGATGGATGACGTACCATTACGCTCGGTGACGTAAATAAGATTAACAGGTGATGGGTCTGTATCAATGGATTGGGTGATAAAGTTATGGTTAACGGAAGAGACGAATTGGCCATCAGTGAGTTGGAGTTCATGGCCAATGGTGTCAATGGGTAGGGAGAATATATCGAAGGCGTATGTTGAACGGCCATTAGTGGTGAAGGTTGAAGATGAATTGTGAGTGGATACAGATCTGCAAACCCTAGGATGATAGGATAGAGGAGATGAGGAGCTAGGGATTCACGATTGATCGGTGAGAATAATAATAATAATAATCGTGTGGTTTCTGTAATGTTGATGGTGAAGGTTGAAGATAAGTGGTGGTGGGTGGAGGTTGAAGATGAAGTGGTGGTACGTGGGTCCCACAAATAAAAGTATAATAAAAAAGACAAAATTACACTTTATGTCCTTAATGTGGTGAATGGACAATAATACCCCTGATGGATTTGAGGTTAACTGAGAAATCTAACCCAGTTAGTCAGAAAGGACATAAAATGCAATAAAAAAACAATTTTTGGACATAAAATGCAAAAAAAAATAAAATAAAAAAGGGCATGTTTCATAATTTCAGTGATACATTAAGGACACAAAGTGTAATTTTGTCTTTTTTAGACTTATCTTGTTAAAATGGATCACTCATTGGTAGTTTATCTACAAATGCGTAGTCTTTATTGTTTTGTAAAAAAAAGTCCAAACTAAGTCCAACGTAGTAGGTTCCATTTTTTATTTTGTACACCCATTGGCTTTTAAATTTTGAACTTTACCAAAAATTAGTTATAGGTTAAGTTTTTGGTTGATAACTGAAATAACTAGGGGTGCTCTTTTTAACCAAAACCGAACCCGACCCATGTGACTCGACCCGAGAAACTAGCTTATCCAATGAACAGTTAACCCGAACCCGATATAGTTAATTGGGTCGATTTTTTGATAGGAATTTTGTGTTTTGGGTTCACCCGAAAAATCTAAGAAAGTAAAGGCACAATTTAAAACTTCGACTTTTCATATTCCTAGTTTCCTCATACTTTTCAGTTCCTAGACCGACTTTTCCTATTCCCGAGAATACAATATTAGCTACAAACTTTGATACAATTATTAGGATTTACATGTAGCATATATTAGTATCATTAAGAATCGAACAAATACCGATCGAATTCCCTTTGGCTTCGCGCAGAAACGTGTGACGCCTCACAACACTGGGATTAAACACTAGTTTAAATACAAAGAAGAAAAAACATAATATATAAAAAGTGTGTTTGTGTAATCACTATTTTGGTGGGATGGTCAGGGGTTTTCTGATGTCGTGTGAGTGCTTAAGAAAACTAGACTTCTTTTCAAAAGGGGCAAAGTCACGGGGGAGATGGCAAAAGCTTTAATGAAAAGACGAGCAAGTTAGAAAACAAAAAGACACTTATAAGTTTTAAATTTATAATTTAAAACGATAGTTGCTCAACGCTATAAACACGACACAATAGGCAAGCGTACCTATCGTATATAGTATAGAAATGTGCAAGTACCGAGTATCAAATCCGTGGACACGATTTTTACTACTCAGCTTCCTAAAATTACTTAAAAATACTTTTTAAGATTACGGGAAGAAAAGTAAAAAGAGAGATGAAAACTTTTAAGAAAAATCAATAGCAAAACAATGGTGTTGTTTCGGGATCGGATGGAACCTCGGTATGAAATAGCTATCTTTATTTTATAGTGGTGTGTTTGAGCGCGCATTTATGCTTAACTTAGAATTGCAACTGCATTTTCTAGAGGTGACTGTTCTCACAAAGTTGTACAAACGACTGTGTTCTTAATGTTATTATGAGGGTCTCCCGACCTGGTGAGCTCACCTCTCAACACTGATAGTAAAGTGACTCGAGACTGTGTCGACTCAACCCCGAATTACCCGCCTCCCGGTGTTGCGATATAGACATCAAACTACTCTAGACTTTTATGAATAACTTGTCGGTGGCCGAAGCATGACCGAACAAGTTACCACTTAATATCATAGAGGAGTCGTGACATACCAGCACACGTGCATCCCCTACTTGGTTTAATTAACTTATCAAAAAATGACTGGTCTATCATTAATTGTGCGACAGTATAATGATGAAATAAAATAAAGACTGTTTTATTTCAACACGAGTTCATCAATCCTTAACCCACCTCCAAGCTTCACATAGACCATGAAACAAAGATGTGAGATTGAGGATTAACTTATCATTAGGATCGAGTATAAAGACCGTACCGACCCTAAATGAGATCTTGATAGTAGAGGATTAAGTCTCAAAGTGTGTGTATTTCTACCCACAAATGGACTAATCACTACTCATGGGTTTAAGTTCACAAGTGTATGGGTTGTTACACACCATGGGTACACTCATGAGTCCTTCCCATTTCCTATCAAGACACTCACAAGACCAAAGACTAAGTGATTTGTTAATTAGATCATTAAACAAAGTTAGAATAGTAAGAATTATTAAGATCACAAAGCACCACTTTAAAATAAAAGATAAACTATATTAATTCATACCAAATATCCATCCTCACCCTGACAACACCAACAGAAATCTAGCCTAACATGGTTGATACAACAAGCTCACAAGGTGGGGTTTGTGTACAAGACATGGTGGGAGGTTGTATTAAGATTTCTAAGGGTTTTGGGTGATTTTGGGATGTTTCTCTCTCTCTCTCTCTCTCTCTCTCTCTCTCTCTCAAGGTGTTTATGGAGTGATCCCAGGCTCCAAGGGACACCTCTAAACCTCTCAAGGGGCAGAAACTTCGTGGAGAAGTGTTGGATTGCGAGTGGGAAAGGATGCTTCAAAATGTGGGGTGAAGGCCTCTATTTATAGGCATTTCAGCTCTTGCACGCCCTCGACAACGTTCTGGCACGCCCATGCTCGACAACGGGTACTGTTGCAGAGTCCTTTGTGCAGAGAATGTTGGTTTGTTACTGAGCACGCCCGTGCTCACATATATGGCACGCCCGTGCTTGTCCTGAAAACCAACCGTTTTGTCAGTCTTGGTCGGTTTATGCCTTGGAGAACACGCTGGAGTAAAGCACGACCGTGCTTCATCACTGTGCACGCCCGTGCACATCCTGAAACTCTGGAATTGACCTCCTTTGACTTGGAAAAGTTGACTTGTTGACCCAGGAAGGTTGCACGACCGTGCCATGTCTGGCGACTTTTCAAAGTCTTCAAATCTTCGCCCTTTTTGTGCCGTTTTGTGCGGGTTTTCACTTCTTTTCATCACCGGACCTCCAAATCTGCATTTATCAACAAAGAAAGATAAATCCTGATAAAACAAAGATAAAAGCATGATTTAGAGTATAAAACAGGTGATTATTATGGGTGAAAACATATCAATTTTTTGGCACATCATTTTCCCATAAGGTTTTTTCATGCGGAGGTCTCTAGTTCGATCCTTACTAGGTGCAAACTGTACATAATGGGAGTAAGCACTACTGAGAAGGATTCGAACTCGAGGCAAGGTTTAAGAGCCACAGCTCGCACTAAAAGAGGTAACGGGTGTCATCGAAGCTAACTGCACTAACCGATCAAAAAAAAAATCTAAAGAGTGTTTGATATGTTTTTTTAAAATAATATAAAACATATTTAATCATAAAAACAGAGTGCGGGTAGTCAGATGTGTTGACACTTGTTTTCCCCCTAATTATTTTATTACCAAGATCGTACTTGCTCCTATAGCAATAACATATTTTGGTTCAAACATTTGCTCGTATAATCTCACTAAGGAAGGGGCCATTTTCATTGTTACTGTTTCAGCTGTTAAAAGAAGATTCGCTTGTATAGGAGTCGATCTTGGTATACATTAAACGTAAGCAAATTGACAAGTGTCCAACATGTATCAACTAACACTAATTAAACTTAAATAATTTTTTTCAAATCGACTCCTATACAATTAATGTTACCCTATTATATTTTTACACTAAATACACTTTTTACATTTGAATCTAAAACCTCCCCTCTAAGAGACGTAAATCTCTACCAAGTGGACTATGTCACAAAGCACAAATAGATAATAGACAACTGTTTGAAACGTATCAGATTGGTCATTTGGTCGGCAGAAATTTCATAATATAAATGGTATGTATTACTCCATTAGACAACCTTTGGTTGTTTCAGTCACATTTGGAAACTGAATTGTACCCTTTTAGTCTTTTACTATCACCTCTTTTAAACTATTAACCATGCAATGTGATCTCTTTACTATGTGGTAAATAAGTAGTGTGTTTGGTGTAATTTAAGTTTAGAGTCAATTACATGGATGATATTTAAGATAAGTGGTCCTTTACTTTTCATAAACTATAGGATTGGTCATTATTGTTTTATGAACTGTAACATATTTGGTCTTTAAAGTGTATGATAATTAGTTTTTGACAAATGGTGTGGAAGAGAAGTTGTGGTTCAAACATTGTGGATAGATCTTAACCGTGCAAGAAACGTTGCTACTATCACCCTCATTTGGTATGTTATAAAATTTTCAAAAGCTGTATTTATATAGAAATTGAACATCATGGTTGGTTTGTCCCACTAGTGTGTGTTTGTGTTGTTGAGGTTATTTCTGAGCTATTAAAGGATAAAAAACAAGCTTGACTCGAAAGTAAAATTTATAAAAGCATTAGGGCTATTACCCCTATTAATATAATTTGTTATGTAATTGTGATGCAAAGAAAGTTGTGTTTGAAATGATACTACAATGTTTTTGCGTTTTTTTAAAGTATCACAATCTTTTGGAATTATACGACTAAGTATTTTATATTTATACATTGTAATTATTTACATACATATTTAATATTGTTAAATGTATTGGTTAGTAGTTACATAATAGATACCCGATAGGTTTTTAATCAGTATACCTAATGGGTAAGTTATAAAAATTAATGGGTTTACTCAAAACACACGGGCATACCTGATGCCCGACGGGTAATTACCCAATATAAACCCGACGGGTTTTAGGACGGATTTGAGACAAGCATACCTAATCTGGTATGGATTGGGATTCCCTAGACCAGATTTATTACCATACCTAGTGGTGTGACATAAATACCCTACAAATTATATTATACTATATATTTATAAATCATGAAATGAATAGTACTAACGGTTACATTGTTAGTAGTAACGGCGTTAGTACTAACGACATTAACTTATTTGTTTTTTCTTTTTTTAACAACTCAAAGATAAGGCCATTAGTACTAACGGTGTTACCGTATAGTCATATGGAATGTCGCTACCATACCAGGTACCGTAACAAACCGAACTGTAGGTCTACGTTTTGACATAACTTTTGTCCAGATTCGAGTTAGTATAAATTTCAATTTATGTTTTGACGGTATAAATACAAGTTACTGTACGTTTAGACTCCGATGCAACGCGCTGTGAATAACATACTAATTTTCTTTAAAGATGTAGTTGTAGACTTGTGATGAATATATTAGGCCATCTGTAGTCGAGCGCTAACCAGGCGCGAAATTGGGCTTTAGCACACCAACATCGCCCCCAGAGGCGCTAACAGGTAAAAATGGGCAGGGCGTTTTTTTTCACGCTTGATTTGAGTGTTGTGGTCTTGAATTTCGTGCAACCAATCAAATTAAAAGGTGGGGTGCTAATATATACCACCACTATTGGAGTTGTTAGTGGAAGAACACTTAAAAGTACAAAGAGTACCGCCCTAAGATTTGTTGGTGGAAGGTTCTTTCATACACTTATCTTTCAATCATGCACGTTATGGTTGGTTGGGACGGCGACCTCCATTTACATAAGATTTAATAGTGTCATGCTTATCCTATTTTGACTTATCATTTGATTAGTTTTCAACAAATAAACGATAATTAAAGTATTTTATTTTGGGAGAGAATCTTATGGTTGGTTATTAGGGTTTACAGATGTTGCACTCTTGGTCCTAAAGCTTCAATAATTACACAGTTGAAACTTGAGTTTAACAAATTTGTATTCGTTTGGTCCTTACCCATAACGTTAGTTAAATTACTCAGTTAGTTAGTATGAATTGACTATTTTACCATTGTAGTTAATTCTTCTTCGCCCAACCCAACCTCCCTACACCATCCCATCCCACCACCCACGTACATGATTAACTAAAAACCCACCCACAACAACCACCGATCAAGAACATAAATATCAATCAAAATGTAGCCACAGTCAATGCATACAATAAGTCAAATAAGTGATAAACAACAAAACAAGACAAACCCAACTCTAAAACCACTAAAAGGTCAAAGATTTAACCAAAACCCGCATACAGAAACCATAAATCGATGATCAAGAACCCAAGAATCAGAAAAAGATCAATAAAGATAAAAACTTTAAGGAAAAACTGAAATGGATATAACTAATAACATTACTTCAACTTTTTGATCTAGAAAAAAGCTTATTAATTGTTGCCGGTCCCATTCTTTTTCTTGATCGGTTAACACTGAGAGCAGAAGCAACAGATTCAACGTCGTCTACCATTGATAACGTTTTGGAGTGAAAGTGAGAATCTTGATCCCCAGTTTTGGATGTGTGTTTGGTGAAGGGTTTTAGAATTATTATTTCATATTCTTTAAAACTCCACTAGCGGTTGGTGGTGGGGTGATAGTAGCTTACCCTTACAGTGGTTGGTAAAGGTTGTTATGTGGTGGAGGTAATGGTCGGATTTGGCATCGGTTCACGTGTGGAGTGGTGCTGAGTGATGGTGTTGAATATGGTGGAGGACTGGAGGTGATGGCTTGGGAAGGTGGGTGGTGGGGTGGATGGTGAAGGGATGTGAGGTTGGTGGAAGAAGAAGAGTTAACTAGAAGGGTAAAATAGCCAATTCATATGCATTTAACAGAGTAATTTAACTAACGTTAGGGGTAAGGACGACACTAGTACATATTTGTTAAAATCAAGTACCAAGTGTGTAATTATTGAAGCCTTAGAGTCAATAGTGCAATATCAGTAAACCTTAGGGACCAAACATGCGATTCTCTTATTTTGTTTTTTTTTTCATTTGTTTCTTATCTTATAATATGTGAATAGTTGCATATAACACTCAAGATTAACTTCTTGGAAATTTATAATAAAATGAGTCGAGCTTATTGAGTTTGTGGCTAAATCAAAGCTCATTCAAGAAACATGAGCTTTTGCATCATATACTCAGTTTGATTAGGCTTGAAATAAAAATTCATGTTTATACTTGTCGTTTTAGGGGCTGTTTGGTAGTCTTTTAATGACTATTAATAAGTTATCTTTTAATGGTGTATAACCTCTGAATGGTTTAGAGGTAACATTAAGTCTGAATGATTAAGTGACAATCATTAAGATGTTACCTCTTAACCATTTAGACAGAGGCAATGGGCAATGACTGATCTTGAACGAAAAACCTGGTAGCGCCGAACTCAATACATATAAAATTTTTTGAAATTTTTCGGTAAAATTTACACTACGAAGCGAAAAAGTTGGACGAGCAGAGGCCTCATCTGACCCGAGAGAAGATCTGCCAATGGTGGTTACATCTAAACCGTTAAGAGGCTATGAACCATTTAGATGTAGTATCTTAATAACATTCAGAGGCTACCAAACAACCCCTTAAAGTTCTTTTGTTAAAATTTGGCTTCAAATAGGAAAATTGGTTTGAAACAAAAGGTAAACGGACAACTAGCTACGCAACTAACCCTTTTGACATGTCATTTACATAAATATGACAACATATATTTGATTGATTAAATATACAATTACATAACAAAAAATATTATACTTTAAATAACTAACTAGTTAATATTATGTTATATGTATAGTAATATATATATATATATATATATATAATTATCAGGTTACAAACTCATGTATTACACGGGTTGATAAATGTAATCTATACTATATTATAAAGCATGAGGGAAGGATTACCGTAAAATTTAAGTAAATACAAGTGTTTATGATTATGGTACATAGTAAATGAGGTTAGTTTAGGGGCAAATATGTCTTTTCTACACTCTTTAAATTACTATTACATTTGTGACAATTTAAGGGTGAGTTTCAAAACTTAGATGAGAAGTTGAAAGGTTGAATTTATGTCTCTTTAATTTTCACGCCCTCAAATTACACATGCGGGGTTTTACCGCGAGGCGCGTGACAAACCAGGATCCAAGTCAACGGTCACAATAAACGACAACTATATGATATGAAAACAACGTAAACTGCCCATTAAGTTTTTAAAATCTATCCATCACAGCGGAAGCGTAAAACTTTATTACAACCCAAAAGTAAAACATTAAAGTCTGATAATACTCAATAAACATGCAAATGAATCCTAGACGCCGTGAGACTCCGTGCGCCTATCGACTGCTGCTACATTAGCGACCTGAGAAAAACATGCTAAAAACGTCAGCAAATAATGCCGTTGAGTTCACAGGTTTTTATGAACAACGACTCCAAAAGTTTCAAGAATACCCTTGGCCAAACCAGGCCACATGCATACCAATCAGATGAATACCTGTCACTACTACGATTGGAAAACCATTACTGGACTCGAATACTTGAATAATGCCTGAACGAATACTGAATACTTGAATACCTAAGAGACAACATGCACCCGTCCGACCTCCAGTCGACGAGTGGGGCCGGTCACGCCCAAATAGATCTATCCACATTTCTCCCGTTGTGCATCTCCGCACATTCATGGTTTTCCCCGGGACTTCCAAAGATCGTATAGTAACTCAAATGAATACTCCAATACATAAAAATGCACGAATACCAAAACATAGTTTGACATATCTTTTATGAAAACATAAGTTGACACACGTTTAATGAATACAGCATGTTTTCTCCCCCGAAAACCAAAACCAGTAAAGAGTGGGGCCATGAACTCACCTTAGATTGCGTTCCTCTAGAAAATCACAGTTAATGCAAATGACAGTCCCTAGTATCGGCAACCTATCATTGAATACATATGAGTACCCGAACTATTGACCCGCAGGTCAACTAGTCCCCAAGTGTCCAGACCATAACCATTAAACGTTTGAAAGTGTGTTTGACCGAACACCAGACCATACAAGACAAGACCCGACATCCCATTGGTGATCCGACATCCCTCGTGTTAGCCAACAACAAGAGATCAAGTAATCATACGCAACTATGCACTTAATACGCATAAAAGTTCATTAAGTCTAGCATATAGTTTAATTAACGCATAAACGAGTCCAAACATGTGTTATCAGGTTATTAGACATGTCACGGGGTTCCTACCATGTTCCTAGGTGTCCAAACATGTTTCGGGATGTCAAAATACGCTTACAGTAGCAAAACACACAATTAGGAATCAAACATGTACTTAGGAAAGTCAACTAGTGATTAGGATGGTCAACAGGCAATTAGGAGTTGTAATCACATGAAGTGTATGTGGATAGGAAAGTCAACTAGTGATTAGGATGGGCAACAGGCAATTAGGGGTTGTAATCACATGAAGTGTATGTGGATAGGAAAGTCAACTAGTGATTAGGATGGTCAACAGGGGAGTAGGGGGCCTAATCGCCCCGTTTTACATGCGAGTAGGGCTATCCACATGACACTTAGGCGATTAGGACTCCCCTAATCGCCGCCTGCAGTGTCAAGCCCTATTTTGCGCGTTTAAACTTCCAAATCAGATCCGAAACATGTACAAACACCCAACATCAAACCCAAATCATTAAACAACCCATCCCAAGTAACCCCCCCTAATTTATCATCAATTCAATAGCCCTAATTGCAAACATTTCCCAAAATGGCAATATTATCATGAAAACATCACATCAACATGCAAAACTTACCCTAAACGACAATTATCCAGATTTCATCACATAATAACGTTATACAACAACATCCTACTGTTCCTACATGCTCCTAGAACAAACCCTAACCTCATTCAATCAACAAAACACCTCATATCATACTTAATCCTTCAAAATCATTCAAACGGGTTAAAACACCTATTATCAACAATACACAACTATGGACTTTTTTTTGGATTGATGTTTCTGCTTTTATACACATGTATTTTCATTTTGCATATTCTCAAAATCAATTAATAAAGTTTTTCCATGCAACAAGTTTAACTTTAAATTCAAAGTGTGTCATAAATTAAAACATAATTAAAAAAAGCACTACTTTATACTTTGGCTTATATTGCTTCAGTTAATGGAGAAAACCAAATGACTTGAGCAAGAGTAACATCATAGAGAACCACAACTTCGCAAACGGTTTGCAAGCATGACATTTAATATGTTGTGCTCCATTTCTATTAGTTCAATAAACAATACCAAAATCATGCAAGCATCATGTTGTCGCAAAGAGAAGCCAAAACTCTAGCAAGGCTTGGAACAAGACATCGCTCACAAAATTTTCACTGGTTCATGAGGTTAGAGTATATTATGATAATTTTTATCTCAAGTTAAATTTCCGGTTATTAGTCAACAACTGATTGGACCCAATGTTCATAACCGATTTACCAAGCTGAAATAGTTGAAACCCATCGGTTTTTGAAATACCTTAATCGAAAGTTATGGTTATGGCTCAAAATCAAATTTAGCCAAATAACAACTTATGCATGTCCTGAAAATCACCAACCGAAGTTTTGTGTTACCCGTCGCAACGCGCAAGCAACCCACTAGTGTTTACAATTAATAAAAAAAAATTATGTTTAAGAAAACATATGCATTGATTGAAAAAATCGGTTTATTATACTAATAAGTATAAAATGTAATTTTATTTGTTAACATATACAGTCGACAAGATATGTATTTAAAAAATAAAAATTGGCGTGACAGTTATAAATTCTGTTAAGTTAATTTTTAGAACACTTTTTTTTCAAATGGGAATTAACTTTGATTTTTTTTTATACTATCTACTTTTTTATTTTATTATATAACATATTGTATTTTTACTATTAGTTACCATCCAACCACATCAAATATTTAAAAAAAATTATATATCACTTACAAAAATAATTATCTTCATTATTTCTCAATTTTTGTATTTTTGAAAACAAAAGTTTGAACGAAGCTTTTGAGTAAAAAAAAATATATATTTATTTAAAGTATTAATAATCAATTTGATATTTAAAATTTTTACGGTTAATAATATAATAACTATTTTTAATTAAAAATATAACTATCCATAATTTAGTAACATACATAGAAATAATATCTTTAGTTAAAAGATTATTATCCTTAATTAAGTACTAGAAATAACATCTTTAATCAAACAATTATTAATAATTCAGTAGGAGAAAAAGGCGTAAAAAACAGATTGCTCAAATGAATGACATGTGTCCAAACTTATATTGATTTATTATATATAACGGATAAAAGATAAAAGATTTATGCATATAAATATATAATTAATCTATATCTATTTATATAAAAGAAAAAAGGGGTGTGACGTATGGAACTTGGTAAAACCATTTCCCCCTTGATTTCCCTTCAAAAGTATTTTTCTTTCTCATCTGAATGGCATATGGACTTTCCCCTATGATTTTTAAACGTTAATAACTTTTACATATGATACTTTTAAAAAAAATTATATCAAATTAACGAGCTTTTTATTATCTTTCCAACGAGTACCATAGTGCTATACAAAAAAAACGAAAAGAAAAAAAAACCCATCTTTATAGTGGGTTTTTGTTCTTGCATAAAAAAACACAATGTGTTCAGATAATTCATTAATTATGTCTATGTAAATCACTAATCATAATCATGTTAAGATAATATATATATATGTGTGTGTGTGTGTGTTTGAACCTACTATTACCTAAGAACCCGTTAACTACATATATATTCACAGATGTAGTCAGTTTGGTAAGAATCTAATTTTTGTATTTTGATTGGTGTTGTTAGGAACATTGATTACAAAGGTTGCTAAGTTGGTTACATGTAGCCTATGATTCTTTGACACCAGGTAAATTTGTAGTTGATAAGTGACCATTAATCATCGAACCTTGCATGCCTTTTTAGATCCTTTTAATGTATGCACTTTGAAATCGACTGACAAGTGGTGATTATTGAAATAGATAATTAAATTATGTATGAGTACAAAAAATAGTTGGGGGGACACGAAAAGTCACCATCCTGCAATCAGTTAGATCATTTTTATTTATCTTCAAAACAGATCTTCACTGCTTACCTATTGATGCTTTTACTCGGTGTCACCCAAGGTGATCGATTGTACATCCATAATAAAGATTGAACTAGTATGTCATTCATTCACATATGCTCAATTTACACATCAGATTCGCCTATCATCATCATGACATATCCATTTGAAATCAATTTGGTTGTCATTTTCCCAGTTTCACATCGCAACTTTAAAGTGTTTTGAGGAAGTGATAAAGTTGTACATAGACTTCACTCGAGCAAGAGGTGCACACGTAGAATTAGAAGTAGATTTTATGAGTTATCGAGTGTTGATTCCTTACAAAAAAATTTTTACGAAAGAAATTGTCTATTTCTTTTATAGTACACACATTTTGTCACTATATGTTAGATTTGTCTATCCCGGGAAGTTCCCCGGGGATAAACTAGTAAGTAATAAACAAACCAAATTTGAACTTATAAAAATACTTATGAACCCAATTAAATATATAGACGTAGAGTTTGAAAGGAGTTGAATTCAAGCTTTATTAATGTCACACCCTCAAATTTCACTTGCGGGGTTTTACCGCGAGGTATGTGACACACCAGAATCCAAGTCAATGGTTACAAAAAACGACAAATATATGAGGAAAAGAATTTAAAAACAACCATGCAGTTTAAAGGAGTTTACGAAATACAACGGAAGCAAATTAAGTTTAAAATCCCAAAATATGAATTAATTAATTAAGATAGTTTTTAAAACAATGTTCTACATAATGCATGCATATGATGAGACATTTTGTAGGACTCCAGTGCGCCCTAAACCAGCTGCTATCTTAGCGAACTAAGAAAACATGCTAAATGTGTCAACATAAAATATGCCGGTAAGTTCACATGTTTTAGATAAAAATGTGTATTTGCAAGATCAAATCTGTTTTACTATTCTATCGAACGTTAGCTAGACGTTAAGTGTGATACTATGTGATTTGAAACCATTGTTGACTTTGTTGTTGCTCAGTGTGTGCCCTTTGCAGATTACCATCATCCCCGGTAAGTCCTGTATAGTTTGAGACAATATGCACCCGTCCAACCTCCAGTTGACCCATGTAGGGTTTGCCAGGCCCAATATATCTATCCACGTTTCCCCTCTATATACCCATATTAGTTGTTTTCTTGGGACTTAAATGAGTCGCAAAGTACACAAATGATAACAATAGTAATAAATGGTCTTTAGGTAAAACTGAGTGTGTAGCATGCTTTCCCCCATGATAAAGTATGTAAAAGTGGGGCCGTGAAACTCACCTTAGGCTACGTCTTCAATTAAGTAAATAAACCAGAAGTGTGTGATAGTCTTCAATTACTGAAAGCATATCAATAGACGCCTATAAGTGTGTTGCCCGATAACGTGTTGGTTAAATATCCGTTGGTTGTCCTAATCGTGACTTTGTATGTTTGCAAAAGTGTTTGATGTTTGACTTGACCACACAAGACTCGACATCCCATTGGTGACTCATTATATAAGTTTAACAAGCACATACAAGTTCCCATACAAGTAAGCACGAAAATACTTTGTTTCATACAAGAGATTCACATAAATCCATGTTCTAGCGAATGAGGCATGTGGTTGACTCATATGCTACATCAGAATGGAACTTTGTAGCAAATGAACCATTTCATGCGAATGATGATTTTTTTCCATTCTCTATACTTTTCAAGGTACATTAAAACTATCTAGAAATGGCAAAAATTGCAATTAATCACAAACTCACAGTCTGCCTTCAAACTCAAGAGTAATCATTAGTAACCTAACTCATAACATGTTGAAATCATTTTATTCATAATACAAGCCTTAGGTCTACAACATAAATCCCTAAAATGGGTTAAAGTTCACAAACCACAATCAACCATTCAAACATCACCCAATCATGCTTCTAAACAGTTTCAAATCATTTAGATATCATCATATAAGCATTCAATCAACACATAGCACAAAACCCCCCAACTTCTAGGTCACCAATCCAACACCCAAGTTTATACTTTGTGAAAAACAACATTTTTATGTCTAGATCTAGTTAGAAAATGTTTAGAAAAGGGTTTCATTTAAGAAAAATTAATAATATCAGATCTGGACACTTAGTGTTTTATAAAACTTTGATAAAATGAATAGAAAGGGGTTTTAATGGATTACACACCTTGAAACTTCACTTGATATTGTTTCTAAACATGATTTGGCTCAAAGGATCTAAGAAATGATGGCAAAACTCGTTTCTACAGGTTGGGGTTTGTAAGAGAGCACTTGGAGGCAAGTTAGGGTTATGAAATAATGAAAATGAATCAAAGAGATGTTTATATAGTCTGTTCCCATTCGCCCCTTTATTATGGTGAATGAGTCCCATTCGCTAGAACATCTTTAGGTCTTTCATTTGCCTGGAATTTCAGGCAAAATGGATTTTTATTGAGTCATTCTCCCAAACGGCTCCAATTTACACTTGAAACACATATTATCATATCAATTCACATAAACAGATATTCACAAGTTGTTAATTGATCATAGAACATGTAATACTCGATAAGTTACCCTTATTATATTAATTCACCAGCAAACGGGACATAAGACTTGTGTGCATGTGTGTGTTTCCCCGATGATTCCCCGAATCACCAAACTATAGACATTGTGTTTGTAAACTGACTCCTGATGATTCCCCGAATCATCGAACCGACTCAACTAACCCAGTTAAGTTCATTTAGTAAATGTTCTGTTAAGGTAGACTTTAGTGTTTGATTAAAATATTAACCTGAGTTTGTCGGGTGTCACAATTAAACTTGGGATCAACTTAACTACACCCATGGTTTAGTTGTAAAGAGAATGAAATTAAATGATGGTTATAAAAATAGGCAGAGGTTCGGATACAAAGATCATATTTCGTGAGAAATGTGAGAATGATTAACAATTGACATGCATGCATCATGTTTTGGATTTAGACATGATGTTTTGAGTTTCTTTTGCTAGAAAAACACTAAACACAACAATTTAATGTATTATAGCCATGAAATTTAAAACATAACCAAAACACGCAACTAAAATACAACAATTTAACCCACATTTTTTTTGGCATGGGTTTAATATTTAAGTCTAAAATAAATTGTTTGTGTTTTTAGTTGTTATGTTTGGTGTTATATTACCCTAAACAATAAAAAGCATCATGACTAAGTCCAAAAAATAATGTTTACATATCAATTCTTAATCTTTCTTACACTTCTCACGAAATATTGTCTTCGTACGCTAACCTAACCTATAAAAATATGAAATACTTTGGAAAAATTCTTTCTTTGATATGATAATTGATAATTATAATAATTGATCGAAGATAAGCCGCTCCAAAAAAAAAAAAATGATCGTTGATAAGAAACATATATTGATTCAGATATCTAATACTATTATTCATTTATTTAATATGTTGCAATGATTGTCATGAGATTGGCAGACTCATAGACATATTGTTGCGTATACAAAATACACAAAATAATAACATTGTGAACACATGTGCCAACTTTAATATAATATTTGTAGCAATTTAAGAAATTGATAGACAATTTAATCAAATATGTTTTTTTTTTTTTTTTTTTTTTTTTTTTTTTTTTTTTGAACGGCAACTTATCATTTCATATCACCCAAAGAATATATACATTGTCACGATCTAATGAGGCACTAGTCGCAGACAACAAAACCCAAACATACACCTGTTTTGATACAAAATACAACAGAGAAAACTCACCCTAACATTCACCCCTTTTTGATACTAAACAAAACGAAACATTCAAGTGATCGGTACGTCGAACTTCTTCCATGCCTCCCATGACCAACCGTCAGTTTTAAACTTATGATTTACCCAACTGAAAGATATTGATTGTATTTCGCCAAATATGCTATCCAGAATCGCTCTTTTCCCTTGAAAAATCGCCGCGTTGCGGGTCTTCCAAATGCACCATGACGCAGCCATGACCACGATACGTAACCATTTCCGTTTGTTCCTCGGAATGTCCCGGTTGTTATGTAAATTCATTAAATCACGGACAGAGAAGGCAAAGATTGGAGGAACGTTGCACCACGAACTTATCTTGTGCCAGATCCACGAAGCCACATAGCATGAGGTTAGTAAATGGTTCGCATCTTCAATAGTGTCGCCGCATAACTTGCAATCAGCCGTGCCTTGAAGACTAACACTTTTAAGGAAATTACATTTGTTATTTTGTAAAGACCAACACTTTTAACCCCAAGAAAAAAGGCCAACTGTGTATTACCTTTGGGTGTGAAAAAAATATTCAAAATTTTGATCTTTAGAAAAATTTGATATTCATTGCCTTTTCAAATATTTGAATGGCTAAGCAACTTGTTTCTTGAATTTTAATGAGTCAAACGGTTAAAATATGTAAAAATTGAAAAAATATTTTACCTTATATTTTCTTATTCTTGTGGTTTTATACTTAAAAATTAAAATTAGTTTTGCCTTTTTTTGAAATGCCAACAAAGTGGTCACGGACTCCCGTGAGAATCTTTTTATGACGAATTCAGGATACCCACGGGGGAACCGGTTCTTCAGGTCCACCAATCCAGGGAAAACCCGACCACACGCCCGCTCGAAGGCACGACAGTGAATAATCGGTAAAACCTGATATCCTTCAAGGCTCGAACTTGTGACCATTAGGCCCTAAGTCACCTATTATTGGGGGGAAGGGGCACAAGCACCATCTAGCCCCATTCTAACCAATCACATACTGTCACGTCATTTTTACCCTCAAGTAGCCTAAACTCCGGAAACGCAAGCTTAAAGTAGCCTGAAACCAAGGACCCCATTACTTTACTATACTCACCAATCACACACACCCCATGAGATGGTCCCCACACAAAACCCCACCTTTTCTTCTTCTTCCTTCGACAGTTCGACTTGCACAAGCCCAATATTCAAGCCGAATCGTGAAGCCTCTTAGGCCGGAACCGTATAGCTGCAAGGCTTCACAAGTCTCAACACCAAGCCGAGGGATACCCCGACCTACCTTAGGCCTTCATATCATTCCACCAGGTGGTAAAATTAGTTTTGCATTGAACAAATACATTAATGAATTTCATTATAGATTTAAATTGTAGCCAATCAAACAAGTCAATCAAGACTAAGATAGATGATATGTGAAAGTAAGATAAAGAGATTCCCATGACACAAGAATACCAACACAATCATAACACAAAGGCTCACAAGTCATTGTTTTAAAGTCAAAAAGTTGACCATCTTTTAGACATTCCCTCTCTCCCTCTTACTCTACACTACATATAACATTCTAACCTCATTTTCATCATTCATCTCTCTCCAAATCCCTTTTAACCTCTCTTTCAATTCTCCTAAACACAAGATGTTGGGAAAGATGGGTTCGGTCAAGAAACTAGCCAAGAAAGTCAAAGTGAAAGTTAGCAGTGTCACTGAACCATCGCACCATGAACACTTGCTCAAGGACCAAGAAGAAGCATGTTCAACCCCACCAGGGTTTCTTGCACTATACGTAGGCGAAGAGAGACGTAGGTTTGTGGTGCCAACCGGCTACCTATCGCACCCTTTGTTCAAGATGTTGTTAGATAAGGCCTCGGATGAGTTCGGGTTCGAGCAGAAGCATGGTTTGGTGGTTCCATGCAGTGTCATGGCTTTCCAAGAAGTGGTAAGTGTGGTGGAATGCTGCAATGGAAAATTTGATATTAGTCATCTTGTTGAAGAATTTATTTAGTGTTAATAAGTGTGTGTGTGTGTTAAAAAGAGAGAAGTTGTGTTTTTTGCAACTCCCTTTTAGGGTTTGGAGATTTCTATAAGTATCATCTTTTTTTAGTATGGGGTTACAAATGAATTAATCCTTCATGTACCTACCACAATTACGATTTAGAATATGTGTTGATGCTAGTAATTTTGATACAATGTCATCCCTTTGTAAACAGTGGCGAAGCTTGACCCGAAGGTTTGGAGGGTCGGAAGTCACCGGGGGGTCCGAAGTCGCTAGTTTCGGGGGGTCGAAAACCAGTTTCGGGGGGTCGAAACCCTATATTTTCAAAATTTTCTATACGAATACTATATAATCGGTACTTCTACGCGAAAATTCGGGGGGTCGGCCGCCCCTGCCGGCCCCAACTAAGCTTCGCCAGTGTTTGTAAATACTTTAACATTTTTCTCACCGCTATCACGTGAAACCACTAAAAAGAATCTGCGTTATGGGAGGTGGGGAGTTCGAATCCTACCGGCACCGAAATGCTGCTGGTGGGCTAGGTTTTACCACAGTGGGCCTTCGGGCGACGGGTTTTCCCCGGGAACTAGTGTGAAAATATTGGTGGACCCGGGTTACTCTCAGAGTACTCCTTTGTCTAGCATGTACTTCGAGAGTATTCGGGATTTATTTGTTGGCGTTAAAAAAAGTATCTAATAAATATCAAACAGTCGAGTGACACTGATTCATAACATTGCGAAAATTACATAAAACACTATTCTCAAGATAAAGAATATTTGAAAAGTTTACTTGGTACCAACCCCATAAAACAAATTCTTTATTTTTGTTATATAAAATAATTTGCCATTTTGCTAGTAAGTTGGGTTACCTGCTCTTAATTTATTGATTATTTGGTCTCAAACCACCTAGGGATATATGTCTCTTAAACTACGTTAAGAGCCGATAATTATTAGTTGGCTTTTCCTGTAGCCCTATCTTTTTCTCTATTTTGGTTGGTCATGAAACTTAAACAATCTTTATTGCATGATATACAACTTAATATAGAATGATTATTGTAAATTTAGACACTATGTATAAAAAATGCATATATGGGGTTGAAATTCTGCCATCCAGCTAATGATTAAGATTGAAAGTTTGTTAGACAACGACCAATTATAACTGTAAATTTATTAGTTAATTAATTGTCTGAACAAGTCATAACCGCTTTGGCTCACATGTAATAACTGTAAATTTTTTTGGTTACTTGAAAGATACTCTTGAATCTTGATAAGGTGTTTGCTTCAAGGATTTGGTATTTCTTTACTTGCAACTTAAGAGAAGGTATTGAGTCACAATCTCACTCGTTTTCGCCACATGGAAATTATTTTTCGTTCACACCGGTTACGGATAAAGTGATATATCACAAATTTTAGAAGCTTTTATACACAAAAAAATGTTTGAAATCAGCTGCAATATTAATTTGTTACTATATTATAATTATAGTTTATCCTTCGGAGCCTCCTGGGATAGACAAATCTAATATAAAGTGATAAAATGTGTGTACTATAAAAAGAATAGGCCGTTTTTTAGTTTTATTTTATTTATTTATTAGTATTTTTTTGTAAATCTAATTTTTTACTATATTATAAAAAAAAATAAAAAAATAAAATAGACTATACGCATCCAATGGGAAGAGACAAGAGCAAGGCAAAGCTCAATCAATCCCAACCATCATCTTCAAGAACTACTATAAATCAACGATCAATCCCAAGGTACAAACGTATATCAATAGTTTGGACTATAAAATTGACCGACTAACCGGGTTTAGAGAAGACCAACGCATTGACACGCAACTTGATATTAATAACACACATAGAGTTAATGGTATTTCATAACCAATTGATTGAGCAGCAGGTCGTAGACCACCTAAAATAGAATATTTATTATTTGAGCCATATCCTGACATAAGAAGGCCGACAGGAACAATACTTGAAATAGCAATCCATAAAAAAAAACACCAATACTGAGATCGGCTAGAACAAGGTGATAACCAAAAGGAATTACTAAATAACATAATAAAATTGATATGACTGCTATAGAACAGAAAGAACGGTTTCACTCGCCTCTACAATATGAATTTCGATTAGGCTCGTTTTTTTACTTTTAGTGACTTTAAAAAAAAAAAACTTTGTGTATTATTTTTATTTTTAATTTTATTGTAATATTTATTTAAGTAATTTTAATGTGATTTTTAAATTTTTTTAGTATTTTTAATATTGTGTTATTTTTTAAAATACGTAATTAAAAAGTAATTAAAGTTTAACTTACAAAGCCTAGTGGTTAACCTAGTGGTGTTGATATGACAACACTTTAAGCTAGTTTCTTTCAATGGCAAGGAATAATGGAGTGATAACAATCGTGACATTGGGTGCTGTAGTCAAGGTCGACTACTCGACCGTCACTAATCCCTTGGCTCTCCAAGATGCATGAAAACCCGACTTTCACCGCCCGAAGGCACGACAATATAATAACCGATAAAACATCGTCTATCATCCGAGTTGATCGACGCCACCCGTCTTCGCTCTTTACCTGAATACCACTCCACCACAAGAGTGGGGGCAATTGTTATTCCACTAACGCATAGTGTTAATAAACTTAAAAAAGCTATTTTGGCCCACAGATTTTGACATTCGTACTTTTGACTTTTAAAGTCAATGTTTAAGGTAAAAACGGTCCCAAAGTCCAAACTCACGAGGTAGTGGATTTGCCATGATTTATATCCTCGAGCGATTGAATTTGAAACTTTGAACATTGCATTTATGCATAATCCAACAATTATCAAATAAATGATCAAGTTTTTAGGTTTTATTAAAAGACGATAGTCAAAAGAATAAAAAATAATTTTAATACATTAATCAATCTTGAATTATAAACTTAAAAGCTAAAAAACAAAACCAACGAGTCAATCCCAACACATATGTTTGATACTTTGACCATAACATTTTGTCACTTAACGATTTTGAGTCAAACTTTAAGGCATTCGGGTCAAATATTTGAACTAAACCAAATTGGGGATTCGTGGACATTTGGTATTCTAGAATCTCTATGCTATCCTTTTATTCGGTTATCAAATAGTCAAATCTTCATTTCATTGAAACAATAAAATAAGAAAAAAATAATAATGCAAATAGATTGGTACATTACATACATGTCGAAGTAGCAGTCGTGGAAATACAATATAAAGCATATGTCAAAAAATTAAATCCTCGTCTAATACTTGTTTGTAATTTACACAATTTAGCTCTCATGTTTCGATTGTGAATGGTGACATAGAACCACCGTTGGTACCCGCACAAATATCAGTTATGTGATATAAATTAGTGAATGAAGTCCTCGGTATTCATTCATGGGTCAAGTTAACTTACATAGTGTACAAAAAATGAGAAGTGTGAGAAGTATACTAAAAACACAATGGGTCACAAGATGTAAAACAATGAGAATAAATCATAAGATTAACACAATGATGAAAATAAAGAAAAGACACAAATGCAATATAAAAGACACAATGATATAACACAAATTCTAAAAATTACACGTTAAAAATCTACAAAATCAAAAACCAAAAAACTAGGATCGTGGGGTTTGATGAGACAGTTCCAATGTCGCTTGAATAAGTTTAATAGGACTCTGTTTGATACCGTTCCTACGATTTTCTATTTTTTCACTGTGTATTTGATCTTAACCTCATTATAATAATAATAACAATTCGTCAATTCTTGAAGCCCTTATGAATAGTGTATTCATAGGACAAAAAAGAAGTAGTATTTACGGTTATGCCATTGTAATCGTAAGTTTGGACTCACCATGGCGTGCTTTGTTTTTATATTTTCTTTTTTCTTTTCCTTTGTTACACATGGTCAAACATGGGGTCCCACTAGGTTTATATCTTTAAAAAGTTCCATTCGTAGTGCGTGTTCGTAAACATAGGTTGTCACAGCAACGTGCGACCAAGGTAAAATACTACGTTTTGTATATATGACTCGGTTCACATATTATACGTTTTGATTTGACGGTATAAACACTAGGTTGTCGCAGGAACGTGCGACCCGGGTAAAATACTACGTTTCGTATATATGACTCGGGTCACATATTATACGTTTTGATATGACGGTATAAATCCGTCGTGCGCCGCAGCAACGCGCGGCCATAGAAAACTAGTTCATAACAATTTTTATAAAAATATTTTTGTGACACCCGGCAAACTCAGGTTAGTAACGTTGACTAAACTAGTAAGTCTACCTTAGTGAGTCATGCATATTACGTACTTAACGGGGTCAGTCGAGTCGGTATGATGATTCTGGGAATCATCGGGAGTCGTTACGATGATCCGCGGGGTCATCGGGAGTTGGTCCATACCCATGTGTACAAGGATTGGTGATTCGTGGAATCGCCGGGTTTAATGCACACACGAGTCTCGAGTCCCGGGAATTGGTGAACGGATGTAAACGTGTTAGTTATCATGCATTATATGTTTGAAATCATTATGTGACTTATCGGTATGTGAATACGTGTTTATATGTGTTAAAATAGTGTTTAACGCGCCGAAAACCCAGCTTGGAGGGTTTCAGGCGATTAGGATCTGGGAAGGGGCCTAATCGCCTATATATAGGCGAGTGAGAGATTGATAGCAGGCGATTGGGACCTAATCGCCTGATGTAGCATGCGATTAGGCCCCCAATCGCATGATATGGGCTGCTAATCGCCTATACTGCAGAGTCCGGGTCAAAACACCTATAAATAGAACCCTTAACTCCCCAAACACCCTTAGAACAACCCTAGCTGATCCCAAACCACCCACACACCTTGAAACACCTCTGGAACTCATTTTGCTACAAAAATCACCATCTCCAAGCCCACACACCTTTCTTTAACAAAATCCAAGGTGTGTTCTTCATCCCTAACCTTTGTAAAGTTGTTATTTTGGTTCCCCAAAGGTCCAGACCTTGTTTTACTAAGTTTGTGTCTTTAAAAACCTTTCAAAAGAGTTCTAAACCAAGTCTACACCTTAATGCTTATTATATGTGAAGTTTACATGCATATGTTGGTCTTCTTGGTGATTATAACATGATTGTTTCTATGATATGATTGTACTTCTGTTATGGAGAGATTATTAGGATGGTTATCTTAGAGTTTGAGCCATTGTTATTGTGTTTTGATGAAAATGTGTATTTTGACCCATTTGGATGTTCTTGAAGATTTAGGATGATTATGGTGTAATTGTTGATGCAATGTTGTTAGAATTCATACTAGGAAGATGTTAGATCAGAGGTTTGATGATTTGCAAGTTTGTAGAGATTGAAATCTGATTGTTTCCATTTAAGGAAAGATAAGGTTGGTTGGTGAAATCTAGTACTTTGCCATTTTAGGAAATAATTGCTTAGAACATGTTAGATCAGTGATATGTCGGGGGGGGTTTGCTTGGAATGGGTTGGTAAATGATTTAGGTTTGATATTGGGTGTTGTTGCATGTTTCGGATCTGATTTGGAGGGTTAAACGCGCGAAAATCCGTCACACAGCAGCAGCAGGCGATTAGGAATCCTAATCGCCTGATGCTGAAGGCGATTATGCATACATGAAGGCGATTAGGACCCTAATCGCCTAATATATCAGGCGATTGGGCCCCTAATCGCCAATAGGCTGAAGTTACTCGCGTGTTGACTTTCCTAATCGCGTGTACTGCTGTCGTAAACGCGTTTTGACATCCCGGAACATGATTTGACACCTAGGAACATGATAGGAACCCCAGGATGCACCCAATGACTTAGTAAGACGTGTTCGGACCTGATTATGCGTTAATCGGACATTATGCTAGGCTAGGTGAACTATTGCGCGTATTAAGTGTTTAATTGCATATGTTGCATGATGTCTTGTATTTACCTAACACGTGGGATGTCGGGTCACCAATGGGATGTCGGGTCTTGTCTGGCACGGTCGGTTTAACAGTTAAAGATGTTTTCAAACGTTTATGGTCACGGTCTGGACATTCGGGGACTAGTTAACCCACGGGTTATTAGTCCGGGTACTTATACACATTTTATGATAGGTCGCCGCTAATTGGGGCTATCATAGCATAATTACTTAACTGTTTTCAAGTAACGCAATCCAAGGTGAGTGTCACAGCCCCACTTTTACCGGTTTGCTTTCGGGGGAGAAACATGCTACTTATTTTGACTACTCATCATAGATCATGTTATACTATGGTTATTTCACGTACTATGCGGCTTTTACAGAAAGTCCCAGGGGGGAACCATGAATGTGCGGGGATGCACAACGGGGAAATGTGGATAGATCTATTGGGCCTTACAAACCCCACCCGACGGCTGGGAGCCGGGCGGGTGCATATTGTCTCTAACACTTTGGGGGTTACCGAGGCATCGGTAATCCCGTCCGTCTGGGCTGGCTTCAACACTTATACCGGTTTAGTAATGGATTCCCAACCGCAGTAGTAGCAACACTTAACGTCTAGCTAACGTTTTCATAACATAGTAGTAACGGAAATGATCTTACCGAACTTATAACAACACTTTATAAAAGAAAACCTGTGAACTCACCAGCATTATATGTTGACATTTTTGGCATGTTTTCTCAGGTCGCTAAGGTAGCAGTCAATGGGCTAGGCGCACGGAGTCATGCACAGCGTCTAATATTTTGAAGCATATTAAACAATGATTTGTAAACAATGATATGTCTTTTGGTTGTAAACAAGAATGCTTCCGCTGCTGGTTTACGGCTCAAAGCATGATATTTTGGTTTTAAATATATTTATGAATGCATGTTTGTTGTATGTTTATTGTGATCGTTGACTGAGATCCTGGTGTGTCACGCGCCTCGCGGTAAAACCCTGCACGTGGAATTTGAGGGTGTGACAATTTTGGTTTTTCATTAAAACAAAAATATTGAGAAACGTACTAGGTTTTTTCATTTGATTGACATTTTTTTAACTTTATTATTGATAAAAATGTTAGGGATATTGCTATGGTATTTGATAGGTGTGAACCAACCAACGTTTGTAGCCACCTTACAGTTTTGTAATGTGGAATAATTATTAATCTATAATATCTATAATACATTATAAAGGAGGAGTGATGGCCAACATGGTCATTTTCATCTCTGTACAACTTAACAAGCACCATGTACAACATATTTAAGCAAGAAATTTAAGGGTATTACGGGAAAACTTGTGACAATTAAGACACTTAAGAGGGTAATATAGACATTTTACCCACCTCCTCCTTTGCAATATGAAAATTTTGTTCCAATGTTGTCCTCTCCTCTTTTCCCTTTCATCTTCTCCTTCCTGTAACCGAGCTATCAATTGAAGCCTTGAAGGTGCAATGAAACATCATAATAAATTGTGAATTCAATGCAAAAACTACTGCCTCCTTAGATGCTCGCCTACGAATCACCAATAATAATCCCATTTAAATTTCAGTATTCTGCCTTCTTATACTCTCGCAGAGAGAAGAAGAGAGAGATGGGGTTGTTCCTGGG
Organism: Ambrosia x helenae; assembly: GCA_030844895.1. Taxonomy (NCBI): domain Eukaryota; kingdom Viridiplantae; phylum Streptophyta; class Magnoliopsida; order Asterales; family Asteraceae; genus Ambrosia; species Ambrosia x helenae. Next base: position 11,854,476 of record CM061230.1, on the reverse strand, counting down.
GCATCCTAGGAACCCTATTCTTGTTTTTGATGTTTTTGGTAATCCATTTACTCCACTTGTTATTATATTATTCATCCGATTAAGTTAGTATGATTCTCATCTGGGTTATTTATATTTTGATTCATTTGATTTTTTTTTGATTCAAATAGTATATATATTTCCTAACCAATAACTCTTACAAGTGGGAGGCGGGTAAACGGGCAACAAGTTGCGCCGCTACCCCCTTTTGAATTTTATTTCTTTAATTGATCTTAGTCTTACTGCATTTTTTATATGCTGATGTGATTAATTAGAGCAATAGTAGTTGCAGTCTCGTAATTTTGTTTGTGGATTGGACATGGTTTTTATTTTTTCTTGGCGTTGCTACTGCTTCCCTCATTGTGATATTGATTTTTATTCTACAAGATGTATGAACACAAAGAACCTGACTACTACACTGTATATTGTTATTTTGTTGACCTAAGAATAAACCAACTGAAAGTTTGTTATCGGCATTGTTGCCTAAGGATTCACCTGTTAAAATTTGCAATGATCATTGTTTGCCTAATATGCTGATTGAAAGTAGTAATCAACGTTTTTTATATATTTATTTCCGGTCCTGTTGCCTCTTTCGACCTGTTCTTTATTATAAGATTGTTAAATTTGATTGTGTTTTGTTAGTGGCATGAGTATGTCTAAAGATTCTGCTGTAGTTGTTGCCTTGAGCCCTTGACAAAACAAAACGATAGCCGATTGGTAATGTGGAGTGGGCTGAGTTGCAGGGCTGCAATAACATCGCCGGGTCTATGCTTCTTAGTTCAAATGCAGATAGCTGGCATTGGGAGGGCGCTTCGGATGGTAATTTTTCGGTCTCATCTTGTAGAACTTTTCTCTCAAAACATTCCGTTCCGTATTACCCGTTTGAATGGGTCGAAGGGGTTCCAAAAAAAAGTGAGCATTTTTGTTTGGCGGGCTGAACAAGACAGGTTAGCGACTTGAAAGGTTTACTTAGGAGGGGCATTATTCATGTGCAGCCAAGATGCAGACTGTGTGAGCAAGGAGAGGAAGATGCGGACCATGTTTTTACGGCGTGTTTAGTGTGCTCGGTAATATGGCAAAAGGTGAGTCGATCGTGCCAAACCCCACAGTTCGCGTTTACTGTTAGAGACCTTCTGGCGTGGTTTAAAAACAAAGACATTGCAGCCAAGAAAAGGAAGATTACGCGAGTTATAATTTTAGCGGCATGTTGGTTGATTTGGAAAGCGAGAAATGAGGTGATTTTTGAAGGCAAGCGTCTACATATTGGCTGTATTTTTTGGCGAAATCCAGATTTTGGCGTTCATGTGGGTCAAACATCGGTTAAAACACAATAGGTTAACATGGGAGAATTGGGTGTCGTTTAATTTATCAGAGATTGATATGTAATACAGTCAATAGGGGTCTGTGCAGTTGATGATGCTAGCAACTTGCTGATTTGTTTTTCTGCACTGTTGTATATGCCTTTAGGGATATGTGATGAGATCTTTGCTGACCAAAAAAAAGCTGTTGCCTTGACTTTTGAACATATATGTGATGGTATAATTTATATCTAACTAGGGTATTCATATTAGTTTTATAGATAAGTATTTGAATTTATTTGTTTTCAAACTTATTATCTATTATTGTATTCTTAAATCATAGAATAAAGAAGCGCGAAACATATGACACACTGAACCCTCAATGAATGTTTGAAGATGGGTTGTACATCCAACAAAACTATTAAAATGTTATTAAGTTAAGAGTGGCGATTCTGGTTTTGTAAGTAACAAACTTCATGCTTTAACGTCAACATTTGTAATAGACGTTATGATTGAATTTGATATCAGTCGGAACACCCGCCGCAACGCGCGGGCATTACCACTAGTTAATACAAAATAGATGGGTTAATTAATCATATACGTCACTGAAAGCATATGTTCATAAATCAAAGCCCCGTCTCATGTTTGTCTGTAATTTACATGATTTGGCTCTCTTATTTTGATCCATAACAGTGATATAGAAACACAATAAGAGCATTCACAATCCATTCACCATTTTTTACCTTATAATTTAACTAAAAATCATACTTTTAAAATTTATCTCTGATTTTAAAAAACTTCCCACATCTCATCCATTATTTTTATCTTTATCTTATTCACAAACACATATTTTATTATACTTCTCGTTTTTATACACTCACAATAATTTAATAGAGACTAGAGATGAATATGAAAAGATAGATGATGGATTTTTAAAATATAAGGGTAGGGTAAAGAAATGATGGATGAGATGTAGTAAGTTTTTAGTATAATTTAGCGAATGAAATCTTCCATATATTTATAGCAGTTTATTTATGAAAATTTTATAAAATGAATGAAAAACGTACTCTATGTTTTTTTTTAATTTGATTTAAATAAATAAACATGGTTGGCAAATTGCTAAAGAAATAATAGGTGTGAACCAACCAAAACCTGTAACCGCATTCTGGCGTGGTATGGCTTGAGATGTTGACCAATCAGACATAAATGATTAGTGAGAGTAAAATTACAAAATTCTCAATCAATTTCTTCTGACTAGTTGGGTTTAGTAACTATTTTTTGCTAGCTAGGATTCATATATCTCGACTCACAGTGTGATGTAACTCATTCACCATTTTTTACCTTATAATTTGACAGAACGTAATGTCATACCTCCCAGTGATATATGAAATATATACACCCTCTAATTAGGATTCATACATCCTGACCCACATCACACATCAATAGTAGGCTGTGTCACATACCCAGAATGTGATGTCACTCACCTCAGAATATGATGTCATATGGTGTATGAATCCTAGAACCCTTTTGCTAACCTTGAACCAATTTTTGACTAGTCTGCCTGTCACTTATTGATGTACTTTCATTCGATAATAGTATTTAGATGTAGATCGGCATAGGGTGCAAGGTTTCGATGTCAACATTTCGCTCGTTCAAAGAAATCCTTAAGCTCCCCGCGGAATCTACCGCCTGCATGCAAATAAAATGGCGATTCATAACATCTACTTGGCAACACTATGGGTCATGAGAAGGCCACACAACAAGTTTTTCAATAATTAAACGTTGCCTAGTATGAAGGTGATAGAAGAGATTAAAACAAACATTTTAAAGAATAGAGCAAAAGTTTCGGCTTTGGAGAGGTGTACATGTTGTAATGTTAACTTTTCAATCCTGTGTAAATTAAAAAAGTTTGTCCCTAGAAGGGGCACTACCTAAAAAAAATCAACTTTACTAGAGTCTAATAAAGAGTCTAAATAAAAATAACATTATATTAACTAAAATAAAAAAAATACATTAACTTAAAATAAAAAATACAAGAAATATCAATTTAAAAAATTAAAAAAAAATTACTTGTCGCCTTCATCGGCGCCTTCATCTTCCACCCAATTACGATCCCAGTCCTATTTCGCCACGATTAATTCTTTTCGTTTCAAAACCAATTCCAAGGTTTTACTTTTGAGATGGTCATATGGTTTTGAATAATTATTTAATTGGCTATTTGATTTTCTTGTATCCATTTGTTTGTGTTTGAAAGTAGTTAGACCATGTGTAATGGTGGGTGAAAGGGGCATTTTTGACACTCGGCAATGTGGGACCACTTGATGGGTGGAAGGGGCTTGAAATTGGCAAGGGGTGTAATGGTGGGTGAAATTTGGTGGGGCAAAAAAAATAATAAAATAATAAAAAAGTGGCAGAAAAATAACGCCCATTTAACTAGTAGGGGGTGGTGTTCCCATGTGAATGGGGCGCGTAAATAATAAAAAAAAAATCATAAATAGGTTCCAAAATACACGTGAAGAAAGCTGGTTGGTAGTAACAATGCCAATTTCCCTACGAAATATTTCGCTCAGCTCCTCTTAGCGCCCATTTAACTAGTAAGGGGCGGTGTTCCCATGTGAATGGGGCGCGAAAATGGACAATTAGCACCCGAGCCATTACACATGGTTATCTAAAGTTGAGAGTTTGTATTATTTTTTTATTGAAACAAGGTAATGTTTTTTATTTTATTTACCCATCCCCTTTGTTTAAACGGTGATAAAATTAACAGTAAAAAATTGACCATTGCATTTAAAAAACATACATTTTAACCTTTTAAGTTTGACCGTTGCATTTATTATTCAAGTTCACACAATCACACCCGTTAGTTAGAACCGGGAAATGGTCCACTGGTCCCCTATCAGTACCCACAGCGGCGGTGTTACGTGCGAGTACTGGGGTACCCGTGGACAACACGGGTTACGCCCCGTTCCCCCTTAGCTCCTCTATCTTTTGTTTAAAGATATCCAAGTAAATTCATAGCACTCTGACCATTTAACCATAACTGAATATATAATGGTGTCTTCTGTACAAACATACAGTTAACACGAAATATCCTACCATGGAATCACTCACGATTTTACATATCCAAATATAGTACACATGTAACAGATCAAACCACACATGCACAAATGAATGTAGACCACTAAATGATATCTAGAGCATTTTGCACATTCTTATGCTTCAAAATATAAAACATTTAGTTTGACACCATAAAAACGTACTCACTTAGTAGTTTTGGGAAAATAATCACAACTGTTACGCTTTTCGGTGTTTCTACAATTTTTTTATCCTAAAACTAATCGAAATCATAGTTTACATGTTGGTTTATGGGTTCGTGATCAAAATCAGCATTTAAACTAAACTTGCAAACTTAAACCGTTAGGTCAATCAAAATAAAAAAATCTGCGTTTTTTGGTCTTTCATGGACCGTGAAGCTTTATCACACCTTTCCTTCATGATCCATGGCCCAAATATTTCAGCATATAAACTTAACTTGCGATTTGATCCAATCGATCCAAATGGGTTTTACCTTAGTAGGCTTTCAGGCAATGGGTTTTTCCCGAATTGGTGGCTTGGTGGACTTGGGCTGCACAGTGAATGTGTCAGTGCTAACCCACTAATAGTTCATCTGGTATTTAATTAACCGTTCAAACACATAACAAAATTAGTGGTATCTTCCATCGACTTTGCTACCCCCAAACTCTCACAAATGGCATCTTTAGCCCTATACTACCACTCAATTTTACAAATTAACTCCTCCAGAATTTAATGTTTCAACTTTATCCTTGTATATACTATACATTTTTAACTAATAAATTTTTTCAATAACTTTCGTTCTATAAATTTCTTTTAAGAACTAATTTGTCGTTGTGTTTGAAAACTTAAAAAAATATATACCATTTTGACCTTCTCGAGTTTCTAAAACCTCGAGTTTACCCATTTCGTTCCTTCACTTAAAAAACTATTATTAACAGACAGATTTTTATGTACTTCCCGGTATAAATTCGAGTTGGTCTCTGTTTAGACATAAACTTTTTTTTGGAAACTAGTCAGCAAAAATATTATAAGTTTTTGTTCCTATCTTTTGTACATTTCCAGTCAGTTCTAAGTTTTGACACAATTTTTTCCAAGCCGAGTGGGGTTAAATATAATACATTTTTCATTGGACGGTAAAAATTATCTATACTAGAAACCAAAGTCGTTGATGTTTACACCTCCCGACTTCGGTCCTTTAACTTTACAAAACACTCATATTTACCCCTTGATGTGAATATGTATTCTTTTTCCTTGTGTGGTTTCTTTTTTTAAGCTATAACCCCCTTTGGATTACACATGTTAAATACTTATATAGTTACATTGAGTTAAATCGAAAACGAAGTCGAAACTCGCGTTTTCATATAATTAATGCATAACATGACGTTTGGACTAATCCGTTCAATGTTACAAGTTATAATCAGCGCCAAAAGTCAGTGAAAAAATGCTGTTTCTAAAACCTTTTTGTGATTTAGTGTTAGGCATTTTAAATACTTATATATAGGATTATTGGGTTAAAAGACATAAACCAAGTAACTAACAAATTTTGGGCCTTATTGGTTAGGCCCGACACTTTTAGGCAAGCTGACTTCCATTTCGGTTAATGTTAATTGGGCTTTGTTTTCAACTTTTTTTATTTTGGGAAAAGAAGACAGGACCTTGAAAAACATTTATTAGAAGTTTGAATGTTTGGAAAACCTTAGTCTGGTCTTGTAAATGATCTGTACCGAGCTCAAACTCAACTTCATTCAGTTTAGAGGATCTCAAATTTTATACTCAAGGTTCGAGTTCGGCTCGTGATAATATTTTCAAATTTGTACTCAAACCCATCTGGACTCGACTCAGTTATTCATTCATTATTCATTGTGTAACACTCTTATTCACTAGTGGGAATGCCCGCGCGTTGCAGCGGGTTCATTACACATGAGGAATTCGGTATGTTAGAGTTTCGATTCGATACCCGCAATTGGTGTGGGAATCAAGAGAGATAGGGATAGTCACCTCACAATGGAAAAAAACAACTAAAGGTACGGGCTAATGAAATTGAGCAAAACTTCAATAAGAGTTTCTTGAGCTACTCATAAGTTGCAGGCTCGTTAACTAAAATAAAAATAGAATGATTCATTAAACTTACATTACTGTCTCAACTTGGTGCTTAAGTTCGCATAAAAATTCACTAAAATCAACGAACAATCACATAGTAGTTATATTTGTGTCAAATTTTTAATGAAAAATAGTTGTTAAAAATTTAATAGCAATGTTAATAATAATATGACACTCATTCTTTGTATGACAAAAAGAGAATGTTCCAACGGTTAAGGCATTCAAGTTATCTGTTAAACAATTCAAACAAACGCTATATCGTCGATAATATCGGTACCGATATTCTAACCGATATTTTGTACCGATATATGGGCCGAGTTAACTACTTAGCCCAAACGTGATTTCCAGATTTTTTACAGGTCACTTTTGTATTTGTTTCAAGAAGAAGCATATTCCATCGAGGTAATAGGTTTAAGCCTACTCGATTTTGTTAGCAACAGTGGTCGAATTTGTCATGCATCTTCGTTCTCAAATTAAAAGTTATATAGTTTGATTTGAATTTTAAGCAACCCTATAGTTATGTACAAAAGTTGAAGTTGACAAAAGGTGTTTTAAATCTCTCAAACCTGTCCCGTCTCCAACCCATACAAAAGTGACTCATTTTGACCCGTACAAAAAAATGCAGAAACTTCACTGCAGTAAGCCTAAAAGTCAAGGACACTAATTGAAAGAACATGTCAATGTGTTAACTATTGAACAAAGAAGGATATTTGAAAGTAAATACATATAATAATTTTGGTATTAATGCATATATTAAAATACAAAAAAAAAAGCATACAAGCAGCTTCTTGGCATTTGAAGGATCCTTGATATTCCATGATATCAAGGTTCTTGAAGTTGCCTTTAAATTTGGCTCAAGTTGCTGCAACCTTTCTACAACAACAGCCGCCATATAAAACATCGATGATATAACAATTAATATGTCCATAAATAGAATACTTAAAGAGGTAACAATATGAACCCATTTACTTGTGAATGAGTCTATGTAGGTTGCGTTTTACTTTTAGCAGGTCCAACATGTAAAAACAATTAGCCTAAAAAAACAAGTCAAAGGTTGTCCAAGTGTATTTTAATGCATAAAACCTCCCAAGTCATTTTAGTTGAAGCTAGGTCCGCCGCTGTATACATTCACACATCCACGATATGATTTTAAAATCCATATTATTAAAAGATATATTAACTTTTTAGTAAATTATCAAAAACTTTTATAACTTAAAGCTCAATGCATTAACCTAAAGCTCAAAAACTGGATTAAGATGAATCTTTAAAGTCTGGCAAAACATTCCAAACATTAACATCAAATTTGATGTAATATTTGTCTTTCCTTGATAAAAGTAAAAACATGTCTTAGACAAAAGAGCAAGAAAACTTCACTAAGAAATATTTGACATAGTCTGAGCACTGAAACGGCCTTCGAGTGAAGAAAACCCAATGAAGAAACTCTTGACGGGTTTCAACATTCTTCTTCTGCCAGAGCCTATCAAGTGCACTGCCGGCATCTCCCTGCATATGTAATATTTTTAGTCTGATAGTAGTTTTAATCCATACAGTTAAATGGGGCAAACAGGTAGAAATGATTAATATTAACTATAGCCGGCAATTCCATCCCATTCTATCATTTCCGGGTTGTTTTAAGTCAGAAATAAGAACGGGTCAGATCGGACTTCCAACAACCTTTTGGCAAGAAAGAGTGGGTTTGAACGGGTACAAAGAAGGTGACCAACGGGTTGTTCATCACCTGTCGTGGTCGTCGCCTCAGACGTTCATGTCTTTGTCTACCACCACAGTCGTCCACGTCTTCGTCTACCACCACCGTCGTCAACGTCTCCGTCTACCATTCCCGCCTCCGTTGTTTGCCCTCTCCGTTGTCCACTATCATCAACGCCTCCGTCGTCCACCATCAACCGCATCATTAATTCCGGGGAGAGGTAACAAAGGTAAGATGAAACGAAAAGTGTCTTCTTCTTGGAATTGAGTAATGAGAGAAACAAATGGTCTGATACTTTCTTTAAATTTTAATAATAAGTTATTAAAATCTTGGTTTTAAAAAGCTCGAAGCGCACAAAAGCGACGAGGTCTAAAACCGAGGCGCAAAGCGCAAAAGCAGTGGGCTTATCGTACACGTGGCGCAAGACGAATATACCAAAAAAGCGCGCTTTTCATGCGAATACATATATGGATACAATAAATATGCATCAAGAGGAGTTTCATAAGTACAAAACAGAGCGTATAATCACATAAAAAACTATTTGAACTTGAATTAAACTCAACAAACTAAAGTAAAAACCATTTTTTTTGTTCATATTCACCTACAAAATCACTTACAATTTAACAAAAAGTGTAAATTTAAAACTGACTCTAGCTTTAATGTTAACAAACACAATAAAACCAACCTTAGATTCTGAAGCTTTGGATTCATTTCAATAAAACCGGGCTTTAGCTCCAATTCAAGCTGCAGTTTCTCTACCTGTAACAAGAAAAAAAACATCCAACAACTACAAAATGCATATCTCGAAATGCTTCAATAAAACCAATTCCATTGCATGAAAACCTGTTTCTCTAACTCCTGGGACCTTGTATGAGCCTTTTGGACCTCCTCGCTTCAATTTCTTACCTGTTTTCGGAATTTCTTTCTGCGTCTGCTTGTGATTTGTTCTTCGATAACAAGATACTTTTGCAACGTGTTTCTTAAGTTGAGCCTTTGTCCACTTTAGACTTTCCAATTGGTCATTTGCTAGTGCATGTTGAATGGTTAGATCATTAGAAGCCTGCATAGTGCATAATGCTTTCTTTTACATCTAACGGTTCACTTTCGTCACCATTAGCGTGTACTCTTTCTTCGGTTCTTAGAAACGTTTATGTGATAAAGTACCTTGGTGAGTTCATAATAAATGAAAATATGGACCTAACTAACAGCCGAAACATTGACTTCAATATAATTGATATCACTGTGCTCAAAATAAAAAAGAACCATGATAAAACAGTCCAAAAGAGAAAGGTAAATAGTAAACTATGACCATAATTATGAACAACGACCACCCTGTGACGTTTCCGGCCACAGAGAGACGATTAACATCTAATTGATATCACTAAACTCAAATTAAAACCCTAGAGATGCAAATAAACACAAGCTCCGATGAATAAATACTCAATGATTTAGGGTAAATCCCATAAAGATGATTAATACTAAACCGAAACGTATCAACTGATGACAAAAGCCCTTTGATTCAACGAACATCGAAACTTACCTGAAGAGAGAGGCCGATTCTATGGAGGAAGGAGAAACGATCGAATTCGTTGGTTTAAATCAGTGAGATCATAAACACAAGGGTATTGAAACATGCAATCCATTGAATCGGCTTTGAATGTCAAATTGGAGAATATGCAGGTTATAGTCGATTAGGGTTCCAGGGGTAGGGAGGGAACATTTTTTCATACAGCAGAGGAAAATGTGGATGAAAGGTCTAAACTACCCCCTTAAGTGTCTTAATGTTCCACAAAGTTCCAATTATACCCTCATGATCTAAGCATAAATCACTTGTGCATGTTGCTTCTTAAGTTGTACGGAATTAAAAATTACCATCCTAGCCATCACTCCTCCTTAATAAGATAATATAGATAAGCCGTATAATTGTGTCTACATGTTTTATTACTTTGATATTAAGTTAGAGTATTGATTGTAAGATTATAGAATACTGAATTGATTGATCGTATTCCATTCAATAGGGTTACCAGTGGCGGGGGGACCAAGGGGTGTCTAGCCTCCCCCAATGGCATAAATTTAATTAAGTTTTTATGTTAAAATTCAATAAAATTATATCAGGCCCCCCTTAAGACCAAGGTTTTTATGGTTAAAATTTAATAAAATTGTATCAACCCCCCCCCCCCCCCCTTAAAACCCACTCCAATAATCTAAGCCCCCCTTATCTTAAAATCCTAGCTCCGCCTCTGAGGGTTACAATATATAGAGCTAAATCAGGCCCGTGGGCTCTATACTAAAACCCTAAATAATATATTCTAATACTCCCCCGCAGTCAGAGCGGTAGAGCATCGGACACTCAGACTGAAAAACAATAAGAAAGATAAACATAAAAGACAGAACAATAATAATAAAAAAAGACTAGTCTCAATCTCGGTTCTTGAATTGTTGGTCCAATATTCTGCCATCTTCTTCTTTGCCAAAAAAAACATCCGTACTATTCAATAGTGACTTTATTTCGGTCCACAAGTTCTTCATGTTTGGTTTTGTTTCTTAATTCCCAGAATGGTAAACAAGATCCACTAGATCGCAATAAAGTAGCAATGTCATCTTTATTGCTCATGACAATACAAAAAAATAAAAGAAAGGATAAAAGGAGAGGTTGTGGGAAAGAGGAAAAAAAAAAGATAAAAGGAAAGTCGTGTGGCGGTGTGTCAACGCTAGGAGGTGGCGAAGGCCGGTGACCGTGAACGACGAGCGTCCGAAGAGAATTGAGATCCGTAGATCGAAGAGAGAGATCGAGTGTTTGATCGGCGAGTAGACCTTGGTCTGTTGATAGGAGCCGATAAAAAAGAAAAGAAACGAGTGCAAGTAGAAAGGGGTGGAATGGATAGCTATTTCAGAATCGATGATGCGACTTGTTAGTCGATTGATTGAAAAAAAAAAAAAAGTGAATAGAACTTTGATTTTTTTTTATTTTTTTTTTGGCTGAAATAATATTTTTTTTTTTGGCTGAACTTTGATTATTAAAAGAATTGTAGATAAGTTTGAAGAAACGAATCACTTGGAAAAGAAACGAATGGTGGTGATCCAGAACGAAAGAAAAATAAAAAAAATAAAGTTTGAAGAATTAATCGAAGGAAATTTAACAAACAAGCATGAAAGAATCACTTGAAAACTTGTGGCTAGAAAAGAATCACTTGAAAACTTGTGGCTAGAAATTGTTAGAACAAAACACACAAACATGCAGCTAATTGAATCACAGTGGGAATTAAAAGGTCAGAGTAGATAGGAAAATCTTTGAATTAAAACCTGAGATACCGTTACGAACAACGTTTTTTTTTTTTACATGCACTTCTCGAAACAGAAAAAAAAAATAGGAATAGTGGTTGCAATCTAGAACCAAGACTGAGAATTTATTTCGAACGAATAAGATGAATGGAAAACTAAAAAAAAAGATGAACGACAGTCGGGCAGGGCGGCGGCGACATTGGCGGCACGCCGCCCTGTCTAGGGCTTTTCTCAAGTAGGGTTTGGTTATTTATGTGTGGCGCGGCGGAAACGATATAGAGCCTAGTGTGGCTCTGATACCATGTAAGATTATAGAATACTGAATTGGTTGATCGTATTCCATTCAATAGGGTTACAATATATAGAGCTAAATCGGGCGCGTGGGCTCTATACTAAAACCCTAAATAATATATTCTAATATTGATCACCCTTTAGGTTTATTAATTGCACCAACTTTTCATAAACTCTATGTGTATAGTGATGACAATTATAATTGGTTTTAGGGAATACCACAAGACATACATCCAAAGTTCACGGTCATGTGACTATCATGAAGTTCCCGCTTGCATTGCCAGCCGCTGGTAACGTACATGACTTCAACTTTGGTTTAAGCGTCATCAGACCATCCCTACTATCTCGCGCAGTCTTGAAGCTTGGTACATCTTTACTTAAAAATGAGTCATGCTCTATTTTACACTCAAATAGAAACAAAAATACAAAGCTTGAAATATGTATCATTAGAAGCCAAGTTAACGAATAAAAAATAATGTTACAGGCTTACAGCCAAATAAAAACAATCACAAAAAACAAATAATCTTATATGATATAGCCCTTCTGTGGCTACACTTACAAAGTATTAATACGCTTATTACTATTTTAAATAGATGACGTATCATATGTTATAAACCATATTACAAGCAACTTGTAAAGTGTTCTTTGTTTTATGTAACAGTGTTGAAAGCAACTTGCAAAGTCTTTCAAGAGATATGTGTATTCTCTGCTTCATTTATAGTTGACATGCTTCATCCTAATTTTTTTTAAAAGATAAATCTCATTCAAAACCAATCACTTGTCAATTCTCAAAGCAAGGACCGTAAGGAAAAACTATTACAACAATCCCAACGGGTATTTACACCAATCTTGCCAAACTAATCTTTTGCCTCTAGATCTATTACACATCCAAAAAAACCGAAAGCGATTTAACCTTTTCAACTACCTCGTAAGGTCTCATAATTTTATTTTGGAAAATTTTCTCATTCCGGGCAGTCCGTATACACCACATCGTATATAGAACAATACCTTGAAGCACTTGCTTATCTTTTTCTTCATATTCGACCAATTAGCCAACTAAAGAAGATCACGAACCTCGGACACAAAAATAGGCTCTAACTTGCACCATCCTGCAATCCTCGCCCAAGCCTCCAACACAAAAAGACAAGCAGTAAAGATATGCAGGTTGTCTCCTTCTCTGAGCTGCAAAATGGACATCCATCATCGATTAACCCCATCCCCCTTTTATTAAGTTCCACTCTCGTTGGCAACCGATTTTGTTCCGCTCGCCACGCCAATATATTGCATTTGATAGGAATTTGTGGGTTCCAATCCATCTTGAAACATTGATAAAATACCACAAAAGATAGCAGCTAAACACTAAATACATTGGAAAGGAATTTGATCGGTGTCCCCGCCACACCCGTGAATCTTGACCGGCAACCCACTTATGATCGTAAATTGCGGACAATAAAGTGAATAGCTCAAACACCTCCACATCCAAGCTAGGAAAATGTCTCCAGCTTCAGGTAATACATTTCTCACCATTCACAACCAAAACCCTATCTTTAACACTATACCACTTCTGTTTGTCTAAAAGAAAAAGATTTAGGAAAGTTAGTTTAAGATATTGTCACACCCTCAAAATCCACTTGCGGAGTTTTACCGCGAGGCGCATGACAAACCAGGATCCAAACCAACGATCACAATAAACAAGTCTAAATGTAATTAATGCAATACCAAAACATAGTTTTAAAATCCCGTTTACAGCGGAAGCTTATTCAAAACCAAGTTCAACATAAATAAACCAAGTTCAATGTTTGTGAAATCATGCAACTCTATCTAGACGCCGTGCAGACGCGTGCGCCCTAGTTCCCCTGTGCTACCTTAGCGACCTGAGAAAACATGTAAAAGTTTACGTCAGCACAAAAATGCTGGTGAGTTTACAGGTTTGCAGTTCAAGTACCAAGTCCACCTGTCCATACTATAACAAATAGAAAACCAGTATACGCTAGCTAGGCGTACGTTTTGTTACTACCACGATTGGAAAACCATTACTAACACGAATACCAGTTGTTGTGCCCGAATAGTTCCAAATGTTCCTGTTGTTCCTGTTTGAGACAATATGCACTCGCCCGGCCCTCCAAGCCGACGAGCGGGGTTGGTCACTCCCAATAGCGCTATTCACATTTCCCCGTTGTGCAAACCCGCACATTCATGGTTCCCCCCGGGACTTCCAAAGATCGTGTAGTATACGTTAGAACCCATAGTATGACAGAATTTACCAAACAATCGTTTTAACACATGTTTTCTCCCCCGAAAGTATAAAACCAGTTTAAAAGAGGGGCCGTAAACTCACCTTAAGTTGCTTTACTCCTAATCCCGAGTAAACTCAGCTGCTATGTTAGCCCCGTACAGTGGCGACCTAACATACGACAGTTACAAGTACTTAGACTAATAACCCGCAGGTTAATTAGTCCCTAGATGTCCAGACCATAACCAAGTTTGTTTGAAAACACCGTGACTGTTTAACCGACCCACAGTACAAGACTCGACATCCCATTGGTGACCCGAGACTCCCCGTGTTATGGTTACGCTCCCAAAACATACAATAACGCAAGTACACTTAACATACGTTAACACACAACAAGTTATAGCACATAGTTCACGTATCTCCGGAATACATCCAATTATATGTTACCAAGTTATTAGACATGTTACGGGGTTCCTAGCATGTTACTACATGTCAAATCAGGTCTCGGTATGCTAATATACACTTACAGCAGCAGTACACGCGATTAGGGAGGCTATTCGCATGATATGTCACGTGATTAGGGCTAATCGCCCCTAATGTTGAGCGATTGGGGCTACTCGCCCTTATGGGCACGCGATTGGGCTAATCGCCCTTTCTACCACGCGAGTGGGGGTCTACTCGCCCCTGTTACATGCGATTAGCAAGGCTAATCGCCTGTAACCTTGCTGTTCCGGTTTTTTCGCGCGTTTAACGTTCCAAATCAGATCCAGAGCGTGTGTAACTACCCAATATCATTCCAAGCACTATCCTAAACATGTTTAACCCAAAACCCTTCGTTCATCCTCGTAAAATCAGTCCTGCATGCAACCATAGCAATCCAAACACATACACATAGCATGCAACATTCAATTAACGCATGTAATCATAACCCTATTATTCAATTACTGAGATCTCTATCATCATACTAACAATATTAATTCTGACCTAGCATGATTACACATCAAAACATCATCAAGATTCATAAAAATCCTATCTTTCTAATCATACATACCCATAACGCATGTTTATTAATTATAATCCGATTAATAACTCTTATTGATGATTTTCAGAAAGCTTTTTCGTTTATGAACAGGTCTGGACCATTAGGGATTGATTAAAAACGTTTACAAAGTATTATGGATGAGAATTAAACCTTGGAATTGCAAAAGGATGATGATTAGACCTTGAAACCTTGTGTTTTTGATCAAAATCGCCTTCCAGAGGTTGTTTAAGTGTTTGGGGCGGTTATGGGACGACTAGGGTTAATATTAGTGAGTTTAGGAGGTTAAGTGTTGTATTTATAGGCGTTTCTAGTCGTCCAGCACGTTATAGGCGAGTATGCAGCAGCTACATGCGATTAGGGCTGCTAATCGCATGAGATTGGGTCTATTCGCCCCTATGTACACACGATTGGGCTCCTACTCGCCCCTAATGTGCCCTACTCGCCTCCCCTATGGGCGATTAGGCTTCCTAATCGCCTGTAGGGGTTCCCTTTGTGTGTTTTGCGCGTTAAACCCCGTTTTAACATATGTTAACACATATTATCATACCGATAAGTCACATAATGATTGTAAACACATAACACAAGTAAATACACTTATTTACACTCGTTCACCAATTCCCGGGACTCGAGACTTGTATGTTCCGTATGCCCTGACGATCCCACCGATCGTCCCCGTTTGTACACTTGGTTAAGGACCGACATCTAATGAACCTCTAGACCAACATCCAATGATCTTCTAGACTAACTAGTAGTTCCCGAACCATAACCCGACTTAACTAACCCAGTTAAGTACAATATACACGTGACTCGCTAAGGTAGACTTTCATCTAGACAACGTTGTTAACCCGAATTTGCCAGGTGTCACATCATCCCCACGTTAAAAGAATTTTCGTCCCGAAAATTTGTACAAGTACAGAAAGAACAAAAAGAAGTAACGAAGGAACAAACAAAAAGATAGAAACCAAAATAGAGATTTACCCGAGTTGTCACATCATCCCCACGTTAAAAGGAATCTCGACCCGAGATTCATTCAGCTGCCGATGAGACATGTCTCGACTCGAACGCTTCCTTAGGAAAGAGATGAGGATACTTAGACTTCATCTGATCCTCCCGTTCCCACGTATATTCCGGTCCCCGGTTCGAGTTCCACCGAACCTTAACGATACGAATCTTGCTGTGACGTAGGCTACGAATCTTGTAATCAAGGATCTCCACAGGTTCTTCCACAATCCGAAGACGATCATCAACCTTGATCTCTTCTAGTGGAACGATGAGAGACTCGTCAGCCAGACACTTCTTCAAGTTTGACACGTGAAAGACGTTATGTACGTTACCGAGCTCCGTCGGTAGATCAAGTCGATATGCCACCGGCCCAATCCGTTCCAGGATCGTAAATGGGCCGACATATCGCGGATTTAGTTTGCCACGCTTCCCAAAGCGTATGACGCCCTTCCACGGTGAGACTTTCAGAAGCACCTTGTCGTTGACTTGGAATTCCAATGGTTTGCGACGCTGATCAGCATAACTCTTTTGCCGGTCCCGTGCCGCCGCCAACCGATTTCGAATCTGTACGATCTTTTCTGAAGTTTCGTACACCAGTTCAGGCCCAGTGAGTTGACTCTCACCCACCTCAGCCCAACAAAGAGGAGAGCGGCATTTCCGTCCGTACAGTGCCTCGAACGGAGCAGCCTTGATGCTCGTGTGATAACTGTTGTTGTACGAGAATTCTACCAACGGCAGATGAGCTTCCCAACCCTTCCCAAAATCGATCACACATGCCCGCAGCATGTCTTCTAAAGTTTGAATCGTACGCTCACTCTGACCGTCAGTCTGTGGATGGTAAGCCGTACTCATGTCTAGTTGGGTACCCAAAGCCTTGTGCAAAGACTTCCAGAAGTGAGAAGTAAAATGGGAGTCACGATCCGAGATGATAGAAACAGGTACCGTGTTTAGAAACAACCTCTTTCAAGTAAAGGCGAGCCAAGCGATCCATGGTGTCGGTCTCCTTAATAGCAAGAAAATGGGCTGACTTCGTCAACCGATCGACGACCACCCATATCTTGTCGTTCCCGCTTGGTGACTTTGGAAGTTGTGTGACAAAATCCATTGTAATCCGTTCCCATTTCCATTCCGGAATTTCAGGTTGTTGCAGGAGACCCGACGGTTTCTGGTATTCCACCTTGACCTTAGCACAAGTCAAGCATTTGCTCACGTATGAGGCTATGTCCGACCTCATGTTTGGCCACCAGTAAAGCACCTTCAGGTCTTGGTACATCTTATCCGAACCAGGATGAATAGAATACCGGGACTTATGAGCCTCATCAAGAACAAGCTCCCGTAGTCCCCCGAATAAAGGAACCCATATGCGTTCTGCGAAGTAGTGCAGGCCATCCGGTCTTCGCTTTAGGTGCTTGTCGGCACCGTGCATAGTTTCAGCTTTAAGGTTTTCCTCCTTCAAAGCTTCCAATTGGGCAGAACGGAGTTGATCAGGTAACGATGAATGAATAGTGAGCTGCAACGCCCGAACGCGACGAGGTTTAGAAGATTCCTTCCTGCTCAAGGCGTCTGCTACAACATTCGCCTTGCCAGGATGATACTTAATAGCACAATCATAATCGTTCAAAAGTTCGATCCAACGGCGCTGCCGTATGTTCAAGTGTTGTTGGTCGAAAATGTGTTGGAGACTCTTGTGATCGGTGTAGATGGTGCATTTGGTACCGTACAAGTAATGTCTCCAAATTTTCAACGCGAATACCACGGCACCCAACTCCAAGTCATGGGTTGTGTAGTTCTTCTCGTGCACTTTGAGTTGACGAGAAGCATATGCAATCACTTTCTCGCGCTGCATCAACACGCAACCGAGTCCATGAATGGAGGCATCACAGTAAACGACAAAATCATCAGGACCCTCCGGTAAAGACAGAATAGGAGCAGAACACAGTTTAGACTTTAGTTCCTCAAACGCGGACTCTTGTGATTCACCCCAGTCGAACTTCTTATCCTTCTGAGTGAGAGTGGTGAGGGGTTGAGCAATCTTCGAGAACCCCTGAATGAAACGACGATAGTAGCCCGCAAGGCCTAGGAATTGCCGCACCTCAGTTGGCGTCTTTGGTGCTCCCCAGTCCTTGATCGCTTCGATTTTAGCAGGATCGACATGAATCCCTAGTTCATTAACCACATGTCCTAGGAATTGGACTTCGCGTAACCAAAAGTCACACTTTGAGAACTTGGCGTAAAGCTGTTCCCGTCGCAAGAGTTCCAAAACTAACCGCAGATGTTCCCCGTGTTCGGTCTCGTTCTTGGAGTAGATTAGAATGTCATCAATAAACACAATGACAAACTTGTCCAGATACGGTTTACAGACGCGGTTCATCAAGTCCATGAAAACCGCCGGTGCGTTCGTGAGGCCGAAAGGCATGACCAAGAATTCGAAATGGCCATAACGTGTTCGAAAAGCAGTCTTTGCAACGTCAGCCTCCCTGACGCGCAGCTGGTGATAACCGGACCTCAAATCGACCTTGGAATAATAACTAGAACCCTGAAGCTGGTCGAATAGATCATCGATACGTGGAAGAGGATAACGGTTCTTGATGGTCAACTTGTTCAGCTCTCTGTAGTCTACACACAATCGGAAACTCCCATCCTTCTTCTTGACAAACAAAATCGGGGCTCCCCAAGGAGAAGAACTTGGTCGGATGAAACCCTTGTCTAAGAGCTCCTGTAACTGACTAGACAACTCCTGCATCTCGGGAGGTGCAAGACGATAGGGGGCCCGAGCAATAGGAGCAGCCCCTGGTACAAGATCAATACCAAACTCGACTTGACGATGAGGAGGAAGACCAGATAAATCATCGGGAAAAACATCAGGAAACTCGCGTACCACCGGAATGTCGTCAATCTTCTTCTCATCACTAGTGGAAACAGATAAGAGCGCTAAAACAGCTGGATAACCCTTTCGAAGACACTTAAGGGCTTTCATGCTAGAGATGATGTTTAGCGAAACACCACCCTTGATACCGTACACAGAAAGAAATTCTCCATCAGGGAGAGGGATCCGAATAACCTTATCGTAACAGACGATCTCCGCGCGATACAAAGATAACCAATCCATTCCTACCACAACGTCAAAACTACCCAATGGTACCGGCATAAGGTCGATGGGGAACGATAAACCCGACAACTCTAACTGACACTCCCGAAGAACACTAGTAGCTTCAATCGTTTTACCGTCAGCCAACTCAATAATATACTTGGTCTCTAATGGTACAGATACGACATCTAGCAATCGACTAACACCCATGGATACAAAACTCTTGTCGGCACCAGAATCAAATAACACGCTAACAGAATGATTATTGAGAAGAAACGTACCGGTGACTGTATCAGGGTCCTGCCTAGCCTCAGCAGCTCCAATGACGAAGGCACGTGCATTTCTGCCGCCGCCCCCGTTGTTACCATTCCCGTTGTTTCCACCCTGTTTCAGTTTTGGGCAATCCTTCTTGTAATGCCCAGTGTCACCACAGTTGTAGCATCCTTGTTTCCCTGTAGTCCCCTGAGTAGTCGGAGCTGTACTGTTGGTCGGAGCCTGAGTCGATGGAAGTGTAACCCGACAATCTTTAGCATAGTGGCCTGTTCGCATGGCAGCGGTGACAACGGTTACTGTCGCAGTTCCCTTGGTGATGGCGTCCACACTTGTTGCATTTGGGCAGTTTTCCTGCATAACCACCCTGTTTATTACCCGAAGATGATGAACCCCCATTATCAAACTTTTTACCCTGTTGCGTAGCCCCAGATCCTTTCCCGTCGTTTTCCCATTTGCGCTTATTGTTCTCTGGAGCCTTAGCAGTCGAACCTTTCGCCGGCAAAATCCCCTCATTCACCTTTAAATTAGTCATCCTATGTGCAGATCGAACTACCTCCGCATAAGTAGGATGATTCCCAGCAGCCACTAACCCCGCAATTTCCGGCACCAACCCTGAGACATAATGTTCAATCTTACGATACTCTGGCACGTGCAAATCGGGACACAGCACTGCCAACTCATTCCTCCTAACCGTATACTTCTCGATTTCCGACCCATTCATCTTGAGGTTCCACACCTCATGTTCCAGCTTCTGTACCTCTTCTCTCGGGCAATACTCCCGCTTCAGCAACTGCACAAAGTTATCCCATGGCATAGCATATGCCTCCCCAATACCCATGTTCTGGGTAATACCATTCCACCAAGTCAATGCCACGTCCTGAAATAACGCAGCCGAATACTTCACCCGATCTTCTGGGAGACAGTTACACATCAGGAATACCGACTCCACTTTCTCCAACCACCTAAGCAAACTGACCGCACCCTCGGTGCCAGAGAATTCCTGGGGCTTGCAGTCCCGGAACATCTTATAGGTGCACATGGGTGGGGGTGGGTCAACAGGACCACCTGAAATGAAACGTATGAGAAACCACGAATAACGTACACAAGACTCACCAATGAGGTAAAGAAAATGGATAAAACAACTTACCACCACCGTTGTGCCCTAACTGAAAGGCAGCCTGGAGCAAGTTGTTCAGATCAGCCTGTGACAGGTTAATACCTCCACCACGACCACCAGCACCACCGCGACCACCACCGCGTCCACCACCGCGTCCACCTCCTCGTCCTCCACGCACTCCAGACATGATTCTGGCAGAAAGAACGAGAAAATTTAGTTGCGCAGTTAAAGATAACCACTAATGTTCACAAGATTAAAGCCAGATCCAATCCAGGACTATCCCCTCAAACCCAGAGCTCACTAGTGCTTCCATGCATTTCGTTTTATGATTTTGTGTGCACCCAAAATGATAAAACGCTCTACATGGTCCTCCAAGTGTTCTCCTAGTTCAAAGTTCAAATCACCGAACATAGACTCTTAGCTACACACCGTAATACTACGGTAGTTCATGACATGTGCTTCTATTGGAATACGAAAGGGAGATGTCCGAGCCTTGGACAAATCTCAAGAGCACACGAGTTACCCCAATAGACCACACTGCCTAGAAACAAGTAACCCAACCTAAGATAGAACGGATGATGTAACGTAGAAAGATCAACGATTTAGAGACACCCTGACAAGACCATACGTAAACCACTATAACGTTTAGTACCATGTGATCGTCTAGTGTGTGCGACTCGGCTATAGACTAGACTCTATATGCAGTCCTAGTTCACTATAACCATTGGCTCTGATACCAATCTGTCACACCCTCAAAATCCACTTGCGGAGTTTTACCGCGAGGCGCATGACAAACCAGGATCCAAACCAACGATCACAATAAACAAGTCTAAATGTAATTAATGCAATACCAAAACATAGTTTTAAAATCCCGTTTACAGCGGAAGCTTATTCAAAACCAAGTTCAACATAAATAAACCAAGTTCAATGTTTGTGAAATCATGCAACTCTATCTAGACGCCGTGCAGACGCGTGCGCCCTAGTTCCCCTGTGCTACCTTAGCGACCTGAGAAAACATGTAAAAGTTTACGTCAGCACAAAAATGCTGGTGAGTTTACAGGTTTGCAGTTCAAGTACCAAGTCCACCTGTCCATACTATAACAAATAGAAAACCAGTATACGCTAGCTAGGCGTACGTTTTGTTACTACCACGATTGGAAAACCATTACTAACACGAATACCAGTTGTTGTGCCCGAATAGTTCCAAATGTTCCTGTTGTTCCTGTTTGAGACAATATGCACTCGCCCGGCCCTCCAAGCCGACGAGCGGGGTTGGTCACTCCCAATAGCGCTATTCACATTTCCCCGTTGTGCAAACCCGCACATTCATGGTTCCCCCCGGGACTTCCAAAGATCGTGTAGTATACGTTAGAACCCATAGTATGACAGAATTTACCAAACAATCGTTTTAACACATGTTTTCTCCCCGAAAGTATAAAACCAGTTTAAAAGAGGGGCCGTAAACTCACCTTAAGTTGCTTTACTCCTAATCCCGAGTAAACTCAGCTGCTATGTTAGCCCCGTACAGTGGCGACCTAACATACGACAGTTACAAGTACTTAGACTAATAACCCGCAGGTTAATTAGTCCCTAGATGTCCAGACCATAACCAAGTTTGTTTGAAAACACCGTGACTGTTTAACCGACCCACAGTACAAGACTCGACATCCCATTGGTGACCCGAGACTCCCCGTGTTATGGTTACGCTCCCAAAACATACAATAACGCAAGTACACTTAACATACGTTAACACACAACAAGTTATAGCACATAGTTCACGTATCTCCGGAATACATCCAATTATATGTTACCAAGTTATTAGACATGTTACGGGGTTCCTAGCATGTTACTACATGTCAAATCAGGTCTCGGTATGCTAATATACACTTACAGCAGCAGTACACGCGATTAGGGAGGCTATTCGCATGATATGTCACGTGATTAGGGCTAATCGCCCCTAATGTTGAGCGATTGGGGCTACTCGCCCTTATGGGCACGCGATTGGGCTAATCGCCCTTTCTACCACGCGAGTGGGGGTCTACTCGCCCCTGTTACATGCGATTAGCAAGGCTAATCGCCTGTAACCTTGCTGTTCCGGTTTTTCGCGCGTTTAACGTTCCAAATCAGATCCAGAGCGTGTGTAACTACCCAATATCATTCCAAGCACTATCCTAAACATGTTTAACCCAAAACCCTTCGTTCATCCTCGTAAAATCAGTAATGCATGCAACCATAGCAATCCAAACACATACACATAGCATGCAACATTCAATTAACGCATGTAATCATAACCCTATTATTCAATTACTGAGATCTCTATCATCATACTAACAATATTAATTCTGACCTAGCATGATTACACATCAAAACATCATCAAGATTCATAAAAATCCTATCTTTCTAATCATACATACCCATAACGCATGTTTATTAATTATAATCCGATTAATAACTCTTATTGATGATTTTCAGAAAGCTTTTTCGTTTATGAACAGGTCTGGACCATTAGGGATTGATTAAAAACGTTTACAAAGTATTATGGATGAGAATTAAACCTTGGAATTGCAAAGGATGATGATTAGACCTTGAAACCTTGTGTTTTTGATCAAAATCGCCTTCCAGAGGTTGTTTAAGTGTTTGGGGCGGTTATGGGACGACTAGGGTTAATATTAGTGAGTTTAGGAGGTTAAGTGTTGTATTTATAGGCGTTTCTAGTCGTCCAGCACGTTATAGGCGAGTATGCAGCAGCTACATGCGATTAGGGCTGCTAATCGCATGAGATTGGGTCTATTCGCCCCTATGTACACACGATTTGGGCTCCTACTCGCCCCTAATGTGCCCTACTCGCCTCCCCTATGGGCGATTAGGCTTCCTAATCGCCTGTAGGGGTTCCCTTTGTGTGTTTTGCGCGTTAAACCCGTTTTAACATATGTTAACACATATTATCATACCGATAAGTCACATAATGATTGTAAACACATAACACAAGTAAATACACTTATTTACACTCGTTCACCAATTCCCGGGACTCGAGACTTGTATGTTCCGTATGCCCTGACGATCCCACGATCGTCCCCGTTTGTACACTTGGTTAAGGACCGACATCTAATGAACCTCTAGACCAACATCCAATGATCTTCTAGACTAACTAGTAGTTCCCGAACCATAACCCGACTTAACTAACCCAGTTAAGTACAATATACACGTGACTCGCTAAGGTAGACTTTCATCTAGACAACGTTGTTAACCCGAATTTGCCAGGTGTCACAGATATCACTCCAAAATTTGATGTTATCACCCTCTCCTACCAAACCACATAACAAATCAGAGAACCTTCTACCATCCGGCATGCGTTTTTCTCCTACTTTCACGATCTATTTCCAACATCCTTTCAACAAATTATCACATGGAAACATCGCCCATCTCCTAATTAAACCATGACAACCATCAGGACTCTTTTCCAAAGACAATATCCTTTTTTTTTAAACCGCCAACCCACTTGAGAAGAGAGCCTTGTTTGTAACATGCAATCTACTAATACCAAACCTCCCATTTCCTCCCGTCTCGCAACTCGATCCCAAGCGACCCAATTTATTTATTTTGACTTCACTCGATCCCACCCATAAAAAACAACGCATGATAGATTCCAACTTGTCTATTATGGCCACTGGAGCTTTGTACAGAGAAAGATAATAAATAGGAAGGTTTTCTAGAACCGAACGTATAAGAGTCACCCTCCCCCCAGTTGAAAGCATCTTAGATTGCCATGAAGCAAGCCTCGCTTTCACCACGCCAACCACTGGTTTCCAATTGTTTATACAGTTCATGTCGGTGCCCACCTTTATTCGTAAATAAGAAAAGGAACCATACCTCTTTTGCATCTCAACACGCCCATCATATCATCAATTCCGCATCTACCGTCCCAATACCAAATAGACTCGATTTATGAAAATCGATCTGAAGGCTCGAACACAAATAAACGCAATGAAGGATCCGGGCCATTTTCTCCAAGTTGTCTCAAGACCATTCTCCCATAATAAGCGCGTCGTCCGCATAAAAAAGGTGAGTAATATCTGGCTCTTGATCTGAAAACTTAATAAATTAGCTCACCAATTGACTTAGCCTTATTCAACATCCAAGACAAAGCCTCCATCACTATCAGGAAAAGAAAAGGCGATAAAGGATCGCCTTGTCAGAGACCCTTTTCACATTTGAATTAGAATGTAGGCGACCCGTTTGTAATATCTGCATTTTTCCACTTGTTGTAATTAAGATTCAGTGGTAAATAAAATCGTTAAATTTTTTATACACTTTCGTTTTATCCATTTTTTTACACGTATCTATATATAAAATACATGCATATATACATTTTATTAATATCAACATTTATAATTTATAAAGGTCTTATTTGTTAACTTTTTTTATAAACATTTACCAACTACTAGCCACATTCATTAATTATTTTTCACCTACTTCTAACTCTCAACCACCTTCTGTATTACCCTAACCCTCATTCTACTTATAAATACGAACGTCCACCACCTCTAATCTTTACACCACTCTCAATCACTTCCAAATCTCCAAATTCTCTCAAGGATTCTCCAAGTCTTCAAATCCTCTAAAAAATCTCCAACTTTTGGTAATTCTCTCTTCATTTCTAATACATTTTTCTTACTTTCTACCTTTTCTTTCTTCTTCCAACCACTTGGATGAACTTCTTGGACTTGCCTATTGTTTACCAAGGTATACATAAAGGGTAAATTACCATTTTGAAGTCCCAAGATTCGTTGTTTTTGTTTAAACTTTCTTCCATCTTTTATGAACTAAGTATTTTACAAGTGAGTGAAACTAAACCAAGTTCTCTAACAAATCTATGTTGGAAGGACTTGTGTTAAGGTAAATGGTGTCATAAAGGACCAAGGTTCTTTCACAAAGAAGATTGCACCATACCTCGTTTTGATACTTAGCTAAATATAAGTATAACATATATACTTGTTTCCTTTTCATCATAATAACTATATATCAAAGGTTTGTGGATACATCCCTATCTTTACCCTCTCTTGACCCACCTTGTGACTCGGATTTACATCCACACACGAATGGGAAAATCCCAAGTCCAAGACTTGTGGCTTAAACTTATAAGCAAAGTAGTCAAGACATGAAATACTCAAAATCGGATTCACATTCCTAATCTAACTTTTAACCATCCGAATCACCTCTTTGATGGTTTGTGCTTTGGTTCTAACCTCCTAACAACCTTTACCATCCTAATCACCTCTTTGGTGGTTTGTGCTTTGATTCGCCATTGGCGATCCATGACATTCTTGATACTAGAAACTCTTTCATCCGAAACTAAACACTCCGTTATTCCTAATATGATAATTGGAGCTATACCAAATCTTCCCAAGACTCTCGTTAGCAAACTTATCAAACGCACCCAAAGGTGAGTTCATACTTGTCCCTTTTCCGTTTTATCACTATTTGGGACTCAACGTGTATTCTATCAAAAATAACACACTAAATCACTCTATGAATCTTCTAAGCACACAAACTAAATCTATCAATCATGCTTATATGTTATGCCATGCTATATGTCAATTACTAGATACAAATGCCTTAAAATAACTCATTAACTTTGCAAGCCTACCTTAACATGTATAGCACTATAGGAGTAGCATGCCGCCCATTTTGTGGGTCATTGTTATTAAGTAATCTAATCGGCCTTTCACTTCGGTGATAGGATATGATAGTGGTAATCTATGGTTTGAGTATGCCTTTTGCATGTTGTTTGCGCATTCAGACTGCAAAACTATAGCCTGAGGATTCGAGTTAAACATTCTTTATACTATGTATGTAAACCAAAACTAGTATGCTCACCAATGTTTTATGTGTTGACGAATATTTTATACATGTTTCAAGAAATGCTTGATATGATGATCCAAGAACTTAATTAGTATTGGACTTAGAAACACACTATTTTAATTTTGTTGTTATGTGTAATTTCCTTTTCTATGAACATATGTACCCCTCTTGATTATGTTATGAAATCAACTTATTTTAAAATCATATTGCCACAATTTAGTCCCATGATGTCTTTGAACAATTCATCACAAGTCGCGCCTCGATGTATTCCGCCATCGGTTGGGTGTGACCCCGTTTACCAACACCGCCGACCTAGCAAAACTCAAAATAACTTTAACCAACGTGCACCATCTACTCGGAAAAGCCCATCTGAATGTTACACCCCGCCAAGGCGGAAACACGGGGATGCGACCTCGAAAGGTTTTCAAGCACAAGGTACAAGCAACACACATAATTTATTCAAAGATATCACCATAGGATGATTTATTATCATAAAACTTATTGAAAGTTAGGTAACATTGTCTGGAAACGATGTGCATAGACTGATTAATCATAAACCACAAATACTATGGAGTAGTAATAATCCAAACCATGATGATACCACCATGTGCTGCTTGGACCCCTCTCTCAAATCCCCGCTGCCCTCCATTAGTTACCTGAAAAACATGCATAAAAGATTTGTCAACAATAATGTTGGTGAGTTCACGGGTTTGAACATAACAAGTAAAACAAACGTGTAATTCGTGCATGACCAATCATAGGCTAGCTAAGCGAATGATTACTGTGCGAACCATGAGTCACATAACCAAACCTCTTGACTCTGGTGCCTCGCGCATTGTACACTAAAGACAATGTATGTATAGTAGAATACTAACACTTTTTTGTATGTTACAGGTTAGAGCGACTAACCAAGTGTGGGGTGTCACCCAATAGAGCTATTTAAGTGTTCCATGGCTTTTGATAGCTAATGGTTACAGTAAACGTTGTATGAGGACTAATGAGCTCATGAACCAATATGTCTCATGTTCCACATGGCAGTCACGATAGAATGTACACACACACACACTTGTAAATGACACTAGTATTGAAGCATGTTTGTCCCCGGAAATGTAAAATAGTAAAATGGGGCCGTAAAACTCACCTGATTGTGTCACGTGTGGTCTAGTGAAGATGTAAATGTGTGATAGCTACCGTCCAGACAGTGATTTCCCTGTGATTAATAAGAGCATTGGTAAATTGTATGTTTTGTTTATCATACAAGTTTGGGCACCCGTTATTGTGAACCGTGTCATTAGTTGTGGATGGTGTTTATGTATGGGAGGCTTATAGTGGGATCATGAAGTGGACCCATATGGACCCCATGTAAAGTCATGGGCCACATATTGTCTCTAATCTATCATGTAGGTTTATTTTATTTATCAAAACAAGTATTTAACATATGCTTATCCTTTTAATATACTCAAGTTGTGCTAACATGCGTTTAAGTCTTACTAACATGTGTTAATAAGTGAGGGCCGAAGCTAACACATGTAACACTCTGCCCCTCTCATCACCAATATTGTCCGCTTTGCCCTGATGGGTTGCCCATCCGGAGCTCACGGATTTGTTTTTGGGTGCCCTGGTGGAGACTTCCCAGGAGGTCACCCATCTGGAATTTCTCCCCTGAGCACGCTTAACTGTGGAGTTCTCCTCTCAACCACTAACATTAAGCCCCAAAACGCGTTCGTGATTTAAGAGGCAAGACATTACTTATGAACCAAGGATCTCTCCTGGCCACGGCCGATGTGGGATTTTCTTGGGTGTCACATTCACCCCCCGTTAGAGTCTCATCGTCCCTGATGAGGTATACACCCACCATCCCGAACTGCACAGGAGTGGTTCTGATACCATCTGTAACACCCCGCCCCTCTCACCACCAATATTGTCCGCTTTGCCCCGATGGGTTGCCCATCCAGAGCTCACGGATTTGTTTTTGGGTGCCTTGGTGGAGACTTCCCAATAGGTCACTGATGTATTGTAAAATACATCTATTTCCAGTGTAAAGTTTGTATAATTTTTTGAGTCGTTTAAATAGCGTTTTTATTAGTTTTAGGCTTGTACCGGTCTAATTTATTTAGTATAGGTTTTTATATATTTTTATTAGTTTTGTGTCATTTTTATTACTTATGTATTTATTTTATATTTTGTAGGTGTTCATGGACGTTGGAGCGTAAACGAGCAACTTTGGTCAAGCCAAGAACACCCGAGTCAACAGCACGGGGTTATAATATTATATATAATAATAGTAATAAAATATAAATAAAATGGTGAATGTGAGTCAAGCTCACGTATGGAAAAAGCCCAATAAAAAATAGGGCAACACATATTATTTTAAAAAAGGACATAAGTTTATTTTTGAATGGGCGGACCTACGACTTCTTGGAAAAGTCAGCGCACATTATTAAGGAGGAGTGCAACAGCGGCGGAGATAATTCATTGGAGAAACAATATTATTCTTTTGACCAGAGGCATCGACGAGACGAAGTAGAGAGCCGCAAGCATTGGATATTAGAGTGAAGTATTGGTGCGAGCACGGGTTGTTTCCAATTCAATTATTTATTTATTTATTTGCTACCCGTTGTGAACATCATGAATTTAACTGGCTTTTATTGTTTTGATTTATCATAACTTTTATTGGCTAGACTTTTATTACTACCTAGGTTTTGATGAATACTCATGATTAATTGAACGTTTTTATGGTTTTTTTGGAACTTTGACTATGGGTTGATGGTTTAGTAAAGACTTTGATTATTTTTGATCTGGTGTATATGCGTACCTAGTTTTGTTCAATTAATAATTATTTACTCCACATGCGTTTTTGTGAATGTCTTTCATGTATGAATGCGTGTTAGGTTGTGGACTGTGTGTTAACAACTAGTTTATGGTAAATTGCTAGTGTTTTCCATAGGAGTGGTTTTTGTTGATTGAGTAGTTCTAGGTATTCTTCCAATTCCAATAGCTGTAAGGTGCGGATTGTCGATATGTCTATGGTGTTTAAATTGCTAGATCTAGATGCTTTGTAAGAAGATCTTCCTAGTTTCCTTACCACTACTTGCGTATCGAGTCAGGTCAGGTTTTCTATAGTTACCCCTTGCACTCTTAGTGTAGTGAGGCTTTCGCGCTGTAAGGTAGACTGTCTAGCGGGTACTTTATCATCAGAGTAGGTAAGCCTGTAAGGGTAACCTCTCAATCGGTAGTTTAACGGCTTATAGGTAACCTTAGGTTTCTCCTTGAGAAGGGTCGAGGGTCCTCTAGTTTATCCTGTAAGTTTAGTATTTGAAGATCCCGGTTCCATAGCTAGTTCCATAACCATAGAAGTTCGTTAGTCATGAGTAGGATTCTAACTTAGGTAGTACCTTCACCGTCATTTGAATTTGATTCAACTCAGTTCGCTTCTTTAGTTCAGTTAGTTTATTTTAGTTAAGCTTTATTTTTCTTGAATTTAGTTTTAGTAAACCCCCCTCTAAAAATAATAAATAGTTTTATTTCAGTTTTAGATAAGTTTTCGAGTCTAGTTACCGTCTTCCATTTGAGTCTCGTGGGTTCGATATCCGGACTTACTTTAGCTTTACTAGAGTCGATAGGTTCACTTGCCTGTCAGTAGTTTAGTTTTAGAGAGTCTAGAGTATTACTAGGTGTCTAGTTTAGGTTTAATTTAGTTGTTTTTATTAAACTACTTTTAGCACATCAAGTTTTTGGCGCCGTTGCCGGGGACTCTTGGCGATTGCGTTAATTAGCTTTGATTGAACTTATCTGAAATATCTTTGCTATTTGTTATTTTTATTAAAAAAAAATTTATTTTTATTTTTATTTCGAGTCTTTTCTATTTTTCTTAGTTTCTTCTATCTGTTATTCTCTTACCTCTTTTATTGTCTACTCTGCAGTTTTATGCCAGTTACTCGTTCGAGGAGCAAGTCAGCTGCTGAAGTTAAGCTTGAAGAGGTAAGTTCTTCTAGCTCTTGTTCTTCTAGGTCGTCTTCCCCACCACCCAGTCCACCACCAAACCTTTCCCAAATGGCTGAGCGTCGCACTTTCCACCAACAATCCACCCAGGGTTTTACGGGAGTTAACTCCCTATTACCATTCCAGCCATCAACAATGATGGGTCCTGGCAGATACCCTCCTACATCATGACGGCCATTAATAACACCTGTTAATTCCACGGCCGCGATGATGAGGATGCCCCGGCCCACATAGCCCGGCTGACTCGCATCCTAGCTACCTTTAAGCTACAGGGTGCCACAGATGATGCTAAATTCCTCCACCTATTCCCCTTTTCCCTTGCTGGTCGAGCTGCCACTTGGCTCGACTCTCACCCTACTGACACTTTTACCACCTGGGATGCCCTTAAAGAAGCTTTTCTGAATAAGTACTTTCCACCTAGCAAGGCATCCCGCCTTCGCGATCAGATCCATTCGTTCCGGATGGAACCTGATGAGCCTTATTATCTTGCATGGGAGCGTTTTCAAAACCTGCTTAGCAGGTGCTCCCAACATGGTCTGACTAATTGGGCCCTTGTAGAGAAATTCTACAATGGCTTAACTTATGAGGCAAAGAACGTTTTGATACTTCTGCAGGCGGCCACATGATGGGTAAGAAAACTGCGGCCGAATGCAATGACTTATTTGAAAGTTTTGCCCAAACAGACCATGAGCAGCGGACTTTAATCAGGAATTCCATTCCTACACCTAGTACCACCTCACCAGCTCGAGGTGTTCACCAAGTCACATTGGATACTAGTGTGGCTGCTGCTCTAGATGCTCTAACTAAGGAAGTGAAGGAGTTGAAGTTGAAATCTGAAAAGTGTGAGATGTGTAGGGGAGGGCATGTTACTTCTGAATGCCCTTTGATTCATCAGGATGAGCAGGTGGATTTTGTAGGCGGTCAGAACCGCGGGTCAAGCAACTCTTATGGAAATTCTTACAACCCAGGTTGGAGGAATCATCCAAACTTCAGCTGAAAATCTTCTGGTAATCCCCCTGGTTTCTCATCAAACTCTACTCATAACCAGGGGCAGGGTCAGTATTCGGGTGGAAAATTCGGGAACTAATGTAGGTTCGGGTACTGAGGGTGGTTTGGGTAAAATAGAAGAGCTTTTAACCCAGTTGGTAGCTAAAGATGCCCACACCCAAAAAAACTCTAGCAGAGCATGACACCTTGTTGAAAAATCAGGCTATGCTCTTGAAAAATCACCACTCTGCGTTCTTAGATCTTCAGCGTACCGTTGGTGACATTGCTAGGCAGTTGGAAGAGCGGCCCCAAGGTCAGTTCTCGGGTAGTACTCAGCCCAACCCAGCCGCCCAACTGAAAGCAGTCACCACTCGTAGTGGTAGAGGGGCAGAGAGAGTTAGTGAGCAGGTAGAGAGTGAGGTAGAGGAGCAGGTAGATGAGGAAATAGAGATGGAGGCTCCTAGTAGGGTGCAACCTAGGCTAGTCCCAGCAAGTACCGCACCAAATAGTGAGCCTCTGATAGAGAAGGTTGTAGGTAGGACACCCACACCGATTAGGCCTACCCCTGAGATTGATCCTTCTCGTCTTCCATACCCAGCCCGCCTTAGGAACCAGAAATATGCTAAGGAGTATGGACATTTTCTAGATATGTTTAAGCAGCTTAAAATAAATCTCCCGTTCATTGAGGCCCTCCAGCATATGCCTAAATATGCCAAATTCCTTAAAGATCTTCTGAAAAGGAAAGATAGGCTGGGGGAGGTCTCAAACATTCCATTGACTGCGGGATGTTCTGCGGTGGTTTTGAACAAGCTGCCAGAGAAATTGACAGACCCCGGGATTTTTACAATCCCGTGTATGTTTGGTAGTGACACTCAAAACCACGCGTTGGCAGACTTAGGTGCTAGTATCAACCTGATGCCTTATTCTCTTTATGAGAAACTAGACCTAGGTGACCTGACCCCAACGCGCATGACTTTATCCCTTGCTGACCGATCGTCAAATATCCACGGGGCATTGTGGAAAACTTGTTGGTGAAAGTTGATAAATTTGTTTTCCCCGTGGATTTCGTTATTCTTGATATGGAGGTAGACGACAAAGTACCTCTAATTCTAGGTCGTCCGTTTCTGCGTACCGCCAAGGCACTCATTGATGTCTTTGACGGGAAGATCACTCTACGCGTAGGAGATGAGACGGTCACCTTTGAGATCGTCAAATCCATGAGATACCCTGGTAGTCAAGACGATTTTAGCGGTCCCACTGACTCTGTTTACTTCATAAATTCTTTTATCTCTCGTGTGGACCGATGTCTTGATTACATCTGTGGGGGTGATTTGGTAGTTGAGACCCATGATGAGGAGTTAGAGTTAGTTGGGGAGGAAGCCCCTTTGTTTCCGAGGCATTAGAGATTAGTGAGGTTTGTGAGGAGAGTAGTAAACCTTCATTAGAGACACAACCGCCTTTAGAACTTAAGGTTTTACCCTCTCACTTAGAGTGTGCCTACTTAGGGGAGAATGCTAGTTTGCCCGTCATTATTTCATCTAAACTGACGGAGGAGGAGAAGAGCCGGTTGCTTGATGTGTTGAAGGCACATAAGCAAGCCATTGCATGGAGGCTCTCTGACATTAAGGGCATCAGCCCCACCTACTGCACCCACAGGATACTTATGGAGGATGATTATAAGCCTGTGGTGCAGCCTCAGAGACGCCTAATCCAAACATGCAGGAAGTAGTTAGGAATGAGGTTCTTAAGCTTATGGATGCTGGTCTAATCTATCCCATCTCTGATTCCCCGTGGGTGAGCCCAACTCAGGTTGTCCCTAAGAAGGGAGGGATGACTGTGGTCACTAATGAGAAGAATGAGCTCATTCCCACTCGTACTTTCACTGGTTGGCGTGTCTGTATTGATTATAGGAGACTGAATGATGTGTCACACCCCAACCGATGGCGGAAACATCGAGGCGAGACTTGTGGTAGATTGTTCAAAAACTTCATGACACTAGATTATGTGACAATATAGTTTAAAGATAGAATTTCATTTATTGTCTAAAAATAGAAATACAAGTAGTTCATATAACGAAAAATACAACAACAAGAATATGATAACTTGAACTAGAGTGAGTTTCTATGTCCAATCCTAAGTAGTTTTCTTGAATGTCTTGCAATAAATATTTCCTGCAACATGTATAAAATATCCGTCAACACATAAAGCATTGGTGAGCATACTAGTTTTGACATGCATACATACATAGTATAATAAAGTTTTGCTTATAGGCATATGCAAGAGAACCATACAAACGGCGACTAGCCCGAAGAATTTTGCTTAACATGACCCATGTAGGGGGCGGATAGCCAATCCTATAGCGCTATACATGCAAGGTGGGTTGTCAACTATATGAACATTTGTATGTTAGAGTAAATAATTCTACATAGCATAGCGTACAAGCATATAATAGACTTTAGATTGCGCATGATAGAATTTAGAATATGATAGACTTTAGACTAAGCATAATAGATTGTAGAGTTTAAAATCGTTTGAGTTTTGATAGTGATACATGTTGAGCCCCAAAGAATAAAGAATAAAGGGGGACAAGTATGAACTCACCTTTGGGTGCGTTTGATAGAGTTCCAAAAAGTAAGTCTTGAAAGATTAAGCTTTAGCTCCGATTAACTAGAATTAAAAAGGAAGGCGTTTTAGGTTCAAGAGTTGGATTAATGGATTCAAGAGAGTCAAGCAAGCCTTTTAGGCAAACAAGCACAAATTGCCTTTAGGGCAATCCGGATGGTCATGAGATTAAGTTAGACCAAGCACAAAATCATCATAGATGATTCGGATGGTATAAGGTTAGGAATGTGAATCCATTTGATAGGTTCATGTCATAACCACTTCGCTTATGGAATAAACGTGGGTTTTGGACACGGGATTTCCCCTTTCTAGTGTGGATAAATCCATAGCACAAGAAGGGTCAAGAGAGTTGGTAAGGTAGGGTGTAACCACAAACCTTCCAAGGATTAATAATAAGCTAGTAAGATAGAAACTTGAAAGTATATGTTTATATTATTATATAGTATAATTCAGAAAACAACTACCTTTGGAACCTCTTTTAGGTGCTCTACCCTTATTACACTTCTGTGGATAAATATGGGGAAGATCCTAGAGGTTTCTCCAAGGAGTTTTAGATGAAAAAGAAGAAGAAAAATAGAATGAAAGTTAAAGTTTTAAGCCAAGAAACTTACTGATGCAAAACAGGAAGTTTGGCTTGAAAACTTGATGATTAGAGAGTTTTAGAGAGAGTTTTAGAGATGAACAAAGGATTAAGAAGTGGAGAGGGTTGTATTTATAAGTGACTTAAGGTGGTTGGGTATTAAATAGAGTTATTAGGGTGGTTGGGAGGAGATTAATAGGGATTAAGTCTAATTATTAAAGGGTGGTAATATTTATTGCTGTCTGTTGTTGCTGTTCGAATAAAAAAAATGAACTGTTGAATGTTTTTTTGGAGTAACTAAATTATTAATTGTTGTTAGTTGATGCAAATCAGCTAATAACGTTTTCTATTTTTTTTAAAGTAAAAGTATTAGTATTATAACAATATATATGTTTTGTGTTTTAAAGAAAAAATAAATACATATATTAAGATCTTAACTAAATGAGTTTCTTGTTAAAACGTCTAAATTGGTTAGGATAAATTATAATGACGACTCGTCACGAATTGGTAGGAGTAACGTAAAAAGAGCGGATAAAGGCACACTTGGAATTTGTTAAGTATATAATTTAAAATACATAAGAAGTAAAAATAACGCGATGTTACATGATGCCACCAGGAAAGACCACTTTCCTCTCCCGTTCATTGATCAGATGTTGGAGCGTCTAGCAGGGCAGCAGTTTTACTGTTTCCTTGACGGTTTTTCAGGTTATTTCCAGATCCCCATTGCACCGGAGGATCAGGAGAAGACCACCTTTACATGCCCCTATGGCACTTATGCGTATCGCCGCATGCCGTTTGGGTTATGTAACGCTCCGGCCACCTTTCAGCGTTGCATGATAGCTATTTTTCAGGATATGATTGAGACGTCTATGGAGGTTTTCATGGATGATTTTTCGGTTTATGGTAGCTCTTTTGATGCTTGTTTGGGTAACTTAGAGAGAATGTTAGAGAGATGTGTAGAGTCTAAGTTAATGTTGAATTGGGAGAAGTGTCACTTTATGGTGACTGAGGGGATAGTTCTAGGACATAAGATTTCTAGGGATGGTATAGAGGTTGATAGGGCTAAGATTGACACCATTAGTAGGCTTCCACCTCCGACCAATGTCAAGTCATCCGTAGTTTTCTTGGTCATGCGGGTTTCTATCGTAGGTTCATTAAGGATTTCTCCAAAATCACTCGCCCCATGACCCGTCTTCTTGAGAAAGACGTTCCTTTTGTCTTTGATGGGGAGTGTCTTAAGGCTTTTGAGTTTTTGAAGGAGCGGTTGGTGAGTGCTCCTATCTTAGTTTCACCCGACTGGAGCTTGCCTTTTGAGCTCATGTGTGATGTGAGTGACTACGCAGTCGGGCAGTCTTAGGGCAAAGGCGTGACAAACATTTTCATCCTATCTACTACGCCAGTAAGACCCTTAATGATGCTCAGGAGAACTACACAACTACCGAGAAAGAGCTCTTGGCGGTTGTATTTGCTTTTGATAAATTTCGTTCTTATCTCGTGCTCTCTAAGACCACCGTTTTTACTGATCACTCGGCTTTGCGGTTTCTTTTCGCAAAGAAGGACGCCAAACCTCGTCTAATTCGGTGGATTCTTTTGCTTTCTGAGTTTGATATTGAGATTAAGGATAAACGAGGAGCAGAGAATGTGGCTGCGGATCACCTATCCCGTTTGGAGGATCCGAGTAGAGAGGAGATTCGTGAGGAGGCGATTGGAGATAAATTCCCTCACGAGTCCATAGATTTTGTTGAGGCTGAGAAGCAAGGTATGTCATGGTTCACTGATTTGGCAAATTATCATGCTCATGGGATGTTGGTAGAGGGTATGAATACCCAACAGCGTAAGAAGTTTCTTAGTGAAGCTACTAAGTATGTGTGGGATGATCCTTTTCTGTTTAGAATAGGAAGTGATAGAATTTTGAGGAGATGTGTTAGTAGAGGGGAGGGTCTAGAGATCATTAGGCACTTTCATGAGAGTCTCTATGGAGGGCACCATGCTCATCACACTACAGCTCAGAAGGTCTTTGATAGTGGTTTTTATTGGCCTTCAGTGGTGAAGGATGCCCTCGATTTCGTGAAGCGGTGTGACGCTTGTCAACGCACCGGTAACATTTCATCCAAGGATGAGATGCCTCAGAACCCCATTCAGGTTCTTGAAGTTTTTGATGTTTGGGGCATTGATTTCATGGGACCGTTCCCCATTTCTGGAGGGAACCGGTACATCCTCGTGGCCATTGATTATGTTTCCAAGTGGGTAGAAGCGCAAGCTCTACCTACTAATGATGCCCGAGTGGTGGTGAAATTCTTGAAGAAGTTGTTCACTCGGTTCGGTACTCCTAAGGCTCTTATTAGTGACCGTGGCACGCATTTTCTGTAACACCTTGATGGAAAAGGTGTTAGCGCGCTATGGGGTCACTCACCGTTTATCTACTGCTTACCATCCTCAAACAAGCGGTCAAGTGGAGAATGCGAACCGAGGAGTGAAGAGAATCCTTGAGAAAACCGTTGGGAAAAGTCGGAAGGATTGGCCCGACAAGCTAGATGATGCGCTTTGGGCATTTAGAACTGCATACAAAACACCGTTAGGCACTACTCCGTTTATGATTGTCTACGGTAAAGCATGTCATCTCCCCGTTGAGCTAGAACATCGAGCTCTTTGGGCCCTTAAGGCGGTTAATCTTGATCTGACCGAAGCAGCGAAGCGACGCTACTTTCAGCTTCATGAGTTAGAGGAGCTTCGAGATGCAGTGTATGCACGATCTTTGAATATTAAGGAGAGAACTAAAGCGTTGCATGATAGGAGATTGAAAGGTGTGAAGGAGTTCAAGAAGGGTGATCAGGTGCTTTTATATAATTCTCGTCTGAAGTTGTTTGGAGGAAAGCTTAAATCTAAGTGGGCGGGACCGTATACGGTGAAAGAAGTGTTCCCGTATGGCACCATTGAACTACTACACCTTGATGAGGGAAAGACATGGAAGGATAACGGTCATAGGTTGAAGCACTACATTGGAGGACCGTTAGACACTAGCGAGAGTGAGGAAACTCCTCTCGAAATTCCTGAGAAGATGAGTGATTAGAATTCTTGGGTACAATCCCAAGTGTAGAGTTTGTAAATTTATTTTTATACTTATTTATTTTTAGCTTTTCATTTTGTTTATTATTATGTGTGGTTCGGTATTATGCTCGGGTTTTGTTTGTTTCATTTTGCGCAGGTTTGGATTTGCACCGCCCGTACTCAATCTCCATTCGGGTGATTCCGGAGCTGTTATCATTTATCAAAGCAAGCCCAGAGTTTACCATTGTGTCGGAGCCGATCGCGAATGAAATGCTATACGATCGAGTTGGACTAGAGTGTTAGAGCTTACAAAAAAAAAATATCCAGCTAAGTCCTCCCAATTTGCCCTCGTCTTTTTTCTTTTTGTATTCGGAATTTATTTTTGTTTTGAGTCGTTTTCTATTCCTACATTGAGGGCAATGTAGAGTTTAAGTGTGGGGATGGGAAACTGTCGTCTAGTCTGTATATAGAGTCATTTTGAGTAAAAAAAAATCAAAAAAAAAAAAGAAAAAGAAAAAATTGAAAAAAAAATTGAGAAAAAAAAAAGTCCCTAATTTTGAAGTTTGCATTATATAAAATATGGAAAATGTAGGTAAAGTTAGGTGTCCGGTTTTCAAATAGTATGTATAATAAGAGATTAAATGTGATTGAAAACGTGTCTGATTTGGGATATGTGGGTAGGCTCGGCCGGTAGAAAGGTTTCCTTTGAAAAGTAATAAATTAATTATGTTAGGCTATTTTGTGGGTTCTCCTCTCATCCACTAACATTAAGCCCCAAAACGCGTTCGTGATTTAAGAGGCAAGACATTACTTATGAACCAAGGATCTCTCCTGGCCACGGCCGATGTGGGATTTTCTTGGGGTGTCACATTCACCCCCCGTTAGAGTCTCATCGTCCCTGATGAGGTATACACCCACCATCCCGAACTGCACAGGAGTGGTTCTGATACCATCTGTAACACCCCGCCCCTCTCACCACCAATATTGTCCGCTTTGCCCCGATGGGTTGCCCATCCAGAGCTCACGGATTTGTTTTTGGGTGCCTTGGTGGAGACTTCCCAATAGGTCACTGATGTATTGTAAAATACATCTATTTCCAGTGTAAAGTTTGTATAATTTTTGAGTCGTTTAAATAGCGTTTTTATTAGTTTTAGGGTTGTACCGGTCTAATTTATTTAGTATAGGTTTTTATATATTTTTATTAGTTTTGTGTCATTTTTATTACTTATGTATTTATTTTATATTTTGTAGGTGTTCATGGACGTTGGAGCGTAAACGAGCAACTTTGGTCAAGCCAAGAACACCCGAGTCAAGAGCACGGGGTTATAATATTATATATAATAATAGTAATAAAATATAAATAAAATGGTGAATGTGAGTCAAGCTCACGTATGGAAAAAGCCCAATAAAAAATAGGGCAACACATATTATTTTAAAAAAGGACATAAGTTTATTTTTTGAATGGGCGGACCTACGACTTCTTGGAAAAGTCAGCGCACATTATTAAGGAGGAGTGCAACAGCGGCGGAGATAATTCATTGGAGAAACAATATTATTCTTTTGACCAGAGGCATCGACGAGACGAAGTAGAGAGCCGCAAGCATTGGATATTAGAGTGAAGTATTGGTGCGAGCACGGGTTGTTTCCAATTCAATTATTTATTTATTTATTTGCTACCCGTTGTGAACATCATGAATTTAACTGGCTTTTATTGTTTTGATTTTATCATAACTTTTATTGGCTAGACTTTTATTACTACCTAGGTTTTGATGAATACTCATGATTAATTGAACGTTTTTATGGTTTTTTTGGAACTTTGACTATGGGTTGATGGTTTAGTAAAGACTTTGATTATTTTTGATCTGGTGTATATGCGTACCTAGTTTTGTTCAATTAATAATTATTTACTCCACATGCGTTTTTGTGAATGTCTTTCATGTATGAATGCGTGTTAGGTTGTGGACTGTGTGTTAACAACTAGTTTATGGTAAATTGCTAGTGTTTTCCATAGGAGTGGTTTTTGTTGATTGAGTAGTTCTAGGTATTCTTCCAATTCCAATAGCTGTAAGGTGCGGGATTGTCGATATGTCTATGGTGTTTAAATTGCTAGATCTAGATGCTTTGTAAGAAGATCTTCCTAGTTTCCTTACCACTACTTGCGTATCGAGTCAGGTCAGGTTTTCTATAGTTACCCCTTGCACTCTTAGTGTAGTGAGGCTTTCGCGCTGTAAGGTAGACTGTCTAGCGGGTACTTTATCATCAGAGTAGGTAAGCCTGTAAGGGTAACCTCTCAATCGGTAGTTTAACGGCTTATAGGTAACCTTAGGTTTCTCCTTGAGAAGGGTCGAGGGTCCTCTAGTTTATCCTGTAAGTTTAGTATTTGAAGATCCCGGTTCCATAGCTAGTTCCATAACCATAGAAGTTCGTTAGTCATGAGTAGGATTCTAACTTAGGTAGTACCTTCACCGTCATTTGAATTTGATTCAACTCAGTTCGCTTCTTTAGTTCAGTTAGTTTATTTTAGTTAAGCTTTATTTTTCTTGAATTTAGTTTTAGTAAACCCCCCTCTAAAAATAATAAATAGTTTTATTTCAGTTTTAGATAAGTTTTCGAGTCTAGTTACCGTCTTCCATTTGAGTCTCGTGGGTTCGATATCCGGACTTACTTTAGCTTTACTAGAGTCGATAGGTTCACTTGCCTGTCAGTAGTTTAGTTTTAGAGAGTCTAGAGTATTACTAGGTGTCTAGTTTTAGGTTTAATTTAGTTATTTTTATTAAACTACTTTTAGCACATCAGTCACCCATCCTGGATTTTCTCCCACCTGAGCACGCTTAACTGTGGAGTTCAACTCTCATCCACTAACATTAAGCCCCAAAACGCGTTGGTGATTTAAGAGGCAAGACATTACTTATGAACCAAGGATCTCTCCTAATCGCGTGTACTTACTAGCGATTAGGCCCCAATCGCCCTTAAAAATCCCCCAATCGCATGTGTTACTGGCGATTAGGCCAATCACCCCCTATTTACATGTGATTACACGTAATCACCTATAATGTCATGTGATTACACGTAATCACTATTTTAACATATATAAACACGTATTGACATACCGACAAGTCATATAATGATTGTAAGCACATAATGCATGATAACTAACACGTTCCCATCCGTTCACCAATTCCCGGGACTCGAGATTTGCGTGTGTGCGTTAAACCCGGCGATTCTACAAATCACCAATCCGTGTTCACATGGTTATGGACCGAATCCCAATGATCTCGTGGATCACTGTAACGACTCCCGATGATTCCCGGAACCATCATAACGACTCAACTGACTATGTTTGAAAACGTTTTTCGCTAAGGTAGACTTATGTGTTTTATAAAATGTTAACCTAGACATGCCGGGTGTCACATCATCCCCCCGTTGAAAGAATTTTCGTCCCGAAGCCAATGAGAATGTAACGATAAGGAAAAAAAAAATTCCCGGTCGTCATAACACATGTCGTGTGTTTGATATGTGATCATTAAAATCGATGAATCTTGCCTCATCAATACTACTGATCCATTACAAGGTGGATGAGTGCTAAGACCGATTATATCACCTAGATCATGGACTTTTATCTTAAACATAAACCAAACACCTTTAGTTATGAAAACCGGTTTATAAAGTTGATTCCGAAAACATTCTTTGATTAACCATGGCTGATTAACATTACTTTGCAAGGTTACACGACAATGTGTCTACTTATAGCAGATCGTGTGTTCATGAGTTAGTGTATGCATAGTGTATTTAGTGTTGTGAGTGAGAAGCTAGGTTATGTGATTATGTTAGCCGACTAATGATACCTTCCTAGACTTGATTATGGACGATTACTCAAGCCTTAAGTGCACTAACCTGGTTTCACAATAGGGCTGAGAGAGAGTGAGGAAACAAAGGTGGGTTAGACTTACCTTAAGACTTGGTGAGATAAGAGAGTGTTGTGATCCTTGGAAGCTCCTATGTATGGATAAATGCCAAAAGAAAGAGGTGAGGATCTCCTCTTTGGGAAGCTTCGGCTGAGAGGTTCAAGGGAAGGATAGTAGTAAGTGTTTTTGGTGCAAGGAATGAAGATGGTTTCAAGCCCTTTATATAGAGGTTGGCCAAGGTGAGGACAAAGATTAAAAAAAAGGAAGGTCTTAGCTTCTTGGTTTGTGTAATGATCCAAGCTTTCAATCATGATTTGGTGAATTGTTAAGGGTGCATGCCTTCTCCTTGTGTAGGCGATCGTGAGGTAGCTTAGGAGTTAGAGGGTAGTTGACTTACATAGGAAAGTGTTCATAGTTGTCTTGTTATCAAACTTAGTGAAAGTTGACAACCAATGTATTACAAAATCTTAGTTGTAATCGGCCTAGTACAAGACAAGTGTGATAATCCATGAGATGTTGATGTGTCCTATCTTGTTCCTTTCCTTGATTTCCGATTGGTACATAAGCTAGGCTAGGAAGTCTTTTCTCCTAGTGAGTGTGTTGGTAGAGGCTTGTCATGCCTATTTTTGTATAAGATGTGGACATTCCATGATAGTGACTCTTCATTATTTTGTGATCATCATCATCGGCCGAATACATGAGGTAAGGAAAGATCATCATTTTGGGTAAGGTTCAAGTTCTTGGAAGGTGGTTTGTTAACAACAAAGACCCTTTTCTTATGCAAGTGATGTAACACCCCAACCGATGGCGGAAACATCGGGATGTCACGTATTGATGATTGTTCAGTAGCTCATGGTAAATAATAAATTTCAATAATTGATTTAAATACATTACATACAATTGTTCTACAAGAATTTGTACATTAAATAAGAAATACTAAATATGCATCTTCAAGCATTAACTCTAAACTCCAAGCAAGCTATAACCTGAAACATGTTAAGTTTGAAAATATTTTGGGTCAACAAAAGTTTGTGAGATTTACATAGGTTTGAATATTGAATAAAAACTTGTACAATTCGAGTGTCATGGCAAGTCTAGTCCATATGTGAAAACAAAACAATCGGGTAAATCGAGTGCATAATCAAACCTTGTGACTAGAATATTGTGGTCCATCCCATACGGCATACGCTCATGGTTCACTCGATTATGTTATAAAATCGATAACAATCACCCACGCTACCTATGTAGGAAGTACACGTATCCGGGTGGATTGTCAGTCGAATAGATCTATCATTGTATACCGTCGGCTGATCAATGTTAATGATTATTCTAGAATAATGTGCTTACCTAGTAATGTTTAAGACATAA
This sequence comes from Ambrosia x helenae, assembly GCA_030844895.1. Lineage (NCBI taxonomy): Eukaryota > Viridiplantae > Streptophyta > Magnoliopsida > Asterales > Asteraceae > Ambrosia > Ambrosia x helenae. The sequence goes on along the minus strand of CM061230.1, from coordinate 11,811,575 downwards.
TGCAACATAGAATAACACATAGACACTTATGATTGAATTGTAAATTGAATGTTGTAACATGTTTCACCCCAAAATAGTGAATGGAAAAAGGGGCTATGTAAAACTCACCTTAGTGTTAGAATGGAGACCCTTGTTATATGAGTAAATGTGGCTCGTGTGTATCCAAATATCACCCTATTTCAAGGTAATAAATAAGTGTTGAGGAAAACTTAATAAGTCTAAGTTTTCTAGTCTAAAATGTGCTAGGGTTCCTAATTTGGGGATTATTAATTGATTTATGATTTAATTTGAATAATTGTTAATAAACTTTAATAAATAAAGAAATAATTAATAAAAATATCTCTGACCAATATTAACTAAAGGTAGTAGAATTATAATGTAATAAATGTGAAAATAATTTTTATAAAATTATTTTCTTAATTAATGAATATTTATATATTAATACTTATTTGACAAAATATAGACTTAATATTTAAAAATATTAAGATTTATAAATTTCAAATCAAAAAAATTATATTTCTGATCTAAATGATTAATAATAATTTATGTGAAATTTTGATGTAAAAATAATGAAAAATGAATTTATTATGATTTATTTTTGATTAAAATAACAAAAATCGATTAAAAATATTAAATAAATGATTTTTCTGAAATAAAATTTATTTCAGAAATGTTTATTGATTTATAAGTTTAGAATAATTTTTGTGGAATTTTATAAAGTCGTTTTTATATTTTTATAGAATTTTAAAATTATAATTGAATAAACCTGTAATATTTATTATATATGTTAAATAAATGATTTTTGAGAAACTAAAAATTGTATGATAAACTTTACCACTAGAACAACATAAAATAATTTTTATAGAGTTTATAAATCAGTTTTGGTATTTTAAACATAAATTAAAAAAAAAGTAACATACATAATATATAATATGTAGAAGAAATAAAAAGCAAAAAAATTATTTGCAGAAGACAGGGATCGAACCTAGTCCCCCTTCTGTACAATACAGAGCCTTAACCACTGGGACAACTTTACCTGTTTGGTTTATTAGTGAAACAAAATGTTTAAAACCTTTAGATGCGACTTATCCCCAGATACTTATAAACCCTAAAACCCAAATCGAGTTAATTGCCCATCAAACGATGCTGAAACTAAAAACGAGTGTAGGGCTTTTAATCAACTACACAAATCGACCAATATGAAGTATTTGATTATAACAAACCTGAACCTAACGATGGTGCACTCGTTCATCAAAAAAACGAACCAAACATCTTCTGATTCGATCGACATGGTGTTTGAAAGCAGAATTTTATCTGAGGGATCTCTAAGTCGGCCCTAATAGAGTGTGTGGATGAAACGAATTGTTATACGATGAGTTTTAATATACGAATTGACATCTAGACTTGGTAAGTTTATGTTAGTCAATAATCCACGAAAATTGATCCATAAATCACGTTTAAATGGCGTGTTTACACTGATATGGTAATGCATTAAGGTCGGTTAATGATTTCCATACTTAATTGCTATCAAAACGCGATATTATAGAGCTAATTGAAGAGGACCGATTGAGGTTTGACTTTGGGTTTGACTTCGACGATCAGGGGAATGATTAAATATTTTTGTGTTAGGATATCATCATAAACAGATCCCACAGATCAGTTGGTAGAGATGCTTGGTGATTACCCAGAAGACCGGGTTCGAGTCCCTGGTCTGAGTTTTTTTTTTTTAAATAGAGTTGGGCTCATGTAGAACTGGGCTGGGTTTGGATTTGATTCTAGGCCAGTAACAACAATAATATTAGGCTTAGGGATTAGTAGTTGTCACACCACGCCAATGGCGGAAACACGTGGCGCGACGCTCGAAAGCATATCAAAGTCAAGATTAACACAAACTATATTTAATTAGAAAAGATCATTATATTAAGATGTCGGGAAGGAGTACCTGGTTTCAAACATTACTTAAAACCACAAACATTAAGTTTTAAAGTGGGGTGTTTCCGTTTATGTCCCAACCCGAAGGTAACAATAGATGAAAACCCCCAACCATTGTCCGACATCCCAAATTCCACCGTACTAGCCGCATACCTGTTCAGCACTTAGTTACCTGAAAGATATGTTTAAAAAGACGTCAATATATAAAATATTGGTGAGTTCACAGGTTTTAGTTTCGTAAATACGACATTTTTACATCCTGTGCAAATCCAGCACATTTTTTACATCCTGTGCAAATCCAGCACATTTTTATATCCTGTGCAAATCCAGCACATTTTTATATCCTGTGCAAATCCAGCACATTTCGTGGCCTTTGTATGGAGTAGCTAGCTCCTACAAATTATGATGATGAGCAATCCCCTGAGTCCCATAACCAAACCAAGACTAATAAATATGCCCCGCTCCAAGTCGTTTCTCGGAACCCAACGACTTAAGTTCAGAATACGTGCACCCCAGGCATACGCCGATGCATAATCGACGCTATCGATTAGGGGTGGGCCTTGTCAGGCACCAATAGTACTATCCAAATATTCCTTCAGTTTCATTTACCTGAATTAATGGTTACAGTAGCGAGGACCCAACCCCGAGTGGCGATCAAAAACTCAAGTACTCATCATGCCACTTACCACATTTTAACCTTTGAAAACATTTCAATATGTGATAACTTTTGACAAACATATCTTTCCCCCAGTTAAAACAGTAAAATGGGGCCGTGAAACTCACCTTAATTTCCATGCTTAGCTAGCAAATAAAGCCCAAAGCTTTGACCGACTTCCTCGTGCCCTAATTACCAATAAAGGACACCTTAAAGTCTATCATTTATACACCTAGCTTAATTTCCGGTTAAAAGATAGTTTATTCAACTATCCTGACTCGTGTGTAGTAACCCGAGTCTTTAAGTGTTTTAACTCGACGAACCGATCGTGACTTATCATAGCTCCTGTGTTCACATACGAAATAGTACCCAAGTCGCGCACTTGTTACTATTTGTGTGCAAACTATGTCGGACTAATATCACGAATCGTATAACTCATCCCGAGCCATAGCTTGTCTCGTAAATCGGATAAATGTAATCGTCTTGTATAGTTATTTTCGGAAAATATACCTTGCTGAAATATAATATAGTTATTAAAATCCTTTTTAATAACATTTGTTATTTCTTTTCCCGAATCCGAGTATCTTACAAATCTTAAGACTTTGCTTTTTATAAAGAGATTTTCCAAATAAAACCGAACGTTTATACATCTTTTAATCCGAACAACAAACATATTTTAGTTACCAAGTAACCTTTAAAAAAACTCGTCATACTTGACGCTTGGTAACAAAAGACTATATATTTGTTTGAAATATTTCTCGGAATTGACTATTATTATTACAAATAATATTTGTCATAACGTCGTGATTTTGTATATGACTACACTTGTCAAACGTTTGGAAAGTTATTTATAAGAACGAACAATAATGTCACACTTGTCGCGCTTCGGATTTATAAAAATTTCGGCAGAGTTTCCTCTGTTTTTGGTATAAACCAGACAACACAAGTTGTCTACAAATTCCCAAAATCAACACCTAAACGAAGACGACATTATATTTATCCGCATTTCTAATCCACGAGACTTATACGTTGTGACTATTATATAAATCATACTATTTATATAAATATATATATATACGTATAGTCCATCAATTTAGTCCAATAACAACGCAAGTCACGACTAATATACCAATATCATCTCATAATACTTTTCGTTAATACTTCTATCGGTTCGTTCGCGAGTTAGTCGTTTTATATTTATAATATGCTTTATAAATGTAACGAAAATAAATACGATTAAATTATACCGATATGCGCGTGCGTGACTTGACACGTCTCGAACGACGCGTTGACCGAGTCAAAGTTTGACCGGAGTTGACTCGTGTTTGACCGAGCTCGAAATCTGATCCGTAAGCGAATTTCCGGATCTGACCCGTTTGACCGGGGGTTGACTAGATCTGACGAGACCCGAACAAAACCCGGACCATTAACGCGAACCCGCACCAGATCTGACCCGAAAACACACTCTTGACCCGAGCCCCGAGTCCCGAACCCAAAATGGACCGGACCCGCGGCCGCCGGACGCCACCGCCGTGGCCGGAATTGCGGCCGCCGGTCACCACCACCATCCACGCTACCCAGCCTCCTCTTTCCGACCACCCGCGCGCCACCGGAACCCATCCAAACCCACTCCGGCCCCTCCCGAACTCGCAACTAGCCGGAAATAGCTCGCCGGAATATGGCCGGAGAACGAAATCCCGTGAAAACTTGTGAGGAGTCTCCCAAAGACCCGATCTAAACGTTTGTACAAAGAAAACTCGAAAACGAGCTTACCGGAAAAGTCGCCGGAATGGTACCAACGTTCAAACCGCTTCGTTTTAGGGAAAACGGCCTTCACCATCGCGTTCGGGGCGTCGAAATTAGTGGGGGTGGAGGTGTCACGCGCCGGAAAAAGCCGCCGGAAGGTCGCCGGAAACTCGCCGGAACCGCCGGAAGGTCGCCGGAAAAACTGCCGGAAGGTCGCCGGAAAAAGTCGCCGGACGGTCGCCAGAAAAAGTCGCCGGACGCCGCCGGAAGCCGCCGGACGGCCGCCGGCCGGCCTCCGGTCACCGGAAAACTTCTAGAGTGAGAGAGTGGAGAGAGTGTTTGGTGTTAGAGAGAGAAAGGAATGTGAGAAATGAGGGTATTTTGGGAGGTTATGGGCTTATATAGGTGGGCTTTTGGATTGGGCTTCAAGCCCAACGTCGCGTACCAACTGCTCCGTTTTAGCCCGTTATCGCTTCTGGACTCGGTTTTTGTTCGTATCCATAAATAATACCAGCCCGAGCAATTCAATAATTATTTTCGTCACCCGACGCGTGAAGACGGCACACGCGTTAAAATCGCGTTAATCGGTTCGGTTGTGTTATCCTTCATTTAAATGATCCGATAACTTTCGAAATTCAACCGATAACATTATTTATAATAAATAATTATTCCGGAAGTTCGGTAACGGTTAAAGCCACGCGTTTCGACGTTCGAATCCACGTCAGTTCCTCTCCGCGTTCTCCGAAACGCTGCGTTTTTGGCCGTTTACCACGCCGATTTCACATTCGTTCGCATCGACAGTAAATACGTGTCGTATTTTCATAGAATAAGCTTAAGTTATTCCAGTTTGACAAATTTTTGCTGATGTCAGTTCGTTACGTTAAACACGCGAAGTCTTTCTTTAAAGGCATCAAGACTTCAACGAACTTTCAGAAGGACATCGTAGGACTCATATTAGCTCAACTAACCATAATTAACCTTAAACCATGTTAATTATTTCTAAAACATGATTAGCTTCCCGTTAATCGTTGTACGAAATTTGCCGGTTGTCACATTCTCCCCCCGTTAAGAGAATTCCGTCCCGGAATTCAGTTCGAGTCATCCGATACATTAGTATCCTTGAACCGGGCGGGATGTTTGCAACTCACGTGATTACCCCTTTTCTTCGTGAACTCCAGTTCACGCTTAGCGTCCTAACGAACACAATGTCATGAGTCGGCTACGGCCGAGCTCTTGGGTATCGCAACCGGCACAAATATTGGTTTTCCCGAAATAGTAGAGCTTTGCGTCAACCTGAATCCTGTCGGTTGAGGAATTGACAATGCTTCCTCAAGCCAGACCTGCGGGATTCGTCAAGAGTCCCACTAAGCTCTTGCGATAGTTCGAGCTTGTTCGTTGCAAGGCCAATTTTAACTGACATATCCGAGTCACTGGAGTACTAAGCGAAGTCACTCCATTACCGTTCTCGTGCTTAACAACACCCTTTCAGAGTATAGCACTCAGCTAAGTCCTTTACCGATTTGAAGTTCCTAAGGCTAACTCCTTGTTAGCACAACTTCCCGATCGGTTTGGCCACTTATTCAAGAAGATTTGAATCTACCAGATTCGTTGGTCACCTCTTGAACTCACGCCAGATCAGGTGTATATCTCTATCTGACATTCAATGTACTAGAGACGTACACGTATGCACTCCAGAGGACTTCGAGCAGTACACCCCGAACACTAGGGTGATGATTCCTATCACATAGGAAATTCTGGCGATGAAGTACACGAATTTGATTTGCCACCGACACTAATCGTATCACACAGGACACTTCCGTCTAGGACAATAATTCATTCGTTCGAGAGTGGTAATCCATATTCATCTCAAATTGAGTATCCCAGACTTGCGTTCAAGGTTTGGCACACCCTGGGGCAGGATAACTACTAAAATCCGATATTGTGAACGTTGGCATCTAGTGCCTAGCCACGACTCTCCAAGAGTATAGATGGCTACCCGTATGCCTCATATTATGACTGCAAACGAGCAGGGGGATGAGAAGGTTCCAAACATCGATCGATCTTTGCCTGTGTCCCATCACAGCCACCGGACACCTCAGGCGACATGACCATTAGGTTTGCTCGTTGAATTTCACTAATCGGGTGGTCTTACCAGATCATCAAGCAGTCGACATTCTTGAGGACGCTCGGGGTTGTTTATAGTAGCGGATGGTAATCCTGTGCCCTCACATGGACCGAAATTCACTATGCATCCACTTACAACCTTTTCGTATGAGCGATTATGGTTAGTGGTACTAGGACGCCTAATATGGACTGATGGTGGTCGAAAGTTTTTGCGTCACTTTCACCCCTCAGTTCCCCAGACAGTAGACGATGTATATTCAACACACAGCCGTACAATTCCACAATACGCGAGGATTTAAGCCGACTTAAACACAAATGTCTAGAGGCTCACATCAACTCATCACGTTGGTCAACACGGGATTGATGTATATGAATCATCATGATATGGTTGCAGCAACAAACAAAGGATAAGGTCTCGACAACATTTCAACACGTTGGTTTTCCTCGAGACGGTAAGCAGAGCATTGGTAACTACCCGAAACAAGGGTACCCAGTGCTTGTCCTGCTATATGTGCCTCACGAGCACTGGTGTCCTATCGTTATTAGCAACCTAGTAAGTCAATTCTGAACAATACAGGACACACGCCCTTAAATTGACTTTCAGATCCTATGCAGAGGTCTGAGTGAATGGAGTCCTGACCCGGAATCCTCACTCGCCAAATATTCCATCTTTCGGGATCTTTCGAGGTAAAAGGTGAAATTGAGTCATAGATGAATGCATTTGGCTTAGATTTCCCATTTGGGGCTTGACGGCTTCATACGCCAACGCCGTCACTTAAAACAAACAAACGACCGAGATCGCTCCACAAGAAGTAGTCTTGAGCCTTCCAATAAGGCATCCCATTCAACGACTCAGGTAGTCACACGCATAGGTGCAACATGTAAGCTTTCGTGCTCATCTTGATTAGTCATGGACTAAACGCACTAACTAGGCAGCTCACATTACTATGGTGTCTCCAACAGCGTTTGCCAAGGACAGGGGATTTTGCTCTAGTGCGAGCAATGCTACTGTAAAATAACTGGGAACACCCATATCGACCCAAGGTCGAAAGGGTTCCATAATCCCAAGAATCCGCGTAACGGCACCAAGACAAGATAAACCTACCATTGGCAGGATAACATCAATCGAAGGGCTGAGTTGATCGAAGATTTCATCACGGTAGGGTAGCACCCTCACAGAGTAGACAATGCTACATGCCCTTCTAGATTCAGGGTTTCATAAGACCTCCGAATCATGTACCGGGGACTCCACCAATGCACTCGCCGTGGGTGGGTCCACACTGTTATTCCCGCAGTCATCAGCATGACACTTGGCAGGAATGATGTTAAACAATCCACTGGGATGAGCAATAATAAATTGAGTCTTTCAACTCCTACTAGCCCAAAGGTATGGGTCATAATATCGCTCACATTTACTCGATACCTTCAAGTTCGAGATGTTCTCGAAATCCCTTATCACGAAGACGAGCCTCACCCCGTCGTGTGTGGATCATGGGATTTCCTTTCGACATGATTCGAGAGTGGTTAGTCGACCGCAATGCACGTAAAAGGTTAAGGCTGGACATGGCGTCACTGATGCCTTAGATCTTGAAGAGGTAATGCTCACGAAACGCGCGAGCATATAAAGAGGTCGACACATGATTCGGTCAATTACTGAAACTACCACGCGGTTCGATCTTTAGGGAGATACATGTGCTAACACTAGGACTAGAGTGTCTTATTATGACTCCCCGAAAGTCCGTTGGACACCCGAAATCCTCCATAATCAATGGCGACACCACACAACCATTCAGCAATATAACAACGGTTACGTGGGTTTGGGGTAATGTCTTTATTCCAAGGGAACCAAGAGCGAATCAAGCGACAAGTTATCACATCATCAAGTCAATCCAACAATTGTAGCAATATGTTCACGGTGCAATACGATAGTAGAAATAACATGACATGACAACAACACATCCACGAACACATCAACAAGGGAACACCGCACAGGAACAACACGACGACAAAGAAGCATGACAACAAGGCAACACCGCAACATGGACCGCATGACACAGAGAAATACGACAACAAGGCTACACCACTGCAGGAGCAGCACAAAAATAGGAATGTACCGTCGACAGCGAAACGCAACCGCATGGATATGCAGTCGGCAAGACTGTGCAACTACAAGAATGCACAATCGTTAGGGGTAACACCACAACATGAATTCACGACAGCAGGACGGCACACAACCTAGCGAGTCCACTATACATAACTACAAGAAGCTCCATTACGGTGAGCACGCATCCCGGTGCGCTTCAGCTCACTTATGGCGACGGAATCCTTATTCGTAACCCCAGCAGCAACCTATACTCCATAGGCTCATCGGTGGAACAATTGGGTTATTAAGGGCATTCGTCATCATAAGAGAAATGGGAACGATGGGTTCCACATAATTTAGCAGACTTATTAGGCCGATATCGTTCCTAGGGAGAATGACTGTATACTCGATATAAGTCACTCGAATAATAGCAACTGTAGCATTGACAGGCTCAACCATACCTGAGAGCCATCGCCAACATTAGTCTTGGCAGGAGCCAGGGAATGATAACGAGCGGTTTAACGAAAACCTCAAAGAAAATGGAGTTAACAGCAACGAACTCCATCGTGACACAAACATGGTCATAGCGGCTTGGCAAGGGCCTTAGAGATATCTATGTCAATGGCAATGATCTTGGCAGGAGCCTTCGAAACAACAGTAACATCAAACTTGACAACAGCCATAGAAACATCCTCAACACGCTCAGTATGAGTTACACTCTCAGCAACGACGACATGATTCGCTTGGGCCATAGGACAATGATAGCAGCAACAACAGCAGGCTCAGCAGAACCTTAGACCCGTTGTAGCTATTAGATGTGTGGTAGATAGTATCCATAGGACCTAGAAACCAACCAACATCTTTTCCAGTATCAAAACATTGGTCACAACGAGAATAGTAGAGGTAGAAGGGTCATGATTTATCGAGACACCACGATAAATTAAAACGATACAGACTCTGGCAATCCAGCCGAGTCATCCTTCTCATTAGGGTCCTCTTGCATGTTATTTGACCCTAGTACCGATAGTCATCAACTGAAATGCCTCTCCGACACCTATGCGGGGCCAGCGAACTTTCTTCCTGATAGGCTACGCAGTGAGAGCTTCGAAATATGACGAGAGATCAGACAGTCACATTGTCCATGACGAATGGATCTCGCAACCTTAGTTTATAAAACACCGTGACAAAGGGACGCAACGTCTCAATATCTATGGGGATTGATGGAAAACACTTCGCATCAGTTGCCACCCCAAATAAACAACCAGTCTCGTCGTCCTGACGAGGGTAGCGGACGTTCAACGTTGCAACATGAGCAATGGAATTGCCGTCCCATGGGTAAGTTTAGTTGACAGAATAACGCGACCACTTCCAGTAGTCCGTTATTTGATTTTCGAGGGGAATTTCGATGTCAGCCAGAGCGTTCCGTGACACTTGACAATTACGAGTCACACGCTTTACGATTTCGGCTCCCGAAATCTGGTTTCACTCCCCGAGTATTATGACGGATTCAGACGCAAAACGCACGTCGTGATCCTATATTCAATATATATGTATGTCTCCATATATATTAACTGACTTGGATAAAATTATCTCCGACTCGACTCACTTTACCATATAACTACTTTCCCATTAAGTAGTCATACTAGGATCTTGTCAGTCGAGATTTCATTTTTCCCTTAATCGACTCGACTCACCTTTCCATATATTTATTTTCCCATTAAATAAATATACTATGATCTTGTCGATTCGATATTACATTTTTCAACCATCAACTCGACTCACCTTACCGTATAATTATTTTCCCATTAAATAATTATACTAGGATCTTGTCGGTTTGACATTTCGTTTTACCACCATCGACTCGACTCACTTTACCGTATAATTATTTTCCCATTAAATAATTATACTAGGATCTTGTCGATTCGACACTACCTTTTACAACCATCGACTCGACTCACTTTACCGTATAATTATTTTCCCATTAAATAATTATACTAGGATCTTGTCGATTCGACACTACCTTTTACAACCATCGACTCGACTCACTTTACCGTATAATTATTTTCCCATTAAATAATTATACTAGGGTCTTGTCGATTCGACACTACCTTTTACAACCATCGACTCGACTCACTTTACCGTATAATTATTTTCCCATTAAATAATCATACTAGGGTCTTGTCGATTCGACATTGTATTTTACGACCATCGACTCGACTCACTTTACCGTATAATTATTTTCCCACTAAATAATTATACTAGGGTCTTGTCGATTCGACATTTCGTTTTCAACACCCGACTCGGCTCACTTTACCATATATTTATTTTCCCATTAAATAAATATATTAGGATCTTGCCGATCGACATTTCGTTTTCAACACCTGACTCGGCTCACTTTACCATATATTTATTTTCCCATTAAATAAATATATTAGGATCTTGCCGATTCGAAATTGTTGATTTAGACGGGGGCTATCATGCCTTCTAGATGAAGATGATCAAGGCTGTTAACTTAGCAAGGACGATTCTGCCCTCCAATAGGGGAAGGAACGCCTGGCCCTCGAAGACAACTTGGGCATGTGCTAGATCAAGAATGACTTACTCACAGTAATAACATAGCAGCACACGGGCAACTAATCTCAATACTGATCCACATAGGGTCCCGTGTCAAAACGCACTGGTTTTGCAGGGACGCACCCTCAGTCTTCACTGGGTTCCAGGTTTAGCATTCCATGCATCGTACCAAGCATTCATCTCTTCGGTAGGCAGTGCATCCTCGTATGTCCGCTCCTTTGAGGAACTTTGAGTGGAGGCATTCAACTCCTATACAAGGAAGTTTTCGTCTCCTGTCCCTATCCGATGCGAGGGTTTACGTCAGATTACTCATATGAAGTAGACGTTCGAGCTCTTCCGTGTTCGTACCTTAGAGGTAATGCTGACGAAAGCTCATTCAGTTTGCGAGGATCGAAATCAAGGGATATCAACAAGACCTCCCTTTTAGCCCGTTGGCCAATCAAACTCTAAGACTGACCCTACAGTACAAGAATAGACAAGGCAAGGAGTGATCACCAACCCCAGCCCTAGCGCCCACCTAGGTTACCGTGCACCACAAGTTATTATTACGTGTGCACCCGCAATATAATCGGTGTTGCCAGGTAATTTTGGTGCCCGCTAGTTCCGAGCTTCCTGATCCAAAACAAAGATTTCACAAATAAAGGACCTAGACTAGCTTTGCCTTCCCATCATCAGCAACACGACAACGTCCACTAGCACGATAAAGGTTAGCCCTTCCGATCATCCCGTCCGCAGGTAAGCGGGTGAGTTCGTCGTAGACCACCACTTGTCCTTCCCGCTTGTCGATGTCGGTAACCGATGCAAAAGTGCGGACTAAAGTGAAGTGTGAGACGATATCCTTACAGGCAAGCTATCTGTACTACTTATATGCATCAACTAGCACTAGTTAGAAAATCGGATCTCTACACAATTTAAACATTCATATCCATATTTTCTACCATTTTATATATTGACACACATGGCTAGTCGGTCGGAATTTCCCCTTGTACACTCCATGTACAATTTTCTTTCTTTTCTAAAATATTTCGTTGTGTTTTATTTTTGAAAACTTCGTTTTCGAGCCAAAACCGGTTATAGTCTAGATTTTTCAAAAATACTAGTTCGCTATAACCTTGGCTCTGATACCACTTCTGTCACACCACGCCAATGGCGGAAACACGTGGCGCGACGCTCGAAAGCATATAAAAGTCAAGATTAACACAAACTATATTTAATTAGAAAAGATCATTATATTAAGATGTCGGGAAGGAGTACCTGGTTTCAAACATTACTTAAAACCACAAACATTAAGTTTTAAAGTGGGGTGTTTCCGTTTATGTCCCAACCCGAAGGTAACAATAGATGAAAACCCCCAACCATTGTCCGACATCCCAAATTCCACCGTACTAGCCGCATACCTGTTCAGCACTTAGTTACCTGAAAGATATGTTTAAAAAGACGTCAATATATAAAATATTGGTGAGTTCACAGGTTTTAGTTTCGTAAATACGACATTTTTACATCCTGTGCAAATCCAGCACATTTTTTACATCCTGTGCAAATCCAGCACATTTTTATATCCTGTGCAAATCCAGCACATTTTTATATCCTGTGCAAATCCAGCACATTTCGTGGCCTTTGTATGGAGTAGCTAGCTCCTACAAATTATGATGATGAGCAATCCCCTGAGTCCCATAACCAAACCAAGACTAATAAATATGCCCCGCTCCAAGTCGTTTCTCGGAACCCAACGACTTAAGTTCAGAATACGTGCACCCCAGGCATACGCCGATGCATAATCGACGCTATCGATTAGGGGTGGGCCTTGTCAGGCACCAATAGTACTATCCAAATATTCCTTCAGTTTCATTTACCTGAATTAATGGTTACAGTAGCGAGGACCCAACCCCGAGTGGCGATCAAAAACTCAAGTACTCATCATGCCACTTACCACATTTTAACCTTTGAAAACATTTCAATATGTGATAACTTTTGACAAACATATCTTTCCCCCAGTTAAAACAGTAAAATGGGGCCGTGAAACTCACCTTAATTTCCATGCTTAGCTAGCAAATAAAGCCCAAAGCTTTGACCGACTTCCTCGTGCCCTAATTACCAATAAAGGACACCTTAAAGTCTATCATATATACACCTAGCTTAATTTCCGGTTAAAAGATAGTTTATTCAACTATCCTGACTCGTGTGTAGTAACCCGAGTCTTTAAGTGTTTTAACTCGACGAACCGATCGTGACTTATCATAGCTCCTGTGTTCACATACGAAATAGTACCCAAGTCGCGCACTTGTTACTATTTGTGTGCAAACTATGTCGGACTAATATCACGAATCGTATAACTCATCCCGAGCCATAGCTTGTCTCGTAAATCGGATAAATGTAATCGTCTTGTATAGTTATTTTCGGAAAATATACCTTGCTGAAATATAATAAAGTTATTAAAATCCTTTTTAATAACATTTGTTATTTCTTTTCCCGAATCCGAGTATCTTACAAATCTTAAGACTTTGCTTTTTATAAAGAGATTTTCCAAATAAAACCGAACGTTTATACATCTTTTAATCCGAACAACAAACATATTTTAGTTACCAAGTAACCTTTAAAAAAACTCGTCATACTTGACGCTTGGTAACAAAAGACTATATATTTGTTTGAAATATTTCTCGGAATTGACTATTATTATTACAAATAATATTTGTCATAACGTCGTGATTTTGTATATGACTACACTTGTCAAACGTTTGGAAAGTTATTTATAAGAACGAACAATAATGTCACACTTGTCGCGCTTCGGATTTATAAAAATTTCGGCAGAGTTTCCTCTGTTTTTGGTATAAACCAGACAACACAAGTTGTCTACAAATTCCCAAAATCAACACCTAAACGAAGACGACATTATATTTATCCGCATTTCTAATCCACGAGACTTATACGTTGTGACTATTATATAAATCATACTATTTATATAAATATATATATATACGTATAGTCCATCAATTTAGTCCAATAACAACGCAAGTCACGACTAATATACCAATATCATCTCATAATACTTTTCGTTAATACTTCTATCGGTTCGTTCGCGAGTTAGTCGTTTTATATTTATAATATGCTTTATAAATGTAACGAAAATAAATACGATTAAATTATACCGATATGCGCGTGCGTGACTTTGACACGTCTCGAACGACGCGTTGACCGAGTCAAAGTTTGACCGGAGTTGACTCGTGTTTGACCGAGCTCGAAATCTGATCCGTAAGCGAATTTCCCGGATCTGACCCGTTTGACCGGGGGTTGACTAGATCTGACGAGACCCGAACAAAACCCCGACCATTAACGCGAACCCGCACCAGATCTGACCCGAAAACACACTCTTGACCCGAGCCCCGAGTCCCGAACCCAAAATGGACCGGACCCGCGGCCGCCGGACGCCACCGCCGTGGCCGGAATTGCGGCCGCCGGTCACCACCACCATCCACGCTACCCAGCCTCCTCTTTCCGACCACCCGCGCGCCACCGGAACCCATCCAAACCCACTCCGGCCCCTCCCGAACTCGCAACTAGCCGGAAATAGCTCGCCGGAATATGGCCGGAGAACGAAATCCCGTGAAAACTTGTGAGGAGTCTCCCAAAGACCCGATCTAAACGTTTGTACAAAGAAAACTCGAAAACGAGCTTACCGGAAAAGTCGCCGGAATGGTACCAACGTTCAAACCGCTTCGTTTTAGGGAAAACGGCCTTCACCATCGCGTTCGGGGCGTCGAAATTAGTGGGGGTGGAGGTGTCACGCGCCGGAAAAAGCCGCCGGAAGGTCGCCGGAAACTCGCCGGAACCGCCGGAAGGTCGCCGGAAAAACTTGCCGGAAGGTCGCCGGAAAAAGTCTCCGGACGGTCGCCGGAAAAAGTCGCCGGACGGCCGCCGAAGCCGCCGGACGGCCGCCTGACCGCCGCCGGACCGCCGCCGCCGGCCGGCCTTCGGTCACCGGAAAACTTCTAGAGTGAGAGAGTGGAGAGAGTGTTTGGTGTTAGAGAGAGAAAGGAATGTGAGAAATGAGGGTATTTTGGGAGGTTATGGGCTTATATAGGTGGGCTTTTGGATTGGGCTTCAAGCCCAACGTCGCGTACCAACTGCTCCGTTTTAGCCCGTTATCGCTTCTGGACTCGGTTTTTGTTCGTATCCATAAATAATACTAGCCCAAGCAATTCAATAATTATTTTCGTCACCCGACGCGTGAAGACGGCACACGCGTTAAAATCGCGTTAATCGGTTCGGTTGTGTTATCCTTCATTTAAATGATCCGATAACTTTCGAAATTCAACCGATAACATTATTTATAATAAATAATTATTCCAGAAGTTCGGTAACGGTTAAAGCCACGCGTTTCGACGTTCGAATCCACGTCAGTTCCTCTCCGCGTTCTCCGAAACGCTGCGTTTTTGGCCGTTTACCACGCCGATTTCACATTCGTTCGCATCGACAGTAAATACGTGTCGTATTTTCATAGAATAAGCTTAAGTTATTCCAGTTTGACAAATTTTTGCTGATGTCAGTTCGTTACGTTAAACACGCGAAGTCTTTCTTTAAAGGCATCAAGACTTCAACGAACTTTCAGAAGGACATCGTAGGACTCATATTAGCTCAACTAACCATAATTAACCTTAAACCATGTTAATTATTTCTAAAACATGATTAGCTTCCCGTTAATCGTTGTACGAAATTTGCCGGTTGTCACAGTAGTCTTAGTGGGACTTGGGTTATGGTTTTGAGTATTATGGTTTGGGTTATTGTATAAAACAAATTTTTTTTATAAACTTAATAAAATCTGAAAATTTACTCATACATAATATTATTATTATTATTATTATTATTATAACATAAATGTATGAATAAATGTATGAATAAATAAAGGTGTTAAAATATCTAGTTTATATGAGAAAAGATGTATTCGTAAGAAATTTGTAGGTTCGACATGTTTAAAGAGAATATATATATATATATATATATATATTTAGATAATTATGAACTAAACGTGAAAGGATAGAAACTGGAATTTTTATTTATTAAAAATTGTGGAAAAATTTCACAATGTTACAAGTGAGCTGGAAGTTGGAAGGTTATTGTTGTTGCTCGTGTGTAGCCGAAAAGAAGGAAGGAAAAGGGAAGGTTGACTTGGTGTTTTACAAAGGTGTGTCCATGTTCTATCCATTTTCGTGTATATGTGTAGGTGGTGTAGGCTTTTCTTGTTTCTAGATGTGTAAGCATAGGCTTATTGTTTGTTATCTTGTAAACACACACACGTGCACCTATATGTATGTATGTGTGTGTATATATATATATATATGGTCAAGATCGTGTACAAAGTGTTTTTTTTTTGTTAGAAGTGTGAGAAGTATTAAAAATTGATACTTAGGCATCATTTTTTGAACTTAGCCGTGATGTTTTGGATTGTTTTGCCTTAAAAACACCAAACATAACAATTAAAAAACCGAAAACAATGTATTTTAGGCTTAAAACTTAAAACACCATGCTAAGAACATTAGCAGTGTGTTTTAAGCGTTAAGTAGTGTGTTTAGCTGTTTTTTAAATTTAATGACTATAATACATTGTATTGTGTTTTAGATTGTTGTGTTTGGTGTTTTTCAAGTTAAAACAACCTAAAACATCATTCCTAAATCCAAAACATGATGTCTACATGTCAATTCTTAAACCTTTCACACTTCTCACGAAAAATGTACTTTGTACAGGATCCTAAACCTATATGTATATATATACGGTTGCAAATGGGTTGGGTAACTAGGCGTTGGCATGTCACGAATGTTCTTAGGGATGAGTTGTGTGCACGATATCAACATGTATTAGTTTTGTTTGATCCGTGAGCTCATGTTTATTAGGTGCTAACACATGGTAGGCCTTGTGATTGTTTACCTGTGCTAGTTATGAGTAACCGTGTATTAGAGGGTAGTAACCCCATTGAGTGTTCGTTTGGTTGTTGTTCGGGGGTTGTATGACTAAACACATGTTCCATGTTGAGTTCTCTGATTAACTCTTGCTTCACTAGACTAGGGGGTATAGTGTATGCAAAATGTGTAAATATGCATATAAAATGACAGTAATGATTGAAACACGTACGGATGTTGACCTGGTTCGTTGACTGTTGTCACACTGAGTCATAATAAAAACTATAAAATTCCAATTGATGTTGCCATACACCTTTTCAAAATCAATCTTCAATAGAAAAGCCTTTTTATTTTTCTTCTTTAACCATTCCAACAATTTATTAACAATAATGGGACCATCCAAAATAAATCGGTCTTTAAGAAACGTCGATTGAGACTACGATATCACCGAACCCAAAACCTTCTTGAGGCGATTAGCAAGGATTTTAGAAACCACTTTACTAGTAACCCCAATAAGCATTATGGGTCTGTAATCTTTGAGGCCCAAAAGATATTTTATTTTGGGAATCAACGTAATGAAAGATAAGCCACAACCTTCACTAATCACACTTGTGTCATAGAAAACCGAAAGATATTAAAAAAAATCATCCTCCAATAAGCTCCAAAATTTCTTCACAAAGCTAAAGTTGAAGCCATCTAGACCAGGCGCCTTATCGGCCCACACTTGAAAACCGCTTCCTTAATTGATTCTTTAGAAAACCGAGCAACCAAAGCATCTATACTACCAACCGGGACAAAATAGATGTCATGATACTCCAAAGTCAGTCTACATTTGAATTTCTTTTTAAGGTAATCTCTGAAAACCTCAACACCTCTCTTTTAACCAAGCTTGGTTTAGAAATCCAATTCCCCTCGACTTACAAACCCGGAATCGCATTCCTAGCCTTCCTACAATTGATAACACTATGAAAGAACGTCGTATTGTCGTCTCCACTAGAAACCTATTTAACCCGAGATTTTTGTTTTATGTCTTTATATTTAAAAAACTCGGTCTCTTCAATACCTTTTCTACTTTCCGCCATACCCACAACTCCTCGTCTTCTAAGTCCATTTCCTCCATCAACATATCAAACTCTTTTTTTTTTTCATTATTAAATCTCGTCAAGTCTTCCCTTCCTTAGTGACACGATCCTTAACCCACCTTTTTAAGGTTATTTCGAAGAAGTTTGAATTTACTCAATATGACCACATCTGGAGGACCCGAAAAAGAACACCCCTTAAGAACATCATTCACCAACTCCTCACACCCTTCCCTACCCAGCCACGAATTGAACCACCAAAATGGTTTTTGGGCCAAAATTAGTACCCACTAACGATAAAAACAAAAGGGTATTGTCAGATAACTCTCTAGGAAGAGCTCTCACAAAAGCACTCGACCATTTACCGAACACATTAAAACACACAAAACACCCTCTTTATCCTACTCATTTTACATACATCCCCTACTAGCTAGAAACGTGTACCGCATACCTTTTAAATAATACTCCAGGAGCTCTGCCTCATCTAAAAATTCATTAAAGTCTCTAGCACATACTGGATCAAAAACTATATTATTCCGCTCTTCTGAATATCGTACTGCATTAAAGTCCCCTACCACAACCCACCACCATGCCCCGCCTGGATAACCTGCAAAATCTCCAACCAGATATTCCTTTTATCAATATTATTTTGACGCACATAAATATTGACAAAATTAAGGCTCATATTCCCATCCGGAACCACACACGAAGTAACCAAGAAGTTATTACATATAATAGAACTCTCCTTTTTGAAAACCTTAGGATCCCATAAACTAACAATGCCACCTAATCTATCATTTGCCTTAACCCAGTCATAATCGAACCCGTAACCACACCAAAAATTACAAAGAACTGAAGTCTGAAGATCTGAACTCATGGTTTCTTGCATATACAAGAAAGAAATCCCAAATTCATCTATTAAACTCTTTATCCACCCAGTTTTACCCCTGACTCCCAAACCCTAAATGTTAATCGACAGAAGATTCATCTCATACCTGCTTGTAACCCTTCTTGAATAATTGCTTCCAGAATCATGTTACCGAATTTAGAGACTCTAGCACCAATCTTTTCTCCCACTTATTTGGTAGCATCAACCTCGTTAACTTCAGCAAAGATAGACGAACACCCATCCCCCACCTCCCAACCGTGACCATTGTGCAAAGGAACCTCGACTGGGCCAAGATCGGCATCGTTGTTCGAATTTAGATAAGGTTGGAAGTCGAGGTCCAAAGTTTAATTGGGAATAGCAAGTCTGACAATAATAACACCATTTGGAGTTTGAAAAGTCTCATGCACAATTTCAACCATACATGTGTCCCCACCATTCTCTTTCTCACTATTAATTACCCAATATTTCATTTAAGCCAAGTGGGTCATTACAATTAGGTGTCTTACCTTGTTTCAACACTTCATTACTACTAAAGTAGGTAATATTGGGCCTACCTAAGACTGAAATTCCTTTAGCCTTCTTCCTCTTGTTTACATTTGTAGTTTGCAAATTCTCATGTCCTTCCAACCCTTGGTCAAAAGGAAATAAATTCCTAAGAATGAAATCCTCCCCTATGGTAGTTTCCTCCAATACCGAGCCCTTAATTAAATTGAATTGATTCCCATTTAATGCTTCGTGAGTTACCAAAAATTCATTTGTCGGGACGACATCGTCTCTATCATTCCAATCAACATTCTCCTACTCCGGTCCGACAACATCCTCCTGTTCCGGTTGAGTCTCCTCCATAGAGTTCATGACACTATCGCTACTTTCCTTCTCCTCGTCATCTTCACTCTCTATGCCTCTTCATTGACGACATCATCGGAGCAAAATGTTTTTTTTCCTGGTTCCGAGTCATTTGCAACACCTAACTCCAGGACGATCCCCCAGTTCTTCCATAACCCAAACTCTATACTTCTGGTCTTTCCATTGCAACACAATTTCTTCCGAAACTCTTTTCCGTCTCCGATCAACACTCTTATATACTCAAAAGAAAGATCTCAATCATATTCATACCTGTTGGCTTTATGGACAATCTTACCAAAGACACCGACAACCGCATCAATAACTTCATTGTTAAGGAGATGTAGCGGAATTCCTTGAAGTTTAAGCCAAGTGAGCCGTTCAAAGCTCAAGGATTGGCCATCCCACATAATAAGCTATGAGAACACCCCCAAAACATCTATAGCCGTCTCAATCGCCTTAGTCACCATCGTGTTATCTTCATGCGAGATTAACATAGAGAGACCACCAAGGAATTTCACCCGAGCCCCCTGGACTAAACACCTTGATAATTGAGTGAATGTTTTTCATAACATCCAAATCCATCAACCTTGTTATAATAGCCCTTCCATGCAAACCTGTGAATGCCTGCACATATTCTTTAATCACAATCACGTGACAAACTTCAGCATTACCATGATTCCCAACCAATGTATCTCTAAACGATCGAACCCCGGGATTAAAATTTGCTGCTTTTTCCAGCCCGATGTAATCCAAGATCCGTAACATTTCTCTTCGGTTTCCTATCCTCCGTGTTTCTCGTCCTGATCTCTCTGGTTTCTAAAATGAAACGCCATATTGAACTTTGACGTAAAACCTCCCATGTGGATGTTGCATAGACTCTTAATCATCTCTGTTTTGTCTTTCACATCAAGCATGGATACAAAACCAAAATGATTACCACCCTTATCTCTCTTCTTAGCAATGTATATATCGTTCCATGAACACGAACAAAGCCCACTAAATAACTCCTATTACAACGATCAGAGAGATTTGTCACATAAATTTCCGTTATTCGCCATTGTAAACTTTCCATAATGACTTTTCAGCCGGCCATTGGAGAATGGGTTGTTTCCAGCGATGCGCGGGTGTTATCAAGGTTTTTTAGAACATAATCTAACCTAACTTGGGCTAAAACTAATTATATTATTATTATTACTACTACTATTACTATTATTGTTATTTTATGGATCATATCCTTCAAGAACTCCACCCGCGTTATACAGCGGGAATGACATCATGTAATTTTCAACTTCACTATAAACACAAACCACTATATCCTTAACATGCTTTTGATGCTTAGATCAAGGTGGTTGTACTTTATCTGATACAAGTCATATTCTTAACATGTTGGATACATCAATCACAATTAAATTAAGAAATGTGTAAACTAATCAAGTGCCAAAAAATGCCCACCAAAGTTGTTGGACTCTATCAAGTACAAGTCATATCCTTAACATACCAGATCGCTAATCCCAATTCAATTAAGGGAGGTGGGTATGGCTTGCGGGTATCAATTTTTGTGAGGATCAATCAATTCGGGCAAAGGTGTATGTGTAAGTGAAAGATACAGAGATTACAGTGAATAGTGGGTGTAAAATAGTG
Organism: Ambrosia x helenae; assembly: GCA_030844895.1. Lineage (NCBI taxonomy): Eukaryota > Viridiplantae > Streptophyta > Magnoliopsida > Asterales > Asteraceae > Ambrosia > Ambrosia x helenae. Next base: position 11,790,115 of record CM061230.1, on the reverse strand, counting down.
GGACCCATGGTTTAGGGTACATTAGGGTAGTGTCACCTCCCAATTAAGATGTTTTGGGGTAAGTTGGGGTAAAAGTGAATTGGCAATGTGTGATTAGCGGAAGTTATGGTAGTTTAGGTGACCACATCCTTCACCTTTACAAAAGCGTAAACTAATCAAGTGTCATAAAAAAATACCCATTTGACTTGTTCAAGAAAAAAATACTCTAATAAATTCCAATTTATTAACTAACAAAACACAATAATAAGGATTTGAGATTCAAATTCCAACACTTTCTAATTCCTATACAAATTCTAATTCCAAACCATCTTGTCTCGCTTGATAAAAAATATACTACATAAAACATATAAAATGACACAAAGAATGTAGTAAGTTGACCTGTTAATTACATAAACAATGGTCAATGTGTGGGTAGCCCGCTTGGTAGAGGTTTATACCTCTTAGAGGTGAGACCCTACGTACAAATCTAGGCAGTTGTGTATTTGGTGTAAAATAAGGGTAACATTAGCCATTAAAAAAAAGGAAAAAAAAAAAGGAAATTTTAACAATGACCTAAAAATCGCATAATTATATGTTTTAATATTCTATTACGAGCATGTTTGGCTCTCTTTCTCCTGTATTTTTTCTTCTATCTAAAAAGCTCCTTAATCGCAAAAGTCACAAATTGTGACTTATGAGTTTTCCCCTCTTTTCTTCTTTTCAAAGCACAAAATCTTCCAAAAGTTCCCTTTCAAACAATTACCCAAACACATTTTTTTTAAACTTTGACTTATTGGATAAGTCATAAGTTAAAAGGAAAGAAAAAATGGACAACCAAACACCCTCTAACAAACAAGCACATAAATAGTTTTTACATTTGATTGACTATTGTTGGATCCGGGAAGCGTTACTTGGGTATATGCTTAGGTCGGCACTCATTACTGTTGAAGTTGAGTGAATCTCGAGACGAGATTCCTTTCAACAGGGGGATGATGTGACGACCGGGAAAATTTTTCTTCCTTATCGTTTCATTCTCATTGGCTTCGGGAAATTTTCGGGACGAAAATTCTTTCAACGGGGGGATGATGTGACACCCGACATATTTAGGTTAACACTTTATAAAACACATAAGTCTACCTTAGCGAAAAACGTTTTCCAACATGCTTAACTAGGTCAGTTGAGTCGTTATGATGGTTTCGGGAATCATCGGGATTTGTTACAGTGATCCACGGGATCATTGAGAGTCGGTTTATAACCATGCGAACATGGATTGGTGATCGGATGTGAACGTGCTAGTTATCATGCATTATGTGTTTACAATCATTATATGACTTGTCGGTATGTGAATACGTGCTTATATGTGTTAAAATAGTGTTTAACGCGCCAAAAAGTCGAATAAACATGTTGAGGGTGATTACGTGCAATCACATGACATTATAGGTGATTACGTGTAATTGCATGACATTATAGGTGATTACGTGTAATTGCATGACATTATAGGTGATTACGTGCAATTGCATGACATTATAGGTGATTACGTGCAATTCCATGACATTATAGGTGATTACGTGTAATTGCATGACATTATAGGTGATTACGTGTAATTGCATGCCATTATAGGTGATTACGTGTAATTGCATGACATTATAGGCGATTACGTGTAATTGCATGTAATTATAGGCGATTACGTGTAATTGCATGTAATTATAGGCGATTACGTGTAATTGCATGTAATTATAGGCGATTACATGTAATTGCATGTAATTATAGGCGATTACATGTAATTGCATGTAATTATAGGCGATTACGTGTAATTGCATGTAATATAGGCGATTAGGGTATCCTAATCGCCTGTTGCAGCATGTAATCGCATGTACTGTGTCTGACGACTAGAAACGCCTATAAATACCACCCTTGACTTGTAAAACATCATTTGTGCAACCCTAGACGTCCCATAACCTCTCCCAACCCATACACACCCTCTAGAACACGTTTTTTGCCCAATAAATCACCTCTCCAAGCTTTACACCCCAATAATCTTGCAAATTCAAGGTGTGTTCTTCATTCCAAAACTTTGTAATCTTATTGTTTTGCTCCCTAAAGGTCCAGACCTGGTTTCTAAACATTTGTGTCTTTGAAAACTTATTAATATCGATTTCTAAACAAACCCAAACCTTCATACTTGTTCTATGTGATGTAATCATGCAAAGATAGGATTTTTATTAATAAAACATGACGATTCTTGCGTATTTGATATGTTTATGGGATAAATAGGTTGTTAGCATGATTATTGATGAGTTTGAAAGTTCATAGTTGTGTATTGTTGGTAATAGGCATTTTGACCTGTTTGAATGATTTAGGAAGATTTAAGGAGTTTTGATGTGTTTGGATGATTGTATAAGGATAGGGTTTACTCTAAGATGATGCTAGAACAGTAGGACAATGTTGGACAACGTTGTTATGTGATGAAATCTGGATATTGCTATTTAGGGTAAGTTTTGCATGTTGATGTGATGTTTACATGCTAAATATGCTATTTTGGGAAACGCTTGCATTCAAGGCTGTTAGAATGATAATAAATTAGGGGGGGTTTTTGCTTGGAAAAGGTTTATAAATGATTTGGATTTAATATTGGGTGTTTCCACATGTTTCGGATCTGATTTGGAGGATTAAACGTGGCAAAACACAACCTACTGCTGTAGGGGGCGATTAGGATTCTAATCGCATGTAGTTATAGGCGATTAGCCCCATACTCACGTGTTGTACACGTGATTACAAACCTAATTGCATGTTTGACTTTCCTAAATGCTAGTTCACTTTCCTAATTGCGTGTTTGATTCCTAATCGCATGTTTTGCTGTTGTAAGTGCATTTTGACATCCCGGAACATGGTTTGACACCTAGGAACATGTTAGGAACCTCGCGACATGTCTAATAACTTGGTAACACGTGTTCAGACTTGTTTATGCATTAATTGAGCGTTATGCTAGACATAGTGAACTTTTGCGCATGCTAAGTGTTTAATTGCATATGTTGCATGATATCTTGTATTTGGCCAACATGTGGAATGTCGGGTCACCAATGGGACGTCGAGCCTTGTCTGGTCTGATTGGTTTAATGTTCAAACATGTTTTCAACATACACAGTCACAGTCTGGACAATTGGGGACTGATTAGCCTTTGGGTTAGTAGTCATCACACTTATGTAAACTCATTGATAGGTCGCCACTAGTTGGGGCTATCACACGTGTATCGGATCGTTCTTAACACATCAGACGCAACCTAAGGTGAGTTCACGACTCTACTTTTATTAGTTTTGTTTTCGGGGGAGAAACATGCTTACACACTTTTAACACATGATTTCAAGTTATACTATGGCTATCATTACATTACTATACGACTCATCTAAATCCCAAGGAAACCACTAATACGGGTATGTAGCGGGGAAATGTGGATAGCGCTATTGGGCCTGACAAACCTCACTCGACGGCTGGAGGCCGGGCGGGTGCATATTGTCTCAAACACACATGGCCTACCGGGGATGACGGTAGTCCGAGGGGTACCAAACAGTAACAAACACAGCCAGCAATGGTTACTTAACGCCTAGCTAGCGTTCACACAACATAGTAGTAACGGTAACGGTTTTCAAAGGATTTACGAAACGCTTATTATAAAACCTGTTAACTCACTAGCATTTTATGTTGACATCTATTTGGCATGTTTCTCAGGTCGTTGAGGTAGCAGCATCGAGTCTAGGCGCACGTAGTCTCACGGCGTCTAGGATTCACTTGCATGTCATTTAGTACTTTCAGACTTTTATGTTTTACTTCTGGTTTGTAATAAAGTTTTACGCTTCCGCAGCGATGGATATATTTTGAAAACATAATGGGCAGTTTACGTTGTTTTAAGTATCATATAGTTGTCGTTTGTTGTGACCGTTGTCTTGGATCCTGGTTTGTCACGCGCCTCGCGGTAAAACCCCGCACGTGGAATTTGAGGGTGTGACACCAAGACATTAAGTGGGAGCAACGCCAGACTTGTGGTTGTTTGTCTCTTTTAGACCCATTTGGTTTAGGGATGTTCACGAGCCGAACCGAACCGAACCAAACCGAGTGGACTCTTGCTCGTGATTGGCTCGTTTACAAACCGAACCGAGCTAAGCGGCTCATTTACAATAGAGTAAGAATTTTTCAAGCGTGAATTTTTCCAAGCGAACGTTGAGCGATCAAACGCATTTCCGTCAACTCAACATCTCGATCCCAAGCTAACAAAAAAAAAAAAAACTTGATACTAGTTAATTAATTAAACCTGTAGCTTCTTTTAACTGGCAACCCAAAATAAACCATATGGAGGGCATTTCCGTCAACTCAACATCTCGATCCAGATCTTGGCACCATAGTCACCGTCAGATGAAACCAAACCGAACATCAACCGTCAGATCAAATAAAAGAGAGCGGCCCTCAAATATTTCAAATATCTTCTTCAATCCCGCTGCTTCAATAGATCAAAACCACCACCAACACACACACACAGTAACTAACTAACTGTGTGTAATAATATTAATAATAATAATGTCTGGTCGTCATGACAAAGGCGTCAATGTTCAGGTCCTTCTTCGTTGCAGGTACTGTACTTAACCTTTGTTGTTGATTGAACTTTGAAGAATTGCTTTGTTAGGGTTTATGTTTGTTGCGATTCGTTTTTATAAAATTTATTGTTTAATATTATTATTATTATTAGGCCGTTTAGTGATGATGAGTTGAGGAACAACGCTCCACATGTGGTGACGTGTAATGACCAGCAGAGAGAAGTTGCTGTTTCGCAGAATATTGCTGGAAAGCAAATTGATAGGGTTTTTACCTTCGATAAGGTACTGATTTATAAATGTTAGTTTGAATTAATAAATAATCATAAGTTATTATGTTTTTGAAGTACAATAGTTGTTTGTTTGTACTCTTGGTTTAAAAAAGAGCGCCTTAGGCGCGTTGAGGAGCGAGTGGTGGTGCCGTGTGAAGGCTGAGGCACGCGTAAAACAAGAAGCGCAAGAAAAGCGATTTTTTGGGAATTTTTTGAGGACGAGGCACACGCCTTCTTGTATGTTGGGTGTTTTTATGCATCAAACTGTTGTACAATAGGTTTTTTTGGGTTGTACATGTAGGTAAAATCATATGTAATGTAAACCTTATTTATAGCCGTATTTTGAACAAGGGACGCTAAAAATTATGGAATATATAAAAGAATTATTTAATCACATTACGTAGCGGTACGAAAAGCCTGCTGCTTTCGTGCTTCGCGCCTCGGTTTTAGACCTCACAGTGCTAGGTGGGTCTTGATATTTAGATTTATTAGAGATAAATAAGAAAGGAATTATCTTTAAGATGTAAGAATCGCATGGTGCATTGCGGTTCTAGTAGTTGACTATCATTTTGTTTTTTGGATGCAGGTTTTTGGACCAAAGGCTCATCAAAAGGATTTATATGAGCAGGCAGTCATTCCTATTGTAAATGAAGTATTAGAAGGATTTAACTGTACTATTTTTGCGTATGGACAAACAGGAACGGGGAAAACTTACACGATGGAGGGTGATTCTAAGAGGTCAAAGGTAGTAGATCACATATGGTTACAGTCAATCTTATGGTTTACTTCATTATGTATTCGTTATTAAGAACTTACATTGTTTGGTAATTAATTAACAGAGTGGGCCGAAAGGAGAGTTGCCTTCTGGAGCAGGAGTCATCCCTAGAGCTGTCAAACAAATTTTTGATACTCTGGAGCACCAAAATGCGGAGTATAGTGTTAAAGTAACTTTCTTGGAGCTATATAACGAGGAGATTACTGACTTACTTGCTCCGGAAGAACTCTCGAGAGTAATCGAAGAAAAACAGAAAAAGCTTTTGCCACTTATGGAAGATGGTAAGGGAGGAGTTCTTGTAAAAGGATTAGAAGAAGAGATTGTGACGAGTGCTAGTGAAATTTTTACTTTACTAGAAAGAGGTTCTGCAAAACGTAAAACTGCAGAAACCTTGTTAAACACAAGCAATCAAGGTCTTGAGTTATTCTGTATCATCTTTACTGTTAATGTGAGATTTATTTTTATCTTAATGATTACTTGTTTTTTCAGTCGGTCACATTCTCTGTTTTCCATAACTATCCATATCAAAGAGGCTAACCCAGAAGGTGAAGAACTGATTAAATGTGGCAAACTGAATCTGGTTGATTTAGCTGGTTCTGAAAACATTTCTCGATCTGGAGCTAGGGAGGTAGTTTTTTCACCAAGTTTTTATTCATAATCAAGAATGCGAAATGCCTTTTTTCTTACACTTGTGAATTTTCAGATTAAGTTACATATCTTTTTTAAATTTCTTTAATCTTTTACTTTTTATTATGTTAAGGGCCGTGCAAGAGAAGCTGGAGAAATAAACAAAAGTTTACTTACTCTGGGACGAGTAATAACCGCGCTAGTTGAGCATCTTGGGCACATACCATATAGGTTTGGATGAGCTCATAAAGTTGTTATTTTTATCACATTTTTTCTTTACTGTTTAGTCTTTAATCTTTATAAATGATGTTTTTTTTATGTTTTAACTTTGGTGTTTTACGTAATCCAGAGATAGCAAATTGACTCGTCTACTACGTGATTCTTTGGTGGAAGGACCAAAACATGTATTATTGCTACGGTATCTCCGGCTGTTCATTGTCTTGAAGAGACTTTGAGCACATTGGACTATGCTCATAGGGCAAAAAATATCAGGAACAAACCAGAGGTTAGTATCTATTCTCACATATTGATGACTGAATTATTAGTGATTTAGTTTAAAACTCTTAATTTACCTTCTCTAATAGTCTCCATTGTTCTTAATGACTTTAAAGAGAACCATTTTGTATTTTACTCACACATAGTTATTATGTTATCGGTCTCATGATCTAGCTAGGGTAGTGTCCACTTTTTATGAAACGACATTGCTTTGTTTTGGCAAGTACATCATTTTTATCTATGCTGTACTTAATTTGATATAAAAAAGATCTTAAATTTAGCAAGGAGTGCTTTAAAGTTTGAACTGTCTCTTCTGTTTTATATGTTTAATACTTCCTTTCTGACTTATATTCCAGGTAAATCAGAAGATGATGAAAACAACTCTTATCAAAGATCTGTATGGTGAAATTGAAAGACTTAAAGCTGGTAAAACAAATGCCCTTTTTTGATAATTCAATGAAGAGATGAAAATAGAATGAACTTGGCATAATGACAGTTAGTTTGTCTACTTATTCTACTTGCAGAGGTTTATGCCACACGTGAGAAAAATGGTGTTTATATACCAAAAGAGCGATATTATCAAGAGGAGTTGGAACGCAAGGTACTAGATAGTTTTTCAGTCTTTACTTTGTATTTGTGAGGTTTTTATATCATCATATTTTCTTCTGTATAAGTTTGAATTATATGAATAAACTTAGTGCATGTATATGATTTACATGTTTTTCTTTTCTTGTGTAGTCAATGGCAGATCGAATTGAACAAATGGAAGCTAAGATAGAAAACCAACAAGAGGTATTTTGTGTATATATATGCATTATTATTTTTTTATGCAAAGTAAAATTGTTCACTTGAAATTTTTTCTTTCAACAGCAATTTAAAGAGTTGCAAACTAATTACAATGCCCGTGTCCAAGAGTGTTCTGATTTGACTGACAAGCTTGATTCTACCCAGGTAATATAAACTATTTTTAACATGCATTGCTGTTATATAACTGTACAATTCTTATAATTTGCTCAATTTCTGTCATCTATGTTCATTAGAATAACCTTGATCAAACCAGCAAGGAGCTGTCCAATGCTCAGGAAGAAGTGTCAAGATGTCAGTATGCTATTAAGGAGCGAGATTTCATAATACGTGAACAGAAAAAAGCAGGTATATGTGGTTGTTTTAAGATTTTGAAGTTTATGATTTTTTCATAAGACATATACTAATGAACAAATTGTGAACAGAAAATGCACTGGCCAATCAAGCTTGTGTTCTGCGGTCCAAATTAGAAAGATCCAATAAGGACAATGCTGCGCTGTTTATGAAGATTGGTAGGCATTCTCTTGTCTTTGGCACTTTTACTAGATAATGGATTGATTTGGGTAGTGTTTTATGTCAAATGGGTTGATAAAAATGTAGCATGGGCATGTTAAGTGTGGTTCAGTCAGGTTGAAAGTTGTCTAAAGTCTGTTTTTAGTGCATACACTCCCTAAATCCTTTTGTTCAATAATTTAGATTATTACTGCAATAACTTTGTTTTTGTAATTATAAATTTATAATTAGCACATTTCATATCTGTATTTTCCTTTTTAAGGAAGGGCAAAAAATGTTTTAGGGTGGACCAGACCTGTTTTTGACTTGTTACCCAACCTTACCATCTTGCCATCCCTAATATTATATGGAAAATAGGTTAAATTACTAACTGTTCCCTGAATTATATGCAGCAAGGGGAGATAAAATGAATGCTGGAAACAGATCTGTTGTGAATAAGTTTGAATCTGAGCTCAAACAAGATGTTAAATCTCTCTGCAACACAGTCACAGCATCAATGTTTCAACAAAATGAACAACTTCAATGCATTGAGAAATTTTGTCACACTTTCATCAACCTTAATGATAAGGTACTATTTTAGTTTCATTATTCTGTTTTGGCGTTTGTATGCCTGAGTTTCATCACTATATTGTTGATTGTTTGTATGCTTTATGTTTTTAGGCCATGATTGACTTGAAGAAGAAAATTGGTGGCTCGAGAGCGTTGTATGTTTCTCACATTGAGGAACTGCAAAATGTTGTACTTTTGCACAAAGCAAACTCTAACGCGAACTTAGAGGAGGTTAAATCTTTGGTTGCTTCAAATGCTGGTTCTCTTGAAGAAGTAAGTATAAAAATACTGAAACTTTATACATTTTTTTATACGCACAAGCTGTGCATATATTCACCACGCGTTCTTAATTAGCTACTAGCTGAAGAAGCTGCCAAAGGATTTTCTATTTTTAATGAGCTTCAAGCCTCTTTATCAACTCAACAAGGAGAAATGGCACATTTTGCTAGAGAGCTTCGACAGGTTGGTGATTTTACTTTCTGTAAAAGGTAACAAAATGGGCGGGCCGTGGGGCTTCAGTAGCTAGTTTATAGAGGCCAGGGTTTCATGCCAGTTGAAATGGGTTGAGTTGGGTTGGTCTATAATTAATTTTTATATTTATAGCAAGTTAGTATGTTAATTGCTAAATATGATAATAACAAAAATCATATCACTTTATTTTTATAGGCAATTAGTATGCCAAATATGATTAGTTAGTTTTGTGAATTCCAACCTGTTTTCTTTATATTTGATTTTATCTGTTTGATCCTTTAAGGCTAAAACATAACTCGAATTGACTCCGTCAGTGGGCAAAAGGGTTGAAATGCCATATTTAGTATCGTAAGTGATGCCTTGAGATCATAAGGTATAGTTCAATGTTGCAGAAGGCGCTAGGCGGGCGGTGAGGTCCAGCCTAGGGACTAGTCGGGGCTAGGCGAAATTAGGCGTTTTGGTATTTTTATACGTATTTTATACACACAAACACACAAAAATTTAGGTGTTTCTTGAAAATATGTTAAGATATATACACATAATACTTAGAAATACTTAGATATACACACATAATACTAAGAAATACTTAGAAATTAAAAAAAATAATAAAAAAAAATAAAAAAAACCACCGCCTAGGCCTGCCTAATGGTCAAAATGCCTAGATCTTTGACTAGCTTCATATTCTGATTTTGGTCACCGCCTAGGCCGATTTTTACAACACTGGTATAGTTTCAGAATTGTGATGGTCTTGTAAATCTTTTGCTAATGTCTCTATATAGTTGTTTAGTGTAATTATTATTCTCATAGTTTCCAATAACAGGAGAGATATTTTCAAATGGTCTACTAATATTTTCTTTTTTGGATTTTGACTTTTTTAGAGATTTAGTGTTAGTGTTGGACATACAGTTGATATTTCCAAGTACATCCACGAATTCTTTAATACGCTGATCAAAGAATCAAAAGAGCTAGGAAGTCATGCCTTTCAAGTCGATGAGAAACAAACAAAGAACATTGATGAATTTAAGAAGGCATATGAGGTAAATAATGGACAATGTTAACTGCAACATCATAAAAAAAAAACCATTAAATCATTACGTTCTATATTGTATTTTCAGGAACACTCAAAATCTGATGCACAAAAACTTATCGCTGAAGTTACAAGTTTGGTCTCAAACCATATTTGTCGTCAAAAAGAGATGGTTTGTTTTTTTTTACAATGTCTTCTGTTTTGTTCTCTTCCAATTGAAGAAAGATTGACCGTTGAGTCATGAGTGGACAGGTGGATGCTCGGCTAGCAAATATCAGAGAAACCGCTGCGGGAGGCAAGAAGGTTTTGGATCAACACGTGTCATCTTTTGATAGAATCGCATCAAGTGCCAAAAGGAAATGGCAAGATTTCTCTATGCAAGCAGAAAATGATGCTAAAGAGAATGCAGATTTTGCTGCTGCAAAACACTGCCGTTTTGAGTCTGTGTTACAACAAAGGTAAGCAAAACTTGTCTTGCAAGTTGCAGTCTCCTTCGGTTTATTGTCCTACATTTAATCTGTGGCTCTTTAATTCAGTGTTGATGCTACTGAATCGGCTCTAAACCATTCAAAAATGACACATGACTCTGTGATTGAAATGGGAAAACAACATCTCACAACAGTGGACACCCTTATCAGGTTACTTATCTTAATTTGTGTCCACTTCATGGTTTTTGCACTGATTCTAATATTAATCATACTATGATGCAAACAATTAATGGTAAATATAACAATGAATGTTGCAGGAGTGTGTTAGATAGTAATGATCATCATGATCGTGAGATTAGTTCTTTAAGGGCGACTGCTAAAGATGATGCGTTGAAGACTAGTGAAGATTTATTAAAGCACACAGCCAGTAAGTTTCTTTGAAACATGTGTTTTTTAGCCTTGATTATTTTTGGGTAGTAATATTCCTTGTGATTGAAATCTTGAATACTTTCTGTAGGTACATCAGAACAAGAAAGAAAAGTCATTTCTGCAATACAGGAAACAACAAAATCTCACATAAAAAGTCTAGAAAGCTTACGTGAAGACCATGCAACACAGTCTTCTCTGATAGAGCAGAAGGCTCATGACACATTCAACAATAAATACATGGTAATGGGTCATGCTCAGTTGACCCACAAACTTTTTTTTACCCTTTTAAACAAGTTTAATTACTAGTCCGTGTGTTAAATAAAATATAATAACGGCATATAATACTGAATTACACGATTTAAGTTGTATATTAAAAAATATGTTTTGGGTTATGTTCGACCTGTTCGCTTTTAAAACTATATATTTTTTTATTTTGTTTTGAGATAAAAACTAACCTGATTTGACCCATTTGTAAATGGTTAAAACTAAATGTCATTTGGAGGTTGTCGAGATGGAAAATGTTGATTTTGTGTATATATGTTTTTATTCAGGATTATGAGGCATCTGGAAATACTCCTAAAAGAAACAATACGGATGTTCCGAGTAAAGGGAGCATAGAATCACTTAGAGCAATGCCAATGGAGAGTTTATCAGAAGAATTCAGAGAAAATAACTCGTTTGAATCATTTACTGAGAACGAGTCAAAGATTTGTTCTACTCCACGGCCACCCTTGGCACAAATCAACTGATGATGCTGTTGTTTCAATTCAAAGGTAAACTTCATGTACAGAATTCTGTTTCATACTTGTTGCTGTCTGTATATGATCAATCAATGGGGGATAGATCAGCTCGGAGCAAATCCTGTTTGGGATTTAATGATTTAACATTATTTTACTCATTTGGAAAGGAAAAAAAACAATTAATCCGGCTTTGTAATATTAATGATTTGGTAGGGAAGAGGTTGATCTGTTTTAAGATGGGATGGTGTAAATTTGACTTTTAAGAAGTCAAATGGTATTTTGTTTTTGCTGAAAACAAGTTGTGTTCTAGCCTTTTGTATTTGCTATGTAATGATTTGGTAGGACAGCTACATTTACGACTCGTAAACCTGTTTAGTTTCGTGTGTGCAAGTCAGGTGATGTTTTGAGGTTGTACCAATGTTCAATTTGCAATGTCTGATCCAGTTATAATTACACACGAACAATGAGTTTGATACCGATTCAAGGGTCTTTTGGTATTGTGTGCTTGTTTCTCTACAGATTTCATTGTGGTATTTAAGATTTTTGTGGTGTTATGTGCTTGTTTTCTCTGCTAATTTCATTGTGGTATTATAAGATTTTTATTAAGAATTATTTTCTGTTAGTTAACATGATAGTTTTAAGACAAACTCTGACATATGAGCTGATTAACAATTTTTTCTTATCAAATTTTCTGTTAGTTAACTGGTAGTCTGCCAAACTGGTTTGAAACCAAACCGAAACAAAAAAATAACCCGATTTGGCTATCTCTAGTCACAACCATTGATGCAGCCACCATCTACGGTACCATTGTGTTGCCATCCTTACTACCATTATGGTGAAAGTTCCTACCTCTACCACTTCCGTTGCTGGCACCACCAATAGTCGTAAACATAAAAAAATATAACAATTGCACCAATTTTTTACCCCTTTAAATGACCTATTTCACAATAAAGCTATTATGATCAACCTAGTGGTTAGCAGTTCATACTGCTGTCGTCGTCATGGGTTATGGTAGCGCCTAATAATCGGATATACAGAAATCTAGATTTGGAAAAACTGCGGTGATTTGGAAGGGAAGGAGTGGCGGTGGTGGTGGTGGTTGGAAGGTGTGGCGATGACTAGTTGTAGCTGGTGGTGGTGCTTGCTGGTGATGTGGAGTGGTTGGGTGTGGTGGTTGAATGGTTGATGGTAGTGATCTTAGGTAGTGGTGAGGTGGTGGCTGATAATGGTGATGTTAGGTGGTGTTTACACATAACTCCTACTTTCGGACGACTTTAGATGTTAATGGGGTTGTTTGTCGTTGTTGACAGTAACGGATAATGGAATCGTAGAGTATGAATGTATGATGGTTGTTTTCGTTGTAGATGGTGGTTGCTAGCGACAAGTGGTGGTAGTTGGTGGTGATGGTTGTGGCTGATGGTGGTGGTGGGTGATGGTGGTAGCATGCATAGCACAGAAGAGAATATGTAGAGCGATAAATGGATGTGAAAGAGATGTTGATGTTTTTAGTCATTTCATCCAAAAAAAAAAAAAAAAAACTAATAGAATAAGTGGATTGGGGGGGGGGGGGGGCTAATTGAAACAAAAATGAAACAATAAGACCATTTTGACAATTTTTAAATTATTATTATTTTTATTTTTTTTATATTTAAATTATTGGATTGTAATAATTATTTTCAGAATACCATATGGACGAAAAAAGAAATTAACTCACGTGAATAGTAAACGAGTTACTTATGTTAGTTCTACTACCGTTTTCTCCTCCGTCATCTCATCTATTTGTTGCGGTTGAATTTGTGAAGGAGGTGGAGCATTGGATAAGGGTTGATAGAAGTAGATCCAAAAGAAGAAAGAAGATATGCAGGGTTTGTGGGACGCGTACCAGTGAAAGCACGGAACAAGTATAACCTGTTGAAACACATGTAAAGTCCCTGCCTGAGCAGACCATAAAAGCGTGTAAAAAATCCAACAATATAACTTTTACTAAAACCTCATGAAAAATTCATGACTATTAATAGTATATAATTTATAGGAATCAAGCAATATAACTTTTACATTTCTTATTGCTAAAACATACATTGCCTTAAAAAAAATATACATAACAAATTAAAATCAAATGAATGTATACCAATATGTATAATAAAAGATCTCATAATCTAACAACCTTAAAAAACAAATCGAAAATAATTACAGTTGACATTGTAAACACACTTTGAGAAAATAGGATCTGAATTAGTAAATTTAAGGAAATTTTTTCTCAATAAATTCCACCCAAACCTATCCAAATCATATTTGTCTAATCCTTTTCAAATGTTTTGTTCTATCCTCTTGAAACATCGAGTATTAATATACTAATTCTCTCATAATGTGTGTGTTTATAAAGCTTGCATGGTTTTTGGCGTTGATATGCCTAAACATTTGTGGTGAAAGAGATCATGGAGTCATAGCCTTTCATACTTCTTATCAAACTCAGACTCGTAATCATGTTAGGATAAAGCAAGTATACAGAACCGGTTATCATCTTCAACCGAAGAAAAATTGGATTAATGGTATGCATACATTTTCGTATTTGTCTTACATTATATCCATCATTAGTTGTATATGATTTCCATTGTATGAGCCAAACCGATCTACTAAAGGGTAAATACTTGTTCCGCGATATGATTATAAGGTAATCATAGATTGAGCATATATAAAACATTAGATACGTTTGTTTTTAACTATACTCGAGGATAAGATTGGATCTTCACAAAGAAATGAGATCGAAATCATGAGAATCATTGATTTTACTTTAGTTAAAGAGAGAAAAATTGAGACAAAGTAATAACATGTTAGGAATCACACACAAAGATCATGAACAATCATAACAAATTGAATATAAACTTGCTTCTATTCGACATCAATCATCTTGTTCATGTACATACAATTTTGATCGACACATACATATGGTTTGTATATTTTTTATACTAGTAGAGTGCCCGCGCAATGCAACGGGAACACATACACTTCTTAGGGTGTGTATGGTTCGGTTCAGTTCGATTATTAGTCTCAACCGAAACTAAACCCAAAGTCATCAATTAATCGATCTTATTAAACATTCGGTTATTTGGTTCGATATATATGGTTAGATTATCAATTTTTAGTCTGGTTTAGTTAATTTTGGTTAATAAAAAAAGCCAAACTTTGGCTAAATTTTTTTGTCTACATTATATGCTAAACTCATTATTTTTTCCAGAGTTTACAATTTTGCCATGCTAACCAGTTGATTATGTTCATAGCACATAAGTGTAGGAAATATTATTACATTAATTTCACTGTTTTTTTTTTGTTTATTCTGATGGGCATTTAACTATTTATTAATAATATCTATATGTAACTGAACATTTGAACTAATGATTTTTACATCTTTTTTTGCATGAAATCTACGTGGGCACAATTATATATCTCAATAGATCCAACGGGTAAGTTTTTTTTTTTTTTTTTTTACTTTGAATTTTTCTGTAATGTTTTTTGTTTTTGAATCAAGTGAGCTATGTATCTAATAAAATAGAATTATAAAACAGGACCAATGTATTACAAAGGATATTATCATTTGTTCTATCAATATAATCCTAAAGGTGCGGTATTTGGAAACATTGTATGGGCTCATTCAGTGTCAAAAGATATGGTTAATTGGATTCATCTTGAACCAGCAATCGTGCCATCGAAACCTTATGACAAATATGGTTGTTGGTCTGGATCCGTCACTGTCTTGCCGGCGATAAACCTGTAATCCTTTACACAGGGATCGTCGACCCAAAACCTTCACCTGGTCATCAAGTCCAAGTCTACGCTATACCCGCCAACTACTCAGACCCTTACCTAAGAGAATGGATCAAACCTGATGACAACCCTTTCTTAAAGCCAACAAGTGAGAACATTTCGGCTTTTCGTGACCCCACAACCGCTTGGTACAATAATGGTCATTGGAAAATGATCATTGGTAGTAGGCATAACCATAGAGGAATTGCATATCTATACAGAAGTCGCGATTTTGTTAGATGGACTAAGGCGAAACATCCGTTTCATAGTAAGCGCGATACGGGTATGTGGGAATGCCCTGACTTTTACCCTGTAGCATCTAAAGGAACAAATGGGCTAGACACATCTGCATTGGGTAATGGTGTTAAATATGTTCTCAAGAACAGCCTTGAAGTGACTAGGTACGAATATTATACCATCGGAAGGTATGACCTCGTTAAAGATAGATATATTCCATATAATACGTCTGAAGATGGTTGGGGTGGATTAAGATACGACTATGGAAACTTTTATGCCTCAAAGTCGTTCTATGACCTGAGCAAGAAAAGGAGGATTGTGTTCGGTTGGGCTAATGAGTCAAGCACTCAAAGTGAAAATATTAAAAAGGGATGGGCTGGGATTCAGGTAAGTTTATAGTATGTGCACATTTATGTTGCGTAATTTCGCTTTGTTTTAAATGTCAAACTTGATTCGTTGTTTATTGTACGCAGTTGATTCCACGAAAGGTTTGGTTGGATCCAAGCGGACGTATGTTGCTACAATGGCCAATTTCCGAATTGGAAACTTTAAGGCGTAAGAAAATGGAGCTAAACAATGTGATGGTTAAGAAAGGAAATACTGTTGAAGTGAAGGGAGTCAATGCAGTACAGGTTTGTATTTACAAGTATTCTAATAAACTGAATACATGAAGTAGATAAGTTACTTATTTGATGTATGGGTTGAGTATAGGCGGATGTTGACGT
Organism: Ambrosia x helenae; assembly: GCA_030844895.1. Taxonomy (NCBI): domain Eukaryota; kingdom Viridiplantae; phylum Streptophyta; class Magnoliopsida; order Asterales; family Asteraceae; genus Ambrosia; species Ambrosia x helenae. Next base: position 11,773,660 of record CM061230.1, on the reverse strand, counting down.
TACATTTACATTTTCGAGTTTGGACAAAGCCGAGTTATATGATGAAAAATGGGCTAAATTCCCACATCATGATCTTGGTAAAAGCATATGTGGCGTTAAGGGCGCAATGGTACAAGGTGGTCTTGGGCCATTCGGTCTCATGACTCTGGCTTCAGACAACCTTGAAGAGTATACTCCTGTGTTTTTTAGAGTGTTTAAAACTATTGACAAGAAACATAAAGTTCTCTTGTGTTCTGATGCAACGCTGTAAGATCCCTTTCGTTAGCCTCAATGTTACTAAAACATATACAGTTTCTTGACCTATATGAAATAACGTCGATTTTGAATGAACACAGTTCCTCATTGAACCCGAATGAATACAAGCCATCATTTGGAGGCTTTGTAGATGTTGACTTAGCAGAAAAGAAGCTTTCACTTAGGAGTTTGATTGATCATTCCGTCGTTGAAAGCTTTGCAGAAGGAGGAAAGACCGTTATTACATCAAGGGTATACCCAACATTAGCTGTTGGTCGTAGCGCTCATTTGCATGTATTTAACAATGGATATGAACCCATTACTATCAAGAAGCTAAATGCATGGTCTATGAAGACAGCTAGCATTACATAGACCTTGAGGTCAAGGGTTCGAGTCACACCAAAAGACGAATTGGTGTAAAAAGAAAAAAGGAAATTGTTGTTAAAAAAAGGTACAAAAATGATTTTTTGGTAGTTATCATTATGTTCATATTTTACATTATTGTCTATTTGTCATTGATATATTGAATTAATGAATTTGGTTCTATTGAAATGGAATGGAGTCTACAATTTAGTGATATGAGTTGCCCTTCCTGTCGAAATCAGTAAGGAAACTTGTTAATATATATAAGCAAGAAAATGATGGCATTTGTGTCAAAGTTATTAATATTCGAGTTGATATGTATAATCTTATATTTTCAAGTAGTTAACTCGGCCGATATATTGGTGATATATATCGGTTATTGGTCATCAACCGATATATCGGTACCGATATTATCGGCGATATTTGACCGATATATCACCGATATTCCCGATATTGATGTTTTTTTTTTCTTAGTTATTCTATTTGCCTTGCTTCTTATAGTTGTTATTAGTGTTTTAAGTCTTAATTGTTAATTGTTAGCGTTAAATATTAGTGTTTTAAGTCTTAACAAGTTCTCACTTGCTACAATTGTTAGTGTTTTGCAAGTTGTAAAGGGTTAATTTGTTTATGGTAGGAAAGTATATTGAATTGTTAGTGTTAAATTGCTATATGCATGGATTTTGCATGATATAAAAATTGCCGATATCCCACTGATATCTCATCGCGATAACCTATATCTCAAATATCGGTCCTTCACCGACATCTGACATTTTACCGCATTAATTGCTAATTTTCCTACACGACACAATGAGCTCCTTTTATGATCAGTCTATCTTCAAAAAAAACTTGGTCACATACAAACTAATAAAGCAGGCAGCTTTAAAAAAAAACGAAATGGCAAACTTAAATTTATAATCATCAAAACTATGACTTATGGGTCAATAATAATCCATTAATCCATACTAGCAATATGACAAATGACGCTCCTATTTCACTTTCGCTGCTAATACAGTTACAACATAGTGAGATGAAAATCATTTAGTTTTTCGTTAATGACCGATGAAGGTATTTTCTGTTACACGCCACGGAATCTCAGTAAGATATTGAGAAGTGACCTACTAGCCATATGCCATATGCATCAATAAAGGTGAAAAAGATATTGGCCTAGATCCATATTTTATGCATCTAAACAACTACCAAAAAATGTTTAAAGTTACGCCAAAACAGTTTTAAGACCAAGAGATGTTGGCTTATTTAGAGAAAGGTGAAATGATTTAAGAACAACTACACTTCATGTACCTTCATTTGGCTTCGGGATCTTCTTATATTCATAGTTGTTTATGTCAACGCTCTGCTGCAAAGCCTGCAATCAAACCATCAGAACACCGATTTAGAAGGTGTTAGTGTTATGCCTATTAGATACATTTTGGACTACTTTCAATGGTTTGACCCATTTGACCCGTTAGCAATAAGACATAACGCAAATCAATATGTATGCACGGATTATTTACAAAAAATAGTGTCACCTTTAGCTCCTCCTCCAATGACAAGTTTTTGGGCTTGTACGCTTCAATCGGTCCTGTTCTTGAAAGTGCCTTTTTTGTTTCAAGGATCTCCCACTCTTGATCGTCTTTCACCTTAGCGATATCCTTGCTTAAGATCAAAATTTCATATCAATAACCAAACATATGATGAAATATACATTAATTTGGATTTAAGTTGAATATCACTCACCTGCCCTGCAATAGATGACCAAGCCCGAGTGCTCCAAACACAGTAAGCGAAATCATAGGAAGCCCGTACCTGATAAACGGGCCTTTTCTTCCCCACCTTTTGAACCCTGAAGCCGAACTCTGGACTTTAGAAACATTTGCGGCTCCTTGTTTATTAGCTTTATTAGAATGATCCATTGTTGTCCCAACTGTTGTCATCCTTAAACGCCACAAAGCGACACGTACTGTAGCGGAAAATACGTAACAACAATGCAGAATATCAAATCACTATAACATCCAATAATTTTATCATTTTCTGCAAGTATGAGAAGACGACTAACGCAACCTAAATAAGATGTCTGCGGAGTGAGGATTAAACTACTGACTTTCAGTTCCAGACATCTGTCACATTACACACCATTTGCATCCTAAATTTATAGTTTTAACGGACTCTTAACAGTCAACTCTTTAGATTTCTTAGCAACATGAATTCCGCAAAGCCGTTCCTTGTCTTAATAATTGCTGATTTACATATGATCTTTATCCGTGGTATCGGAGCATAAACTCGCTTAAACCACCAGATATTATTATTATTATTTTTTTGATTTAAAGTTCCAATTTCATTAAAACCATAACAAATTACAAATGGGCAGCAGGTAAACAAGCAACAGGCTGCGCCGCAACCCCCCATATTAAAATCGGACACAGAAGTAACTCGAAACATAATAACCAACTGTGCACACAAGTTGTTTGATGAAAGTCCTGAACCAAGAAAGCAGAGTAAACTATTTTTTTAAACAAAATTAAGAACCCCAGAGTTGCTCTATAATGAATTGAGTACCACAAAAGTGTGAACTGCTGATCGCCATGTATCTTTATTATTATATATATTGCTTATTAGAATTGCACACCAAGTGTTTGTTAATATGCCAACATTATTTAAAACACAAGCAAGACTTTAATAAAATCATCTTTAGCATAAAAAGTGAGAAATTAATCTGCACCTGAATATTATGTAACCTAATTTTATACATAAGCATAGCATAATATCAACAATCACTTGCGTACAACAAATAAAAATGTATACTTACGAGCAAGAACTTAAAGATGAAAGATAATATATCCTTTGAATTTGAGCTTTAAACAACAGCTGGAATTCGTCGTCTGATTGGTAAAATCACTAGTTTAGAAACACAGTTTCTTTTAACGTTCTTGAATCTCGATGTTGACTGAGATTATGCCATATGCAAAAAGGGCCCTTCAACTTTCTAGTTTCACAAAAGATAAGCTGATCGGGAAGTGATGAGGCTGTAGGGCTGACAATTCAGGCACGAACACAATAACCTGATACGAATCTACACGATTTCAACAGGTTTCGTGTCTATAATAGGTTGACACGTTAAGGCCTGTTTATTTTGGTGCCGTGTTCGTGTTTACATGTTTCGTGTTCGTGTCTTATCATGTTCGTGTCTTAGCAGGTCTTATCGTGTTTCTAATCATGTCTTGTCGTGTTAACATGTTTTACTAGGTGTTCATTATCGTGTTAACCTGTTATACACATGTCCGTGTTCGTGTTTGAAAAAAAATGACACGATTAGATTTCGTGTCGTGTTTGTGTGTATAGGTTTTATGTTCGTGTCTTAACAGGTTCATGTAACCTGTTATGCCAGCCCTAAGGCGGACTTTGGTAAAACTCTCCCGCATCTAACATTTTGTTACGAACAAGACTTTAACGGCATCCTTAAAAGAAACTCATTTAGATACGGTTAGTGCACTACACATATGATGGGATATGGACATTGTATTCATTTTTCTAAACATTTCATTTAGTATTTAATATGATTTATATCTATAAGCTTGTATCCATTAGTTTTTAAAAAAGATAACAATAGTATTGTTTAGTTTTTCTTGTCAAGATTCTAATATAACATTAGTGAAATTGGTAATCGAGTTGTAATATAGGATTGACATTTCAAAGGATAATATAACCATAACCAAGTTGTATTTAAAGTAAATTTTAAAGAGTATCAATTTATTATTATTTTCACTATGTAATGTTTAATCATGTTTTTATTTACTCTCATGGCAGTTTAAGCATTAGGTTTGTAGATTTAGCCACTTGAGTTGTAGCAGTACAAAGCCTCTTTAGGGAAAGAACCAGGTTCAAACCTTTCCAGGTTCAAATCCTAAAGAATACTTGCTGAATGACAAAAAGAGAGTATATTGATTCTATTACTCATACAGTCATACATATATACACATTTCAAGCCTTAAATCATTTATAAGCCAAATACAAATAACAAACTTAGTCAGCCCAACGCAAGCGACAGATCCCAAAACTTTCTATTCCTCCACACGACTTCCGGTGGGTAAGGCTGTTCGGGTATAGACCAGAAGTCGTCGCATAGTGTGTATGGTGTGTGTGTGTCTGTGACCGTATAGTTTCAGATAGCATCTAACAAAAAGTATACATAATACTTATGTTTGTATAAAACCTCAGTTTACTTATATAACTTGTTGCAAACATCAATGTTTACCGACATTTACATCATCAACTTTCAAAATTATCACAGAAATACACAGTATGACCTCTCTTTATGCTTATTAACCCGATACTCCAATAGAACATCATTTTCCTACAACCGAGCTGCTTTGGTTCGAGGAAGTAATTTAGACAAATGGGTCAATTCGATGATCATGCTCACTTGCCATTACCATTCCAGTGCAAAGACATGTGGGGCACATTACCTGAATCAAGGTAAGTCACACCGAAGAATGTGAAACCGAAGAAAAGAATATAGGTCACCAGAGTAAAGTTACATGAATATATAAATTTGGTACCTTTCCTGCCCCAGAACAATTAAGACACCTTCGGGTAGTCGGAGGGCGTAATGGACGATCAGAAGCATTAGTTACAGAAATTGGCTCTACGTTTATGCACACACCACTAGAAGAACAACGTGCACATGCTAAGTATCCTGTATTTTGGTACATCAACACCCCTAATTAAAAGGCTTATAATTGACCAAGGGTAAAAATTCTAACCCATTTACTAGTGACCTTTAGGTTGTGTACTAGTGTTTTATCTCAAACTGGTCTTAGCTAAACCGGGAATGGGTCATATGGGATGACAGTCGGCTAGAGTCTATTTTAAATGCATACAATCTCCTAAACCGTTTATTCAAAGACTTTGATTGTTACTGTAGCAATAACCAACACATTTATTTTTTTTATCGGGCCTGCTTACCGGTTCCGTGACAGTATCTGCACCTTTTCTTCTCTTGTTGCAAGACATTATTCGCTTCGAGCAACATGAGAGTTGAAATTACACCCACTGCCCCACCCGAAAAGGATGCCACTATTGGATCAACCTGACTGAAATAAATACAGAAATATTGTGTAAATATTTGCTTGAATAAATGTATACATTTACCATTACTGTAAATTACACCTCAGTTGCAAAGGCAGATGCATATTGGTTATAAAATCTTTATATGAGGTGCCACCCACACCTAGTTTTAGCTCCAGCTGACATTAAAATGAGTTTCCATGTTACAAGCATATATGTGATAAAAGGAAATGATCATGTTAAAAAAACTGAGCTTACGATTGGTGCAAGAAGGCCACCGAAGACAATAATTCCTGATATAAATGAAAAACTTGTCAAATAGAGCTGCTTCAATGTCTTTGGTGTCTGGCTCAAATAAGAAGAAAAATAGATATCAATAAAAGAATATTAGCAACCAAAAAATTACTTATTAAAAATGTCGTCTTCTAGTTCACAATCTGAAAAGCAACCAAAACACTAGGCACTAGCTTTTGTATACGTATATAGTAACATTTAGCTTTAATATAACTATTTTACTCCAATAGTATGATGAGATACAGTACTCCTTTTATTCCATTACAATGTTTGGCTATTATTCAATTGTCGAAGGTACCCCTTTATAATGCCAAAACTCGAAAAATTATTAATAATGATAAGCGGAAACTTTCATGTATTAAGTATGACTGAAACGTTACTTTTTAAAAAAATTAATGTAATCTAGTGGTCCAATAGGTTGTAGGCACCTAAAATACATTTTAGCTAACTTTCGACCCGTTCAACACATTTGATCCCTTTCGCTGGAAAGTAGTCGGTCGTAACCTATAAGTAAGGGAAATTCTAACAAAAGGGAAATTGCAACAATTTGGATGCAACAGGGAACAGTTTACATCCAAAAACGTTATGCTTGAAAGTTCAATTTGAAATCACCAGGTTGAAATCAATGGAAGAGTAGGAAAGCATTAAGGAACATAGCATAGAAATTGGTAAATATTTCTGGTGACAATATCCTATATTCAGGATTAAAAAGATAAGTATCAAATGAATGAATTACTATAACTGTTTCATAAATCATTAAGAAAATTAACACAAAAACCTTACGATATCATATTATAAGCAGAGGAAAACATAATTTATTTACCACCGAAGGTAGAAAGGGAATTGAAGATGGAATATCAGGCATCTCATTGTCCTCAGGGCCGCCTTCATTACGTTTAATGTTTTTTAAACCGTTGTTGCACTCTTAACCTCCTCACCTGTGAAATTGAACAAGTTCATATTCATGCAACTGACAAAGAATCAAGGTGAAGATTTTACCTCTTCCATGAGAAGGAATATTTTATTACGCCTACTCCTTATATTATCTTGGATTTCATTTGTCTGCATCTTAACAAAATCCTGAACCGTCTCTGGTCCTTCAATAATACAAAAGTTGCTGCATTGATAACAAAAATGCAAATCAGCATGTGTCCCTTTTATAGTAACTTTGCAAGCTCCATAGTCCATATGCTATATCTATGTATTTGCATTTTGCAAGTTGCATTAACAAACACTCATTCGCCCGGAACAACTAATTTGTATCAAACATTATTCTTGTTATTTGTAATTTTGTTGAATTCCAAGTATCTTAACACACATATCAATAAAGCCTTTAGCAAATGCATACACAAGGCGCTATAGATGAGCATGACCTAATGTGTGCACACAATCCGTGAATTTAAAGTTCATAAAATATACTCGTTCGCTCAAGCACAACTAGTTCCAATCAAATATTATTCTTGATTTGTTTCAAACCCCAAGTACCTTAACAATCATATCTATAAAGCCTTTAACAAATGCATACACAAGGCGCTAAAAATGTCTAACACATCTTCACAGTCCCAACAAAAAACAATGAGTGTGACCTAAATGTGTGCAAACAATCTGCAAATTAAAAGTTCATCAAAAAATACTCACTCGCTCAAGCATAACTAATTCATATTAAGCATTATTCTTAACGAAATGCATACACAAGACGCTATAGACGTCCAACAGTCTAACACAGCTTCACAGTCCCAAACTCCCCATTGCAAAAGGATGAGTATGACCTAAATGTGGCACACAATCTACAGATCATGAGTTTATCAAAAATACTAATTCGCTCGAAACATTCGAGGTGAGAATACATCTTTACAGTCTCAATTGCAATGTTGTAAAAATCGGCCTAGGCGGTGACCAATATAGGAATAAGCCCCTAGGCGGAGATCTGGGCGTTTTGGCCATTAGTCAGGCCTAGGCGGTGGTTTTTTTATAATTTTTTTTGTTTAAATTTCGAAGTATTTCTTAGTATTATGTGTATATATCTAAGTATTTCTAAGTATTATGTGTATACATCTTAACATATTTTCAAAAAACACCTAAATTTGTGTGTATATATATAAAATACGTATAAAAAAAAAATACCAAAACGCCTAATTCCGCCTAATTTCTCCTAGTCCAGACTAGTCCCTAGGCTGGACGTCACCGCCGGCCTAGCGCCTTCTGCAACATTGCTCAATTGTGTGTGCAAACAATCTACAGAGCAATAGTTTATCAAAAACTGTATCTCTTATATGCATCCATCATTTATTTCCAGTTTAAACTAGTGAATTTTACTTTGTAGGTTTACAATTACTATACTGAATCACACACACACAGAACTATCCAAACAAATCATCTATTTCACATAATAACCAAGTATAAAAGCGAACAAAAGGATAAAATAAAACAAAATTCGGATAGAAAACACTAAACAATAAACAGTAAAGAGACCTGGAGATATTATCGCCGGATGGAACAGCATCATCTGAAGAGGAGGAGACAACGAAACGTCGACGTTTGGGGCAAGGATATTTGAAGCGGATTAAGGATTTGGAAGAAGATGAAGTGATGGAACTGTTGTTGTTGTTGATGGAATAAGGAAGATGATGGTGATGATGATAGCATCTGAGATAAAGAGAGGCCATGGTTGTGATGGAATTGAAGAAGATAGCAAGTTGGTTATAGTTGGAGAATGGATATTTTTAGCATCTCTCATACACGATCTCTCTAAAAGTGCTTTTGTCGTTATTCCGCTTTTAGTAATTGAGTCGGTTAACTTTTTTTTTTTTTTTTTTTTTTTTTTTTATCGGCGAACAACTGTGTGCCAAGCACCCTTGCGGGACGCCGTGCCCAAGAATCGACTACTCGACCTCCAGCAGCCCCCGCCTTCTCCCGATGCGCGGAAACCCGAGCCCCACCCGCCCGAAGGCACGACAGTGTTATAGAACTCGGTAAAAACTCGCCGCCCGTCAGATTCGAACCGGCGCCGCCCGTATTCTATCTTCACCCGGATACCAAACCATAAATGATGAAAGTGAGAATTGAACCTTTGATCACATAGGTGAAACAAAAGCCACTCCACCACTCCACCACTATGGAGTGTAAGTTTCTCAATTGATTGTATTAATCCCATAATCTTGTACAACGTCTCTCTTCTTATATGGATGAATAGGCGAGATACAAGGAGAGAAATATGAGTAACATATGAAGACCATTGACTCCCCTAGTCAACCGAACAAAAACCATTGATTCTCCTAATCAACCTAATAAAAACCATTGACTCTTATAATATTTTACATTTAATTTAATATTCTAATAGGGAGTAACCTTGAGAATTCGGATCGGGTGTCGAAAGTATATAACTATTTTTTTAAATAGGGGTCGAAACCGTATATACAAAAAAAATCTATACGGATACTATATAATCAGATATTCTGAGCGAAAATTCGGGGAGGGGGGGGGGGGCTAAAACCTGGTCCACTACTCGATAGGTCTCGCGCGTACTAATCGTTGATCGAAAAGGGGTGATTTGTGTGTGTTTGTGAAAGTTGAGCTTGGAAGACGGTGTAGGAGGCGGGTAGCTCGGGAACACGGGTGCAAGTGGTTCTAATGGATTAAATTAGGGGAGATGAGGTGTAAACTCGTAATTAGGTGTTGAGCATGTTCCACCGTTCTGTGCCGTGTATCCTAAGGTTAAAAAAGAAAAAAAAAAATAACTAGATCAATCGACTATTTAAACTTTTAATGAAATAAGTTAATTTGAAAACCAATGGCATCATCCAAACAAAGTAAATTCATCGTTTTGGCATATTTAGTGGGTTTGTGATCTAAGAGGGTGTTTGGGATTGAGTTTGGAGATGCAAAAGTGCTTTTGATCAAAAGTGCTTATTGGCTTATGACTTTTTGAAAAGGAGTTTTAAAAAAAGTGTTTGGATTAGCTTTTGGGATGAGAAACGTCAAAAAGTCAATAAATTATTGTTTTTTTAAGTGTTTCGCTTAATTTATTGTGAATATTGGTTGTATGGGTGGTATACTTGTAATTTTTTTCCAAAAGCCAAAAGCCATGATTTCTAACTTTTCAAAAACAACTTTTTCACCCTTAAAAGCCAAAAGTCAAAACAGAAAGTGCTTTTGGGTTTTGGGTTACACAAACAACTTATTGACTTATTAGCTTTTTGGAAAAGCCAATAAGTCAATAAGTTGTTTTGAAACTCAATCCCAAACACCCTCTAAATGGTTTTGTTTACACGTTAATGTTTCGGTCATGTTTGTAACTTACAACTGGCTTGTTAACCTTTATTGAATGTAGTTTCTTTTCATGTGTGACATTCGTAAAGATGTATGTACATATCATAAACATGGTTCAATCATCAAAGTCGAATTTTTAAGCCGGTAAAAGTAAAACCGTTAAAATTGGTTCAATTGTAAAAATCTAACCATTACACTTGACAGTCCAACCAACCCGGCCTGTTTGATTTATTGCTTCCCGAAAGCAGAGTTATGATTTTGCTCACAATGATTTTGTTCATAATTTTCATCTGAATGAATATATATCCTAGATCAAATCTCTGATCAATTCTTATGTAGCGTTTGTTTCATGGATTACAAAGTAATTGGAATTGGAATTGGAATTCGCGCGAGACCTATAATTTGATTTGGAATTGTGATGTGTTCGTTTCATAAAATAGAATGAAATCTTGATGGAATTGAAACGTGGATTCCATTCCATATGTTGTTCAATTACAATTCTTTCTTTTGTTGTAACGAGCAACATACGAAGTCGAATACACTTTCCAATTCCATACGAATTCCATTTCATTCCCGTGAAATAAACGCTACCTTATAAGTGATGACTCATGACTTTCCCCGATACAAAAAAGGAGATAATTTCAATTCCAATTCATATTTTTTCTATTAAATTTTAAAAACATAGCTCATATTCAAAATCCTTCTTCACCATAAAAGCAAGTTTTTACAACCGTTACCTCCTTTTATCAATAAAACATGTGCCAATCATGATAAAATGAAGGATTGAATTAGGAAATTAAGAAAACATAAAACGTGCATCAGTTGTTAAGTGGTAGACATTTTCAAGGTTTATTTACTGGACTTACATGGTGAGCTTAAACAAGCACAATCCCAATTTGATAATAGCATGGAATCATACATATGCACCTATCCGTTTATCTCATATTAAGAAAAATTAATGTGACAATATTATTACAATATATTAATGTTACAAGTGATTGAACAGTAGCAGCGAAATGAACAGTATCGATGCAACTATCTGTTAAATACATTTAGATTTCAATCAGGTTAACATTGTGTGCGTGTAGTGTAGTGGCTAGGCTGTTCTTGTGTTAGTAGGAGGATGCAGGTTCGAGCCTGCCATGTGGCACCGGTTTTAAAAAATTTTTTCACGATTGACTTGCTTTGAGTGGGACACGTGGCAGGTGTTGGACAGCTACATTTGTTTTCCATTATAAGTTTTTAATTTTTTTTTTAAGTCAGATTGGTTTTCACCTTTTTGCATGTCCTCAATCTAACATATTATCACTTTTCATCAGCTTTCATTGATCGCCTTTTCATCAGATTTTGTGAGTTGATAAGGTATCATTCTTTTAGTTTGTATGCATCCTATTCTGGTATCATTCTTTTACTTTGTATGCATCTTTTTCTATTTATTTAAAAACTTAATTTAGTTGTGTAACATTTGTGTTGTAATTTGTGTTTTTTAGTAATATGTGGTTGATGATTGTGAGTCAGTGTTTTCTGAATTTGTGTTGTAATTTGTGTTTTTTAGTAATATGTGGTTGGTGAATGTGAGTCAGTGTTTTCTGATTATGCGTATGGTTTCGTCGTTTTAGGAGAATAGAGTTTTTGTGTACAGATGTTAGCGTTGGTTGTCATCGGATGCATTTCGTCGTTGTAGTGGGAAGAGGATGATTTAATTCTGTTCGTTATCGCTATTTTGCCGTTTTTAATGTGTTTGGTTTGTCTAACTGAATTTAGCGCAAATGCCTCCCGAGGACTGCATTTATCATCGGATGCATTTCATTACTGTAGTGGGAAGAGGATCGCTATTTTGCCGTTTTTAACGCGTTTGGTTTGTCTAACTGAATTTAGCGCAAATGCCTCCCGAGGACTGCATTTCAAAAGTTTTTTGTGTTTTCTGTTCGTTATCGCTATTTCATTGTTTTTGATGCGTTTGGTTTGTCTAACTGAGTTTGGCGCAAACGCTACTCAAGGACCACATTTCAATTGTTTTTTGTGTTGTCTGTGTGACTGAGAAATATGAGAGTAGAGAGACTAGCTGAGTTAGATGGTGACCCTCCAGTGAGTGCCGTTCTTGGTTGTCACTTTGGTTGAGGAGCGTACTCTCGAGAAGGGAGGGGTATAAATGGGAAACATATATGACCTGTAGCAAAGATAGTCCAACATGTGGGTATAAAAACAGGTACGCATGTGTTGGATTGCAACTCAACTGTGGATGGCTGGGGTCGCAGAAACGTGGCGTCACTTGCGGAGGAAGCTGGTGTTTAATAAGCCTTTTTGTTTCTTTATGTGAGGATTGTGCGTTTGTGGCGTCGTGACAGGCTGCAATTTCACGTTCAGTTAGGTTCGCCTTTAGTGTGGTGTTATGGCGTGGTGAGTGAGCATAAACCAATCACCAGTTAGAGATGTAATCTGTTAGGGTAATTTAGGATTAAAATTTTTGCTCAGGTTAGGTTATGTCGGGGAATTTTGAGGGGTTAGGGATAAGGCATTTTGAGGTTGGCGCATCGAAGATGATTGGACCATTAATAAATCTGTTCTGATGTTTTTATTCCTGCGTATTTGGTGCTAATACAGAATGTGTGTTTCAATGTTTTTAATAAACACGATGTTTTCGTATGATCAGCGAGTAATGCGTGACTGTTTGTGTTCAGTCGTCAACATCAGTGTCATTCCGGACACGTGAGATGTCTGATTTTGATCCACGTCAAGAAATTACAGCTGCAGTTTTTGTACCAATTGCTGATGATGAACGTGTGTCTGTACCAGCTTCTGTATTATCAACATCTAATCCAACACGGCGTCAAATTTCGCATCGAAATACGATGTTGAGACGTCGTAGCCGTGTTGAAGCTGAAAATACTGATTTAAATACAGAACCTGTTGTTGCTAGCAGTACGCCACGGCAGCGTCGTTCCCGGGCTGTTGGTACGTCTTCATCAGCGTCGATGCTGTCTGAGTCTGCCCAGGTACATCGGCAAACAACATACAGAAATAGTATGTTGAGGCGTAATAGAATATCTCGGCCTGAAAATGCTGATTTAAATACAAGTACCGGTGTTGTTGCAGCTGCAGAGTTAACATCGCCTTTTTATATTGATTTTGGTGACTGTAGTCAAGTTTGTGAATTTTGTGGTGCGTTGTTTTGGTTTGAGGAACGTCTAACGAGTTATCCTCTCAGTGTTAGACCACGTTATAACCGTTGTTGTCGAGCTGGGAGGGTTGAGTTGGCGTATCCATCTGAACCACCTCAATTGTTAGTAAACCTTTTTGGAAACTCAGATTTTATGTCTAATATACGAGCATATAATGCGATGTTCTCTATGACGTCATTTGGCGCAAAAGTGGATGATGAAATAAATAATGGTACTGGACCTTATGTGTTTAAAGTTGCAGGCCAAGTGTCTCATTGGCTTGGTTCTGTGTGTCCATTACCTGGTGATGCGCCGCGATTTCTTCAAATGTATGTATTTGATGAAGAGAACGAAATAACTAATAGACTTTGGTTTTTTCAAAGTTTAGAATCTCAAAGTACAAGTTCTGATGTTGTGGCTTCTTTAACTCAAATGTTAAACGAGACGAATGAGTATGTTCAACTTTTTCGAATGGCTAAAGATTTGTGTGCGCATGCTGAGGTTCCAAACTTTTATATCCGGCTTTATAGCCGGGCCTCAGACAAACGTTATGATGTGCCTACAGGAAACTGTGTTGGTGCCATCTTATGCGAGGCTGATCAAGTGTCATCACAATTTGATGTTATTATTCGAAGTAAAGATGGCACACCACATAGAGTTAGCAAGCTACACTCATCTTATATGCCATTACAATATCCATTGTTGTTTCCACGAGCAGAACAGGGTTGGTCGCCTGAATTACGGCTTAAGCCGTCTGTGATTCGTATAAATGATGTTGATGATTCTATACCAGTTGATACTGACATACCTGAAACATCAACATCTACAACAACGTCTTCAGATGATTCGAAATTGACACCAATAATGTTTTATAGTTATCAGATGCATGACCGTGAAAATTTGTGTACTCATTTGCTTAAAGCATCTAGGCTATTACAACAATATATGGTGGATGCCTACATATGTGTTGAGCATTGTCGTTTAGAATATTATAGGCAACATCAAGATGAGTTTCGTTGTGAATTTTTACAAGGTATTCATGATGCGATATCAAGAGGTGACACTAAGGCTAATAGTATTGGAAAACGAGTTATTTTGCCAGCCTCTTTCACTGGTGGACCACGATACATGTATAAACATTACCAAGATGCTTTAGCTATATGTCGTGTGCATGGAAATCCACAATATTTTATTACATTCACTTGTAATGTTCGTTGGCCTGAAATTACTAGGCATTTGAATAAAGTTGGGGTTTCTAATCCACAAGATCGCCCAGATATCATTGCAAGAGTGTTCCAACAAAAGGTGCGCGCCTTTATCAAACACTTGCGAAAAGCCAAGCCCTTTGGTGATGTGGCGGCAGATTTGTATACAATTGAGTTCCAAAAAAGAGGCCTTCCACATTGCCATACATTGTTATGGGTGACACATGCTTATGCTGTGCGTGATGCCAGTCAAGTAGACCAGTATATTAGTGCTACTCTTCCAGATATCACTGTTGATCCAATATTGCATAAAATTGTGACAAATTTTATGTTACATGGCCCATGTGGTTTTGCCCGTTTAAACGCACCATGTATGAAAGATAAAATTTGCACAATGAAATTTCCAAAACCTTATGAAGAGGTATCACGGTTTGATGATGCTGGCTATGTTCATTACAAAAGGCCTTCAACTGGTGTTGCTTTTCTTAAAAATGGTGTGCCTTTAGATAATGGGTTTGTAGTTCCTTATAATGCAAACCTATTATTACATTTTGATGCCCATATAAATGTAGAATATTGTGGTTGGACAATGTTAATCAAATATCTATTCAAATACATTTCTAAAGGTGCAGACAGAGTTCGATTTGTATTAACACAAGAAACAACTCAATCAGATAATCAACCTAAGAAAAACTCTCCGATTGTTGATGAAATTAGCAATTACTTAGACGGGAGGTTCATATGTCCACATGAAGCAATGTGGAGGATATTTGGGTTTTATATTCATCATAGAAATCCTCCAGTTCAAGTTTTAGCTGTTCATCTTGAAGGAAAACAAAATCTTACATTCAAACAATCACAACAACTAACAGACATCACATCTAATCCTGATACTGGTAAAACAACCTTAACTGAATGGTTTGTTAGTAATACCAAAGAAATAACCAATAATGCAACAGTATTTACTAGCAGGTCGTTGAGATATATTGATTATCTAAGTAAATACCGTTGGATCGTTTCATCTAAAAAATGGGAGCTTAGAAAGACAAAACGTGAACCAGCGATAGGTAGATTAGCTTATGTACATCCAACATGTGGTGAGCTATTTTACCTACGTTTATTGCTGACTTATCAAAAAGGTTGTTGCTCATACAAAGATCTGCGAACCGTGTCTGGTAATGTTATGTCAACTTTTAGAGAGGCTTGTGAGGTTTTAGGTCTTATTGGAAATGATAGAGAATGGGAAACAGCAATAACTGAAGCTGCAATATGGGCTACATCTGCCGAGCTAAGATCTTTGTTTACATACATGTTGCTTTATTGCGATGTTTCAAATCCTCGAAAATTATGGGATGCTAATTGGAAATGTATGTCTGATGATATTAGTAGAAATATCAATCAAACTGTTAGTGGAGCGTTAAATTTCACTAATGATTCAGATTTACAACAATATGTATTGCATGAACTTCAGATTTTACTAAATTCTAATTCAAACCCATGAACACTGTCAGAATTTAGGTTACCTGAACCAGATCCTACAATTTTCTCTGCATTGGTAAACACTTTACTCCTAGAAGAAAAAAATTATGATAGGAATGCCCTACACTTTGAGCACATATCTTTACATGGTAGCCTACATAATGAACAATTAAATGTGTATAATGCTGTTATGAATGCTGTTTCGACCTCAACACAATTATTAGCTTTTGTTTATGGACATGGTGGCACTGGTAAAACGTATATATGGAAAACACTTATATCAGGGCTAAGATCAACTGGCAAGATTGTTCTTGCTGTTGCTGCATCTGGTATTGCATCTTTGTTATTACCAGCAGGTCGAACAGCTCATTCAAGGTTTAAAATACCATTAGAATTAACAGAGGAATCAGTTTGCCATATTAAAAAGAAAACTAATTTGTGCCAATTGCTTTTGGAAACTACACTTATAATTTGGGATGAGGCACCTATGAGTGATCGTAGGTGTTTTGAATCACTAGATAAAACTCTTAGAGATCTCACTGGAAATACCATGCAATTTTTTGGTGGCAAGTCAGTACTGTTAGGAGGTGATTTTAGGCAAACATTACCAGTGAAGCCAAAGTGTAGTAAAAGTGAAATTTTAGCATGTTGCCTCCCTAGATCATATTTGTGGAAACATTTTGTTGTCTACACCCTTTCTGAAAATTTACGCATTACAACAAATCAAAGCCACAATAGAAATAAAGATGAATTAGAAGCATTTTCAAAATGGCTTTTAAGAATAGGTGATGGCAATGAAGGTATCGTTTTGGATCCTGAACATCCTTACATAAAGCAAATTGAAATACCTACACAATTCTTGATTCGTGAGTTTGGAAACGGTCTTCATGACTTAATTAGCTTCATTTATGATGCCACTTTACTTACCATGCCTACCCCAAGCCAAATTTCTGAACGTGCAATCATTTGTCCAAAAAATGAAACAGTAGATGTTATAAATGAGATGGTTCAACAGTTAGCACCCGGTGAATGTGTTTCGTATCCAAGCACTGATTCTATGGTTCCTCATTCGAAAAATGATGCTGAAACAGACGCTATGTACCCACCTGAATACTTAAATGTTTTGAATTTTAGTGGTATTCCGAATCATTGTTTAAAATTAAAGCTAAATAGTCCTATTATGTTGATGCGAAACATGGATCCCAAAAATGGCTTGTGCAACGGAACTAGACTTTTAGTGTCACAATTACTTCCACGTATCATAGAAGCACGAATCATTACAGGAACAACAATAGGAAATAGAGTTTACATTCCGAGAATAAATTTTGTGCATAACACAAAAGATTTGCCCTTTGTTTTCACACGTCGCCAATTTCCAGTCAAAATTTGTTATGCCATGACAATAAATAAAAGCCAAGGTCAATCCTTAAAAAGAGTAGGTCTTTACTTATCGCAACCAGTGTTTGGTCATGGTCAATTGTATGTTGCTCTTTCAAGAGCTACATCTTCAACTTCACTAAAGATACTCTTACCTGAAAATCAAACACAAGGCGAAAACACAACTTTAAATATTGTGTATTCAGATTTTCTAAATGAAATAACCACGTCTCAGGTTTATAACTTAACATTATTCTTTTGTCTTTTGCATTAACTTTCATATCATATGCATGTGGTTAAATACGTTAACATATATGTTTTAATGTGTTTTATAGTTTACCAACGATGGAGTATAAAGGCGTAGCTGAGTTGGCTCCTAGACAGGCGACCACACCAATTGAAATAAGGGTAATTCGAAAATGGATTCCAGCATTCAGAGATGACGAAGTTCACTATGTGTTTGTTGATTCAGAGGTTAGCTTGAATTTTATCATCTTATAATACATGTTTAACAAATTTGGTTTTAACTTAGCATGTGTTTGTTAATTCAAAGGTTAGTCTGATTTTTATTATTTTATAATATATGTTTAACAAATTTCTTTATAATTTAATATGTATTTAATAGGGAATGGGAATCCAAGCTATGGCAAAATCAAAGAATAAACAAGTTGTTGAACCAAAATTAAAAGTTGGGTCATGCTATAGTATTCAAAAATACGCGTGTGTGAAACCAGATGACTTCACTAATACTCTTACACATTCTGGAACCATCTTCTTGGCACAAGCTACTCTCATCACTCCCATTCCTGATACTACCACCATACAAAAATATTTCTAAGACATTGCAACACGTCGTAGAGCTCAAATGGCAGCACCACATGAAGGCATTGTTGGTATGTAATATTATATACTTTCGTTAGTGTTGTTTACATTAGAATTCTATTTTACATATTTATTAACCTCAATAGAACTAATACTGTATTTCAAACAGACTACATAGGGATTTTTCGCGGAATGGCAAATCGAAGAACTACTAAAAATCAACCATATGTTGTGCTAACACTTAGGGATTGCACGTATGTTGCTACCAAATTTTTTTGAGTATTATCTTTCCAATTTTTGCAAATATTCTTATTATCTATTAGTTTGATTAATTTATAAATTGTTATATCCAGCAATCAAGACGTAACTGTTGCAGTTTGGGAGGAAATGTTAGCATCAAAAACTAGGTTTAACAGAGATGAATATGAGTCTGCATCTCCACCGGTCATTCTGGCATTAACAGCATTAAAAGCCAAAGATTACTTTGGTTAGTCAATATTTTATAAGTTTGTTTTACCTGTTTATAAAACAATCTAGATAAAAAATACATATATGAGGAAGTCACCCAAACTGACTAGATTGTACACGTTATTTACAATTGAATACCCATTTGGACGTCTATAAGTCTACACACCTAAGTAAATAAACGCCTAGCCACATAAACGTGTTTCACTACAACTTTGACTTATACATTGATTTTTTCAGGAACACTACAGTTCCAAACAACAAATGCTTCTTATACATATCGGGATCCCGTAACACCTGAAACACAAATCCTCCTAGACATGTAAGCAAAATCCACATTCCTTACAAACCATAATTGTATTTGTTCGTTGTACGTTGCTAAATAATCTTTTTAAAATTTATACTCACCAGGTATGCTAATCAAGGTCTTCAACATTAACCGATTGTAGAATTTGCAGGCCAACAAATAACAATAACTGACCTTAAACGTTTACCAACAAATATCATGACTGTGAGTTAAATCATTTTATAGGTAATACTATTTTACATTGTGAAAACTAAATATATTTTGTTAACAGGGTAAAAAATTTTGTCATCAAATGCAATATCGACTATATAACAACAGCAAATCCATGGTACTACACAGCATGCGCACTATGTAATCAAACTGTTTTGGAAAACGGCCCGGTATGGTTTTGCTCGGAACATGCTGATGTCGAAGCTGTCAAATACCTGTGAGTTCTTTTGACTTATTCTTTTATAATCTTACAATTTCATCTTATTTTACTACACCTAATGTTTGCATACCAAAACAAGAAAGTACTTATACGCCTAAAAAAGTACAAGGTTATGGTGTTGATACTAAGAATACAATTCTTACTGTGTTCGCTGCATAAGCGAACCACTGATTAGTTAGCCGCTGACAACAGTTATTAGCTGACAGACAGACCGTTAGATTCAATTTACACGACTGATGGTGTTTGTGTCGTTTACATGTCCAATGATGTTCATGTCATCAAGTTTACAACAGTTTAGTACAAATTTATAAAGTCAATAATAATGGCAATGCTTGCATATACATATTTAGTTAACTGTTTGGTTTTACATTAGTTTTAACATGTCCTAAATACGGCTGTGTTATACATACAGTTACTTATTTCGCGTGACACTATCAGACGGTTCAGAAACAATCGTAGCAACATTTTTTGACAGGACTGCTGCTCAACTCCTAAACATTTCCTGTTCAGAGATGATGTTAAAGCCGAATCAAGAAGCGCTGTTACAAGATATCACAGGAAAAGAATTAGAATTGCAGGTACAGGCTACAAAAGACAGGAAAACTGGGACAGCACGGTGTACTGTTAACAATGCAAGGTTTGTTGCCCAGGATATTGGAGGAACATCTAACCCAACACCAACAACGCCTGCTCCAAAAACTCCGCATTCTGGAACTTCCATGCAATATCATGCGCGCTCCTCTGCAACGCCATTAACTGCAGCATCCACAGTCAATCCAGTCAGTTCTCAGTCTGCAAGGTCTACTAAGCGATCACTAATTGAAACTGAAGGTATCTTATATTTGTTATTTCCTACATTAACATCACCATACTAATTAATTGTTTCATATTCAGTGTTTACTGAAGAACCCGCAAACAAAAAAGCTGTCAATGACCCAGAACCTTGAAGACAATGCTGTACCAACCAGTCGACGATTCTGTTGTCGTCTGTTTTGTATTAGGATGTTATGTACTTGAACTTTGGTATTAGGATGTTAAGTATTTGTATTAGGATGTTATGTAGTTGAACTTTGGTATACTTTTTAATCTTAGGATAATATTAGTATGTGATGTAGCGTTTTGCGAGTGTCACATAAACAACTAAGTAAAAAATTTAAATGGATAAATAGATTTTGCTTTTCATATACGCACATAAAAACATGTTCGCTTAGGCGCCTATCCACATAGATTCTGATCACCTGAGTATATGTGTTAGGCGACATATTAACGTTTTCCTGTCGGAATGATTAGGTAAGTATATGTAGCTACGTTTACACATTAGGCAACATGTGAAAATTATTAGGTTAACTCTACACATAACGCGAGCGTAATGTCGAGGTGAGCTTTTTTCGCTGGAATGCTTGGGCCCCCTCTAAAAGACCTCCTGATGTGCTTGCAGCAATTTACACGCCAAAAGATGGTTTTTGTTTGGATGAGAATACCTTTCCCTAACTCCATTTACACACTAAAAGACCTCTTGATGGGCTTGCAGCAATGCCTCGGTTCGAAAAAATGGAAGCGGATCATGTACACGATAGCAGGCGCAATTGTTTTGAGGATTTGGTTGGCTAGAAACTCAAAAGTTTTCAAAGGCGTTTTTATCCCACTATGAAGACGATGAATCGCATCAAAGAAGAAGTTTTTGGTTGGCTGAGTCATCAGGCCAACATCTCTATGCCGTCATGGGAGAATTGTAGGCGTTTAGGCGAATAGGCAAAATGGATGTTTGTAACACGCCGCAACTGATATTCGCCTATGAACATAGGCACGTAGCCAAACCAAACGTCTAAGCGCATAATCGCCTAGACACTTAAACGCATAAGCGTCTATTCCCTTACGCGCATAGACGCCAATTCGCGTGTATGTAATTTCTGTGGGTATTTACATCTGATTATTATCAAAATTATCACATTTGGTCAACAGTCGCTTCAAAGTGCTGCTGCTGTCGCGGCGTGCGCGCTGCTACTGTCGCAGCGTGCGCGTCGCTGCTGTCGCGGCGTCCAAGCTGCTGCTGTCGCAGCGGTGCTGCTGATCGTAGCCTGCGCTGCTGGTGTCGCAGCGTGCGCGGTGCTGCTGATCGCAGCCTGCGCTGCTGCTATTTAACAAACACAGGCTTTACCTAACCTCTCATGATCTGCGATCGAATACACATCTAGGCGTCTATGCGCCTGCACACGTTGGTGAATAAACATTTGTGCTTCAAGAGCTCTTCTTTGGCTGCAACACGATCCATCAACGCCCTCCAACTACAGATGGACGAAAAGCGACTGCTGCAAATCAACATCCACAAACGCTACAACAATATTCCAGTGAAAATCTTTAGTCGAAAAACTTAAACCTTGTGTGTTCTCCCAGGTTCAAACGTCCGCTTCTGCGAAAGATTAGACTGAAGTCTCCCACCTTTCCAAGCCCATCCCCATTAAATTCCCATTGTCCCCCACGAATACTACAACCGCCTTATTAAGAAACTAAGCATACAACTCAAGAAATCTAACACACAGAATATACAGTCCAAGACTGAATGAGTAATCTGTGTCCATCAAAATTTAAATAATAAAACAGTAAGCCGTTTTAACATTAAAGCCAAATCATAACAAGCAAAAACGTCGCCTAACATCTAAAGATAAACACTATATTATATGCATTATCTAGACATTGAATAGACACCTACGCGAATAGACACACCTAACAACTTGCCCAACCAAACCATTCTTTTTGAGTATCAATGGAAAGAGGGTTATGATCGTTGGGAATGGAAAGGCGACAAAGACGGGTTGTACACGGTTCGAAAGGCTACACAGCTCTTTGGTTCAAGCAACAACAATAATCTTGGTGGAAAGGTAAAATGGAAAGGTTGGACTCCCTTAAAGTGCAAAATATTGATGTGGAGGATTGGCCGTAATCGGATTCCTACAAAGACTGAGATGCAGAACCGGGGAATGTTCATTGACAACGATTTCTAACCATTATGTAATGAGGCTGCATAAAATGTGACCCACCTTTTCACAGGTTGTAGTTATGCTTCGGAGGTGTGGACAAAGTTAGGAAGATGGTACTGTTTACTACCACTATTGTGACCATAATATGGTCGCACCTCTTAGGCTGGCTGGAGCATGTACTTCTCGGCCCGGGTTTGAGTTTTATGAATGCCCGTTTGCGTTAGTAAGTAACGTGTTTTGTTTGTGTGTTTTTATATTAAATGTGATTGATAGACTGTTTTGTTTAGTTGATAAATACTTGTTTTGTATGGCAGAAAAGGGGTGATTGTCATCTCTTCATGTGGAAGGAGGATGTTGATAAATATGTATTGAGGGGTGCTGATAATGCATATAATTTGGCTTTATCAGCACCCCTCAATACATATTTATCAACATCCTCCTTCCACATGAAGAGATGACAATCACCCCTTTTCTGCCATACAAAACAAGTATTTATCAACTAAACAAAACAGTCTATCAATCACATTTAATATAAAAACACACAAACAAAACACGTTACTTACTAACGCAAACGGGCATTCATAAAACTCAAACCCGGGCCGAGAAGTACATGCTCCAGCCAGCCTAAGAGGTGCGACCATATTATGGTCACAATAAAGCTTTCCATCAGTACCGATCCTCAGGATTTTTAAGCTTGAAGATGCCCTTATACTACAACCAGAAGATGAACTCATTTGTCTTGAACTTTTGCTTTTTTGAATGTGATAATACCTATTGCAAACCCCTTGCTTTATAACGTATGGCATCTACCAAACATAAATGCATAACTGCCTATCTCAATTAACTCAAATTAATGAGATAAGACTAGACACTAGATGATATCTCTTTGCCAATAATTTTGTACAGACATTAATTTTATAACATAGACTCATGCATAACCATAAATAATACACTCATTAGTTACCACAATTGGTATCAATATTTTGGAATAATCATTTAAATTTAATTCATAACATTTTGTAGCAAATATGTAAACAAATAAAACATTAACATAACCAAAGTAAACTTATCTTTATAAATCACAAGAAATTTAAAATCTAAAATCTAAAATAATCATTGCGAACACGTAACCAAAACGCGCACCGCGCGTTGATTAATCACCCTAGTTTGTTTTGTAAATAATGTGGTAATATTTTTGTATGGTTTATTTGCGGTGGCGCACGAAGTGGTTGAAACGTAGACTAACTAAATGTATGGTATGTGACTCGAGTCATACGTACGAAACGTACAAAATAAAGCACAAAAACGAACACCAAATTTACATTGAAACATAGACAAACTAAAAAATTGTACGAAAAGTATACCAAATTTACGTCGAAATGTAGACGAACTCGAATTTACACCAATTATGCAACGTGATTATGTATAGGTTACTATTATCGGCCCTTTACATCAAAACGTAGACCAACTCAATTTAATCGTTAAATCAAAACGTATTATATTTGACCAAACTCGTATTTAAGCAACATTAACTTGACCATATAATGACACATCCTTAAAAATAAAAGCGTAAGAAATTACTTTTATGGTAAGCTTGAAACCTTAGAAACTTGAGGGGGCCAAAGTGATATTTGCAAACGTAAATAGTTACTTTTGATATAGTGAAGTTTAAGGGTAGAATGAGTTACATATCAAAAGTTTGAGGGTCAAAAAGAAGTTAGAAACTAAGACCCCCTGTAGTGGGGCGTTATATGCCTGAAAAAACAAAAATTAGCGCCCGGAACACCATCACACCGGGCGCTATTTGTTCAAAACATGGACAAGCGTTATATTAATAACGCCAAAGCAAAATCAAGCACACCAATACCACGTTGACACGTGGCCGAGAATTGAAAACAAACGGTCAAAAATTTTGACCGTTGGAGCCTTTAATTTTTTTAACGGTAATTTTTGAAGTTTTATTATACACACACACACACACTTTTTATATATAACACAAACACAAACAAACACAATCATCTCTAAAACCATACACCACAACACAATCAAACACAAAACATGTTTCCATATGGTTCACCATTCGGGGTCTCGGGTCGCCCGGGTGCAAGGCCAAACACTACGACTCGGCTGCCACCCAATTGGGGCAAGTTTGACGCGAACACAATGCAATACGCATAACTTCTTGGCATGCCCGGTCAATTTTATCCGGGCCCAAACATGGCGGGTCAATTTTTTCCTCTACCAAACTAAGTCCAAGGTTCTCAAGAGGAGCCCGAGTCCGTGCCAGAAACTCAAGTCGAGACCAACGAACCATGTCAACCCGAGGGTTCTCAACGGGGGCGCGGGCGCGGGAGACGCTCGCATAAAAGGAAAGATGTTACCGCTCCTCGTCAAAAAAAGCAACAAGAACGTTGGGAAAGAGAAGAGGAGTTTGCTTTAGCGCGGGCTTGGCTCGACTTATCGGAGGATCCCGAAGTTGGTTAGTATTTTTTTTGTGTTTATATATATATATATATATATATTTATAATGTTGGTTAGTATTTTTTTTGTGTTTATATATATATATATATATAATATTGGTTAGTATTTTTTTTGTGTTTATATATATATATACTTTTCAATCGTATAATATTTTTTTTGTAGCGAACTATCAACATAGCCCGTTGTTTTGGGCCCGGATTCGAGAGTTGTTTTTTGCCGCCATGGGTAGAGGGGAGTATCGAGAGCACGACTCGATATCGGGAAAGTGGTCGGACATAAATAATAAATGTCACTCGTTTGCGGAGGTTTACCAACGTTGCAAGGACAACAGGGGCAGTGGGAAAGGTGATGACGGTTTGTTGGCAAGAGCCTTGGACGAGATGAGAGATACCCGCGGGCCGTTCCCGTATTTGAGGATTTGGGAGATGTTGAGAAAAAGTCCTAAGTGGGCTAATGTACCGCTTATGGGGTCGGGTATTGGGCGCAAGATTAGGAGAGGAAGAGGAGGAGGATCAGGAGGAGGAGGACCATCAAAACGAAGCAAAACCACCTCCACGTCGCGAGATCCGGATACACCGACATCCGATGCTCGCTTTGTGAGTTTAGATGATCCTGTTGATTTGGAGGATGAGGAGGAGGAGGATATTCCAAGACCACCTGGTAGAAGATCAAAAAAGGGTGGCAAGGCAAAGTCGTCTTCGACAGGAGGTGGTGCATCGAGGGAGGATTTTGAGGAAATGAATCGACGACTATAGGATATTCGCGACCTCGGCCAAAGATGTTTGGAAACTATGCACCAGAGAGTGGCCGAGAATAAAAGGTCCGTCGACATTCAAGAGGCGAGGCAAAGGGAAAAGGACATTGAGTTTTTGTCCAAATCAATCGACCACCTCGAGGGAGAAGCCCTATGCCTCGCACTACATCATAGGCAAGAAATTCTTGCAAAATATAACCTCCAGTAATTTATTTAAGTTGTTTTTTTTTAATTTGGTATTGTAATTTTTTTAAGTTGTTTTTTTTTTAATTTAATTAATATTAGTTGTGTGTTTTTAATATTATTTGTAATTTTTTTTATATTTATTTGTCTTTTATTTTAATTATTTTAAGTTAAAAGATTAAAAAAAATAATAAAATAAACAACCAATCAGAAACAAGGGCTTTATAAATAAAGCCCCTACCACTACATCCCTTTTTCAGTTTCTCTCTCCATGCTGTCTCAGCAGCCACGTGAACCAATCAGGAAGAGGGCTTTATAAATAAAGCCCCCCACTACACATGGTCTAAGGAGGCCTATTTTGTTAAGTTAGAAAGTAATTTGGTCGTTTCTATCAAGCTAGAAGGTGATTTTTGTCAGATTAAAAACATAAGGGGTGGATCTAAACATTTTGAAAAAGATTAAGAGGGTGACTTAAAGAGCATGATCGACCGACACGAAATTACGAAATTACAAGTGCACGTTGGATTCATCAGCCACTCTGTCCAGTTACATGACATCTACAACTCCCATTAGAAAATCAATAAAACGAAAAATGAACAATATCATCAAAAGACATTCCCGATTCGTCAACTTTGTTTGATAAACTGCATCGTTCCTAAGCATCCAAATTGCCCACCAAGCCACAAAGAAGATCGAACCCACCATGCCTTTTTAGCCAAATTCTAATTAATAGATTCAAACCAGTCCACTAATGTAGCAGGATCATTGTCAGTTAATGACTATTCTTTGCGATTACCTAGTAATATGTATGCCTTTTATGATACACTTTATATTTTAGTGTAATCATTGTTGCATACATGTGTTACTTATAATACTTAACGTTATCATTGTAGCATATGATACATGTGTTAAATATTATGTTACATATATTAGTGATTACACTTGTTACCAATGATACTTTAATGTAACCAATCATTGCCAATCCTCGTGTGGTGGAGTGGCATCCTCCTTGTTTTTCTTATGGGAGGTGGGGAGCTCGAGTCTTACCGGCACCAAAATGCTGTTGATGGGCCGGGTTTTACCGCAGTGGGCCTTTGGGGGGGGGGGGGGGGGGGGGGGTTCCCCGGGAACTGGTGGACCCGGGTTACTCTTAGAGTACTCCTTTGTCTAGTGGGTACTTCGAGGGTGCTCGGGATTGATTTGTTGGTCATTAAAAAAAAATGTAATCAATCATTGCATCATATAACCAATGATATTTTAATGTAATCATTGTCACATACATTACATATGTATTCTTAGTATACTGTATGCATTGGTGATTACACTACACGTGTTTAATCATAATGCTATAGTGTAAACATCAATGCATTCGGTCGATGTGTTAACGGTGATATTTTACTGCAATTACAACTTTATACATTGTATGTGCATTGATGATTACACTAGATGTGTTGCTAATTATATTTTAACGAGTTGACGTTAGCCCGCGTGTTACGGCGGGATGTTGATGATAGTATGTATTAGAAAAGTTCTTAAGATTATTCAAAACATACTTTTATTTTTTTGTTTTATTCTTTATCTACCAAACAATGATTTATAATACAAAAATATACATATTTACTTATGATTGTACATCCCACAGAGAACATAATTATCACAGAGAACATATTTACTTAACTATTTATTTACCTATGTTTATGGAACTATTTAATTAAGTGTGGTTGGTGAAAATATTAAGCACAACCGAATTGTGAAAGTAAAATAAAAACACTTAGGATTATGGAAGTAAAATAAAAACAAAATTTAAATTCATTAGCTTTCAAAACAGAAAAAATGGAAAGCAAACCATCACCACTATCAAACCGTTTCCTTCCCTCTGTTAACATCGGAAGTCAAAACCTTCTAGAACCGACATCATCACCACCGTGTTGATATGTTACTTACAGCGGCAGGCCGCCAGCAGATCGTCATACAATTGTATCCCAATTGTGAATCGGATCAATCATAACGATAAACCTTTCGTTTCCTTTGGACGGAGTTTCCCGGGGGTAGTTGTGCGAATTGCGATGTTTCCACCACTTCGTTTCCATTGAACGGATCAAACATACAACATTCATTTTTGGAGCGAAACCGTGATCCCGGTTCCTATAACCTAATAAGGTGATAACGAAGATTAAATTGATTAAACGACGAAAACCTTTGCTATGATAAAATCCTTTTCTATCGATAACATATTGAAGTTAGTTTACTTTGATTATGTGAATTTTGACGGGAAAAGTCAACGTTATTAAAACCGTTACTGGGACAGTTAAGTTGTAAATTGTATGTATTGATGTTTTTTGTTTGTACAGTTCCAAATGGTTGTGTGTGACTCTAACCGTGTAACAGTCGGAGAAGTAATGCCACGTTTCAAAATCAATGAATCACTACTAGAAAACTGGCCATTTCTGACTAAAATTTCCGACCAAAAAAATTTGGTCGGTATTTCCGACCAATTTCCGACCAATTACCGACAAAAAAAAAGCGTTGATTTTAGGGACAACTTTCCGACCAGATACCGACCAAAAATAAAATTGTCGGAAGTTTGTCGGTAGATTCCGACTAATTTCCGACCAAAAAAAAAGAAGAAAATTAAAAAAAAAAACTTTGTCGGAAATTCGTCGGTAATTACCGACCATTTTCCGACCAAAAAAATGTTAATTTTTTATTTGTAATTACCGACCATTTTCCGAGAAAACTCAACACTAGGTCGGAAATTCGTCGGTAATTACCGACCATTTTCCGACCAAAAGCTTTATTTTATTGGTATTCGGATATAAAAATGTGCATTGTATGTACGTGCATATGGGAATGTATTTTTTCATGAGTATATATATGTTATATACATGTGTATGTGTTGTAATGCATACAAAAATGAACATATATATATATACACACACACACACACATAGAGTTATATATAGAATAACAAAAGTTTGTTTTAATTACCGAGTCTTATCAATGTACACACACGTATGTATGTGTATAATACGTATAATTTGAAAAAATAAAAATATTCAATGTATAATTAAGGTGTACAAAAAATGGAATGAAAATAACGACGTTTAAAGCTCGAAAAATTAAAAAAACGATAACGCTTGTCGGTAAATCGTCGGTAATTACCGACCATTTTCCGACAAAACTCAACACTAGGTCGGAAATTCGTCGGTGATTACCGACCATTTTCCGACCAAAAGCTTTATTTTATTGGTATTCGGATATAAAAATATGCATTGTATGTACATACATATGTGAATG
This sequence comes from Ambrosia x helenae, assembly GCA_030844895.1. NCBI lineage: Eukaryota > Viridiplantae > Streptophyta > Magnoliopsida > Asterales > Asteraceae > Ambrosia > Ambrosia x helenae. The sequence continues at coordinate 11,744,500 of CM061230.1, read as the reverse complement.
TATTTTTTCATGAGTATATATATGTTATATACATGTGTATGTGTCATAATGCATACAAAAATGAACATATACATATATACACACACACACATAGAGTTATATATGGAATAACAAATGTTTGTTTTAATTACCGAGTTTTATCAATGTACACACACGTATGTATGTGTATAATATGTATAATTTGGAAAAATAAAAATATTCAATGTATAATTAAGGTGTACAAAAAATGGAATGAAAATAACGACGTTTAAAGCTCAAAAAATTAAAAAAACGATAACGCTTGTCGGTAAATCGTCGGTAATTACCGACCATTTTCCGACAAAACTCCACACTAGGTCGGAAATTCGTCGGTAATTACCGACCATTTTCCGACAAAACTCAACACTTGGTCGGAAATTCGTCGGTAATTACCGACCATTTTCCGACCAAAAGCTTTATTTTATTTGTATTCGATTATATAAATGTGTATTCGTATGTACATGCATATATGAATGCATTTGTTAATGAGTATATATGTTATGTACATATGTATGTGTCCTAATGCATACAAAAATAGACATATATATATATATATACACATACACATACACGGAGTTATGGAATAACAATTTTTTTAAAGTAACGAGCCTTAACAATGTATACACATGTGTGTATATGTATAATTTTGAAAAATAAAAATATTTATTGTATGATTGAGGTGTACAAAAAATTGGTAATTACCGACCATTTTCCGACCAAAAGCTTTATTTTATTGGAAATCGTTGGTATTCTGAAAGAACGCGTCTGATGACGAAATATTTATATTATTGCTCGGTTTGGTTATGTTCTTAATATCGAACAATACCGACTAATTTTTGTAATTAATTATCGGGTCTAAAATAAAACCAAAGCGAAATACGTTTAAACAGGTTCGATGCGCGGTATCCCTACCTAACCCTAACCCTAACTATTTAAGCACACAACCCTCCTCTCTCATTCATATTTTCAAGCCGCCTCCCTCGTTCTCTCTCTAGAAACTCTCCTGCCTTTCCCAATCCCTCTCTCGCTAACTCCTCCCTCTTCTGTCATAAGAACGACCGACCACCACCATCATGGTGGCGCCGACACTGTGCTATTGCAGTGCATTGATTTTGAGCCCGAAAACGGGCATGAGTTCGTTTGTTTGCTGGATCGGGGCTGTTAACAGGTCGTGGGTGGAGTTGTTGATGGCGGCGCACGGTTTTAGGCCGACAGGTGGCCGATGACGGTTCACGGGCTAACAACAGGTGTTTTGATGGTGGTTGTGCTAGTGACCGACAATAGGTATGGCTCGAGTGGTGGTTATCTAGGCAGCAGGGAGGGGTGCGGTTGTCATGTGGGTTTCAGTCCGATGGGCGTGGTGGTTCCGGGTGGTCCTTCCTTCATCCACTTTTGGGGGTGCTTACGGGTGGTCCTTCATCCATTGTTTTGTAAGTCAATTTTAAATACTGATTATTGTAATGAACCTTTTTAGTCAAGCTATCCTCATTTTTTACTCTTCATTTATGCTCTTTTGTTGGATGACTTGATTTACTAGGTATTCATTTTCTTAGCTTAAGTACTGCTCAACTTTCAAACTTTGTAGATTTTCATGTGTTTGTGTGTTTTAAGAATTCGGCTTCTTTATAGGTTGTATTGGATGCTATAATTGATTTTAACAGTATTAAGTTTAGGGAGATGGTGATGATTCCCTGGGACATATATCATTTTGGACTTTCTTTTGTGAAAATGGGATTTTATCAGTAATTAGAAAAAAAAAAAAAACCCTGATTTAACTTACTTTGTAAACATGTTTATGTTTTGATGGTGAGTAAGAAATCTGGAAATCTTTGTTTAGGGATCCATGGAAAATTAAGTAACCAAAATTGATACTTTTGAGTGTATGTTTTTTTTTAGAATGTCTCTTTTTGGTATTTGTTAGTCTACGGATTTACAATTTATGCGTATTTACGGGCAATGATGACGGGATTTTTTTGTTGCTGGATTCACACGATGGCTGTGAAGGCGATGTGGGTAGTAAATATACTCACAACGCTACTGGCTAATGTGCTTTTCTGCTTCAATGTTTGAGCCCTTTTGGAATGCCTATGCGCCATTCGCGTAGGCAACTATTATATATCTTTATTATATGTTTGTGAATGGCAATCTACTGTAGGTGTTTGTGCATCTTCATAAAGAACGTATAATAATTTACATGGTGGATGTCTGGATGATCATGGTAAGAGATGATTATGGATATTTATTCTCTATTTAATTAGGGCTGTCATTGTGTTGACTGAAAAGGGTTATTTATGCGGGTAGCTTTTGTGGGTTTGGTAGGGTTCATAAGCATGTTCGGTAGAGCCATCAATAGATTTCTTTCTTTCAAGTATTGGTTATAAGTTGTAAAGGCACCGATTATCGAAGGTAATGTAAATTCCTGACCTGATCTTACTCTTGGTATTTTCTTTGTATGTGTTCTCTGATGAGATTATGGATCTGTTGCCAATGGCTATTATGATGGTGGCGAAGACACATCTTACGGCCACATGCATCTCTGTAGGTAGATATTATGGATGTTAGACGATCGATTTGGATAACAATGAGATCGCGCCAGTACAGCGCCCAGCGGTGGTATATGTGGTGGATGAGGATATTGGCCTTTGGCCTTCCCCTAAGGCCTAATCCATGGTAATTTGTTTATTTCTTATGTTGCGTACCTGTGCACATACAAATTTATTTAAAACATGTAGTGCATATTATGAGAATTTTGAGAGTTCATTGCTGATTTTTTGCTGTATTAACTGTTGTTATTGGTTTCGAGTCCATACATATCTACAACATTTATGTATATGCGTAGTTTGAATACTTAAAAAATTAATAAGCAACTTAATTGCTAAAAACGTGTGCTGATTTGTATTTGATGAGATATTTGGGAAGATATGTATTATAAGTGGTCCAGTATTATGATTATGTAACAATCAAACGGTGCCTCATATTGCTTTCTATAAAGGCACTGCAAGTTGCGTTACATTTTTAAATCTACCAATTTTATATTGTTAAACACAAGAAATTTAGATGGTTAGATTTCACATATTTACTTATTGTCCTTCGACACGCTAATGTGCATCTTATTGTCCACTTTGCTGGTACAGAATGATGCAGTGGAGAAGCATAATGATTTACTTCAAGATGTTTTATTTTTCTTTTGTTAGTTAATGGATATTTCTAACATAAAATTTGGGCTTCTAAATCAGTAGTGTTGCTTAGTGTTGTAGTTTATTGTGTAGGTGTTATGTTGGACACCTATGGGCTTTTATATGTTTTCTTTTGCGGTGTTTAACATGCATTTCTATGGGTGTTCTACGCAGGTAATACTACACGCAGCGGTCCTGTGTTTCTGCACTTATATGCAGGTATGTATAGTTGTTTTTGGCGCTGAATTTTTTGGAGGTGTTAGTTAATGTGGTCATAGTATGACATCAACACACTTCCCAAATAAGCATTTGAAATGTCCATGTTTGATTTATGTAAGGTGTTGATTACCTAGAGAGACATGAACCGGAAGCATCACAAGTGCCAAAGTAGGTAACTTGATGATATGTTTATGTTCATTTTTTCCCGTATATATACATAATACAAACTCATTTTTGAGCTTTATGCTCGAAACCATAGAGATTGTTACATGTGTCGTTCTTGATGGAATACAATAATAATAATAAATATTGTTGCATATGATTCTTTCGTTTTGTTTGGTTGGTATGATGGTTTACATTTATGTGTTCGAATCCCTCTATTATATCACCGTTGTTTTTGGAAATTTTTTTGTGCGGTCTACACGTGTTGGCGTAGAGGCTTCATTATGTGGTTTCTTTAACACTTTGATAGAATTATTTCGGTTTTTCCTTTGAGCTTCGTCATCTTTTTCCAAGAACATACATACCGTTTTAACCGGTTTAGCGTGCCGCAACGCGCGCGGGTTAAAAACTAGTTTCTAGTTAAACACCAACCTGTTTCATCCTTGTGGGAAAACATTGATACTGAATGTGATGATTTCAACAGGTTACTAAAGAGAGCCTTTCAGCAAGGTTTGCCTTCGGTGATGACGAAAACTTAAATACTTCTTCTGAGATGGACCAAGTGAGTGGCATTAAATGTCCTCAGCAACAACTCGCGAGTAGAAATACTAGCATCATAGTTTGTAGATTATTATTGTAAAGAGGGTTTATATAATTTATTTTTTGCATATTAATAAGAAGAAATTCTGTTTTTTTTTTATTTTTTAATCAACATTTTGGTCGGAAAATGGTTGGAAAGAAAATTGGAAAGTTCATCGGAAACTGGTCGGAAAAGTTCATCGGAAATTGGTCGGAAAAGTTCATCGGAAACTGGTCGGTAAAGTTCATCGGAAACTGGTCGGTAAAGTTCATCGGAAACTGGTCGGTAAAGTTCATCGGAAACTGGTCGGTAAAGTTCATCGGAAACTGGTCGGAAACGTTCATCGGAAACTGGTCGGAAGAGTTCATCGGAAACTAGTCGGAATTTTGTCGGAGAACCTTTCACGCTTTTTTGTCGGAACTTTGTCGGAAATTTTGTCGGAAACTTGTCGGAAATATTTACCGACTAGATTTTTTCAGACAAAAGACACTTTGTCGGAAACTGGTCGGAAACACTGTTTTCCGACCAGTTTCCGACCAAAACCTTTGTCGGAAATGGGCCAGTTTTCTAGTAGTGAATTAATCTATTTATTTATGTGAAATGGTGAATCTAGAAGGAAACAGTTAAAACAAACGGCGAATAAGGAAACCGTTAAAGCAACGTTAAGTTGCTTTTTGTTATTATATATAATGTATGTCTTGATGGTTACACTTCATGTGTAATATTTCTTCTTTTTCATCCGTGTGATAAAACATGCTTTCTCATTTAATAAGAAGAATTGTCAAAATGACAACAGTGGCGGACTCAGGAAATATTTTCAGGGGTGCGACAGGGAGGTTTAATCGAACTTTTAAAGAATGCGATCGGGATTTTAGCCTAAAAATTACACTAAACCTTTTCTTTTAATACGTAGGTCCACCACTGAATGACAATCATCCAACCAAAAATCAACTGAAAAATAGCTACCAAAATGACGTTTATATAATTAATATAAACTCTGTTTAAAAATTGGCTTTTATTTAGGGTTACAAATATGTTGCTTGCTAAGTGAAGATTATATATTAGTGTTTTTGGACTACCTTCTCCGAAAGAGTAAATCACATAGAATAGTTGTTTTTTTAGAATTTTATTTGCTTGATCACACACGTTTACTAAAATAGTCAATTTTTTTTTGTTGGAAGGCGAATTTTTTATGTTATGGCAGAGATCATCACAACCCCCAGAAGGGGAATCCCCTAGCCACTCTACAATGGTCAGACTATGTTGTCTTAACCGGGCCCACGCTGACACGAGAGTGGCCGGCCCACAAGCGAGTCGAGGCTGCGCATAAGGGGCACTAAGGCTTCCACCCGGAAAAATTTCCCGCCACCTGCCACATGACAGATGTTGCACCCTCCACAAGAGGCAAGCCTCTCTGGAGTAAATGCACGGTACTAAAAAACCGGAGAGCTATCAGAATCGAACCTAACACCTGCAAGCAGGCTAGTTTCGACCATCACTTAGCAAATGTCCCCCATATATTGCATGTGGGGATCGAACCGTAGACATCCTAAAGGAATCTTTGATCGCCAACCACTAGTGAGTTAACTACCCCGTGCACTTAGACTGGCCACCCAAAAGGATCTTAACACAGTCCATCTTTAGCACCGATTGGCGCAAAACTTCAAAACTTGTGTGCCAGTTGGTGCAAGACTTCAAGACTTTCGCACATATACACAAAAACTCATAATTTGAATTACTTATTTTTTTGGACAGCTGGCTCAGTTGGGAACTACCCAACATATATATTGCACTCACATAAGTCACGTTAGATCCGCAGAATAGGGGTGTTCAAAACCTGATTATCCGGTTTTCGGATATCCAAAATTTCGGATTCGGATGCGGATTATCCAATGGATATCCGAATCTAAAAACAAAAAAAAACAATTTCCTACTTATATTAAAACCAAACAAAACCTGCTTAATGCAAAGATTCAAACTAACATAAACATTCAAAACAAATACAAAGATAAATCAGACGAGAAAACAGTGCTTTAATCAATGGATCCAATTCTATATGATTTTATATGTTGTATTATCAAAATTACACAAGCCAATAATAAGTAATACCCATAATATAGTTATGATTTTATATTCGGAAACAGAAAAGAAAAAATGAAAGGATTTTTCCATGTTTTTATATTCGGAAACAGATGAAAGCTTTTGTGTGTGTGTGTATATATATATTATTTTTTAAGATTTCGAATTTGGATATTTCGGATATCCGAAAATTTGCAAAATTCATATCTGAATCCGAATATCCAAAATTTCGGATATCTAAAATTTCGAATTTGAATTCGGATTCGGATGTTTGTGAACACCCCTACCGCACAAGGCACATGCGCGAGGCACCGAAGCACAACAGTCACCACAATTACTTGTCAGTTGGTTGTGGACAGACCAGGATTCGAACTCGTGACTAACCTGGTCAGGAACCCCATATGGGTAAATTGATTAGCCTAAATCATTTGTAACAGTGAAACTTTATATTCACAAAAAATAATAATAATTTATTATTTAGGTAAACAATCTACTCAAATGACTATTCTCGTCACTTTCCCCTCCAACACATTATGCAAATTATTCACACATTGAAATTATGATACTTCCATAACACAAAATGTAATAACAAACCACCTTGAATTTGACGACTGAAAAGACCCACAAACCTAACATGGCACAATCAAGTATTCGTGGGGTACAAGGATCACCTCACTATTGAGTAAAGTGTAGGGCTGGCAAATCGTGTCCCTAACAGGTTAACAGGTCTCTGACGCGTGCGAACAAATCAAGTTCTAAACATGAACACGACTCGTTTAACTCATTTATATCTCATGTTTATAACACAGTTTTATGTTTTATGTACCAAAAAAGGGAAATGAAAGATTTTTGCCTCTTAATTCTAAGTATTAAAAAAGTCAAAAAATCAAATAGTGTACTTTTCAGTCAAACAGGTCTTATCGTGTCTTAACAGGTTACCCATTGCCAGCCCTGTGTAAACCACGAACAATGTTCTACCATTAGGCCAAACATGCCCCAACCTACATGGGCACAGAACACAACAAAAAGGGAAAATCACGATTTTAGCCAATGACTTTTTTAACGAGCGAAAATAGCCACGTGAAGCAGACGCCTCACGGAAACCCAGACCCTTCAGGCGACTTTGAAGACCCCTCAACTACTAGCGAATCAAAACACTACATGTGGTGTGAAGACCCCTCAGGCAACACAGGCGTTGTTTTCCGTTAGGCGTCTCACCTGATACGTCTGTGGTGGCTGTTTTGACTTTCCAACCAAGTCAAAGGCTATTATGGTGATTTTTCCCGTAAAAAAACATACATACATGCACAACATCGTGTGCTAAAAAACCAAAAACATGTTGCATTATTGATTACACCATTTGTCATCATTTAGAACCATGCTAGGAATTCATAGCATAGATCTAACTACTACTCGTTATCGAGTTGGAATAGACACAAAGCCACATAGATCACAACATGAAACATAACATAACATAACATGATATAACGAATCTTATTGCGCCTGGATTTGAACGTACAAGAATCTAACAAGAAACAGAATTTGATCTTGTTAAGGAAGAGGACGAGTTTATAAACTCGATACAATCATCAATGGCCTCTGCTCGTTGGGAATCGATTGGAGTTACCGTAGGTTGTTGTTGTGGTGTTCCAGAGGAAGTAACCTTGGTGGAAGCTCTTTTTCGACCATAAATACCACGAAAAGCGACTATCATCTTATCGCCGAAATGTTTTATGTACTTAACAGGCGATATCGTGGATCTTTGTGGTAGAAATCTACAAGTCCTTGCAACCTTTGTTCCATTGCAATCAACTCTTTTGGTTGCATTTTGTTCGGAAAACATTTTGGTTATGTTTTGAGTGGGTAGGGAAAGAAATGAGCCATATGGTGTTACATATAAGAGTGTGATAGAATGATTACCTTTGGGCCCTAATGCATTGTTGAGTTGTACGGTACTAATTATTTTTGACAAAGCACATAGAATTCAAGATTCAAAGATGCAATCTAATATTTTCCTAATGTGTAACTCACATAGTGGGAATCAAGCAAAAATAAAGCAGATAAAGACACTTTTAGCCTTTTTCTCTTGTTTAGATTAATGAGGTAATTATGACTATTGTCTTGTGATAATTGCAATGTTGTTTATAGCTAGTTTTAAATACATTTATGTCCTTAAGCTTTTAAAGTTGTGTCTCCAAAATTTTTCTCTAAGCGTTATACATTCTTAAAGTCGGAGGACTCATACTTGGATCAACTGGATTAAGCCAAATGCGCTTGAAAAAGTTCATATTAATATGGGATAACTTCTATATTGTTTGTTGTTATGAGGCCTATAATCAATGGATGATTACATTTCAACGAGGCGTAAGCTTGGACATATACCATAGGCAGTTTGCGTGACTCTCGGGTCCCAATTGTTTCATCTTAAACTCTGATTCAAATTTAACGGTTTTTCCTAATTTTTACGATTATAATTTATATCTAATAAACCAAGCATAATTTTAGGAAGTTTGAATATTGACTTGACTTTTAGGAAGTTTGAATATTGACTTTGAATATTGACTGTAATTGTTGACTTGTACAGTCAATATTCAAACTTCTAAAGGTCAAGTCAATATTCAAACTTTCTAAAATTATGCTTGGTCTATTAATATCATTCTAATTTAAAAAAAAAACACGGGAATATTCAATTAGTTAATTTACGCGTTTAATAAAGAGCTTAAGAGCTTGATTTATTGGTTTTTGCCATTCAAAGATTTATCATTCTTCCCTCAAGATTATTCTCCAATATTGGACATAAATGAACTTGATCAAAAGATTAGCTAGAAGATGTTGAGTTGAATACTTGAGTCAAATCACTGAAATCATTCATCAAACCATAGAAAGCAATTAGTGCTATATCAATTTGTGACTTATAAGGAAAATGAGCTTTTGAGGATGGAGAAGTCATAAGGAGTTTTGGAACATCAGTTTACCATGTACTTTGTGTCCTTTGTGTGAGACGATGGATGAATCAACGAAGCATCTTTTCTTGGACTGTGGTTTTGTTTCCGGTGTTTGGAGTAATATTCGGTCTTGGTGCAGGGTGTCAAGGTATGATTTCAATGTGATCGCTGACTTATTCCAGTTGAAGGATATTGTGTTTAGTTCCAAGTGGGAGAAGAAGATTGTTCGTGGCATTTTTATGGTGACTTGCTGGGCCATTTGGACGGAGCGCAATAAGAAAATATTTAATGGGGCTAAGCCGAGAGTTATAGATATTGTGGCTTTGGTGAAGGCTTTAACCTTTTTTTGGTATAATCATAGAACTAAATGTAAAAAAGCGGATTGGAACAGTTGGTGAAATATCCTCTGTATTGTTTGTAAGGTGTTTTTGGCGGTCCTCAGTTTGAGGCCTGATCGCGTGTCGAAGTGCTAATCAAAAAATTAATAAAAACTACTCCTTAGCTACAACTGACTGCAGTATAGGAAGTAGGGTTGTCGAACCTCAGGAGTTTGTGGAAAGTGCTAAGTTACTAATTTCTAATTAAATTAAGATTAACTAAAGTAATTTTATGAATTTTAATGTAAAAGTGCTGCAGTGCTGCAAAACGGTTTGATAATAGAGTTTATAAAAGACAATAATATGGAAAAACGGTCACTCCGGGTTTCTGATTTGGTAATTATCAACTGAATTATGTTAATACCCTACCTAGGAAATCACATAGACATGACTTTGTTTAAATTGTTCAACCCAATTCAGCTATCATAACATTAATTGCAAAGTTAAATTAATCCTAGTGCAAGAAAACCAAGATACGATAACGTAATGCAATAATATTAATCAACCGAACTGTCTAGATCAGTCAAACATACAATTAGATGCCAAGAACATTAAGGTGTTCACAAATCTAATCCAAGTAATAAGTATCAAACATAAAGCAATTGATAAAATAACCAAATCGTTCACCCGGAGAAAACCGCAGGATGTTTAGCCTTGCATAGTCATGATTTCGGCTTCAAAACTTGTTCTGGATTGCTCTGGCATCAACCGGAATGAATGGAACTGCAAAAAGTCTTCAAAATCCTCCCTTAGAAGCTCTCGAAATCGATTCTCATCTCCCCAAACGGCTGCTAGGTTTTTAATTGCGAAAATGGGCTTTTTATGGGCTGAAGAGTTATTCGCGACCCCATGAATAACTCCCTGACTTATTAGAGGGGCGCGAATAAGTGATAATTACGCGAGGGCAGCAAGGTAATTAGCTGGATTCATTAAGGGCAGTATAGTCATTTTGCAACCCAATTCAGTTATTCGCGGGGCATGAATAACTCCTGAGGTTATTCATGGGGCATGAATAAGTGATCTGACAGATTTTATTTTCTTTTTATTCCTTATTCATCCGTGCACTCGTTTCACCTCCCATTAGACTCTTTTTCTCTCGTTTTAGCCCACGAACACCTGCTTAATACCAAGACACAAATAAGTATCTAAGACACGATATTTACGAACGTTAAATGATTAAAAACTATACAAAATTACTATATAAATGTGATGCATTTGGCAACACATCACACCCCCACACTTACCTTTTGCTTGCCCTCAAGCAAAATCTGCTCAGAACCTTACCACGAACAAGTAACAAATACCTCAAACGCCCCCGCCATGCACTAGTTAGGGTCCAAAGTCATACCCCATTCATAGATCATCATTAGATGTGTTAATTCAACAGGCAACCATGATGCACAATTTTTAAAACAGAATTCTCCCGACTAAGTCTAACATGCTTTCGGTTTTTATTCTCATGCAACACACCCCTCACAATTTTTCACTCCACTCGGTTTAATATCTGGACTAGCATGTAATGCGCTAGTATTATTCACTCAAAACCAAACATGTAACTCTGTTATCATAGGCTTGTATAACAATCACACCTCAACTATAGACAATGCACATATCTAAAGGACTTACGGGTTTTGGGCTTCGGGTAAAGGTAGGGTAGATTTGGCTAACAATTGGTTTAAAAACAAGAGTTTCAACACGCTTGAATGACCATCCTTATTCACTAAGCACCATAATACAATAATCACGCAACTTTGGGCATATTTGACCCATAACACATACTTCTATATTTTATTTTTTATTTTTTTTTTTTTTTCACTTTTTTCTTTTTTCATTTTTTTTTTTCATATATATTTTTTTTCTTTTTTTTTTTTCTTTTTTTTTTTCACAGCTTAAACATAACTCAATCACTTGAACTAAACATAAACACGATGGATGTCATCAATTATTACACAAAGGTAAACAGGTCAATTTGGGTAATAGGTTTAATCAAATGAAAGGGTATAGGCTCAACATGGGCTTCTAAGGGTGATTTTAGGTAAACGGGTCAACACATAACAAATAAACGGGTATCAAAAAGAAAATGGGGAAACCTAAATTGCCTTTATCATCTATGTGCATATCTAGTCTACAACCTCGGCATGTATCAAATCACACAAGTTCTGCAACAGAGAAACATCTGGCCTACACTCAACAAGCAGAGACAAAATGAACGCATTGAAACAGTCGCTTTCATGCCCGATCAGACCGCTTTTAGGACATTTTTTTTTTTATGACTCAAGACTAACACAAAAAACACACTCTAAAGACGTATAGCACCCCCCCACACTTGAGCGACACATTGTCCTCAATGTGCTAAGAGAATAGTAACACAAAAACAAAAGTAAAATACGAAAAGAGAAAAATAAATAAATAAAACAGAAAATCGGAACAGACTCCCCTGATAAATGCGACAATGTTGTTGAAAGTCGTGCTCCCCTGCCCTCCAACTTGTCCGTATAGCATTCCGTTCGCGGACAAAAGCGGCAATTATTCAATATTCTAACAACCAAAACACACATATAACAGCAACGTATCATATAATATAATATAATATAAACCACCCAACCGGTCTCCCCTTACAATTTCCCTTAATGTGTTAGTTTAGATACAGGCATATGATAATCAAAACAAAATAAAGGGAAAAGTACACCACAAACACAAAATAAACCGGTTGGCGCTGCTGCGAGCTATCACTCCTGCTGCCCAGGCTCCTCAGACTGACTGCCTCCCTCCTGCTCAGCTCCTGCAGATGTACCTACTATATCACCTATACCCCTAAAACGCTCGGGTATCTTCAAACCCATGCCCTGCATCATGAACCTCATCATATCCGTAAACATATCAACCTTTGCCTCTAACTCGTCTCTCCTCTGAACATCAGGCTCTACAGTGACCAACTCAGATGGTGATGGTAAACACAAAGGACTAGGGCAGTCCATAGATGACTGAACCTGTCGTCTGGCTATAGACATAGTCCTCTGTACAGTCTCTGCTGCTAGTGTCCCGACATGCGGTAGTACTAACTCCCACTCTGGTGGATCATCATACGTAATCATCTTAGCCATCCTCATATCCTGCATCTCATAACATACTGTCTCTGGCCCCGTAGTCAAATGCTTCCTAGGATACCTGTCAAACACCCCTAAACTCTCTGCAATCCGAGTCACATAAGGTCCCAAACCTAATCTACTCTTAGCTCCATCACGCGCACCCCTAGCAAATGAGGATAACAAAATAGTAGCCAGATTGGCCTCCCTGCGGCCGACAATACAATACAAACAGAAGGCATCGAGTACACTTACTTTGTCCCCGCTCCCCTTACGGGCGACAAGAGTGCACGCTAAGATCCTATGAATAAACCTGATAACTGGATCTCTGATCCTTGACTCCGTCACATTGTTACCAAACTCACCCACAGCGATAGTCCTCCAAAATTCCTTCAAATCCCTAGTAAGAATCGAACTCGACCTTTTCTTCTTATAACTACCCCTAAGTAACCGGCTAAATCCAGATGCCTTCACCTCTTTGTCAGTATAAATCCCAGCCACTACTGCAAACCTAGGCACACTAAACTCATACAACCGTCTGCCTAATGAGAACGACACTGCATGTTGCTCAAGAAATCTGTCAGCATTGTACCTAAAAGTGGAATAAAACTCAACGGTAAGCTCCCTATACTGCGGTCGATCACACTTTAAGATAGCCATCCACTTAGGTCCTAACATCTCCTCCATCCTTCATGCTGATCTAACACACCCATTAACTCCCAATTTATCGTCCTGTGCTGTAACTCAGGGATCAACATATATTTTTGACAGTTCTCCCATTCCCTAGAACCTATATCAAACTGCAACAGTGTGTGATCCTCTAAAACCCTGTCCTCAACGGGCTCTACTGGGTCCCCAGGCTGTGGCCTAACCTCAGGCAATGCATACCGAATACTCCTAGAGACCCCTGTGACTCGCGGTCCAGGCTCACCCCGTGGCCTCTGTTTAGGTCCTCTTTTTCGCTTGGCTCCCACGACCGCACTAGACGATTCCTCACCTGACATCCTGCAAGACAGATTAAAAACATACAAATCAGTCAGGTATCATAAATAAGCAACTATTTTTGGTATTTTAATTTTCAATTTTTTTTTTTTTTTTTTCAATTTTTAAACTGAAAAACATTGCGACCGTATAGCATTTCGGTCGCGGTCGCACCTAAAACAAAGAACAGACAAATAAATAAATAAAATAAAATAAAATAAATTAATTAAACAAATCTAAAATAACTTGAAATTTTGGGATACCCATTATGTATATAATATTTAAAACATCCCCGCCCGAATGGAGATTGAGTACGGGCGAGGCGTTTTAAACCTGCAATTCAAATCAATTCTAGTAATCCCCAATTCATTATCCGACCATTCATCATATCTTAATGAGTCTCAGCACCGCTAACGCTACCTCCCACACTTGAACTAAATTGTCCTCAATTGCGACTAATAACCATTCGACTCATTTAACACAAGCCTACTTGTGAGTCACCCTTTAAAATGATCAAAACTTTATCAAGCTCGCCCACTAGGTACTTAAAACATCAATGCCTAAGCTTATGAACTTCAAAACCTTAACAATTAATCCCATTTGTCCTCGAATGGCCTAGACAACACATCGGCTAATTGATTTAACATATCACCGCATTCAAAACCAAGCTAAAACCATAACGCTATTTAACGCCAATTCGCTTCAACTTATCATATGCAATGTATCACTTTTCCGCAAAAACAACCATCCACGCTTGTAACAAACATACTTAGAGACCTTCTATTGCCACGCCCAAAACAAGCGAAAGTGACACTATCGCCACCGAACAACCTTCTCAATTCAACTCTATAATGCAACGACTAAAGCGCCTAAACAAAAGAACCATTATACCAAACGAACGCCACGCCTTAGAATCAACACAACAAAAATAATTAACACATCGACTCGCCACATTAATAATAAGAAAATACTAGACGACTAAGCCCGAACAAGAAAACAGTGACAAAATAAAACGAGCACCAAAATAGCTGCGCACAGGAACGTACCTGATCAGTGTGACGACCAACACAGTAAATAGAACAACAGAACACGAGTGGGTTTTTCTTCTGAGCAGTGAAGGGTTCGGGTTAGAGTTGCCTGTGGGTCGGGTCTGCAGAGGGTTAGGGTTTGGTTGGTTTGGTGGTGGAAAGCGGTGGCGGGCTGTGGTGGAGGATGGCGGCGGGTTTAGGGTCGGGTCTGGTTAGGGGACGGGTTGCAGGTTGGGTTGAAGTGTGGCTGCAGAGGTGGGGCCGATTTTGGAGGTGGGTTGTTGGGTGGTTCGTGGAGGAGAAAAACGCCGGCGGGGTGGTTGGTTCAGAGGTGGTGGTACGGTGGAAGAAGAAGGCGGCGGCGGGGCAGGTGGTTGGGTTTGAACAGCGGCGGCGGAAGGTGATGGGTCGGGTTGTAGAGGGAGGAGGACGGTGGTGGTGGTGGAGGAGGTGGTGGTTTGTTCAGATGAGATGGGTGATGATCATTGTGATGTTTAGGGAATTAGGGTTAGAAGAGCAATTGTTTTGGGAAGAAGGAAGGATAAAGTCAGTCACGTTAATTTTTTTTTTTAAAATTAATTGTTATAAGAGCAATTGTTATATTTTTTTAATTTTTTTTTTTTTTTTTTTTTTTTTTTTTTAGATAGGTTATTAGCGCCCCATGAATTCCTTGGAGACTTATTAGAGGGGCGCGAATTCCTTTGGTGACAGAAAGTTTTGACGATTTATACTTAGAAAAAATTTTTAGCTTCTCAATTTTAACACTCCCAAACCCTTTAAAACCTATTCCAATGACCCATGAACATGTAAACTTACCTGGACTCCTGTTAATGATGATTTCTCGTGTCGAAATAGATACATTTACCTGAAAAACTCAAACACCCAAAAAAACGCAAAACCGAAAACAACGAAAATACACAAAAAAAATTATACAAACTCTACAATTACACATACCGAATGCGTTATCACTTAGCTTCATCATCCGGTTCACTCGTCAAAAAGCAAACCGGCTATTCTGTTGTTCCGTGGATGTCAGACGAATCCAGGTACGGTTTAAGTCGATGTCCATTCACTACTTGACGTAAAATGATCATCAAAGTCTTCAATCTCGACATCACCGTATTCACCAACTCTCGTAATTAAGTATGGCCCCGTCCACTTGCTTTTCAACTTCCCTGGAAATAATTTAAGACGGGAATTGTACAACCATACCTTTTGGCCTACCTCGAACTTCTTCAAACGAAGCTTGGCATCGTGCACCTTCTTCATCTTGTCCTTGTATGATGATGCACTCTCATATGCTTCATCTCTCAGCTCCTCAAGCTCACACAGATTCAACTTCCTTTCTTACCTGCAACATCATAATCAGTATTAACTTCTTTAACAGCCCATAATGCCCTATGTGCTATTTCCACCGTAAATGGCAACCCTTCCCATAAACCAATCGGTATGGTGTGGTGCCAATTGGTGTCTTATAAGCTGTACGGTAAGCCCATAATGCATCATCTAGCTTGGTGGACCAGTCCTTACGATCTGGTCTTACCGTCTTTTGTAAAATCTCTTTAATTTGACGATTTGACACCTCAACTTGCCCACTTGTCTGTGGGTGATACGGGGTTGCAATTCTGTGATCCACACCATACCGTTTAAGCAATTTACCGAATTTAAAATTCTTGAAATGCGACCCCCCATCACTGATGATCACACGGGAAGTCCAAATCGTGTAAAGATGTTTGATACTACAAAATTGCAAACAACGGTATGGTCGTTTGTCCTGGTGGCTATTGCTTCTATCCATTTAGATACATAATCGACAGCCACCAAGATATACTGATAACCCTGGAATTTGGGAACGGGCCCATGAAGTCGATCCCCCACACATCAAAAATATCAACCACGAGGATAGGCTGCATGGGCATCTCATTCCGTTTAGTTATGCTACCCAGCTGCTGACACTTGGTGCAATTCTTAGCAAACTCAAAAGCATCTTTAAAAATGCTTGGCCAAAATAACCCCGATGATAGCACTTTGTGTCCTGTTTTCTGCCCGCTGAAGTGTCCTCCACAAGCAGATGCATGCACAAGTCCCAATACGCATTGAACTTCCGATTCTGGGATACATCTTCGAATTATCTGGTCAGCTCCTATCTTAAACAAGTCTGGTTCATCCCAAATGTACTGCTTCGCTTGAGCCTTCAAGTGAGTTCTCTTTTTCTTTGCCCAATGCTCTGGGATGATACCTGCAGCCAAATAATTAACAATGTTAGCATACCATGGTGAAGTAGATACTTCGAATAGCTGCTCATCTGGAAAGCTCTCATTGATCTCATTAGTGACTTCAGCATCCATATGGGGCAATCTAGACAAGTGGTCTGCCACCACATTTTCACTTCCCTTCTTGTCTCTGATTTCCAGATCAAACTCCTGAAGCAGGAGAACCCAACGGATCAATCTGGGTTTCGCATCCTTTTTCTCCATCAAATAACGCACCGCGCTGTGATCTGAATACACAATCACCTTGCTTCCCCAAATGTAAGACCTGAACTTATCAAGAGCAAACACAACTGCAAGTAATTCTTTTTCAGTAGTAGTATAATTCAGTTGTGCTACGTCCAACGTCTTACTTGCATAATAAATTACCACTGGTTTTTTATCTACCCTTTGACCCAAAACAGCCCCAACTGCATAGTCACTCGCGTCACACATGATTTCAAAAGGCTGTGACCAATTGGGTGCTTGCAGAATTGGGGCTTCAACCAGTTTTTCTTTCAAAGTGTTGAAAGCTTTTACACATTCCTCATCAAATACAAAAGGTTCATCTTTTAAAAGTAACTTGCAAAGTGGTTTTGTGATTGTACTAAAACCTTTTATGAACCTTCTGTAAAAACCAGCATGTCCTAAAAACGACCTAACCCCTTTAACATTTGTGGGAGGAGGTAAAGTTGAAATAGCTTTAATTTTTGCATGATCAACCTCAATCCCACGTTTTGAAATTACATGCCCTAACACCACCCCTTCTTGAACCATAAAATGACTCTTTTCCCAGCTTAAAACTAAGTTTGTTTCAATACATCGTTTCAACACCTTAGTTAACTGTTCTAAGCAAGATTCAAAGGAGGTTCCAAAAATTGAGAAGTCATCCATAAAAATTTCAAGTGAGTCCCCAACCATATCTGAAAAGATACTCATCATGCACCTCTGAAAGGTGGCTGGGGCATTACACAACCCAAATGGCATTCGCCTGAATGCAAAGGTACCATAAGGGCAGGTAAATGTGGTCTTTTGTTGGTCTTCAGGGTGGATGGCAATTTGATTATACCCTGAATAACCATCAAGAAAACAATAAAATTTCTGACCTGATAACTTCTCGATGATCTGATCAATGAACGGTAAAGGGAAGTGGTCCTTCGAGGTAGCTGCATTCAGCTTCCTGTAATCTATGCATATTCTCCACCCAGTAACAGGTCGGGTGGCAATTTCTTCCCCTTTTTCGTTCCTGACTATCTGAATCCCTGCTTTCTTGGGAACGGTCTGTGTTGGACTTACCCAAGTGCTGTCAGAGATGGGATAAATGATACCCGCATCCAGCCACTTCAGAACTTCTTTCTTCACCACTTCTCTCATGTTCGGGTTAAGCCTTCTCTGTGCATCTCTTGCCGGTTTCGCTCCCTCCTCTGTTATGATTTTATGCATCACTATTGAGGGGCTTATTCCTTTCAGGTCTGCAATAGTCCACCCAATTGCAGCCCGGTGTGCAACCAAAACTTCCATCAAAGCTTTCTCCTGTTCCTCAATCAAACCTGCAGAAATAATAACAGGAAGAGTATCATTAGCACCAACAAAAGCATATTTTAGATGTTTAGGTAGCTCTTTAAGTTCTAATTGTGGTGGTGTCTCTAATGACGGCTTCAGCTTCGTGTCAATGTGATCTGGCAAACTCTCCACATGATAAGACCAAGGTGGTCTTCCTTCTCTCACTACCATCGCCTCCACCTTTGCATCCTCGTCCTCAAATTCCTTGACTGTCTCAGAATATAACCTGCCAAACAACGCACATTCTACCATGGACTCGTCCCCCTCATCATTAGGAATGTAAGGAGGAACGCGCCCGTCAATGATGTCTGCCATAAAGCATTCATCACTAACATTGGGGTTAGAAACATTACCAAAAACACTTAACCGCATCTTGCGGTTACCAAAAGTCATATCCACAGTACCAGTCCTGCAATTAATCTGAGAGTCAGAAGTAGCTAAAAATGGTCGGCCAAGAATCACAGTCGGTTGCTTGGTTTTATCAACAGAAACATAATCAAGGACCAAGAAATCGACCGGATAATAAAACTCATTAACTTTCACAATCACATCTGACAATACTCCCCGGGGTAGCTTAGGAGTCAAATCAGCCAACACCACAGTGGTATCAGCTTTCTTAAGTGGACCGAACTCATACTGGTCATACAAGCTCCCCGTAGTATACTCACACTCGCTCCAAGATCCAAAAGGGCTCGTGTCATTTGAAAATCACCAACTTGAATTGAAATAATTGGTGCCCCTGGATCTTGTAATTTTTCAGGCAGAGTGCCTGAAATTATTGCACTCACATCTGCTGGCATGTCAAGTTTCTTTGGAATTTTATGATTTCTTTTCTGAGTGCACATATCTTTCAGGTACTTTGCATATGCAGGAATTTGTTTAATTGCATCTAAAAGAGGTAGATTGATTTTAACTTGTTTGAAAACCTCCCACATTTCATCCGATTGTGGGCCTCTTTTATTGACTGTCTTTTTCTTACCAGGATCAATGAGAGCTGCAGGAAAAGGGATGGTATTACCCTCCACACCCTTTTCTACAACCTGGTTGGAATTATTGATCAAAACACTTTTATTTTTATTTTTTTCTTTTTCTAAAGCAGTGTTAGGTGTTTTGTTCAATTCAACAAATTCCTGTTCATCTTCACTATCATCACTACCCAAATCCTCCACCACACCCTCAACAAACTGTGGTGGAGTTCCCACTTTATTATCATAAACCTTACCATTGCGCAAAATACTTACCTGGTTGATTTGCACATTCCTCGAATTCCTTGAGCTTGATTGCTGATGTTGAGGATTAATGGTGGTGTCACTTGGTAGCTTCCCTGGATCTCTCTTAGACATATCTGCAGCCAATTGCCCTACCTGCTTGGACAATGCTTCCACAGTCTTATCCCTCACTTCATTGTCTTTTCGCATTCCCTTGACCTCTTCTTGAACTGTCCTGACATCATTCTGTACAGCTTTAATGGCATCCAAGATTGCACTCAGTTGATCATTACCTCCTCCTGATGTGCCTTGTTGATTTCCTCTCTGCTGCTGACCACTCTGATTGTAGGTATTCTTTGAGTAACCCCCTTGATTATATCCATACTGCCTGTTCTGAGACTGTTGTTGATTTCCTCCCTGCACATTAGAACCAGAAAAGTTAGGATTTAATTGATTATTAGGATTACCATACCTGAAGTTTGGGTGGTTTTTGAGCCCAGGATGATAGGTGTTGGAATTCATGTCATATTGCTTCCGTTCTCCATAAACTTGATTCACCTCTTCTGTATTCTCCAAAGGCCCCTGGCAGTCTTGGGCTAGATGTCCCAACTCCCCACAATCAGTACATACCGAAAAAGCATTAGCTGCCTTCGCCTCACTACTCTTCCCCAAATTAAGTTGAGCTACCTGTTTTGCCAAGAGTAAGTTTTGTTGCTTCAACTTCTCAATTCTTTCTTCAGCCTCATAGTCTGCTGCCTTGACAGATGATGGTCTCAACTTCCTACATGATTGTGCCTGTCTCTTTGAAGTGGCACTCATCCTTTCCAAGTGTCCCCAATCCACAGCTTCAGTGTTAGTAAAGAATGTGCCATTGCTAATGGCAGTCAAACCCCTTACATCCTCTGGTGTCAGTCCATCATAAAAAGCTTTTATTAGTTCCCATGTCTGAATCCCATGATGAGGACATTTTCTCAATAGCTCTTTGAATCTAGTAAAAGCCTCATGGAATGCTTCCCCCGAATTCTGTTGAAATCCTCTTATTGCATCCCGAGCCTCAGATGTTCTGCTCATGGTGTAATACTCTTCCAAGAAAATTTGTTGCATATCCTGCCAAGTGTATATACTACCTGGGGGTAGTGTAGCAAACCATTGCCGTGCCCTGTCCTTCAAGGTGAACTGAAACATCATCAACATTACCTGGTCCTTCGTAAACCCTGATCCTCCAATCATATTGCACACAGACTCAAATGCTGATATATGTAAGTAAGGCTCTTCAGATCTTTTTCCATAGAACTCAGGCAGATGACCCAAATATTGGGGTCTCACTTCAAATGCTCTCCCATTCCTACTAATAGGTGTGACTACAGCTGAGGAATTGGGTACAATAACCGGCCGAAAATGACTATCAACGCCCTGAACCGGTGCCCTTTGACGTATCTGTGGGACACCATCTACTAACTGTAACTCATCTCCCATCCCCATATTCCCAACATTAAATTGAGGAACCCCTTGTGGCGCTTGATTATTTCTGTATCCCTGAACACGGTTCCCCTGATTAACCCGCTGTGGTGGCTGCTGCTCATACTCCATGTCATGCCCATAATTACCATATCTCCCATCATACGGTTCCTGTTCGTCCTCTTGATCCCATTCAGAGTCCCAAGTATGCACACTTCCCTCATCATATCTCTGTTGGTTCTGTTGTCGGTTGGGTGGGATAACTGCTTGTTGTGGACGAGGTTGGTTTCTTGGATTTTGTTGGTTTTGTTGTGGACGTGGGTTAGCAGCTTGAAAATACTCACCAGGTTGGAATTGTTGTTGTGGTGGTGGTGGGTTTGGGATGGGTTGGTTTGGTAGAGCAGGTGGAATAAGATCATTCGGTTGGTTGGGTATTTGGTCATTTTGGTTATCCTGATCAGCCATCTCAATAGCTGCTTCTTCAATTCTCTGAGCGACTGTTGAAGAACTTGATTGCTTCTTTACTGCTGAACGAAAAACAACACGGTTTTGACGTGCTGTCTTCTCAATTTCTGGATCAAATAACAATGGAGACGACTTTTTGGAAAACCTAGTATGCATGCAACACAGAAGTCACCTGCACACACAAAAACAAGAAAACAAATAGAGTAGTACTGAATGAAGAAGAGAAATAAAATACGGAAACAAATAACTAAAAAGACAATTTTTTTTTTTTTTTTTTTTTTTAAGAAAATAAATAAACAAACTAAACTAAACTAAACACTAAGCGCACGAACTCCCCGGCAACGGCGCCATTTTGATCGCGTGTCGAAGTGCTAATCAAAAAATTAATAAAAACTACTCCTTAGCTACAACTGACTGCAGTGTAGGAAGTAGGGTTGTCGAACCTCAGGGAGTTTGTGGAAAGTGCTAAGTTACTAATTTCTAATTAAATTAAGATTAACTAAAGTAATTTTATGAATTTTAATGTAAAAGTGCTGCAGTGCTGCAAAACGGTTTGATAATAGAGTTTATAAAAGACAATAATATGGAAAAACGGTCACTCCGGGTTTCTGATTTGGTAATTATCAACTGAATTATGTTAATACCCTACCTAGGAAATCACATAGACATGACTTTGTTTAAATTGTTCAACCCAATTCAGCTATCATAACATTAATTGCAAAGTTAAATTAATCCTAGTGCAAGAAAACCAAGATACGATAACGTAATGCAATAATATTAATCAACCGAACTGTCTAGATCAGTCAAACATACAATTAGATGCCAAGAACATTAAGGTGTTCACAAAATCTAATCCAAGTAATAAGTATCAAACATAAAGCAATTGATAAAATAACCAAATCGTTCACCCGGAGAAACCGCAGGATGTTTAGCCTTGCATAGTCATGATTTCGGCTTCAAAACTTGTTCTGGATTGCTCTGGCATCAACCGGAATGAATGGAACTGCAAAAAGTCTTCAAAATCCTCCCTTAGAAGCTCTCGAAATCGATTCTCATCTCCCCAAACGGCTGCTAGGTTTTTAATTGCGAAAATGGGCTTTTTATGGGCTGAAGAGTTATTCGCGACCCCATGAATAACTCCCTGACTTATTAGAGGGGCGCGAATAAGTGATAATTACGCGAGGGCAGCAAGGGTAATTAGCTGGATTCATTAAGGGCAGTATAGTCATTTTGCAACCCAATTCAGTTATTCGCGGGGCATGAATAACTCCTGAGGTTATTCATGGGGCATGAATAAGTGATCTGACAGATTTTATTTTCTTTTTATTCCTTATTCATCCGTGCACTCGTTTCACCTCCCATTAGACTCTTTTTCTCTCGTTTTAGCCCACGAACACCTGCTTAATACCAAGACACAAATAAGTATCTAAGACACGATATTTACGAACGTTAAATGATTAAAAACTATACAAAATTACTATATAAATGTGATGCATTTGGCAACACATCAAGGCCTTGCCTTTGTTGTTAATGAAGTTTTAGTTTCAAAAAAAAAAAAAAAAAAAAAAAGGAGTTTTGGAAAAGTTTAGCCAAACATGGCCTAAAAAGGAGGAGAATGTGGAAAGTGTGGAGGTTGAATGAACGAAAAGATATAGAAAAAAGGTTCAGTTTGATCAGACTGTGATCTAAAGAAGAATGAACCTTTCGGTTATTATAACTTTATAGTTTATATATAGTCACATACAAAGATGTGAATGCTACAACATTGTTTTCTTGTATGGATGCATATCTTATAGACTAAAAGGGACCATGTTTTTTTTTTATCTTTTGGTAATCTAGTTACTTTTTTAATGGTAGTTGTTACTCCGAAACCAATAATTCAAAACTAGTCTTTTACTCATGGTTTAAACATTTGACATTCGGTGAAAATATCAATAATGCATTTATATATATTTTGTAATATGGAACTCTTGAAATAAGAGAGCATGAGGAGCAGTGGTGTATCCAGGAGCAATTTCCAATGAGTTCCTTTCATAGATTTTCACTTAACTTTTTTTTTAAAAATTTTTTTCCACTAAAATCTTCAATTTTTTCCAAACTGAACCCTAGAACTCCTGAATGAAATGCTCTATCAACTCGTTATCCAAATCTTGACTTGCTAATAATATCAATTTATCATCTACTAGCATGTGCATTACAACATAAAGGAGCATTTGCAAGTCGGAAATGCTTCTTGTGATTAAAACATCGGTCACAATAGTCTTTGTCGCTATTTATGCAACTTCCTTTGCTTTGTTTCGTTGTTTTTTATTTGATACTAGCTTTTATTCCGGGAGTGTCCCGGAGTTGAAAAATATAATAATTCTAATAATACTAATACTAATAGTAATAATTATTACTCTTGTAATTAAATAAATAAAAAATAACTTTGCTATAAGGTGACACCATGTGTTGCAGTGTTGCGCGATTCTTTCTCCTAGCTTCTCTTGATGAAGTATACCTATGCATCTTTAGAAGAGTAAAATTCCAATGAAAGCATGGCGCTTGGGCCGAATTTCAACATCGTAGATAAGAACCTGGTTTAAAAGAAAAAACATGATTAATGAATAACCTGAACACTTTGTGTTTTTTTCCTGTATGAACAAAACCTCACAAAAAATAGTCGTTTTTTTTTCCCGTTTTTTATATAGCACTATGTAGGGATGGGCATACGGTCCCGAAAACCGATCCCGAACCGAAAAAATACCGATCCCGTACCGAACCGAGGGTGTTCGGTATCGGTATTGGTACCCACATTTAGAGGTTTTCGGTTTCAGTATTTTTGGTATCGGTACGGGATCGGTATTGTATCGGTATTTTAAGGTAAAATACCGATACCACGCCGGTACCGTACCGATACCGAACCGATAACGATACCGTACCGGTATAATCGGTATCGGTATCGGTATTGATTTTTTGTACTTTTCGGTATCGGTATTGTCGGGATCGGTATCGGTTCGGTACCGATACCGTCCCGAGCTCATCCCTAGCACTATGGTACTCGTTGGAAAGATAATAAAACGCTCGTTAATTTGGTGTAATTTTTTTATTTAAAAAATCTCGAATATAAAAAAATATTACGTTTAAAAATTATGGGAGGAAACATAAGAGAGAGAAATTTAAATTTGTTTTTAAATTCTTTTTTCCTAAAATAACTCAATTTAATTTTAGTAATTGAGAATTGAGAGATAGAGAGATAAATTTAAGGTTTTATGTTTATCTTTTTTTTAATTAAAAAAGGAAATAATTCAAAAACACTAAAATCTTTCAATTATCATTTATGATGCCACGTGGCAGTTTCATGGAGAGGTTGAAAGCACCATTGCACGCCACGTCAGCAATGTTCAATTCTTTTATATATATAGATAGATACCATAGGCAAGTTGCCGAACTCTTGGGGTACCAATTTCCTTATTTGAGACTATGATATTGAATTCAACTATTTTCCCTAATTTTAGTGATTTTGTTTAGGCCTATAAACAAATCAAACGAACACAAACCATATAATCAAACAAATATTTTTGTTCATGTTCATGTTTGTCCATGTTCATTGGTTTAAAACCTTAACGAACAGTTCGGGAACGTAAATGAACACAAACATAAATGAACGTAACTGAACAAACATAAACGAACACAAAACAACATAAGGGGATAAGTTAACATAAACGAACATAAATGAACATTAATGAAACAAGTCTATATATAAAATCAACTTCAGATATAAGGCACCTACAAATGTACAATGGTGGACTATAGAGAACGAATTCGACCGTAGAGTGTGACTTCAACTGAGAAAGAGGTGGATGACTGTAGAGAATGACTTATCGACTGTGATTGTAGAGTGGTTGCGGGGTGTAATGCAAAGTGATATTAGGGTCCACACCAGAGCCGGCTATGAGGGTGAGCCGGGTGGTCACCGGCTCCGGGCCCGACCCTTAAATGGGCCCGAACGTTTTTTTAAAATATGCGTATATATATTAAATTCTATATTTAGGATATATATTTGTGTTTTATACATTAAAGTCTTGTTAGTGGAGTTGGAAAAAACCATGTTAATTTAATGTAGAGGTCTCAAGTTCAATCCTTGGCTCTAGCACTATACTCAATTTTTTTTTTTATAATTCATTCATCTTTACAAAATTTTGGGCCCAAATTCTTTTTCGCCCAAGGCCCAATTTTTTTTTGACATTTTCGAAAACGGCCCTGGTCCACACAATATACATACCAACAATTTATTAAAGTTCCACTGAAAAGTTTATTAGCTATATTCATATAGGACTTAGAAAGCCCATTTTGTGTTATACTTATATACAATATAACTACTTATTTTTAAAATTTAAGCGAACATAGATGAACGTAAATAAATGAATGTCCATGAACATAATGAACAAAAATTTTTGATCATGTTCGTTCGTTTATTAAAAAAACGAGCATAAACAAACTTTCTGCATAACAAGTTCATGTGCAGGTCATGAATGTTCGCTTGTTAACATACTTGAATCTTCAAATTATATATACATTAGTTTTAAAACTTTCATGAATAGTACTAACGGAGTTACTATTCAACTCCGTTAAGTTACTATTTAACTCAGTTAAGTTGCTATTTAGCTTAACGGAGTTACTATTCAACTCCGTTAGGTGCCTATCCAACTCCGTCAAGTTACTATTTACTCTGCTTTTTTAATTTTTTTTTCCTAAATCTGTTTTTTTTCTCCGTTAAGTTACTATTTAACTCTATTTTTTTTAATTTTCTTCACTTAACTCTGTTAGGCTACTACTCAATTCCGTCATGTTACTACTCAACTCAACTCCGTCAACTACTATCCAACTCCGTAAAGTTACTGTTGAAGGCCGTCAAGTTACTATTCAACTCCACTCAACGCCGTTAGGTTACTACTCAACTTCGTTAGGCTACTGTTCAACTTCGTTAGCTTAACGGAGTTACTATTCAACTACGTTAAGTATTTAACTCCGTCAAGTTACTATTTACTCTGTTTTTTTAAATTTTTTTCCGCAACTCCTTTTTTTCCTCTGTTAAGTTACTATTTAGCTATTTTTTTTTAATTTTCTTTACTAAACTCCGTTAGGCTACTACTCAATTCCGTCATGGTACAACTCAACTCAACTCAACTCCGTCAACTACTATCCAAGTCCGTCAATTTACTATTTAAGGCCGCCAAGTTACCATTCAACTCCACTCAACGCTGTTAGGTTACTACTCAACTCCGTTAGGCTACTATTCAACTCCGTTAGCTTAACGGCGTTACTATTGAACTCCGTCAGGTTACTATTTACTCTGTTCTTTTAATTTATTTTTTCCCGTAACTCATTTTTTCCTCCGTTAAGTTACTATTTAACTATGTCTTTTTTAATTTCTTTACTAAACTCCGTTAGGGTACTACTCAATTCTATCATGTTACTACTCAACGCAACTCAACTCCGTCAACTACTATCCAACTCTGTCAAGTAACTATTCAAGGCCGGCAAGTTACTATTCAACTCCGTTAATTATTGGTTCGCCACATCAGATCCGAAAGCCAATATTCTTGCAACTTATACACCAGTAACAAACACTGAAAAATTAAAAGCAAGGTTGTTGTAATACTAAAAGAAATTGCGTCGTCCTTCCACTGTTGTGCGTTACATACACAGAACTAGATACCGATTTAACCTAGGCGCAACGCGCCGCTTCGATTACCACTAGTTTTATTAATATACGTGTTATCTAGGAAGTTAACTTTATTTCTAGAATTCCGATTTTTTATTTTATAGATTTTACAATACTTGATAATTTTAGAATTTGTTTATACAAAGGATCTTTGATGTATGGGCTTAACTCGAGTGGTATATCAATTTCCCCTTAAAGTTTATTCTATCTTGAATTCAAACTCTAACCCTTAGCTAGGCTGCTGATTTGAATACTCGGTCAATCATTGAAATCATATATCGAATCATTGAAAGAAAATAGTGCTAATTAACAATAAGTAGTGAATATTAAGAATGTAAGAAAGAAGTGTAGTGGGGCTAAGGAAGCATTTATGTGGCAGAGTGGGGAGGTTGAATGAAAGAATATATATAGAAAAAGCCACAAGTTGATCTGATTGTGATCTAAATTCTAAAGAGGAATCAACCTTTCGGTTATTTTAACTTTCCATAAGCTACAAAGATGTGTGAATACTAGTATAGATCTATCTATATATATAAAAGAAAACGTATATGCCGATATGGCGTGCAATGGAGGCCTCAACCTCTCTTTGAGAGTGCCACGTGACATCATAATTAAAAGATTTTAGTGTTTTTGAATTATTTCCTTTTTTAATTAAAAAAAGATAAGCATAAAACCTTAAATTCTCAATTACTAAAATTAAATTGAGTTATTTTAGGAAAAAAGAATTTAAAAATAAATTTAAAATTTTCTCTCTCATGTTTCTTCCCATAATTTTTAAACGTTTATATCTTTTATATACGAGATTTTTAAAGAAAAAAATTACACCAAATTAACGAACGTTTTATTAAAATTCCAACGAGTACCATAGTGCTATATAAAAAACGGGGAAAAAATCGACTATTTTTTGTGGGGTTTCGTTTATACAGGAAAAAAACACACAAAGTATTCATGTTATTCATTAATCATGTTTTTTATTTTAAATCAGGTTCTTATCTATGATGTTGAAAATCAGCCCAATCGTCATGTTATCATTTAAAATACTATGAAAATGCAATGATTGAGAGATTTTGTGGTTAGTTAACTTAAGCCATTTCCAATAGGTTATCACGTAAAATTAGATTTTTCAACTCCGGGACCCTCCCGGGATAATCAGCTAGTTTATTATATGTATGAATATTAAAATAAACAAACTGGGTTCCAGTGTTTTTTTTTCATCTTTTGGTAATCTTGATATCTTGAAACAAGAGTAGGGAAGATGAAACCATAAGAATTCTTTAACATGTTCGAGACGAACATTCTAATGGTTAGGTGGTGTGTTTCATAGTTGAAAGGTGAAAAGTTAAGACTATAAGGAGGGGGGGGGGGATTGTAGGGAGTGGAAGGGGGGAAGAGGAGGGTGTTAAAGTTAAAGTTAAAAAAAAAAAAAAAAAAAAAAAAACTGACCAATCATGAAGTGTCACGTGTCCAAGCCATTTGCCCCACGCCGGTGAAACCCCTCCCCCCCCCCCCCGGCCCTCTCCCGCCCCTACCGGCGGCGGTGTTCCCCCCTCTTCCGCCCCCACTCCGCTTAGTCTAACACTATGTTCCAGAGTTTCATTAAAGGAGGGAAGAGAAATGATTGGGAAGGAAGTGGGGAAAAAATGTGTTCCAGAGTTTTTTTGTAGGAGGGAAGGGGAGAGAATGAGAGGGATAATAAAGAGGTTTTTAGAGTGATTTTCAATCTTTCCAATTTGGAAGGAACCGGAGGGAAAGGAAGAGGAGGAGATCATTTCTCTTCCACCCTTTAATGAAACTCGGGAACACATCGTAAGAGTTTAAATTATGCAGGATACATGTATAGGGTGTACTTATCCTATAAGACTATAGGGAGTGGAGAGGGGGAAAGAGGGGGGAAAGCGTAATGTGTCACTTGTGGGACCCATGTGTGGGGGGAAAAATTGTGGGGAGTGGAAGGGGGGAAGTGACATGTGGAAATTATTTTCTTTTTCATTTTCTTCATTAAACTAATAAAAAAACACAATTTTAATAAAAACATAAATAAAAAACATTAATAATTAATAATAAACTACAAACTAAAAAATAAAAAAACATGAAATAAAAATGCATGTCAAATCCAAAGATCTTGTGATGCAACCGCTTCAAGCATCATACAAGGCTTTTTATGATATCCACTTGAGTGTTGACCTTGCCATGCAGTTGGACAAAGTTCCCACTCCCATTTCATACAATCTAAACTCCCGAGCATCCAGGAAAACCATGTTTTTCTTCGTGGAATTCCAAAAGTTGTTGTACGTCACTAAACGTAGGTTTTCTCAAATATTTTTTTAAATATAGTTCAATGACGTACGAACAAAAATAGTGGAGACTTTCCCTAGCCGTTCGGGCCGACATCTTTAGATAGTCGTCCATTATGTCGGAACTTTGCCCGTAACACAAGTGTCTAAGCGCGGCGGTGACCTTTTGAAACGTGGTAAATCCCATCTCACCACGCGCATCGGGCCTTTGATGGAAATATTCGTAATTATTTTCTAAATCGTTTGATATTCTTATAAATAAATTACGACTCATACGAAAACGCCACCTAAAAGTTTTTTCATCGTATCTTGGTTCGGGCGAGAAGTAATCACGTACCAATAAATCATTTGCGGCTTCTCGTTCACGAACTATATACTTTCTACGCTTGGGTTCCGAGGTCGCTTCATCATCATCCATTATAGCTTTAACGAGTGTCTGAACGGTAGCCATTATCAATTCGGCGTCGTCGTCGGATGAGGAGGCCAAAGCGAATTCATCAAACGCATTAGACGAACTTGAACTATGGTCCGACATCTTGCAAGTATTTTTAAAAAAATGAGAGTTTGGAGAGGATTTTATAAAAATAGGAGAGTGTGGGTGTGAGTAGAAGAGTATATGGTTTAATATATATATATATAAAGATTATAATTTTTTTTCTTTATTACCGTTTGATAACGGTTGGATTTTTAATTTTTTTTTTTAATATTTTAACGGTATAATTAAAACCAACCAACCAGGAATCGCCACCTCACCATCACCTCCCCCCCCCCCCCGCCCCACCTTCCCCTACCGCCCACCTCTCCCACCGCCTCCTTCCCGCCCCAAGGGGGCGGTGTTCCCGCCTGCCACATCACCCTCCCGCCCCTTCCTGCCCCACTCCCTCTGGTCTAAGGGCACATGGGGTGGTCACCATTTTATCACACCCATCACACCTAATCATTTTGTGCCACCTCATTTCATCACATTCTATCACATTTCATCACTAAACTTATTTGGTGGTGTTCACAATTATCACTAAAACCATCACACCTAATCACCTTGTGACACCTCATTCCATCATACCCATTACTATTTTTTAATAATAAATAACAAGGAAAGGTGGGACCACCATGTTGTTTTTTTTTAGACTCTAGCTGCCATTGGGACCACCACCAACCTTTCACAATTTGTTTTGGCCGTGATGTATATCACGGTTTCTTTGCTTCGCGACTGTGATTTGGAAGGGGGCGGTGTTTCGCAGTATCACAGCCATCACGGGGTGGTCATCACGGACCACCCCGTCCGCCTTAAGCTAGAAATTGTTGTTTGTAAAAAAAAATTGTAGGTGCACAAATTGGGTTCAAACTCCAAATTGGTTCTTGGTAGTCAACAAAAAGTCACTTCTAGTTTTGCTTCCAAGCTATTTCGGGGTTTTTTGGTTGGTTTTTTTACCAGTTTGGTTCAGGTTTAACCGGTTTCAAAGGAGATGATTATAATCCGGTTAGAAATCTATATATGTTGTACCAGTTCCAATTTGGTTTCTATGTATAGTGGTTTCAAACCTGTTTTGGTTTATGGTTCTCAAACCGGTTTGATTGTGCATAGGGATGGCAATGGGTCGGGTTTGGGACGGGTTTAGGTAATCCCAACCCCATACCCGGTTAAGTATGCTTGTCCCAAACCCGGCCCAAAACCCGTCGGGTTTGTGTCGGGTAATTACCCATCGGGTATCGGGTATACCCGCGGGTTTCAGGTAAACCCATTAATTTTTAAAACTTATCCATTGAGTATATCCGATCAAAAACCTGACGGATATCTATTAGGTCACTATTAACCAATTACATTTATCATTATTAAATATATATGTAAATGATTACAATGTATAAATATAAAATAATTAAATCATATAAAAACACTCAAAGACATAGATAACAAATAGTATACACTATTTTTTTTTATAATTTTTAACACAAGATGACAATCTAGATAGGCCATTAGATATATTATGCATACATATTTAAAAAGATATATTAGAAATTATATTGGGTATCTAATCAGGTAAATGGGTATACGTTATCGGGTAATCGGGTCGGGTAAACGGGTATATCATCAAATCCCAAACCCACAAAAAAAAAAAAAAACTAATCTCATACCCGGACCCATACCCGATTACCCGTCCCAAATGTGTCAGGTTTCGGGTTTACCCATCGAGATCGGGTTTGATTGCCATCCCTAATTGTGCACCTCTGCATGTATCTTTGAACAAGAGCAGGGAAGATAATACCATATTGTATTAATCATATCTTCGTACGCATCTTGAAAATATAAATTGTAAGGCTGTTTGGTATGCATTCGGGGGAGGGTATCGGGGTGGTGATGTGGACAACTCCCCCAAGGGGAACCCCCCTCCCTTTCAAAGTCGGTGAGTTAGGGGTTTAATTCCCCCTTCTTCCCGGGTAATGTGATTGGCCAATTTTTTTAATTAAACTTTATATAATAAAAAAATGAAGGGGGATTGGGGGAATTAGGGGAATAACATTTCCAAACGTTGAGGGAACAAAGAGGAAAAATGATGTGGCACTGATGTGGCATTTGGAGGAGTTGGGGAAGTTGGTCTCCACACCATATAGTCTAACAATTAATATTGTACTGATCATATCTTACACTTAAGCATGTTAACCATCTGATCTCTACCTCTCAACTAATTGGGTTGATCAATTATCCCATAATGAAATATTCATCAACTGATCATCCAAATAACCACCAACAAATATCCTGACTTGCTAACAACATCAATGTATCATCTAGCCGCATGCGTGTGGCAACATAAGGTGTATTTGTTAGGCTTGTAAACGAACCGAACGTTCATGAACTGGTCGTGAACTGTTCGGCGGGAAGTTTGTTTATGTTCGTTTATTTAGATAAATGAACGAACATGAACACACGTTTTGTTCGTTCATTCATGTTCGTTTATTTTTGTTCATTTATGCTCGTTTAATTAAACTTTACTTTATTTTTATTATTTATTTCCCTTTGTTTAAGTAACCTTAATTGATATTATATTATATACAATAAATTTGATATGTTCTAAAATTTAATCATAACATTCTAAACATATCAGCCGCTCTCCACACTTCACAACTCCACCTCCCTTCTTCTCCACACTCCGCAACCCTGCTAATTTAGATTTTGTTTTGGTTGCATTGTGATGTATTAGATTTGGTTGAATTGTGATGAATCATTATTAAACTTGTTTTTGTTTGTGTTCATTAATATCCGTTTATGTTTATTTGTGTTCGTTTATGTTCATGAACTATTCGTTTAGGTTTTAAATGAACGAACATAAACGAACACGAACACGGCAAATTTCTTAATGAACGAACACGAACACAAAAATGTGTTCGTGTTCGTGTTCGGTTCGTTTACAGGCCTAGTATTTGCAACTCGCAAATGGTTTCAGTGATGAAAAAATTAGTCACAATTAGTTTTGATAGCTAATTATGTGAATCTACAAGAGAACAAAGATGCTTATATATATGCCTCCCCTAACCATGTATGTTCAAGTTTTATGTCATCCAAATTAACTACTTGCATTCTTCTTCCTCTCTTAGTTATAACCTAAAATACTTCTTTATATTTGTTAAAAGGTCTCAAGACCACAATGGGAAATTAAAGCTATTGCTACAAGTATACAAATCTCTATTATCTAGCTTGACCACCTTATGCTAGATGACACCTCACATCAAAGTGGCAAACCAAACCATATAATGTATGTTGGACGGACATATGATGCACAAAAAACATTAACACCAACAATAACATTATTAAATATCTAAATTGAATAATCAAATCATAATAAAAAAAACTTAAATTATTGAATCAAATTAAATGAATGAGCGAAGAAACAAGGTCAAATTATGGCTTTTGTATTTATATCATAGTTAAATGAGTATAAATAATCGAATCGAGTCACCTTTAAGACCCAACTTATATATCTATACTATTTTATAATACATACAAAGATGACAAATTAGACTTTAAGTAATACAACTTCTAAAACATATGATATAATAATTTAAAGCATATTGTTGACTTTTAAGCTAACTACCAGTCTACCCCTCATGATTTTTAAACGGACATAACTTTTCATTCATTAATATATATTTTTTTAAATTACGCCATCAAAACAAGCATTTTATTTTTAATTTGATTATGATATTCTATAGTTTTTTTATTTAAATAAAATAACATGTTACGTAATTATCAGTGTTTGCGTGTTTTTGTTCTCGTTACATCGAACTGATCCATGTACATTCATATATATTTTTTTCAATGGATAAGGAAATAACATTCGAAATCAAAACAATCCTTTGGGTTTGTTGGAGATTATTGCCTCACATTATTACTTTTACCATAATGTCCTAAATAGTAATGTTAGGTGGTTCTTCACATCATATATGAAACAGCACATGTTGATATTATTATGTATTATGTACTCTTTGAAATAGTGACCTATAACCTGAAATTTTGATTTGAATACGGTATTATGGCAACTTCCAATACCACTTTCAGTACCTATAATATTTGGGTGAAGTAGTGTTGTTGGACAAGGGTAAAATAGCTACTAGTGATTATTAACCATTTAAAAACAGTACTATTTTTTTTTTTTTTTTTTCTTTCTAAAAATCAATCATTCAGTTCTGATTCCTGACATAAACCCAATGTGAGTTCGAACCATGGCATGTGGGCTTTATTTCCAATTGGTCTGCTAGAAAACTAAATGAGGTTAACCTAAATGGGCTTGTAAACTGGACCCTTTTTTATATATGTTAGATTTCATTTGTCATTGAGTAGGGCTTGTAAACTCGACTTCTCGTTCTCCCCATCGACAACATAGAGATCCGTCCCTACACAATAATTAAGGGTGCTATACGAACTTGAACCCGACAGATAGAGGCGTCCCCGAGAATTTACGTGCCTTATCTGAGCCGTTAAAAAATATGCCCCTTAATCTTTAATGAATTAAATAATTTAACTAAATGTTATGTGGATCAGTAGTATAGCAATAAACAATTGCAAAATAATAGCATTAGATTGAGTTAAATTACATACCGTAATAGACTAGTATCTAACCGACAATTTGTTAAGCTTTACTAGTATTCTTGTTAGCAAATTGGTGGACCAACTGTTCGCACTTTATACAATCTATGATTTCGTTCTTGATAACTATCATCGCTAACCCGCTAAGTCTTTCTTAGGACATTGTGGATCGTAAGTATGATTTCAACAACTTTAATTTTGAAAAGCTCCTTTATGCAGATGTCATCGTGATTGCAATGGTCAATAACATTTTATATGCAATGCACACATTTGAGAAATAACATTCTTCTTTCATATGCTCCAAAACATCTATAGGGTCGCTAAATTTTTGTGATGTGTCAAATAAGTTCAAATCTGAATAAAAAAAAGCGTTGTTTTTTATTTTTTTATTTAGTATGTTAAATAGGTATTGGGCTTATAAATTTTATGGGCTTTTTGAGTTAATAATATTTAAATTTTAAATTGATTATTATTGAGCTTAACGTTTAAGTGTTAAACGGGTTTTCTATTTTAAAAATACACACACACATATATAGGAACTTTTATAAAAGAAATTGTGCCCCCGATAAAAATGGGTCCAAGCTGGATGGCCTCCCTGGCTTGAGCCAAAGCCGCCTATGCCGACAGATAAACCCAAAACCAAAATATCCAAGACGAGTATTTACGTATGCGATTACTTTTTATAAAACATCGTGATAGGTACCGAACGAGTTTGGGGCAAGATATGAGAAATGATTTTACCATCATGTATAGGAGTAAAATTACTGATACCTGTCACGTTGTGTCGTCATTCCTGACAATAATGGGAAATCCATGAACTCAATGTTATGTGTGCTTTAACTTGTATGCTAGAATTAGGTGACCAAAATTTGTTTTGTTTTGTTTTTCTATGATGTAGTAAAAATGTTATCATGCTATCAATTTTCAATTAATATGTTACACTTTATTTTTGGAACAATTTTCTGGATACCTTCACAAAACAAATTACAAGAATATAAATATGCAATGGAAATAAGCACATGATGCCCATGTCCTTATTCCTATTGTGCTCCCACTAAATGCAAAACTACCCACTAATACAAAACTACCCACTAATGCATAACTAAATTAACATGCTGGAAAACAAAAAGAAAACTTCAATCCTTGAACTTTGTGGGCCTCCTGTGGCTCCTTTTGGGCCTGCTACTAGGCTCGTGTGTAGACTGGGCTGCACCCACTTGATCCACTGAATTGGTTTTCATGTAAGGTCACTAGAGCACCTACTTCCTTACACACTGAACTTAAGATTTGTGATTTTCAAATTATTGACGACTTTGTTTATCTATATTATATTACTAGGTTATGTACTCGTGTGATACACGGGTTGAACAATTTAAATTATATATATTATATATAAATTTAAAATATAATTAAGAAAAATTAGATTACATGTGTTATTTAAAATAAAAAAAGTTTCCTGTACAACCGAAAAAAATATTAAATATTCATCAACCCCTAAATGATTTCTTGTAAAAAAACATTTTTATTCACATAAAACTTTTTTCAAACATTCCAAAATATATCTTCCATACACAGCTATTACCTTGTAGACTGTAGGTACAAAAAACAAAACAAAAATAAAAAAGTAATAAAGGCAAATCTGTTTAGGCTAAGATATAAAAAATGAAATTAATTTAAAATTATTTCCTCATCCGTTAAACCATCCCAATCGAGTATTGCTCATTTTGGAATTTGACATCAAGTTTCCTCAAAGCCAAAGTATTTCTAACCTTGAGTGTATAATCATTTTTTTTTCTAACATCAAGGTCCTTAAACATAATGAAATTTATTGGTTCAATTTGATTGTATTATAAAAAAAGATTGTGTAAATTAATAGCCTGAAAATAAAGATTGAAACGAATTAGTAATGCAAAGACTGTTTAGATATTACATTTCTCTATTGAAGTAACTTGAAAAAACAAAGTCAATGAAGATTTAAATTAATGATTTTTCGTATATAAAATGTATTTTATATATCAAGCTATTATAATACGAAAATAGCCAAACATATTTAGTTTTGTATTGAATCAAATATTTAATTAATGTGGATTGATTTGTTTTATTTTATTTGTTTAGAATATTGTAAGAAATATAGTTTTAAACTTAGAGTGAAAGACCACATATTAAAAACACGTTTTTAAGGTACACGATTTAAATTTAATAACATATAAATACATTTTTAAATTATGTCTATCAATTTATTTCTAATTTTGTAGTTAAATATAATTATATTAATTGATTTACAAAAACATAGAATATATATATATATATATATATATATATATATATATATATATATATTAAACTGAATTCCAGTAATTGTATTAATAATTATAGTTGTAACAAATAAAAACTGAATAAGTAATAATTATTAAATAAAGAAACAAATTAAAATAAATGTATTGTTTGAAATAATAAAATGGGAGGCTTTATAATGGAGTTCTATGTACTCCATGTGCTGTCTTTTATTACTATAGATAAAATCGATTAATGTTGATTGATTTATTTTATTTATTTGTTTTGAACAATATAAAAGTCTCACAAAAAAGCTTGACTAATTGCATTGTGTTATTATTAATTTGTTTATTTGACTTTTTAACTATTTTAAGCATTTAAAATTAATATGTATTTGCTGAACATAGTTTAACATCTAAAACAATGACCAAAATAATAAAACTTAATAATCATTTGTCAAATATTGTAACAAAATTAATTTTAAACTTAGAATAACAGATTAATTTTTTTTTTTAAAAAATGGGTTAATTTAAGGTACATGATTTAAATTCAAAGTTAATAATACATAAATATAAATATGTTATATAAAAAAGAATCATGTGTTTTCTTTTATTAATGATTTCAGTTACAACTATGATTATTAATATAATTACTAAAATTTAATTTAATAAACTTATATCATGGTTTTGCAAATCAATTATTATAATTAAATTTGAGTTTAATGTATTAAATAATAAAATGAGAGAATTCATGAGGGAGTGCCATGTGTCCCTCATGTGTTTTCTTTTATTATATAGTGTAGATGTAGATGTAGATGTAGATGTAGATAGGGTAGATGTAGATTAATTAATTTACAAAAACATAGAATATATATATTAAACTGAATTCCAGTAATTGTATTAATAATTATAGTTGTAACAAATAAAAACTAAATAAGTAATAATTATTAAATAAAGAAACAAATTAAAATAAATGTATTGTTTGAAATAATAAAATGGGAGGCTTTATAATGGAGTTTTATGTACTCTATGTGATGTCTTTTATTACTATAGATAAAAATCGATTAATGTTGATTGATTTATTTTATTTATTTGTTTTGAACAACATGAAAGTCTCACAAAAAAGCTTGACTAATTTCATTGTATTATTCTTAATTTGTTTATTTGACTTTTGAATTTTAAGTATTAAAATTAATATGTATTTATTGAGCATAGTTTAACATCTAAAACAATGACCCCCCCCCCCCACAAAAAAAAAACTTAATAATCATTTGTCAAATATTGTAAACAACTTAATTTTAAACTTAGATTAACAGATCAAATATTGTAAAAAGAATCATGTGTTTTCTTTTATTAATGATTTCAGTTACAACTATGATTATTAATATAATTAATAAAATTCATTTTAATAAATTTATAATATGCTTTTGCAAATCAATTATTATAATTAAATTTAAATTTATTGTATTAAATTAATTAAATAAAAAAATGAGATAATTCATGAGGGAGTGTCATGTGTCCCTCATGTGTTTTCTTTTATTATATAGTGTAGATTTCAGTTACAACTATGATTATTAATATAATTACTAAAATTTAATTTAATAAACTTATATCATGGTTTTGCAAATCATTTATTATAATTAAATTTGAGTTTAATGTATTAAATAATAAAATGAGAGAATTCATGAGGGAGTGCCATGTGTCCCTCATGTGTTTTCTTTTATCATATAGGGTAGATAGGGTAGATTAAGGAAGAGTTATGTACAACATGGTCATTTTCATTTCCATACAACTTAAGAAGCAACATTTACAACATATTTAAGCAAGAAATTTAAGGGTATTATGGGCATATTTGTGACAATTAAGACACTTAGAAGGGTATGTTTGTAATTTTACCATCATTATCTCACTCACAACTTAAAATTCTATTCCAATCCTACCCCATGACCATACTAATAGATTATCCATTGAATTGTCTTTAAGAATTGTTTTTAATGTGTCTAATACACACTTTACATCCCTCTCAATGTGTAACCCGCATCATAAACAACCAATCAAGGCTATATCAATTACAATCCCTTCCATGCTCTTTCATTATGCATGGATTGATTACAAATCCCCCCACTTTAGTTACAATTACATTGAAACACCCAATCGAAGCCTACCTCCATCCCCATCCTTAGTTCCTTTATATACTTGCCAATTTTAATAATGCATTTCACCTCCATATATTCAGGTTACCTCTATTTTTTTGTATACATTTATGTTATGATTTATTCTCGTAATGTTATGAAGCAACATGGCATACGAGGCTGTATAGACATTCGATTTCGGTTTTGCATCTCTATACTTATTTGGCTATATATTATACCTCCATCCCTATCCTTAGTTCCTTTATATACTTGCCAATTTTAATAATGCATTTCACCTCCATATATTCAGGTTACCTCTATTTTTTTGTATACATTTATGTTATGATTTATTCTCGTAATGTTATGAAGCAACATGGCATACGAGGCTGTATAGACATTCGATTTCGGTTTTGCATCTCTATACTTATTTGGCTATATATTATACCTCCATCCCTATCCTTAGTTCCTTTATATACTTGCCAATTTTAATAATGCATTTCACCTCCATATATTCAGGTTACCTCTATATTTTTGTATACATTTATGTTATGATTTATTCTCGTAATGTTCTGAAGCAACATGGCATACGAGGTTGTATGACATTTGATTTCGGTTTTGCATCTCTATACTTTTTTGGCTATATATTATGGTTTTGAATATGCATCTTTGTTCTCAGGTCTCTATGTAACATCGACATCGAAATCATAAACGGTGCGGATAATGCCTCTAATGGCAGCCGACATCAGTTTCGCTAAAGGTTGGATCGGTTCTTAAGTGTAAGATCATCCTCGTCAACGTCGGCAACGAGATTTGATTGAAGTTGCTTTTTTGGAGTGTCTTAAATATAAGTTCTTATTTGTAGAAATTATGTATTTTATTATCCTATATGTTAATATATGAACTTCATGAATAGTGCATATTCCATTCACTTGCTGCCACGTGGCAGCAAGCTTTTGTTTTTTTTTTATTCCAGCTTTAGACAAAGTTTATGTATTTAAGTTTATAATTATCATAAGTTTCTAAGGTTCTCATGCAGCCCTGGTGGTTTGGTTGTTATATTTCTAACGTCTATACCCGGGTTCGACTCTGCAAGTTTTTTTTTCCTCATAAAACCCTGGGACAGGTGGCAATCTCCGTAGTTGACGTGTGGTATACTCCTATTGGGGTTTTTAGCGGTGTTTGCCTCATCAACCAAACAAACACGCGTCCATCCATCCTCATCCAAACTACGGAGTAAATACATATATACAGAGAGAGAGAGAGAGAGAGAGAGAGAGAGAGAGAGAGAGAGAGAGAGGTAAAAAGGGAATCGCTGGTTGTTCCCGGAGACACCACGACGACGCAATTGCACACCAGTGCATCGATTACCTCTACATCTAAAACACCGTTGCTATTGTTTGTTTTTTTCCTTGAAATCCGGTCATTGCTCGTGCGTCTTGCATTTTCTGGTCTCCATCCAGCGGGCTAGGCGATGTGGAGTGTGGTGTTGAAGGTGTTTTCGGGGTTAAAGGGTGGTTCAGACCCTCTTCATCTTCTTTGCCGTTTGGTGGGTTTCGGTGGTTCGGAGATTAGGGGAGGGCAGCGTTTAAGGGTTGGATCCCGGCCACCATACCGTCGTCAACGATGATCTGGTGCCTTTGTCTGCAATTTTTGAGGGTTCACCACTCCTGTTTTTTAAGGTAAAACCTTCATCCATATTAGAATCATGAAGATTGTCAACAACCTCCCTAATCCCCATCTGGGTGTTTCTTTAGTTTTATAGTAGAAAAATAAGTTGGAGATTTTGCTTTTGCAGGTAACTCTTGAGTTGATAACAGATTTTGTGTGTGTACGAGTGTTGTCGGTCGGTTATGGCTCTTTTTGCTCGATTTCTCTTATCTCTATCTCTTCATTTGGTTCCGATTGCAGGTATGGATAATGCTTATTTGCTTTTTTAAAATTTGTTACCCATGTTCTTTCTTTGGTGTAGGCTAAGCCAAAACTTTTGTTATCGGTAACTCTAGGTTTCGTCGCCTGATTGCATTGTTTGTTACTTGATTTCTGCCCCAAGTTTCGTTTGATAAGGCTGAAATTTTATTTAACTTTTGTCTCTCGATTCAAAATCTTGTCTTTGCTTTGTGGATTATAATGTTGTCTACGGGTAAGTTTTTTACCTCCGTCATTGTCTTCTGTTTGCTACAACCGTATCTACCGATTACATAAC
Organism: Ambrosia x helenae; assembly: GCA_030844895.1. Lineage (NCBI taxonomy): Eukaryota > Viridiplantae > Streptophyta > Magnoliopsida > Asterales > Asteraceae > Ambrosia > Ambrosia x helenae. The sequence goes on along the minus strand of CM061230.1, from coordinate 11,703,217 downwards.
CTGAGGTGAAGTTGAAGAAATAAACTACACATGTTGACGATTGGTGTTATTTGAATTCTTTATGAACTAGCTTGGGTGTATACATATAGTTTCTTGGTGTTTGCATTAATTGTATACATTTGAATTCTTCATCAACTAACTTTGGCATATACATGTATAAGTATATAAGTATGATGACTTCTGTTTAGGGAATCATGGTCTTGATTTACCATTTTGCGACATGTTATACATTCTATTGTCCAGTTATGAGTTGGTATTTTATTAAAACAGATCATCATTAAATGTTTGCGAATTGCGATGTGTGCTTCTGGATGTTGAATGTCCAAGAATAGACTTCTCATTTTTTTCAAACTCACTTCGCATAAACCAATTAAAGAGAGATGAAGATGAACCAATGTTTCTATTTGCCTCGACTCAAACGCAAGTGCCGCTCTCCGCCAGGCAGTGGTTCGGGCTGGTGGATAAAAAAAGGGTATGTGGAGGAGACCCTCTGGCCCTTGGTATCCATATTGGATACTGATCATCCCACCCCACAAGGGTTATGATGAATGATCCCGGCAAAAATACCTCAAAGCGCTGCCCACAAGATTCGAACTTGTCTCCTCTCATGCCCAACACTTATCATTGGTAGTGGGTACCACTAGGCTATAAGCCCATTGGTGGGCTGGTGGATAAGGGCTACAGGTAAACTGGTATGTTCGTTTTCACTGATGATTAAATCTTGCCTAATATATTCTTATTAGGTTTTGTTGATTAGATATCGACCTAATTGGGTGCCATTGATTATCTATCTACCTATTACTGGAATTAAAGACTTTGTTCTCTTTTTAACTTTCACACAACAAGGTTCTCAAATTTGGTGGAAGATATTCGCTTTACAACCTGCTGTTAGGTATATTTAGAAGATATATATCAATCTTTATCTGCTAAAAATTAGCATTGATGTTAATGATATGAATGCCAAGTAACTGGACAACTTTGGTTATTGAATCTCCTTTGACTCTCAGGTACATTTAAATTATAAAATAGCAACTCTACCTTCAAATCGATGAATTCAAAAATAAATAAATAAAGTGTTATAAAGCAATTATTTAATAACCAGAATCATCGATCAGGAAAAAAAATCTGCTGTGTCCACAATGTAGATGCTCCACCGCTTACGGACCTTCAAATTTTGGTTTCGAGATTCCTGTATGTGGGGATCATCCGATTCTATTTTGATTCTTCGGGCGGCTGCAAAGTTGTGTAGTTATCGACCAAATAGGTGCGTTTTTACCACACCGTTTAATGACTTGCATTTCTTTATTTGTAGCGAAATTGAAGAAATAATTTTTATTTATTAAAGAGCTACATGTGATGATCAATGTCGATGGCGATGCCTTTGCATCAATGGTGGGTTCATTGCCCTGTTCAAATTATTTGTGATTTTTTTAATACCACTTCATAGTTACTTGATATCTTTGGGAGTGGCTCAATCAAGAATGGAGTTGGGTTTTATATATTCTTTTTGGTGATGGTAATTAATATAGTGATTTGGGGTTTAAGGCTTGACTTGAATTCGAATTCGTATTGTAGGTAAGCTTGGACATCCTTTTGTTTTGTCCAGCTTTTTGAAAGGAACAGGTGTGAGGCTCTATAGGCTCTTTGGAAAACATTTTTTTACAAGAAACGCCACCCTGAAGCGTCACTTCAAGGGCAGCTTAAGACATCCTAAGGCGCGCTTCTTATGCTGGCTCGGAATTTTTGGTTCTGTAACCCGTGAGCAGCTGCTGGTGCACGGATCTGGTCTTGCAGGTCGCCAGAGATGCAGGCCGAGTGGCTGAACGATGTTAATTAGGAAAAGTGTTTCAAACATATTTGATTTGTTCTGATTGATTAATTGATATATTTAAATAATCACTGCACAATTTGTAAAGCACATAAAAAGCAAAATTGCAGGACATTTTGAGTTTGATTTTATAATTCTGTTGTTTTTAGATAATATCTTTTGTAGGTTTTTTTTCCAATATACTCTTTTCTGCAAGTTTTTTATTGATATAACCTTCTCTGTAAATTTGTTTTATTAATATAATTTTTTTAAGTTTGAATTTTTTTTTAGTGAGACGACCAAATCACAAGACATGAAATTTATTGCTGGATTTTTCATATTTTGTGCATGTTAGTTCTAAATTTTCTGTGAGGGCATTTAAATGAAAAAAATAATCTGGATAGGCAAAAAAAGATAAAGAGGATAAACATGGACCGTTTCATATATAATAAGGTGTTTTGTATGCTTGATATGCAGGATGGTTCTGGGCACATTGGCTAAATTCTTTTTTCTCGGCAAGGAAAGAAATTTGATTTTGATTTAAAGCAGGTGAATTTTCTGTTTGAAGATTATCTCACATTGATCCGTTTTTTACTATGGCATAGAGGTCACAAATCTGATGATGTTACATTTCTATTAGCTTCGACTATCTGGTAACCTTCTGATGGAGTTAGGTGCCGCAGTAGAGCCGGCAACTACCACTGTACCACACCTCTTTCTGCCTCTTGCCTGTGCTGCCAATGTTGCAAGGGTTTTATCTCCATTTATGAATTCATTCATGCCTCTACCTCTATTCTGCAACTAACTATGATCCCTAAAAATGATCTCATTTTAATTGTAGAATGTTGCTGCTGTTACATCAACATCGACTCGCACCCCAATATACAAAGCTTTTGCAAAGGGTGAAAATATAGGCAATGTTACTGCCAAGGGAGAATGTGTTGGACATGTGGCAGACCTGGTATGATCTATCTAGCCATGTTGAAGACTTGAATCATTGTTTATAGTAATGAAACACTTGCCCAATATGCATTAGGGGTGTATTACTGCAGAAACATTGACTCTTCAACTGATCATTGTGATCCGCTGTCCTTTCTTCCGGATTACACATCACACCTAATTTTCACATAGACTTTTCAGTGTTGGACAAGGAGTGAAGTTTTTATATGAGTCTTTGATATTAATCAAAAGTCCAAAATGCTATTTCATAATGACCAAAGAGAGGAAGAAACAATCGCGCAACGCGCGATTAAGGAAACCCACTAGTTGTATTGAATCTTTGCCTTTTGTTGGTGATTATGTTTGTAGGAATCATACAATCATGATTTGCATGTTATCTAGGGTATGTTCATCTATATCCTATCATCTTTGTTCATTAATCATTTAAGTGACTTAGTGTTAGTTATTTGCATAATTTGTTTATATGTATTAAAAAGATATAGTCTTTATTTATGTTGATTTTGTGGTGTTTTTTTTAAAATATATAAGTTCTTATTATTATTTTGAGTGTTGATGACGTTATGTTCTTGGTGTTTTAAATATTTTCTACATAATATTGGTTGTTTTATGAACAATCTTACATGAGTGTAGGAAAACAAGGAAACAAGATTTGGATTTTCTGAAGCAGAAGATGGACTGTTGGATTACTCGCGATTTGAGGAAATGTACTAAATATATATTTGTATTCAAATCAGATTTTTAGTTTATATGGTTGTTTCGCTTACTTTATGGTTGGTTTCATCTCATTTTATGGTTATTACCTATTGATTTGGGGTATGCAACAATTGTAGTGCCAACATTCTCTTTTAGGAACCTGGTTGGCTCACTATGCCTATATTTAAATAAATGTAAATGATACTTATCCTTACACTTGTTCTTTCTACTTGTTTTACCGTATGCATCACATGCTTCAGTGGTTGTTGTTTCTTCTTCTTTAATCTTTACAATAATTTATGCCTTTTGTTTCTACATATGTGGGATATGACCCTTTACTAACTAAAATGTCCAACCTTATTAACCCTATATACATGTTTCAACCATGAGGTGTGACATTATTATACGGCTAACCTTGAGTTTTGTCTCATGAATTGCAAGACTATTGTAACATGGCTGCACAATAATTATATCATCCTCATTCTTCGCCAACTCTTTTGTTTAAGGGTCTTTTATGTATCTGAAATGTAACCCCACTTGACACTTTAAAACAATAGACACTGTTATATTAACTTTAAGTGATGAATCATTTGGATAGTATATTCAAAATATTTCAATTATTACTATAACGAACGATCTAAATTGTTTTGTTATTGTAATCAATTAAAGGGTCGTAAACGGGCTGCATGCGGGTTGTAATAAGTGGGTTAGACGGGTCGTAAACTGGCCAGTTCAACCTGGGAAAAAAAAGAACACTTAAACAAAGCTCTGTCGGTTTGACCTAAAAAATAGCAGGTTCTTAATGAAACAGTCCAAGGTATGTCAAGCGGATTAGAGCAAACTTTTTGAATTGATATATTAGTTGTTATCAAATAGGTAGTAAAAATAAATTACATGATAACCATCACACAACATCCGCCAATATAAAATATTACCCGCGGCAACGCACGGGCATTCGCACTAGTCATGATAATGAATTCAAGACTTATGCTTTTAATTTTATCAAAAACTTGTTTCTCATATTATATAACTAGTATCAACTTCGGGTCGAAAAACATGGTAACTTTAATTTATATCGTCGAATGGAAAAGTGTTATATTTGATTTCACTCGATTCTGAACAAAATGTACGCGGAAACGCGGACCAGCTAGAAACATACATAAATTAAGTACAAAAACATATTCTATTTGACCTGACACGTATATAAAATTACTCACGTAGAAAAATAGTATTTGTAAGTAAAATTACAAATAAACTCAAAAATTTAGAAACTTGAGAGTATCTAAATGAGATTTTATGACAAAATTGTGAATGGATGTTATTGAATAGCTAAATTAGTAAAAAACTTAATAAGTTAAAAAGATATATTATATATATAGTACAATAGTAGAGTTTAAATAGTAGAAACTGAATGGATGGGTAAGGAGCTATTTGGTAGTCTCTTAATCAGCCTCTTAACCATTCAGGTCTGAATCATTCAGCATTCAGACTGTTTGTTTCAACATCTAAATGGAATGATTAAGTGCTGAACCATTAAGCTAATAAGGGATGCTGAATGATTCAACTCTTAACCATTCAGAGCATCTTAACCATTCAGACCATCTTAATGATTCAACACTTAATCAACCAAACAGCCCTAAGTCTATAATTGTAAAATGAAGTAGGGGCTAAAAGTGTCATTTCACTAACTTGAGGAGTGGATTTGTGGGTGTGTAAAAAAGGGGGCTTGATACCCAAAGTTGTGGGTTGGATTTGTCAAAACGTAAAAAGAGAGATGTTGGTTGTATTTAAGATAGTATAAATAAATTTAAGACTCATGATTTTTACTGCTGCCACCCTTGTGGTGGAGTGGTAGAGAAAGTTCATGGGTTGAAGTCCAAGGGGATGTAAAAAAAATAGGTATAAGGGTGTGAGAAATTAAGCCATTTACTATGTTCTTTAATTATTATTTGCATAAACTTGTATTTTCCATGTTGAGGATTGGGTTTAAAATTAAGTTTGGGGTGTGAAATTACATATGCATACAGAGAAATTGGTGAACTGAACATGACATATAGGGAAATTGGTGAATTTACACACATATTCCAAGTTATGGAACGCTTTGAGCATCACATGTAGGGAAATTGGTCAAATGAAAAAAAAATAACTTGAGTTTTACAGTTGTGTAAAGATTTTACTGAAGTACTCTAGCTTTTGGGGGTTTGCCAAGTTCTTGTTATTCGACACTGTTTAATGGTGAATACTCATTTTAAAGTCATAGTTGCATTGGGATGACCCACAAATAAATATTTTGTTAATTAAAGGTCATTGATCAAATTTACTAGAATATGAATTTTTTTTTGGACCAAGACTTTGTCACAGCTCACACCATAGTTTTGTTAATCAAAATATAATGTATTAAAGTTTCAACTTTTATTATTTTACAAATTATAAATTGTATCTCAAGACTTCCACTGCGGATACTATTACTTGAAAACTAAAAAGTGTTTTTTTATTTCCTTTTTTTTTAATCTCACAACATTTTGATTTTATTTTCGTCATCTTACATCAAAATAGAATGTTGACGACCAAAAAGATGTGCCAATCTTTCCAATTTAGAAGGAATTGGAGAGAAAGGAAGAGAAACGAGACCTTTCTCTTCAATTTTTTAATGAAACTCTAAAACAGAGTGTAAGAAGTTAGAAAAAACACTAGAGATAGCTTACAATTCATAGGTAAACAAGTGAACAATCAAATTATCGCGAATCATCGGATGATCGAGCTATCATATCATCGAGAGCTTTATGCAAGTTTTATAGCTTAAGTTTCATAGATCAGGACGTCGGATTATTAAACTAAAAAGAGTGAAGCTTATGAATAATTACTTTGAACATTAAGATAATCTTATGAGGTGTCTTTTTAGGCCATTGGTATTTGGTAGGTCACACATTACGGGGGACAGAAGGATTAGACTTGGCTCAAAGTATATTATCAACTTTGACCCATGATCACCATGAGTCACAATCCTATACCAATCAAATTTGTACTTACTATAAAACGGATAAAGTGTTTTTAATCACATTGTTTTTACTAGGTTTTATATATATTATGTGTAACTAGTGGAATGCCCGCGCGTTGCCGCGGGTATGTATTTTTATTCACATTTTAAATTGTCAAAACTTTATACACCATACTATCATTTATCCAATCCGATCCGTGCTTGATTTTTATTTGCAACATTTAGTTACACACATGAACCAAAGAGTCTTTAGCCTACTGGTTACAAAGTGTTAAATAAGGCTTAGTCTTTTCTTGTGGTGATAATTCAAATTCCATTGGTAACAAAAAGTTAATCCATTAAAAAAAAGTTACATGAATGGTGCAATTGATTTGTATTAGTAACTTGTACATAAGGGCATAGATGGAAGAAAATGGTAAAAGTTGGAAATTTATGCATGAGACCTTTTGTATGCCATCTTAAAATGATGGTGAAATTATCTTCTAACCCATCTCTCCTCTTTATGCTTACGGTATGAATTCTGAAAACGGCTTTCACATTACGCTTACGGTTGCTTTGTTGTACGTCAACTGGTCGGACTCGCACCAGGCAACCATATATCTTCTTCAATCCAAGAGCTACAGGACCTGTATTATTGTACAAATTTACACATTTCAATTAGGTGTACATAATATGATTCGTGGTAATGGGTCGCAAACTCAGACGGGTCTTTATCTGTAAGTTCAATTAGGTCCTTGTCTATCGTCTTAGGCGGGTGCGCCATGAAATGGAACCGAACAAAAACACAAAAATTCAGTCCTATTTCAAGTATATCGATCAAACCGGTAGAAAGTCACCAAAGACCTATTTATAATGAATACAAGATACAAACTCTCATCATTTAGTTCTCATATAACAATATGTTTTTGACAAAATTCATACAACTCCGTAGGCTTGTGAGTTGTAACCAAGAAAATTGATGCTGATATGCTACAAATCCAAAATCTCTAGATATGATTTCTAATTTTGTTATCCAAATCTCTAAAACATAGCATTGAAAAAAATATCAATTACCATCCTAGTAAGTTGGCACTTCTTTATGAGAAGCACACACTGAATTTGGAAGCTTGTAATAATTCCTTTGTTAGTGATCGATGGTTATCTTGTATTATCCCTTCACACCATTCCTCAATCAGTTCCTTAAGATAGTAGCTATTGGGTTTGAGCTTACACAAATGAGATATATATCTATATATTTCGGTCAGCACACCAATGCTAACTCCCTTTCTTTCAATTCAGGGAAACAAAGAGACTATTTAATCTCTAAATTAAATTGATGGTTCAATTCATATTCAATTCAATGTACTACTTCATAAAGCACAAAGGGGTAGAAAGGTAAAGAATTTTACGACATTTGAGTTTTAAGCACAAGACTTTTGGCATGCCATCTTAAAAATGAGATGATTTTACTATTGTAGACATGTCTCCTCCTTAATAATTATCCAAATCTCTAAAACATAGCATTGAAAAAAATATCAATTACCATCCTAGTAAGTTGGCACTTCTTTATGAGAAGCACACACTGAATTTGGAAGCTTGTAATAATTCCTTTGCTAGTGATCGATGGTTATCTTGTATTATCCCTTCACACCATTCCTCAATCAGTTCCTTAAGATAGTAGCTATTGGGTTTGAGCTTACACAAATGAGATATATATCTATATATTTCGGTCAGCACACCAATGCTAACTCCCTTTCTTTCAATTCAGGGAAACAAAGAGACTATTTAATCTCTAAATTAAATTGATGATTCAATTCATATTCAATTCAATGTACTACTTCATAAAGCACAAAGGGGTAGAAAGGTAAAGAATTTTACGACATTTGAGTTTTAAGCACAAGACTTTTGGCATGCCATCTTAAAAATGAGATGATTTTACTATTGTAGACATGTCTCCTCCTTAATAAGGTAACATAGATGATCAAATACAAATGAGGTTAACTTACTAAACATGAGAAGTGAAGAGGAGAAAATTTTTTTTTTGCTTTCTAAATGAATAATATATAAAAAACAAATTTTAGTGTAAATACGCTATTAGAGTAATTACAGTAGTTTATACTAGAGTAATTATCTAATTACTTTACAAGAATAATTATACTATTTTTTTAGTATTAAAATACATGTTTAACAAATTTGAAAAAAAAAAACTTCAAAAAAATTCCCTCATTCACTTTTACGTTAAGATCAATTTGTAATATAAGAACCATTTGTTAAAGAACCATCCTGTATATTATATAGTACTAGTAGAGTGCTCGTGCTATGCAGCGGAGAACACAAATACTTCTAAGGGTGTGTATGGTTTGGTTAAGTTCGATTATTAGCCTCAACCGAAGCTAAAATCAAAAGTCATCAATTAATCAATCTTATTAAACAATTGGTTCCTTGGTTCGGTTAGTATTGTTAGATTATCGGTTTTTAGTCCGGTTTAGTTAATTTTGGTGAATAACAAAAACAAACTTTGGTTAACATTTTTGCCTAGAAGTACATGAAATGGAGTTATAAATACATGAAATAGAAGTAAAAATAGGCCTGTAACCGAACTGAATATTCATGAACTGTTCGTGAACTTGTTTGGCAGAAAGTTCGTTTATGTCATTTATTTAATAAACGAACAAACACGAGCAAAAAAATTTGTTCGTTTAGTTGAATGAACGAACATAAACAAACGTTGAGTTTGTTCATTTATGTTCGTGAACGTCCGTTTATATTCGTTTATTTATATCCATTTAAGTTTATTAATTACATACGTAGTTATATTTACATAAATACAAACATAAATTGGGCTTTAGCTACTTGTATAAATATATAACCGATTCGTAATTGGGTTTTTTCAGTAATACAAAATCGTTCACATTTATTATATTCGTGAACGTCCGTTTATGTTCGTTGGTGAATTGTTCGTTTAGGTTTAAACGAATGAACATAAACGAACATGAACATGACAAATTTCTTAATGAATGAACTTGAACACAAAAATGTGTTTGATTATGTGTTCGTGTTCGGTTAAAATTAAATGAACATTTGGTTCATTTACAGACGTAGGTATAAAAGCTAAAATTTTCAAAACCCCCTCTATTTATACTGCTACTACAATTCATAAACCTATTTACTTAGCTTCAAACCATATTAGAGTATAATTTGCTATATATGTTTAATTAAAATTTTGAATTTTTACGTGATTAACAATATCTAGAGGTGAACAATAATTGAAACTCAACCGAAATCGAGCAAAAACATACAAAACCAAACTGAAAATTAATCAAAACCGAGTTAACCTAATATCAGTATTTTTGTACTCTAAGTTAACCAAAATTAACAAACCAAAACTAAACCATTCATACATTTATATATTTTATACATGCATTACATGTATTTATACCTTAACTAGTTTATACCTCGGGAGCGTCCCGGGTTGAGAAATCTAAGTAAAGTGAATAAAATTAGAAGTATCTAAACTATAAAAATGGCATATGCCAATATATGATTAATGAATATTATTATTATTATTATTATTATTATTATTATTATTATTATTATTATTTAAAAAAATCTCTGCCATAAGTTATCATATTCTAATATAAAAAAATGGTAATTGGGTCGGGTATCACCTAATCCCAGGCCCGACCCAAACCCATAATTTTTTTTAAACTAATTCCAAACCTGACACAATACTTGTCGGGTTACAAAAAATAGTCAGTTTTTTTCTCCGTTTTTATATAGCACTATGGTACCCGTTGGAAAGATAATAAAACGCTCGTTAATTTGGTGTAATTTTTTTCTTTAAAAAATCTCGTATATAAAACATATTAACATTTAAAAGTTATGAGAGAAAACATGAGAGAGAAAATAATAAAGTTTTAATATTTACATTTAGTAGATTAGGTATTTAATAGATTATGTTAAATCATATTTAAACCATATTTATTCCTTTTTTTAATTGGTCTAGAGTTGCCACATCACATCCTATATGGCATCTCTCAAAAGAGAGATTGCATAATATTATGACATGTCATCAAAATGTTTTGGTTTATTATAGATATAGATATAGATATAGATATAGATATCGATATAGATATAGATATAGATATAGATATAGATATAGATATAGATATAGATATAGATATAAAAGTTGTTTTGGTTATTATCTAAGTAAAGTGAATAAAATTAGAAGTATCTAAACTATAAAAATGACATCTATGTATCAACTTACATTAGATACTTTTAAAAAAAAATATACCAAAAGATCCATTTCACCTTACAACATCAACACCTAAAACAAAATATTAAGATTCCAAGCACTTCAAGGGGACAAAGATTGTTTAGCACCAATACATTCAGTCAAAGGTCTTTAACTGCATACAATAAGATTTGAGCTATTTCAGAATATGGTAGAAAAAGAAAACATAGCAATTACCTGTTGAAGAGCGTCACGGATTGAAATATCTAATATGACATAATAAAATATCTAATATGATAATATAATTAATGACTTGGCAATATATGATTAATGATTATTATTATTATTGTTATTATTATTATTATTTTAAACAAATCTATGTCATAAGTTATCATATTTAAATAGAGTTAATTGCCAATTTAGTCCCCGAGGTTTGTCAAAAATTGTCACTTTCATCCAAATCTTTTTTTTGTTACATCTGTGTCCCTGAGGTTTCATTTTTTTGCCATTTTAGTCATCAGCACTAACTCAGTTAACAAAAACCCAGTTAAGTCAAGGACATTTTTGTCCATACACACCAAACTTTTTTCTTTTGCCATTTTCATCCAAAACCCTTTTTAAATTTATTTTGATTTTCTTTTAGATATTTTATTGTAACAAAAACCCTTTTTCTTTTGCCGAAGGTTGTGACCGGTGGTGACCTTGGCTGCTCTCTTTAAGTGTTGGGTGTATGTGTTTGATAATAGCAGAGGAAGAACCAAAGTGAAGGGTTTTTATAAGATAATTGAAATAAAGGGTGTTTGGCAACAGGGATAACAGCTAGAACTCAGGGTGTTTGGGAACAGGTATAGGATCAGAATAAAAGCGTTTGGCAACGAGTTTAATAGCAGAATTGGAGCGTTTGGCTGCAGACTTGGGACCAACTAAATATTACAAATTAATAATCGGGTGGTCGGGTACGACCCGACCCGTTTAACGAGACCCGTAACACTCGGGGTGTTACACCTGACCCGTTAACAAGACCCGTGTTACGGCGGGGTGTTACAATATAATATCTAAAAGAAAATCAAAATAAATTAAAAAGAGTTTTGGATGAAAATGGCAAAAGGAAAAAGTTTGGTGTGTATGGACAAAAATGCCCTTGACTTAACTGGGTTTTTGTTAACTGAGTTAGTGCTGATGACTAAAATGGCAAAAAAATGAAACCTCAGGGACACAGATGTAACAAAAAAAAAGATTTGGATGAAAGTGGCAATTTTTGACAAACCTCAGAGACTAAATTAGCAATTAACTCTATTTAAATATAAAAAAAAAAGGTAATTGGGTCGGGTATCACCTAATCCCAGGCCCGACCCAAACCCACAATTTTTTTTTTAAACTAATATATCCCGGGAGCGTCCCGGGCTAAGAAATCTAATTTGAAATATCAATTTACACCTGAAATAGACTGATACGTTTTACAGTTACATGCAGGAAAGCTTCGGGTAGCACTTAATCTAAAACAATTAACAATGTATCTTCAATGTTAGTGCATAACCTTAAACACTGTATAACTCTAATATTAAAACCTAACCTAAAACAATGTACAACTCCAATGCTAACACATGTTGTAAATAAAAATCATATTTACTGGTTTGAACATAACTAATGACTTTGTGTTTTTTTCTGTATGAACAAAACCACACAAAAAAATAGTCATTTTTTTCTCCGTTTTTTATATAGCACTATGATACCCGTTGGAAAGATAATAAAACACTCGTTAATTTGGTGTAATTTTTTTCTTTAAAAAATCTAGTATATAAAAGATATTAACGTTTAAAAGTTATGGGAGAAAACATTAAAGATAAAAATCTAATTTTATTTTTAAATTTCAAATTATTATTTTCCTAAAATAAAGCCTTTGTCACATGGGATGACACATGGCACACTCAATGAAGAGAATGTTCTCTTTGAGTGTCATGTCATTAAAATGGCTTTGGTTTATTATATGTATAGATTTCATGTACTTCTAAGCAAAATTTTAATCAAAGTTTGGTTTTGGTTATTAACCAAAATTAACTAAACTGAACTAAAAACGACAATCTAACCAAATAGACTGAACTAATTAACCGGTTAGTTAACAAGATTGATAAACCCATAATGTCAATTTTTGTTTCGGTTGAGGCTTATAATCGAACTGAACCTAACCCAACCATGAACCATTAGAAGTGTTTGTGTGCCCTACCACATCGTGCAGGCATGTTGTTATGAATATATTAATGAGTCTGTTTTAGTTTAACTAATTTGGGTTAACTAAGGGAACAAAAAGAAAACAATAACTAATTTTAAGTTAAATCAGATGTTTTCATTTTTTAATAGATTTTGGTTCATTTTGTCAGCTTTTTGGTTTGGCTTCGGTGAGCGGTTTAGTTATTGTTCACTCATAAATATCGTTAATCACGTAGCACATAAAGATTTTTAAAATAAAAAATAGCAATACTATACTCAAATTAAAGATAATAATGGGGATGGTTTGCTTAAAATAAGGAAAAGAAGTTAAACTATAATTTAAATAAGCAAAAGTTAAGTAAAATTTAAGGGATTAAAGTGTAACTAATATAGGGTATTAAAATATAAATAATGTACGAATGACTATTTTACCCTCATTTCAGGTTATTAATGAAAAATAAGTTCTTAACTTTTGAATATCTTAAACTACCCCTCACTCATACATTATAATATGGTATAGATATGACAAAATTTGTATTTACTATAATGCGGATAAAGTGCTATGTCTTCTTGGTACCAAATTAACAGAACTAGACACCTAATACGACTATCCCTTGATCATATCGACACACGACACATGAAAACTGCATCGTTTTTCCTATCCAAAGATTGCATGACCAATTTTTACCCCAAGAATTTAATCTCCTTCATAAAATCATTAATTATCTGACCATGTGTTCAAAAGTAGACCAGAAAATTGTATGGCTGTATAATATATTTAACACATGGTTTGTTATGTATATTATTAAAATAGGAGAGGATAAATAGACAAGAGTTTTGAGTCATCTATGATTCCAAGATGTGTACCTTTATGGAATTGAAAAAAGAAAACAACAATAAAGTAGGTCAGTACTATCTTAATTTCATTGAATTTATTCTTGTATTTGTTTCCGATGTGTACATCTTTCATTTAAAGTACACTAGTTTTTATCCCCGGAGCGTCCCGGATTGAATATGTAATATAACATAATAAAATATATTATTATTATTATTTTTATTATTATTATTATTATTATTATTATTTTAAACAAATCTCTGCCATAAGTTATTATATTCAAATATAAAAAAAAACGAATTTCTGCGCCGGGGTATAAATCTAGTGCCATTACAAATGAATTCGGAAGTTTGTAATCGATCATTCTAAAAAGAACAAACATGAAATAAGAAAAAAAAGTTAATTATTGAAATATCGAACGCATTAGTCTAAGGGTTATGTGATGCGTTAAAAAAATTCATGGGTATATGATCGGGTATGTAGTTCGGGTATTTGGGTATGTTGTTTTGGGTAATCAGGTCGGGTATCACATAATCCCAGACCCGACCCAAACCCATAACTTTTTTAAACTAATCCCCAACCCGACACAATACCTGTCGGGTTACAAAAAATAGTCATTTTTTTCTCCGATTTTTATATAGCACTATGGTACTCGTTGGAAAGATAATAAAACGCTCGTTAATTTGGTGTAATTTTTTTTCTTTAAAAAATCTCGTATATAAAAGATATTAATGTTTAAAAGTTATGGCAGGAAACACGAGAGATAAAATAATAAAGGTTTAATATTTACATTTAGTAGATTAGGTATTTAATAGATTAGATTAAAGATTATAATAGATTAGGTTAAATCATATTTATTTCTTTTTTTTAATTGGTTTAAAGTTGCCACATCACATCCTATGTGACATCTCTCAAATGAGAGATTGCATAAGAGTATGACATGTAGGATTAATCCCTTTGCAATATATATATATATATATATATATACATATACATGAGAATATGTTTTTAGAAAAAATTTTAATTGCAAATTTTATCACACCTTAATTTCACATTACTTTGCATTTGTAATAATTTGAATCCACAACATTAAATTTGTAATGCGGGACACTATACCACTAGACCAAGAGGTCATGGGTATATGTTTTTATAAATAATGTTGCTCATTCAAATATTTTTTTAATCTTAATTTCTTACATTATAAACATTTTATAGGAAAATAGTTTATTACTTTTGAGTTAATATATGTAATTTTATTTACATAAATATCAGTTTTATCTTTGTAAAAGGCTCAATATGAAGTTCTAAGTTATACCCACTTGCAGAATATTATTAAAAGTAATATTCTTCATGTTCTTTAGAAAAATGGTTGATTCTATGATAATTTCTACACGTCACAATCTATAGGCTTTTTCTAAGAGTCTTTAAAATATGCAATAATTTTAGGCTTATGGTCGAAAATGTAATTTTTTTAAATCATCGTTATGAAATACATACATAAATAATCATATGATTTCGACTAGAACAGAAAATGTTTAGAAAATACTAGAAAATAAAAATATGAAAAACAACAGTAAGTTGTTTCTGTTCATTGTATAAAAAGGTGGTATTTAAAAATTATACACCCTCTAATTAGGATTTATACACCTTCGTCCACATCACACATCAATAGAAGGCTGCCACATACCCAAAATGTAATGTCACTCACCCCAGAATATAATGTCATGAGATGTATGAATCCTAAAACCCAAAAAGGTTAACTAAACATACTCCCCTTAATTTTTCATCATAGCATCTAATGAAATTATCAACAACAATAATAATAAATGACCAACTAAGTCCTACCACGTACCAAGGTACATCTATAGGCAAAAAGCCACCTATCCCGCAGTCGTAGATAGTGCTGGTGACATGATCCGTTATCAATTCTAAAAAAAAACCCATCACTCGAAGGCCCACTAGGGTAACCTGACTCGCACATAACATTTTGTCATGACCTAGACATCAATCGGCGACCTCCCATTGAAAAACTATTCGGGCCATCAACGCGTTTTGTTGTTAATTTGTTTTTTTGTATGAAAAGTAGAAACGATAATAGTAATGTGACAAATTGAACAAGTGTAAGACGGGGGGTGTGGATCGGTGGAGGGGTTCGATGGGCTGAGGTGGAGGGCCTCCCTTTCGGGGGAAACAACCCCCCCCCCCCCACCCCCCACCCCCGATGAAGCTTTGGCACAAACGGCATCAATCCACCGTTCTCCCCGTCCCTTTTCCCCATAAAAAGTGAATTGATGATGATGAAGAAAATAATAAAAAAAAAATAGAAGGGGGAACCTGTTAGGATCGTAGAACACACACGCACACGAACACGAGTATTTACGTGGTTCAGTCTAAACTGACCTACGTCCACGGGGGCAACTGGGGTATTGTTTTATTAAGTGATACAAAAAGCTACAAGTACAAGAGATTATTTATAGGCCTAAATTAGGGTTAAAACCCTATGCTAATCTAGCTCAACAAGTTAATCATACTGGGCTTCAAAACGACTTGGGTTGGTGAAGTCCTTGGTTTATTAGGCTTTAAGGTTAACATTAGAAGACCCATGGCCAAGCCCGGTTTAGTTTTCTTGGTCCCTAAGTTGTTTAACCTAATTGTTCTCTATATATACCCTAGTCATGTATTGTAATCTGTGTGCCTTGAGCTTAATGAAATAACCTAGTTGCAGCCCGTGGACGTAGGTCCCCCACAGGGACCGAACCACGTAAAATTCTTATGTCGTGTTTATTATCTTCTGTTCATCGCGTGCTAATCGTGTGTGCCATTTGTGTGTTTGATTCCGCTGCGCCGACTGATACCTAACAGAACCATTTCCTTTAAAAAGGGGGAGGGAAAGGGGGAATGACGTGGTGTTGATGTGGACAATGAAGAGGAAAGGGGGAAAAGATTCACAACCCATAGCCTAACAACATAACAAATAAAAAGTGATGGATTACACCCTTAACCTTAAAAGTTAAAACACACAATTTCTTACTGTCAAACATGGAAAGATTAGGGATAGATGTTGAGTTTCAAAATAACTTGAATTGATAAAATTGGATAAAATTGTTAAAAAGAATTAAGAAACTTGGTAACACGTATCATATGTAAAGGCAACAGAAACCTACCCTTTTATATTTAAACTAGGTTAGAGTCTCGTGTGGACCTACGGTTTACCCGAAAGTAAAATGAAAAAGGTAGGAAAATAAGAATTGTATTATGCAAGTTGTTTTGGTTACTAAATGTTTGATAATGCAATATGTATGAATTTTGATGTTAAATGCAAAATGTTATCTAACAGTTTAAAGCAAGAACGATACAAACAAGACTAAACGTACCAATTCATTTGTAACAGTGCATCCAAAACCAGGTAAACCATCGTAGTTGGATACTTGAAATTGTTGCATATTCAAACTCATTGGTTGTTGTAAAACATTGTTAGCTTCTTCTAAAACATTGTCAGTAAGGACTTTGTATAATTTAATTTGACGACCATTTTTGATAAAAGTAATAACATGAAAACGGTTGAATTCCCTTTTTTCAAAACAAATTAAATCACCAATCTGGAGACGAAGATCATTTATGAATTTCACCCAACCATTACAAAAACAATAGTTACGACCAATCTTTTTAATTGACACGTTCCAATGATTTTCGTCATCTACATACATACTAATTGGCAAGTTAAGGAGTCCATCAGGATACTGATTAGCAACAAAGGAATAAGGTATAACATGAAAGAAAAAATATTGTACACGTGGACAATTAAAATCCGATATAATCTTATACAAAAACGTGTAAAATAAAAAAAATTGAAATTAATAATCTTTACCATGGGTGTTGTTAATTCATGTTCAATCATTTTGCAGAATGAGACATCCAATTGCATAGATGGAGAATGATTTTAATGCTTTATTAGGAACGTATTTGGACTAACATAGTTGAAATTATATAGAACATTGAAAAACACAAATCATTAACAACTTTAGACCAACCATTTGTAAAACAAAAAACATCATCTATCAATTCTAATCGGACCAACGAAGATTGTCCTTCATATGTGGCAACTGTAATGTTATTGTTGTGTATGTTTTTAGATAACATGAATTTGTTCATGGCCTTCGGCACAGTCTGGATTGACATGTTAAAAACAACATTAAAAAAGAAAGAATCATTTTTTTTTAAATTAAATAGGCATATGAACATGAAAATAAGAAATATACCAAAACTGTTAACGAATGGTCATGCAAAACCTTGAAGAATTGAGAACCATTGTGATAAGACATAATAGCGTTTGTGTCTTCGGATCAAATCCTGGTTTTCAAATATATATATATATATATATATATATAAATCGGATTCAATATATATGACAATTGAAATTTGTTAAGGAACAATATGTTCAAATATATATTTATTGACCGAATTTATGTTTGCCATTAAACATAATTTCGTAAAAATAGATTAAACATAATTTCGTATTTAACATAAATTCGGCCAATAAATTATGGTAAACCTAAATTACGGGTTAAATTAATTTATAATTAAGTTATACAAAACATAAATGAGAGCTATTATAGTAAACCGAATTTCGTATTAATAATAATATAAATTAATGATATTAAAAAATCGTAATAAATAACATTAAATTCGGTCAACTATTATTAATGACAATAAATAATACATATACATAATTTCGTAAAAATAGATTAAACATAATTTCGTATTAAACATAAATTCGGTCAATAAATTATGGTAAGCCTAAGTTACGGATTAAATTGATTCATAATCAATCATTCATACAAAAAAAAATGAGAGCTATTATGGTAAACCGAATTTTGTATTAATTAAATAGATTAAAAATTGTAATAAAAAACATTAAATTCAGTCAATTATTATTAATGACAATAAATAATACATATACATAATTTCATAAAAATAGATTAAACATAATTTCGTATTAAACATACATTCGGTCAATAAATTATGGGAAGCCTAAATTACGGATTAAATTGATTCATAATCAAACATTCATACAAAAAAGCAAATGGGAGCTATTATGGTAAACCGAATTTCGTATTAATAGTAATATAAATAAATGAGATTAAATAATCATAATAAATAACATTAAATTCGGTTAATTATTATTAATGACAATAAATAATACATATACATAATTTTGTAAAAATAGATTAAACATAATTTCGTATTAAACATAAATTCGGTCCACAAATTATGGTAAGCCTAAATTACGGATTAAATTGATTCATAATCAAACATTCATACAAAAAAATAAATGAGAGCTATTATGGTAAACCGAATTTCGTATTAATAGTAATATAAATTAATGAGATTAAATGATCATAATAAATAACATTAAATTCGGCCAATTATTATTAATGACAATAAATAATACATATACACAATTTTGTAAAAATAGATTAAACAAAATTTTGTGTTAAACATAAATTCGGTCAATAAATTATGGTAAGCCTAAATTACGGGTTAAATTGATTCTTAATTAATCATGCATATAAAAAAAATGAGAGTTATTATGGTAAACCGAATTTCGTATTTAATAGTAATATAAATTAATGAGATTAAAAAATCAAAATAAATAACATTAAATTCCGTCAATTATTATTAATGACAATAAATAATACATACACATAATTTCGTAAAATTAGATTAAACATAATTTGGTATTAAACATAAACTCATTCAATAAATTATGGTAAGCCAAAATTATAGGTTAAATTGATTCATAATCAATCATTCATACAAAAAAATAAATGAGAGCTATTATGGTAAACCGAATTTCGTATTAATAGTAATATAAATTAATGAGATTAAAAAATTGTAATAAATATCATTAAATTCGGTCAATTATTATTAATGATAATAAATAATACATATACATAATTTCGTACTAAACATATATTCGGTCAATAAATTATGGTAAGCCTAAATTACGGATTAAATTGATTCATTGATACAAAAAAAATCTAAATGAGAGTTATTATGATAAACCAAATTTCGTATTAATATTAATTAATGAGTTTAAAAAATCGTAATAAATAACATTAAATCCGGTTAGTTATTATTAATAGCAATAAATAATACATATACATAATTTCGTAAAAATAAATTAAACATAATTTCGTATTAAACATAAATTTGGTCAATAAATTACGGTAAGCCTAAATTACGGGTTAAATTGATTCATAATCAATCATTCATACAAAAAAAATAAATGAAAGCTATTATGGTAAACCGAATTTCGTATTAATAGTAATATAAATTAATGAAATTAAAAAATCGTAATAAATAACATTAAATTCGGTCAATTATTATTAATGACAATAAATAATACATATACATAATTTCGTACTAAACATAAATTAGGTCAATAAATTATGGTAATCCTAAATTACGGATTAAATTGATTCATAATCAAACATTCATACAAAAAAATAAATGGGAGCTATTATGTTAAACCGAATTTCGAATTAATAGTAATATAAATTAATGAGATTAAAAAATTGTAATAAATAACATTAAACTTGTAAAAATAGATTAAACATAATTTCGTATTAAACCTAAATTCGATCAATAAATTATAGTAAGCCTAAATTACGGATTAAATTGATTTATAGTCAATCATTTATACTAAAATATAACCAAACAGTTGAAAAAACTTATTTTAAATAGGGAAATTAGATTTTAACAGTTCCAACTTTGCCCAATTAGGTGCAACTCAAGAAAATGTTCATAGACAGTTTCACCTTTAAGCATATTTTTTTTATGATATCTTACCCTCCTCAGACCCTACCTTAGCTTTTGCTATTGGTGGGATTAACTGAGTATGATGATGATGATATTAACTAAAAGTTAACCTCATTAGTTTTTTGATAACTAGTATTTTTTAATATGATAATGCTACCATGGGCAGACTTACACAAGCCCAATGGGTGCGGGCGCCCACCTTGAAAAAAAAAATTAGTGTTATATACGCGTGTTAATCCCGTCCGCACCCCCATGAAAATTTTCAATCGCACCCTTGGACTTTTGAAACTGGCCTCAAGAAAAAAAAACATAATTACATGTTAAGAGTTAGCCCATTTTTCAAGCCCAAAGTTTATAATAAGCCGACATGTGTTTTAATATTGATTAAAATGAAAAAAAAAAAAACAAAAATAAACCTAAAGCTAGAAGAGCGCTAAACAAAGAAACACAAAAAAATTTTGTTCGTCTCCCTCCCTTCCTGCTTCTGATCGGCGATCGCTAAACAAAGAAGAGGAACCTGTGATGTTGACCCGTCACAATTCACAAACAATTGAACAAATCCAACAAAACTCCAAAAGGTAATTAGGTAAATGTGATTCTGTGAATATTATTAGATGACTAAATGAGCAAATATTATTATAGGTTTTTGTATTGTAATTTTGGTTTTGTTTTGGGTTTTTATATTGTAACTTTGGTTCTGTTTTAGTTGAGCAATATTATTATGGAACGGTTTTCTTAGAAGGAAAAGTAGAGAATCATCTTCAAAAACTCCTGAATTCGTTGACTTGGATACTCTTTCTACGAATCCTGCCGATAGGAAACCGATTTCGTCATATAACGTTAATCAGTGAGACGAAATCAGAAGGACATACATACTTAGAGGACCATATCAACCACGAGGTATACAAATTCCACAATCAATGTATGGTGTTGAGTTAAGACGATTTAAAGAAACTTGGTATGATACGTATAAGGGATGGTTAAAGTATAGTATAAAATCGGACCATGTGTTTTTTCTTATGTAATGACGTTTAAATTACTTTTGGGCGTTTGGTTCCCTTAGTTGATTATATAATTTTAGTATTATTATTTTTGGTATACGAGTCGACCGAACCCGATCCGAACCGACCCAAGTCACCTGATGGATAAACGATCTATATAAGGTTTATGATCCCGCACCCAATAAAATTTTTTTTTTGAGTCCGCCACTGAATGCTACACGTAAACATTTCTAAGTTACGATTAACTCCTATCGATAAAAGTTAGATTAGCAATAATTAAAAGAAAGTGATGGTAGGGTTAAGAAATAAGATACCATGAAATTTGCATTCCACCTAATCTCTCTCACCTTTATTCTTTCCTCTTTACGTACTTCTCTCTCTCTCTCTACTCTCTCTCTAGAAACTCCATCACCTCCAATACTACTACATCTTACAATATCTTAATTCTTACATACATACTACATTCCATCCATCAATGGCTATCCAACCCATATTCACTAAACTCATCTCCATCCTCTTAATATTAATCCACCTAGGCTGCTTCATCATCTTCCCCACCACCACCAACAACCACCACCACCACCACCATCGCCGCCGTAGAAAACCATCATCACCACTCCCTCTCCTCCGTCCCACCACCACTAATAAACACAAACACAAACCAAACAAAACCCTCTCATCTTCATGGAACTTCATCAAACGTATATTCTCATCAAAGCCCACTTCACAAACCGAAACAAACTCCATTATCCACTACGTACCCGCGTCCCCAGCCTCCTCAACCCGCTCATTACGTAACCTTGACCCGACCCGACCCGGATCATTAACCGACTCAGACTTTTTCCCTCTTAGAAACGATATCTACCCGTGTCCCAACTGTGGGGAGATTTTTCAAAAGCCTGGGTTGCTTGAACAACACCAGGCGTTTAAGCATGCGGTTTCGGAGTTATTGGATGATGACCCGGGTAAAAACATTGTTCGGATTATTTTCCAAACGGGTTGGCCCGGGTCCGGGTCTGGACTTGGGTCTGGACCCGGACCCGGGAAAACCCCGATGGTTTACCGGGTCATGAAGATCCATAACTGTCCGAAGATACTCGCCCGGTTCGAGGAGTATCGGGAGATTGTGAAGTCGAACGCGGCGAGGTGTGGCGGTGTGTGGCGGCGGGATGAGCGGTGTATCGCTGATGGCAACGAGCTACTGCGGTTTTACTGCGCCACGTATTTGTGTGACCTTGGGCAAAACGGTAATGCTAGGTTTCTCTGTTCCTCAGTATAGTATAGTGTAGTATAGTATATAGTATAAAAGTAAATATTTACATTAGAAAAGTAACATTTCCTATTAAAAATAAAAAAACAAACTACTTACTTTAGAAACCATATACTATACAAAATGGGAAACGGAAAAAGTACTGAATTTTTTTGTCTCCCATACTTAAACGGGTTAACTTGTTTTTATGTGGATTAATCTGAACCCGAACTATTTTAAAAACATATCATTTTAACCGACCAAAAATCTAATTTATTTTGTTTTGGGTGGTTCAGGTTGAATTTCTAGTCGTGTAAATAATTGTCACCCCTGTTATTCCACGACAAAACTATATATAATATTAGCATGGGCAAAGCTTGCGTAGGGCCAGGGTGCCCTGCCCACCGATTTTTTTGGCTCAAGAGTGTAAATTTCACCGTTTTATCCGAAAATTTTGTATGTATTGGATCTAGCCCCCACTACTTTAAAAAAAAAAAGTTTCGTTTCGGCTTCCGCAATCTAAAATGCTATAAAATCACTATAGGTTTATTATTATTATTATTATTATTATTATTATTATTATTATTATTATTATTATTATTATTATTATTATTATTACAGGTAATTCCAGCGTATGCAGCCACCAATACTGCAGCGTATGCGGGATAATCCGGGTGGGGTTTTCGTCAAAAATGGACGGGATATCCACTTACTCAACAAGTTGGAAAGGACACATGGCACTTCCTGATGACATCGAGGAGGAATTCCGGTTCATGCACGTAAAACGGGCAATGCTAGTGTGCCGGGTGATAGCGGGTCGGGTCGGGTGTGACCCGGGAATGGGGGACAAGGATGACCCGGGATATGATTCATTAGTCGGGAGGGGACCCAATGGGATGGAGACCAGGTTGGAAGAAGAGGGTGAAATAATTGTATTTAATCCAAGGGCTGTGCTTCCATGTTTTGTGATCGCGTATACCGTTTGATTGTGATCGTGTGGTTGTGAGGTTTTGATAGGAGTTAATTAGGATATTGTAGAAGTGGTGAAGTGTATTTTATTTTATTTTATAAAAAGCTTTTGCAACAAGATCCTAAGATAGAACTTAGTTACTTTTTTTTGGGAGCATGATCGAGACGATGATTGCACCCACTTCGTTGTGTTTATGTAATTTGTGTTGTGCTTTAGTCTTTATAGTTTGTTTATCATTTTTTTGAGATCGGGTGGTGCAAAAAGGTACTACTTTAAAGTTGTTGTGATAATGTATCTTTACACAATGCGTTTATTTCATAAGGAAGATATTTGATTGGAAGAACCGCGTATTATTAATTTGTAAATTATGCATAAAGTGTGATACAATAGACGGTTACATGTAGGGCTTGCAAGGGTTGGTACCGAACTGATCCGGTCCGGACTCATAAGAACCGTATATACTTTTATTGTTGGAAATGAGAATCACGAACCGAACCTTAAAATGTTATGTGGTTTCGGGTCCTAAAGGTTCTGATGGGCTTGATAAATGATCTGGCCCTCAAAATCCTTTTAATGTAATAGGCCTTTCGAGGGTTGTATGTTCCTATTCTTTTACCATGCTCGCAAAAGAATTCCTCTATATGGCTCCAACAATAGCCCATGAGTTTTGTTGAAAATATGTACTTAAGGATTAATTCAATTACTAAAAGTTTAAAATGTTTTGGGTTGGTTTCATTGTTGATTAGTTTTATTGGGTTATTGTTAAGTCCATTATGAGGTTATTGGGCTTCGGTTCAGCCCATTCATTCTAACAGGGGGTTCATTGTGTCTTAACAAGTGGTCTGGTTTGTGAACCGGGTCACACAAGATTTTGTGTTTCTTGGTGTGTTTTCTCACACAGATTGATGGCATGTCATATTTCTTAGTCGTTGGATTAAATCAATTGTGGCCGTTGGATCATGCTGGAGCTGGCTATATAAACAAGAAGCTGGTACGAGTTACCAGTTTAGCTCGTTCATATGTCTCTTATTTCTCTCTGAGTCTTCTCTGTAAAATTAGGGTTTTCATTCTTTTGTAAGTCTGTTAGTCTGTTCTTGTATTATCTTTCATCTTCTTGATCTGCTGATCTTTGTAATCAGCAGATCCGTTTGTATTGTACTTCCATATTATTGATCTCAGTGATTGCTGAGATCTATTGGGTATTTGGGGGGTACTTTTCCAGGTTTGGGTTAATAAGAGTTTTGTCACCGTTTTGTCGCCTACATCCTTGTGTTGATATTGTTGTGAGTTTGTGTTGGCTCTTTATCGCCTGTTATAGTGTGAAACCCTAAATTTCTACATGGTATCAGAGCCTTAGGCTCCTGATCTTGGTCTGTTCATTGTCTTCCGCTGATTTTTTGGTGTCTTGTTCAAGCATCTGATCTGTATTGTAGATCTGATCTTTGGTTAGTCAGAAATAGTAGATCTGATCTTGATTCAGTAGATCTGGTCTATTATTGTTGGTATATACTTGTTATTGTTTGATAGGCTGTGGTGGTCAACGTGTGTTGGCTAAGGATCTGCTGGAAATCTTTAGATTGGAGTTATTGCTACAATTGCTCCCATAACTCAACACCCTAAGTGAAGGTGTTGGTTGTGGGATTGGCGAAAACCTAACTTGGGATCCCCCCTCTGTGAGATTGTTCCTTTCTTTTGCATTATTTTGTGTGTCTAGGCGTCTTGGCCGGGTTAGGGTGGACCGGCACTGTTGTCTTGTCTTGTCTTGGTTTTTTATATACATATCTAGTATTATAGTATAAGTGGCTCCTGTGTTAAGAACTGCTTGGGCACCTATGAGTGATGAACCCATGATCTGTATCACTGACACAGCTTCGCCCTATTAGGATATTTGTTGACAGCTGTTTGTTGTCTGGTCTATCTGTTGTCTCTGTTTGTGTGTTTACTTTCTTGTGTGTTCTTGTTTGTGTGATTGAGATAGTATGGGTGATGTTGTTAATCCAGGAGGAGGTGGGGTTACTAACCCTAGTGGTGGTGGCCCCAACTCTGGTCCTGGAGAAGGAACCCTTGTTAGTAGGTTGGATATTAGTGATCCTTTATATCTTCATCCTAGTGACACATCTAGTATGTCTATTATTAGTATAAAACTAAAAGAAACTGAGAACTATTCTGTGTGGTCTAAATCTATGAAACTAGCTTTACAAGGGAAAAATAAGCTAAGGTCTATTGATGGTACATGTGTTAAGTCTACTGATAATGAAGTATTAGCTAGTCAATGGGATAGATGCAATTCTGTGGTTCTTGCTTGGCTGATTAATTATGTTTGTGAAGAATTGTATCTAGGACAAGTCTTTTATGAAAATGCTAGAGATGTTTGGCTTGATCTTAGGGAAACATATGACAGAATTGATGGATGTGTTATGTTTAATTTGCATCAAAAGATAAATGGTATTACACAAAGTGGTAGTTCTGTTTCTGAATACTATAATAAACTTAACACTATGTGGAAACAATTTGATTCTATTGTGCAATTACCTGTGTGTACATGCCATGTTGCTAAAGACTTTAATGATTTCAACAGTTTGATTAAACTAATGCAGTTCTTAATGGGTTTAGATGATATATATCAACCTGTTAGAACTACATTATTGACCAGTGATCCATTACCCTCAGTCAAAGCTGCCTTTGCTGTGATCTCCAGAGAGGAATCTCATAGAGGTGCTGGTAGTGGATCAAAGGGATCAACTGTGTCTTTTGCTACTAGAGCAAATTCTGTTGTTGATAATAGGAGAAGGTTCAATAATGCTAATAATATTAGAGGACCTAATCCTAATTTGAAGTGCACACATTGTAACATGATTGGACACAACATTGATAGGTGTTATGAAATTGTTGGGTATCCCCCTGGTTTTAAAAAGAGACCTCCTAGTCAGTTTACTAAACCTAATAATAATAACACTAATAATAATCCTAGAACTGGAGTGTCCAATAACAATGTGTGTGCAAATGTTGCATCTAGTTCTGGTTCACCTTTTACTCCTGAGCAGATTTCCAAGTTGATGAGTTTGCTTAGTGAGAAGTCTAGAAGTGATCCACGGTCTTCTAATGTTGGAGGTGAGTCAGTTGTCATAAATGGTTTTTCTAGTTTGTCTGTTTTGTCTAAGTTGTCTGAAGTATTTAGGAACTTTGCTAGTTGTTCTACTCTGCTTAAGTATGCTTTGTTTCTTGGATGGATTATGGATTCTGGTGCTAATCAGCATATGGTTGGTAATGATAAACACATGATTAATTGTGTAGATGTATCTAAGTATAATATGGAGGTAAAACACCCAAATGGTACTAATGCTAAAGTTGCTAAAATAGGTGATATTAAAATTGCTGAAGGTGTTATATTGACTGATGTGTTTTACATTCCTGATTATTGTGTGAATCTGATATCTGTGCATAAGTTGTCTAAAGATAACAAACTTGATGTTCTGTTTAATGAACATTCCTGCTCTGTCCAGGATTCCAAAACAAGGAGAGTCCTGGTGACTGGTAGACAGCAGGATGGTTTGTATTTTGTTGGTGATAATGTGAGTTTTAGTAATGTCTGTTTTAGTAGTGTATCTGAACATAGTCTGTGGCATAGTAGACTTGGACACCCATCCAGTCAGGTCTTAGCAGTGTTAAAAAATGAATTAAACATTAGTAATACTGGGTCTCAACCATGTGAAGTCTGTCATAAAGCTAAGCAAGTTAGAGTACCTTTCCCTTTTAGTGAACATAAGTCAAAAGAAGTAGGGGATCTTGTACATCTTGATGTATGGGGTTCTTATAAAGTCACTAGTAGGGAAGGATTCAAGTACTTCTTGACTATTGTTGATGATTATTCTTGGTCTGTATGGGTCTATTTGCTTAGGAACAAAGGTGAAGTGTTTGAAAATATAGAAAACTTTTGTGAGTTAATCAAAACACAGTTTTCTAAACTTGTAAAAGTTTTAAGAAGTGATAATGGGACAGAATTTGTCAATAAGCAAATGTCTGTGGTGTTTTGTAATAAGAATGGTATTTTGCATCAAACATCTTGTGCTTACACTCCACAACAAAATGGTGTTGTGGAGAGAAAGCACAGACACTTGTAAAACACTGCTAGGGCTTTACTGTTTCAAAGTAATATCCCTCTTAGGTATTGGTCTGAATGTGTACTTACTGCTTCTTATCTTATAAACAAGATTCCCTCTTCTGTGTTAGCTAGTAGAAGTCCTTATGAGTTAGTCCATGGGTTCCCCCTGTCTTGAGTCATTTGAGGAATTTTGGTTGTCTTTGTTTTGAAACAGTTTTAAATGAACTAGATAAGTTGTGTAGTAGAGCTGATAAATGTGTGTTAATTGGCTATTCTTTTGTAAAAAATGGATATAAGTTGTTAAGTTTAGAGTCTAAAAAGATAACATTTTCAAGAGATGTTAAGTTCTATGAGAATATATATCCTTTTAAAACTGAATTTAAAGAAACTGTTTTTAAAGATCTGGATCATTTAAACTTTTTTGACACTTATGATACTAAAGTTTCTCAAAGTGATGAGAGTCAACCTAGTTCAAGTCCTCCCGATGATGAAGGGGGAAGAAGTTGTACTCGTGATCATTCTCCTGAGGAGTAGTTAGACTGCTCTCCCAGGGCTGCCAGTGAGGTAGATCATGATCATGATCAGCAGCCTGGTAGTACAGTAGGTAGAGAGTCTAGTTCTTCAGGATTAGAGGGATCATATGATGAGACACTTACTCCTGAGGGAGATAGGATGTCATCAGTTAGACAGTCTACTAGGCAGTCTGTTTTACCTAGAAGATTTACTGATTATGTGATTGAAGGAAAGGTTAAGTATGAAGTTGAAAAAGTTGTCAACTACTCTAACCTTTCTTTTGAGAGTAAATGTTTTATATCTAGTATAGATAAGTTGTAACAAACGGCAAAAATGAAGTAATTTCGTACAAATTAATTATGTGTGATTAACTTAATTACGTGCAATTTCGAATTAATTATATTAATTTGGCATTTAGAAAATAGCAAATTCCCCATAAGATGCATAGGAATGCATGTGTTTAATTTGAAGCACGGCGAAATCGCGTGCAAATTAACTTGTGTTGGAACGGACGTTGGTGATTACCCGGTAAAAATTTAATTGAACGAAAAAGATCACGGACACCCAGGATATAAAATAAAGGGTATTTTCACAAAATATAATGGGTTTTGGAACCCCAAAACCATAAGTGAAAACTTTCCATGCAAATCTCCCGGTAACGAATAAAGTGCGCGTACCGCACCCGGTACGCGTATAACTTATAGTTTCACCCGACAAGAGCCTAAATAACCAATCAACACTTAAACGAGGCTATGTTTAAGGGTTATTAGCGGCACTTTTAATGTCCGAATAACACGCGATTAAAACCCGAAAAATACCCGAATGACACCCGAACGGCGAGGGATCAAACTTAACTAATATTTAGCAAATATTTTGCAAAAATGGACCCACCCCATGACCCTTAGAACCGGCCAACCCCCCCCCCCCCATCATACTTCAAATCTTTTTTTGTACATCCAATCTAAGTTAGATACTAAGAAGCATGGGTGAATATTATAATGTGATATGGTATAGATTACTTGTCCTTCTAGATTTCATATTTTTCTTGTTTCCTTTGAAACCTACGGCTAAACACCCACTTGTAATCCAAATGAGATCATCCAAGTACTCTACATCCATGTTTTAAGGGATTTGATATCCAAGTTAGATCATATGTGATTTTGAAAGATATGATGAGATATTAAATAGCACAAGGTTCATACACTTGAAACAAGCTTTTCTTTCTTTTTTTTCTTTGAGCCGTGAGTTTGCTAGTATACACACACACATCACTTACAAATTTTAACCTCCAAATTACCTCTAAACATTCATCCATCCAAACCCCATGGTGTGATTCAAGAGCTTGGAGCTTAACCTTTAGGAAGAACACACTAAGCCACATCCAAATCCAAAGCTTTTGTCTTCCCTAGCCTTGTGCTAGTAGTAAGCTTCTTAATCTTGCTTTGTTTCACTAAATATTTATATTATGTGTTTTTAGGAGCAAGTTGTACATGGGGAAAACTTGAATGAGATTTCATAAGAAAACCTATGATTTTAAAGACTAAAAATGGTGGTTAGTTAGTATAAATAAATTGAAAGCTTAGTAGGAAATGTAAGTATTCATGTAGTTTCATAATGAAAAGATGAATACTTAAAGAAAAATGATGATTTGGATGACACTTGTTAATGGAACTTGAATGACTTAAAAATGATCTTTAATCATCATGGATTAAAGATTTAAGACTAGTCTAAGTGTTATTTTTACTAGGAAACTAGTATCATAAAAATCACATTACTAAAGTCTACTAACTTGAAATATGAAAATTTGACATGTTGGACAAAATACACAAATCACACATGATAGTAATCTTATTAATGGCATAAGAGACTATTAAAAGTGTTAAAATGTAAAAATAATCCAACATGGTAAAGATGATACTTTAAAGCCCACTAGTTTGGGAGAAAAATGCTAACTTTGAAAGTTAGTATGAAAAAATACAACTTTTATAAGTTAAGGGACTAATGTTGTAACTTTGAAAGTTGAGGGACTAAAATGGATATTTTAGAAACTTGGGTCCAAGAATGCAACAATGGAAAGTTTGGTGTCAAAAGTATAAATAATAAATTTTTCCAAGGTTTATTTGGTAAACACTAGTAAACTTGTTTATGTATTTTGTATAAAAAGTGTATTTTTATAAAATGAAATTTTATAAAAATATGGACTGTTACAACATAAGGATTATTATAAAAACAAAGGTTTTTATAAAATGTTAGACAAAATTTAAAAATTGGGAGAACTTATATAAAAATGAACACTTTTATATAAATGGGAATATAAAAGTGTTGGAACATTTTTGTATTTAAGTTGTCAAGTTTTGTATTAAAAATACAAAAGTATTTTTAAAAACCTTCCATGTAATATAAGTTAAGAAATCGGGCTCGAACGTGTTAATAAACAATGACGTAAAAGCGGACAAACGAGAAAAATACCGTTACGGCAAAATAAGTAAATATATATTTTAAAGAGTAAAATATATATAACTTGGGTGAAAATTATATAACACTTTCCTAAGTGTTGGAGGAAATATTCGTGGGAGAAAACATCACGTAAACGATTAAAAACGTTAAACGAACGTATGGACTTAACGAGGAAAGTACATGTATATATATATATATAGGTTCGGCTCGACGAAATTCTAGTATATCTATTTAATGGGAAAGTAGATATACGGGAAGGAAAACCGAGACGAGTAAATAATATATATATATATATATATGTACACCGAATCGACGAAATCCTAGTATATTTACTTAATGGGAAAGTAAATATGCGGTGTGGTGAGCCGAGACAGGCGTTAAGAATATACTATCGACCGACAAGACCCTAGTGTATTTATTTGAATGGGAAAATAAATATGCGGTAAAGTGAGTCGGGTCGAGTGCTAAAAATAATGTATTATTTCGAACGAAACGATCTTAAGTATAATTATTTAATGGGAAAATAATTATACGTTAAGAGAAGTCGTGCCGAAGATAATATTATACAAGTTAAAGAAATATTGATGCGAATATATATAACTTGTAAGAAAAGGGTCATCCATCACCAACGGACCTAGACACGTGGTTTAAACGGGGAATTGTATAACAATTGTGTTGTTGGGAGTTGGGTGTACAACTTGCCGGTAAAACACACATGATAGGCTTAGTGACTCATACGTCTAAGAACGCCTGTAGGTATTTGACCTTGGATACCTGCTATTCTCTGGTATTTGTGCACGCTGAGTTTGAGGTGAGTCTCACGGCCCCATTTTAAACTGTTTTTACGTTTTTGGGGGAAAGATATGTTTTGTTAAATTGCTGTAACATGTGGAATATAATATTTAGCACGATGGGTACCTGGGTAACTGGAAACCACTTGGGGTAAGACCTCGCTGTTTACTGTAACCATTAATTCAGGGAATGAAACCAAAGGGATATCTGGGTAGTACTATCGGTGCCTGACTGTAACATTTCGCGTTAAATAATTATACGTTACGTATAAGTTGGATTTAAACGACAAGTTCTATTATTATAGTTTACATCTAATTATTTTTTTTCAAATATATATATATATATATATTATAATAATAATAATATTTTTAATAATAAAAAAAAAATTCAGATTACACATATATATATATATATTTTTACACACACAAACTTATGTTTTAAATTTACAAGGTTTAGCCCACCAATCAAGTCCAATTTCACAGCCCAACATCACACCATAACCCAGCCCAGGCCCAGTACCCGGCCCACTCTAAAAGAAAAACATTGGAAAAAAATGATGTTAGGGACGGGGATCGAACCCGGGTCCCTAACCGGTCCAAGCTTTCAGCAAACAACAATCCACCACCAGGACACAAGGCTTATACATTATTACACTGGACTTCTAAATATTTTATACACACAAAACCAGTTTGCCTCCTTCCTTCTCCCTTGATTGCGCGACCTGCAATTAAGAGGGTGGACCAAAAACACCAATCCTTGACTATGTAAATCTGGAAACAATCTGATTAACACAATTATCGCCCCAATTCCAACTCGGTTACACGCTGTATATGGATTCAATTCACGCGTCTTTGACCATTAGCGAGTCAAACGCAGAACCTTCCTTATCTTGATTCGAATCTGTGTATATAAGCATCACTAGATCGATTCAACCCACAACCAACACCTAAAAGTTCCGAATAACAAACCCCCAACTTCAATTTCTGCAAAATCATTGTCTTTAAACAAGAATGTTCGCGAGTTGACTTCCTGTTTGACCAAGTATCTTACATCGATGCCCTTGCTGTAAGTGTTAATAACTATTTCGTTTTGAGTCGTTAACATATCACGAACAATAGCCCTATAACCTCGGGGATTATTGTTTGTTTAATAGTCCGATTGGAAATCTAGGGTTCATAATGATTTGGGGTTTCATGTTAGTTGTGTATTAATATTTTTTGAAAGCAAATCTGAACAAGAATCTGGTCTAGACCAGATGGTCACGCGCACTGTTATCCAAACAAGGGGCTGCGGGTTCGAGTCCCAGCAGCAGCCTTTTTGTTCTTATTTTTGTTTATTTTGTTCAAACCATATATGTATATATATATATATTTACATTTAATCTTGTAAATTCATTTTTAATTATTAAAACTCTTTTATTTATTCTACAAAAATTATCTTGTGTTAATCTGATGTAAAAGTTCAACTTACAATTTTTAGTTTTCAAAAATTTATTTATTTAATATATATAATAAATAAATCAATTTTATTCTATTTTATTTATAAAAATCTATAAAAATATCAAAACGCTCTTATTAATTTCCACAAAAATTATCCTAAGTTTTTATAACATTAAACTTTTCTGAAAAGATTTTTATTTCAGAAAAATCAATTATTTAATATTTTTAATTAATTTTTGTTAGTTTTAATCATAATTAAATCATAATAAATTCAATTTTCATTATTTTTGCACCAAAATTTTATAGAAATTATTTCTGATTATTTGGAACAGAAATATAAATTTTAAACTTCTAATTCTTTGATTTTAATATTTTTAATATTAAAGTTAAGATTTTGACAATTTGTAATAAATAGATTTAATAATCTATTTTAAAGAAAATAATTTTATAAAAATTATTTTTATACTTTAAATACATCATTGTGGCCATCTTAACTTTAAATTTCCTAAAAAGATTTTTGGTTATTTATTTACTAAATTTCTCTCAATTGGCGAATATTTTAATATTAATCAAACGAGCAATTATCCCCAATTCGAAGCCCTAGAAACTTATACAATTGTAGATTTGATAGACTTAGACATATTTATTACCTCATTATAGGGTGATACTTGATACATTTGGGCAACACACTATTTTCAACAGATATAACATTTTACCAAGGTGAGTTTTACATAGCCCCTTTTCTATTTATCACCATTTTTGGGGTGAAACATGTTTATAACATCATCATTGCAATTCAATCATCAATGTGTCTATGTGTTTTCTATGTTGCATTATGTCTTGAGCATGATTAGAGTAAGCACCATTCTAGTATAATCATTAACATTGATCAGCCGGCGGTATACATTGATAGATCTATTGGACTGACAATCCCACCCGGATACGTGCCTCCTACAAAGGTAGCGTGGGTGTTTGTTATCGTATAACATATTGGACCATGAGCGTATGGTATGTATCATTTTATAACAGTCATCAGGGTTGATTATGCACTCGATTTATTTCTAGTATGTTCTCACATATGGACTAGATTGACATGACACATGAATTGCACATCATTTTTATTCAATTATCAAAAACCTATGTAATTCTCACTAACTTTTGTTGACCCAAAACATTTTCAACTTAACATGTTTCAGGTTCTATTTGCTTGAAGATTTGTATTGATGCTTGAAGATATGTGTATAGTTTCAATCAATTTGATGTACAAATTCTAGAACTATTGTATGTAATTCATTTAAATCATTTAATGGAATCTATTATTCACCATGAGCTACTGAACAATCATCAAATACGTGACATCCCGATGTTTCCGCCATCGGTTGGGGTGTTACAGATTGGTATCAGAGCCATGGTTATAGGGAATTAGGTTATTAGAAAAATAATCTTGTCTATAACCATAGGATTTAACAAGTACTTGCTTCTTTTGCTTGCTATTCTCTATCTCCCTCCTACTTCTTATCCCCACTTTAGTCCCTACAAGAAGATTGTTCTCCATCACAAGATCTACTCTTAGACTAATAGGACAAATCCTTAGGTTTAGCCTGAACCACCTTGAGATCTCGTCGAAGTTCTAGAATTTTAATAACGAACACGTGCAATCTGGAAGGGTGAACGCCTGTATTCTGAGTCTTCTGTCTAGGCTGGCATTGCGCATATATCCCAATCAGACGAGGGACCCGGATGCCTACCTGGGAATTCTCGGGATGAGTGTTCACTTATAGGCTAAAGCATGTCTTCATATGTTATTAGAATCTGGAATCTTTGATAAGTCAACGTTTTCGTTTATTCGTTTAAATTAATGAATAAATGATTACATTCCTTGTATCACCTCATTCATTTCATGCCCTCATTGTGTCCCTTACGGATCATGTCTCCACGTCGTAGCACTCGCAATAACAATGGTGAAAACCAAGAGGAAAGTAACAACAACCACAACCACCAACCACAACAACAAAGGTGTTGATGCCCGACTGGCTGCGATTATCTACAACCCTGCTCAGGTTACTAATCCTAATCGTCCTGGTAATTTCAACTATGGTCAATGCTATGAATGTGGAAACCCAAATCACTACCGTAACCGATGCTCTAAACTAAACAGAGATCAAGACCCTCCAGCTACTTAACAGCAAGTCCCGCCATTTAAATGTGGTTTGCTTATAATTCTATGTAATGACGCTTTTGATTCAAGTAATAAATTCTAGTATTATCATAACATCTGTGTGCATGCTTGTTTGAATGTGAACTGATTGCTATATCTATGATCATACTTGCTTGTACAACAATTAGTTAACTACCAAACGACCAACTTAACGATTGGTAGAGGTCATCATGTCATTCCAACAGTCGGGAGAGGCCCTACCACCTGAACGACTGGCGGAGACTATCAGACCTGCTCAACAATCGGTAAAGTCATAAAAGGACGCAAAACCCTAATGTAAGGTAAATTGGTGATTACGGTCCGGAACGTAATCATGAATTTACAGGTACATTAAGGTAGTGTGAAATTTTATCAAGAGTGTCGGTAGTCGATCAATTGCTAACCTAGTGTCTTCCTTTAACTTCGGGACGAAGTTCTTAAAAGTAGGGGAGACTGTAACATTTCGCGTTAAATAATTATACGTTACGTATAAGTTGGATTTAAACGACAAGTTCTATTATTATAGTTTACATCTAATTATTTTTTTTCAAATATATATATATATTATAATAATAATAATATTTTTAATAATAAAAAAAAAATTCAGATTACACATATATATATATATATATTTTTACACACACAAACTTATGTTTTAAATTTACAAGGTTTAGCCCACCAATCAAGTCCAATTTCACAGCCCAACATCACACCATAACCCAGCCCAGGCCCAGTACCCGGCCCACTCTAAAAGAAAAACATTGGAAAAAAATGATGTTAGGGACGGGGATCGAACCCGGGTCCCTAACCGGTCCAAGCTTTCAGCAAACAACAATCCACCACCAGGACACAAGGCTTATACATTATTACACTGGACTTCTAAATATTTTATACACACAAAACCAGTTTGCCTCCTTCCTTCTCCCTTGATTGCGCGACCTGCAATTAAGATGGTGGACCAAAAACACCAATCCTTGACTATGTAAATCTGGAAACAATCTGATTAACACAATTATCGCCCCAATTCCAACTCGGTTACACGCTGTATATGGATTCAATTCACGCGTCTTTGACCATTAGCGAGTCAAACGCAGAACCTTCCTTATCTTGATTCGAATCTGTGTATATAAGCATCACTAGATCGATTCAACCCACAACCAACACCTAAAAGTGCCGAATAACAAACCCCCAACTTCAATTTCTGCAAAATCATTGTCTTTAAACAAGAATGTTCGCGAGTTGACTTCCTGTTTGACCAAGTATCTTACATCGATGCCCTTGCTGTAAGTGTTAATAACTATTTCGTTTTGAGTCGTTAACATATCACGAACAATAGCCCTATAACCTCGGGGATTATTGTTTGTTTAATAGTCCGATTGGAAATCTAGGGTTCATAATGATTTGGGGTTTCATGTTAGTTGTGTATTAATATTTTTTGAAAGCAAATCTGAACAAGAATCTGGTCTAGACCAGATGGTCACGCGCACTGTTATCCAAACAAGGGGCTGCGGGTTCGAGTCCCAGCAGCAGCCTTTTTGTTCTTATTTTTGTTTATTTTGTTCAAACCATATATGTATATATATATATATATTTACATTTAATCTTGTAAATTCATTTTTAATTATTAAAACTCTTTTATTTATTCTACAAAAATTATCTTGTGTTAATCTGATGTAATAGTTCAACTTACAATTTTTAGTTTTCAAAAATTTATTTATTTAATATATATAATAAATAAATCAATTTTATTCTATTTTATTTATAAAAATCTATAAAAATATCAAAACGCTCTTATTAATTTCCACAAAAATTATCCTAAGTTTTTATAACATTAAACTTTTCTGAAAGATTTTTATTTCATAAAAATCAATTATTTAATATTTTTAATTAATTTTTGTTAGTTTTAATCATAATTAAATCATAATTAATTCAATTTTCATTATTTTTGCACCAAAATTTTATAGAAATTATTTCTGATTATTTGGAACAGAAATATAAATTTTAAACTTCTAATTCTTTGATTTTAATATTTTTAATATTAAAGTTAAGATTTTGACAATTTGTAATAAATAGATTTAATAATCTATTTTAAAGAAAATAATTTTATAAAAATTATTTTTATACTTTAAATACATCATTGTGGCCATCTTAACTTTAAATTTCCTAAAAAGATTTTTGGTTATTTATTTACTAAATTTCTCTCAATTGGCGAATATTTTAATATTAATCAAACGAGCAATTATCCCCAATTCGAAGCCCTAGAAACTTATACAATTGTAGATTTGATAGACTTAGACATATTTATTACCTCATTATAGGGTGATACTTGATACATTTGGGCAACACACTATTTTCAACAGATATAACATTTTACCAAGGTGAGTTTTACATAGCCCCTTTTCTATTATCACCATTTTTGGGGTGAAACATGTTTATAACATCATCATTGCAATTCAATCATCAATGTGTCTATGTGTTTTCTATGTTGCATTATGTCTTGAGCATGATTAGAGTAAGCACCATTCTAGTATAATCATTAACATTGATCAGCCGGCGGTATACATTGATAGATCTATTGGACTGACAATCCCACCCGATACGTGCCTCCTACAAAGGTAGCGTGGGTGTTTGTTATCGTATAACATATTGGACCATGAGCGTATGGTATGTATCATTTTATAACAGTCATCAGGGTTGATTATGCACTCGATTTATTTCTAGTATGTTCTCACATATGGACTAGATTGACATGACACATGAATTGCACATCATTTTTATTCAATTATCAAAAACCTATGTAATTCTCACCAACTTTTGTTGACCCAAAACATTTTCAACTTAACATGTTTCAGGTTCTATTTGCTTGAAGATTTGTATTGATGCTTGAAGATATGTGTATAGTTTCAATCAATTTGATGTACAAATTCTAGAACTATTGTATGTAATTCATTTAAATCATTTAATGGAATCTATTATTCACCATGATCTACTGAACAATCATCAAATACGTGACATCCCGATGTTTCCGCCATCGGTTGGGGTGTTACACTGACAAGGCCCACCTCTGGTGATAGCGTCAACCCGGTAAAGACAAGAGGTGCATGTATTCTGAACTGAGTTGTTGTCCAAGAAGCAACTCGCGGGGCAATCTGTTGTATAGTCTTGGTTTGGTTATGGGCCCGGGAGGGAGTCGCCATCGTCATGTAGGAGCTAGCTACTCCACATATATGACACTACTTATATTATATTTCCGTTACATGCCGGTATTGCAATGTTTTGCTTGTGAAATTAAAACCTGTGAACTCACCAATATGTATATATTGACGTGTCTTTTAAACATATCTTTCAGGTAATTAGATTGCTGAAAGGAATGGCTAGTGCGGGGGAAACGGGGACGTCGGTCTTTTGGGGGTTTTACTCTTATTTTCCGTTGGTTCGGAATATAGTCGAAAAACCCTTTTGTTTAAATTGAACTTGTGTAGATGTGTACGTTTGGGACAACGAAAACATCTTACGACGTCTTAATAATATGATCTTTTCTAATTAATTATTGTTTGTGTTAATCTTGACTTTGATATACTTTTCGAGCGTTGCGCCACGTGTTTCCGCCGTTGGCGTGGTGTGACATAAGTCTATTGAGCATGCATCTTAATATCATGCTTCTCAAGACCCAAAGTGGGTAGAAGCTATGAATAGTGAAATGGAGGCTCTATACAGGAATAACACCTGGATTGTCACAGATCTACCACATGGTAGAAAGGCAATAGGTTATAAATGGGTGTATAAATTAAGTATAAAGCTGATGGTCAAGTTGATAGGTATAAGGCAAGGTTAGTTGCCAAAGGGTATAATCAAAGAGAGGGATTGGATTTTGGAGAAACCTTTTCTCCAGTGGTTACAATGGTCACTGTCAGGTGTGTCATTAGTATGGCTGTCCAAAACAATTGGACCTTGTTTCAACTTGACATAAATAATGCTTTCTTATATGGTTCTATCACTGAGGATGTCTATATGCAATTAGTAGAAGGATACTCTTCTGGTAATGAGTCTAAAGTGTGTAAATTAGTCAAGTCTTTATATGGGCTGAAACAGGCCCCTAGAAAGTGGAATGAAAAACTAGTAACTGTTTTGAAAGACATAGGTTTCATTCAAAGTGTTTGTGATTACTCAATGTTTGTCAAATCTGATAATGGTGTCTTTCTTGTTTTGCTTGTGTATGTGGATGACATAGTCATCACTGGAAACAATAATGATGAGATTAATAAAGTTAAGAAACTGTTAAAAGAGAGTTTTCAAATTAAAGATCTTGGACTATTAAAGTATTTTCTTGGAATAGAGGTTGTGTATTCTGGAACTGATATATGTCTTAACCAAAGAAAATATTTTCTAGATCTTTTAAGTGATTTTGGCTACTTAGGTTTTAAGCCTGTTTGTGTTCCTATTGAGCAGAATTATGCTCTAAGTGTCAGGAGTAATAAAAATGACAAACCTTTAGAAGATGTTACTGGTTTCAAAGACTTATAGGTAAGCTTATCTATTTGTCTTTGACCCGTCCTGACATAAGTTATGCAGTTCAGTTCTTGAGTCAGTTTATGCATAAAACTACTTAGTCTACACTGCACATTGCTTTGAGATTGCTAAGATACCTTAAGCATTCTCCTGGCAAGGGTATTATCTTTAGGAAAAGTGATAGTTTATCTTTGTCTGCTTTCTCTGATGCAGACTGGGCTAAATGTTTATTAACAAGGAAGTCTGTAACTGGGTTCTGTGTCTTTGTTGGTAATAACATTGTGTCTTGGAAGAGTAAGAAACAGAATACCGTTGCTCGATCTTCAGCAGAAGCTGAATATCAAGCTATGTGCTCTGCTATATGTGAACTTACTTGGATACATAATTTGTTAAAAGAATTAGGTGTTCAAAGTAGTTTACCTGTTAATCTATATTGTGATAGTAAGTCTGCTATATCTATAGCAGAAAATCCAGTGTTTCATGATAGGACAAAGCATTTTGAACTTGATCTTCATTTCTTAAGGGAGAAGATTAGTTCAGGCTTTGTTAAGGCAGTTAAGGTGAAATCTGATCAGCAAGTGGCTGACATTTTCACTAAAGGGTTGTTTAGTGCACAACATGATTTTTTGGGTTCTAAACTTGGATTATCTAATCTATTTGGTAATTGAATTAAGGGGGGGGGGGGTGTTGAAAATATGTACTTAAGGATTAATTCAATTACTAAAAGTTTAAAATGTTTTGGGCTGGTTTCATTGTTGATTAGTTTTATTGGTTATTGTTAAGTCCATTATGAGGTTATTGGGCTTCGGTTCAGCCCATTCATTCTAACAGGGGGTTCATTGTGTCTTAACAAGTGGTCTGGTTTGTGAACCGGGTCACACAAGATTTTGTGTTTCTTGGTGTGTTTTCTCACACAGATTGATGACATGGCATAATTCTTAGTCGTTGGATTAAATCAATTGTGGCCGTTGGATCATGCTGGAGCTGGCTATATAAACAAGAAGCTGGTACGAGTTACCAGTTTAGCTCGTTCATTTGTCTCTTATTTCTCTCTGAGTCTTCTCTGTAAAATTAGGATTTTCATTCTTTTGTAAGTCTGTTAGTCTGTTCTTGTATTATCTTTCATTTTCTTGATCTGCTGATCTTTGTAATCAGCAGATCCGTTTGTATTGTACTTCCATATTATTGATCTCAGTGATTGCTGAGATCTATTGGATATTTGGGGGGGTACTTTTTCAGGTTTGGGTTAATAAGAGTTTTGTCACCGTTTTGTCGCCTACATCCTTGTGTTGATATTGTTGTGAGTTTGTGTTGGCTCTTTATCGTCTGTTATAGTGTGAAACCCTAAATTTCTACAAGTTTCCTTTTTTAAGTCACTTTTATCGACTTATGTTTTTTGTAACAATTTTGTCATTAACGTCACTCAAAACATTATGCGAATATGTTAAGTATACAACACAAATACACACATACACATTAAAACAACATACATAAATATTTACTTCAAATTTGGATATAATAAATAATAAATATATTATATAATATATCTCATCTATACATATACATCAAGACGAAAAATATATTACAAAAAAAATACATTGTTATTCTTATAAATATTTTTTTAATATTGTATTAACATTAAATATTGGATCATTTTTATAAATAGTAGTTTTTTATACATTATCAATCTATCAGGGCTGACTCAACAATTTTGGAGCCCTAAATCAAAATAAAAATGTTGAGCCTTTTTCAAATTTCACACTATTTGAACCACTCAACCCGGTTAAACTATTTGAATTTTCAATTCGGCTGACCCGTCTAAATATTTAGATCACGTTTGTTCTAACCATGTTATAGCATTGTTGGGTCGAATATCTTGTCCCCATTTAATACCTTAATACAGTTTTATTTAAAAGAGAAATGTTAGTATCCTAAATAAAGCGAAATGTTCCTTAAAAAATCCTAAACAAAGTAGTAACTCATATGCAAATATCAAAGTTCATCTCACAACTCATTTTCTACACTAGCAGGAACCCGCGCGTTGCGGCGGGCTGCATGGTGTTTGGATAAATAAGTTTCAAATATGATAACTAATATGTTATATATAACCCATGGTGCTTTGTTACGATTCGTCTGTACTATGTTGTCGGAAAACCCAAATGGCAGCCATTGGAACCACAACATGGTTTTTAACCAATACCAGTATTTCAATAACACGCCCATTTTGCAACCTCTATTGTTTTGCATGATACCACAATTAACAAAGAGAAAAAAAGTTATACTTAACCACTTGATTTTACATCTGACGAAATTTTCTACTATTTGAACTTTTATATAAACCATAAACTTTCAATCATGTAAACACCAAACTTGTAGCGCTAACCACAAACAAGTGTTGGTCGTGCGAATCCCATGCCAAGCTTTCGACATCAGCACCAATAGACCACCTAAACCCAGAATGTGAAGAAACCCTCCCATCTCTTTGCAATATAACAAGAATATCATCAACCAATAATGACAAGAAATATTAAAAACAATTACATGTGATTAGTAATTTAGTATAATCATTTTGTGAAACTTGAATGGTAAATGAGTGTTGGTGATGACATATTGATGAAAAATAAGCTCATTCATATTTCACTGTTGAGACATTTTGCAGCCAATTAATCAAAGCATTTTTGAACTGAAATATAATGGCAATTCACATATGATTTTGGCAAGATAATCACCATGACTACTGTATGATCAAAGGATAGAAGAACTTCATGCTCTTTTTGATTCCATGCAAGTGGTTGAACCTGAAGGTTGAACACAAAGATTGATAAGTTTGCAAAAGGTATGTGAAAATACAGTATCACATTTGAGTTCTAAAATTAAAATTGAGTTTTCAATGTTTTAATATACAAATATTATTTCTAACTATCATAATTATTTAGAGTCAAATAATCAGTCCTGGACGATCGTTCCTATATGTGTTGTAGCAATTTAATTATCTAATGATATATATCAGTCTACCTATTTTCAGCTTCTTTTAAATTAATCCGATAGACTTATACTCCTGTCTCACAAAACATCTTTTTATTATTTTGTATGTCCTGCTTGGTCATTATATCAGTTAATTCCTAGAATAATCAGAATTTGCCAAACACATAAAACATCATATGACTGCCTTATCAGTATGGTGCTCCATGGTAATCTTGCATTTCCCAGTTGCCACATCCCAAATCTTCATCGTTTTATCAGCACTACCACTCACAACAATATTCCTGATCATCGAGGTTGCAAAATAACACCAATATCTGAAAATCGCATCTAAAAGTTCTATTCGAAACCCGATAACAT
Organism: Ambrosia x helenae; assembly: GCA_030844895.1. Taxonomy (NCBI): domain Eukaryota; kingdom Viridiplantae; phylum Streptophyta; class Magnoliopsida; order Asterales; family Asteraceae; genus Ambrosia; species Ambrosia x helenae. Next base: position 11,660,107 of record CM061230.1, on the reverse strand, counting down.
ACCTATAGACCTTATTCCAAGCTAGAGCAAGTACAGAATCAGTGTGACTGTCTTCTTTGTACTTTATGGATTCCTACAGGAGGTTTACATATATAACGATAATTTGGTAAGAACTCCAAAATAAATACACACATAATTAAAATAAAAAATAAAAAACTTGGTGATCTAAATGAATACTTTGATCCTCTTCCCTTTCTTAACTATCTACTTCTCAGCAATACCACCAAACGTGAATGCTGCTGGTTCGTCTTGGTTAATCTGAAAAATTGGGGATCACACGTTAAATCAATAATCATAATATCATATATATATATATCGATTGAAAAACAAAAATGATTACAAAAGTCAAAATCTCCATACAATATCAAGGTCTCATACTCCAATTCCAGGGTCCATCATTCCCACTGCCATAAAATTCCCTGAGAGCATACAATACCATTAAGCTATAGAATGTCATGCCAACTATCCAAAGTTGAAAAACAAGAATAAATTGCATTCCGTGATGATTAAAGAGAAGTATAAAACCATTACATGACAATAAAAAAAATAGACAATCTTTAAATTCAAAAGGTACAATTTTTTTTAATCAAAATCATTAAGTGAAATTGGAACTGCATACATGTTACCTTTTACTCCGCCTTTAATTGGGCAATCAATCCATGCTGTGCAAAGAGGAAAAATAGGGATATCAATATCATTGCGAGCATGATAATTTAAATCACCGTCTGGGTCCTCTATTATATTAACCTGTTTAAACACTCAAATTAGCACATCAAAATATAAAGAATGACTAATGTGTAAGATTCTACTACAATGACATACCAGAATCTAGGCCTTCTTATCCACAATAGGTGCACAAACTAAAACAACATCTTCGGGTTTGGTGACCATGTCTTCAGCCTCTTCAGAGTCATCATCCTAAAGAAAAGGATTTAAAAATATTAAGGCTGCAATTTTAACCTCAAAATCAAAATGCAAACAGAAATTTGAACAGGAACTATATTTGAGACATTTCATCAAACATGTGGAGGCCATTATTTTAAATTGGTGAAATCATCAACAAAACTGCAGGAACAAAACGCAGTTCATGCTAACTTGCCACGCAATTGATCGGTCCAGGTCTGACAATTAAAACTACAAAATTAAACAAAAAAGACATTGCGCTAATAAAAATTACTGATCTTACTAAGTTTACCTTTTTGAGTCGTTTAGCCTTCTAATAAACCCGTCATAATCATGATCATCGAACTGATCTCTACAGTGCATTGGTTCGTGACAGAACCTAGCGAACCCAAAACCACTACAATCCGGTCTTGATTCCGACTGATACGATAGTTGTTTCAATTCATCCGAGCGATGTAGTTTTTGCTTCAATGACCGATGTTGATGATGAATGATGGTAGATTGGTAGGGAGCGGCTTAAAAGATAGCGTCTTGATTGAAACGTATGGAGGATTCAATCGCCAAGCGACAACAGTCTAGCATTCATACTCGCATTCAATTGCAGTGATGAATGATGATAGTAGGAATGTCCATGACTTCTAGGGTTTTTGTGGGATATTGTGAAACTGACTTCTGGGTAGACAAAAGATCATCTCGGTCAAGCAGTGATTTATTTCTTAGTATTAAATTTGTCTTAGTCATCTAATAAAATTACAATTTTACCCATGTATCTAAACATAAAAAGACCATTTTATCCGTCCAGAATACACTATATAGTAGTATAGAAGTATAGATAAAGAGCAAATAGATATTTACAAATGCATATAATTTTTTTAAATTAACAAGAAGATGGAAATTTTGAACACCAAATTAATTAAGACATAATAAATTAATAGCTAATAGATTAGACAATCAGTTTTTTTTTTCTTTAACATCAAGAATCAAGAAGATAAGTTAGCAAAACAAAATTGGGGATAAAAATAAGGAAAAACATCGTACCTTTAAGTCTTAGAAGAATCATCAGCTTGGACAAAACATTCACTAATCACTCTATAACATAACACACTAATAGCTTAGATTTCAATTTCACACTTCGATTGAACAACAAAACAAGAGAAGATAATTTGTTTATCGATTTTAAAAGGCAAGAACACGTTTGATATTGGCTTTCCTTCCCACCTTTCATTGTTCTACACGAATACTTCGATTTCCTTCCCTTCTCAATTCTGAGACTTGATTTCTAAGCTTGTATTTTCCATATTCCAAGCCCAGATAAAAAGTGCAAATGCTTATGACATAGACCAAAAATTGGGGCCCTTGATATATGGGGGCCTAAAGCATGAGCTTCAATTCACTTACCCAAATGCCGGGCCTGCAATCTATTATTAAGTCATGTTCTAAATAAAATACAATAGTTCTTATCTTAGAACCGTGGGATTGGAACCGACCTGACCCGGAGCCGATATTTCACATAAATCTAAAACCGAAAACTGACCTATATATTTAAAAAAGTTTGGGTCCAAGGTTCTCATGGGTCCGAACCATGAAGTGCTCACCCTAGTAACATAGCCACCCAACTTAGTATACATTGCGTATAAGTAGTTTATATGGTTCCTGCAACTCTCAACATAATATTGATTTTAAAATGAACATGTCCATATAAATCACTTATATGAATGTATGGAGAAACGTTACCACGGGTAGTGATATGAAAAAAGGGTCAAATTTATTGTCATAGATGGGTTAAAGTTCAGGCAACAATACGTCTCCACAATTTAGCAACTAGAAGAACCAATAATACTTTGGCTATAATTGCATTACCAATTGTGACATTTAGACTAACGATATCAATATCAATGATGAAACTAACGTGTTCATGAAGTTTCGCAAAAGTTAAAGATGTTTAAAAAGGATATATGTTTGTTTGTACTAAATAAAATGTTGAATGTGTGTGATAATTAGGTTGGGTTGGATCACTGATGACAAAAGGGCTTACTAGAGATGTATGTGATTTTCTTATTAATTGTTCCTTATAAGGGCAAGTAGTGGACATGTTTTTTCCTTCTAGGAACAAGGCATGGTTTTTCCTTCCGTAGGCCAGGCAACGAGCGATGACTTAAGTCGTAAGTTGACCATGCCGACCAATCATCCTACCGAAGCATTACCCAAAGCTTCTCCCATCCAAGGTAGGTTCACTTAAACCTCTTTTTCACAATAATCATGTAAGCTAAAGGAAGTTGCCTCTGGAATTTGGAAAGGTCAACAGGCTAGGCCATCTAGGTAGGTTAGGCCGACAAGGCGTTTATAGCCTTTCACAATATTAGGGGGAAGGGGTGCTCCTAATTTATTCTTTTCAGTTCACTGATTTACACCAATCCAGCACTGCCACATCAGTTCACTAAAGCACTTTTTTGGAGGCAACACTCCACTGATTCACTTCATTAAAATCTTTTTTTTTAATTAAACATATTATTAAACTAATAAAATAAACTTACAATATTAAAAGTAAATAAAACAAAGAAACGCAAACACACATAATTAAAAATAAACTAAATAAAAATAAACTATTCGGCTTCCACTTCGAGGTACGGTAGATCTAGTTCGGCTAGATGTTCAACGAGATCATTTCGAAGTCGGAAATGCGTATCGAAGTCTGTCAACTCCGCAAGGGCATCGTCGTCGAACACCGGTTGGATAGGGGGATCGCGTATGTGGACCGTGATATCGCACGCTCCTAGTCTTTAATGATCATGTTGTGCAATATCATGCACGTATAGACGATGACGCAACACCTAGCAACGATCGTCGGCCTCAAGGATCGTGCGGTAATTCCCCATTTCCCCTTTAATGCTCCGAACGCTCGCTCAAATATTCTTCCTTGCCACCTCTTGCGCCTTAACAAGTTTTTTTTCCTTCGGATCGGTCGGATATCGAAACGCTTTCACAAATGTTGACCAGGTTGGGTAGATGCCATAGGTAAGATAATATCCACGTTTATATAAATGGCCATTTAAAGTAAATGGACACTTCGGCGCCGTTCTGTTTCGTTGGGTAAGAAAAACTGGGATTGTTGGAGAACATTTATGTCGCGCTCACGTGGCAAGTATCTTTTTTAGATGTTGATGTGTCTTGCTCTGCAGCCCGCTTGGCAAGGTTCATGAGAACTCAAGGCTACTATCGCTTGAGTGTAAAATTGGGTGCACTTCGAGCGGAGGAATGATAACTTGATCATCTTCGACGTCAATCTCACTCATTTTTTTTAAAGTATGGAGATAGTTTCTATTTTTTTGATACTAAACCGTGGGATTGTTTTGTGTTTATAGACCTTTGATAAAAAAACGGTCACAAAATATGACCGTTTGGAAACAATTAAAAGGCGCAAATTAAATTCAACGGTCAAAATGGAATTAAAAAAAATAAAAATCAACCGTTGCATTTAATATACCAAATTACCAGCCCGTTAGATAGAACCAGAAAACGGTTCATGGGACCCCTATCAGCACTGGTGGCGGCAGTGTTACCGTGCTGGTAGTGAAATACCCGTGACCTTTTCTGGTGACGCCCTGTCCCCCTTAGAAATAATGTAATATGGGTTAAGTATATAACTCTTTCATCATGTAAAAGCTAATTACAACAATCAATACAAAGAGTTATATTACAATTACACACATAAGGGTGATTTATGTTGGTATCCAAGCTACAAGTCGTTAACTAGCCTTAGCTTATAGGGGAATATTAGAAACGATGTAAATTAGTCAAAGTTAAACGTAAGTTTATGTAACGTGGGTTATGTATATAACCATTTCCTCTTGTAAGCCCTAATTGCAACAAACAATAACGATTACGTACACATAATGGTGTTTTGTTTCACAAATTGCAATGCGGAATACACGAAATCTTGAAACCCTAAAGTCATGTTTAACTAAAGGGTAATTCGTTGGTAATTAAAGGATTGAACTTCCGATAAGATTACCACCTGGGTTTTTCACATGATTGTTGAAGTAGGTCTCATTAAGTCCAGAATGCATAAGATTTTGCCACATGGCAAAAAAATAATAATATAAAATTAATGCCACGTGGATATTGGGTATTAGCGGCGACACGTGGTATTAGTGATGTTTTTTTGCCGACAAGACCATTAGCGTTGACAGTCACCGCTAAAAGGCATGTCACCACTAAGACTATGCGGAGTGGGGGCGGGAGAGAGGGCGGGAAGGAGGGGAACACCGCCGCAAGGCAGCGTGGAGAGGGGTGGAGTGGGGGGGGGGGGCGGGAGGAAAGCCACTGGCGTGGGGCTTGGGGTGGGGGTGAGGTGGCAGCGATCTATTGGTCAGTTTTTTTTTTTTTTTTTTTTTTAACTTTAACACAATATAATATTATTTCCTTCCCCCCTCTTCCCCCCCTTCCACTCCCCACAATTATTTTCCCCCCACAAGGGTCCCACAAGTGCCACATGGCGCTTCATCCCCCTCTTCCCCCCCCCCCCCCTTATAGTCTAAAGGTTTATTATAAGCGGCGATTTATTGGCCGCTAAATGTGCGGATCCCAATCTCGACAAGATTCCCACAACCAGGCTTTTAGATGGTTGTTGGAATGAGGTCGTCGGTCACATGCAGAAATCAATGCATATTAATGACTATAGATAGCGAAATATTCGTACCCTAAATGCCAACCCAAACTTAATCAAACCAAAAGTAGTAATGTTTCTTCATTTTCGTCTCCAACCAAACCTCCTTATTTTATATCATCGGTGTATGTTTAGTACGTGGTGATTAAAATAAGGGAAAATGGCCAAAATAGCCCCTTGACCGAGCGTTTTGCGTAAATGGCCCCCTCCACCGTCTTTGGAGAGACGGGACACGGTTTCCAAAAGGTTTCCACTGAACCGTCTTCCGAGATCCTTTGGATTCCAACCAGTAGCAACCCAACACGTGGCGGTTACGATCCCGATGTCTGCCACCCGGCTCCCGTGGCGGCTTGAGACGTGTCAGCGCCGCAAAGCCGTCTCCGGTGGGGTCCCTGAGACGGTTCACCAACGGCTCAAGTTAAGCCGTCTTCGGCTCGGCTTAGCCGAATCCGTTTTGGCTGAACCGTCTTCAGCCCCATTAATTAATTTATTTATTTTTTTTTTCAAATTTTATTTGGGTATAAATATGTGGGTTTGGTTGAAAAAAAAAAACACATCTAAATCAAACCAAATCTTCTCAAATGTTTGTTTCAAGGCCGTTTAGATATTTTACCAAGCCAAAATATTTTACCAAATCAAACAAAATCTTCTCAAATGTTTTTTTCAAATTTAGTTTGATTATTCGACGTGTTTTTGAGCTTCAGAATAGCCGAATATTTTTTCGGTAAAAATTATGGCACTTTTTAAACCTAAGCCTTTGGGATTTATCTAATCCCATTCTATGGAAAGCTTCTGATCCGAAGTTTTTCACCCATTTTCTTTGGCCTTAAAAATCCTTTCACCCATTTTCTTTAGCCTTAAGTTGACCTCCAACCACTTGGTAATACATTTGGAGCGAAAGGTTGAAGTGATGGATAGGTTTCGGTCGGAGTTAGTGAGAAGTAAAGCGAAAAAGGCTTCTGTTGGATTGCTGTTACATCTACATAATACTACTTGGATTGTTGTTGCATCTACACGTGGGTTAACCCGTGTAATTTGCATCGACGATTTTGTAGTCTACTTTGTTGGCAAGTTCATCCTTTTCCTAAATCTCTATCATGTTCTTCTGGATCATCCGTCTTTTACATGTACAAGACGGTCGGATGTGATATTTAGGAGAGTTTGTTCTTTGACTTGTCCGGGCCGTTGGTAAGCATCTGTCCGTACATATATTTATGTACGTATTTAGGGTGATGAAGATGAAACTGGACAGTGGGTATAAAGTACACTGCGAAAATATATCTTGGCGTTCCAAGCAACGGAAATGTCTCGGTGTTTGACGTGTTGAACCACTTCGTGAATTATAATTGTTTGTATATTGTAATTGTTTTAATACTTTAGTTGTATTTTTATTGGATTCCTATTATTATTTGTTTATGTTAAGTTTGTTTAAGGTCATGTGTTCTCTACTTTTTGGTGTTAAACAAAACACTCCCTTTAAACAATATAAACTTAAAATAAACATTTTTTTTATTATAACTTAAAATAAAAGGAGCATTAAAAGTAAGAAAAAAAAAACTAATCCAAAGCCCTGGCGACATCACGAATCATCTGCCACGCCGACAAATGAGTAAAGGGTGGTCGGCCCGAAAACTCGTGCTCAATCTTGGCATGTTCAAGTTTTTCATGGTCCGCAGTGTCTTGTGGGAGTTCACGGATAGCGGTTTGATAAAACCCCTCGAAGAGACGGCACTTGTTTTGCAAGTCCGTCCACTTCCGGTTGAGAGACTCCGTTGACCTGCTTGAACCTCCAACCAAAACTTTGAACTCGTTGAGAACGAGTGGCCAAATGGACCCTCGACGTGGTGGGTTTTCTTTAACAGTTATCCAAGCAGTGCACAGGGCAATTTCTTCTTCTTCTGTCCACGGTTTCGGTGCCATTGTGATTTTGGGTTTGGGTTTCTTATCTGTGACGGTGTACTGACGGTCTGTAATGTCAAACCGTCTACTGGCTTTATATAGGAAGGACATATGCGGGTGGGTTAAGCATTCAATAGGGAATATCAATAGATTTCATAGTAAAAATTACAACATTTTTTAAAACACTAAATAAATTAAAACACTTTATTAATAATAAAACATACATTAAAAAAAGAACATTACATAACATTATTTTTAATAAAACCTAAATTTAAATATAATCACGTAACAAATGCCACGCGGAAAGGTATTCGAATTCTTCGTCGTAGTCCAAAAATTAGTCGATTTTCGCCAATTCTATGAGCCCTTCCTCGGACTCGTTTGGCGACTCCTCTTTGTTGGAGTTGAAGAACCCTTCGAATACGGTGCACTCCGCCTTGACGTTGTGAAACTTTTCTATAACATCTTGTGTCGTACGGTTTGTCTGACCGCCGACAAGTGTTCGAAACTCGAAAAATACTCTACTCCAAAATGGAGTTGCACGAATTTCTTGACTGGTGTTTGAAACTCGGGTGTTTTCGGCAACATTTCGCCATGCCAGTGTAACCCCAAGGATCTCCTCGTCGGTCCATGAAGACATTTTACTTGGTTTGATTGATGTTTTGTAAGAAAAATATGTGATGTAGTGAAGAATTTGTTAATTTGGCGGGTATTTATAGTGTGAAATAATTTAATTTAATTAAATATTTAATATGGTAGGTAATAAAAATAAATAAGGACAATTAAAAAAATAAATAAACTTCCAAAATAAGAACATTTTATTAAGAATTGTTTGGACGTGGTAAGCACCTCCAGAAATACATTTTTTCAGCCATGAATCGTCTGTAAGACGAACATGTTTGTTTTAGATCACCGTTCGTAGTAATTGGTTTATCAGTAACCAAATGCTCCATCAGCATACAAAGATATACCGCTTCATTACCAGACAGGGAGTTATGTGGTGCAACATAGTCTTCGTTAAGATTGAAAGTTATACATTTTTCTGGATTACCTGTTTTCTTCCAGAATCTTATGTTCACTAGTAAAGCTCCTAAATAAACTTGTATCTTCGTCAGCTTTGGGTGAACAATGGTTCTGTATTTGTCTCTGATACGAAGGTCTTCGCAAGCATACATAACAAGTTCTTGCGTCACCAACTCTAGTCGCACCAATAACCATTCCCTATTTTCAAGCTGAACGGGGAAAAAAACAAAATCAACGTCGAAAAATGAAGGAAACGGTTTGAATTTGCCATTGCAATAGTTGGCCAAGTTTTTTGGTACAGATTCTAATAACGAATTATAAAATTCTGGTGGAAGAATTGTCCACCGCATATTTAGCGAAGCATTTTTTTGTAGCTTTCTACTCCTCCAGTTCATCAGTCTTCCAACCCATCCTTCAACATGCTGAAAAATAATTGAATCACAATTTCAGTAAAAAAAAATAAAAAAAAACATTAAAATTTAAGTTATTACTGTTGGTGTGAGGTAGCCGTTAGAACGATAGCCCAACAAAATTCCCCAAAAAATTTTGTCAAGCTCAATACTTCTTGAAAAAACAGCAGAATAACAAAACGGTGCGTCGCCTTTATTGTAGAAGTCAACAACATTAGTTGCCCAATTATCATTCTCATCGTCCGGTATAGCCCATTTGCCGATAACGTTTCCGTGTAAGCTTTGTCGATTACTGATAAATTCTCTTTCTTTGGTAATTTCAGGTTCCTTCGGACGCCTCCATTTTTTTAGTATCCAACTCGATGAATGTTTCTCTGGTTGAGAAAAGTATTCTTCTGGAGCTATATTTTTATCACGGCCGTCAGACATTTTCTTGAGCGATACTTCTCCAACAACCTTTTTTAACGACAAAATATTTTACGTTTACAACTACTTATATAAAGATGATTTTAAATATAAATTATTTATTTAAATTTTTAATTTTTTGTTTTTTAAATTTTTAATTGATTAGGGGCCCACAAAATGCACTCTCGGGAACCGTCTGACAGCAATGGGAACCGTCTCCTTGGGAGCCGACTTAGAGTCTTTGGGAACCGTCTCGTCAGACGGGTTAGTATTGGGAACCGTCTCCTCAGACGGGTTAGGCGTTGGGGACCGGACCCGGCTTGTGAGACGGGTTGGGAACCGGAACCGGCTCAGCAGTTCTTTCCATGTACCGTCTCAAAAGACGTGTTGGGAACCGGAACCGGCTCAGCAGATCGTTCCGGGTACCGGCTCAAAAGACGGGTTGGGAACCGGGACCCGGCTTTGTCAGAGGGTTGACTGAGAGGCTTTGGGAACCGAACCCGTCTTGGTCAAACCGTCTCCTGAGACGGCTTGGGAACCGGACCCGGCCCATGCAGCCCGGTCCCACTAGGGTTTACCTTTTGGGGGTAAAAGTAAACTTTCGGTGAAAGTCTCTCCACCGAAAGACGCTACGTTGACGGGAACGCTCTTTTACCGGTTTTCTTGTTTATCATCTATTTTCCGGCGAACGGTTTGCTAGGACTCCGGTCAAATTATCAGACGACGGTCATTTATAATTAAAAAGGTAATATTAACGTTCCTTTTTAAAGTTTTAAAATTTTTTTTTTCATTGAAAACGACACAACACAAACGGGACCACCCGACATATTTTTGGTCATGTGGTCCACCACGAACGTGCTCACCGTCGACCGTCGATTAATTTTTAATTTTGTTTGTTTTTTTGTTGTCCGTTAATCGAGGTTGACCAAACCCGTTTGACCATGTTTAATCCGAGTGACTTTGTCGACCCGATGAACCCACATCAAATACTACAAGAGGAACAGTACGAAGAGTTTTTTCGGCACCCACAACAGCCGAATCCTCCTCGGAGCTTACCTCCTGCGGTAAGCGTTTACTACCATTTTTCATTCAAGTATTTTTATCATTTTTCATTTACCTTGTTCGTTACTAAAAAAATTTTTATAACCTTTTTTTTAGTCTGATACCGAAATAAAAGTCCGAAGTGCCTGGAACAAAGTAACAGAAATGAATACTAGAATGTCCGAGGCAATGAAGACGCGTTTTAGGGAGACCGTCTTCGGTCACTTTCTGGATGTTATGAGCCATGTTTGCGAAAGTAATTTGTTACTCTCAGTGGCACAACATCAGATTGAGACGGGACTGCCTAGTATCGACGGCCTTTTTTATCAAATCGGTCCTAACAGTCTTCTATTCACTCCACAACAGTTTTGTCTGATAACGGGCCTAAGATTTGGCCGTCACGATGGTTGGGAACTCGCACAATCCCCAACATCGTTTAAAAGACGAATATTCCGTGAGGTGAGTAAGGTATCTTATCAAAGTGTGCTTGATATTTTCAACGGTGACTGGAGCGATTATGAGGAGGATGATCTTGTCCGTATTTGTATCCTGGTATTGATTGAATCGGTGTTTAAGGGTACCCAAAATAGCGCTACCGTGGATGATCTAGTCCTCGATCTTGTTGATGACTTTGTAGAGTTGAATGCATTTCCATGGGGAAGTTATTTTTGGGAAGATTTGGTTAAAAATATCAATAACATGCACCTGATTCAAAAGCAGGGTACAAAGGGCTTCAGTTTAAAATCTTGTAATTGGGTTTTCAAGGTATTAGTTTGTATGAATTATTTACTTTTAATTATTAATTTTAACAAATATTGTTGATATTTCTAAATTTTGTTTAAAAACTTGCAGATCTGGATATTTGAGATATTTCCAGAATTTAAAACCGATCCACATTTTTTTGTTGGTGATGCAATCCCCAGAGTTCTTTCCTGGGGTCCGGGAAAAAAAATGAAGAGGAACACCATTGATCGTAAGATCACCGTAAATTCTATGGTAATCTTTTGAAATCATTTTCTACCGAATTTTTTTTTGAAAAGCTAAATATAAGTGATAAAATTTAAAAAAAAAATTGTTGTGCTTCAGCTTGAAGGGCTTAAGCCGTTTAGGTTTCTACTTCCGAATGACTTTGAGCTGCGCTGTGCCTGGTACACTGATAGTGCCCATTTTTTACGAGCACAAAGGAACCGGGCTCAAGGGTGCTTTAATAAGCCGGCCGAGTTTCATCCGTCTGCCTATGTAAATTTTGATAATACGGGAGCGGATGATGTAAATTTCGATGATCTGCATACGGTTTACGGTGATGAGCCTGTTGATTCGACGGCCAAAAAAAGAAAGTCGGAAACTGTTCCGACAACCTACACTATCAACGATGATTTAATAGAGCAATTTAAAGCGTTGATGGATGATAGGTTGGAAAACTTTTATAATAACAAGTTGAAAGGTTTACTGCCTGAGGTAAAGTTGTCGTATGATTATTATTAATCCGTATTAATTTGTTGAAAAGTTTAAAATAATTAACATTTTTAAATCTTAGGTACGTAAATCCCAACCGACTGGTGAAGAAGGCCCGACGAGCTCGCATCACAATGAAAATGTTGATGAATTGTTTAGCTCGGGTGATGTATATAGACCAGACACCGACGGCCTAAAAAAGCCTGTATGTTTTATTTTATTTTTTTCCTTCATAGTTTAGCATTTAAATTCAAAATAATTGGTTCACTTTTGTCACTTTAACAGTTGAGACGGTCTCAAAGGTCAACAAAGCCATCCTCGTGTATGCTTTCCCCATTTACAACAATAAAAGGTGCAAAAAAGAAGAAGTTCAAATCAGACGATGAAAACGAAAACATAAAACTAATAAAAAAATGGTATCCAAAACAAAAGGATAAACATAGAACTTGTGCACTATTTGGGGGAAATATATTCCCGGATGGCTTTTGGGAAGATCTTTTCGGCGATGATGATTCACTCGGTTGGTTAGGCAGCGAGGTAATAATTTTTAAATATTTGTTACTTTTATTAACTATGTTTAATTTAATTAATATATTTACCGCAGTTTAATATTGAATATTCAAATTATTTATTATAGCACATATATGGATGGACACACCATCTCTACGAGACTCTTTGGAGCTCAACCTCCCGTTGGAGCATCCTTCCTCCATATTTTGTGGGGGGTTTATTTAGCCGTACTAATAACCAGCCTTTTAAAGATTTGTTTGATGGGTCATTCGAACCGTTTCCAAAAATCGCTGATGTTGACGAGGTTGTTTTTCAAATTTAAATCATGGTTTTGTTTGTTGAACATATTATGATTTGTTTTTAACATTTTGTTTCAAACTATTCGCGTTTTAATAGGTATATGTTGTGTTGAATATAAGCTTACAACATTGGATCCTCGGAGTTTTTAACCTGTGCCAGCGAACGTTTACCATCTACGACAGGTAAATGTTGAACCTATTCATTTTAATGTCGGTTTTCATTAGGTAATAGTGTTAATTTTGATAATGTTTTTTCTATATTTTGCAGTTTACTTGGTTTGAAGGGCGCGGAGAAGGCCAAAGCAGAGGTCATATGCAATGCTAATTATGCATTTGAGCTTTGGCTAAGATCCAATAATTACTACGAATCCGTAAACTCGTACATATACGCCCCTCCTTTCGAGGTCGTAGAGCCTAAAGATGTACCCCAACAGTCCGGAGATCTTGGTGATTGTGGGGTTTGGGTGTGCATATTTATTGAGAGGTTGATTAAAAACGAACCTCTATATAATAAATATGAAAACACCCAAGAAACAGCTTTAAAAATGCGGCACAGGATGGCCTTTGAATTTTATAGGAACGTTTTGCCGGAACCTGATACGGTAGATAATAGACAGACTACCGATGAAGACGAACTGAAATTGTTAAATTAATATTACTAATGTCATTATTATTACTACTCCTCTTGTGTTACATTAGTAGATATGCAAACAAAACCCAACTAACTACCAAAAGTAACTTCAACAATCTGGCCTGCAAACGGTATTTTCTAGCCAAAGCTTGTTGCTCGTCTAACGATTGCCTCAACCCCGGAACGATTTTTTTGCACCTGAAACATTCTGACGCTTCTACCCACCTAATAAATCCACAACCAGCAGTCTGTGGTTTAAAAAAAATAAACAGTTATTTGATGATCATTAAAAGCACACGATAAATATTAAAATTTAATACTTACGCAACACACGAAGTCTCTATCCGGGTTTGCATCAGTTCTCGAGATAAGTATACGTGTAGTTGCACCGCATGAACATATTTCTCTTGACCTGCTAAATCGTCTAGATGAAGACCTTGAAGATGAAGATGATGACTGAGACATGGTGATGGTATATAAACCTCTACACAATTGATGATGAACGGTTGGTGGTAGGTATATTTATAAAAAACGAAAGAGTTATTTGCCAATTTAGTCCTTGACGTTTGGCAAAAATTGCAAATTCCACCCGATATTGGTACACCTATCAACCTAGGTCCTTATATAGAAGCTCATTTCACATGCAGATGAAATAGCATAATGACTAACATTCCTGCTCCCGTAGAGAACACAATTTGGGTTAATCCACATAACCAATCAAGTTTTTGGGCTCCAAATGTTCTTGAGTTTTACTACGATGGTGATAGCACATGTTGCTATACAACCTATATGGGGCGTACACCATTAAACAAAGAGTGGTGGGGTGGTATTTTAGGGTACTGTGGAAGCGGATATCTTCAAAAAACGGTAAATACTATGACTGTTACGTTATACGTTATATGATATGATAATTTTTTTGTGATTTTATTAACATTTATTTACAGCATGTTCGTGCATGGTGCAACAAATTGATGTCGTTAAGGGACATTGAACGACAAAGAAGACCAACAACATGTAGTTATGGTCTTTGGACTGTTCTTCCCCCTAATTTCTATAACCTAATTATTGAACAAGATCACCATGCTTATTGCTACGCAAACGGCTCGAGAAGAATATATCCACCTCTTTGGGAAGTTGATATGGTAGAATACTGTTTTTTTTTTATATTTTATACCTTTTTATCGTGCTGTATAAAATCTACATTTCGTTTTGGACTGTAATTTTCAGGTATATATACCAGCCTCGATAGACGATGAAAACTGGTTTGTTCTACAAGTTGACATGAAATTACTACAAGTAACAGTGTATTTCCCAAATAACTGTAGTCCCATAGATTGCAGCGATACTTTTTGCAGTCATAGAAAAATTCATCAAATTCTTATAGAATTTGAATCTGCTTTCATATGGTTTCTAGGGGCTATAACGTACTGGCAAAAGTCTGGTAGAAACGAAGTTGAATCATTACAATTTTCGGGGGATGTTGTCTGGCCTGTCACCAATAGTCGCATTGGTCGACATTCAGGGGTAATCGTTTGTATGTTGCTGAGAAATCTTGTTCAAAACATTACATTGACTTGGAGAGAAGGCAGCCTACATGATGCTTGCATGAGATTCAGACGTTTCATGGCAGATGAAATTTATGCTGGTCGTTTTGCACCGTCAAATATTTAAATATTTATCTACCTAGTTTATGTATTGATGTAAAACTTGATATATCGAAGTTATTTGTAAGTTTTATGTTATAAACATTGTTAAGTAAATAAATTAAAGTAAATAGCACCACTAAAAATCAGCAAGGTTAACAGTCGAACAAGTATTATGAATTACATATTCTGCAAAGTCATCTGCTTCAACGAAAGTGGGGGACGGTGTTTGATGATGATTTTCTTTCTTTGAACCACGCCTAGCAGATTTTGATCGTGAGGCAACAGGAGCTGAACATCGGTCACGATGATGACCGTGAGTTCTACAACGACTGCAATATACAGGCGTAGGTTCCTCGCCTCTCGATAAAATTCGTTTATTTTCACGAGGACGTCCCGACTGTCGTTTTGTGATATGTGGTGGTTGTAGAGGAATCAAATACTCTGGCGTCTCCCATTCAGACCTGTGGGGTAAAGGATAAATGGCCTCTTCATATGTTGTTTTGTATAACTGGTTGCTATACCAAGGTGACGTATAATGACTGCAGTCCTGTTCCTTCAGTAATTTTGATACTGCAATCATGTGGCCACATGGGAAACCAGATATCTGGGGAACACAACAACTGCATGTTTCATTAGACAGATCAACAAAACCATTTTTCCCACCGTCTAGAACTTGAAAAGTGTTAACCCCAACGCCATAAGCCTTCCACGTTCTAGAATATTCAATCTTTTTAATAATTTTTTTTACCGCGAAAGGAGTCAGTACGTGTTTATTTTGAATAGCCTCATTTCGGCGTTCGTAATACCATTGTTGAAGTTTTTGTCTAAAAAATTCAACCAAATGGGTGATTGGAACTTTTCGTTCGTCCTTAGATAAGGCGTTGATTGACTCTGCACTGTTAGATGTCATATAATGATATCGTTTCCCCGAACAGTGTGCTCTTGACCACTTATGTAAACCGATACTCAATAGAGTATTCCTAACCCGTGGTAGGGCTGCACACAGCGCGTTAAAACTTTCTTCAAAATCAGACACCCGGTAAGCTTTACAAGTGCTCCACCACAGTGTCTCTAAATCCTTCTTTTTGCTTTTTGGTATCTTTAAGTTCACCATCAAATGTCGACAGCACAACCCGTGAAATGCATTAGGAAAAACCGTCCGAACTGCCAAATCTATTGAGTTGGCTCTGTCAGATATGATCGCCAAATCCGGGTGCTCACCGATACACTCTTTAAGTTTCGATAAGAACCACGTCCAACTCTCACCGTCCTTGGATTTGCCGATACCATATCCAACGGGTAAAATTTGGTTGTTACCATCCATGCCAACAGCAAGGAATAACGTTCCCTTAAACTCACCTTTTAAGTGTGCCGCGTCTATAATAATGACCGGTCTTAAAGACAGAAGAAAACTCCGAATCTGTTTAATAAAATGAAAAACAGATAAATTTTAGACTTCAGTAAACCAAAACATCAATAATTTATTTAAGTTGGTATGAAAATAGGTAAAAATATTTTACTGACCGTTGCACCAATGGCAATAAAAAGCATTTCAAAACGATTGTCTTCATCAGTTTTAATCTCAGTAACAGTCCCTGGATTTGCATTTCGCAAATTATAGCAGTAGAACGGAAGCTCAGAAAACGATTGTTTGCTACTTCCTTGCAAAAGCTCAAGTGCATGACACTTCCCCCGCCAAGCTTGAGTATATGATAAATCAACCTTAAATCTTTCTCGAAAATCTTGTACTATTTCGTTTCCACGATAAACACGTCTAGTATCTCGCAATTGGTGCTTCAGTATGCTACCAATTACTTGCGGGTTAGCTTGACGAAGATGGGGATGTGTTTGAGTTTTAGAACATGTGTGGTTGTTGTTAAAAAATGTAACAAAAAACGTGTCTGAAGTTGGGACAGAACGTGACCTAAATTGCCAATCACAATCATCAACTACACATGAAATTTCATACCTCGTTTTAGATGACCTGTCGACTTTATAGGAAAAACGTTCAGACAAACAAAAATTTCCTAACTGCAATTTCAATTCATCTTTGTTACGAAATACGGAACCTTCAGAAAAAACTAAAGAGCTTTTGGTTATATCTGAAAACAATTCAGGACTTGGCTTTCCATAAAATTCTTCTTTTTCAGCTTTCTCATCATCGAAATTTCCAAAACACCCATATGGTGTGTAATGATCAAAATTTTCTATAGACACATTTAGATCAGGGACTTTTGAATCATTTGAAGGTACGTCGTTTAAATGAGCATTACTAGACGAACCCACACCTGGTTCATCTACAACATACAACTTCAATACTTCATGGGGGTTTTGCAAAGCAACTTTAAAAAGAAAAGATACATCACGATCATTAAAAATGTCGATTGCATCATCAAAAGCTGACATTTTATAAGATAACCTTGAAATGTTTGGAATCTCACACACATCAGAAACTACATTTAAAAAACTAAGATACGAGATATTTGAATCAATTTCAAAACCACGTCTTTTACAGCTACTATCAACAACGTATTCCATTCGACCGTTGACAACTTCCCACCTGCCTCCACTATAGATTATAAAACTAACCATTTTTAAAAACACAACTTTTTTTTAACACTTGGAAAGAAAAATAAGGAATACAAGAAAAAATTCAAACAAAATTGTTACAAAATTTACTAATTTTATAACAAACGGTTCGTCATGGACGTCACATCACCGAAAACGTCTCCGTCGATGTACGACGTCCGGCATCGAGTCGGTTCAGAAACAGTAAAAAGACGGTACTGGAAGCCGTCTTTTTCGTACCCGCTGACGTCTCAGGAGACGGTTGATAAATTTTAAAAGACGTCACCGGAGACGGCTTTTTCGTACCCGAACCGGCTCAGGAGCCGTCTCCGGTGGGATCGGATATATTATTTTATTATAAGCCGAGCCGAAGACGGCTTAACTTGAGCCGTTGGTGAACCGTCTCAGGGACCCCACCGGAGACGGCTTTGCGGCGCTGACACGTCTCAAGCCGCCACGGGAGCCGGGTGGCAGACATCGGGATCGTAACCGCCACGTGTTGGGTTGCTACTGGTTGGAATCCAAAGGATCTCGGGAGACGGTTCAGCCCTTTTGGAAACCGTGTACCGTCTCTCCAAAGACGGTGGAGGGGGCCATTTACGCAAAACGCTCGGTCAAGGGGCTATTTTGGCCATTTTCCCTTAAAATAATATTGAAATTGGTGGTATTGGATTTAAACCATGACAAACTATGAGCTTGGAGTCCGCTTGTAATTTGTTTAAAGGTTATATTACTTACGCATGGTGTAGCTCACCTATGGTAACAAATTATAGTGATTTACGTTTATTAACAAAGTGGGGGTGGTATGTTAATCCATAAACAAAACCCTTAATCTTGGATTAATCCTCTTCTTTGTATGTGGTTTACAAGGTAATGCATGGTAAATCTCCTAGAATATCCTACATGAAGACTAACTATGTTACATATTGTGAATAACATATAAAGTCTTTACTACCCATTTTCATTGCATTTTCACGAATTTATCCTTCAATATAAATATACTAAGTTTGTCAAATGGAAATAATATGAAATAGATGGACTCTACAATAGACTCTTCCAGAGACAATCTAGAGAATTTTAACAGTATAAGATTGTTCGAAATTCATGTCCTTGACCGAACAAAATAAAAACTTCATTGAACAACGACCACTCGACTCGTTTATCATAAAATGAAAAAGCGAAAACCAGACAATTTACAATAACCGCAACCATCCATATATACTAAACACAATCCTTAATATATTAGGACTCAAGCCCGTTAAACAATTAATTAAAACAACCAGGTAAACCTAAACAATTCAAATCCATCATTATGCCTAACTTAAACATATATAAAAGACTCAATAAACGATTAACCAAGAAATGTCTCTAGCCCGTTTGAACCTTACTCGATAACAAAACCGCCAACCATCCATATCCGTAACCTTTTAAACATGAGAAATAATACTCTATCAGGAACAACTCCATCAAACATAGATGTAAACATAACATTTAGTCGAACAAATCAACTAAATCTGAATATATGTCGAAGGACTCCAGTTCTTCAGTTGAACTCCTTAGTCTTTACCCTTTGAAAGGCTCAACTTGCAAATTTCTCCGAACTAATTTGTTGTCTTTCGGTTGATATTCTCTACATGCAAATAAATATGCGTAAGAGTTCCACATTAACGAGAACAAAGAGCCACTAACTAAAGGAAAATTATAATACTCTCAAATTAATCAGTTTAGTTTTATAACGAAGATTTGCATGCAATGTGAAAAACTAGGGGTGAGCATACGAAAACCGATAACCGAAAATAACCTGAACCGAATTAATCGATCGGTTACGGTTAACATATGGGCTATGGCCAAAACCTAACCATTCGAATACGGTTTCGGTTTTCCCTTCTTCCGTAACCGAAATAACCGAAACCAAACCAATAGTTATATACTTAAGTATTTTTCATACCTATATCCATGTATTTGGAACATATTTTCATGGTATATTTGATGTATCTTTTATGTATATCTATGTATTTGAAATATATATTTTATGTACTTCATGTATTTTTCATGTATATCCATATATTTAAAGCATTTTTTTATTTGTTTTCTCGGTATTTCATGTATTTTTCCTGTGTTTTCATATACATATTTGTATTCTTGAAAAAGATCCAAACACTTTATTAACTATTTTAAGTTTATAATTTTGCACAAGTTTTATGTTTGGATATTAACCGAACATAACCGAAACCAAACTGATAACCGACATATTAACCGAATTAACCAAACCGACGTAACCGATCGGTTTCAGTTATTGTTTTTTCCTAAAACCGAACCGAGATTTGCTCACCCCTAGAAAAAACACTTGTTTTAACGCAGCACAATATCACATTGGTACTTTATTTGTAGCACAACTAGCCTCAACATTCATGACGATTTTTTCGTTTCTTTTCCTTTTTTTTGAAGGTAATTATAGGAGATTTTTTTAAAGAAA
Organism: Ambrosia x helenae; assembly: GCA_030844895.1. Lineage (NCBI taxonomy): Eukaryota > Viridiplantae > Streptophyta > Magnoliopsida > Asterales > Asteraceae > Ambrosia > Ambrosia x helenae. The sequence goes on along the minus strand of CM061230.1, from coordinate 11,640,175 downwards.
TGTTTATATTATAAAGCTATTAGTTACCTTGATAAAGTTGAGAAGCTGACAACACCAATTCCATCAAATCCATCTCTTTCTTCCCATTTGATTGAGAACTAGAACCAACACTTTGTTCAGTATCAAACATCATGTCACTACTTTTGGTATCTCCATAGTAGCCATTGTGGCAGCTAGAGTTAGACAAGCTAGTGGCTCCTTCAAGGAGATAAGACATGTAAACATCAGGTGCGAGTCGAGTTGACGAACTTTCTTGGTTTAAACATATATTTGAGTGATCATCATGAAGATTTGTTGAAGATGAACCAAACCCATATCGCAAATTGCCACTAAACCATTTCGGATCATTGACATGGACTGACTCATTGGAGATTGATGAAGATGAATTAGCTAACCCGTATTGTGAATTACCACTAAAAGATAGAGGTTTCATGTCTAAAGAGGACACTGAACCCTTGATGTGGATTGACTCATGATTGGATGCATATGGTGCAAACATATAGTGTGATTTGCCATTAAGACCAATGGGATTTATGTGTAAAGAGGATTTGGGATCTTTGGTGTGGTATGAAGACTCATTGGAGTTGTTATCTCTAAAAAAGTTTTGCATGAAAGTTAACTCATCATCATGTGACTGAGTGATGTCTAGGGATGGTAGCTCAGGGAAGATAATGTCATTTGAGATGGTGGTGGAACTAGGTGGAGTTGCGCTAATGATGGTGGCGTCGCTAGCGGTGGAAGCAAGGGTATGATCACTAGGATTTGTAGTAATCTTGTTTCTAATGTATTCTTGCAAAATAGAAGACCTCATCTTTTTATTTTTGGCATCATTATTCTTGCTCTTTCGACGAGATTGCCTCCTTTTTGTTGCATTCCAATGGTTCTTGACAGCATTCTCCGTCCTCCCGGGTATTAATTTCGCGATTTCAGCCCATTTGTTACCAATCTTTTGATGAGTTTCTACCAACATTCTTTCTTCATCTTCATTCCAAGTATCTTTCTGGAAGCACATGAAAAGTAAAGTCCTATGAACCTTAATTAATAAAAGACAACACAAAGGTAGCAAGCACATATATTTCATGACCCTTTTGTATCTTAAACCTTAATTGATAAGACAATATTTGTCACATGACTTTAAAACCATAAGTTCAAATCTTGTGGCTTGTCCCAAATGTGTTTCAGAGCGAAAGTGTCAACAACTTTCGCTCCGTAGACTGGCTTATGGGGTCTTTTGGGTGTACAAGAAAAGAGTATATATATATATAGCGATGAGACTTGAAATAGATACATGAGTACTTTGTTCTATGACAAAGTATGTTTCTATTTGGTAAAATAAAAAACAAAGCTAGCTAGTGAACCAAAAACTTGTGAAATTAATATCATGAATGTTGGGATGTTTATCAGAAAAGATGCAAAGGATATTAAAAAAAACCTTAAACTAAATCCACAACAGTATGTTGGCAAAAAAAAAGTGTTCATTAGAATAAACCCTAAAAGGATATATATTTTATGTTCATAAGAAATAAATATTAGAGATAGTAGAAGACTATAACCCATGAAATGCTATAGATGAACAAGGCACGTTTCTAAGACAACCTTCAAGACTCAAAACAATTGTAAAAAGAAAAAGAAAAAAAAGAAAGAAAGATTTCAGGGTTTGTTAAGAAAAAACAAATGGAATGTGATAAAATTAGGGTTTGACCAGAAACATTGATTGGGATAAAATTAGGGTTTGACAAGAAAAATTAAATGGAAACTAGGGTGTTTTAGATAACCTAGTGAGTTTTAATCGGAGAAGATCTTCACCAGATCCATAGTTCATAGTTCATATGATATTGTTGTGTTAGAACTTAATTATACGGTGTTAACATTGTCTTAATTTTAGAAACCTTCATGAGTTGAATTACAACAAATCAAAAGGCATATTTGATGCAACAAAAACCTTGATATCAGGACGCAAATGATTATGCCATCGCTCGCGACACTGTTTCCCAGCTCGACCGATCATTTGATCCGCGATATGAGACCATTTCCGAACTCCATGTAATTTCACAAGTCTAATAAGTTTCCTACATAACACAAAAATTGAGGAAATTATATCATTCTTTGTTCATGCATGAAACAATAAACTTTTAATAAAAAAAAAAATTGAAACAAAGAAAACAATTGTTAGTTTAACCTATCTTCTTCATCTGTCCATTGTCCCTTGATCAAATTCTTACGACATCCGCCTTTAGATAACATTTTCGCACCGGATTTGATCACTGCTTCATTGTTAAGTTGCACGTTTTGATAATTCTTAAGAACACCATGACAAGAAATATTATCCATGGGGTTAGATTCATCATACAAGCCACCGATCCCTCGATTCGAATACGAAGAAAATCCATAAACACCATTTGGAGGGATTAATGTTTCTTTGTTCTTCACAAAATTGTGATGAGAGAAATGGTTGTGACCACTTTGACCTTGCAAGAACCTTCCAATGGCTGTTAATGGAGGAGCAATAGGATGATGCTTTTGTAATTTCACATGATTATTATGAAATCCACCACCTTCTTCCATAGGGTTCAAGAAAGATTAGTGTATGCAAATAATAAACAAAATTGCTTAGATGAAGGGAAGTGATCTTATGGTGTTTTTCTTCTCTATTTCTTCTGCTTCTCTATAAGAAACTACATAAATATACTAACCTGAAGTATGTGTATTCACACACTGAAATGAGAGCCGTTGGATCAATCCTAATCTAACCATTGATAATTGTTTCTGAGTATAACTCCTAAACTTCCTCTCTTGGACAAAATGCACTAGTGACAATTTAGTCCTTGCTAATTAATCATTTTAACTATTCATTTATTATTGGTAATTAGTGAGGAGGAGGGTATTGGGGAGAACATTTAGCTTTGATTGAATTTCTTATAAGTTTTATAATTTACTGAATTACAAAATGTAATGCTTATCAAGCATGTTGCGCCCTATAATTCCTTTGATTTCCACAATTGGATTTAAATACTAAATTATCAAAGAAGCTAACTTTGACCTTGACTTTGACTTGTGATGATAGCTTAAAAATCAAATAATTGAACTATAACTTTTTATAGCTAAAATAACCAAAAGAACCAAATCAATTGAGTTTTATAGCTAAAATAACCAAAAGAACCGAATCAATTGAGTTTTATAGCTAAAATAACCAAAAGAACCGAATCAATTGAGAAACCGATGAGTCAGTTTTAATTTTTATAAGCGATTTTATGGTTCGCTTGTGATTTATATGTGTGCATCATACCCAAGTTGACCTGACATCCCACGGACCCTAAGCACACGAGAGCTTTGTGCATTGAGATATGGCTAAGGTGTATAAAATATGATGTTAGAAAAAACCTCGTCGGAAACCATTTCCTATGAAAACATGGTGTAGGAATTTTGTGACCCATTTCCTACGTAATTTCCTAAGAATTTGTAGATATATTGTGTCGCAAATTTGCTAAAAAATTATAGTTTTTTTCATTACAAATGAGTAACAACTTTATTAAAATTTGTAACGCAGTTTTTTCTGTAAGAAAATTTTGTTGCAAAAGTCCATAGTGACTAAACAATTATAAAAAATATATATCATAAAAACTGGAACATCGGTTATAGGTTTATTTTAATTAGCCCACAACCAAACTACACGACTCATTCTCAAATCTATCGCGATCTGTGATTGTAACATTTCGCATTAAAATCCTATGTACGTTACGATTATTATTGAATAAAACGTCGAATTTTATCATTTATCGTCCTTTTAAAAAATATTTCGTGACGCATTTGGACCCCTAGTACCATACTATAAACATATAATATCATTATATTGTTGTTTTAATTATCAAAAAAATTATGGCATGGGCCGGGGTTCAAACCCGAGCCCATGGCCGGTCCATTACACACATCACATTAAACCAGTTGGTCTACTACTATCTTTGTATCAAACTTCTAATATCTAAATATTTATAATAAGTTTGGAGGTGCAGTTGACTTATGAGAAGTCAACTGCGACGAATCACCCTTCAATTTCAAACCCAATACCGCGTTATTGAATCTCAATATGGTAAACTACGTAATTATTGACTAACACGCGTGTTATACACGCTGAATCACCTTCAATACTTGCCTTAATCCAACCAATTACGCGTCATGGCCTTTAAGCGGGTCAAACATTACCATTTCGAACACACGAGTCTCCCACTATAAATTGAGGCCTTCACTACACCCTATACTCGCCGATCTCTCTTTCTCTACCTTCAATTTCTGCTAAAAAACACCCTTTCAAGCTTAATTGCTCGCACAGTTGACTTTTCGGTTGACCGAGCCTTCTATCGCGATTACGTTTTGTAAGTCTTAAATTTGTTTGTTGGTTTTAACCATCGGCACCCTACGAACAATAGCCCCATCATATCAGGGGCTATTGGTTGTCAATTTTGATTATTAAGAATCTAGGGCTCGTAAGCCACGATTTGGGGATAAACTTCTGTTCCTGCACGTTTTATATATAAACAGAAAACAAAACAAACACAACCACTGATCTAGATCAAGTGGTTGTGCCGTCTGTTTGTATACGAGGGTACGCGGGTTCGAGTCCCGTCTCACCCACACTTTTTCCTTTCTTTTATAAAGATTATAAATTTGTTTCAAGTATAACTATATATTTAATTTTAAACCAAGGTTAATCGTTCTCAGGGTTCAGACCAGATGGTCTGGGCTTGTGATATAAAACACGAACCGGTCATCAGACCCGGGTTCGATTCCTAGCATGAGAAAAACATTTTTTTTAAACCTTTAGACTTATATATATATATATATATATATATATATATATTCACCAATATTTTTAAAAATGGTTTTAAAATACTAAAATTGCTTTATAAATTCTACAAAAATTATGTTATGATGTTTTAATAGAAAAGTTTATTATACAATTTTTAGTTTTCCAAAAATAATTTATTTATTATATATAATAAATATTAAAAATTTATTCTATTATAATTATAAAATTCTATAAAAATATCAAAACGATTATATAAATTTCCACAAAAATTATTCTGAGTTTATAAAACATTAAACATTTCTGAAATAATTTTTATTTTTGAAAAATCATTTATTTAATATTTTAAATCGATTTTTGGTTATTTTAATCATAAATAAATCATAATAAATTCATTTTTCAATATTTTTGCACTAAATTTTTATATAAATTATTTCTGTCCATTTAGAACAGAAATACAAATTTTAATTTAAAAATTCTTTAATTTTAGTATTTTTAGATATTAAAGTTATATTTTGGCAAAATAGAAATAAATAGATTAAATATTCTATTTTTAAGAAAATAATTTTATAAAAATTATTTTCATACTTAAAACTTTATAATGTGATCATCCTTAATCTAAAACCTACAAAAAAGACTTTTGTTTATTTATTTATCAAATTTCTTTTATTTAATAAACAATTTAATTATTAATCAAACGAATACTTATCCCCAAATTCGAAACCCTAGAAAATACTTGTAGACTAGAAAGACTTAGACTTATTTATTACCTTATACATAGGGTAATACTTGGCAACTTTGGGCTACACATATTCTATTTCTCGAGACTTAACACTTTGCTAAGGTGAGTTTACGTAACCATGTTTATGCAATTCTTTATACTTGAAACTTTATACTTAAGCAATTCTACATACATGTCTAGTTGTAAACTTTAATGCCTCATGACTTAGACAACTACTGTTAGACTTAAACTTAAACTTACATAATCATTAGTTATGGCCAAGCCGGCGATACTCAATAATAGATCTATTGGATTGACAATCCCACCTAGATTCGTTGTCACACCCTCAAATTACCACTTGCGGGGTTTTACCGCGAGGCGCATGACAAACCAGGATCCAAACCAACGATCACAATAAACAACACTATATGAAGTACGTAAACCCAAAAACATAAATTTCATAAGCGGAAGCATTTAAAGAATTTAATCTCTACAACTCAGTGTTCCCAAGTATCCAAGACACTTATTACAAAACGTGCACTAAAATCTAGACGCCAATGCAGACCCGTGCGCCTAGTCCCGTTCATTGCTACCTTAGCGACCTGAGAAAAACATGCCAAAAAGGTGTCAACATATAATGCTGGTGAGTTCACAGGTTTGTTCAAAAATGTTATCCAAGTGTTACCATGTCCATACTATATCAATGCTACCAAATACGCTAGCTAGGCGTAAGTTTTATTACTACTACGATTGAAAACCATTACTGGACACGTTTAGCAATGTTTAGCATGTTTAGCAGCCCGTAATGTTCAGCACGATAATGTTCCTGTTCAAGACAATATGCACCCGCCCGGCCCTCCAAGCCGACGAGTGGGGCAGGTCACGCCCAATAGATCTATCCACATTTCCCCCGTTGTGCAAACCCGCACATTCATGGTTTCCCCCGGGACTTTCCAAAAGATCGTATAGCAATATAAAGTTAAAACCATAGTATGACATATGTTACCAAAACTGTTTAGCGCATGTTTTCTCCCCCAAAAGTTAAAGCAGTAAAAGTGGGGCCGTGAACTCACCTTAAGTAGCGTTCTTCAAATATAAGTAAAGATGTTTAGCCCTTGAAAATCCCTCTACCGGAGATCTATCAAAATGTTCACATAAGTGCTCCGACTAATAACCATAAGGTTATCTAGTCCCCGATTGTCCAGATCATAACCAAGTATGTTTTAAAACGTGTTTAAATGTTTAACCGACACACTAGACCGACCCGACGTCCCGTTGTGACCCATTACCCTAACTAATCAAGTACACACAGATTACACGCAAGGTTCAAGCATAAAACACTTAGTTCGTATCAAAAATCTCATTTTTGTTATCGTAGGGTCGAACGTAGCTTGGAGTGGTCGAAGGTGACTTTGATTGGTCGAATGTGGCCTTGAACTTCCACCTTCGCCCCTTTTTCTCCCACCTTCGTCCATTTGTGGTTCGTTCGCCCCTTTAGTTTCCAGGTTCGACCCTGGAGAACCACCTTCGCCCGTTCGACTGGTCGAAGGTGCTCCAGGTTCGACCCTGTTGTATAATTTTCCCAAAAACGCGTCGAAAACGTCCGAAAACATTACGAAACACCATGAGTTACAGCAGTCAAGCATCATTAACATATTCTTACGAATCCCTACCGATTTTACCCCAAAATCTATCCGTTTTACAAGTTTCCTAAAATAGTAAATTATGGAGATGTCACATCATCATGCATGAAATCATTACCCAATTAGGAAACTTTCTGAAATTAATTAATCATCAGCTCAACATACTCAAATCATCATGAACAAGAAACCCCCTATCATAACTCTATCATTACCATAAAAAACAAGCCCTAAATCTAACTAAAAATTCCTTTAATCGACAAAACACCATCAACAATCAATTGTAACATGTTTCAATCATAACTCACCATTAATAACAGTCCTAGGTTGTTGTCATATCATCTATATAGCAAGTAATCGTCAAACAATGCATAATACCACATTAACACATGTTAATTTGCATAAAACTCATTGTTTATGAATAGGTTTTGGTTAGGAAGATATTAGGAAGGTTTTTACCCATAAAACATGTTGATATCAGATCTGGACTCTTGGGGTTTAGATGAAAACAAGTCAAAATTGTTTAAAAAGGATTTGAAATGAAGAACACACCTTAGATCTTCACTTGTAATGATTTAGAGAGTTAGGTTATGAAAAACAAGCTCAAAAACTCCTTCCCCAATGATAATAGTTGTTAGAGAGTGTTTAGAGGCGTTTAGGGTTTGTGAAATGGTGAAAAATGACTAAGGATGGTATTTATACCAGGTCCAGGTTCGCCCCTTTTATATGGTCGAATGTGGAACTTTTCCACATTCGCCCCTTTGTAATGGTCGAATGTGGAATCTTTCCACATTCGCCCACTTTGTTTCTACATTCGCCCACTTTCTCAAGTTCCATTTCCACATTCGCCCACTTTCCACTTTCAGGTCATCAGCACTTTTTAACACATGTTAACAGCACTTTTTAACACATGTTAACTTTTTCCAGATTTCCAGTTTGTCGTGTTTAACGCATTCTAACACATCTTAACACATAAGCATGCATCCATAGTCTATACTTAGCATATTTAGGCACGTATAATCATTTGTACATCGTTTAAGCAAGTATAAGTATACAATCCACCACACGACCCATAATCTACACATATACTTAATTAGTTCATGTAATGTCACCAACAACGGAACCCGGTACTAGTGTATTCCCCGAAATGACTCCCAATGATCCTCCAGATCATTGAACCCTGGACAATCCTAATCTGACCCGACTCAACTAACCCAGTTAAGTTTGTTTATAAACGTTTCTCGCTAAGGTAGACTCAGATGTTACTATTATGTTTAAGCCGAACATGCCGGGTGTCACATCATCCCCACGTTGAAAGAATTTTCGTCCCGAAAATTGCACGAAGCCCAAAAAATGAAACAGACGAAAAGGAAGAAAACGAAAAGAAAAGTTACCGGTTGTCACATCATCCCCACGTTGAAAGGGAATCTCGCCCCGAGATTCACTCTGCTTCAGTAGTAACATGCCTGGACTCGAACGCGCGCTTCGGAAAGAGATGAGGGTACTTAGCCTTCATCTGGTCTTCTCGTTCCCACGTGAACTCCGGTCCACGATCCGAGTTCCAACGAACTTTGACGATGCGGATTTTACTCCGCCGAAGGCTACGAATCTTGTAATCCAGAATCTCCACGGGTTCCTCCACAATGCGAAGACGATCATCAACCTTGATCTCTTCCAGTGGTACAACAAGAGATTCGTCAGCCAAACACTTCCTTAAGTTAGACACATGGAAGACGTTATGAACATTACCGAGCTCCGTCGGTAAATCAAGTCTGTACGCCACCGGCCCAATCCGTTCCAGGATTGCGAACGGTCCGACGTAACGAGGTTTAAGCTTGCCACGCTTTCCAAAGCGTATGACGCCCTTCCATGGTGAAACTTTCAGAAGCACCTTGTCCCCAACCTGGAACTCTAGTGGTTTGCGACGGCGATCGGCATAGCTCTTCTGACGATCCCGTGCAGCTGCCAAACGGTTACGGATCTGTACGATTTTCTCCGAAGTTTCGTACACCAGTTCCGGGCCAGTGAGCTGACTCTCGCCCACCTCGGCCCAACACAAGGGAGATCGGCATTTCCGTCCATACAGAGCTTCGAACGGAGCTGCCCCGATACTGGAGTGGTAGCTGTTGTTGTAGGAGAACTCCACCAACGGCAGGTGAGTCTCCCAACCCTTGCCAAAATCGATGACACATGCCCGCAGCATGTCCTCCAGTGTTTGTATCGTCCGCTCACTCTGACCGTCAGTTTGCGGATGATAAGCCGTACTCATATCCAGCTGAGTACCCAAGGCCTTATGAAGAGCCTTCCAGAAACGCGAAGCAAAGCGGGAGTCACGATCAGAAATGATAGAAACAGGCACCCCGTGCCGAGAGACCACCTCTTTAAGGTAGAGTCGAGCCAACCGCTCGAGTCCATCCGTTTCCTTAATAGGTATGAAGTGTGCCGATTTCGTCAACCGTCGACGATCACCCAAATCATGTCACAACCACTTGGTGATCTCGGTAGTTTGGTGACGAAATCCATCGTGATCCGCTCCCACTTCCATTCTGGAATCTCAGGTTGCTGTAGAAGACCAGACGGCTTCTGATACTCCACCTTGACCTTAGCACAGGTCAAGCATTTGCTCACATAGGAGGCTATATCGGCCTTCATGTTCGGCCACCAATAGAGTATCTTCAGATCCTGATACATCTTATCGGAGCCTGGATGAATAGAATACCGGGATTTGTGAGCCTCGTCCAAGACAAGCTCCCGTAATCCCCCGAGTAAAGGAACCCAAACACGCCCAGCGAAGTAGTGTAGGCCATCAGACCTAAGCTCAAGATGTTTGTCCGCACTGTGCATCGTTTCGGCCTTAAGGTTTTCCTCCTTTAAGGCATCCACCTGAGCCGAACGGATCCGGTCAGGCAAGGAGGAATGAATGGTAAGCTGCAAGGCTCGGACACGCCGAGGCTTTGCCGACTCCTTCCTGCTCAAGGCATCCGCCACAACGTTTGCCTTGCCAGGATGGTATTTGATCGCACAGTCGTAATCATTCAAGAGTTCAACCCAACGACGCTGCCGCATGTTTAACACTTTCTGGTCGAAAATATGCTGGAGACTCTTGTGATCGGTGTATACTTCACACTTGGTACCGTACAAGTAATGTCTCCAGATTTTCAACGCAAATACTACTGCACCCAGCTCCAAGTCGTGAGTAGTATAGTTCTTCTCGTGAACCTTGAGTTGACGAGAAGCATAAGCGATAACCTTCCCACGTTGCATTAACACGCAACCGAGACCCCGAATCGAAGCATCACAGTACACAACGAAATCATCCGTTCCTTCGGGTAAGGATAAGATAGGAGCAGAACATAGTTTAAGCTTCAGCATCTGAAATGCTGATTCCTGTGGTTCGTCCCAGTCGAACTTTCGGTCCTTCTGGGTGAGAGCAGTGAGGGGTTGAGCGATCTTCGAAAATCCCTCGATAAAACGCCGGTAGTAACCTGCAAGACCTAGGAATTGCCGCACCTCAGATGGCGTCTTTGGTGCTTCCCAGTCTTTAATAGCTTCGATCTTAGCCGGATCGACGTGAATTCCCAGTTCATTCACCACATGCCCTAGGAATTGAACTTCCCGCAACCAGAAATCACACTTTGAGAACTTAGCATACAACTGCTCCCGTCTCAAAAGTTCCAATACTAACCGCAGATGTTCCTCATGATCTGCCTTGTTCTTGGAATAAATCAGAATGTCATCAATGAACACGATGACGAACTTATCAAGGTACGGTTTACAAACGCGGTTCATCAAATCCATGAAAACCGCCGGTGCGTTAGTGAGACCGAAAGGCATGACCAGGAACTCAAAATGACCATAACGAGTGCGAAAAGCAGTCTTCTGAATGTCAGCCTCCCTGACGCGCAGCTGGTGATAACCGGACCGCAAGTCAATCTTCGAGTAGTAGCTGGAGCCCTGAAGCTGGTCAAAGAGATCATCAATGCGAGGGAGAGGATAACGATTCTTGATGGTCACTTTGTTCAGCTCACGGTAATCAATACACATACGAAGGCTCCCATCCTTCTTCTTCACAAACAAAATAGGAGCTCCCCACGGGGACGAGCTCGGTCGAATGAAACCCTTTTCCAAGAGTTCCTGTAACTGGCTGGATAACTCTTGCATCTCGGGAGGTGCAAGACGATACGGAGCTCGGGCAATAGGAGCTGCGCCCGGGGCAAGATCAATACCAAACTCAACCTGACGATGGGGAGGAAGACCAGGCAAATCATCAGGAAATACATCAGAAAAGTCGCGAACCACCGGAATATCCTCGATCTTCTTCTCATCATCAGTAGAAACGTTAACAAGTGCCAGAATGGCCGAACAGCCCTTTCGAAGATACTTACAGGCTTTCATGCTGGAAATGATACTCAGCGGAGCACCGCTTTTCTCGCCGTGGACCGAAAGAATCTCTCCATCGGGGAGAGGGATCCGAATAACCTTGTCAAAGCAAACAATCTCCGCACGATACAACGATAACCAATCCATGCCCACAACGACATCGAAACTACCCAGAGGTACAGGCATAAGGTCAATGGGGAATGACAGACCCGACAGTTCCAAGTGACACTCCCTAAGGATATGAGTCGCCTCGATGTTCTTACCGTTAGCCAATTCTATTAAGTACTTAGCCTCTAAAGGTGTGGGTACTACATCTAGCAATTGACTAACACCCACAGATACGAAACTCTTATCGGCACCCGAATCAAATAAAACAGAAACATAGCGATTGTTGAGAAGGAACGTACCGGTAACTGTGTCTGGATCCTGCCTAGCCTCTGCAGACCCAATGACGAAAGCACGCGCAGTCCTGCCTCCGCCGCCGTTCCCGTTACCGTTCCCGCCCCTCCCGTTATCGCCCTGCTTCAGTTTGGGACAATCACGCTTGAAATGTCCCGTGTCACCACAGTTGTAACACCCCTATCTCCCCTGAGTCCCCTGAGCAGCAGGAGCAGGAGTAGCCGCAGGAGTCTGAGTTGGGGTGAGCGCCACCTTGCAATCCTTAGCATGGTGCCCCAACTGGTGGCACCGATGACAACGAGCTCGATCACAATTCCCAGAATGGTGAAAGCCACACTTGTTACACTTGGGATGCTTCCCAACGTATCCACCTGTCTTCTGCGCTGAAGACGACCCAGATCCATCAAACTTCTTGGCCGGTTGAGACGGCGCCGGCACTGCACTCTTACCCACGTTCTCCCATTTCCTCTTGTTGCCTTCAGAACCCTTCACAGTCGAACCCTTGGGAGGTAAAACACCCTTCAAAATCTTCATGTTGGTCATCTTATGTGCAGAACGGACGACCTCAGCCAGTGTGGGTAGGTTCCCAGCAGCTACTAACCCAGCAATCTCCGGCACCAACCCAGAGATGTAATGCTCAATCCTACGGTACTCAGGTGTGTGCATGTCAGGACACAACACCGCCAACTCATTGCGTCGCACGGTATACTCCTCAATCTCGGACCCCACCATCTTGTAGTTCCAGACTTCATGCTCCAACTTCTGCACTTCCTCCCTGGGACAGTACTCGCTCTTCAGTAGCCGAACAAAATCCGCCCAAAGCATAGCATGAGCTTCCCCCAAGCCCATGTTCTGCGTAGTAGCGTTCCACCATGACAAAGCAGGACCCTCAAATGTCGCGGTGGCATACTTGACCCGGTCCTCAACAGGACAGTTACACATCAAGAAAACAGATTCAACCTTCTCCAACCATCGGAGCAGTCCCACTGCCCCTTCAGTCCCTGCGAAGTTATGGGGCTGGCAGTCCCTAAACTTCTTGTAGGAACACTGGGGTGGAGGTGGGTTGACAGCAGCACCTGAAACACGACACAAAGGTAAACCATAAAGGAAACATGACACCCAAGAATGAAACAAGGCAGGTAAGAACCAACTTACCACCCAGAGCATTGTGCCCAGCCTGGAAAGCAGCCAAGGCTATGTTCACTTGCTGTTGAAGCAAGTTGTTCAGCTCTGCTTGGGTCATGTTGATGTTACCACGACCGCCACCACGGCCACCGCCGCCACGGCCACCACCACGACGTCCACCACCACGTGCGCCCGACATGATCTGACAAATCAGAAATCGAGAGATTCAGATTCACTGCTAGTGTCAACCACTAGTAGCTAGAAAAGTTATGTCTAGACCCAATCCAGGACTATGCATCCAAGTTCAGAGTCCACTTGGATTCTCATGCATTTCAGTTTATGATTTCGTGTGCACCCGAAATAATAAACTGCTCTACATGATCCTCCAAGCTTTCCCTAAGCTTGAACTCAAGTCGCCGAATGTCGGCATCTAGCATCATGCTATCACAAGCATAAGTGTGCAAGATAATGTGTAAGCAAGTGCGTCTATTGGGGCACGGAAGGGAGATGTCCGAATCCTGGACAGACCTCGAGAGTACGCAAGACTACCCCAATATACGACACTGCCGTGCAATAACCAACGAGTCAACTCCTTCTCCTTCAAACCCCGAAGAAGAACATAAGAGTGTATAAAGCCAAGAGTGAGGACGGATGATGTAACAGAGAAGTGCGATGATGATGTAAAGACATCCCGACAAAGTTAGTACATGTTCCAGACCGACTCAAGTATGTGACCGTCTAGTGTGTGCGACTCGGCTATAGACTAGACTCTAAATGCAGTCCTAGTTCACTATAACCATTGGCTCTGATACCAATCTGTCACACCCTCAAATTACCACTTGCGGGGTTTTACGCGAGGCGCATGACAAACTAGGATCCAAACCAACGATCACAATAAACAACACTATATGAAGTACGTAAACCCAAAAACATAAATTTCATAAGCGGAAGCATTTAAAGAATTTAATCTCTACAACTCAGTGTTCCCAAGTATCCAAGACACTTATTACAAAACGTGCACTAAAATCTAAACGCCAATGCAGACCCGTGCGCCTAGTCCCGTTCATTGCTACCTTAGCGACCTGAGAAAAACATGCCAAAAAGGTGTCAACATATAATGCTGGTGAGTTCACAGGTTTGTTCAAAAATGTTATCCAAGTGTTACCATGTCCATACTATATCAATGCTACCAAATACGCTAGCTAGGCGTAAGTTTTATTACTACTACGATTGAAAACCATTACTGGACACGTTTAGCAATGTTTAGCATGTTTAGCAGCCCGTAATGTTCAGCACGATAATGTTCCTGTTCGAGACAATATGCACCCGCCCGGCCCTCCAAGCCGACGAGTGGGGCAGGTCACGCCCAATAGATCTATCCACATTTCCCCCGTTGTGCAAACCCGCACATTCATGGTTTCCCCCGGGACTTTCCAAAAGATCGTATAGCAATATAAAGTTAAAACCATAGTATGACATATGTTACCAAAACTGTTTAGCGCATGTTTTCTCCCCCAAAAGTTAAAGCAGTAAAAGTGGGGCCGTGAACTCACCTTAAGTAGCGTTCTTCAAATATAAGTAAAGATGTTTAGCCCTTGAAAATCCCTCTACCGGAGATCTATCAAAATGTTCACATAAGTGCTCCGACTAATAACCATAAGGTTATCTAGTCCCCGATTGTCCAGATCATAACCAAGTATGTTTTAAAACGTGTTTAAATGTTTAACCGACACACTAGACCGACCCGACGTCCCGTTGTGACCCATTACCCTAACTAATCAAGTACACACAGATTACACGCAAGGTTCAAGCATAAAACACTTAGTTCGTATCAAAAATCTCATTTTTGTTATCGTAGGGTCGAACGTAGCTTGGAGTGGTCGAAGGTGACTTTGATTGGTCGAATGTGGCCTTGAACTTCCACCTTCGCCCCTTTTTCTCCCACCTTCGTCCATTTGTGGTTCGTTCGCCCCTTTAGTTTCCAGGTTCGACCCTGGAGAACCACCTTCGCCCGTTCGACTGGTCGAAGGTGCTCCAGGTTCGACCCTGCTGTATAATTTTCCCAAAAACGCGTCGAAAACGTCCGAAAACATTACGAAACACCATGAGTTACAGCAGTCAAGC
This sequence comes from Ambrosia x helenae, assembly GCA_030844895.1. Taxonomy (NCBI): domain Eukaryota; kingdom Viridiplantae; phylum Streptophyta; class Magnoliopsida; order Asterales; family Asteraceae; genus Ambrosia; species Ambrosia x helenae. The sequence continues at coordinate 11,624,985 of CM061230.1, read as the reverse complement.
ATCATTAACATATTCCTACGAATCCCTACCGATTTTACCCCAAAATCTATCCGTTTTACAAGTTTCCTAAAATATTAAATTATGGAGATGTCACATCATCATGCATGAAATCATTACCCAATTAGGAAACTTTCTGAAATTAATTAATCATCAGCTCAACATACTCAAATCATCATGAACAAGAAACCCCCTATCATAACTCTATCATTACCATCAAAAACAAGCCCTAAATCTAACTAAAAATTCCTTTAATCGACAAAACACCATCAACAATCAATTGTAACATGTTTCAATCATAACTCACCATTAATAACAGTCCTAGGTTGTTGTCATATCATCTATATAGCAAGTAATCGTCAAACAATGCATAATACCACATTAACACATGTTAATTTGCATAAAACTCATTGTTTATGAATAGGTTTTGGTTAGGAAGATATTAGGAAGGTTTTTACCCATAAAACATGTTGATATCAGATCTGGACTCTTGGGGTTTAGATGAAAACAAGTCAAAATTGTTTAAAAAGGATTTGAAATGAAGAACACACCTTAGATCTTCACTTGTAATGATTTAGAGAGTTAGGTTATGAAAAACAAGCTCAAAAACTCCTTCCCCAATGATAATAGTTGTTAGAGAGTGTTTAGAGGCGTTTAGGGTTTGTGAAATGGTGAAAAATGACTAAGGATGGTATTTATACCAGGTCCAGGTTCGCCCCTTTTATATGGTCGAATGTGGAACTTTTCCACATTCGCCCCTTTGTAATGGTCGAATGTGGAATCTTTCCACATTCGCCCACTTTGTTTCTACATTCGCCCACTTTCTCAAGTTCCATTTCCACATTCGCCCACTTTCCACTTTCAGGTCATCAGCACTTTTTTAACACATGTTAACAGCACTTTTTAACACATGTTAACTTTTTCCAGATTTCCAGTTTGTCGTGTTTAACGCATTCTAACACATCTTAACACATAAGCATGCATCCATAGTCTATACTTAGCATATTTAGGCACGTATAATCATTTGTACATCGTTTAAGCAAGTATAAGTATACAATCCACCACACGACCCATAATCTACACATATACTTAATTAGTTCATGTAATGTCACCAATAACGGAACCCGGTACTAGTGTATTCCCCGAAATGACTCCCAATGATCCTCCAGATCATTGAACCCTGGACAATCCTAATCTGACCCGACTCAACTAACCCAGTTAAGTTTGTTTATAAACGTTTCTCGCTAAGGTAGACTTCGATGTTACTATTATGTTTAAGCCGAACATGCCGGGTGTCACATTCGTTGACCATCTTTTATGGGGAGCGCGGGTGATTGTTATCGTTCCAACATGATATTAAGGTGAACCGTGGATGACGGGATGGACCTAAACTTGTCGGAGGTTTGATTATGTGCATACTATACTTCATGTTTATTCATGCAGACTTAAACTTACGATAGACATATGAATTGCTAAACTTTTGTTATCCTTAAACTTAATTGCTTGACATGGCTTATGTATTCTCACCAACTTCTAGTTGACCCCCCCCCCCCCCCCATTTTTACAAACTCAACAGGAAATAATGATGCTTGAAGTCTAGAGCTAGCAGGAAGAGACAATTTGAAGTTTATGTTTTGTTTGGCTATTTGATGTGTTAGAATTTCATTCAAGACTTGTTATATATTTTCGAATTTTGAATATTTTGCTTTAAATAAATTTCAATTAAAACTTGAATACCATGTGCTACTGTATACTCATTCTTACGTGACACCTCGATGTTTCCGCCATCGGTTGGGGTGTTACATTGATCTTCTAGCTTCTTAATTAGTACCAAGGTTTCATGAGCAAAAATCAGGATTCTAATGATTGGTTGGAACCTCGTAGGGTTGGTCGGTCAATAATCAATTAATCATATACTAATTAAAGAGATGTTATTGTACAAAGCATTCTTAACATACAAAGCGTGAGAAGGATTCTCAGCCATTGATTAAGGTTAAAAACTAGCGGTGGCATGATCGTAATATCTAAACATGATTAATGTTTAGTTAAATAGTCGAAGGGTAAATTAGACAAATTACAATAATCAATTTTTATTAATTAAACCGCCCAAATCTCATTAATTTGGCAGTTATTTTTAATGACGTAAATTATGGACATAATATTCAAAACCTGAGAACGATTACATTTAACGCTGTGTTCCCGAGTTAACTTAACGAGGGAAAAGAAAGGAAATGAAAAGAAATAAAAATTTGATTGTGTACCTGAGTTTCATTTAAGGAGGGAAAAGAATGGAAAACAAAACATAGTGTGTTCCCGAGTTTCATTGTGTTCCCGAGTTTCATTTAAGGAGGGAAAAGAAAGGAAGTGGAAGAAAAACTAGGAAAAATCTTTAAGTTTAGTTTTCCTTCCGATTTGGAAGGAAACGGAAGGAAATGATATTTATCCTTTCCCTTCCTTTCCTTCGATTTCTTTTCCTTTCCTTTCCCTCTTTAAGTTAACTCGGGAACACAGCGTTACAGACAATCAGTGGATTTGCAATTCTCGTTTCATAACAGGCGATCAGTCGATTTGCTCTGATTTCGAAAATCTACCACTTGAAACATGCTCTGTTTTTTAAACAAAAAACAGAGCATGATACTGATACTAAAAAAACTCCAAAATAAAATAATAACATCAATTGTTTGCTACCCTAAACAAACGCACGTTTGCCATCATTGCAATCAAGCATTAATTAAATGAAAATAAAAAATACAAAGAGTGTTCAAGCATTAATAAAAAAAACAGAGCATGTTCAAGCAAACAAAACGCACATTAATCCATAAAATGCATGCAGTAAAACAAACAAAACGCACATTAATCCATAAAACGCATGCAGTAAAACAAGCAAAACGCACCTTAATCCATAAAACGCATGCAGTAAAACAAAACAAAACGCACATACTATGCAATAATTAAAACGCATGCAATAATTAAATAAAACGCATGCACTATGTAGTAAAACGCACGTTAGCTTCAACATATATATCAAAACCATATACCATATCTATAAAACGCATGCAGTTAAACAACAAAACACACGTTATTAAACATATAGAACGCATGCTACTGTAACAAAAAAAGAATGAATCATCTTCGTTTCAATTGATAACCCATGAACATATAACTTAAAAAACAATTAATCTTTGCAACTGGATCTTCCACGATTGAATGTTTCAGTTCAATGTTTAAGTTTGCTTAAATGAAAACAGCATGATTACAGTAATGATGATTACGTATTAATGAAAAAAAACAGAGTAACCTACTAAATCATCGATAAACTCTTCAATTGAATATCAATTTTAAAAAAAAATTAGATCGAAATTAGCACTATGGTATTACGAATTGAATTTGGTAAAAAAATAGTGAAAAAAAATAGTGTAATCAGTTACGAAAATTTGAATTTGGATTCACGGCAAAACAGAGATATGTATAATTGATACAATTTGAACGTGATTATTGGGTGTGTAAATGTCTATAATACCCTTCGGATGATTTACAACAAATTTGTATGCTACAACCGTCAATTCCACGTGTCAAGCTGCAATTCCTTCTTACCTACTTACGTTTTGTGTTATAAGGTACTTTGTATCGAATACTTTCTCAATTAATTGTCAATGAATTTGTAGTGTAGCGCTGTCAAAACGAGTAAAAAAAAGAGTTCATTGTAGTTGAAACAATGAAACTTATAACTCTTTGTTGGCCAATGGCGTAGATTTAGAAGCCATTTTAAAATAGGGGATATATCCAAAACAATCCTTTTAGAAAATGTGTAAGCTAATCATTCTAAAAATCATATTAAAGTTTCCCGCCAATGATCTTTTGGTGTATTTGCAGCCTCATGACTTTTTAATGTAGAAGTTATGAGTTGGAATCTCACATAGAGTAAAATTATTCTAGGTTGGGTTAAGGTTTTACCACAATGATACTTTGAATGGTGTACTTCCTCTGGAATGGGGGGCGAGCCGGTCACCAGTGTTGTCTACGTTTACGAGTATGTGACCTTTTAGTATTAGGTTTAACCACGTATCATGATTTTGTTGGTCATTTAAAAAATATATTTTAGTTTCCAATTAAAGAAAGTAAAATTTTCATTATTAATTAATTCTCCATTTAATATTTAAAACCATTTTGTTTTGTTTTTGGTGATTTGTTGTTCTATTTATTGTCATTATTATTTTTTTATTTTATCGGCAAACAACATTTCATTTCACCCAAAAATATGTACAAAGATGACTCACACCCAACGGTAGATACATGGTTACAAAACAAATAAGGCACTAGACGTAACACAAGAAAAAGCCGTTAAACACCTTATTCTAAGACTTGCTAGAATCAGTCGTATAAGTCAAGTGATCGGCACTTCGAAAGTTTTCCACTTCTCCCATGTCCATCTGGCCGGTTTGGATTTATGATTGACCCAACTAAACGAAATCGCTTGAATCTCTCCAAAAAGACCATCCAAATTCACCCTTTCACCCTTTGTCATTATTATTTAATTCATTAATTTTGGAGTTCATAAAACTATATATATGTGTGACCTCTTGACATTATCTTAGGTTAGCATACAAAGAAAAAAATTACCTTTCAGAGGGATATCGGAATTAATGTCCATTAATAATCGATTGGGTTTTTATTGAAAGAAAATCAAATCAGATTATTCTGTTAACTTATAATGATGGTAAAAAAAGAATCATTTATATAATTAGGGGTTTATTATTTTACAAATTACATTTTGGAGGTAGTGGGGAAAAAAACTAAAAATGGTGATGTATGGTTCTCATTTGGCGGGATCAAAGAAAATCTGCAAGATGCCGCCAAACCAATTCCTTTATTCACAATGATGCCGCCAATTCATAAGAAGGTTTTGATGCCGCCATTTCAAATGGAGCGTTTGATGCTGCCAATTCATAAGGAGGGTTCATTTCTTATATAAGGCAACGGCCTCTTCCCATTCTCTCCATCCCATTCCACCTACACAAATACATTATATCATTCCCACATATCTCAATCCCATTTACAACACCACATATCTCAATCCCATTTACAACACAATTGTAGAAAACTAAACAAAATACCAATATGCGATATAATACTTTTCCCGCAATTGTTCTGGAGGGTACGGTTTTTTATTGATATTGAGTCGATGTTACATCCACATGGAGTTTTAACAGTTTTGGGCGGGGATGAGCCATGCTTAAAAGCATCCTCTCCTGTCTCATCCCCTGCTTGGCATCGCTTTTCTGGGGTCCAAAAAAGCGGTGTCTTTGGATCGGTGTTACATCCACATGAAACTACTTGGATCGATGTTACATCCACACGTGGTATAACACGTGTAGAATGCAACATTGTCACTGTAGTTTATAATATTTTGCCGTTGGTTGTCGTTGCTAGTCTCAATCTCCAGTCTACCAAACCCGGACATTCCAACGGTCTCTTTAGGGGGGGTCTACTTTCCAGACAAAGCCTGTAGGGCAAGGCCATCCGGTGTTGACGAATCACATCATGTGATTAGCGACGTCGGCGACATCGGATGATGCGATTCTTCACCGTGCTACTTTGGCAGGGCAGCCTGGGTTGATCATTGGGTACCTTTAGATTTGGTATACATGTTCAACAGATTGATTTATAGCCCTGTTTGATTCAAATCGGTTGGAATCCCAACTTGGTCCCAAGCCCCCTTGTTTGACTTCAATAAAGCAATTGTGATGGAAGGTGCGAAACGGAAACTTAATGAACTCTGCAACAAGAAACGGTGGTAGAATATTGGAATTGGTGATCTCGGAAATAGATTGTCTTGTAACTCGGTAGATTGTATAGTTTGATTGAGTAGTTTGGAAAAATAGTTGTTAAATAAATTTGTATTATTTGTTTTAAATAAATCTATCATTATTACATGTATTTACTTTTATTTTAGAAAACGTATAGTAATAATACTAGTAGTATTAAAATTAACAGTAAGATAATAAGGATGCCTGACGGGCAGGCCCTGCCAGACTGTACAGAGGCCCAAATATGGCAGCCTGACCCGTTTTCAACATATTGAGTTTTCAACAAAAATGACCTCCTAGCCGTTTTCGGGCCTCCCGGATCAGGCCCTGGAGACCCGAAAACAGCCCTGACTTCATGCGAAACCCGTGTATTAGCCAAGGGCAGCGCGTCCGAAAGTCCGGATGCCTGACTGGCAGGCCCTGCCAGACTGTACAGAGGCCCAAAAATGGCAGCCTGGCCCGTTTTCAACATATTGAGCTTTCAACAAAAATGACCTCCTAGCCGTTTTCGGGCCTCTCGGATCAGGCCCCGGAGACCCGAAAACGGCCCGGACTTCGTGCAAAACCCGTGTATTAGCCAAGGGCAGCGCGTCCGAAAGTCCGGATGCCTGACGGGCAGGCCCTGCCAGACTGTACAGAGGCCCAAAAATGGCAGCCTGGCCCGTTTTCAACATATTGAGTTTTCAACAAAAATGATTATGTGATCTTGTTTTAGTGTTTAACGCTTGTATTTGGATTTTAATTCTAGTGGTTGTTTCTCACAACAATGTTTGAATCACATGTGGCTTAACGATTCGTATATTCATATACATACACCAAAAAAAATGTTACAACAACAGTAATTAACACATATTTACAAGTTAAACCAGTTCGTAAACTCCGTGGGAGGCTGATTCATAAGACGTTCAGATTTCCTTCTTGGTGGTTGGTGTTGGGCTTGTGTTTCATCGTTGGGTGGTGGTCCTTGATTCCCGTACTGATCATCGGGAAAGAGGTTTAAATTCAGTGCGGTCGAAGGTCCTGGCCGGGTTGAAGGTCCTTCGTCACACGAAGTATGCGGGGGATGGTAATGAAAATCACTAACATCGAGATCAACCCGTGGCAACCCCTGCCCAACCGGCGTCACAAAATCCTGTGACGGAAATGCCCAACTATCTCCGATGCCAATTCCGCTTGCAATCAAGTTAGCTAGCGGACCTGTCACCGCCGGTTGACCGCTACCGGACCCACCAACATCACCAGTTCCCTGTACGAAGGAACTATCCAATCCAAACGGAGTTCCAAGTTGATCCAATCCAACGTCAAAGAGTTGCGGGACATATCCCCCACCCTGGTTCTGATTGTTGCTGGCCGCAACAGATGCACCAAACCCAGCCTCATTGTCCAACGGAGTTCCAGCTTGGGGTTGATTTTCCGCCACGTTTGTCGGCACCTGATGGGGAGCGTGTCGCCGGCGTACCCTTTGAGGTCGTGCCGGTGCTGACAAGTCGACGGCGTCCCTTGTAAGATGCGTCGGATTTTGTAAGTGTCCGACATCGTGTGACATCATCATACTGTGGAACGCCGTATTCTGTATATGCTCAAGCTGCGTGGCGAAGGACTGAGGATCATTAAATGCCTGCTGGGAAGACCGGTAAATATCCCCTATGGCATCCCTCTGCAAACAAAATTATTAGTTAGAAACCGTAAACTCAAATAATTAATGTATGAAATAGACACGTAAAAATGCTTTACCATCAGCTGGATTCTAGCACCGTCGTCTTGGAAACCGCCAACTAGGGCCGGTGCTACACTCGGATTCCCAATAAATGCAACGGTACGCCCCAAATACCATTGCATATAACCGGGCTCTGTGGAAGTCGTCCTTGTGGGATCGGGCCTGTAAACCGTGTTACGACGGTTATTCCAGGCGTTGATGTAGGCTTCGTGCCTACTCATCTGTTGGGCTAGATTTTATAGGTTTACGCTTGTCTTTATTAAGCTAGTTTATTAGATTTGGGCTTAGTTTAAGTTAATGGGCTTGGGTTAGGCCATGTGGGCCAAGGCTTTAGTGGACCCTATATAATGTTATGTTTGCTACATTATTAGGTTAGACCATTCATTTGATAAAAAAAAAAAACATATATCTCTAGAGAGCTTCTCTAGAGATCATTGGTGATTGGTGTATTGTACCCGACGGTTTTCATACCGTGTGCAATACAAAGCAGCGATTATTTGTGTTTTTCATCGGAGTTAATCTTTTGTTCTTCACATTCAATCTTGTTTTCCGCACTCGATTGTTTGTTTGATACCCGGTAGAGAAGATCTTGGACTTACAATTGGTATCAGAGCCTAAGAAGTCTTTCGAAGGCTCGGTTCGGTATCATTCGAAGATCAAAAGAAGAAGATTTTGCTGCTGCGCTTGTTCAGTTTGACAGGTTTATGTTCTATCTCGTTCAATAATTTTATTTTTCTAATCAGTTTTTTGTGTTTTAGAATTTTCGCAGATTTGTTTTTGTCAAAATTCTGAATAACATCAAGAATAGTGAAAAAGACGGGTGTTTGATCTATTTTGATTATTCATAAAGTGTTTCCAAGGATTGCAGATCTATTTTGGTTGTGGTCAATTTGCTTCCATAATTCTAGGGGGTCGGTTATTGAAAAGTTATCATCAACAAAATTTTGAGATGGAAAATTAATAGGTGGACATTAATTACAATTCGGTGGTCAACTCTCCACTCAATTTTTATTAAACAAACAGCTTTACATCCAAGAGTTCTCACAATTCGAAAACAGCTTTAATATTTTTTTTAGTAATCAGTGGCCGGACAACTTCATTGGAGAACTACACTCGAGAACACAAACACCTTCTTATTTCAAGAACTCATATTCATCTTGACACTCGACAACCCGGATCCGAGAACACAAACAACAGGTCACTCGAACACCGCCACGTCTGACTCGAACACCCCACCTCGAACTCCGTCCACGTCAGCTTTGAACTTGAGGTTGAACTCAGGGTTGAGGTTGAACTCACGGTTGAACTCAAGGTTGAACTCAGGGTTGAGGTTGAACTCAGGGTTGAAGGTTGAACTCAGGGTTGAAGGTTGAACTCAGGGTTGAGGTTGAACTCAAGGTCGAACTCAGGGTTGAACTCAAGGTTGAACTCAAGGTCGAACTCAGTTCTTAAAGTCGAACTCAGTTCTTAACGTCGAACTCAACACCACTCGAGGTCGAACTCATCGGAGCTTCATCGAACTCAGCCTTTTCTCGTCGAACACTTGAACCCGGACCCAATCTTCACTCGAACACAGCAGATCCACTCGGAAAATTTCACCGGAAACCTGAAACGACCCGGATCAGAAAATTTCACCTGAAAACCCAGACCTGGAAACACCACACCCGTAACGCCACCATCACATCCACCTGCAACCATCAATCCAACCCGACCACCCGTAACCATCTACCAAAAACCCGTCTGGTCAACCCAAACCTTCTCGGGAACCACATCACAACCTGCATCCACCCATCACCATCACCCGAACTCGAACCAACCCCACCTCGGACACCCATTACTTTTCTGAACCGGACACCTCTCAACCACTCGTCACTTCCACCATTGCCCGGATCCAAACCACACCCACCCAGAAAAACCACACCTCGTAAAACCCACCCAGATGCACATACCCACCAACCAGAACCGGAGCTGCTTGGCAGCTTCACGGATTTAATTCACCGACAGGAGACATTGGCGGAGCGTGACAGCTTATTCACGCGTTTTGAGTGCTTTGCCGAAGGATTGTAATTTGCTGACGGATGATCGGAGAACCTTCTTCAACTCGAACGACGACGTATTGGCTTCGGTTGAGTTCATTTTGGGATTATTATTGTGTGTTGATTGTTGAAGATTGATAAGTTGGAAGTTGTTGTTTGTTGGTGAAAACTCACTTAGGAGGGAGAGAGCAGATTATTTGAGAGAGATAGAAGAGAAGTAATTGTGTGTGTTATTATGAGAAGAGAGGGTAAAGTGAAAGAAATTTAGAGAGGGTGAGAGAGAATTAAAGGTTGTTTGTCTTGAGAGAATTAATGGTTGTTTGTCTCGAAGAGGGTGATTAGGTGCAGACTTTCTCGAAGAGGGTGATTTGTGTGGAGTGTATTATTGAAGAAGTTTGTGAGAGAGGGTCTTGGAAAGTCAAGTGAAAAGATAAGAGTGTTAGGAGATCAAATTTTTATCTCGTGAACTTGAGAAGTTTAATAATAATAATAATAATAATAATAATAATAATAGTATTATTATTATTTGGAGTGTACTAGCTTAATTTGGGGGGATCGACTTTATTGAATACGGTTTGACGGTTGACTGCAGTTGGACGCCCAGTGCTCGTCTTAAAATTTTGGTGAAACGTCTAGATATTTGGGGATCACTATTCAAAATTAAAATGTCTTCTCAAAGTGAGGTGTTTGAGCAGAGACTTGAAGGTTTCAGTTACATTCCTGGTGAAACTGTATATGCACTGCTTGACAGATTTACCGAACTACTGTCAGAAATAAAGAATGCAGAGATTGTGATAGCAAATCGTTGGGTCAACAAGAGTCTTCTGGACGCTTTAAAAAGAATACCAGATCAACCGAAATGCAGCTGGTTTATGAATGTCATGAAGATCTACGCAGAAACAAGTTGGTCTAAAATGACGCCGGATGAGTTAATATCACTTATCAAAGAATTGGATAACATCACCTCTGCTGCAACATGCTCATCCAATTCTGCTGCTCCATCATCGAATTCAGATTCAAGCTGTTCTGCCATTCCCGCTGCTCCTACGGCTCCCGCCATTTCTGTCGCTCCTGCTGCTACTGTCACACCTGCTGCTCCTGTCACATCTGCTGCTCCTGCCGCTCACGCTGCTCAAGCTTTCATGGCACAACCGGATGATCACGTGCCATCCGCATCTGAGGTACACGCTGAAATTTTAGCTGAATCATGTTGTACTGAACGATGCAGGTTAAAAATTAAGGGTTTTAGAGAAGAAACTCTCTCTGCATTCAAGCAGCTTGAATACGAGAAAATGGCTACATGGGACATTAAAAAGAAATTTAACTCTTATAAAGAAATGGTCGAACAACAAAAACTCGATATCAAGCGCTTGCATCAGGAGGTGAGTGATCACAAGTGTCGATATTTACACTTTAAACGACTGTCTGATACTTTGACCGCGGAATTGATCGACTTAAAATCTAAATTTGAAAATGCCGATTTTCATTTTAAAAAGTTCGATTGCTCTAGTCCCAAAGTTGAAAAAATGATCAATACCCAGTTAAGGTTAAGACCAAAGGACGTGAGGAATAAGGGAATTGGATTTGTGGAAATTCCTCCACCTTTCAATGAAAACTATTCTTCAATTCCTATGTCAGATGAAGAGTTGTTGGCTCTGCCTGTTAAAGGATACGGTCCTCCAATAGAAGAGCCAACCAGTCGACCATCGAGGGATCAAGATGAGATCTCCAAACCTAAATCAGTCCCTGTCCGAATCTCTAAACCCAAGAACAAACAACCTAAGAAGGAGCAGGCTCCATCAAAAACCTTTGTCAAGTCTCAAGATGCTTCGAAGCAGACCGAGACGTTAAATTTTGAGAAAAATAAAGAAATTGACAGAGTTTTTGATGTGAGGAGAGATGAAGTTCCAGTTTCAAATGACACAAATGAATTGAATAATGTCTTAAAAGAAACCATTTTTGAAACTGAACCGAAAATTGAGCAAACTGAACCGACCGGCCAATCAGACTCAAATGTGCCCTTTGAGTTTGATTTCATGAAAACATTCAAAAAGATTTATGAAGAGTACAGGGCACCACAGACCGTTGAACCAGTTGCCCCATCAACTTTTGAAAGTGACTCCAAATGTGAATCACCCGAAACAACCGAATCTGAGAAATCAGTATCAGTTGAATCGAGTGAATCCAGCTGTGAGTCCTCTAGAGCAGCTGAGTCAACGGGGGATTCAGCAGAGCCACAACATGTTTCTGAATCAAGTGGCTCGTCTGAATCAAATGACACACCCTCGACTGAGCCAGAATCTGAAAAATCTGTGTGCACAAGGCCAGTCGAGATTAAACAAGAATGTGAGGATCCCTCATCCAAGACTGTTGGCACAGGTGTGGTAAAGCCAATAGTCACTGAATTTAAATGTGTGAACGTTACTGATACTTCTACTTCATGTGCAGATTCAGTTAAAGTAGAAGTTAAAATTGAGGGGGATGATATTGTTTGCACTAATAATGCAGGTGTTTGTGTGAAACAGTCTAATTTGTCTGCAGACGCTATACCATATGTGCAAAAGACTGTTTCTGAGCTATCTGTTAATGGCACGACCGATAAATATGTGCCACCACATAGAAAAACTACCTGTGCTAACTCTTCTGAGCAGGTTCCTGAAGTTAAACAGAAAGCTCAAGGACAGTCATCATCACAAGCACAATCTTGTTCACACGGGTGTTCAAGATGTTCTAAGCAGAGCAGAAACTTTAAGAAGCCTGCAAACAAATCATCCAACAGATCCCATCACTCACATTCATCAGTGGGATCAAACAGACCGGGATATGATCTTTATGCAAAGAAGCAAACATGCTACACTTGTGGAAGACCCGGTCATATTGCAAGGAACTACACAAGTCGTTCTTATGTGCCCTATTATCGACAACATCAGAAGGTTATGCCTAGGGATAACTACTACTCCAAGCCAATGAAGGTTGATAAACCTAAGGCAAGGAAGAACATGAATCCCAAAGTTAAACCGTCTGATGGAGACTGGAATGCTGCCAAGAACAAGCGAAAGGTTGTTCCTCCACAGAAATCAAAACAACCTAGGAAATCAAAAGCTGCTACTCCGAAAGTAGCAAAACCAGTTCTTAAGCCTAAGCAAGTCTGGAAAGCAAAGGCGGCAGCACCACCAGTCCTAAATGAGAAGAAGGACATGTGCTTGAGAAAAGTGTCTTTCATAGATGCTTCAGGAGTGCCCAGGACCGCGATGGCCTGGGTACCAATGTTTAACTAATCTCCATTCCTAGTGCAGGGACATCCAAGGAGGATTGTCGACGACCACTGGTATGTTGATAATGGTTGTTCCACGCACATGACAGGTGACATCTCTCTGTTATACGTTTATTTTAAATTTTCAAACAGTGAGTATGTTTCCTTTAAAGGAGACAATGGAGGTAAAATCAGCGAAAGAGGTACACTCAAAACCTGATGCTTTTTATTTTGAACGTAATTGGTCCTTGAATCGAGAATGGTTTTAGAAAAACACAAAAATATTTTTCTTAGTTTTAGGTTGTAAATTTGTTCTTTAAATTTTCAATTTTAAGCACAAATTTAGGGGGATATATATCCTCAGAAAAATACAAAAACAATAGAAAATTCCAAAAAATGAGAATTTCATGGTGCGAAAAAGAAGAAATGATAGTACATCAGCTGTTGAAATGTCACACCTTAAAATCGAAAAGAAAATTAAATCAGGTGTGATTGCAGCTCCATTATATGATGTACTGGCAGGCAAACTGCACTACAAACTCAGTTCAAAATTAATGCTAAAGATAAAGGACTGTGTAACTTGTGGGGAACACATCATCGGCGTATGATTTTATGGTCTTAAATCTTGCGTTGATAGATTGCCAAAATCTGAGATTTCAGGTCTTTAAATTGTTGATACATCTGGGGATGTCCTGGCTGTCCTTCTGCTGCATCCAGATATATGCTGACCTAGGCACAGTCAGGACGTCTTAAAAGAGCAATAAGGAAATGCCAAAACCCATAATTCTCAAAGAGAATTCAAGCTAAAGGCACAAATCAAAAGCCTAAAGCAATGATCATACCGAAACATTTGGTATTTGCCCTAACCCTGGTCGAGAATCCATCGGTCTCTCTGTTGCATCCAGATATATGCAGACCTGATCACCGATGATCTTGACCTTGTAAAACATACAGATGTCAACAATTTACTCACCTGTTATGAAGAAGCTTTGTGCATACCTTGATCGCGGGGGTATGTCATGATGTGGGACACACAGTTATTTCGGTCTAACACACGTTAAGAAAATAAGAAAATATCGGACTTGAAGACGTATGTGTATGTTTGTTTAAGTGGATAAACGATGCTGGTAATCGTCTTAGACTGTTTTCTAGCACTTTAATAAGTTTATTAGAACAAATATACTAACGGTGTGTTGCATTTTGACAAAGCTGATATGATCTTCTTGCACATAATTCTCACCAAAAAGATGCATTGTAATTAGTTTGAATTTTTATTTTAATTTGTTTGTTTTCTTTTATGAAAATTAACCATTCTTGAGGATTTGATCGATTCTCAAACAAAATTCAGGTTTTTGAGGTTTTAAAAATGAAGTACACGGATGTACTTGGTGTTCATGTGTATACTGGACCCTCTGTTATATTTATTATTTGCTTACAAAATTCTGAGAATTTGCAGAGTTTATACAAATCAAGAAACAGGGGTTGATGAAGAATGAAAGAGTTCCAGTTGCTGACAAGCATGAATCACCACACTGAGAAGATGTACCTGAGTCAGAAGAACCTAAAGTGAATCATCTTTTGACAATGAAAGTACAAGTGAAGAAGCACCTGAAAAGTTGCTTGAAAGAGAAGATTGACAAAGAAAAGAGCTTCTGAGAATCCTCCTCTCACGTTCTCTTTTAGCAACATGTTCAAGCAAAAGCTGTTGATGATTAAAGTTGTGAAGTTACCTCCAAGAGAACAAGAAAGAACCCAAGATTGGAAGATCAAGATCTGAAGATTCTTCCTACTAAGCCATGATAAAGACAGCATAAACCTAGGGGGATATTGTTGGGCTAGATTTTATAGGTTTACGCTTGTCTTTATTAAGCTAGTTTATTAGATTTGGGCTTAGTTTAAGTTAATGGGCTTGGGTTAGGCCATGTGGGCCAAGGCTTTAGTGGACCCTATATAATGTTATGTTTGCTACATTATTAGGTTAGACCATTCATTTGACAAAAACAAAACATATATCTCTAGAGAGCTTCTCTAGAGATCATTGGTGATTGGTGTATTGTACCCGACGGTTTTCATACCGTGTGCAATACAAAGCAGCGATTATTTGTGTTTTTCATCGGAGTTAATCTTTTGTTCTTCACATTCAATCTTGTTTTCCGCACTCGATTGTTTGTTTGATACCCGGTAGAGAAGATCTTGGACTTACATCATCCAGTCCGCCCGTTGTGTCCTTGCCGCCCCAAAGCATGCAGTCTTTCAAGCTGAGCCATGGGTACGGTTAGGTTTATTTGGGGAGGTATGTACTGGAGCATGCCGAATTGCTTCATAACCCGTTGAGGGTAATGATGCTCAACGATCTCAAAGCATATAAGCGGACAACAGCTCGTCTAGCTTTCCATCCCACTTGAACATATGGCCGGTAGTCGATCCAAAACCGAGGTGTAGTGGGTCCAGTTGAACTAAAAACATAAAAACAAACACTTAAGTCAGTTACAAAACACAATAAATGCATGATTAATACAAAAAACTAAAAATAATTACTAACACGTGTAGAATGAACATACCATGTTCTCGTTCAACGATTGTAGCTGTGAACGATATGCCCGGAGGCAGTGGGTGGATACCTCCCTGAAGTTTAAAATGCGGTCTCTCCACCTACAAAATTAACAGTTTAAAAAAACGTGTTCAGTAAAAAAAATACAAAGGGATGCCATGCAGACACATTATATTTGTTTGGGATTTGCGATATATACCGAGCCGCTAGCGGACAAGTATAATCAAACCGGTTTGAGGGTGGTCGTGGCGCGAGACACCGAATCCTCTCCCATGCCCATATTTGAAGGAGCATCATGGGCCCTGTAACATCACACAATTTTTTTTATATATATATAGAACTCCCTTGTTTATTCATCCGATTCAAGTTTACATTATCTTTCCCATCAATTTTATTAATTTTTTTGTTTAAATAATGACTTATAATCAATATTAAATTGGATTTTATTAAAAATTCTGATTTAAAAACGTTAAAAAAAATGTTTGCCTGAGCCAGGATTCGAACCCGAGTCCCTAGCGGGCTAAACCTTAACCACACCACACAAACCACTACACCATTTGGTGTTTTGTGATGTTAATTAAAACCAATTAAACTTAAACCCTTTCAAGGTCCCTTAGTCAAACCTGAAAAGTCAAACGTAGTCTCTTAGTCAAGTCAAGTCAAAGTGTTAGTAAATATGGTCTTCTAGTCAAGTCAAAGTTGTTCCTAAATTCTAGCCTAGTCAAAGTAGTCCCTAATTACAACTACAATTTCTACACTATAAATACAATAGCCTACCATTCAACTCTTTATAACATTCAATAAAAAAAACATTATTATCCCATTTCCCACATACTAAAGTTTTCATCCATCATTATCTCCTCTAGCTAGTTCCGAGTTTTCCAAGGCATTATTACTAAGTGTTTACACGCTCAAGAAAACTCACGAACTCATTAAGCACCTAAGGTGAGTTTTACATAGCCCCTTTTCCATTTCACTATTTTGGGGTGAAACATGTTACAACATTCAATTTACAATTCAATCATAAGTGTCTATGTGTTATTCTATGTTGCATTATGTCTTAAACATTACTATGGTAAGCACAATTATTCTAGCATAATCATTAACTCCGTACAAGCCAACGATACACAATGATAGATCTATTGGACTGACAACCCCACCCGGATACGTGTACCTCCTACATAGGTAGCGTGGGTGATTGTTATCGCAACATAAACGAGTGAACCATATGCGTATGGGATGGACCACAATATTCTAGTCACAAGGTTTGATTATGCACACGATTTACCGGGTAGTATTGTTTTCACATATGGACTAGACTTGCCATGACACTCGAATTGTACAAGTTTTTATTCAATATTCAAACCTATGTAAATCTCACCAACTTTTGTTGACCCAAAATATTTTCAAACTTAACATGTTTCAGGTTATAGCTTTGCTTGAAGACTAGAGTTAATGCTTGAGGATGCATATTTAGTATTTCTCATGTGATGTGTAAATTCTTGTAGAACAATTGTATGTAATTTATTTAAATCAATTATTGAAATGTATTATTTACCATGAGCTACTGAGCAATCGTCAATACGTGACATCCCGATGTTTCCGCCATCGGTTGGGGTGTTACGGTTGGGGTGTTACAGGCCCGGTCACGGCTTTCCTATCCGGCTGGGTGGCATCACAAAGCTGCCTGTAAAAACAACCGAGAACCGCACTGCCCCAACTATAAGATGTTGTTCGGCTTAGGTCTCGTAAAAATCTTAAATAAAAAACATTTAGTCTATTATTGTTATTATCAGGGAATAAAGTGGAACCGATCAAATAAAAAATGATTAAACGAGCACGGAAAATGCACGCTTCATCCGTAGCCTCAGCTTCAACAAACGGCTCGTTTAGTTTATTAATAATAACACTACCCAAAACAGATTTGCCAGACATTTGGTTCTTTGCAGGCGTAACACCTAACCATCGTCGGCACAACGCTATTGCCTCGGCAGTAGACATTGCATCATCTGCCCAGACACAACAGCTCCCTCGATAGGTAACCCCCACAAGACGTTAACATCTTGTAAGGTGACAGTAGCTTCACCAAATGGTAGGTGGAACGTGTGAGTTTCGGGCCTCCATCGTTTCACCAAAGCTGTTATTAAGGAGTGGTCAACGTATCGATAACCACAATCTATAAGGCCACCAAACCCTGCGGCATCGACAAGGTTACGAACCCGTCCTACAACAGGGTTGTCACGAAGTGCCCGCCATAGGCTTCTATCGCTACGTTTTACCATAAGGGGCTCATTGAAGTCTTCATCGTTTACGAAAATGTGAAAGGAACGATGTCGATCGCGCAGATACAACACATCGTTGCTTAGGGGACCAGGGTGTAAGTTTATGTTTTGATTCATGGTGGGAGGAATTTGCTTGGTATGATTTTTTATAAATTTCAAAGGTTTCAGATGGAGATTGTAATGGTGATGGTGTGGAAATGGATGTGAGTGGTGCTCCTTCTTCACCTCACCTCCATGTTATAACCTCCAAAGGCTCACTCTTGCACTCTCAAAAACACTATTTGCCTATCAAATCATCTGCAAAATACAAGACCATTGCATGCAATGCTAGAGACTTTGTGAGTGTGTTTATAGCCTGCATGTTTGCAGGTCTCGAGCATGAAGACTAACTCCCATTTGGCTGCATCAATGCATGAATGTAGATTGGCGGTATCATGGCGGCAACATTGAAGAACACACTATATGGTTTGGCGGTATTAAGGGACTAGTCACAATCAATTGGCGGTATCAATAAAGCCTCTATATTGATTGGCGGCATCAAGAGGTGACTACAATATATCAATTGGCGGCATCACTATACACTGCAGAAACTTAATTTGATACCGCCAAATGGAATGGCGGCATCACTATACACTGCAGAATATTAATTTGATACCGCCAAATGGAACCGAGGCATCACCATTTTTAGTTTTTTTCCCCACTACCCCCCAAATGTAATTTGTAAAATAATAAACCCCATAATTATGTAAATGATTCGGTAAAAAAAACTATACGCTTAAACTTTGTAATTACATTTCTTTATTATTTGTATAATTATAACTAGGGGATTCTCTCACGCTTTGCGATGGGCTTTCGATTATTACTGATATGATTCGTTACAGTACCGGTGCAATATCAACACTAAGCATTGCAATCGAAACGTTTTTAGCATTGATTGAAAAATCATAAAAATGAATGCACGTACCGGTACCGGTGTTGTTTGATCGGTATTGGTTTATTACGGTGTTGGTATCGTACAGACACTCAATATAGCATATGTTACCAAAAAAATATTTTGTCGCGAATACAGCTCTATGTTAACGAACTTTATACAGCCATGTCGAGAAAACCATAAAAACAAATGCAATACCAAGAGAGCAACACACATGGCATACTTTTGAAATTACAGAACATACTTGTGAAATTACAAAACGCTCATTCGCTATTCATTAAGTTGGATTAGTTGTATTATTAATAGATAAATATAAGAAAATTGCAACACCAAATGGGTTTAAAGCTGATATTTAAAAAAGTGTGTATAGCCAATGATGTTGTAGACAAGCTTGTGGAGTACACGTCTTATATAACTAAATTGTCTATACTAAAAGGTAAACCTTATAAGTATTATTTAAAGGCATAGTGTATAAACAAAATTAATTACAATTGTTGGCCCTTACAAAATCACATCTTGTAGTGAAAACAAAATAAAATCAAACTAACACATGAAAGGATCATCGCCATCGCTGCCACCACTGCCATAGCCACCCACCATAGATCAGCATGTCAACCGGAACATGCACACCACCATCCATCACATACTTTGTTAAACTTCCTTAATGGTAACCACACAATCTTCAGCCACATATTAGACATATTTTTCGTTTCACCCTTATTATCAAACACACCACTAACCTAAAACCGATTTTGCAGTGGATAATGGTCAAGAGTTTGTGATTTCAGGCGTATCGACAGGGTGACAATTGTCGTCGGGTCCATTGTCCCAAAGAAAGTTTGCATAAGTGGCTGCATAGAAGGGGTTGATGGGGTCAACAGCAATGGCTTCCAAAAGAGTTTCCTCAGCAGCCCATAAATCCTTTCTTACTTCCCATAAAAAGTTTGCATATTTGCTTAGTGCTTCTGCGTCCTTTGGCTCTATCTTAGTAGCCCTTTTAAAGTACTCTTCCGCTCTATCCACATGAATTAACAACTTTTATTGCACAATCATAGAGCTACACTTTATTTTTATTTTCGCTAACCGTAAGATACTATGTTTCCTCATTTCACTCACAATTATCTAAGTGAGCAAAACCGAGTCGGAAATCAATTGTAAATCTATTATGATTATGCGATTGAGACTGTCAGTCGCAATGAAAGTATTATCAACCTATCTTGAGTTGTAGAAATTTAATTTTGCTGTTTTAAGAAAAAGAATATGAAGAATAAACCCCAATTAAAAAAATACATCAATAACGGTAAGAATAATGCATTACTTGTGTTTTTAGAAATGAATCATTGATGTACAAATGTAGTAATGTACAATATATCATGTTTTTATTTAAATATTATTGGTTTATTTATATATAAAAGTAAGATGCTTTTTTTGTATGTGCATGAAGATAGAGACATCTTAGATGATTTCTTTTCATGCAAGAAACCATACCACACAATTTCCCCTTATCCCTTCCTTGATAATGCCCAATTTGGCTCTCACATTATTGAAAAAGAAAGCTTGGAAAAGATGCCTATGTGCCTTAATGTCACGTTTGGCAAGGAAAAGATATTATTTATCAAAAAACACAATATCAATGGTTTCAATTTAACTTATTATGCTAGTTGCATTAAGCCATCAGATTTTTTATATTTTTGGAAAAATCTTTAAAAGATGGGATTACCCAAATCATATTAAGGATTATTAATAACTGAATATAAGTAAAAGATCAATATCAAAGAGTTGTACCTATCATAATCCTGGGCAATGATGAAGAGAAACTGAGCATAATTAGCTAGGAGAAGAGGGTTATTTGGTTCTTCAGATAAACCCATTTGATACAGAAGCTGTGTTCTAAAATGGCTTTCTGAAGCATTATCTTCTTCAATGACATTTGCGGTCACTGGAGAAACAAATCTTTGCATGGTTTGATGATCCATAACTCCATTTCTGATAACATCCTGCATATTACTAGCTTCTTCCAAAATCAATTGCCATAAGCCCGGCTCCTCTTCACGGGTCACCTGACCCGAAACCGATGGGTCTACAGTTGAGGCCGAGGAGGCCTCATCTGGAATAACTTGGCGGTGATGTTCAACTGCCCCATTGAATCTCTCCTCACCGTCTGTGCCACTAGCGACCGGTCTAGATTTACCACCACCACCATTAATGCCACCCATTAAGGTGTGCTTCCCAGTTGAAACCATAGGAAAAGTTTTAACTGATGAGGACTCAATATTGGTAGGCTTCTGATGTTCCATAAATAAAACAGACTCCATGGTGGTTTGAGCCGGCGCCACAGCAAAGGCGACATTATTAGACATCGCGTGCACGCTATAATTTGCTAAAAGAATCATCACATACACCATTAATGTGGGCGTATGCGAAAAAACTTGCTGAAACAGCCAAACAAAAGAAGCATTCATCTCTTTCTGTACCCTCACCAACACCTCTTGTAAATCTTCATAAAACAAAGCTTCCCTCATTTGAAGAGTGTAACTTTGTAGCTCACGAATTATAAACACCATTGAAGAAAACGCCTTCTTCACTGAACAATAAGCAGACTCCCCTGCTTCCCTAAAACCTTCCTGCCATTGCTTCTTTTTCTGTATCATTCGTAGCGAAAACGGTAGCTCTACACTGTTCGCCTTTCGCTCTATACTCGCAGGAATCATATCCCCTGTCCACTCAGGCGGTTTCATATTCGAATTCTCGAAAAAAACTGGATTCTGTGTTTTTTGTGGTTCTGGATCCTGTACTGTTTCGCTGTCTGTTGTCTTCATAACATCATCATCATTATCTGATAGATGAAATGCAAGTGCTAATTCCTGAAGCTTTTTACAGAACTCTTCGTCTGAAAAACTGTGAATCTAAGCTAGCACTGACAAAGTTTTTACTAGATTTTCGATTTCTAGACTTAATCGAATGATATTGGTTCAGCTTCGTTCCAAATATGGCCGGTCGATCAACGAACCGAAAAACTACTGCCACGTTGGTTAATCTTCGACGTCTGGTTGACGGAGAAGAGATTGCGGAAGCTAGGGTTTGAGGCGATGAAGATGACCAGTTCAAACAACCACTCGCTACTCTTACTCCCATCTCCTATAGACCTATACATAGAAACGACGTAAATGATGAATTAGAACATGAATTTGTTAATAACTTGCAACTAATGAATAATCTGAACAAAATTTCAATAGAATTGAATATGAATCATCAGTAACACATTCAACTAAACAATAATCTGAACAAATTTCAACAAAATAGAGCATGAATTGTCAATAACGTGCAACTAATCGATAATCCGAGCAAAATCTTAAGAAAATAGAACACGAATCGTTAGTAACTGCAACTAATCAATAATTTGAACAAAATCTCAATGAAATAGAGCATGAATCATCGATAACCTACAACTAATCCATATTCTGAACAAAAAACTCAATAAAATAGAGCATGAATTGTCAATAACCTGAAACTAATGAATAATCTGAACAAAATTTCAATAAAACAAACATGAATCGTCAATAACCTGCAACTAATCGATAATCTGAACAGAAACTCTATAATATAGAACATAATCATCGATAACCGTCAGTAACCTGCAACTAATAACAGAAACTCTATAATATAGAACAATATCGTCCGTAACCGTCAGTAACCTGCAACTAATCAATAATCAGAAAAAAATCTAAACAAAACAGAACAGGAATCGTCAATAACCTGAACAAAACATCCATAAAACAAGTTTAAACGTCTCAATAACGGGAACAGCAATAACAAACGAGAAAAACACACATACAACACATTTTAGGGCATTAAAATCGGATCACACAACATACGGAAATGTCAAAGCGTTCAAAGTAATTCAATTAAGCGAAAACGAGTATATAGATAGCATGTTAACAAGTTATCGGAATCTACTAACCTATAGCGGTGATGTCGGTGGTGAGTGTTTTCCGGCGAACGGTTACCGGAGTAGGTGTTGTGACTTCAGTTTAAGAAGAGAAGGAAGGTATGGTTTTGTGAATAAAAGTCTTCTCTCACATGAAAATATCTTTGATGGATTTTTACACATCATCTGTGTGTGACTGTGTGTGTTCTGGTGGGACCGTATGAGAAGAAGTAGATATTAGAGGGAACGGGGTATACCCCACAATGGTAAAGGTGATGGATTTCAAATGGAATGTTAGAGTATGAGGCCTATGGGTGTGGTTACGGTAAGAGGGGCGGCTTCTCATGCCGGCCCGGCAAACACCGGTCTCCTAGGGGTGGCACGGCATGGGCGGCAGAAATTTTGACTTTGGTGCCGGGGTATTTCTTTTGAACGTTGCACATTTTTTGATTAATTAAAAAAATATATTAAATGATGATGGGCCTCCTACCACACCCTTTGACCATTATTTTCATGATGCTTCTACCTCACGCTGACCATCATGGATGATGGGCCTCCTTCACATCCAAAGGCCTGAGAGGTAAAAAAAAAATCTTAAAATGGGAGATAAAATTAGTCGTCTAAAAAAAGGGAATCGGGTGTAACCCGTGTTGTCTATGGGTACCTCAGTATCCACACGGTAATGTTGTCGACGTGGATACTTTTTAGGGGTCTCGTGACCGTTTCCCTGATTGTAAGCAACTGTCGTGAACCGGTAAGACGGTCGGTTCGCTGTCCGTCCGATTCTAAAAACATTGCTCGTAACATCATTTTCGAAAACTATAACCTAGCTCACGTAGTACATTTGTGTTGCATTTTTCGTATCCATGAACATGTATCTTTTGTATTTAAGGCGGTAATTTGTTTTGTAATTTCTTATTTGCCCATTTTCAATAACGCATTATTACAGTTCAAGCATTTCGATATTTTTTTAGATGTCAACGCCTGTCCATGACAATTTTAAGGTGTTTTCACACGTTAAAATGGCACGTTTCAATGTCCGTATAGGTACTTGTATATATATATTTTTTACGTATATCATTCAATTTTCTAAAGGTTTTTTAGGATTGTAAATTCGTTTATTATTAGACCTATTCAAACTATATACATATGTGTACTTCTTTGTTCATATTAGGAGTATAGATGTTGATAATGTTAATTGTTTCAGTTTGTTTTATACCCTATTGTTTCAATTGTTTGTGTTCATTTGAACTTTCGTATAACAAAATGACAAACAGATATGACACGATTGTTAAACTCGGGCTATTCGGAGGAATATATTTTGAGTAACGAAATATTTGTGAAACTCACAAATGACACAAATACCCATTCTACCATAAAATAAAATAAAATAAAAAGCATAAAAGCTTTTAGTTATGCTCATATTGGTCATTTTATACATTTTATTAAAAACTCCAACTATCTTGCCAAACATCAAAATATATTTAAAAAGCTACAGCTACAGCTATCAGCTTCGAGTCACCAGCTAGTTTTGCCAAATATACCCATATGTGTAGTATGGATATGCTATCTTTTACATAAAGAGAGATTTTTGAATCGACGCTCCATACGTTTTGAGGAACCAACTTTAGTTTGAAATGCCAATGTTCTTGAAAAATGTCATTACCAACTCAAAGTGAATTTGGGTATTTTTAAGGAAAATGGCGAAAATGGCCATTGATCGAGACCATTTACGAAACTAGCCCCCTCAACCGTCTTTGGAAAGACGGTTCCCAGTTCTCGAGGCGTCTCAGACGTCTTTAGATTCTGAGTTACTACGGACCAATTAAATTCCGCCACGTGTCCGACAACCTGCGAGACGACTTAAAGTCGTCTCGGGAAATGGAAGGGCTCTTTAAGTCGTCTCAGGCTGAGGGAATCTCAAAGTCGTCTCGGGAAATGGGATGAGTGAGACGACTTTAAGTCGTCTCGCAGGTTGTCGGACACGTGGCGGAATTTAATTGGTCCGTAGTAACTCAGAATCTAAAAACGTCTGAGACGCCTCAGGAACTGGGAACCGTCTTTTCAAAAACGGCTGAGGGGGCTAAATTGGCAAATCCCTTCGGTCAATGGCTAGATTCGTCATTTTCCCTATTTTTAAACCATATATTTTCGTTTTTCTATTGATGAAAACACACATGGCCTTTTGTATTTGTATTTATTCACATAAAAATTCCTAAAAAAAGTTAATAGAATAAAAAATCACTTTTAGTTGGCAATATAGACAAAAGCGCCTACTAACGCGGCTAAATTTTAACATGCCCAATTTAACATGCCCTTGAAATTGTGGTCTCTTTTTAGTGGTTTAGACCACTCGGTATGGGGCACAGCATGATGATGTGGAGGCTGGGCAATGAGTTGATGTCCCTGGCTACACCGCCCCCTAGGGTGGGCAACGGCAATGGCGGCAATGAAATGCCTTCTATGCCGTGTCAGTTATTTGTTTTTTAATTGATTTTTTTTATTATTTTTAATAATTCTGACCAATGAGGAGGTCCGTCATCATAATGCACACCACTCCTTTAGAGGCCCATCATCAAGATGCCTCTCCTCCCACTCCTACGCGGCGGCCCATCATGAAAATGTCACCCCTCTCCACACCATATAGTCTTATAAAAAACGTTGGTCAACACCGAAATTCTCTTGACAGTTTTTTAATTACTATAATTTAGCCCAATATTTTAAAGGGTACTTTTAGCCGGCATTTTTTCTATCGCTATGTTCCCGAGTTTAATTAACAACAGAAAAGACACACCTAAAATTTTGAGGATGATAGAAAAGCATTAAAATTAACCCTAAAGGAAAAAAAACAAAAGCCGAAACATTTGGAATGAGTGAGGGGAACGTAACAAGTGTTTGGGTACGGAACTGAGTGTGAGATTAGTTATGAAATTCCCTGGCCCCCTTCATTTTTGGGGCAGTGATATAAATTTGTGGTTTTTGTAGGTAAATTAAATTCAGGTTGAGTCTGGCCCCCGCCGATTTGCCACTACCAATTGAAAAAAAATTAAGTCCAGCCCCTCCCGATTCAAAAACCAAGCTTCGCCCTTCTTTGTCTAATTATCCAAAACCACACCATTGCCCGTTTGTCCAATGGGGACCGAATATATTAACACATTGTATAGTCTTTAAAAAATAAAATTTGCAGGTTTGAGAACGAGTTTGATCAGATCAAGTATCAGGTAACTGGAATCCCAACTTTTAACTATTAACCACATAAGTTCATAAACGGATACACAGAAATAGAAACCCCAAGCAAAATATCATTAACTAGGTTAAACCCAAAACATAATCACCAAACTAACCAAACCATAAACTGTTAAACTAATCACTTAAAGTAGGTAATGCTTCCAGTACCATTTGCTCTTGAACCATTCACCCGTGAATGAAAATCAGACATCAAGAACTGCTGCCATAACTCAGGACCAAAGCAATGCTCCATTGACTGAGGTTCAACACTAAAATTATCACCATCATAAGCATCACCATCTTCATTCAACAACATATTCATCATCGAATTAGGGTACAACGATGGCATCATAACCGGCCTCATAATCGGGTGTACTAAATTCGGGTTCCACATCTGCATTATCATGTTATTCTCAACACCAACAGGATTAACAACAGAGCTGTTGCACTGATCAACATTATTATTCCTAACAGACTCAATTCTGCTCTTCACATCAAAGATTTTATTCTCCAACCGAAGCGCGAATTCCCTCAATCGCGCTTCGGGAAAACTATCCAAGAAATCAAACCATGAAGGATACTTGGCCTCCACGTTCTTCTTTTTCGCCTTAACAAGTTCTTCTTCAATCTTTGTCTTCCTGTCCTTAAAAAAATCCATTAAAACATAATTATTATTTCTCCCCATGTCCATACAGCGATTACGTTTATACACATCGATCAAGCGGTTTAGTTGATCAGGATCTTGAGGAAAGATTATTGGGGTTTCTTGATCATCAGTGTAGATGATCATGGACACATTAACATCACAAAGGGTTGCGAGTTCTCGGGCTTTCTTGACGAGTCCTTGTTTACGTGTGTTGAACGTGAGTTTGCGTTTCTTGTCGTTGTTAATGGGTTCCATGGCTATTTTTACACGACCCATGTCTTCGAATCTGTAGAAAACAACAACAAGAACACGTCAGGTTAGAACAAAAATAATAATAATAATATGAGAGAGACAGAGAGAAAGATTACCAGTGGTTTAGAGTTGAAGGTTGATTTAGAACAAAAATAATAATAATGGAATGTAGGATATATGAGGGAATTAAGAAGATGGTTAGGAAATATAAGGAGAGAGATTGGTGGGTTATTTAATATAATATGATATGAAATCCAAGGCGTTAATTAATGTTGTTAATTAATGTTGTAATATTTAGAAAATCTTCGATTATTTTGGGCCGGAAATTTGTGTTGCAATGGGTATATTTTTTACCTTTATTTTTTTAAAAGGTAAAAAAATTAGATTAAAAATTTACACTCCATTGTAACTTGCAAGGGTGGAAGGTATCATATAATATAGATGGTACGCGAACCCAACCCGAACCTATTGGATAAATTCAAAACATACGAGACGGGTATTCGGGTATAAGGTCGAGTCAAAATTTGTTTTGAAATTTTCTATGGGTGTGGGACAAGTACATGATTATAAGATATCAAACCCGATTACTCGAAAACATATACCCGTTGTATCCGAACCATACACACAAATTTTTTTTCTTTAACCTTAGTCTAGTAACGGTTACTTTTAATCAAGGTTGTAAAAATCCTGGTTAATCACCGACTAATCGGTGATTAATCGCTAGTCCTCACTTTACTGATTAATTTTGGGCTAATCACTCAATTAATCAGTGCGCGATTAATCACCGATTAATCGAACCAAATTGGTCCTAGTCAGACCTAAAAAAACTCAAAATTAGGTTAAAAATGAATTCGAACGGGTCAAAACTGGAGCAAATCGATCAAATAAAACAAGTTCTTAACTCAAAATTGAATGATAATCCATGTTTTAGAAGCAAAATCGATGAAACTCCATGAACCCTAGTTGCGTGTGATGGTTCCTTACGATGAAAGAAGGAACAGAGAGGAAAAAACAGGATATGGTGAACGATGGAGGTGATTTGGGTTATTTAAGTTTAGGTATTTTAATATTTAACCCCCTTCCGTATTCTCTTGTTTATATTTGGCCCCTAAATATCTAAATTTATACATATAAGGCATAAAATTAGCATTATATATGCACAAATTTGGAAAATATATATAAAAATCCAATCCGATTAATCCTAGTCGGTACCTCACCGGCCGACTAGCGCCTAGCGAGTTCTACAACACTGCTTTTAATAGGTTCATCATGTGAAAAAAATGATCTTTTTTCGCTTTTAGAATATGTATTTAATAATCTTATTTATATTTATATCCTATGAATATAGCTTTTGAGATTTATATCATCATGAATCTTACATGTTTTATATATTTCAAACTTTTTTATAGTAAAAATAATGTGTATGTAGTAGGGTCAAGTTAGCATACATAGTATAAAATAAATGAGAAGGGCGAGAAGAATACAAAAGTATAATGGGTCACAAAATATAACACAGTGGCGAGAAATTTACACAATGCCGAGTAAAAAAGACACGACGATTTAACACAAATTCTAAAAAGTACAAGCTTAATATCCAAGAAAGTAAAAACAAAAAAACCAATATCGAAAAATTGGTTACAATGCCGCTTAAATAAGTTCAATCGAAGTCCGTTTAATACGCTTCTTACGACTTCCTTTTTCACTATGTGCTTGATCCTCACCATATGTAAGTAGGTGTATATTAATTTATTGTAGCAGTTAGAAAACATATTATTATTATTTAAAAATTATAAGCCAAGCCATTCACGACTTACTCGGGATCAAATCGATAAAAAAAAAACTCCACGAGACGAGCTTATACGAACTCAATCCTAACGTAAAACTCAATTACTAAACAAGCTCGAGCCAAGCATAACTTTAAGTATTTAAAAAAGCCCAATACATTTCATTGTTTAACCCTACCTATTTTACTTTTTAGTAGGGTTGGCAATTTAGACACGAACACGATAACCTGACACGAACCTACACGATTTTAACATGTTTCGTGTCTATAACAGGTCGACACGTTAAGACCTGTTTATTTTCGTGTCGTGATCATGTTTACCTGTTTTCGTGTTCGTGTCTTATCGTGTACGTGTCTTATTAGCAAGAATCAAGTCATCTAATAAATTGTATAGTTTGAATATGTATTTCATAGTCAAAGTCATAGTCATGGTCATAGTCAAAGTCTAGTCAAATTATTTTAGTACTCTTAATTGTAGTTAGTTGTAGGCTAGCTTATGTTTATTTTTTATCTATACTATATTAAGATGTACAAGTTAATTTGTTTATGGTACAACATACAATCCACGTATGTCACACCCTCAAAATCCACTTGCGGAGTTTTACCGCGAGGCGCATGACAAACCAGGATCCAAACCAACGATCACATTAAACAAGTCTAACATGAACATAATGCAATTTCAAAACAATGTTTAAAATCCCCGTTTACAGCGGAAGCTTATTCAAAACAATATTCAATAGTAAACCAAATGTTCAACGTTTTGTAAGACCATGCAACCCTAACTAGACGCCGTGCAGACGCGTGCGCCCTAGTCCAGTCGTGCTACCTTAGCGACCTGAGAAAACATGTAAAAGTTTACGTCAGCACAAAAATGCTGGTGAGTTTACAGGTTTTGTAATCCAAGTACCAAGTCAACCTGTCCATACTATAACAAATCGAAAACCAGTGTACGCTAGCTAGGCGTATGTTTTGTTACTACCACGATTGGAAAACCATTACTAACTCGTAAACCAAATGTGTGCCCGATGTAGTAAACCTGTTGTTCCTGTTGTTCCTGTTTGAGACAATATGCACCCGCCGACCCTCCAAGTCGACGAGCGGGGTTGGTCACTCCCAATAGCGCTATTCACATTTCCCCGTTGTGCAAACCCGCACATTCATGGTTCCCCCCGGGACTTCCAAAGATCGTGTAGTACACAATAGAAACCCATAGTATGACAGTAGTTACTAAATAATCGTTTTAACACATGTTTTCTCCCCCGAAAATGTGAAACCAGTTTAAAAAGAGGGGCCGTAAACTCACCTTAAGTTGCGTTACTTCGTAATACGAATAACTCAGCAGCTATGCTAGTCCCGTAAAGCGGCGACCTAACATATGACAGTTACAAGCACTTAGACTAATAACCCGCAGGTTAGTTAGTCCCTAGATGTCCAGACCATAACCAAGTTCGTTTGAAAACACCGTGACTGTTTAACTGACCCAAAGTACAAGACTCGACATCCCATTGGTGACCCGAGACTCCCCGTGTTATGTTTACGCTCTCAACATACAATCATGCAACCACACTTAACATACGTTAACGCACAACAAGTTATAGCACATAACTCACGTATCACATAATTACATCCAAACATATGTTACCAAGTTATTAGATATGTTACGGGGTTCCTAGCATGTTCCTACATGTCAAATCGGTCTCGGAATGCTAATTTATACTTACAGCAGCAGTACACGCGATTAGGAAAAGTCAACTAGCATTTAGGTTGGTCAACTGGCATTTAGGAAGGCTAATCGCATGTAACTACTAGCATTTAGGGCTAATCGCATGTAACTACTAGCATTTAGGGCTAATCGCATGTAACTACTAGCATTTAGACCTACTTGCATGAAACATAGGCAATTAGCCTCCTAATCGCCCCTAACATAGGCGATTAGGGTTGCTAATCGCCTGTAACCTTGCTGTTCGGTTTTTCGCGCGTTTAACGCTTCAAATCAGATCCAGAACGTGTGTAACCATCCCAATATCATCCCAACAACTATTCCAAACATGTTTAAACTAAAATCCTTCGTTTAGCCTCGTATTATCAGTCCTGCATGCAACCATGTAATCCAAACACCATACACATAGCATGAAACACCACATTAACATGCATAACTATAACCCTAATAATCAATTACTCAGATTTCATTAATCATGACATCAATATTATTCTGAACTAACCTAACAACATGTTAATCACTCATCTTTAATCATAAAAACCCTAGATATTAATCATAAACACACATAACACATGTATGATTGTTAGAATCCGATTAATAACACTTATTAACGATTTCCAGAAAGCTTTTTCGTTTTAGAACAGGTCTGGACCATTAGGGATTGAATTAAAAACGTTTATAAAGATTGCATGGATGGAAACCAAACCTTAGATTTGTGAGAGAATGATGGATTAAGCTTGAAACCTTGTGTTTTGATCAAAAATCGCGTTCCAGAGGTTGTGTGTGTGTTGGGGGGGTTATGGGACGACTAGGGTTTGTATTATGAAGTTTAGGAAGTCAAGCATTGTATTTATAGTCGTTTTTAGTCGTCCAGCCCGTAACACGCGATTGTGCAGACTTACACGCGATTAGGAATCCTAATCGCATGTAACTTCATGCAATTAGGCCAAATCGCCAGACATTACATGCGATTGGCCTCCTAATCGCATGTAATGTTCCCCAATTGCATGCCCTATAGGCGATTAGCCTCCCCTAATCGCCTATAGGGGTTGGTTCGATGTATTTTGCGCGTTAAACCCCGTTTTAACATATGTTAACACATATTCACATATCGACAAGTCACATAATGATTGTAAACACATAACACATGTAAATACACATATTCACACTCGTTCACCAATTCCCGGGACTCGAGACTTGTATGTTCCGTATGCCCTGACGATCCTACAAATCGTCACCGTTTGTACACTTGGTTAAGGACCGACATCTAATGAACCTCTAGACCAACATCCAATGATCTTCTAGACTAAACCGATAGTTCCTGAACCATAACCCGACTTAACTAACCCAGTTAAGTGCAATATACGCGTGACTCGCTAAGGTAGACTTTCATCTAGACAACGTTGTTAACCAGAATTTGCCGGGTGTCACATCATCCCCACGTTAAAAGAATTTTCGTCCCGAAAATTGCACAAGTACCAAAAGAACAAAAAAAATAACGAAGGGAACAACAAAAGATAGAAACCAAAAGAGAGATTTACCCGAGTTGTCACATCATCCCCACGTTAAAAGGAATCTCGCCCCGAGATTCATTCAGCTGCAGAAGAGACATATTGTCACACCCTCAAAATCCACTTGCGGAGTTTTACCGCGAGGCGCATGACAAACCAGGATCCAAACCAACGATCACAATAAACAAGTCTAAATGAAAATAAATGCAATTTCAAAACATAGTTTAAAATCCCGTTTACAGCGGAAGCTTATTCAAAACAGTACTCAACAATGAAATAATAGTTCAATGTCCAAAAGACCATGCAACCCTAATTAGACGCCGTGCAGACGCGTGCGCCCTAGTCCAGTCGTGCTACCTTAGCGACCTGAGAAAACATGT
Organism: Ambrosia x helenae; assembly: GCA_030844895.1. Classification (NCBI taxonomy): domain Eukaryota; kingdom Viridiplantae; phylum Streptophyta; class Magnoliopsida; order Asterales; family Asteraceae; genus Ambrosia; species Ambrosia x helenae. Next base: position 11,592,963 of record CM061230.1, on the reverse strand, counting down.
AAAAGTTTACGTCAGCACAAAAATGCTGGTGAGTTTACAGGTTTTGTATCCAAGTACCAAGTCCACCTGTCCATACTATAACAAATAGAAAACCAGTATACGCTAGCTAGGCGTACGTTTTGTTACTACCACGATTGGAAAACCATTACTAACGCGAATACCAAAAGTATGCCCGATGTAGTTCCTGTTGTTCCTGTTGTTCCTGTTTGAGACAATATGCACCCGCCGACCCTCCAAGTCGACGAGCGGGGTTGGTCACTCCCAATAGCGCTATTCACATTTCCCCGTTGTGCAAACCCGCACATTCATGGTTCCCCCGGGACTTCCAAAGATCGTGTAGTACACAGTGTAACCCATAGTATGACAGTAATTACCAAATAATCGTTTTAACACATGTTTTCTCCCCCGAAAGTATAAAACCAGTTTAAAAGAGGGGCCTAAACTCACCTTAAGTTGCGTTACTCCTTAACCCGAGTAAACCCAGCTGCTATGCTAGTCCCGTAAGCGGCGACCTAACATACGACAGTTACAAGTACTTAGACTAATAACCCGCAGGTTAATTAGTCCCTAGATGTCCAGACCATAACCAAGTTCGTTTGAAAACACCGTGACTGTTTAACCGACCCAAAGTACAAGACTCGACATCCCATTGGTGACCCGAGACTCCCCGTGTTATGTTTACGCTCCAAAACGTACAATAACGCAAGTACACTTAACATACGTTAACGCACAACAAGTTATAGCACATAGTTCACGTATCACCGGAATACATCCAAATATATGTTACCAAGTTATTAGACATGTTACGGGGTTCCTAGCATGTTACTACATGTTAAATCGGGTCTCGGAATGCTAATTTACACTTACAGCAGCAGTACACGCGATTAGGAAAAGTCAACTAGCATTTAGGTTGGTCAACTAGCAATTAGGAGTCCTATTCGCCCCTACTATAGGCGATTAGGGGCTACTCCCCTCTATTATAGGCGATTAGGGGCTACTCCCCTGAACTTTCTAGTGATTAGGGCTAATCACCTGAACTTATAGGCAATTAGGGCTACTCCCCTGAACTTATAGGCAATTAGGGCTAATCACCTGATCTTACACAAGAGTAGACCTCTACTCGCCTGTATTATGGGCGATTAGCACCCTACTCGCCTATAACATAGGCGATTAGGAATGCTACTCGCCTGTAACCTTGCTGTTCCGGTTTTTTCGCGCGTTTAACGCTCCAAATCAGATCCAGAACGTGTGTAACTACCCAATATCATCCCAAACACTATCCTAAACATGTTTAACCCAAAACCCTTCGTTCAACCTCGTATAATCAGTCCTGCATGCAACCAAAGTAATCCAAACACCATTCACATAGCATGCAACATCATACTAACACATGTAATCATAACACTATTATCCAATTACTGAGATTTCTATCATCATACTATCAATATCAATCCTGACCTAGCGTGATAACCCATCAAATCATCATCAAGAATCATAAAAATCCTATCTTTCTAATCATACACACCCATAACGCATGTATATTAGTTATAATCCGATTAACAACCCTTATTGACGATTTTCAGAAAGCTTTTTCGTTTATGAACAGGTCTGGACCATTAGAGATTGATTAAAAAACGTTTACAAAGTGTTATGGATGAGAATCAAACCTTAGGATTATGAAAGAATGATGGTTAGACCTTGAAACCTTGTGTTTTTGATCAAAATCGCCTTCCAGAGGTTGTTTATGTGTTTGGGGCGGTTATGGGACGACTAGGGTTGATATTAGGAAGTTTAGGAGGTTAAGCATTGTATTTATAGGCGTTTCTAGTCGTCCAGCACGTTATAGGCGAGTATGCAGCAGTTTCATGCGATTAGGGCTGCTAATCGCATGATTGTGCAGGTGATTGGGCCTAATCGCCCCTACATACACACGAGTAGGGCTCTAATCGCCCCTAAGGTCCTCTACTCGCCTCCCCTACAGGTGATTAGGCTTCCTAATCGCCTGTAGGGGTTGGTTTTGGTGCGTTTTGCGCGTTAAACCCCGTTTTAACATATGTTAATGCATATTCACGTACCGACAAGTCATATAATGATTGTAAACACATAACACAAGTAAATACACATTTTTACACTCGTTCACCAATTCCCGGGACTCGAGACTCGTACGTTCCGTATGCCCTGACGATCCTACAAATCGTCACCGTTTGTACACTTGGTTAAGGACTGACATCTAACGAACCTCTAGACCAACATCCAATGATCTTCTAGACTAACCAATAGTTCCCGAACCATAACCCGACTTAACTAACCCAGTTAAGTACAATATACGCGTGACTCGCTAAGGTAGACTTTCATCTAGACAACGTTGTTAACCAGAATTTGCCGGGTGTCACATCATCCCCACGTTAAAAGAATTTTCGTCCCGAAAATTGCTCAAGTACCAAAAGAACAAAAGAAATAACGAAGGAACAAACAAAATATAGAAACCAAAAGAGAGAGATTTTACCCGAGTTGTCACATCATCCCCACGTTAAAAGGAATCTCGACCCGAGATTCATTCAGCTGCCGAAGAGACATGTCTCGACTCGAACGCTTCCTTAGGAAAAAGATGAGGATACTTAGACTTCATCTGATCCTCCCGTTCCCATGTATATTCCGGTCCCCGGTTCGAGTTCCACCGAACCTTAACGATACGAATCTTGCTGTGACGCAGGCTACGAATCTTGTAATCAAGGATCTCTACAGGTTCTTCCACAATCCGAAGACGATCATCAACCTTGATCTCTTCCAGTGGAACGATGAGAGACTCGTCAGCCAGACACTTCTTCAAGTTTGACACGTGAAAGACGTTATGTACGTTACCGAGCTCCGTCGGTAGATCAAGTCGATATGCCACCGGCCCGATCCGTTCCAGGATCGTAAATGGGCCGACATACCTCGGATTGAGTTTGCCACGCTTCCCAAAGCGTATGACGCCCTTCCACGGTGAGACTTTTAGAAGTACCCTGTCATTGACTTGGAATTCCAGTGGTTTGCGACGCTGATCAGCATAACTCTTTTGCCGGTCCCGTGCCGCCGCCAACCGATTACGAATCTGTACGATCTTTTCCGAAGTTTCGTACACTAGTTCAGGCCCAGTGAGTTGACTCTCACCCACTTCAGCCCAACAAAGAGGAGAACGGCATTTCCGTCCGTACAGTGCTTCGAACGGAGCAGCCTTGATGCTCGTGTGATAACTGTTGTTGTACGAGAATTCTACCAACGGCAGATGAGCTTCCCAACCCTTGCCAAAATCGATCACACATGCCCGCAGCATGTCTTCTAAAGTTTGAATCGTACGCTCACTCTGACCGTCAGTCTGTGGATGGTAAGCCGTACTCATGTCTAGTTGGGTACCCAAAGCCTTGTGCAAAGACTTCCAGAAGTGAGAAGTAAAATGGGAGTCACGATCCGAGATAATAGAAACTGGTACCCCCGTGCTTAGAAACAACTTCTTTCAAGTAAAGACGAGCCAAACGATCCATGGTGTCGGTCTCCTTAATGGCAAGAAAATGGGCTGATTTCGTCAACCGATCGACAATCACCCATATCTTGTCGTTCCCGCTTGGTGATTTAGGAAGTTGTGTGACAAAATCCATAGTAATCCGTTCCCATTTCCATTCCGGAATTTCAGGTTGTTGCAGGAGACCCGACGGTTTCTGGTATTCCACCTTGACCTTAGCACAGGTCAAGCATTTGCTCACGTATGAGGCTATGTCCGACCTCATGTTTGGCCACCAGTAAAGCACCTTTAGATCTTGGTACATCTTATCCGAACCAGGATGAATAGAATACCGGGACTTATGAGCCTCATCAAGGACAGCTCCCGTAGTCCCCCGAACAAAGGAACCCATATACGTTCTGCGAAATAGTGCAGCCATCAGGACCTTCGCTCTAGGTGCTTGTCGGCACCGTGCATAGTTTCAGCTTTAAGGTTTTCCTCCTTCAAAGCTTCCAATTGGGCAGAACGGAGTTGATCAGGTAGTGACGAATGAGTGGTGAGCTGCAACGCCCGAACGCGACGAGGTTTAGTTGATTCCTTCCTGCTCAAGGCGTCTGCTACAACATTCGCCTTGCCAGGATGGTACTTAATAGCACAATCATAGTCGTTCAAAAGTTCGATCCAACGACGCTGCCGTATGTTCAAGTGTTGTTGGTCGAAAATATGTTGGAGACTCTTGTGATCGGTGTAGATGGTGCATTTGGTACCGTACAAGTAATGTCTCCAAATTTTCAACGCGAATACCACGGCACCCAACTCCAAGTCGTGAGTTGTGTAGTTCTTCTCGTGCACTTTGAGTTGACGAGAAGCATACGCAATCACTTTCTCGCGTTGCATCAACACGCAACCGAGTCCATGAATGGAAGCATCACAGTAAACAACAAAATCATCAGGACCCTCAGGTAAAGACAAAATAGGAGCAGAACACAGTTTAGACTTTAGTTCCTCAAACGCGGACTCTTGTGATTCACCCCAGTCGAACTTCCTATCCTTCTGAGTGAGAGTGGTGAGGGGTTGAGCAATCTTCGAGAACCCCTGAATGAAACGACGATAATAGCCCGCAAGGCCTAGGAATTGCCGCACCTCAGTTGGCGTCTTTGGTGCTCCCCAGTCCTTGATCGCTTCGATTTTGGCTGGATCGACATGAATCGCTAGTTCATTAACCACATGTCCTAGGAATTGAACTTCGCGTAACCAAAAGTCACACTTTGAGAACTTGGCGTAAAGTTGCTCCCGTCGCAAGTTCCAAAAACTAACCGCAGATGTTCCCCGTGTTCGGTCTCGTTCTTGGAGTAGATCAGAATGTCATCAAATAAACACAATGACGAACTTATCCAGATATGGTTTACAGACGCGGTTCATCAAGTCCATGAAAACCGCCGGTGCGTTCGTGAGACCGAAAGGCATGACAAGAATTCGAAATGGCCATAACGTGTTCGAAAAGCAGTCTTTGCAACGTCAGCCTCCCTGACGCGCAACTGGTGATAACCGGACCTCAAATCGATCTTGGAATAATAACTAGAACCCTGAAGCTGGTCGAATAGATCATCAATACGTGGAAGAGGATAACGGTTCTTGATGGTCAATTTGTTCAGCTCTCTGTAGTCCACACACAATCGGAAACTCCCATCCTTCTTCTTAACAAATAAAATCGGGGCTCCCCAAGGGGAAGAACTTGGCCGGATGAAACCCTTGTCCAAGAGTTCCTGTAACTGACTAGACAATTCCTGCATCTCGGGAGGTGCAAGACGGTAGGGGGCCCGAGCAATAGGAGCAGCCCCTGGTACAAGATCAATACCGAACTCGACTGACGATGAGGAGGAAGACCAGATAAATCATCGGGAAAAAACATCAGGAAACTCGCGTACCACCGGAATATCGTCGATCTTCTTTTCATCACCAGAGGAAACAGATAAGAGTGCCAAAACAGCTGGATAACCCTTTCGAAGACACTTAAGGGCTTTCATGCTAGAGATGATGTTTAGCGGAACACCACCCTTGATACCGTACACAGAAAGAAATTCTCCATCAGGGAGGAATCCGAATAACCCTTATCGTAACAGACAATCTCCGCGCGATACAAAGATAACCAATCCATTCCTACCACAACGTCAAAACTACCCAAAGGTACCGGCATAAGGTCGATGGGGAACGATAAACCCGACAACTCTAATTGACACTCCCGAAGGATACTAGTAGCTTCAATCGTTTTACCGTCAGCCAACTCAATAATATACTTGGTCTCTAATGGTACGGGTACTACATCTAGCAGTCGACTAACATCCATGGATACAAAACTCTTGTCGGCACCAGAATCAAATAACACGCTAACAGAACGATTATTGAGAAGAAACGTACCGGTGACTGTGTCAGGGTCCTGTCTAGCCTCAGCAGCTCCAATGACGAAGGCACGTGCATTTCTGTCGCCGCCCCCGTTGTTACCATTCCCGTTGTTCCCACCCTGCTTCAGTTTTGGGGCAATCCTTCTTGTAATGCCCAGTGTCACCACAGTTGTAGCATCCTTGTTTCCCTGTAGTCCCCTGAGTAGTCGGAGCTGAGCTGTTAGTCGGAGCCTGAGTCGATGGAAGTGTAGCCCGACAATCCTTAGCATAGTGCCCAGTTCGCTGGCAGCGGTGACAACGGTTACTATCGCAGTTCCCTTGATGATGGCGTCCAAACTTGTTGCATTTGGGCAGTTTTCCCGCATAACCACCCTGTTTGTTACCCGAAAAAGATGAACCCCCATTATCAAACCTTTTTCCTGCTGTGCAGACCCAGATCCTTTCCCGTCATTTTCCCACTTGCGCTTGTTGTTCTCTGGGGCCTTAACTGTTGAACCCTTCGCAGGCAAAATCCCTCATTCACTTTTAAGTTGGTCATCCTATGGGCCGATCGAACTACCTCGCATAAGTAGGATGATTCCCAGCAGCCACTAACCCTGCAATTTCCGGTACTAACCCTGAGACATAATGTTCAATCCTACGATACTCTGGCACGTGCAGATCGGGACACAGCACTGCCAACTCATTCCTCCTCACAGTATACTTCTCGATTTCCGATCCAGTCATCTTGAGGTTCCACACCTCATGCTCCAGTTTCTGTACCTCTTCCCTCGGACAATACTCCCGCTTCAGCAACTGCACAAAGTTCTCCCATGGCATAGCATATGCCTCCCCAATACCCATGTTCTGGGTGATACCATTCCACCAAGTCAATGCCACGTCCTGAAATAACGCAGCCGAATACTTTACCCGGTCTTCTGGAAGACAGTTACACATCAGAAATACCGACTCCACTTTCTCCAACCACCTAAGCAAGCTAACCGCACCCTCAGTGCCAGAGAATTCCTGGGGCTTACAGTCCCGGAACATCTTGTAGGTGCACATGGGTGGGGGTGGGTCAACAGGACCACCTGAAATGAAACGTATGAGAAACCACGAATAACGTAAACAAGGCTCACCAATGAGGCAAAGAAAATGGATAAAACAACTTACCACCACCGTTGTGCCCTAACTGGAAGGCAGCTTGGAGCAAGTTGTTCAGATCAGCCTGTGATAGGTTAATACCTCCACCACGACCACCAGCACCACCGCGACCACCACCACGTCCACCATTGCGACCACCTCCACGTCCTCCACGCACTCCAGACATGATTCTGGCAGAAAGAACGAGAAAATTTAGTTTCGCAGTTAAAGATAACCACTAATGTTCACAAGATCAAAGCTAGATCCAATCCAGGACTATCCCCTCAAATCCAGAGTTCACCAGGACTTCCATGCATTTCGTTTTATGATTTTGTGTGCACCCAAAATGATAAAACGCTCTACATGGTCCTCCAAGTGTTCTCCTAGTTCAAAGTTCAAATCACCGAACATAGACTCTTAGCTATACACCGTAATACTACGGTAGTTCATGACAAGTGCTTCTATTGGAGTGCGAAAGGGAGATGTCCGAGCCTTGGACAAATCTCAAGAGTACACAAGTTACTCCAATAGACTACACTGCCTAGATAATAAGTAACCCAACCTAAGATAGAACGGATGATGTAACGTAGAAAGACCAACGATTTAGAGACACCCCGACAAGACCATACGTAAACCACTATAAACGTTTAGTACCATGTGATCGTCTAGTGTGTGCGACTCGGCTATAGACTAGACTCTACATGCAGTCCTAGTTCACTATAACCATTGGCTCTGATACCAATCTGTCACACCCTCAAAATCCACTTGCGGAGTTTTACCGCGAGGCGCATGACAAACCAGGATCCAAACCAACGATCACAATAAACAAGTCTAAATGAAAATAATGCAATTTCAAAACATAGTTAAAATCCCGTTTACAGCGGAAGCTTATTCAAAACAGTACTCAACAATGAAATAATAGTTCAATGTCCAAAAGACCATGCAACCCTAATTAGACGCCGTGCAGACGCGTGCGCCCTAGTCCAGTCGTGCTACCTTAGCGACCTGAGAAAACATGTAAAAGTTTACGTCAGCACAAAAATGCTGGTGAGTTTACAGGTTTTGTATCCAAGTACCAAGTCCACCTGTCCATACTATAACAAATAGAAAACCAGTATACGCTAGCTAGGCGTACGTTTTGTTACTACCACGATTGGAAAACCATTACTAACGCGATACCAAAAGTATGCCCGATGTAGTTCCTGTTGTTCCTGTTGTTCCTGTTTGAGACAATATGCACCCGCCGACCCTCCAAGTCGACGAGCGGGGTTGGTCACTCCCAATAGCGCTATTCACATTTCCCCGTTGTGCAAACCCGCACATTCATGGTTCCCCCCGGGACTTCCAAAGATCGTGTAGTACACAGTGTAACCCATAGTATGACAGTAATTACCAAATAATCGTTTTAAACACATGTTTTCTCCCCCGAAAGTATAAACCAGTTTAAAAGAGGGGCCGTAAACTCACCTTAAGTTGCGTTACTCCTTAACCCGAGTAAACCCAGCTGCTATGCTAGTCCCGTAAGCGGCGACCTAACATACGACAGTTACAAGTACTTAGACTAATAACCCGCAGGTTAATTAGTCCCTAGATGTCCAGACCATAACCAAGTTCGTTTGAAAACACCGTGACTGTTTAACCGACCCAAAGTACAAGACTCGACATCCCATTGGTGACCCGAGACTCCCCGTGTTATGTTTACGCTCCAAAACGTACAATAACGCAAGTACACTTAACATATGTTAACCACAACAAGTTATAGCACATAGTTCACGTATCACCGGAATACATCCAAATATATGTTACCAAGTTATTAGACATGTTACGGGGTTCCTAGCATGTTACTACATGTTAAATCGGGTCTCGGAATGCTAATTTACACTTACAGCAGCAGTACACGCGATTAGGAAAAGTCAACTAGCATTTAGGTTGGTCAACTAGCAATTAGGAGTCCTATTCGCCCCTACTATAGGTGATTAGGGGCTACTCCCCTCTATTATAGGCGATTAGGGGCTACTCCCCTGAACTTTCTAGTGATTAGGGCTAATCACCTGAACTTATAGGCATTAGGGCTACTCCCTGAACTTATAGGCAATTAGGGCTAATCACCTGATCTTACACTAAGAGTAGACCTCTACTCGCCTGTATTATGGGCGATTAGCACCCTACTCGCCTATAACATAGGCGATTAGGAATGCTACTCGCCTGTAACCTTGCTGTTCCGTTTTTCGCGCGTTTAACGCTCCAAATCAGATCCAGAACGTGTGTAACTACCCAATATCATCCCAAACACTATCCTAAACATGTTTAACCCAAACCCTTCGTTCAACCTCGTATAATCATCCTGCATGCAACCAAGTAATCCAAACACCATTCACATAGCATGCAACATCATACTAACACATGTAATCATAACCCTATTATCCAATTACTGAGATTTCTATCATCATACTATCAATATCAATCCTGACCTAGCATGATAACCCATCAATCATCATCAAGAATCATAAAAATCCTATCTTTCTAATCATACACACCCATAACGCATGTATATTAGTTATAATCCGATTAACAACCCTTATTGACGATTTTCAGAAAGCTTTTTCGTTTATGAACAGGTCTGGACCATTAGGGATTGATTAAAAACGTTTACAAAGTGTTATGGATGAGAATCAAACCTTAGGATTATGAAAGAAATGATGGTTAGACCTTGAAACCTTGTGTTTTTGATCAAAATCGCCTTCCAGAGGTTGTTTATGTGTTTTGGGGCGGTTATGGGACGACTAGGGTTGATATTAGAAGTTTAGGAGGTTAAGCATTGTATTTATAGGCGTTTCTAGTCGTCCAGCACGTTATAGGCGAGTATGCAGCAGTTTCATGCGATTAGGGCTGCTAATCGCATGAATTGTGCAGGTGATTGGGCCTAATCGCCCCTACATACACACGAGTAGGGCTCTAATCGCCCCTAAGGTCCCTACTCGCCTCCCTACAGGTGATTAGGCTTCCTAATCGCCTGTAAGGGTTGGTTGGTGCGTTTTGCGCGTTAAACCCCGTTTTAAACATATGTTAATGCATATTCACGTACCGACAAGTCACATAATGATTGTAAACACATAACACAAGTAAATACACATTTTACACTCGTTCACCAATTCCCGGGACTCGAGACTCGTACGTTCCGTATGCCCTGACGATCCTACAAATCGTCACCGTTTGTACACTTGGTTAAGGACTGACATCTAACGAACCTCTAGACCAACATCCAATGATCTTCTAGACTAACCAATAGTTCCCGAACCATAACCCGACTTAACTAACCCAGTTAAGTACAATATACGCGTGACTCGCTAAGGTAGACTTTCATCTAGACAACGTTGTTAACCAGAATTTGCCGGTGTCACACATACTTCGACGAACAGCTTCCCCTTAAGGAAAGAGATGAGGATTATTTAGACTTCATCTGATCCTCCCCGTTCCCAAGTGTACTCTGGTCCCCGGTTTTCGAGTTCCAGCGAACCTTCACAATGCAATCTGCTATGACGTAGGCTAGACGAATCTTGTAAATCCATAGATCTCCATAGGTTTCTTCCACAATCGAAGACGATCATCACCTTGATCTCTTTCCAGTGGAACTAGAAAGACTCGTCAGCCAGACACACTTCAAGTTGGACACATGAAAGACGTTATGTACGTTACCGATGCTCCGTCGTAATTCAAGTCGATACGCCACCGGTCCAATCCGTTCCAGGATCGTAAATGGGACGACATATCGAGGGTTTAGTTTGCCACGCTTCCCAAAGCGTATGACGCCTTTCCACGGTGAGACTTTTTAGAAGTTCTTTGTCATTATACTTGGAATTCCAATGGTTTGCGACGCTGATCGGCATAACTCTTTTGCCGGTCCCGTGCCGCTGCCAACCGGTTACGAATCTGTACGATCTTTTCCGAAGTTTCGTACACCTAGCTCAAGCCAGTGAGTTGACTCTCACCCACTTCAGCCCAACAAAAGGAGAACGGAATTTCCGTCCGTACAGTGCCTCGAACGGAGCCGCCTTGATGCTCGTGTGATAACTGTTGTTGTACGAGAATTCTACTAACGGTAGATGAGCTTCCCAACCCTTGCCAAAATCGATTACACATGCCCGCAGCATGTCTCCAAAGTTTGAATCGTGAGCTCACTCTGACCGTCAGTCTGTGGATGGTAAGCCGTACTCATGTCTAGTTGGGTACCCAAAGCCTTGTGCAAAGACTTCCAGAAGTGAGAAGTAAAATGGAGTCACGATCCGAGATAATAGAAACTGGCACCCCGTGCTAGAAACAACTTCCTTCAGATAAAGACGAGCAAAACGATCCATGGTGTCAGTCTCCCTTAATAGCGAGAAAATGGGCTGATTTTGTCAACCGATCCATCAAATCACCCATATCTTGTCATTCCCGCTTGGTGATTTAGGAAGTTGCGTGACAAAATCCATTGTAATCCGTTTCCCATTTCCATTCCGGAATTTCGGTTGTTGCAAGAGACCCGACGGTTTCTGGTATTCCACTTTGACCTTAGCACAAGTCAAGCACTTACTCACGTATGAAGCTATATCTGACCTCCATGTTTTGGCCAACCAGTAAAGCACCTTCAGATCTTGGTACATTCTTAATCCGAACCAGGATGAATAGAATACCGGGACTTATGAGCCTCATCAAGGACAAGCTCCGTAGTCCCCCCAAATAAAAGGAAACCCATATGCGTTCTTCTGAGAAGTAGTTGCAGGCCATCAGGCCTTCGCGTCTCGAGGTGCTTGTCGGCACCGTGCA